>CM033698.1:12220634-13597634 GCA_019514585.1 Dendrobium officinale | reverse complement strand
TCTAAGGTCTCTAGCCCCATAAACTAAATCTATTTCCAAAGGCTACAAAAACTTCAAATATTTATGGTCTATGTCACTAGAACAGTCCATTTATTAATTTTGACCCTGGGCCTCTTGCAAGGCTTTGGACCATACCCATAACCTTTATTAAGGTATGTTGACCAGTAAACTATATTTTTCTAGAACCAGTTTGAATTAGAGGTCAAAATAACCCAAAATGCCATTTAAGGGGATTTTTGAACTTTTGGCCAAAACCCAACATGGCTCAACCTCTCCAACCCTTGAAACCTCTTCCAATGAATCCCAAATATCTTTTCAGATCCACTGGATCCAAACTCAAGTTTTGGTTTGACAAGGTTGTCCAAGTCAACTATGGTTAACCAAGTTAACTATGGTTGACCAAGTTAACTATGGTTGACCAAGTTAACTATGGTTGACCAAGATTTCCGTTAAGGGTCTAAATAGCCTTTTGGACCAAATGACCTCTCCAGTCCATGAAACCACCTCTAATAGACTCATTTGATCATTTCAAACTTGTTGAACTCAATCACAGGTCCAGGGTCAACCTGGTCGAACAAGTCAACCTAGATTTATCAGACCAACCATAAAACCCTAAAACCACTAAATCAAACACCAAATCAATCCTAAAATTCATTCAAAATGTTAAAAAATCTATTTTAATGACTTATGTTTTGATTATTGAATAAACACTATTGATTCTCTTGGACTTCATGTTACTTCTAACTTTTTTTAGGAATCGAAGATCGGACGAACAAACGAAGCTAGTTCAAAATTGCGTAAGTTTAGGGTTGAGTCAGTCTGAACTTTGTTTTTTCTCTTCTTGAGCCTATTTGTAATGTTCAAAAAGACTATTGCTAAGTAACCCTACACACACACATTTGAGAGACTTAGAATTTTTTTTTTACTCATATCGGCCAGAACAATATTTACATCGTCCTGAACGATCGGAGCATAAAACAAAAATCTAAACAAGGATTCTTAATTAAGTCAGTCGTCTTTAACAGATCGTCCCTGGATGATACATGTATCAGCCATGATGATAAGCTCAAAATAGAAAAGAAGTTGCCGCCATAAGAAAATTAAGGTATTATGTATTTTTTAATAATCGGCCAGGACGATCATTGATCGGCCAGAATGATATTCTCAAATTATACCTTAATTGATCAGGAAATCAAGGGAGTAATTAAGGATGATTGATACGATCATATCGTACTGGACGATCTCAGGATCGGTCAAGATGAGCTATTTAAAAATCTTAGTTACTTCTGGAACGATAAATATCGGCCAGCTCAAATTCAGGGCGATGCTCTGGACGATTTTCCTCTGATTTGAACTGATCGGCCGAGATGATCGTGAGATTGGCCTGGACGATCAAGCCAATTTTAAATCGTCCAGTTTTTGCATTCAGGGCGATGCTCTAGCCAATCATTCTGAGATTTGTACTGATCGGCCAGGACGATGTCCATATCGTCCTGGACGATATTATCGACAACTTGCAATTAATGAGCTCCTTTAAAGCTCTTCTATTTAAGAGCTCTTGTTCAATGTTTTGAACAATCTTTTGCTGCTATCCTTGACCTGAGAAGGCCTTGAGGAAAGAAAGAGAGAGAGGGAGAGAGATATAGGATCTTATGAGGGGGAGCTTGTGAGGGGATTCATAAGGGCTGCTTCAAGGATCGCTCTGCCTTCTTGTTCGTCTAGAGTTTCTCGTCCGTGGAAGGGTCGGTAGAGGTAAGGAGTCAGCATCTGATTGTGGTTCTCTGCCAACTTCCGGAGGAAGCAAAAGGAGATAGGTTCTCTGCCTTGCCGGGGTGGCAAAAAGAGGTTCGTTGTAAAGGCTTTCTCTGCCTAGTTGTGGGGGCTAAAGGAGAGAGTCACGATTGTAGTGCAATATGAAAGTTTGTTTGGGATGTTAAGCCCTATAGAACTTGCCCAAAGCTAACTAAGAGGGGGGGGGGGGTGAATTGGTATTTTAAAATTTCTTATCACAAAGAATAAAAATTGCATAAACCAAAATCACACCACAAAAAATAAATGCGAAATTAAAAGTGCGGAAGCAAAAAAAAAGAACACAGAAATTTATAGTGGTTCGGTCAACTCGATCTACGTCCACTCCTTGGAGGTACCCTCCAAGTATTGCACTACAAAACGTGACTCTCCTTTAGCCCCCACGGCTAGGCGGAGAAGCCCTCACAAGAACCTCCTTTTTGGCACCCCACCCCGGCAAGGCTGAGAACCTACCTCCTTTTGCTTCCTCCTCCTAAAGCTGGCAGAGAACCACAACCAAAAGCTAACTCCTTACCTCTACCGACCCTTCCACGGATGAGAAACTCTAGACGAAGAACAAGCAGAGCAATCCTTGAAGCAACCCTTGTGAATCCCCTCACAAGCTCCCCCCTCACAAGATCCTCTCTCTCTCCCTCTCTCTCTTTCTCTCCTCAAGGTCTTCTCAGGTAAAGGCAGCAGCCAAAGGTTTTTTGAAAAACATTGAACAACAGCTCTTAAAATAGAAGAGCTTCAAAGGAGCTCATTAATTTCAAGTTGCCGACTTTATCGTCCAGGCCGATATGGACATCGGCCTGGCCGATCAGTACAAAACTCAGAAGATCAGCCCAGATCATCGCCCTGGATGCAAAATTGGATGATTAAAAATTGGCTTGATCGTCCAGGCCGATCTCACGATCGTCCCTGGCCGATCAGTTCAAATCATGGGAAAGTCATCCTGAGAATGCCCCTGGATACGAGCTGGCCGACATTTATCGTCCTGAAGTAACCTAAGGTTTTTGACTGGATCGTCCTGGCTGATCCTAAGATCGTCCAGGACGATATGATCGTATCAATCATCCTTAATTACTCCCTTGATTTCCTGATCAATTAAGGCATAATTTGAGAATTTCGTCCAGGCCGATCAGTGATCATCCTGGCCGATAATTTAAAAATACAGTATACCTTAATTGTCCATGGCGGCAACTTCTTTCTATTTTAAGCTTATCGTCCTGGCCGATACACGTATCGTCCAGGCCGATATGTTAATGACGGCTGCCTTAATTAAGAATCCTTATTTAAACTTTCTGTTTTAAGCCTGATCATCCAGGCTGATGTAAAAAATCGTCCTGACCGATATGAGTAAAAATAGAAATTCTAAGTCTCTCAAGTGTGTGAGTGTAGGGTTACTTAGCATCAGTCTCTTTGACCATTACAAGTAGACTCAAAAATTGAAAAACAAAAGTACAGACTGACTCAACCCTAAACCTATGCAATCCTGAATTGGCTTCGTCTGTTCGTCCGATCTTTGATTCCTGAAAAGTTAAAAGAAACAAGTAGTCCAAGAGAATCAATAGTGTTTGTCAATCATCAAAACACAGGTCATGAAAATAGGTTTGCAACAATCTTCCCCTTTTTGATGATGTCAAAATACTACGAAAACAATTAGCAGTAAAAGTTCAGGATCGACAAAAAAAAAACATCATAAACTTCTCCCCCATTTGACATATCAAAAAGGAGGGAACAAAAGCACAAAAGCAAATCACAAAACCCCCCTTTTTTTTTTTTGCCAAGGCATGAAAATGATATAGTATTCTATGTGATTGATTTAAAAACTTTGTGAGTTAATGTGTTAATAATCTCATCAACCCATAGAATAGTAGAATATCCGATCATGGTTACCCTTAGCTCAGACATTTTCTTAGGGTAGAATCATCTTTTGAAATCAATGACCTAACTCAAAGAATTAATTAGATATAAAAAAAATCCATCCATCACTTGGCTTAAAAAAAACTATCTTTTAAAATAATGAACCAAAGTAAATTTGTCACGATCGGAAAACAATCAAAATCAAGCCTTTGAGAACCAAAACTTCTAAGTTCTAAAAGATTTAAAAAGAGAGAATAGCTTGCTTTTGAGTGGGCTCATTTTATGCCTCTTGTCAAATGAGTTGGAGCTTCGCACATCTTTTTATAGTTTTTCAAATTTGGCGTCATTGCGCTTCTTTTGTTGGCATCATTGACAAATTTTTTTTTTTGATTTTGCAAGCTACATTTTTTTTTATAACGTTTTAAAAAAAACTTAGTTGTGACTATATCTTCTTAGATATTAGAGAATAGGAGCTCTCTCTCTCTAACATAAGGAAGAATTACCACAAACAGAGTTAATAATCAAGGACGAGTAACGAGGGATCTTGATGTGACAAAAAAACTTTAAACATTATAATTACAAGATAGATTTGTTTAAGCAAGCTTAAGAAAAGATCTTAATTTTATAAACAATTTTTACTTTGAGATAGATTTTTTTCTAGAAAAGAAAACTATGCCACTAAAATAGGTTAGAGAAAAAGACACAATCACAAAATATTTCTACCATCTAAGAGATTAGGAGATAAAAAACACATTGACTACAAATTTTCAAAATCAAGGACAAGGAATATAATATCATATCAGCGATGATTTTGAAGACTAAGTAAAAAGAGACAAACGAAAAATAAAACACACCAAAAAGCTAAGAGAAAAAAAAAATAGAAAACAAAAGCAAAAGAAAATAACTAAAAGATCAAGTCTCATGCATTTATGTCAATCACACCCAATCTGGTCCTTAAAGAACTGAATGTGTCGAAGGCCAGTGGTTTAGTAAAGATGTCCGCCAGTTGGTTTTCAGTTGTCACATGGTGTAACTCAATGTCTTCCTTAGTCACATGATCTCTAATGAAGTGATGCCTAATGTCAATGTGTTTAGTCCTTGAATGTTGGATAGGATTCTTAGAGATGCATATGGCACTAGTATTGTCACAAAAGATTGAGATAGTGCCTACAGGTAATCCTAAATCTAATACCTGTTGTTTCAACCAAAGGACTTGGGCCACATAACTTCCAAGGGCGATGTATTCAACTTCAGCAGTGGAAAGTGCAATAGAGTTTTGCTTCCTACTAGACCAAGAGACCAAAGATTGTCCAATGAATTGACAAGTTCCAGAAGTGCTTTTTCTATCCACCTTACATCATGCAAAATTAGAGTTAGAAAAACCAATAATCTCAAAAGAAGTGCTATGTATAGGGTACCAAATCCCTAAGCCTTGTGTCCCCAAAAGGTATCTAAAAATCCTCTTAACAGCAGTCAGGTGAGACTCCTTAGGGTCAGCTTGAAATCTAGCACAAAGGAAAACACTAAACATGATATCAGGTCGGCTCGCAGTCAAGTAAAGTAAAGATCCAATCATGCCTCTATGCTTCTTCTGATCAACAAACTTACCACTTGGGTCCTTATCCAAAGGAGCACTAGAAGTCATGGGAGTGTTAATTGGCTTGGCTTTGTCCATCTCATATTTCTTCAAAACATCCTTTATGTATTTTGTTTGATTTAAAAAGGTTCCATCCTCCAATTGTTTTATGCTAAACCCCAAAAAGTAGGACAACTCTCCCATTAAACTCATCTCAAACTCTCTACTCATTGTTTTGGAAAACTCATCACATAATTTCTTATTAGAAGATCCAAAGATTATATCATCCACATAAATCTGAACAATGAGTAAATCATCTCCAACTATCCTAAGAAAAAGGGTGGTGTCTACGCTCCCCTTGACAAACTCCCTCTCTAGTAAGAATGTGCTAAGCCTCTCATACCAAGCTCTTGGTGCTTGCTTTAAACCATACAAAGCCTTTTTTAATTTAAAAATATGATTTGGAAATTGGGAACTCTCAAAACCTGGGGGTTGTTCTACAAACACATCTTCTTTTATTTCCCCATTTAAAAAGGCACTCTTGACATCCATTTGAAAAAGCTTAAATCATTTATAATAGGCAAAGGCTAATAGCACTCTAATGGCTTCCAATCTAGATACAGGGGCAAAAGTCTCCTCAAAGTCTATCCCATCTATTTGATTGTACCCCTTAGCCACCAATCTTGCTTTATTCCTTACCACCACTCCTGAATCATTCACCTTGTTCTTAAATACCCACTTTGTCCCAACTACACTTTGTCCCTTAGGTCTTTCCACAAGCTCCCAAACATCATTCCTAACAAATTGATTCAATTCTTCTTGCATTGCTAAATTCCAAAACTCATCAGTAAGGGCTTGGTTAATGGTGGTGGGTTCAGTCATAGAGATAAAGGCAGAGTGGTTCACCTCCTTCCTAAGTCCATGTCTAGTCTTAACTCCACTAGAAGGGTCTCCTAAGATCAAATCCTTGGGGTGACTTGTAGAGTATTTCCAATCTCTAGGCAAAGTGTGTGAAGGTTCACCCCTTTTCATCAAAATTTTTTTCTACTCCTTGGGTGACTCCTCCTACTCCTTCATTACTTTGGTGCTCTCTCCCCTTCCCCAAATTTTCTACTCCACTTGTAATCTCTCCAACATCATCATCATCTACTCCATGTTTCTTAGGATCGGACACATCAAAAACTACATGGGTTGTCTCTTCCACCATCAAAGTTCTCTTGTTAAACACCCTAAAAGACTTCCCAACACTAGAATATCCCAAGAATACTCCTTCATCATATTTAGGATCAAATTTTCCCAAGTGAGACTTCCCATTGTTGTGAATGAACACCTTACAACCAAAGACATGAAGATGGGAAAGATTGGGAGTTCTACCCTTAAGGATCTCAAAGGGTATCTTCTCTAATTTGGCTCTAACTTTCACCCTATTCAACACATAACAAGCTGTGTTAACCGCTTCAGCCCAAAAGTATTTTGGAAGTGAAATACTCAGCAAGCATGGCTCTAGCGGCTTCCACCAAGTTCCAGTTCTTCCTTTCAGCTATCCCGTTCTGCTAAGGGGTCCTAGGGGCTGAAAAATTGTGGCTAATCCCCTTGTCCTTACAAAAAACTCCAAATCTTTCATTTCCAAACTCTCCCCCATGATCACTATGGATGGTCAAAATCTCACAACCTAGCTTTTTTTGAATCCAAGTAGAAAATGTTTTAAACTCCTCAAAAGACTCATTTTTATGTGAAAGAAATCTAGTCCAAGTGAACCTCGAGTAGTCATCAACAATCACAAAACCATAGACATTCCCTCCCAGGCTGGCAGTGCTAATGGGTCTAAACAAATCCATGTGAAGGAATTCTAGAGGTCTAGAGGTGCTAATGTCCTTAATGGGGTGAAAAGTGGAGTGGACTTGCTTTTCTAGTTGACAGGCATCACAAAGGTGGTCTTTTGAGAACTTAAGTTTGGGGACACCTCTAACTAGGTCCTTTTGGGTCACTTTCCTAAGGGTTTTCATACTTGCATGACAAAGCCTCTTGTGCCACAACCAAGAATCATCAATCACTATTTTTAAGCAAAAAGAAGCAACACATTCAATATTATTTAAATCAAGCATGTAGACGTTGTTGATCCTCTTTCCCTGCAAAATAGTGTTGTTACTTAAACTTACAATGCATGATTTTGCAAAGAATTGCACGATGAAGCCTTTGTCACAGAATTGTTTGATGCTGAGCAAGTTTTGCTTCAATCCATCTACAAGCAAAATATTTTCAATCATAAGGTTCTTGGAATTACTGATTATACCTGCTCCTACCACCTTTTTGGTGGTGTTGTCTCCAAGAGTAACCTTGCCTCCAGTCCTGGACTCTAGTACAAAAAACTGGTTGGCATCACCAGTCATATGTCGAAAGCATTCACTGTCCAGGTACCACATACTCTCACGAGGTCTTTTGTGAGAGCCTTCCTGCAAAATTACCAAATGTTAGATTTAGGAACCCAAGCAGGTTTGGGTTCCTTCTTATGAAGAGAAGAATGCAATGTATGTGTGGTATGCTATGGATCATGCTTCTTAGGTCTCCACACCCAATGTATACTATGGTGAATCGTGCAAGTGTGTGAGATGTGTCCTAGCATGCCACATGATAAATATCTAACTCCAGGAAAGGGATTTTTTAAGTGGTTTGAGTTATAATGCCTCTTCCTACGTTTTGGCAATTGATCAAAAGTAGGTGTCATCCTAGTTTTCTTACATGCTTCTAAATCATTTTGAATCTTCAAATTAGTGCTCTTTAAAACTTCATTTTCAATCCTCAAATTTTTCTCCATCTCCTTAGATTTCTTAAACTCAGATTCAAGTGATGTGTGTGTGACTTTTAATGCATCATGCTTTTCAACTAACTCACAATGATTTTTATTTAACTCTTCAAATTCTTCAAGTAAAGTCATATGATTTGAATCAAATATTTGATGGTCTTTAATCAAAATTTCATGCTCTTTTTATAGATTTAAAAATTCTAATTTCAAGCTAGCATGTGTATTCCTTAATTTCTATATGATGCATGAAATTTTTCTGAAACTTCAAGAAGTTGATCGTAGGAAAGTTCTCATACCTCTTCTTGATCAAGATTGTTGTCTGCCATTAAGCATAATTTTGATGTCTCATCTTTTGGTTCTGTCTCTGATGAATCCGATATCGAATCCGCCCAAAATGCTTTTTGTACTCTCATCTTGTCCTTCCTTGGCTTAGGTTTCTCCTCACCCTTTCCTTTGCTTGAATGATCTTTAAGCGTAGGGCAATCAGTTCTCACATGTCCGGGCTTCCTACATTCAAAACAGACAACATCAGAAGATCCTTTAACATGTTTATGTTCCTTACCTTTTCTCCAACTTTGATGATGCTTTTATTTCTTCCTTAGAAAGATTCTGAATTGCCTTGTGATGAAGGAAACTTCATCGCTTTCAGACCCGGAAGATTCAGAATCCGATTTGTGCGCCTTCAGTACAATTGTTTTCTCCTTTTTCTTCTCACCTGCATCAAGATTTCTTTGATTCACCCCTTGCTCAAAATAAATGAGTGAGCCAAGTAATTTATCAATAGAATAGGTGTTCAAATCCTTAGATTCAGTGATTGCAGTGATTTTAGCATCATAAGACGAAGGCAATCATCTCAAAATATTGTTAACTTTTTCATAGTTTGAAAGTTCTTTTCCTAGTGCATGCAGTGAAGTAACTATCTGAGTAAACCTAGTATACATGTCAGAAATCGATTCATGAGGTTTCATACGAAAAAGTTCGTAGTCATGCAAGAGAATGTTCAAACGGGATTTTTTAACCTCATTAGTACCTTCATAGGTGATGCACAATTTATCCCAAATCTCCTTACCAGTTTTGCAAGTGGAGACACGCATGTAATCCTCATATTTTAAAGCACAGAAAAAGTAGTTCAAACATTTTGCATTCAATTGAGCTAAATCACGTTCATCGAAAGTCCATTCAGTAAAAGAAATTTCAGTTTTAACACCATTAATTTCACGAGAAGGTGGAGAATAACCTTCTTGAATAATCATCCATATGCGATAATCAGTAGATTGTAAAAACATTGACATGCGGGTTTTCTAAAAATTAAAAGGTAGGTTATTGAACAAGGGAGGTCGGGTAATAGATTACCCTTCCGTAGTGTTACAATTCCCAAGGTTAGCCATGGATCTAATTCAAAAAGTTTTCAAACTTAAATTTTTGAATCCCGCTATGATACCACTTGAAAGTTCGTTAGGGATGTTAAGCCCTATAGAACTGGCCCAAGCTAACCAAGAGGGGGGGTGAATTGGTATTTTAAAATTTCTTTTCACAAAGAATAAAAATTGCATAAACCAAAATCACACCACAAATAAATGCGGAATTAAAAGTGCGGAAGTAAAAAATAAGAACACAGAAATTTATAGTGGTTCGGTCAACTCAACCTACGTCCACTCCTTGGAGTCACCCTCTAAGTATTGCACTATAAAACGTGACTCTCCTTTAGCCCCCACGGCTAGGCAGAGAAGCCCTCACAAGAACCTCCTTTTTGCCACCCCGGCAAGGCTGAGAACCTACCTCCTTTTACTTCCTCCTGAAGCTGGCAGAGAACCACAACCAAAAGCTATCTCCTTACCTCTACTGTCCCTTCCACAGACGAGAAACTCTAGACGAAGAACAAGCAGAGAGATCCTTGAAGCAACCCTTGTGAATCCCCTCACAAGCTCCCCCTCACAAGATCCTCTCTCTCTCTCCCTCTCTCTCTTTCTCTCCTCAAGGTCTTCTCAGGTCAAGGCAGCAGCCAAAGGTTTTTTAAAAACATTAAACAAGAGCTCTTAAATAGAAGAGCTTCAAAGGAGCTCATTAATTGCAAGTTGCCGACTTTATCGTCCAGGCTAATATGCACATCGGCCTGGCCGATCAGTACAAAACTCAGAAGATTGACCAGAGCATCGCCCTCAAGGTCTTCTCAGGTCAAGGCAGCAGCCAAAGGTTTTTTAAAAACATTGAACAAGAGCTCTTAAATAGAAGAGCTTCAAAGGAGCTCATTAATTGCAAGTTGCCGACTTTATCGTCCAGGCTACTATGCACATCGGCCTGGCCGATCAGTACAAAACTCAGAAGATCGACCAGAGCATCGCCCTGGATGCAAAGCTGGACGATTGAAAATTGGCTTGATCTTCCAGGCCGATCTCACGATCGTCCTGGCTGATCAGTTCAAATCATGGGAAAATCATCCTGAGAATAGCCCTGGATACGAGCTGGCCTATATTTATCGTCCCGAAGTAACTTAAAGTTTCTGACTGGATCGTCCTAGCCAATTCTGCGATCGTCCAGGACGATATGATCGTATCAATCATCCTTAATTACTCCCAAGATTTCCTGATCAATTAAGGCATAATTTAAGAATTTCATCCAGGCCGATCAATGATCGTCCTGGCCGATAATTTAAAAATACAGTATACCTTAATTATCTATGGAGGTAATGTCTTTCTATTTTGAGCTTATCGCCCTGGCCGATACACGTATCGTCCATGCCGATATGTTAATGACGGCTGCCTTAATTAATAATCCTTATTTAGACTTTTTGTATTAAGCCTGATTGTCCAGGCCGATGTAAAAAATCGTCCTGGCCCATATGAGTAAAAACAGAAATTCTAAGTCTCTCAAGTGTGTGTGTGTAGGGTTACTTAGCATCAATCTCTTTGACCATTACAAGTAGACTCAGGAATTGAAAAATAAAAGTACAGATTGACTCAACCCTAAACCTACGCAATCCTGAATTGGCTTCGTCTGTTCATCCGATCTTTGATTTCTGAAAAGTTAGAAGAAACAAGTAGTCCAAGAGAATCAATAGTGTTTGTCAATCATCAAAATACAGGTCATGAAAATAAGTTTGCAACACAATACTCGAAGGGCGCCTCCGGGGAGTGGACGTAGGTCGAGTTGACCGAACCACTATAAATTTCTGTGTTCTTATTTCTTGCTTCCGCACTTTAAATTTCCACGCTTATTTTTCTTGTGGGGTAATTTTGGTTTATAAGATTTTTACTTCTTTGTGAAATGAATTTTTAAAATACCAATTCACCCCCCTTCTTGGTTAGCTTGGGCCAGTTCTATAGGGCTTAACATCCCTAACAAACTTTCAAGTGGTATCAGAGCGGGATTAAAAAAATTTAAATTTGAAAGTTTTTTGATTTTTATCCATGGCTAACCTTGGGAATCATAGGACTGTGGAAGGGTATTCTATTACCCGACCTCCCCTGTTCGATAACCTACCTTTTGATTTCTGGAAAACCTGCATGTCAATGTTTTTACAATCTACTGATTATCGCATGTGAATGCTTATCAAAGAAGGTTATTCTCCACCTTCTCGTGAAATTAATGGTGTTAAAATAGAAGTTGTTTTTTTTTAATAGACTTTCGATGAACAAGATTTCGATCAATTGAATGCAAAATGTTTGAACTATTTTTTCTGTGCTTTAAAATCTGAGGATTACATGCGTGTCTCCACTTACAAAATTGGTAAAGAAATTTGGGATAAATTGTGTATCACCTATGAAGGTACTAATGAAGTTAAACAACCCCGTTTGAATATTCTCTTGCATGACTACGAATGTTTTCGCATGAAACCTCATGAATCAATTTCTGACATGTATATTAGGTTACTTAGATAGTTACTTTACTGCATGCATTAGGAAAAGAACTTTCAAACTATGAAAAAGTAAATAAGATTTTGAGATGCTTGCCTTCGTCATATGATGCTAAAATCACTGCAATCACTGAATCTAAGGATTTGAACACTTATTCTATTGATAACTTACTTGGCTCACTCATTGCTTACGAGAAAGGGGTGAATCAAAGAAATCTTGATGCAGGTGAGAAGAAGAAGGAGAAAACAGTTGCACTAAAGGCAAACAAATCAAATTCTGAATCTTCTGGGTCTGAAAGTGATGAAGTTGCCTTCATCACAAGGCAATTCAAAAGCTTTCTAAGGAAGAAGCAAAAGCATCATTAGAGAAAAGGTAAGGATCATAAAGGATTTTCTGATGTCGTTTGTTATGAATGTAGGAAATCAGGACACGTGCGAACTGATTTCCCTACACTTAAAGATCACTCAAACAAAGGGAAGGGTGAGGAGAAATCTAAGCTAAGGAAGGACAAGATGAGAGTACAAAAAGCATTTTGGGCGGATTCTGCATCGAACTCATCGAAGATGGAACCAGAAGATGAGACATCAAAATTGTGCTTGATGGCAGACAACAATCTTGATCAAGAAGAGGTATGTGAAGTTTCCTACGATCAACTTCTTGAAGTTTCAGAAAAAATTCATGCATCATATAGGAAATTAAAGAAAACACATGCTAGCTTGAAATTTGAATATTTGAATTTACAAAAAGGGCATGAAATTTTGACTAAAGACCATCAAATGATTGATTGAAATCACATGACTTTACTTGATGAATTTGATGAGTTAAATAAAAATCATTGTGAATTAGTTGAAAAACATGATGCATTAAAAGTTTCACACACATCACTTAAATCTGATTTTAAGAATCTAAAGAGATGGAGAAATATTTGAGGATTGAAAATGAGGTCTTAAAAAGCACAAATTTGAAGATTCAAAATGAATTACAAACATGTAAGAAAACTTGGATGACACCTACTTTTGATCAATTTCCAATACCTAGGAAGAGGCATTATAACTCAAACCACTTAAGAAATCCTTTTCCTGGAGTTAGATGTTTTTCATGTGGCATGCTAGGACACATCTCACACACTTGCACAGTTCACCAAAGTACACATTGGGTGTGGAGACCTAAGGTGCATGATCCACAGCATACCACACATGTATTGCATTCTACTCTTCATAAGAAGGAACCCAAACCTTCTTGGGTTCCTAAATCTAACATTTGGTAATTTTGCAGGAGGGCTCTCACAAAAGGCCTCATGAGAGTAAGTGGTACCTGGACATTAGATGCTCTCGACATATGACTGGTGATGCCAACCAGTTTGTTGTACTAGAATCGAGGACTGGAGGGAAGGTTACTCTTGGAGACAACACCACCAAGAAGGTGGTAGGCGCAGGTATAATTGATAATTCCAAGAACCTTATGATTGAAAATGTTTTGCTTGTAGATGGATTGAAGCACAACTTGCTCAGCATCAGTCAACTCTATGACAAAGGCTTCATCATGTAATTCTTTACAAGTTCATGCATTATAAGTTTAAGTAACAACACTATTTTGCAGGGAAAGAGGATCAACAACGTCTACATGCTTTATTTAAATAACATTAAATGTGCTGCTTCATTTTGATTAAAAATAGTGATTGATGATTCATGATTGTGGCACCGGAGACTTTGTCATGCAAGTATAAAAAACCTTAGGAAAGTAACCTAAAATAACCTAATTAGAGGTGTCTCCAAATTCAAATTTTCAAAAAACCACCTTTGTGATGACTGTCAAATAGGAAAGCAAGTACACTCCACCTTTCACCCCATTAAGGATATTAGCACCTCTAGACCTTTAGAAGTCCTTCACATGGATTTTTTTGGACCCATTAGCACTGCCAGCCTGGGAGGGAAAGTCTATGGATTTGTGATTGTTGATGACTACTCAAGATTCACTTGGACTAGATTTCTTTCACATAAAAATAAGTCTTTTGAGGAGTTTAAAACATTTTATACTTGGATTCAGAAAAAGCTAGGTTGTGAGATTTTTGTGAGGACAAGGGGATTAGTCACAATTTTTCAGCTCTTAGGACTCCTCAGCAGAATGGGGTAGCTGAAAGGAAGAACCGGACCTTGGTGGAAGCCGCTAGAGCTAGGCTTGCTGAGTATTCGCTTCCAAAAGACTTTTGGGCTGAAGCAGTTTACACAGCTTGTTATGTGTTGAATAGGGTGAATGTTAGAGCCAAATTAGAAAAGAAACCCTATGATATCCTTAAGGGTAGGACACCCAATCTTTCCCACCTTCATGTCTTTGGTTGTAAGGTTTTTATTCACAATAATGGAAAGTCTCACTTGGGAAAATTTGATCCTAAATCTGATGAAGGAGTATTCTTGGGATATTCTAGTGTTGGGAAGTCTTTTAGGGTGTTTAATAATAGAAATTTAATGGTGAAAGAGACAACCCATATAGTATTTGATGAGTCTGATCCTAAGAAACATGGAGTTGAGATTGATGATGAGGTTGGAGAGATTACTAGTGGAGTAGAAAATTTGGGGAAGGGGGCAGGACACCAAGTAATGAAGGAGTAGAAAATATTGATTTGGATGAAAGGGTTAGACCTTCTCACACTTTGTCCAGAGATTGGAGATACTCTACAAGTCACCCCAAGGATTTGATCTTAGGAGACCTTTCTAGTGGAGTTAAGACATGACATGGACTTAGGAAGGAGGTGAACCACTCTGACTTTATCTCAATGACTGAACCCACCACCATTAACCAAGCCCTTACTGATGAGTTTTGGATTTTAGCAATGCAAGAAGAATTGAATCAATTTGCAAGGAATGATGTTTGAGAGCTTGTAGAAAGACCTAAGGGACAAAGTGTAGTTGGGACAAAGTGGGTCTTTAAGAACAAGGTGAATGATTTAGGAGTGGTGCTTATGAATAAAGCAAGATTGGTGGCTAAGGGGTATAACCAAATAGAAGGGATAGACTTTGAGGAGACTTTTGCCCCTGTAGCTAGTTTGGAAGCCATTAGAGTGCTATTATCCTTTGCATATTATAAAGGGTTTAAGCTTTTTCAAATGGATGTCAAGAGTGCCTTTTTAAATGGAGAAATAAAATAAGATGTGTTTGTAGAGCAACTCCCAGGTTTTGAGAGTTCCCAATTTCCAAATCATATTTTTAAATTAAAAAAGGCTTTGTATGGGTTAAAGCAGGCACCAAGAGCTTGGTATGAGAGGCTTAGCACATTCTTACTAGAGAGGAAATTTGTCAAGGGGAGCGTAGACACCACCCTTTTTCTTAGGAGAGTTGGAGATGATTTACTCATTATTCAGATTTATGTTGATGATATACTCTTTGGATCTTCTAATAAAAAATTATGTGATGATTTTTCTAAAATAATGAGTAGAGAGTTTGAGATAAGTTTGATGGGAGAGTTATCCAACTTTTTGGGGTTTAGCATAAAATAATTGGAGGATAGAACCTTTTTAAATCAAACAAAATACATAAAGGACATTTTGAAGAAGTATGAGATGGACAAAGCTAAGCCAATTAACACTCCCATGACTTCTAGTGCTCCATTGGATAAGGACGCAAGTGGTAAGTTTGTTGATCAGAAGAAGTATAGAGGCATGATTGGATCTTTACTTTACTTGACTGCGAGCTGACCTGATATTATGTTTAGTGTTTGCCTTTGTGCTAGATTTCAAGCTGACCGTAAGGAGTCCCACCTGACTGCTGTTAAGAGGATTTTTAGATACCTTTTGGGGACCCAAGGCTTAGGGATTTGGTACCCTATACACAACACTTCTTTTAATATTATTGGTTTTTCTGACTCTGATTTTGTAGGATGCAAGGTGGATAGAAAAAATACTTCAGGAACTTGTCAATTCATTGGACAGTCCTTGGTCTCTTGGTCTAGAAGAAAGCAAAACTCTGTTGCACTTTCCACTGTTGTAGCTTAGTACATTGCTCTTGGAAGTTGTGTGGCCCAAGTCCTTTGGTTGAAACAATAGGTATTGGATTTAGAATTACCTGTAGGCACCATTTCAATCTTTTGTGACAACACTAGTGCCATATGCATCTCTAAGAATCTTATCCAACATTCAAGGACTAAGCACATTGACATTAGGCATCACTTCATTAGAAATCATATGACTAAGAGAGACATTGAGTTACACCATGTGACAACTGAAAATCAATTGACTGACATCTTTACAAAACCACTAGCCTTCGACACTTTCAGTTCTTTAAGGACCTGATTGGGTGTGATTGCCATAAATGCATGAAACTTGATCTTTTAGTTACTTTCTTTTGCTTTTTTTTGTTTTTTTTTTTCCTTAGTTTTCTGTGTGTTTTACTTTCTTTTTTTCCCTCCTACTTAGTTTTTCAAAATCATCGCTGAAATGATAACATATTCCATGCCCTTGTTTTTGAAAATTTGTAGTCAATGTGTTTTTCATCTCTTAATCTGTTAGATGGTAAAAATATTTTATGATTGTGTCTCTTTCTCTAACCTATTTTAGTGGCATAGTTTTCTTTTCTAATCAAAAATCTATTTCAAATTAAAGATTGTGTATGAAATTAAGAATTTTTCTTAAGCTTGCTTAAGAAAATCTATCTTATATTTATAATGTTTAAAGTTTTTTTGTCACATCAAGACCCCTCGTAACTCTTATCTTTGATTATTGATTCTGCTTGTGGAAATTCTTCCTTATGTTATAGAGAGAGCTCCTATTCTCTAATATCTAAGAAGATATACTCACTACTAAGGATTTTTTTTTAAGAGGTTATAAAAGAGAATGTAGCTTGCAAAAAAAAAAAAATTTTGGCCAATGATGCCAACAAAAGAAGCGCAAAGACGCCAAAATTGAAAATCTATAAAAAGATACGCAAAGCGCCACTCAATTGACAAGAGGCATAAAATGAGCCCACTCAAAAGCAAGCTATTCTCTCTTTTTAAATCTTTTAGAACTTAGAAGTTTTGATTCTCAAAGGCTTTATTTTGATTGTTTCGCGATCGGGACAGATTTACTTTGTTTCATTATTTTATAAAGATATTTTTTCTTAAACCAAATTATGGATGGATTCTTTTTCTCATATCCAATTAATTCTTTGAGTTAGGTCAGTGATTTCAAAATACGATTCTATCCTAAGAAAACGTCTGAGCAAAAGGGTAACCATGGTCGGATATATAACCACTCTTTGGATTGTTGAGATTGTTAACTCATTAACCCACAAGTTTTTAAATTAATCACATGGAATACTACATAATTTTCATGCCTTAGTTAATATATATATATATATATATATATATATATATATATATATATATATATATATATATATATATATTTGCTATTTGTCTTTTTTTTGTTCCCTCCTCCTTTTTGATATGTCAAAAGGAGGAGAAGTTTATGATGTTTTTACACTTGTTAATCCCGAAATTTTACTGCTAACTGTCTTCGTAGTGTTTTGCCATCATCAAAAAGGGGGAGATTGTTGCAAATCTATTTTCATGACTTTTGTTTTGATGATTGACAAACACTATTGATTCTCTTGGACTGCCTGTTACTTCTAACTTTTCAAGAATTGAAGATCGGACGAACAAACGAAGCCAGTTCAAGATTTCATAGGTTTAGGGTTGAGTCAGTCTATACTTTATATCGTCCTGGAGGATCGGTCTTAAAATAGAAATCTAAACAAGGATTCTTAATTAAGGCAGCCGTCATTAACAGATCTTCCTGGACGATACGTGTATCGGCCAGGATAATGAGCTCAAAACAGAAAGAAGTTGCTGCCATAGACAATTAAGGTATTCTGTATTTTTTAATAATCGGCCAGGATGATCATTCATCAGCCTGGATGATATTCTCAAATTATGCCTTAATTGATCAGGAAATCAAGGGAGTAATTAAGGACGATTGATACAATCATATCATCCTGGACGATCTCAGGATCGGCCAGGACGATCTATTCAAAAACCTTAGTTACTTCTGGACGATAAATATCGGCCAGCTCAAATTCGGGGTGATGCTCTGGACGATTTTCCTCTGATTTGAACTGATTGGCCGGGACGATCGTGAGATCGGCCTGGACGATCAAGCCAATTTTAAATCGTGCAGTTTACATTCAGGGTGATGCTCTAGCCGATCTTCTGAGATTTGTACTGATCGGCCAGGACGATGTCTATATCGTCCTGGACGATATTGTCGGCAACTTGCAATTAATGAGCTCCTTTGAAGCTCTTCTATTTAAGAGCTCTTGTTCAACATTTTGAATAATCTTTTGCTGCTGCCTTGACCTGAGAAGGCCTTGGGGAGAGAAAGAGAGAGAGGGCGAGAGAGAGAGGATCTTATGAGGGGGAGCTTGTGAGGGGATTCACAATGGTTGCTTCAAGGATCGCTCTGCTTCTTCTTTGTCTAGAATTTCTCGTCCGTGGAAGGGTCGGTAGAGGTAAGGAGTCAGCATCTGATTATGGTTTTGTGCAAGCTTCAGGAGAAAGCAAAAGGAGATAGGTTCTCTGCCTTGCCGGGGTGGCATAAAGAGGTTCGTTGTAAAGGCTTCTCCGCCTAGCTATGGGGGCTAAAGGAGAGTCACGATTGTAGTGCAATACTCGGAGGGCGCCTTTGGGGAGTGGACGTAGGTCGAGTTGACCGAACCACTATAAATTTATGTGTTATTATTTCTTGCTTCCGCACTTTAAATTTTAGCGCTTATTTTTCTTGTGGTGTGATTTTGGTTTATGAGAATTTTACTTCTTTGTGAAAAGAATTTTTAAAATACCAATTCACCCCCCCTCTTGGTTAGCTTGGGCCAGTTCTATAGGGCTTAACATCCCTAACGAACTTTAACAAAACACTTTGATCTCTTTCGTAGTGGTTTGGGCTTGATAATACATGTTGACCCAATCATTAGTTGACTTGATCAACTTAGTCTAAGTCAGGTCAAAACCTAGCCTATTTGGGTCTTATCCCTTCATTTGGACAAATCAACTTCTACAAACCTTCAATCCCACTCTATTTCTTGCCTTGAATCTATCGTATTCATGCATGACTCAAGCACTATTAGGTTAACCGATTCAACTTTAATCCCTTGGTCAAACTTTATCCTACATAACCACATTAACTCTTTTATTAACCTCAACCCTTTGACCCCTGTCCAACTTATTTCAAATAACTCCCTACGTCATCTAAAGTGCCACACCATTGGCCTTGATCTTGTTGGTTGGTCAAAGAAGGTTAGCAAGACACTTAAACCCATCTTAAATGGTAAACTCCCTCTTGAAACTACATCTTCATAATTTTAAAGCTTTGAAACCCCCCTCAATAAGAAACCCACACTCCTTCCTTGTCACCTCAACATCCTTTAATTAGAAGTTGGTCAAAGAGGTCAAAAAATCTTAGAACTTAATAAAATTGTCAAACTCCCTCAAGCTCTCCTCCTTAAAGTCAATTGGTTTTAAGCTCCTATTTAAACTTAAAAGCCTGTTTAGAGCTCTCATAACCAATCCCAAGCCCTTCTTTAACCAAAATGAGTAAGAGCAGTCCCCCACTCACATAGATCCACCTAAAAGATTGAGCTCAACCCAGAGTTTGTCCCGACTTTCTAACAGCTTGGGACAAATATAGGGCACCTGATAAAAGGCTCTGATACATTAGGGCCATCTAGATCAAACCCTAGGGATTAAGTTTCCTAAAAGCTCTCATTTTAAAGTATCAAACACACTCTATCTCCCATAGCCCTTCCAGCTAAAATCTCATTTTGTTTCAACTCTCCAAATCTCCCTCTTCCTTTCCACTACAAAATCCAAGTGGTTGCACGTTACCATCGGCGAGTTCTCCTGCCAACCATATACAAAGTATGTCCAACTAGTTTAGTCATCGATCCAGGGGTTTTCTACATTTGATTTCTTCTAGTCGATTATTTATGGATAGTCTACAATCTTTAAAAACAAAAAATCTTCAAAATCCACTAGTTTGATCAAGGTAAAAGTTTAACTCTAGCTCTAAACCCGTGGGTTTAAATAACTTTTTGAAAATCACCTTTTAAACCAAATGAACACTTTCCCATGAATGTTCTTTTTATTTTCTTGCTCTGTCTAAAATTTTATCAAAATTGATCAGATAGATTGAGAGAACGAGACATTTATTTGATTCCTAGGGTTTATTGTTAGTGCATGCAGGTCTACGAAATCTAGGGCATTGATTTCATAATCAATGATTTAGATCTCATTATTCTCGTATATATTTTATCCACATGGTAGCCTCAGCCATTTGGATTTTTTTTATTCGATCCAGGCCATTGATCCAAACTATAGAGGATCCAACGACATCCAAGGGTTACTGACTTGGATTAGTGACACGTAGTTTTGCATCGCCACATTTGGTAATGATTGTCATAGCGCAATCATTGATAATCAATGCTTGCAGTTTTGATCTAATGGTTCGAAAGCTATCGCGTGTGCCTCCCAACCTAGTAGTTCTGATCTGATAATCAGGATAGTGCCACATAGCCTGCCTCCACCACCGCCAATTGGTTTTAATTAATAAAAATTAGTTTTAAATGTTATTTAATTACAAAAACTTCTAAAAGTTATAGAAAACTAAATCCTTGAAAAAATTACAAAAAAAATTCTTGTTTTGCTCATAATTTTATTACCTTTCACCTAAAATTAAAACCAATTAAAAATGTTCCATAGATTTCAAATAATTTCAGATATTTAAAATTGGGTATTTTAATTCTTATTTATTAAATATAAATTTGAATAGTTATAAATTTTGAAAGGATCTTTTTTAAAGAATATGTGTTCTCCAGTAATTTTCTAATATATATTTGAATCCTATTCTAGTTATTTTAAGTTTGTATAAGTATAAATCCTTTCTTGATTTTTTATAAGACTTTAATTTGAACCTTTTTATAACATAATCAATTTTCTTTCTGAAATTTTAATCCAGAGCTTGATTGTCATTTAATTAAATTCATCAAGCCAAGTACAAGTACATAGGGCATTTTCATGCCATTTTTATTTTAAGTTGATCTTGGCTTGATTCTTGGTCTAGTCACACTCATTTGTACTTGGATTTGATTGATAGTTATCATGGTAAATCTTCCGCTTTTCCCATGATATCTGAAGGGATATGTTAGGGGGATCTGTATCTTTGAATAGATTCTTCTAAATGTTTGGGTTATGGGTTAACCTAAACACTTAGAGGACAATTATTCTTTTCTACTTAGCATTAGGTAATTTGCTTTCTTTCATTTATTTGTATAGCATGGCTAGATGTATGTGTTTTGAGGGTTAGTAAGACATTGATTTTGATTCGACCCAACCTAGGGATATCTAAGGACAAAAATGATATATAAGGATCTAGGATTTTGGAAAATAATAGAAATTAGCATGTGCACCCAATAGGTTTGAGACTTGCAACACTTAAACATGGTGACATGAACCATCCTAAGCTAGAAGCTTACTAGTCCTAAAAGATATTAAGGTTCAAATTTAATTAAGTAATAATAAATCCTTTAATAAATCTAAAATTTTGAAAATTCATAATTAATTCAAATAAAAAAAAAATTACACATAATATACGAAAATGCTTGGAATGGAACCCTCAATCAATAAAAATTAAAAGCCCCATGATCAAACCCTAAATTTAATTTTTAACAAAAATCAATATTAATTGAATTAATTAATTAAAAATATTTAAAATTCCAAAAAAAATCCATAAATTCTTGGAAACATGCCATTAGGCCATTTCTGACCATTGGGAGTGATTCAAAGAGGTTTGAGACTAATTTGGATCATAATCTAAAAATTTCCTCTAATTAAACATTTTTTAAAAATTTCTAAAATACCCTAACTTTGAAAAATCCCCAATAATTCCCAAAAAATCCAATTCAATTAAACTCAAAGCAATTCAACTCTAATTAAAATATAATATTTCCTAAAAATGTCAAATATTCAAAATTAACTCAAAGTCAAAAAATTAACTTTTCGGTCATGTGTAATTCAAACTAGGCCAAAACTTCAAAAATTTTATAACTTAATTTAAAAAATTCTAAATTGAGTAAACTTGGGTTTTAATTACCCATCTTAAGGTCTAATATTCAAGAGAAGTATTAAAAATTAATCAATCATTTTAATTTTAAAGGCAAACTTTTGTCCCCCTTACTTAACATATTAAAATTAGTCAAAATAATTCAAAATTTTGCTAATTTGCCTAGAATTCAAGAAAATCCTAATTTAATCATTCAAATCATTAATTTAATTTATTGATTTAATTTTATCAACCTTTCTTTCTCAATTAATTAAATCAACTTAATCAACCCTACTTACTACTAGGTAACCCGGGCCTAGAGGCTATTAAATTAGCCCCAAGAAAGATGAAATAAACTTCATGGCTCCGGTGAGCAACAAATGTAGTAATCATTTAACTATTGAAATATATCTAAAATAAAATTTAATACATTAATATTTAAACTTAAACATAAATTTCACTTCGACTTTTTAACAAACTCGAACACTGGATAATCTTAACAAATTACCTTGCTTAGAATCTACTCCAGCCCCACAGTCTACTTCACACACTTTACATAGTTTGTTAGGAGAACCAACTCTAGTCTAAGATAGGCTAGTGTTTACGTTTACTATTGTGTGCCAAATTTTCATAGTTTTGATTACATACTTTGATTAAAAACTGATTGATCTGAGTGTTTACTTACTTTAATTGTAATCTGTGAATTGATGTGATGGATGATAGATTAACTTTATGTTAGGACCGATCTGGTTGCTCACTGAGTTTTCTACAGGTGGCTACACTTGTGTATGACATTAAAATGGGACAAAATAAAAACAAATATATATTTATTTATAAATGTTACATGTAATTTCACTGCTTATCCCCCAAATAAATAAGAATGTGACCAAGTGTGATTTGCTTTTCCTTACAACACATGTATAAATTACTTGGGATTTGTTTGATTTTAATTTCTTTGGATAACCATGCAGGGAGACTAGATTTTTATTTTTAATTTGATGTAATGTATTTAATTGAGTTATAAGTATCAAGTTGTGAAAGTTATTCTTTGAGTTAGGATAAAGACATTAAAATTTGGATCCCAAAGAGAAAAGGATACCCCTTAGGGGGATAATCATTTTTCATTTGGAAGCCCAAATCTGGATAAGTTTTTTACCTAAGTGAAAAGAATAACCTCTCCTTTGGAGGAAGAGTTTTTTTTATTTTGGGTATCCAAGTATGACAAATCCAATGAGCTTGAAGAGTTGAAGATGAAGGGTATCCCACTCAAAGTCAAGTTGCATCAATCCTAGGATTATAATCTATATTTGTTGTTAGTGGTGCCCAGCCACTTTTAATTTATGTAAATTCTGGGTTGTAATAAACAAACAATTTGCATATAAATATTTATTTAGTTGAATTGATTTATTTATGTGTTTGATTTAATTTTATTATGATTAGGGTTGCCTCCTTTTCTTAATTTTTTAATGATTGCATGAAGTTTTTATTTTAGCTTGGATACGCAGAGGCTCGTAAGGGTACGAAAAAAAAATTTCTACTTAAATCAATTAAAGTATTAAGATAAGATGTAGACTCTAACGATCTGAGAAGTAAGCCTAAGATTACTGGGAGTCTACATAACCATATTAACTTACTTCTCTTTCTTGTTAGGCACCTTCCTGCTTGCGGGTTCTGAAAAACCGCCGTACTTGTGAGGGTGCAGATCTGTAAAGGGGATGTTGTGCAATCTCTAGGTAAAAATAAATTTTAAGCCTTTTTAAAGCTACTTAATATTCATTTTATGTATCTAATCAAGTCAATCAAGGTGTATTGTATTAGAAAGTAATTAAATAAGTCTAAAATTTTATTTGAATTTGATTTAATCATTTCCAGCCTACATAAAGTCATGGGATCATTTAAGATTTGTTTTAGATATATGTCCCAAAACTTAAAACTTTAATAATAATGTATGTACCACTCTTTCTTTAAATGACTTGATTCATGGATTTTAAAATAATAGGTAGTTGGCCAGCTCCCTAATAGACCAGGGTAAGTCTAAGTTTCGTATTGAATTAGTTAGGTTCAAGTTACTGCTGTCCAATGCAAAATTTAAATTTAGGAACCTGGGAAGATTCTGAATCATAAGACCCCAACCTCTAGAAATATAATTCCAATTTTCTAATAAATTACTCAACTCAAATTAAAGATATTCTCAATCCAAAATTTAAAGCCTAACACTTAGCTTAGGTTGGGACACTTCTGAATTATTTTAGATTCTCAAGGTGTCTCCTACCTCTCCTCTATTAACTCCAAAAATAAGGGCACCAACTTGACCCAGTCCCTATTGAGATTCCAAATTGAACTCCTTTGACTTCAATCCTTGAAAACTCTAAATAAAATTTTTATTGTTATTTTAATCAAGAGTATTCGCAGGAGACCCCAATTTCATACGAGGGCTCATGCTCGTAGGAGATTTAGAGCCAACATTAATTTTTCAAAAGTAAATTAAAATTTTGTGGGGAATCAAATTTATAATTATTGTCGTCATCATAGTCAAATTATTTGCTAATAGATGATATTTTCTCCCCTCAGGGAGATACATCATTTTCTAACATAAATTCTGATAAGAAATTAACGATCACTTCTTTAAATATCGTAGTCAGATATTAGACAGAACTTCATCCTGACTCTCTGGGGGAATATGTGGTTTGCTCTTAAATAATGCTACAATATTCAAGAGAAAATCTGTAATTCTAGGTCTGAACTTGTTAGGAGATTTTATCTCTGTCTTTCTAGACAGTATATTATCACTAATGGTCTGTTCAACCTTAGAATTGAAATTTAAATCTAATTCTCAATTTTCTGAAAAAAAAAAAAAAGATTTGTTTTTCACCTTATAAGGCAAATCATCTTTTAATAATGACAAAATTTTGTTTCAACGGTAGTATTCACTACCTTTCTTTCTGTTGACATCTCTACCCATTTATTCCTTGGGAAAGTCTAGCCAATATGAAAAAGACATCAAAAAGAGAGGTGAAACCTTTGTCCAAAAATTGGGTTTTGACCTTCTTCCCCCCAAATTAACTAACAGGGCGATAGTGTCAAGTCAAACACTCAAAATCTCCATACCATTTTTACGAACCTACACTATTAAGTCCAACTCAATATTTTAGGTTTTAAAATTGCAAAGAATACTGTTAATCATATTTCCAAGATCTTCAATCTTTCCAACTTTTAGCTTGACATTCCACCTTTAAATCAATCATTGGTGTGGAGGAGTTAAGCAAAGAACTCCCTTGAATTTTTTCACTAAATGAAAACTAAACATGTTGTGCTCCAAAAGTTTAGATAAAATTCATCAATTTTTCAAAATAAAAAATCTTTTCAAAACTCAGTCTTGAATTGACACTACCATATGTTACCCTACAATATTCCCTTGTAGTTTAGCATATGTAGTGAAACTCTGAATCTCCTTTAAACCAAAATCAACCTTCATATTTTATCATCATATGTGATAAAATAGAAGGTCCATTATGATCTTCAAAATTTAATTTCAAAGAAATCTAATTCCAAATTTTTTTCTCAATTCCAGAAACTCAATTCAATCAAATGGTCAGCAAATTTATTTTCACCTTCGAGAAGGGCCAGACTTTTGAAAAGTTTAATTTCAGATGCATAATTTTGTTTAGTTTATGATTTCAGACTCTTGAACTATCATTAAATGGAAAGAAACTTGTTGATTTGAATACTAAAAAGTTAGACACCTCTGTGTTTGAGTTGGTGTTAGGATCAGGGGCTGATCCCCTCAACCCAGTATGGAAGAAGGAGAGTAAAAAGCTCCTGTTGAGACTGCTAAAGTTAAATCTATTTCTGAAAAGGGATCGGGTTTTGGGATTCCATTTACTAGTAAGAATCAAAGGAAGAATTAGTTAAAGAGAGGTAGGAAGAAGATTGGAAATTTAAGGAATGTTGTTAAGGTTAAGACTCTATGCTAAATAGAGCTAGAGGCTGATGAGGATATGTCTATCCCTGCCTCCTCTCCACTCCTTAAAGAGAGTCATTTATACCCCTTAGCTATTATTGCTAGGGAGGATAGGGCGATTAAGATAGCTAGTTCACTGCCATGCCCGGTAGATAGCTCGACCAAGAAAACTCCAATGGAAAAAAGACTACAAAGAATCAGGGTTTTGAGGAACATAATTTATACCTACGCTGCCCAGGCGGGTAAAAAAAAGGAGCAATATGTGAGACATCTGAAGGGAATGATCTCACATAAATTTGAAAAGGAAATCCTTAAGGAAGATTTGTTTAAAGCAAGAGATTTAAATCCTTAGCCAATGAGGAAAACAAGAAGTTTGTGAGAAAGTCTACTACTTCTACATTGCTAGATGGTTACTATTGGGTGCCATGCCCTCTGTCCTTTAAAATAGAGGGTAGAATACTTACAAAACCTAGAACAGGCCGCCATTTTACTAGAAGGTCGTTGGTCCCCTCACCAATATTTTTAAAGCTGGCCTCACTTGTGGTGAAAACCAAGGAAGATTCTAAAATTAGAGAGATGACTAAATTTAGGAAAAGAGGCCCAAGTCCCCAAAAAGGAAATATATCCATACAAAATTAATAGAGTTGATGCCCCTCCACTTTCAGCTAAGTGGTCTCAGTCTTCAGCTAATTTGTCACAGATCCCAGTCAGTGTTTCCCGGACCACAATTGATTCAGCTGATGCCTCAATTAATGTTCCATTTGCCAGTTCAATTGATGTTTCAGTCACTAACCCAGTAGATACCTCAGTTGATGTTTCAATGCATGTCCTAGACAATTTTTCTTAAATTCCACCCGTTATCCATGAGCTCCTTACATAGGGATTTGAGGACTCTCTCTTACTTGATGTATGGGTTATCACTCTCCAGGATCCTTCATCACCTCCTGAGTAGATGTCTCTCACCCCTGTGATGGATGCCACCCTCTCGACTACCGACCGGAAGATAGTCAAAGGGGAAGGGATAATTTAAGATGAAGACTAACAAATGATTGAGTATATAATAGTAGAGCCTCCGACGGCTGATGATCTTAAGTTACAATTTATTATTTTGAATGATAATTATTTTTTCATGTTCTTTTTAATCACACTAACATTCAACCATTTATAATTGCAGCAAAATAAGTATGACAAGTAATAACAATAAATATTTTGAATAATTAAAATCAGTTATGTAAAATATTTGCTTGCAAATGTACAGTGTCATGGACAGTAACTTATTTTCTCTTATTAAAAAGTATGAGTATCAGATAGATGTGAAGACTACCGAGAATGATAATTTCAATGAGTTAAAAAGAAGTGAAAGAATAGATGAAAAAATTGTTGCATTTATGACTAAAAAATTTGAGGAAATTAAAATCTTATTGAAAAACAATGAGGAGAATAAAATATGACGGAAGAAAAACTATACTACTTATTTATTCTCAATAATTACTACTGTTGTTGTCACTTCATTAACAATTATCCAACATCATTATAAAAGAGCAACTTTAGTAGTTTTTTATTGTTCTTTTGAGTTATTAACTTTACCGTGTGTCATTGGGGTTCGGACGTATGTAGGTCTTGATTTTTGAACTAATTGTTTACTTGTAGACTTTTGCTTTTTATTTTGATGTCTGACATGGAGAAATTTTTTTCTATCATTTTGTTAATTATTTTGTCTGCTCATCACAAATATGATGGCCATTATGATGGCAAGGTAAAATTAGTACATACATATCTCAGTTCCTTTATAATTAGATGCTCTAACGAGACTTTTATATTACCTTTGTTTTATTATAAACTGGTTCCATTACTTAGTCATCAATAGTATTATTATTATTATTATTATTTAATTTTATCATATATAGAGACAAATCCTAGCCATTTACCATGCTTATTGCACATTATTTCAAAGGAGAGAATAGTTAATTGTTAATAATCATATATTTATAATAAAATAGGATTAACAAATTAACTAATTTAAATAAACTAATTAACTAATAAAACTAATAATGAAATTAACTAACTTAAGTTAACTAATTAACTAAACTAAACTAATTAACAATTTGGCTATGTAATTAAATTAACAACTCTAAATGAACTAATTAACTAAGTTAAATTAACTAATTTACATTAAGTAATTAACTAATTTAAAAAAAAACTAATAATACAAATAATAAAATTAACTAAAATTTTAAAAAAAAATTAACTAATTAACTATGTTAACTAATTAAGTAATTAACTACGGGTTATGTCTAGTCTCCTTTCCCCCTCTCTTGCAAGGCAAGTGTCACTAAAATCAAGTTTAGTCTCACGTTGCTTTTAAGATTTTTTATTTTGCTTTATAAAAGGTAAAAAACGTTAGGGCTTTTTAAGTTCAAATCAAGTAAACAACTTAGATTATTTTCAAATTATCATCTAAGAATTTATTATTTTCATTATTTTTAGATAATTTTTAATTATCATTTTTATTTATACTAAATAAATAATCAAAGTGTAAGTCCTAACATAGGACAAATACAATAATTAAGCATGTGAAGGATTTTATCAAATATAAATTATACACAAATATGAACAAAAAGAAAGTAAACAACATTAAAAGAATTAAGCATAAATTAAAACTTGCATTTTCATTTCAATAATAATAGACTTGAAAGCACATACAACCTATTAAAAGCAATATTAAAAGAAAACTAGTTCATGAAGTATCATTCAGCCCATCCATTCTCCATTCTAATGTCTCCCAATCCAGTTCTTACCAGTAAAACATCAAATGTCTCCCAAAACCATTTTTTGAAACACATCCATGGGAATCTCCCTAAGCTAGCTTACAAAAGAAAATTAAAAATAAATAAAATATAAAAAATGCTTTCTTACCCCATAATATCTCTAACTCCAAATCCTCTTGCTCACAAAAGAAAAATAAAAATGACTACCACAAACTCCCAAAAACAAAAATAAGAACTACACACAATCTTGATCCTCCTCCTTCTCATCATCATCATAATCAGGACGAATCTACACAAATAACTAATATTCATGCGCAATAGGGAATTGTAGTTGATCTGAATTTTCAATAGGTGGGATCCTCATGAACCTCCCCACTAAATCCTCTTTGAACTTAGGAGGATAGTGGTAGTATTTTTTTGTGCATTCCAAAGTAGTGAGTCTGCCACTCCTACTCACCTCATAAAATTCAGTCACACCCTCCATCTTCTCCCTCAACTCAGCCACCTGATCACATAAAGATTTAGGAGTCCCAAAACTTCTACTACCACCTTTCCTATGGAAGAACTTGTGACTTCTAGAATTTTCTTCTTTAGCATCCCCCACCCTCTTAATTTTAAATTTTTTTTTTGCTTGGAAAGCACATAAATGGGAAAGAAATGCTCTTCACTGGAATTTGCAACAACACCAACAATGATATAAAGAGCTAAAATTAGAGAAAGATGCCTTGAGCTCACAAAAGTAGCACCCTTGATAATGTAAGTCAAGGAAGAAAAAATAAGTTTTCCCATATCTATGGTGTGACCATCATGAATAGAAAAAAATTAAGTATAGCATGATCTTTGGTTACTTCACTAATTTTTTTTACTCGACAAACGGAGGGTAGAAATAAAAGTGTCAAGCTTTAGATAATTGGATTAGATAGGATACAAGAAAAATAATTATTTTGTTCTACTTATTCTTCCAACTAGCTCCACTATTAAGTATAAACAAGACTTTTAGAAGCTCCTTCGATCATAGTTTCCATAGCTAAAGGAGGTGTAGTCATCACACTCAAAATTTAGAAGCTTATATAGTGGTTAATAGATAGAATCAAAAGGCACCCACTTACCTCTCACATTAAACTTATTATCCACAACCTCCTTATCATTGGAAAAAAACTCTCTCACAACAATAAAAATAGCAGAATGGGGCTTTAAAAATTGCTACCAACCCCAATTTTTTATTATATCAGGAGCGTCCTAAATTTCAGAAAACTCCTAAACTATAGATATTGCTCCCATTTAATTCTCATCTACACCTATCATTTGCCAAATCTTCAACAAGCCTCTACCTATTGGCATCACTTAAATGTGAACTATACACCTCTCCCAATTTTCTCCACACCCAAGGTTATGCTAGTATCTTTCTCCATTCCTAAAACTAAATGGATTCTAGATTCTAGTGCATCTTCTCATCTCACACCTCATATAGTAAATCTTATTTATCCCACTAATTATATAGGAGCTAATCAATTAATTCTTGGCAATGGAAATACTACACCCATACATCAAACTGGGCAAGACTTACTCCCTATCCCTACATTTAATATACTTCTACCAAAACTTCTTCAAGCACCTCATATATCTCATAATCCCCTATCTATATGCAATCTCACTCATGATAATAACATGTATATCTATTGTGATGCATGGGGGTATAAAATTCTGGATCATCAATAAAATTACATTCCTTCGGAACTCGCCCATAATGGCCTATGCCCACCACATTCTCCCACACGAACTGCTCCTATAGTTTTTGTTTCCTCCCTCTCATCAGACCTCTACTAACACCAACATCTCAGACATTGACATTCTCAAAATACGACAATCATATCCAAACATAATCAAAACCTATATATTCCAGAACATATCTCTTCAAGTTTTTCTTATATGTCCTCTAAAAGCTACAAATTATGAGTCTTACCTTCTAACAATGATAAATATAATCCTCTAGCACTAATACATTCAGATGAATCAGTTCTTTCCCTAATGTTATATTCTCGATCTTATAAATACTACTACTTTCTACACATTGATGACTTCTTACGCTATGCCTGGTTGTGTCCAATAAGAGCAAAATGAGAAGTCTCAAGCATTTCATTAAATTCAAACAACTAATTAAAAATAATTATCAACTCAAATTAAAATCCATCATACAGATTATGAAATTAAGTTCCCCAATATCACTCTCACATCATTTCTTCAAACTCATTGCATACTCTACCAAACAAGCTACCCATATACTCCAAAACAAAATGGTCTAGCTAAGTGATAAGTGTAAATAATGTTATATTTTATATGTTAATTTTTTAATGAAAATGTATTATTTTTGTAGAGAGTGTTGCTATTTGTATGTTTTATATTCTTGTAACTTGTATTGTTTTGATGATTTCAAATATTATTATTTTATATATCTCCTAACACTTTTTTGGAAGATTTGTTTTTTTGCTCTAGTGAGCACTAACATTTCAGGAAAATCAACTCCAAGCGATGAAGAATTCAAATTATTCATTTGTCAATTACAAGTTTTTGAAATGAGAGGGAGTGATTGTAATTGAGTGAAAAATCACAACACACACTCTTGGGAAACACTTTTTATAAACTGATCGTACGGGACGAACCTGGTTCGTACAGGACGATCATGTCAATTAACTCCTCGAAAGAGCAATGGATCAAACAGGAAAGCAAAAAAAATTTCTAAGTCCTAATCGTCCAGGATGAATTTAATATTCATCCCGGGACGAACGTCTCTGGATTCTCACCTTGCACTATTCGTCCAGACGAAAACTATAGTTCGTACTGGGACGAAGCTCTCTGTATGAGATCGTACAGGAAGAAATTAATTTTCATCCCTGGACGAAACTCTCTGTATGTCATCGTACAGGACAAAATTAATTTTCATCCCTAGACGAAACACTCTGTATAAAATTGTCCCAGGACGAAACTTGTTCATCCCAGGACGAACTGAACTGACTTACGTCGGTTGGTTACGTCCTATAGAACTTTGGGAACCGACCTATGTAATAATCGTTTCATACCGGACGAATGAAAGTTCGTTTAGGATGTTAAGCCCTATAGAACTGGCCCAAGCTAACCAAGAGGGGGGGTGAATTGGTATTTTAAAAATTTCTTTTCACAAAGAATAAAAATCACATAAACCAAAATCACACCACAAAAATAAATGTGGAAATAAAAGTGCGGAAGCAAGAAAATAAGAACACGAAAATTTATAGTGGTTCGGTCAACTCGACCTACGTTCACTCCCTAGAGGCTCCCTCCGAGTATTGCACTACAAATGTGTCTCTCCTTTAGCCCCCACAGCTAGGCGAAGAAGCCTTTACAAAGTACCTCCTTTTTGCCACCCCGACAAGGCAGAGAACCTATCTCTTTTTGCTTTCTCCTGAAGCTGGCAGAGAATCACAACCAAAAGCTAACTCCTTACCTCTACCGACCCTTCCACGGACGAAAAACTCTAGATGAAGAACAAGCAGAGCGATCCTTGAAGAAACCCTTATGAATCCCCACACAAGCTCCCCCTCACAAGATCCTCTCTCTCTCCCTCTCTCTCTTTCTCTCCTCAAGGCCTTCTCAGGTCAAGGCAGCAGCCAAAGGTTTTCCAAAATATTGAACAAGAGTTCTTAAATAGAAGAGCTTCAAAGGAGCTCATTAATTGTAAGTTGCTGACATTATCATCCAGGCTGATATGTACAAATGCCTGGCCGATCAGTACAAAACTCAGAAGATCGGCCAGAGCATCGCCCTGGATGCAAAACTGGACGATTAAAAATTGGCTTGATCGTCCAGGTCGATCTTATGATCGTCCCGGCCGATCAGTTCAAATTAAAGGAAAATCATCCAGAGCATAGCCCTGAATACGAGCTGGCCGATATTTATCATCCTAAAGTTACTTAAGGTTTTTGAAAGGATCGTCCTGACCGATCCTGCGATCGTCCAGGACGATATGATCGTATCAATAATCCTTAATTACTCCCTTAATTTCTTGATCAATTAAAGCATAATTTGAGAATTTCATCCAGGCCGATATATGATCGTCCTGACCGATAATTTAAAAATACAGTATACCTTAATTGTCTATGGCGGCAACTTCTTTCTATTTTGAGCTTATCGTTCTGGCCGATACACGTATCGTCCAGGACGATATGTTAATGATGGCTTCCTTAATTAAGAATCCTTATTTAGACTTTTTGTTTTAATCCTGATCGTCCAGGATGATGTAAAAATTGTCCTGGCCGATATGAGTAAAAATAGAAATTCTAAGTCTATCAAGTGTGTGTGTGTAGGGTTACTTAGTATCAGTCTCTTTGACCATTACAAGTAGACTCAAGAAGTGAAAAACAAAAGTACAGACTGAATAACCCCTAAACCTACGCAATCCTGAACTGGCTTCGTCTGTTCGTCCGATCTTTGATTCTTGAAAAAGTTAGAAGCTACAAGCAGTCCAAGAGAAATAGTGTTTGTCACTCATCAAAACATAAGCCATGAAAATAGATTTGTAACAACGAACATAGTTCATACGGGACGATGAGCGTGTATGAACATAGTTCGTACCAATATACATTAGGATCATTTCCGACACTTTAAGTAAAATCGTCTAGGATGATCCATGATTGTACGGGATGATTTACTGCGTACAGAATTGAAAACTTGTAGTTTTTGGGCAGTTTTTATTGTCTTTTGTATATATACTTCAAATTATACTGCCACCCAATCTTTTTGCTCATTGATCTTCGTGCCTATTAGAAGAAGAGTAAAGGAGAGAGTGAGAGAGAGCAGTCAAAGAAGGATTTCTACCACTGGAGCTTGAAGGCTTTGCATTGTGTTCAAAGGTAACATTTCCTACTTGTGATTTGAGATTACTTCACTCTTTTTCTTTCCTCCTTCTAGATTTCATGGGAAGAGATCTGTCAAGGAGATCTGGTTCACTGCCGATACTATGAGAGTGTGAAAAGATGAAGGGTTCTCTGCCCACACTAGGAGAGTGTGAAAAAATGAAGGGTTCTGTGCCCACACTAGGTGAGTGTGAAAAGACGAAGGGTTCTCTGCCCACATTAGGAGAGTGTTAAAAGACGAAGGGTTCTCTTTCCACACTAGGAGAGTGTGAAAAGATGAAGGGTTCTCTGCCCACACTAGGCGAGTGTAAAAGGACGACAGTTCTCTTCCAACACAAGGGAAAGTATAAAAGGACGACGGTTCTCTGCCGCACCGGGTAGTGGTGAAAAAAGTGTTTGTAAAGGCTTCTCCGCCTTGCTGTGGGTGCCTCTGGGGAGTGGATGTAGGTCTGGTTTAGACCGAGCCACTATAAATTGTGTGTCTTTTTATTTTACTGTTTTTTATTTTCTGGTTTTTATTTTGTGTTTTAAAAATTTGTGGTTTAAAAACTTTTTATAAAAAATTCATTAAAGTTTAATTTCGGTTAAATTTTTCAAAAGAGGCAAAATTCTTTAACTACCAATTCACCCCCCTCTTGGTTTCCTTGGGACATTAACTTAGGTTTAACAACCTATTCACTAGACTCAACAAGTGGTATTAGAGCTTTGTTTCAAAATCATAAGTTTAAACTACTTTTTGATTAACGTAGATGGCTACATTTGGAAACCAAAATACACCTGAGGTTTACTCTATTATTAGACCTCCACTGTTTGACAATATACCTTTAATTTTTTGGAAAACACGCATGTCTACTTTCTTACAGTCATTTGATTATCGTATGTGGATCTTAGTCCAGGAAGGTTATACAAAACCAACTAGATTAGTTGATGGAGTTAGGGTAGAAACACCTTTTGCAGATTGGACTATAGAAGAAAGTGACTTAGCTCAACTAAATGCTAAATATTTAAATAGCTTCTTTTGTGCTTTAAAATCTGAAGACTACATGCGAGTTTCCACTTGCAAAAGTGGAAAGGACATATGAGATAGACTTTGTATAACTTATGAGGGGACTATTGAGGTTAAGCAATCAAGACTTAATATCTTGTTACATGATTTTGAATTGTTTCGCATGAAATCAAATGAATCCATTTCTGATATATACACAAGATTCACACAAATTGTCACCTCTTTGCATGCACTTGGTAGGGAACTAACGAATGCTGAAATGGTTAATAAGATTCTTCGTTGTTTACCTACTGCTTATGATGCTAAAATTTTTGCAATTACAGAGTCTAAAGATCTAAACATTTATTCTATCTACAATCTTCTTTGTTCACTCATTACTTACGAGCAAGGGGTTAGTCAAAGAAAGATTGATGTAGGTGAACCATGAAAGGAGAAAGAATATAGCACTAAAAGTGGAAGAGTCTTAGAGTGAACACTCACAACCTGAGGATGAAGATGATATTGCATTAATGACTAGACAATTCAGAAGTTTTTTTAAGAGGAAGCAGAAGAGACGCCAGTAATGGAATAGATGTAAGTTTAATAGAAATGGCAAGGTTTCTAATGAAGTGATTTGTTATGAATATAGGAAACCAGGTCATATCAAGACTGATTGCCCAAAACTCAAAGCCACTCCTAACAAGGAGAAGGTTGAGGAAAAACCAACTGTAAAGAAGGGCAAGAAGAAGTTTCAAAGAGCTTTTTGGGCGGACTCAACTTCAGATTCATCAGAGACTAAAAAGGAAGAAGAAGTCAGCAATCTTTGCTTGATGGCAGATAGTCTTGATCAATCAGATCAAGAAGAGGTATGTGACTTAAGTTATGATGAATTGTTTGAAGTTTCTGAACACATGCATGATGCATATAGGAAAATAAAAAAGATGCATGCTAGTGTAAGTTTAGAATTGGAAGAACTTAAAAAAGAACAAGAAATCCTTAGGAAAGATCATTCTTTAATAGATGACAACCACATGAAATTACTTGATGAATATGATGATCTGAATAAAAATCATGAGATTTTAAAATCATCCTATGCTGATCTTGAAAAAGAATTTAAAAAATTTAAGGATGAATCAAAGAGCAAAACATATCGAATCAATTATATAAATCAAATCTTGGAAGACATGAATTTATTTTATAAGTTGACAATAAAAGCTCTCGAGGATAATAGGATACCCCCCAAACTTGAAGATTTTATAAATCCTAAATTTTATCCTAAATATATGGAATCCCTTAGAAGACAAACAAATGGTAGAAGACTTAGGAATACTTTTCCTAATGTTAAATGTAATAATTGTAGATTAGTTGGACATATAGCACACACCTGTACTTTGAAGATGAAATCTCATTTGGTGTGGAGACCTAAGATGCATAAACTTAGACATATCATACATGCATCTAATTATAAATTACTAAAAGGTAAACCCAAACTTGTTTCGGTTCCCAGGTCTAACATTTGATATTTTTGCTAGGTCGCTCTCACACAAGATCTCGTGGGAGCATATGATACCTGGATAGCGGATGTTCAAAGCATATGACTGAAGATACTACTCAATTCATAACGCTGGAAGCCAAGAGTGGAGGCAAGGTAACACTTGGAGATAACACCACAAAGAAGGTGATTGGATCAGGTATGATTGGAAACTTGAAAAACTTTTTTATTGATGATGTGTTGTTAGGTTAAAGGATTAAAGCATAATTTGTTAAGTATAAGTCAGCTATGTGATAAGGGTTATAGTGTAAAATTTTTTCCTACTAGCTGCATATTAAGCTTAAATGGTAAAGATGTGTTGAATGGAAAGAGGGTAGACAATGTTTATATGCTAGATTTAAATTGCATTCATACTCCTACTGCCTTTTGCTTAAAAACTATTTCTGATGAGTCATGGCTTTGGCATAGGAGACTTTGTCATTCTAGCATGAAAAACCTTAGAAAGATTACCCAAAAGAATTTAGTGAGGGGTATACCAAAACTACACTTTAATAAGAACCACCTTTGTGATGCATGTCAATTAGGTAAGCAAGTGAAGTCATCTTTTCAATCCAATAAGGATCTTAAAACTAGTAAACCTTTGAAAATCTTACACATGGATCTTTTTGGACCAGTTGAAACTATAAGTCTAGGAGGGAAGGTATACAGATTTATTATAGTAAATAATTACATAAGATTCACTTGGGTTAGATTTTTATTTCATAATAGTGAATCATTTGAGGAATTTATAAATTTTTTGACTTGGATTCAAAGGAAATTAGGGTATGAAATTATTTCTATACAAAGTGATCATGGAGGAGAATTTGAGAATGAGAGATTTGAAATTTTTTATAAAGAAAAAGGACATTGATCACAATTTTTCTGCACCTAGAACCCCTCAGCAAAATGGAGTAGTCAAAAGGAAAAAACATAACATTAATAGAAGCCGCCCGAGCAATATTGGCAGAATACTCACTTTCTAGATATTTTTGGGTTGAGGCGGTTAGTACTGCATGTTATGTTTTGAATAGGGTGAATGTGAGATCCAATTTAAATAAAACACCCTATGAATTGCTAAATGGGAGAACACCTAATTTGTCACATTTGCATGTTTTTGGTTGCAAGGTGTTTATTCATAATAATGGAAAATCTGCCTTAGGAAAATTTGATCCAAAATCAGATGAAGGAATTTTTGTTGGATATTCAAGTGTTGGAAAATCTTATAGGGTATTCAACAAAAGAACTTTGGTTATTGAAGATACCACACATGTTGTATTTGCTGAATCTAAAAAATTTGGAAGAGCCAAATGTTGTTGAAGATGATATTGAGGAATACTCCCAAAAGATTGATAGAATAAACTTGGAAGAAAATATGGAAGAGAATTTGGAGATAGAAAACCTTTTGCCTAGAGATTTGAGATTTTCTAAAAACCACCCAAGGGAATTGATTATAGGTGAACATAGTGAGGGTGTTAGAACTAGGCGTGGATTAAACAAGGAAGTCAATCATACATCCTTTATTTCAACTATAGAACCCACTAATATTGATCAAGCACTTTCTGATGAATTTTGGATTTTGGCCATGCAAGAAGAGTTGAATCAATTTGTAAGAAATAAAGTTTGGGAATTAACTTCAAGGCCAAAAGATCAAAGCATAGTTGGAACTAAGTGGGTATTCAAAAAAAAAAAATGAATGACTCAGGAATAGTCATTAGAAATAAGGCTAGATTAGTTGCTAAGGGGTATAATCAGATTAAAGGAATTTATTTTGAAGAGACTTTTGCCCCTGTAGCTAGACTTGAAGAAATTAGAGTTTTGCTAACCTTTGCATGTTTTAAAGGATTCAAATTATATCAAATGGATGTGAAAAGTGTCTTTTTAAATGGGGTAATTGAAGGGGATGTTTTTGTAGAACAACCTCCAGGTTTTGAAAATTCTAAATACCCAAATCATGTGTTCAAATTAAAAAAGGCATTATATGGATTAAAGCAGGCACCTAGGGCTTGGTATGAGAGGTTAAGCATCTTCCTACTTGAAAGATCTTTTGAAAAAAGAAGTGTGGATACAACTCTCTTTTTAAAAAAATTTGGAAAAGATATACTCATTGTTCAAATTTATGTGGATGATATCATTTTTGGATCTTCAAATAAAAATCTTTGTGATGATTTTTTTAAAAATAATGAGTAGTGAATTTGAGATAAGTCTAATGGGAGACTTAAATTATTTTCTAGGATTTAGCATTAAGCAACATGAGGAAGGTACATTTATTAGTCAAACTAAATATATTAAGGACATCCTTAAAAAATATGAAATGTACAATGCTAAACCTGTTAGTACACCAATGCGTTTCTCAGTTCAGTTAGATAAGGACCTTAAGGGAAAATCTGTTGATTAAAAAAAAATTTGGAGGGATTATTGGATCTTTACTTTACTTGACTGCTAGCAGATCAGCTATCATGTTTAGTGTTTGCTTGTGTGCTAGATTTCAATCTGATCCAAAAGAATCACATTTGCTAGCAGTGAAAAGGATTTTAAGATACTTACTAGGAACTCAGAACTTAGGAATTTGGTATCCAAATTTTAGCTATTCATTTGCAATTATTGGTTATTCAGACTCTAATTTTGTAGGCTGTAGAGTGGATTGGAAAAGCACTTCTGAAACATGTCAATTCATTGAAAATTCATTAGTTTCATGGTCTAGTAGAAAACAAAATTCAGTGGCCCTATCTACTGCAGAAGCAGAATATATGCACTAGGAAGTTTTTGGCACAAGTACTTTGGTTAAAACAACAGTTGATTGATTTAGGATTAACTATAGGTACTATACCAATTTATTGTGATAATACTAGTGCTATTTGCATTTCAAAAAATCCTATTCAAGATTCAAGAACCAAATACATTGACATAAGGCATCATTTCATAAGGGATCATGTATCCAAGGGAGAAATTGAACTTAACCATGTTTCAACAGAAAATCAACTTGCAGACATTTTTACAAAACCTTTAGCCTTTGATACTTTCAGTACATTAAGAACTAGACTAGAAGTTATTGATTTAAATGCTTAGATAAAAATGTTTTTCTGTAAAATTGATATTTTGTTTTTATTTTTGTGTTCATTATATATTTGTTTTATTTTGTTTTGTTGTTTTTATTTATTTTTGGTGTGTATTTAAGTGTGACTTGTATATTTTTATTCGTTTTTGTTTTATGTGTGAAAATGAAAATTTGTGGTCATCATCGTTCGGGATGATTTTTTTTTCGTACTGGACGATGTGTGTAAAATGACAAACTGAGTGATTTAGATCCGTCTTAAGAGCAGTTTTTTAATGTAGTTCGTCTGTACGATTGTCACAATCGTCCAGGATGAAATATTTTTAAAACGATGGGATGATTGAATGCAGCAATTGAATGGATAAGACAATTTTTATTATGAACTTCACCCGTACGAACCTTGGGTTCGTCCAGACGAACATATGTAGATTCATGGCGGGGGACGATTTTCAACTGCCATTAAAACGAGTTAAATTTCTAATCGTCCGTACGAACACGTGTTCGTCTGCACGATCATCTTGGTCAAAAGCCTGTATGAAATGGCGCTTCGAAAAATTGTGTGTTTTCTAAAAGTCATTATTTTTAAACTCATTTGTCCATCCATATGAAATATTTTCATACGAGATGAATCGAATTCGTGCGGGACGAACGAAAATTTTGTTTGGTACGAACAGTCATTCTTCTTTAAATTAACGATAAATTTTACTGAATAGTCACTTCCACACATCTCTTTCAAACCTTTCCACTCTTCATATCTCTCAATGGCAAGTTCTAGCAATCAACAAAAGACCTTGGCTAAGGGTCCTCAAAGAAATACATCCAAAAACTTCCTTTCTAGAGCCAATGAAGAATCATTTGTTAGGTTTGTGTCTGCAAAAATCACCCCATCTAGAGTTCTCTTACTGGATCAATTGACTTTTAAGGTAATGCACTTATTTACCTCCACTCAATTTGGTTTGATCCTCACTTTTGTTCACTTCTACAATAGAGAAACCTTTTACTATTTCTTGGCAAACATGTCATTCAACTCCGACTATTCTGTCATCAGTTCTTTTGTTTTCAAAAAGAAATTTGAAATCACCAAGGATGACTTTGGTATTTTTCTAAACTTAAGGACTGAAGGCTTAAGAGCACACACTTTAACTAACTCAAGTTTTGATTAGGTTGAAGTTAATCGTGTGATTAGAGATAGGAGAATTAAGGATCATTTTCCTAAAGCTTCAACCTTAGTGCGTGATGCCCGTATTATCTAGCATGTATTAAGAACTTCCATTATACCCAAAGCTGGTGATATAGCCAACATCACTCCTCTTCTTTATATTGTTACCTACTTGATTATGACTAGACAACCTATAGATGAGGCCCAACTCCTAATTGACTACATATATGATCTCTCTGAAATTTGTCATGTTGATCATAAAAGAAAGAAGAACATAGCCTTAGGACATCTGATTGCTTATATTTTGGAAAAGAAGTATAATTTAATTCATCCTGAAAAAGATTTTGAAGAACCTCTCTACTACAACGACGCATCCTTTAGGGCTATCTTCAATAAGGATGAGCCCAGTCGAACTCATGTAGTTCTGAGTGAAACAGAAGAAAAAGCTGGACCTTCACATGATGTTGAACTAAAATATCAGGATTTGGTTCAAAGAATTGAAAATTTAGAGGCTCATTTTGATCAAAGGTTTGATCAAATTGAAACTCGCTTGCAGTAGCAAGATTTTCAACACAATCAGGATATGGGATTTATGAGTGAACAAATAAATGCCATTAATTCCAACATGTTCATGATCAGTAGTTACTTCAACTTCTTTGTTGCAGCACCACCTCCTCCTCCAGATCAGGGTCCATCATAATGATTTGTTTAGTGTTTGTTCAGTGTTTGTTCTGTGTTTTATTGTAGTTTATGTGTTAGCGATTTTTTTTAGTTTGTTGTTTTGTTCTTGTCTTAGTTGTGTTACTATTGATATCTTAAACTTCAAATTGTAATAGCCTTATTAGATATCAATATATGTTTTCAAGGTTTTGTTGATTAATGTTTTAGAAATGTGTGTTTGACTTTATGACATTCCTTTTTTTATTTTTATCTTAATAGTGCTTTATTTAATTTGTAAATTAAAATTAATTTCATTAGAAAATATAATTTTTTTAAATTTAAGAGATGCTTATAACTTGATATTATTAGAATTTTTAATTCCATGTCTCTTTTTTAGACTACATTATCTTTAATATTTTTATTGCAATTTAGATGTTTTCTTATTTTATATTTCTCTTTTCAATTAGTATTTATACGCTTAGAAAAATTTGAAATTTTAGATTATTGATTTTAGAAAGAATTCAATTACTCTTGAAAATTGTACAAATGTACAAAAATCAAAAGGAATGTGCAAAAAAATTGCAATGATAAAAAGAGGCACAAAATAAGCCCAAAGTAAAAGATGCACAAAAAATGTGCCATAAAAAAAATTGAAAAAGATGCACAAAAATGAGCCATAAAAATTGAAAAAGATGCGCAAAGCGCCACATGTGGTAATTATTTCTTTCCAGACTCTTTTAATCTCTTAATTCAAATTAATCTAATGTTCATTTAGAACTTATATTGAAATTTGAAATATAAAATTTTTTATTCATCTTTAGTGCAATGATTTTCTTTATATTCATGTAAAAATTGACACATGCCTTTGATAAATTCATTTTATTCTCTATGTTATACCACTTCTTAAATTATATGAAATCTTATGTTTTTATAATGTTTTGATTTTATTTGCGTACCTTATTTCAATCACTTTCAAGATTAAAATATCAAATGAATTTAATATTTCTGCTTACATTTCTAACATTCTTTTCTTCTTCACATTTAGATGTTGTCAAAAAGTGGGAGAAATTTTTTGTTGCGTATGTTTTCGTAGTGTTTAATTTTCGTATGTGTGCTTTCGTAGTATTTGATTATTTTCTTTGTTTTATCTTTTGTGTTGTATAAAAAATTTTGAAATATAATTTTTTTTAAGTAATTCAAATGCCTCCTTATTTTCACGAGTTTATCAAGTCAGGGGGAGTTTAGGAGATTTTTAGAACTTGAACCTACAAACAATAATTGTTTTGCCATCATCAAAAAAGGGGGAGATTGTAGAGAGTGTTGCTATTTGCATGTTTTACATTCTAGCAACTTGTATTATTTTGATGATTTCAAATATTATTGTTTTATATATCTCCTGACACTTTTTTAGAAGATTTGTTTTTTGCTCTAGTGTGTACTAACATTTCAGGAAAATCAACTCCAAGCGATAAAGGCTTCAAATTATTCATTTATAAATTACAAGTTTTTGAAATGAGAGGGAGTGATTGTAATTGAGTGAAAAATCACAACACACTCTTGGGGAACACTTTTTATAAACTGATCGTACAGGACGAACCTTGGTTCGTATAGGACGATCATCTCAATTAACCCCTCGAAAGAGCAATGGATCGAACAGGCAAGCAGAAAATTTTCTAAGTCCTAATCTTCCAGGAAAAATTTAATATTTATCATGGGACAAACATCTCTGGATTCTCACCTTGCACTATTCGTCCAGACAAAAATTATGGTTCGTACCGGGACTAAGCTCTCTGTATGAGATCGTACATGACAAAATTAATTTTCTTCCCTAGACGAAACTCTTTGTATGCGATTGTACAGGATGAAATTAATTTTTGTCTCTAGATGAAACGCTCTGTATAAAATCATCCCAGGACGAAACCTGTTCGTCCTAAGATGAACTGAACCGACTTACGTCAGTTGGTTACGTCCTGTAGAATTTTGGGAACTGACCTATGTAATAACCGTTTCATACCAGACGAACATAGTTCGTACGGGACAATGAGCGTGTACGAACATAGTTCATACCAATATACATTAGGATCATTTCCGACAATTTAAGTAAAATCGTCCAAGACGATCCACGATCGTACGGGACTATCCACTGTGTATAGAATTGAAAACTTGTAGTTTTTGGGCAGTTTTTCTTGTCTTTTGTATATATACTTCAAATTATACTGCCACCCAATATTTTTGCTCATTGATCTTCTTGCCTATTGAAAGAAGAGTAAAGGAGAGAGTGAGAGAGAGCAGTCAAAGAAGGATTTCTACCACTGGAGCTTGAAGGCTTTGCATTGTGTTCAAAGGTAAGATTTTCTACTTGTGACTTGAGATTACTTCACTCTTTTCCTTTCCTCCTTCTAGATTTCTTGGGAAGAGATCTGTCAAGGAGATATGATTCTCTGTCGACACTAGGAGAGTGTGAAAAGATGAAGGGTTCTCTGCCCACACTAGGAGAGTGTGAAAAGATGAAGGGTTCTCTGCCCACACTAAAAGAGAGTGAAAAGACGAAGGGTTCTCTACCCACACTAGGAGAGTGTGAAATGATGAAGGGCTCTCTACCCGCACCAGGAGAGTGTGAAAGGATGAAGGGTTTTTTTCCCACATTAGGAGAGTGTAAAAGGACGACGATTCTCTGCCAACACAAGGGAAAGTGTAAAAGGACGACGGTTCTCTGCCGCGCCGGGTAGTGTTGAAAAGAGTGCTTGTAAAGGCTTCTCTGCCTTGCTTTGGGTGTAAAAGGAGAGACAATATTGGTATTAGTGCAATAGTCAGAGGGTGCCTCTGGGGAGTGGATGTAGGTCTGGTTTAGACCGAACCATTATAAATCGTGTGTCTTTTTATTTTACTGCTTTTTATTTTCTGCTTTTAATTTTGTGTTTTAAAAATTTGTGGTTGAAAAACTTTTTATAAAAAATTCATTAAAGTTTAATTTCGGTTAAATTTTTCAAAAGAGGGAAAATTCTTTAACTACCAATTCACCCCCCCCCCCCTCTTGGTAGCCTTGGGACATTAACTTAGGTTTAACAACCTATTCACTAGACTCAACAATTTTAGTTATATTTATGCAGAAAATATAGGAAATGGGAAAATTTTTAAGTACGGGTATAGTGCTACGACATCATACATAATACCACCATGGCTCCATCATTGACACCATGGGAGCACCAAAATGTGGTCATGGTGGTACCAATCTATGTCTTGACAGCACCACAATGCCGGAGGAGTGAACATTACAAAGCCTAATCTCTATCTAGAAAACACCACAATGTCAAATAAGTTAGTATCACAAATCCTAGTCTTCATCTGTATAACATCATTGCGCCAAAAGTTAGTTCCGCGAAGACAAGAAAGTTCCAATTGGATGCCGCAGCGCATTATTTTCAACATCACCGTAGTGCTATAGTTGCAATCGTTCAAGTCACATTTCTCTAGTGAAGCGACGCATATATTCATTAAACAACTAGTCCATGTTAATAATTTCCACAATGGAGGGAGAGATTATTAGGTGCGGAGTGCGGACGGGTAGAACTGTCTGCACAAGTATTAGGTACCAAGTGGTACCCGCACTCGGTACTACCGGGTATCGCTTAGTAACCAGTGCTTGTGCGGACGGTGCACACTCCGCACCTAATAATTCTTTCAACGGAGGAAATCCTTTAGTGCTATGACATTAGTTCATTTTATTGGCATCATAGCATAAGTGTTTCGAGCACCATGGTGCCAAAATTTATTTTTTATGTTTTTTCTATAAATAACACGTTTGCAATATTTATAAGAGAGTTTGTTTTTTTTTTTTTTTTTTTTAAATAAAAAAAAATAAAAAAAAAAAATAAGAGAGTTTGTTCATTTAGTAAAAGTCAAACATTAGAGCATTTCTCTAAATTTTTCTTAAGAGTGACAACTAAGAAAATTCAGTGAACACTAAATTTTTCTTAGGAGTGATAACTAAGAAAATTTAGGGAACACTAGATCCACTTCTTTGGAGTATTTGACCAATATTTATTGAAGTAATTATATAAGTTCAAGGAAAAGTGTATAGGAAATTGTCTAACCATCTGATGATATCTTTTCTTATGTACTTCCTTTCTTTTATGCAATTAATAAAAATGATTTTGCTTTATTTATTTTTCATGTCTCGCTAAATTATCTAATTTTGAATTGATGATGTAAATTAAATATAGAGTTCTAATAATTTCTATTAATCTTTAAAGTGATGATATAATAATTTAATATTCCAAATCATTTTTTAATGTATATAGTGGCCATATGTGTAGTTAATATCTGATGTAATATGGAGCTTATGTCTAGGAAAACAAGCACAAATAAGTATGGTAGATTAGTATGATGCAAGCATATGCATTGTGCTTATTATCAATCAAATCTTTAGAGATGGATTGTCATGAGGGGATAATTAATAATGCATGTTTTACTTATTCTTCTATGATTTTCATAGGGTGACAAACTATGAGAGTTTAAAGTAATATTGAGAGTGGATTAAGTTAGGCCCTTCCTTTATCTCTTCATGTTTAACTTAGTGATTGATGATTCAGATGCTCTAAATAGCATCATATTAAAAAGACAATCAATAGGAAACATATTTATTTGCATTTCAACAATTCAAAAAAAAAATTCATATAAGTGTATCCCTTATTTTAATATTAATTTTTATAAAAGTGATTGAATCTCCACCAAACCTTATTTTTATTGAGTATGATAATTATTGTAATTCTAGTTGACAGTACTAATGTTTGTATGTAAATATTTTTCCTCGTGGGATGGATATTCCACTCTATTACTATACTACTTAATTTAGCTATATATATATATATATATATATATATATATATATATATATATATATATATATATATATATATATATATATATATATATATATATATATATATATATATATATATATATATATATATATATAGTGGGGTTTTATAATTTTTATATCAAAGAAAACTCAAGCATTATTTAGGGATTGATAAAGCCCTAATGCATATTCAATATTCTTCAAGTTACTCCACCGCCCCTGATCACTGAGCATACGCACCATCAAATTATTGAAATCACTGAGCATACATACACCATTCAAATTAATCAAAGCTACTTTGATTCTAATTAAATAAGCTCAATTGATGACATTGATTTGGCTCGAGTATAATCAAATCGAGGTTGATTAGCTTAAATTTGTTCATTTAGATTCATACAAATTTAAATTGTAACAAATTCGATTTGATTAGTTCAGCCTTTATTCCACCTCAACCCTCCAATGCCTTTTAGATGAAGTATATAATATGAGTCCTTGGATTGGAGGAGTAAGATGGTCTTTTGTCTTCTTAAGCCATTAGGTTATGAAATAGAGGGACGATTAGAAAAAATGAACTAGACAGACGACATAACTCCCTGCCTCCCTTTGGTTCTCTCGCACTTAGGTCTCCTGCTTTGGTCGATTTACCCTATGGCACGCAAGAACTAGTACAAATAGCTATTGATTACTCTCTGGGAAGGAGGAGGGGTGCTAAACATTAGATGATCTGGACTCTCGATCACCCTCTCACAAGAACAGCCTCTCTTCCTAAGAGAAACAGTTGTAAGAATCTTCTTTCCTTCCCAATTTGGGTAGTCTTATATTTCTTTGACTTTCAAGATCTAGTATCTTATCTTCTTCCTCTATCTCCCTCAAATGGCTGGACGTAATTTCTTACATATGGCTGGATTTCTCTCATTCCTAGAAATCTTCTTATAATTGAAAGATATGTAGATATTGTATCACTCGAAAAAAAAAATTAAGAAGTAATTTTAGGCTTTCTTTCTTCTAAAAATTGCAAGGTATCATTTCTTAAGCTTCTTTTGAAACAAAACTATAATCAGGATAATATTTGAATTGTTCTTATTTTCTTTATATGATAAAGATTGTGAAGCATTCTCTGGGGAGTTCTAGCAAGCATTAGTGTCTTGTGATGTGGTCACTCGAAAAATGCAGAAAAATGTCTTGCATATTAGTCAAGGTTCCTTTTCCATTTTATTTAGACAATGAATCTGAAAAATTTTGCTTCATGAATTGTTTTCTCGTTAGCCTTAAGTAGGTGGTGAATGTAGTTCTTCATTTTGATTGAGTGGATTTATGACATTATTGTTATAAAGAGCTCTTTCTTTAGGAATTAGATTGTTTAAAGGAAGCATGATTGTTCTTCTTCATTCCAATATTTTGGTGGAAGAGATTAAGATTTTTTTGTTATAAAGAAATTTTCCATTAAAAAGTTAATTATCTCAAAAATTTTTGATCATTCCCCATCATATCAAGACTTCTTGTTGGAGTCCAAGTTAAAACTAGTCATAAGACATGCAGTTGATTTGAGTTATTAGCAAATGATTATATGCATGTGATGGATCATGATTAAATTGTAGTGTTTTTAGCACATGTTGCATGCCTCAATAGTGTCTGTGAACTTAATGTCGATGAGCTACATTTAAAATTTTTCTTCTCTTCACTTTTCTTGTAAGTTATTGCATTAGAAAAAAAGGGTTGTTATGAATTATGTAAAGAATTTTGCAAACATTAATGATTTTAAAAAAAAAAAAAACCTACAGGGAGAATGGAAATGTGTCTAATTACTTAAAAAGCATTACTCATAAATTCTAATGACAATCTTTTTATACTATATTAGTTGCTTGTTGTTGCATGTTGGGTTTGCAATGAGGGTGAGATGGTTGCATTACTTATTCTCTACATTTATATCATAGCAAGCCCCTTGCAATAAAAAAACAAGTTGTCCTTATCACCTGCATTTATTTTATCTTGATAAAATGCAATATTCATGTTTCTCCTGTTTGCTTTTTGTGTAAACTTTGTCCTTACAATCATAATCATCTCCTCTTTGAATGTGACTTTTCATTTGTTGTTATCACTAATTAATTCCTAGCTTAAGTAATTTTCTATTTAGACCTACATTATAGCAGGTGTTTTAATATACTTGTGACTCTCCTCAATTAACTAGGCTCATCAAATGGCCATTTTATTTGAGCTTGTTGCTCTGTTTATTTTTTTTGAAAAGAATCTAATGAGAGAAAGAAAACTTATCCAATCATAATTTTACAATTATGTCCCTCATCAACTCATTTTGTAATTACAACCTTTTATGATTAATTCTGCAAATTTTCTCAAAAACTTCCTTGATCATGGCTTTTCATTTTTTTCCCTTTCTTATGTTTCTTGAATTTGATCTTTTTTTCCTCTTTGCGGCCAAATGTCTTGAGAGCAAGTGTGCATTGTTTGTTTACCTTTGTTTACTATAGATTAGTATATGGGTTGTACTTGTGCTTTTCATCAGGAAGGAAGTTCTTGCCCTATTTTGAAGAGTCTTCTTATATTGTGAACTCTTCTATCTACTCAAAAGGTGGAACAATAAATCAAATGGCTATATACTTTTTTTTCTCTTTTAAAGCAAAAAATTCTTTCATTTTCTAAAGCTGATAATCTCTCTTTTCTATAGATATGAATTACCAAATTTTGTAGAAGATATATCAAGTGGTACAGCTTCATAAACTATTTAATTAATAAAATCTTTAGTTAAAGAAAACCTGCTAGTAAAATGTTTAGTGAAAATATAAATATTAATAATTTGAAATAAACTCCAAGAATAGTAATTTGCATGGTAGTATCTAGCCTAAGTTTCTCAACCAACGTTTCAAAGATAAGGTTGCCTTTATGCTTTTTACTATATCGATATAAATTAGCACCAGAGAGGATAGATTTCATCTAAAACTTGAAGTGAAAATGTTCCTTCTTTAGCTCCCTTACCAGCTTGTGCAAGTAACAACAAAGTGAATGTTGGATCAATCTTTGTTACACATACTCCAATTATTTCTTCTAAAGTTATAGTGATGTTTTTCTTGTATCTTATCTTTAATTGTTTCTCTAGATATAAAATTTCAATAATTCTCAAGATTATGCCCAAGCCTTTTGCAGCAACGACATGGTGGTCGGGTGTCTTACTTCTCTATAGATGGATTTTTTTTTAAAACCCACAGAGGGACATTCGATTACTAACTGAAAATATAAGCCTTAAAGAACTGGCAGTTCTCTACAAGAACCAAATATAAATAAAACCTAAGAGTCGACATTCAACCTAATACAAGAAAGCAAAAAAAAAAAACAACCCAACAACACAAAGCTACCACAGCATGAAAGGAAACCCAAGTCTCTGAGCCAACCAAGGCACCAGAAAACCCAAGTCTCCGCTCGAACAAAGAACCCAACCGAAAGAGTATCCGAGGAGAGAAAAGGATGAGGCCTAAGGTAAGGAAATGAAAACTAGATAGGAAAGATTGGAGAATCAACCTCAACATCAAAATTTGAAGTCCATTTTACAACCTTCATATATCAATTACTCATAAAATATTAAAGATGAGAGAATATCCTACAATAATCAAAATCATTGACAAGCTTGATCAGAAATTCATAGGGCTACGAACAGTGACCGTGCCATCACCATTGAGCTTTAAGTTGAAAAAGAATTTTCGAATGGCATCAATGGAGGGCCTCCGATCGGGAAACTTATCGGCCAAAGCAAATTCAAAAGGAGCAGTGAGCGATTCATCCTCCAAAATCAACAACGCCTACAAATAATGGCGAGAAGAAATTCTTAAATTATGAAAAGGGACCGAGCAACTAGATGCCCTAGACAAGGAAATCAATTCAAAAAGCTCGTGTCACAAAGCCTAGAAGACGAAAACAAAGCCAAAAAAAAGAAAACGAAACAAGCAGAACACCATGAATAATGAACTAGAGAAGAAAGAGGACTTCCCTGAGGAGAAGCAGGTGACAGAAATCACCCCCATAGCAGCAAGCACCAAGAAGGTAAAAAAACCATACCAGAGCAAACATCACTTGCCTAAACCCACATGTTTCTAGATTTTATAGATGGATATTTAGTACTCCTCTTTACAATTACAATTTAGGTATTTTTTTAAGAGATCCCCCTTGAGTGCCTTAGTTTTCATGTTAGATTCAAGGAAACTATCAACTAAAAAATTCTTCAATTAGTGTGAATACTTTTTTGAATTTTTGTTATATATTTTATGAATATGGATTTTTCATCTAGCAGAATTTATGAAGTAGTTTTTCCCCTTCAAATTATGTTATGTGCTCTCCAACTATCATTGAAACTTTTCCCATATGATATATGTCAAAACTCAAAAAAAAAAAAAATTTTACCTGGATCAAAATATAGATTATTACACTATCGATGTTAGATCTATTCTTAAATATTGTATCCCAATGACTATTGTCCTTCTGACCTATGTCACTTGCCAACTACGGCTCTTCCGATCATTATCGTGCATCGGCTAGAGTTATTCTAACCACCATCGCCCGTCGGCTACAATCCTTTCGACCATTGTTGTCCTCTAACTACGGTCCTTCTGACCACCCACTGACTATAATCCCACTTACCAATTAAATATTCTAACACTCCCAAAAACTGCTGCCTTGTAATGCCCTTTATACAAAGCATATTTTTTACACTCAGCCAACACCCTTCTGTAAAGATGAGTATTATTTATAATCAACCATCAATATTAGTGGATTCTTTTAAACTAGGCTAGGCCTAATAAATTTTTTCCTTTTTCAATATTTTCTATATAAAAATCTTAGTGTCTTTTATGAATATTACATCTTACTCTTTTACTTTTTTTTATGTGCTAGATCTTCTTCAAATCTGGGATGTTAAACTGTATATATACCTAGCACCGTGAATATTCCATGACACAAAAGTTTGGCATCATCTGTGATAATTTGATTATTGGCTGAGAGGCAACCTTGGCTAAAACTTCAAATGTTTATGGCCAATAAAATTTTCTCAAACCTTTTTAACATCCAAGATAATGCCAATGACAATCATTTTTCAATTATTATAAAGATGCTTCAAGTAAAACTTAAAGCTCTATACAGTCCCCAACTGAACTTCTATTTTTAGGATAATGTCTTAGTCTCAATCTCAAAGAGGCAATAATGATTTAAAAATAGACTAATGTTCACTTTTAATTTGGGATACATGCGACATTTGTTACCTCTCAATCAAGATATCATCAATCCTAGGTGGATTCGATTCAACATTTTCTACATAGGATAACATCATCAAGCAAGGCTCTAACAAACAACCTCAGATAAGTCAAACATGTTTGATGGATTCTCCCGAGCTCTTCCACATAGGTTCACATTATCGAGCAATGCTTTGACAAAAAACCTTAAGAAGTTGAACATTCTTTATTAGAAGCTGAACAAGCTAATAATTTCAAATAATGCTCTAACAAATAACCCTAGGAAGCCCTTCCCATAAGGTAACCTCGAAGGAAAGCTAGTAGTGGATGTAGTCCTCACTTTAATGACTCCATGAGTGCAAGTTGTTGATAAGGTCTCCACTCATTAAAATACCATAGAAGGCGAAAAGCCTAAAAAAGCATAAGTATATCAAAGACATTAGAAGGCGAAGATCCTCAAAAGGCACATGTGTATCAAAAACCATAGAAGGCTAAGAGACTCAAAAGATATAGTTATATCAAAGATCTTAGATGGTTAAAAGTCTGAGAAGGAACAGATACATAAAAAATATCAAAAGGCTAAAAGCCTAAAAAAGTATAGGTAAATGAAAATCTTAAAAAGTTTAAACCTCAAAAGTTATTAATTACTTCAAACAAATATCATTATCATAAATCTATCTAAGATAAATAAAGAGAGATAAATAGGTAGTTAATAATATTTCAACTACTTCAATATCATTTGAAAATACTTTTTTCAGCTCCCTTTCATTAATTTTATTGTTTGAATTTAGAGAAGAATCTTCAAATGTCTGTTTATGTGTCAGCATGTCATCTACAACCTCAGTCCATACGTTGCACCAGTCAATCTCCTTTGAAGAAGCCACAAGCAAAGCCTTCATCAAGACTTTGGACCATAAGGATTTCATAAAGATAAGTTAAAGACTCCTTAAACACTTATATAGCCTTTGATGACATGAACTATGTTCTGAAAGGATCTTTTCTCTCCTGCAATGGAGGAGTATGCATGTCTCTGTTGAATCTTTATGGAGCAATAATCAATAAATCATAAAGCTCTTACAAACCAAATGCCTCCATTTAATTGGTACCATGAATATTTTGCAAGATTATTGAGTTCAATGTAGTGTTGGATTCATTCCATCAAGATATACATTATCTGCCCCTTGTCAGCATATATATACATATATATATATATATATACTATCTCCAATAGAATACAACTCCATCTTCATCATCAAATTGATGTTTTTGGGGTCCTTGGAAAAATGTTTTGACATCTCGGTCTCAAATTTGATATTTTCAGAGTTTAATGGAGCCCCTGCAGTTGATATCATGCAATTTAAAATTTTTGGAACAAAATTTTTCTACAATTCTTTTAGAAATCGATGCCCAAATTCAAGTAATGTTAAATTCATGATCCAAGATGTTTAACTTAGTTCATGGTATTGAAGGGTGGTCCACAAAATGCCCACATCGTGTAATTTGTGTCAACCGGATCAAACATAAATCTCAATGAAAATTTATATTGGAGACTTCTAACTTAAAATTCATGATCATCCAAACTCCGATTTCAACAAGCTTATAATCAAATTAAACATCTCAAGGAGATGAACCTAATGAAACCTATCTAATATGAGACCAAATGTGCTCAAATAAAAGAACAAAAGAAAACTTGATAGATTCAAAGCATTAATTGTATGACTAAATGATATCCTAATATGACATACTTATAGTCGAAACAAACAACTCGATAAGATTAATCCAATAAGTCAAGTATCCATCAATTTTGGCATTATTAAGTCACTAAAATTCATGATAATCCCTCTGTGATTAGAGGGGCTAATATCAACTACCCGATGCAACATTCCTAACTTATCCTTAATCCTCTCCTTATTTGTTAGACATGTTTGTCCAAAAAAACTACAAATAGCCCCTCATTCTTCACATAAGGAGGAAACAGAATAGGAGAAAAAGCTTGAGATCTCTCTTCCATTCTCTATTCAACGCTTACATCATCAGAGTTCTTCTTAACTATATATATATATATATACATATATATACTATCTCCAATAGAATACAACTCCATCTTCATCATCAGATTGATGTTTTTGGGGTCCTTGGAAAAATGTTTTGACATCTCGGTCTCAAATTTGATATTTTCAGAGTTTAATGGAGCCCCTGCAGTTGATATCATGCAATTTAAAATTTTTGGAACAAAATTTTTCTACAATTCTTTTTGAAATCGATTCCCGAATTCAAGTAATGTTAAATTCATGATCCAAGATGTTTAACTTATTTCATGGTATTGAAGGGAGGTCCACAAAATGCCCACATCGTGTAATTTGTGTCAACCTGATCAAACATAAATCTCAATGAAAATTTATATTGGAGACTTCTAACTTAAAATTCAGGATCATCCAAACTCCGATTTCAACAAGCTTATAATCAAATTAAACATCTCAAGGAGATGAACCTAATGAAACCTATCTAATATGAGCCCAAATGTGCTCAAATCAAAGAACAAAAGAAAACTTGATAGATTCAAAGCATTAATTGTATGACTAAATGATATCCTAATATGACATACTTATAGTCGAAACAAACAACTCGATAAGATTAATCCAATAAGTCAAGTATCCATCAATTTTGGCATTATTAAGTCACTTAAATTCATGATAATCCCTCTGTGATTAGAGGGGCTAATATCAACTACCCGATGCAACATTCCTAACTTATCCTTAATCCTCTCCTTATTTGTTAGACATGTTTGTCCAAAAAAACTACAAATAGCCCCTCATTCTTCACATAAGGAGGAAACAGAATAGGAGAAAAAGCTTGAGATCTCTCTTCCATTCTCTATTCAAAGCTTACATCATCAGAGTTCTTCTTAACTATATATATATATATATATATATATATATATATATATATATATATATACTATCTCCAATAGAATACAACTCCATCTTCATCATCAGATTGATGTTTTTGGGGTCCTTGGAAAAATGTTTTGACATCTCGGTCTCAAATTTGATATTTTCAGAGTTTAATGGAGCCCCTGCAGTTGATATCATGCAATTTAAAATTTTTGGAACAAAATTTTTCTACAATTCTTTTTGAAATCGATTCCCGAATTCAAGTAATGTTAAATTCATGATCCAAGATGTTTAACTTATTTCATGGTATTGAAGGGAGGTCCAAAAAATGCCCACATCGTGTAATTTGTGTCAACCTGATCAAACATAAATCTCAATGAAAATTTATATTGGAGACTTCTAACTTAAAATTCAGGATCATCCAAACTCTGATTTCAACAAGCTTATAATCAAATTAAACATCTCAAGGAGATGAACCTAATGAAACCTATCTAATATGAGCCCAAATGTGCTCAAATCAAAGAACAAAAGAAAACTTCATAGATTCAAAGCATTAATTGTATGACTAAATGATATCCTAATATGACATACTTATAGTCAAAACAAACAACTCGATAAGATTAATCCAATAAGTCAAGTATCAATCAATTTTGGCATTATTAAGTCACTTTAAATTCATGATAATCCCTCTGTGATTAGAGGGGCTAATATCAACTACCCGATGCAACATTCCCAACTTATCCTTAATCCTCTCCTTATTTGTTAGACATGTTTCTCCAAAAAAAAAAAACTACAAATAGCCCCCATTCTTCACATAAGGAGGAAACAGAATAGGAGAAAAAGCTTGAGATCTCTCTTCCATTCTCTACTCAACGCTTACATCATCAGAGTTCTTCCTAACCATTGATTACAACTTGACTTCAACCCGTTCTTTGACTATTATCGGAACTCTTCTAAGGTGCTATTAATCCTATATATCATCAAAAATATTATTGCATGTTGATTATGGTCCTTCCGACCACTATCACATGTTTACTACATTCCTTTCGATCACTATCACCCGCCGACTACGATTCTTTCAACTACCATCACCTATCGACTATGATCCTTCCAACCATTATCGCTAGCTATCTACGATCCTTCCGACCCTCATTGCCTGTCGACTACGATCCTATTAACCAAATAAATATTCCAACAAGGGGTGAAATTGAGTCAAGTTGACTCGCAAGCTATCTTAGGCTCAACTCATTAACAAGCTCACGAGCATAGCATATCGAGCTTTGAGCTCGAGCAGGATTTCTAGCTTTTTTTCTTATTAAGCCCAAGCTTTATCCCAAGAATTCTTAGGCCGACTACTTGTCGAGCGGCTCGATTAGAACATGTAAACCGCATCCTTAGTGTGGAAGGAGGAAGGTGGAAGGAGCGACATCTTGGGTGAAGTATAAAAGCCGGAAAAGCACGTGTGAACTGCAGGCACGTAGGATTACAAAAAATAGATCGACATAGTTCTACTGTGAAAGACATACATAATTAATGAGCTCACAAGTCTCTCATTGAGCTCGAATCACTAGCATGAGTCAAGCTTGACTCAAGTTTAATTTCAAGATTTGGCTTATGAGTTAAGCTCTAGTTAGGTTTGAGTCAAGCTCGAGTTAGGTATGACTTGAGCTTGACTCAACTTATTTGCACCCCTAATTCCAACACTCTTTTAAAACATTTTGCGATGTAATGCACTCTATATGATGTGTATTTGTAATCAACCATTAATACTCATGGATTAATTTAAATTGGACCAGGCCTCATTATTTTATCCCTTTTATGATTTTTCATATAAAAATCTTCACATCTCTTATGAATATTGCATCATACTATTTTATCCGTTTGTGTGCTGGATCTTCGTACAAAACTAAGACGCTAAATTCAACATCTTTCAGGCATTGCAAATATTCCAAAACATAGCAATAAGAATAAAAAGATGCCTAAAGGTGTCAACTTTGTTTTTATGGATATTAAAGTTATTTTTATTTATATTTGGATTAGTAACATTGCAAAGCACTAGTTTTTTAAAAAAAGGCTTAAGTGTAAAGATAGAAGTTTTCTTCTTTTTTAGGATATTTAAGCAGATTATATCAAGTTCACATGCACAACACATACGCAAGCTACAAACCCAAGTCTTTTTGATTGATACAAAAAGCTCCCATTTAACATACAAAAATGAGTTGTGTCAAAAGTTTACTTTTACAACATTATTACTCCCATAATCGCTTGGCACTCTAATGTACATCAGAGAAAGCAACGGTTCTTTTTTGATTGGCCAGTTAAAAAAATCTCTTTTAGATTTAAAAATAATAATAATCTTTTTTTTCTTATTTTTCATGAATTAGTTTAAGGGCTGTTTGGTTGTTTATGTTTTGAGTGCAAAGTGAAGCAAATGTAGAAGTTTGAAAATTTAATTCTTTAGATGATTTTATTATGAATGTAAATTAATTTTGAAGTGAATTAGAAATTTACTATCTAGCTTATTTTCAATATACTTATTTACAATTTATTGAAATTTGCTTAAACTTAGGGGCTATTTGGTTTGCAGAATTAACAGGGTAAAGTAATTTGTTTATACGTATTTTATAAATTACATCATTTGGTTGGTTTTGAGTGAAAAGTAAGGAATTCCTCAGAAGGATTATCGGTGTATTACAGAGGCCATTTTGTGGAACTTTGAAACCCACTCAAATTGAGTGGGCTAGAAATCCTCTCAAGCGAACCTTATGAGCAAGAGCCAATGACTGGCGGGAACACTGCCGTGGTAAATGATGTAATCCATTTTGATAAGCGTGTAGACAATGTCGAAGAGGAGTTTAGGTTAGCCTGAGCACTGAACGGTGACAACGGAGTAGCCTCTCTCGGCCAATCTTTCGGATGGACACCTCCAACGGGGAGGAAACCATATCGAATTCTCGGTCGGTGAACATCATTTGATGGAGTCAGCAGCTCTGCGTTAGTGGTAGCCATGGAGGTAATGTTGATCTGGCCTTATAGTATGTTAGAGAGATGTGACTGAATGTCGAAGATTCTATGTGGCACATCGGATTCCTCGTCAGAAATGAAAAGGACGGCTACCATATTGCTATTGTGTGTCCAAACACGGGCATTTGAAACCCTGCACTGGAGATCAAAAAGCATGGCGAAGACCTCCAAGAGCAGTCCTAGGCGATCGGCACCAATGAGTTCCAAAGTGGTGAGATTCTCCTGGCCAATGGATTTGTTCGGTCTTCTATCTTCGAGCATTTTCAAGATGAAGCACAAATACCCAATGTACTTTTCATCATAATATTTATTATTTATTTTAGCAGTTCTAACTCTGTTGAAAGCATTTAGATTATCGATTCTCTCATAGGTAAGTGATTTATATTCTTTATATCACAACGGTCATTCATCTAAAGAAAATCTAGTGGCCCTAACTTTATTCACTAGGCTTTATGGCAGACCATCCAAATGATTTGGTTTTTTCTTTATATATGCTATTGTAATTTTCATTTTTATTTTTCAATTTGTTTTAATTACTCTGGTTCTACACTTTATTATTTTGTTAATAAATTTTACTCTTATGTTTTTATTTCTACAAAACAAAAAAATGGCATGCTTTCCTACATCTTATCCAATCCTAATATCATAAGTTTTAAATGCAAGACCAAATATAGTTAATGTTTTGACATTATTCTAATTTTGATAACACTTTCATAGTAATACTCGGTGAAACTGTCAGAAAATGTATTTTGATTGAATAGATTGCTTATTTTGAGTGAATTTCTTAGCTCTGCAAAATTTAAATATCTTACTATCTTAGACCTGCTATGATTATGATTGAGGTTATAGGTGAAGGTATAATTAAGGTTAAGTTTTTGATGCTCAAAGAGGAGAAAAAATCTCATGAGATGCAATAAGAGAATATCATGAAAACCTTTGAGACAGCAATTACACTAGTTAAGCTGGTTTGAATAATTTATCCATTTGTTTGATAGTTCTTCTTTTGCTAACATTCCTCCTTCACTTTGTTCTTTATTGAAGAAGGAATGTGAGCCTTTTTTCTAGCTTGTATCTTGGTTTGTTTTTTCTATTAAGTAATTGATTTTGCATTCTTCAAAAAAATAATAATAATAATTTATCCATATTCAACCTGCTTAATGTCATTATGGATGCAAATAGTGGGATGTTAGAATGGTTTGAAATGTTTATTGGAATGATTTTGTGAGGAATTGTAATTAATGAAATTAATGTCCATTGAAGTCTTTTTTTCCTTCATGTATACTACAATTTCTCTCTTTTTTAAGTTATCCTTGTGCTAAACAACCAACCCAGTTGGTGGTTTCTCTTTCTAACTGATGGCTATGCCAATGATCAGGTTTACTATTTTTGGACTGATTTCATGCTGGTATAGAAACAATTTGTTATTTTGAGTCCCTAGATTGGTGTAGCGTGTAAACTATTTTCCTTGTGTTAGACAATAAGATGCCCATGCTATTTAATTCAGGAATGCTATTAAATAGCAATCAGATTGTTTCGTAAAAGAGAAGCCAAAGAACTAAAATAGCTTTAGGTCTGACTATCTATTTATGAAGGAAAAACCAAAGTAATTTAATTTAAATATTTTGTAAATTATATTTATCTTAGGCACATTTTAGTTCTAAAAAAAATGGTGAGTACCTTTTTTTTTTTCCTCCACTCCTAAAATGTTGATGGTTCCTTAATGTCTATAAATTATAGAAGCTTCTGTAAATGCTAAACCAAGAAAAAAAGTACTATGTTCTTACACTCCACTTTTGGTTATCTGGAAATAATCTATATAGATTGGCACATTACATGAAATTTTTTAACTTCTAAATTTAAAAATAAGTTAGTATCCTATAAAAAGCCCGACATTAAAACTTGCAACTCAATTACGCTTCTTTGATGTCACCACAATCTCGTCTGTAAATTATAACTAAGAGCATAGACATTACGAATTCCATAATTTCTATTTCTATGCTTGCTACAACTTCCAAAATTTTATTAAACTTGATAACATCTTTTCTTGTCTTAATATACCTGGAAAATATTAAAGAAAAAAGTAATCTATGGAAAGGTTATTGCCAGGTTTTTTCATAATTTTAAGCTCTAAGCTTATGTGGCTTATTATTCGAACCATGGAAGCTGTTGGGATCAAGTGAGAGCTTTATGTATACTTGGTTGTTGGGCTTGTCGGCTCTAATTGGGCCAATTGGAGGTATAATGATTGTTGGATTATTATATGGTGAAGGGAATGGAGTTAAATGTAGAGGAACTGTATAAGGAAGATTAGGAAGGGAATTATTACTACTGGGGAGGGTATAATTTTGTGGTTATGGCGGCATTATTGGTTAGAGTTTTGCCGGCATTGCTAAGAAGGGCGGATGGATCCTACTAATGGGTATAAGTGGCGGAGGGTGCGTGAGAGAGAATTGGTGAGGATTGGGAGGTTGTGGTCTATGAATTGGGAGGCGGGGTGAGGAAATTCATAGAAGAAAAGCTTTTCTACTGGTAGTGAGCTTTGCAGCCACATAGCATTGAGGAAGGAGAGAGGTTGACTCAATTGAGGTGGAAGTGATGGTAAAGGAGAAATTTGAATTTCTGTAATATATCATTTCATCTCTGCCGAATAATAATTATTTTTAAAAACATTCAAAACAGCTAAAAATTTTTAAGTGTATTTTTATAAATAATTTGATGGATTAAAAAAAGGTTTAATAACTATGGAACTTGCTCAAAAGAAAATTTAAGTTATAAGGCCAAAATAAATTATTACAAAAAAATCAGTGTGAAAATTTAATTAGCTGAATTTTTATTTTATAACACCAAATAATACTAATTATTATAAATACACTGCTTTTATGAATACACTAGTTGTAATGCCAAAATAAATTATTACAAATACACGACTTTTACTTTACTCTGGATATACCTAACCAAACAAGGGAAATAGTTCTCCTGCATTTGTTTTATAAAAAATCAAACAATCTCAATGTATTCAAAATACAGTACATCTACTTTACATTGCATTTACTTTACACTGCATTTCTTTTTCAAACAACCAAACAGACCCTTAATGAATCCTTAAAGTATAATTACTGTAAATGACGTCATTATCGGCCATCGTATCCACCGCCATTGGCTATGTGCTTTAGAGGCATAGCTATGAGAGTGTGTTCTCTGCTATGATCGAAATGATAGGTGGAAGAAAATGTTTACTCAATTCACAAAGAATTTACTTTGTGACAATTTGGCAGCCATTGATATCGCAAACAATCTAGTTCAACACATTAAACAAAAATAAGTTGAAGTGAAAAGAAAATATTTGAAGCTAAAATAAGTCAATTCACATTTGTGAGAAGAAGATCAACTAGCTATGTCCCAACCTAGGCCATCTTAAGCAAAGTATTTATACCTCCCTTGGCAAGTTGGGCATGGGAGATATATTTGCATAACTTTTAAAAACATTATTCTAGTTTCTAGTTTCAAGACATTAGTAATTTAGAAGACTTTATTGTTCTTTCTGTAGATTATAACGTTGCTTTATTTTTTTCCTTCTTTTGTTATTTATAACTATTATATGTCTTAAAAATATTATACCTTGTATTATAATTCATAAATGAAAAAGAAGTATTGTCCTTTAACTCACACTTTAAAAATATAAGGTCATCATCAATCTTAAGAATAGAGCAATCTGGTTTATCATTCTCGATTGTTTCTCTTTTTATCTATTGTTATTATCTCATTTAATCTATTTCATTCTCCTCAAATTATTTATCTTGGAACTTACTAAGCTGCCTACTTTCTTCTTTATAAATAGTGGATATTTTCTTCCACTAGCATTAAACTAGATCTAAGTCATATATTTAATTAATCATTATAAACCTTGTGTCTTCCTTTTTGATATGATTATTTGGTTTGTTTCTCATGAAGTAATTCAAGTAAAGTATTATCCAAATCTTTACTTAGCAAACTTATGAACTTGTGTGCTCTCTTTATTTTACATTTTCTCTTGGAATATAAATTTTAGCTTTTCATAATGCACATAATAAATTTTAGCTTTTCATAATGCATGTAACCAACTTCTTTATCAGTGACATCTTCTCTTATGACATCCAAAATATTCTTACAATCTTGTAAATTAATTTTGATATTTTCACTATTAGTAAAGATAAATATGTTAATAGAAATAATTACATCTCTAAATTCTTTTTCTAGTAGTTTGGGGGAGATTGTCCTTTCACAAATTCTATTTGTTATTGATCATTTTCTTCACTAATAAGCTTCCATATATGATCAATAATACTTTATGTAAAGTTATCTTTTAGCTTTTAGAAAGCCATCTTAATGATGTTCTTCTATTGCTTTTTCATCCCACACAGATTAACTCTACTAAGAATATTGCCATCTCTATAAATTGCATTTTACATATAGATATTTTAAAGAGTAATAATCAAGCACCTGAGCATGTATGAGAATGGACCTTCATAAGGCCTTCAATAAAATGAATAAATATGTTTATCCCAATAAAATGAGCTCTAAGGTCATCCTTAGTTAAGTTTATTAATTTGATTAATGCTTAAATTTTTTATGTCCCTATCTCTCTCTAATCACACATATAATATAATATTTTTATTAATGCATTCTTTGGCTAGTATGAAGAATTAAATTTCATAAACATATTCTCCTAATTATTAAAAATGCTTAAACTAATTTTAAAATTAATTAAAAATATTCTATTTTAAATATATAAAAGTAACTTTAATTGTCTATCTATTTTTCAAAAACTAAAGCTTTTAAATAGTTTATTAATTGCTTAAATTTTAAATAAAATTTAATCAAATGTAATTATAATATAATATTATATATTTAAAATCAAAATTTTTAATTTATAAGTTAGATGATTTTTAATCAATTTTGGTTTCTAAAGTAGATTAACATCATGCTTTGGTAACTATTTTTACGCAGCTCTCCTTTGATTTGTTAGTTGAGAGCATTGAGCACCAACCAAAATGTATTGTACGTGTCTGAAGCTTGCATATGTGATGTATTATAATTGAAAAGTTTTAAAAATATATATTTTAACCCACAATAGTAAAATTTTATTTCATGAGTCATTATAAATCTAAATTGCAAACCGTCTTCGTCATAACATAGATATTGTTATACTCTAATTATATTTATTTTATTATAAATTTTTGATAGTGATGTAATCCCTTAAGAAATTAACATATATTGGCGCAAGTGAGATTTTGTGTATCGTTAAGTGTCCATTTTACAAACTAATTTCAACCGATCATTCTAGACAAGTGTAACTAACTTATGAATATTTTCTCACAATTTTGGGATATTTGAATTTAAAGATATAAAAGGATTTAATAAGAATATTATGTCATCTTAAATATTACAATAATATAATGAAAATTTAGCTAATTTAATTAAAATTTAATTTAATTTTTAATAATTTATTCTTTTAAATGTTGAATAATAATTAATAAATACATGAATTTTCTTAGTGGATTCTTTCAAGAAAAAAAAGGTTTTTATATAAATTATGATAAATAAATGAAATCCATTGTTGTTTCGAACTTCTATAATCCTTCATTGTATCGTGATGGTCTCCGATTCTTTTCCTTCCATCCGGACTCAAATTCCTCGGTATAATTGGCCAGGTAACGTCATTTATCTTTTTGATTCGTTTGCTTTTCTTATTTCTATGGCAAGTTTTTTTCCTCTCGATTCATCCTATGTTTGATTGCTACTCGATTTGAGCTTTCATAAATATAAAATGAAAGTATTTAGTTAATTTATAGCACAATCACTTCACACCAAATAACTTCACAACATTTTGTATATACTCATTTCATATTCTGTATATGTGTAAAGGTACTCATCTACCTTAGCATCCTCATATTTGTTGCAATTAACTTAATTTTATGCTTTCTTTCTAATGGCCAATCTTTTAAAATTTTCTCTAAAATTTGAGGGGCAATTTTTTAATCAAACATCATGCCTGAGACATATCTCCACTTCAACCATCCAATTAAAATTTTGCTAATAATATTGTTGACCTCCTTTATGGTGTCGATCACTAGCTACATGTCAAGCAAATAGTTTGCATCCTGTCTTTTTGAAATGTAGTGTGTGATAATAGGTCGAGTCGAACACTATCACTCTAATTCATTATTGATTAAGTTGGTCATATTTTATTCATAACTATATTTTGAGACATGATCGATAAAATCGATGGAGATTTTTAACTTATTTTTCCTAAAGTCATGTATTTAAATCTTTCATGTGCAGGATTATCTCTCACATATAACTTTTGTATTAGGGTCTAGGCTTGCGATATGGATTGTATCATTACATTAAAATTGTCGAGACAAATCATTTGAGCATATTTGTGTTTCAATCGTATATTGTACATGTTTAACATGCATCAAGAAGAAAGAATATTAAATAGTTTTAATAATTCTGATAATAAAATGTAAAAAAAAAACCTAAATGAATTTTCATAAAAAAAATTAACATACATAATCACAATAAAAAAAATTCTTAAATCAAAATATAGGACATAAAATTAAAATATAAGAATTTTGTACGAATTAGAAAAAGTAAGATAAATAAAGCATAATAATTAAATATGCATAAAATAAATCCATTAAATAATAATACAAATTTAGATGAAAAATATATAATAATAATAATAATAAACAGAGAAATAAGAAACAAAATAAAAAGAATTAAACAAAACTATTTTCCTTATTAAGAAAACAACCTTTTGTACCAAAACACACACACACATTCTTTACATAACAAAATTAAAAAAAGAGGCAAGGCTTTGTTATCTCTCGATGATAGTGTCACAAAGAGCCTTTTAAAGCTCAGCCTTTTCCTCCCTTGTGAGTAATCCCGGTGACTCAACCTTCGTTCTCGGTTGCTGTCTTCATCAACTACACCAATACACTTGAAAATCGGGTGACCCTACTTCCCTCTATTCTCATTCGCAAGACTTGTCCAATGGCCTCAAAGCATTCAGCAAAATGTGTGCTGTTGCTATGGCTCCTTCGCTCGTAGTCCTTCTTCTTTGCTACACCATTTTTTGCAGCTTTTGCCTTCTTTTTTGCCAGAAGGGAAATCCATGTCTCCTACATTTTACCTATTTCTATGATCTTTTAATTTTTTCTCTCTATTTTTTGCCTTCTTTAGAGTTATGGCTGCTCTCTGGGTGTAGGACCTTGATTTTTTTGAATTGGATTTCATATTCTCGTTCATTTAAGGATGATTTGTTGGGCTTGTATCCTGCTTCTTCTATGTTCCATGACCTCAAAATCTTAACTCACCGGGGATTACCTTCTTTATGGATTTCAAAGGCTGAAATCCTTTCTCTTGCCACCCTGTTTGTGTTCGCTTTGGTTGGAAAATTTCTGAGTCTTAGACCCTCTCTCAATTCCTTTAGAATTTTTTTTTTCAATCTTAAACTGTTTGGTGATTTCTCGGTTACTATCCTTAACCTAAAGCATGTCTTAATTAAGCTTGTGAATGACCTTGATTATTGTAGAGTTTTTGCCCATCATTCCTACTTTCTAAAAAATTGATATATGAAATTATGCAAATGGACTCTGAATTTTGATATTGAGGTTGAGTCTCCAATCATTTCAATTTGGGTTTCATTTTCCAACATTAGGGCTTACCTATTTACTCCTAAAATACTTCATTGTCTTGGCTCCCTCATTGGTCGTCCTCTTAAAATGGATAATGCTACCTCCTCTAGCACTCATCCTTCCATAGCTCATGTTTAAGTTGAGTTAGATGTAACCAAACGCTATCCTGATAAAGCGTGGGTTGACACCGATAATTTGGGTTACATTCAGGCTATGGTTATGGAGGACTTTCCTTCTTATTGTGTGTACTGTAATTCCTTAGGTCATTCTCAAGCTGAATGTTGTATTCTTCATCACCATCAATCCTTCTCCTATTATGCAACCTCTCAAATATTAGCGGTTGTAACTCCACTAGTGGATTAGATAAAAGTATGTTTGGGACTAGTTGTGATTTTGTTCAGCAAAATCATGTGGATGTTGGTGTTGTTGGTAAAGAGAAGTTATCTCAACCTGCGAATGCAGCTGACATCGAGCCGTCGACTAAGCCCGTTGTTTTAGTTCATCTGGTGCATGTGGAGGTTATTCATGCTCCTGATGTGGGCCATGGGGTGGTGCCCATTCAGGGTGTTGCTGATACCTTGTGGTTACTCTGACCGATCTTCTTGTCTCTGTTAACATTGGATCTATGGTAGAAATTAAGGGTTTGGAGCATCCTCCCGTTGTTGTTAATCAAGTGGAAGTGATGAAGGGTCCGTGCAAAGTTAACAAGGTGATGGATAATGGTTTGATGCTCAACTTGCTCGAGTTGCTGTTCTGCTTCGACCCCTCGCTGGCTTTTTTGGATGGTCTTTTATGGGATTTGGCCTTCCATTCGTTTGCTTGGTTTTTGTAATAGCCTGATTAATGGCTCATGGTTTTGCTTTAGATGATGTAATTTTAGTGGGCTGTCGATTCTTAAGGACTTGTACGTAATCTTTGATTATGTTATAAATAAGCCCTGAGAGTGGAGTTTATCCAAAAAAAAAAAAACAAATAAAAAAATAAAAAAATGAAAACAAATTAAACTTTTTTAATCCAAATTAAACTCTTATAATTCATATTCAGCTCAAATGAAATTTACCTGAATTTATTTTTATTTGGTTTGCATAGTGTTTCCATTATAATCATTCCAAATTAATTTATGAGCAATCCAATACTGAGAATCAATTCAACAGGTATTTGATATGTCCTTAACATCCTACAGGGTTGACCATGGCCCAGATAGCAGTTGTGTACGTATGCACTTGTGGCAAAATAACTATTTACCATATGCCATGTTCACATGGCAAAGTCATATGCAATATGTTTCATAGTACTATTTTTTACAAAACATAAGACTAACATATTTAATCAATTTTACTCAATTCTTGAAGGAGAACATTGTGTTTGTCATGATCTTGTGCCTGGATGATACCCTCTACAACCATCTAACTATAGGGGGAGATATAGTAAACCATGAATACGACATTGCAGGAACATGATGGATGAAAGTTAGATCCAGAGCGGGAGACATTGTCATGTTTTCAACGGTAGTGCTCATAACATAAGCATTTATCCCACTAGGTAGTGCTTAAAGAACCATAAATAAAATAATTGAAAAATAAAAATAAAACTTTTTTTGTATGCAATTTCTATCATTAACGACCCAAAATCTGATTGTAATAAATAATCATAGACTGTAAAATTTATAATTTATATAAAACTTTACAAAACATGTTGATAACTCTTTATTTAGATTAAATGTACTCATCACCTTTACATTTTTTCCTATATAGGAGTCATGGAAGTTGTTGAGTCTAGTAATTAGGTTGTTAAGCCTAAGTGAATGTCCCAAGGCTAACAAAGAGGGGGGGGTGAATTGGCAATTTAAAAAATGTAACTTCAACTCTTGGAATTTTAGAAAACCTTTTGAATTATTGATGCAAGTTAAAATTAAAGTTTAAAATAAACTTTTCAACCAAAGTAAACAACTTGCAATGAAATTAAATGCGGAATAAAAAATAAGAAAGAACACACCAGATTTATAGTGGTTCGGTCAAACTTTGACCTACATCCACTCCCCAGAGGCACCCTCTGAGTATTGCACTAATACCACAAAGTGACTCTCCTTTTGCTCCCACAGCAAGGCGGAGAAGCCTGTACAAAATCACTTTCACCTTCCCCGGTGCGGCGGAGTAGCCGGGTTCTTTAACACCAAAGAGATCTTCTTCTTGCCAAAACTTCCCTCAAGACGACCCTTGAATCCGATGGTAATGGGGTGCAAGTTCGCCGGAGCAACTGTGTGAATATCCCCTTCACACTCCCTTGAAATCCCCTTCAAGGATCTTCTCCCTCTCAAACTCCACCCTTTCCTCTCTCCCTTTCAAGTTCTCTCTTCAAGTTTTCTCCACAAGAACGAAGACACAATGACTGTCAAAGATACACTTTGTCGTCCTTTTACACTTCTCCAAGTGTCGGCAGAGAACCGGACCGATGTTGTTGAACTTCACTTGAGAGCCTTCGCCGGAGCAACCGTGTGAATATCCCCTCCACACTCCCTTGAAATCCCCTCCAAGGATCTTCTCCCTCTCAATGATCCCTCTCAAGAGAAAACAACTCCAAAGGCATTTGTAATAGTTTCTAGGACTCCTTATATAGAAAGGAGAAGAAAAACCGTCCAAAAAAACTGCCCAAAACAAGTTTTTCTGCGCACTAGATCGTCCCAGACAAAATTTTGTTCATCTGTACGAACCAATTTCGTCTTGGACGAAATTGGTTCTTCCCGGGACGAAAATATTTCATCTGGACGAACAGTTATATCAAAAGTCGGTTCCGGAAACTGCCAGAAACTGCCATTGTCATTTCCCATCGTCCTGGACGAACTGGACTTCGTCTGGATGAAATTTTTGCAGAAAGAAACTCGTCTTGGGACGAAAATAATTTCGTCTGGATGGTTAGGACTTAGAAAATATTTCCAGTTCAGTTCTTGTCCGTTCCATTGCTCTTACAAGGAGATAACTGATCTGATCGTCCCGTACGAACAATGTTCGTCCCGTACGATCAGTATAAAAACTTTTTCAAGATCTCCTTTAAGTTTGTGTAAATTTATTCACTCAATTACAATCACTCCCTCTCAAATTTAATTCAAATAAAAAGTACAAGCTTCAGTTTCATAAAGTATCTCATGCTGAATTTGATTTGAAGTCTTCGTAGTCTGGAGTTTGTTTTTCCTGAAATATTAGTACACACAAGAGCAAAAACAAATCTTCCAAAAAGTGTTAGGAGATAACTACACATAAAACAATAATATTTGGAATCATCAAAATAATACAAGTTGCAAGAATGTAAAACATGCAAATAGCAACTTTTCTAACGATCTCCCCCTTTTTGATGATGGCAAAACAATTATTGTTAGTAAAAATTCAAACCATTTTAAAATCTCCTAAACTCCCCCTGAATTGATGAATACATTAAAATAAGGAGGCATTTAAAAAAACAATTTTTGTTTTAAAATTTTACATACACACATACACAAAAGCAATACACAAAAAACATTACAAGACACACACAAAATTTTTAAAACAAATTCTCCCCCTAAACAATACAAACAATAATCTCTCCCCCTTTTTGACAACAACAAAAAGTGAAGAAAAAATAGACTAGTATTGTAGAAAATCTTATGAAAAATTCATATGTAAATTTAATCTAAAAAAGTGATTGACATAAGAATGCAACTAAGAATTAAGAACATTAGTCAAATCATAGAATTTCATAGAATTTAAAAAATTGATATAACATTGTAATAAGTAAGAATTTATGAAAAACATGATTCAATTTAGACATTTATGATATGAAAAATCATTGTAATAAAGATGAGTAAAAAATTGCATATTCCAAAAATCAATTGAAATATAAATGAACATTAGATCTACTTGAATTAATAGACTAAAAAGAATCTGGAAAGAAAAAAATCACCACAAGTGGCGCTTTGCGCATCTTTTTCATATAGGTGGCACATTTTTGTGCATCTTTTTCATATAGGTAGCACATTTTTGTGCATCTTTCTTTATTGGGCTTATTTTGTGCCTCTTTTTCACATTTGCAACTTCGTTGCACATTCCTTTTGATTTTGTACATTTGTACAATTTTCAAGAGTAATTGAATTCTTTCCAAAGACAATAATCTAGAATCTCAAATTTTTCTAAGTGTATAAATATTAATTGAAAATTGAAATACAAAATAAGATAGACATCTAAGATACAATAATAATTAAGATTTTATAGTCTAAAATGAAAGACATGAAATTAAAAAAAATTCTAACTAAAACAAGTTATAACAAAAAAATTAAATTTAGATAAACTAGATTTTCTAATGAAATTAATTTCTAATTACAATTTTAGTTTAGGCACAATAGAGATTAAAAGTACTAAATGAATTTCATAAAGATTAAGAACATTAACATTGATCTAAAACATGAAATCGAATGAGAAAACATTTCAAAATCATTCAGAACACTAAAAATAAAAACACAAAAACACACAAAACAAACAAAAATAAAAATACAACAAAAACAAATAAACAAAGGGTTTTAAACATCATTTTTCTCCTGGTCTGATGATTCAGAAGCTAGATTCGCCCAGTAGATTTTTTGCTTTTCATTATTTTCCCATTTTATAATTTGCTTAGCTTTGCCCTTTTCTTTAGCAGGAAGAGTTCTCAAATTAGGGCACTGACTTTTCAGATGTCCAGATTTCTTACATCCAAAGCAAATAATATTTGAAGAAATCAGAACATTCTTACCATTTTTACCTTTATTCCACTTTTGTTGATGCTTATTCTTGTGCTTTAGTGGACTTTTCAATTTGCTTGTTAAGTCATCGCTTTTCTCACCAACTAAGCCACTTTTCTCCATGTCTTCTGCTTTTAGCATTATTGTTTCACCTGCATCCAAAAGTCTTTGACCCAAACATTCCTCGTAGGCAATGAGTGAGCCAATCAAATTATCAATAGAATATTCATTCAAATTTTTCGATTCACAAATAGCAACAACTTTGGCATCAAACTTGTCAAGTAAACAACGTAGAATTTTATTGACTATTTCAAAGTTTGAAAACTCTTTACCTAAAGCATGTAATGATGTTACAATTTGAATAAACCTAGTATACATGTCTAAGATCGACTCATAAGATTTCATGCTAAAAAGTTCATAGTCATTCATCAAAAAAAAATCAACTTAGATTGCTTGACTTCACTAGTACCTTCATATGTAATGCATAAACTGTCCCAAATTTCCTTACCTGTAGTACATGTAGAGACTCTCATATAATCTTCAGAATTTAAAGCACAGAACAAACAATTCATACATTTAGCATTTAATTGTGCATAAATTTGTTCTACTCTACTCCATTCAGAAAAAGGGATATCAGTTTTGATTCCATCTATAATACGTGACGGTACAGAATAACCACTTTGAATCATATGCCACATGCGATAATCTATTGATTGCAAGAAAGTAGACATTCGAATTTTCCAAAAATCAAAAGAAATACTTTCAAATAAAGGTGGTCTAACAATCGAACATCCATCTAACAATTTATGGTTTCTAAAATTAGCCATATTTGTTTTTCAAAAAGTAGTCTAAACTTATAATTTTGAAACAAAGCTCTGATACCACTTGTTGAGTCTAGTAATTAGGTTGTTAAGCCTAAGTGAATGTCCCAAGGCTAACCAAGAGGGGGGTGAATTGGCAATTTAAAAAATGTAACTTCAACTCTTGGAATTTTAGAAAACCTTTTGAATTATTGATGCAAGTTAAAATTAAAGTTTAAAATAAACTTTTCAACCAGAGTAAACAACTTGCAATGAAATTAATTGCGGAATAAAAAATAAGAAAGAACACACCAGATTTATAGTGGTTCGGTCAAACTTTGACCTACATCCACTCCCCAGAGGCACCCTCTGAGTATTGCACTAATACCACAAAGTGACTCTCCTTTTGCTCCCACAGCAAGGCGGAGAAGCCTGTACAAAATCACTTTCACCTTCCCCGGTGCGGTGGAGTAGCCGGGTTCTTTAACACCAAAGAGATCTTCTTCTTGCCAAAACTTCCCTCAAGATGACCCTTGAATCCGATGGTAATGAGGTGCAAGTTTGCCGGAGCAACTGTGTGAATATCCCCTTCACACTCCCTTGAAATCCCCTTCAAGGATCTTCTCCCTCTCAAACTCCACCCTTTCCTCTCTCCCTTTCAAGTTCTCTCTTCAAGTTTTCTCCAAAAGAACGAAGACACAATGACTGTCAAAGATACACTTTGTCGTCTTTTTACACTTCTCCAAGTATCGGCAGAGAACCGGACCGATGTTGTTGAACTTCACTTGAGTGCCTTCGCCGGAGCAACCGTGTGAATATCCCCTCCACACTCCCTTGAAATCCCCTCCAAGGATCTTCTCCCTCTCAATGATCCCTCTCAAGAGAAAACAACTCCAAAGGCATTTGTAATAGTTTCTAGGACTCCTTATATAGAAAGGAGAAGAAAAACCGTCCAAAAAAACTGCCCAAAACAAGTTTTTCTGCGCACTGGATCGTCCCAGACAAAATTTTGTTCATCTGTACGAACCAATTTTGTCCTGGACGAAATTGGTTCTTCCCGGGACGAAAATATTTCCAGTTCAGTTCTTGTCCGTTTCATTGCTCTTACTAGGAGTTAATTGATCTGATCGTTTCGTACGAACAATGTTCGTCCCGTACGATCAGTATAAAAATTTTTTCAAGATCTCCTTTAAGTTTGTGTAAATTTATTCACTCAATTACAATCACTCCCTCTCAAATTTAATTCAAATAAAAAGTACAAGCTTCAATTTCATAAAGTATCTCATGCTGAATTTGATTTGAAGTCTTCGTAGTCTAGAGTTTGATTTTCCTGAAATATTAGTACACACAAGAGCAAAAACAAATCTTCCAAAAAGTGTTAGGAGATAACTACACATAAAACAGTAATATTTGGAATCATCAAAATAATACAAGTTGCAAGAATGTAAAACATGCAAATAGCAACTTTCCTAACAGAAGTCACCAAAGATAAGTTCCGCAGACGTCGATCTCAGTGTCCACAGCAAGATGTGTAATAGAAACAATCATCCCCCCTGGACGATATCCACCCTAGCATTGCATCATTACATGGCACACTTAGAGCTGCACACTCAGATGAAGTAAAATAATATTTAATTCAAAGTGATGTGATTTTAAATTGCTTATATTAACTTTTACTACTTTTATTTTTAAAGAACAATTATAGAAGTTGCATCTTATTTTCTTATGGTGCATGAATGGCTGATAAATTACCCTCATTTTATGGCTACGCTATAGATGCTAGGCTTGAATTGTGTTAGTAAACTTTGATATATTGGGATGGATCATAATTTGCTTGCTACTTGGGTTGAGTGTTGGTTACCTAAGACCAATACATTTCACTTCCTAGTTGGTGAGATGATGATTACTTTGCAGGTTGTTATTCTTATCCTAGGTGTTCAAATTGACAGCCCTGTTTTTATTAGTTATAATATAGTTGGTCCGAGTAGATTATTATTATGATTTACTAAGTTGTCTCCTTGAACCGGAGGTAGTTAACTATGACCCACTAACCACCTGATCAGCTCTAATTTTAAGATGGGTCAAGCCCATGCACAAATTTTTCTACCACTTTGATGGACATTTAGGCATGACTAATACATTGATTTGGCCAAGATTGACTTCCTGGAGGCATACATTACAGATGTTCGTGCACAAATTGCAGACATATACCTATTAGGATATTTGATCTAGATGACACTTGTGTCATTGATTAGCTAGATGAGAGGGGAGTGACACTTATCTGATAGAGTGACTCGATAATTTGGTTATGTCCCATCAGTTGATATACAACAAATGGAACTTAGTTCATTTGTGTTGATGGTCAAAGGAAGGCTGACACTGATTGGATGGTATAACATCATACTTTCATTGGCATGTGGAAGGACAGACGTTCATATATTGTGCAAGGTTTAGCTACAGGCCTGAATAGGGAACTACTCATTCATCATTACTAGATTCCATTCCTTGGGGGGGGGGGGGGGGGTTCAAGACTGTTTATTGTGAATAAGGTCAATTTTATATTACTTTTCTCCCTACTTTTTTTTATTCTCAAGCGAAAAAACTATTTTCTTAATATTATATATATACACCCAATAAATGTTTTAAAATTATTTTCTTCCCAATAGTTTTGTAGTCTCTTTTATAAAAACATTTAGTGTCTCAAACTGACCTTGAATCAATTATAAGAAGCAGTGGTCATTTTTTCAGTTTTGTTCTTATAGATTTTCTTATTATTGTAAAGTTTTTTATTATTAAGTATTTAGTTTATTAGTGTAATGTCTAGGAATTTACATTTATTGGTACAATACTGCCTAAAGCTGGGGAAAGTTTTTTTTTTTTTTGAAAATTTTGGGCCAAGCCCATATAATAATATGGAGAAATTACATGGGAAGAAGAAAAGAACATAAATGCTCCACCAAAAAAGGGAGCAAGATTTCTATGCAACTTTGCATCTTTCAAAAAAAAAAAAAAGGAGCAAGTTCGTCTTCTGAAGCTTACCTTGTCCAAGGCCCAAATTAGTATGTGTTGAGTCCACAAATCCATTAAATTTGCTTGAGAAATAACATTAATATTTCAAATGACCTTTAATAGGGACCACCCAAACAAGAGGAAAGTAATTCATCACTCCAATTGAAGCAAACGACCCATACGACACGATCAAAATTATTTGATGAGGAGACCCAACGTCTCAGTGTTGAACTCTTAGAAAAATGTTGCCGCATGAAAGAGATTGTCACAGAGTCGGAAAGAATTCTCACCCTTTTGAACATGCACATCGGTTGTGCTATGGAGCATAACTAAAAACTTGCTCGCCATCAGCATGACCTAACTCTAATATTGCTCAACTTGAACAGGGTCAAAAACAAACTTGATGGGGACATTTAGCCAGTTCCCAAGAGGTTTGAAGGTAGATGATATATAGAGTTGTTTGGTTAATTTGAAATTCTACCAAGCTAAATATTTCTTTCATGTTATCCACAAATAATTTGAAAACATTAACTTTTATATATGATACCTTGAATCACTTTTTGACTATCTTACTATTAACATCTAAAATCTTTATTTTTGGATATTAAATATTGTTGCGTCCTGGAATTTTTTTAGCGGTAGAGATATATAAAGTTTAGCGTCCTAGCTTTGTACGAAGATCTAGCATACAAACAGGTATAAGAGATGGGTGTATCAATCATAAAAGACACCAAGGTTTTTATATGGAAAACTATAAAAAAAGAGAAAAAACCATAGGACCTTGCCTAATTGAAATAAGTCCACTAATATCACTGGTTGATTGTATAAGCAATATACACACTTTGAATAAGCATTATCTACATGTGCAAGTTTATACATGCTATATACAAGTATTGTACACACTATGTATAAGTTTATAGAAGCATTATACTTGATATGTACAAATATTATACACACTATGTACAGGTTTATTCCCGATATGTACGAATATTATACACACTATGTATAAGTTTATAAATGCTATATAGAAGCATTATATATATTATATACAAGCTTTATACACACTTTGTATAAGTTTATATATGCTATGTACAAGCATTATACACGCTATGTACAATCTTTATATATATAATTTATAAGTTTATACAAGTATTGTACATGCTATGTTCAAGCATTATACATTCTATGTACAAGTTTATAAATGTTATATATAAGTTTATAAATACTATGTACAAGTTTATGCATACTTCGTAAAAGTTTATACATAATATGTACAAGCATTATACACAAGCATTGTATACTCTATGTACAAGTCTTATACACACAACATATAAAATTTTACACAGTATGTACAAACTTATACATGCTACGTACAAGCATTATACACACTATTTATAAGTTTATACACGTTATGTACAAATTTATACACACTACGTACAAGTTTATACATGATATATATAAGTATTATACACGCTATGTACAAGCAATATACACGCTATATACAAGTATTGTACACATTATGTACAAATTTGTATATATTATATACAAGCATTATGCACACTATGTATAAGTTTATATAAGCATTGTATACACTATGTATAAGCATTATACACACAACATATAAAATTTTGTAAAGTATGTACAAACTTATACATGCTACGTATAAGCATCATACATGCTATATGCAAGTATTCTACACACTATACAAAAATTTATAAAAGCAATATACATGTTATGTACAAGTATTATATACATTATGTACAAGTTTATAAAGGTTATGCACAAGTATTATACACACTATGTACCAGTTTGTACACACTTTTTATAAGTATTATACACACTATATATTAGGTTATACATGCTATATACAAGTATTAAACACACTGCATACAAGTTAATATATGCTATGTACAAGTATTATACAGAATATGCATAAGTTTATACATGTTATGTGTAAGCATTATATATGATATGTATTAGTATTATACACATTATGTACAAGCATTACATGCTATGTACAAGCATTATACATACTATGTATAAGCATTATACACTATATGTATAAGTTTATACATACTATTTACAAGTATTTTATACACTATGTGTAAATTTTTACAAGAATTGTACACGATATATTCAAAAATTATATCCACTATTTTTAAGTTTATGCACGTTATATTCAAGTTTATACAAGTATTGTACATACTATATAAAAGCATTATACATGCTATTTTTAAGTTTTTAAAAGTATTGTATTTGATATGTACAAGCATTATATATACTATGTACAAGTTTGTATACGCTATGTACAAGCATCATACACGTTATGTATAAGCATTATACACAATATGTTCAAGTATTATACACACCAGGTATAAGTTTATACAAGCATTAAACACGCTATATACGGGTATAATACACACTATGTACAAATTTAAGCATGACATATTCATGCATTATACACATTATGTATAAATATTATATATATTATGTACAAGTATTATAACACTATATATAAATTTATACACTATATGTACATGTTTATAAACGCCATGTACAAGCATTACACACACTATATACAAGCATTATACACACGCTATATATAAAAGTTATACACACTATGTATAAGTTTATACAAGCATTATATAGATATATACAAGCATTATACATACAGAGTATAAGCATTATACACACTATGTATAAGCTTTATGCATGCTATATATAAGTTTATATACACTATGCATAAGTTTATATACGATATGTTCAAGCATTATACATGCTATGTACAAGAATTATATACATTATGTATAAGTTTATACAAGCATTATACATGCTCTATACAAGTATTATACACACTATGTATAAGTTCATACAAACATTATACATACTATTTACAAGTATTATAGATACTATGTACAAGTTGGTACATGCTATGTACAAGCATTATACATAATATATACAAGCAATATACATATTACGTATAAGCATTATACACACTATGTTGAAGTTTATACAAGTATTATACATGCTATGTACAAGTATTATACACACTATGTATAAGTTTATACAAGAATTGTACATGCTATGTACAAGCATTATACACACTATTTATATATTTATACATGATATATACCATCATTATACACGCTATATATAAGTTTAAACATACTATGTATAAGAATTATACACACTATGTAAAAGAATTATACATAATATGTATGTTTGTACAAGCATTATACATAATATGCACAGGTTTATAAATTCTTTATAGAAGTATTATACATATTATGTACAAATATTATGCACAAATATGTAGAAGTTTGTATGAGCATTGTACATGCTTTGTACAAGAATTATACACACTATGTACAAGTTTATATAAGCTATGTATGAGTTTATACAAGCAATGTATATGCTATATACAACCATAATATAAGTTATGTATAAGTTTATACAAGTATTGTATATATTATGGACAAATATTATACATACTATGTATAAGTTTATACATACTATATATAAGAATTTTACATGCTATTTATAAAAATTCTACACACTGTGTACAAATTTGTACATGTTATGTACAATCATTATACATGATATATACAAGCAATACACATACTTTGTACAAGCTTTATACACACTATGTATAAATTTATACAAGCATTATACATACTATGTAAAAGCTTTATACACACTATGTACAAGTTTATATAAGCTTTGTATACGCTATGTACAAGCACTATACACACTATGTACATATTTATACATGCTATATGCAAGCATTCTACACATTATGTATAAGTTTGTACATGCTATGTACACGCATTATACACACTATCTACAAGCATTATACGTTGTATATATAAATTTATACAAGTATTATATATAGTATGTATAAATTTATACAAGTTATATATAAGCATTATACAGGCTATGTACACGTATTGTACAAATTATGTACAAGTTTATACATGCTATGTATAAGTATTATACATATTATATATATAATATTATACACAATATGTTCAAGTTTATAAAAGAATTTTATATAGTATGTACAATTTTATACATAATATGTACAAGCATTATACACACTATGTATAAGTTTATACAATAATTATATACGTTATGTACATGTATTTTATAAACTATGTATAAGTTTATACAATAATTATATACTTTGTACAAGCATTATACACACTATGTATTATGCACATTATGTACAAGCATTATATACACTATGTACAAGTTTATACATCTTATGTACAAGTTTATACAAATATTATACATGCTAAGTACAAGTATTATATATGTTATATATTAGTTTATTTAAGTTTTATACATGCTATGTGCAAACACTATACATGAAAGTTTGTTTAGGATGTTAAGCCCTTATGAACTAGTCCCAAGGCTAACCAAGAGAAAGATGAATTGATATTTTAAAAATCTTTCAATCAAAACACAATCCAAAACAAAATTCACTACAAAGAAAATTAAAGTGAGGAAATTAATTGCGGAAACAATAAAAGAAAGAATACACCAGATTTATAGTGGTTCGGTCAAACCTGGACTTATGCCCACTCCTCGGAGGCACCATCTTTGTATTGCACTAAACTCAGTGTCTCTCCTTTAGCCCCCACAACTAAATAGAGAAGCCTTTACAAAATCACTTCCACCTTCCCCGGTACGTCGGAGAAGCCGGGTCCTTTGACACCAAAAAGTTCTTCTTCTTCCCAAAACATCCCTCAAGATAAGCCTTGAATCCGATTATACTAAGGTGCAAGCTCGTCAGAGTAACCGTATAGAACCCCCTCCACACTATGTACGAGCATTATAGACACTATGTACAAGTATTATATACTCTATATACAAGTTTATACATGCTATGTCCAAGCATTATATCTATTATATAAAACTATTATACACGCTATGTACAAATATTATACAAGCTATACACAAGCATTATACACATTATTTATAAGTTTATACAAGCATTATATTGTATAATTTTATTCCTGTTATAAATATAATGTATAAGTATTATACATATTATGTATAAGTTTATACACGTTATATACAAATATTATACACACTATGTACAAGAATTATACATGTTATGTATAAGCATTATACACACTATATATAAGTTTATACACACCATGTACAAATATTATATACACTATATATAAGTTTGTACTACTATGTACAAGCATTATATACAATATGTATAAATTTGCACACATATTGTACATATTATATACAAGTTTGTACATAATAAGTATAAGAATTATACACACTATGTATAAGTTTATATACGCTATGTACAAGCATTATATACACTATGTAAAAGTTGATACAAGCATTATACACGTTATGTATAAGCATTATACACACTATGTACAAGTATAGTATATGCTATATACAAGCATTATACATACTACATTTAAGTTTATACAAACATTATACACTACATTCAATGCTATATACAAGTATTATACACACGCTATGTACAAGTTTATTTAAGCATTATACACACTATATATAACTTTATGAATGTTATGTACAAGTATTATACACACTATATATACATTATATATGCTATGTATAAGTTTAAATACTCTACGAATAAGTATTATATAAATATTGTACAAATATTATACATAATATATACAAGCATTATATACACTATATATATGCTATGTACAAGTTTATACACACTATGTACAAGTATTATAAACACTATGTATAAGCCTTATACATAATATGTACAAGTTCATACATGTTATATATAAATATTATACACACTATATACAAGTTTATACAAGTATTATACATGCTATCTACAAGCAATATACACACTATATATAAGTTCATAAAAGCATTATATAAGTTTATACAGTCTATATATAAGCATTTTACACACTATGAACAAGTTTATACATGCAATGTACAAGACTTATACACACTATATATAAGCATTACGTTATGTACAAGCATTATACACACTATGTATAATTTTATATAACTATCCTACAGTATATATAAGTTTATACAAGTATTGCACATGCTATGTACAAGTTTATACACACTTATATATAGTCTGTACAATGCATGTATAAACTTATACATAGCATGTATAATTCTTATATATAGCATATAAAAACTTATATAATGCATGTATAATATTTATACATAAGGTGTATAATGTATTGTATAATTTATACATAATGTATATAATGCTTGTACATACTGTGTATAAACTTCTATATAGAATATATAAACTTCTATATAGTATGTTTAATGCTTATATATATCATGTTCAAACTTGTATAATGCGTGTAAAATGCTTGTATAAACTTATACATACAGTGTATAATGTTTTTATGAACTTATATATAGTGTGTATTATGCTAGTACATTGTGTTAATAATGCTTGTATATAGTGTGTATAAACTTGTTCATAGTGTATAATATTTATACATAGTGTGTATAATACTTGTACAATATATGTACAATGCTTGTACATAGTATGTATAATGAATTATATAAACTTATAATTAGCGTGTATAATACTTATTTAAACTTGTACATAATTTGTTAAATGCTTGTACATAGCATTATACACACTATGTACAAGCATTATATACTATATATATAAGTATTATACATTGTGAGCAAGTTCATATATAGTATGTACAAGTTTACAAACGCTATGTACAAGCATGATACACAATATATATAAATTTATACATACTATATACAAGTTTGCACAGGATATATATAAACATTATGTAAACTATGTACAAGTTTAAATATACTATATTTAGGTATTATACATACTATGTATAAGTTTATACACACTATGTACATGCTTTATACATGCTAGGTACAAATTTGTACATGTTATGTACAAGTATTATAAATACTATGTATAAGTTTATACATACTATGTACAAGCATTATAAATACTATGTATAAGTTTATACATGCTATGCAAGCATTATACATGCTATGTACAAAGATTTATTCTCGTTATATATAAGTTTAGAAAAGCATTATACATATATTATACTATTGCAAATCTGATTTCATGGAATAAAATTTTGATTATAGCAAATATTCTTATTTTTTCTATGAAATCCTTGCCTACTAACATTTCAAGTCCACAAGTTCGAGTGAAACTCAAGCCAGCTCAAGATTAGTTAGATTAGGTCTGAGTCAATTTATAATTTTTTTCCTTTCTTAAGTTTATTATAAACGATATGGTTCCTGATGCTAAGTAATCTTGCACACACACACACTAGAGGGAAATTCTCCTATTTGATTTAGAGTTTTTTTTGTTATTACTCACATAGTCCTGGACGATCCCCAAATCGTCATGGATGATCAGTTTAAAAAATAACCCTAATAAGGACTTCTTGGTTAAGGCAGCCATCAATTAAGCTCTTCATCCTAGATAATATTTTTATTAGCCAGAATGATAGGCTCAAATAAAAAATAATCACCCACCAGATTTATTTTTTTATTATTTATTTTTGCACATTGTCTAGGAAATCATCCTAGATAATGCAATATAATTATGCCTAAATTAATCTGGTAATTAAGGAAAGCAATTAAGGTTTGTTTACTCGATCATATCATGCTAGATAATTACAAGATCGGCCGGGATTATCAATTCAAAAACCTTATGTATTCTTATATGATCACATATCAGCCAGCTTCTATTCAAGGCGATGCTCTGGATGATTTTTATGAATTTAAACTAATAATTTAGGATGATCATAAGATCGGCCTGGATGATCAAGCTATTTTTCTATCATCCAGACATCCTTTTAGTGTAATTATCTGAAAAATATTTAATGATTTGTACTAATCATACATGATGATATTCTATTGCCCTGGATGATATGAACAAAATTCTTCTGATCATCCTAGATCATCCTGGTTGATTGAGCTAAAATTTTACTGATCATATAAGATGATAATGTCAGTTTGTTATAATTAAGAGCTTCACTGAAGCTCTTCAATATAAGATCTCTTGTATCACCCATGAGGGTATATTTTGCTATTGTCTTGACCTGAGAGAGCCTAAAGGAGAGGGAGAGAGAGGGAGAGAGAGAGAGGATCTTGTGAGGGGGAGTTTATGAGGGATTTCACAAAGGTTTCTCCAAGTATTAATCCATATCATCTTATTCGAACGTAATCCCTTGTCCTTGGAGGATTGAGAGAGGTCCACTTCAATAATTAATAAAGGTTCTTTGCATTCTTTAGGAGGAAGCAAAAGGAGTTGGGTTCTCTGCCTCACCGATGTCGGTGGAAAGGAGGTTTTATAAAGGCATCTCCACTTTGCTGTAAGAGGAAAAGGAGAGTCACCGAGTTTAGTGCAATACCCAGAGGGTACCTCCGGGGAGTTAATGTAAGTCGAGTTGATCAAACCACTATAATCTTTGTGTTCTTTACTACTACTTTTCCTGCATTTAATTTTTGCACCTTTAAATTTCTTTATGGTGAACTTTGGTTTAGGTTTTGTTATTGATTGAAAGATTTTTAAAATACCAATTCACCCCCCTCTTGGTTAGCCTTAGTCTGGTTCAAAAGGTCTTAATATCTGTAACAAACATTCAAGTAATATCAGAGTGAGATTCATAAATTAAGTTATTGAAAACTTTTAAATTTTGATACATGGCTAACTATGGTAATCATAATACTATGGAAGGGTATTCTATTACTCGATAATGTTATATTTAATTTTTGAAAAAACTCACATGTCTATATTTTTACAATCAATTGACTATCACATGTGGATGCTTGTTAAAAAAGGTTATTCACCTCCTTCACGTGAAATTAATGACATTAAAATTAAACTTCCTTTTATTAAATAGACATTTAATAATAGAGACTTAGCACAACTTAATGTGAAATTTTTGAAATATTTTTTCTGTGCTTTAAAATATTAAGACTACTTGTATATTTGAACTTGTGCTACTAGCAAAAAGATTTGGGATAGATTGTGTATTACTTATAAAGTAATAAATAAAGTTAAGCAATCTCGATTAAATATTTTATTGCATGATTACGAACTTTTTTGTATGAAACCTTCTAAATTAATTTTTGAAATGTATACAAGGTTTACTCAAATTGTTACCTCTTTGCATGCTTTAGAACGAGAACTCATTAGATATAAAAAAGTGAATAAAATTTTAAGATGTTTGTCTTCCTCTTTTGATGTTATGATTATTGCAATTACTTAATATAAAGATTTGAATACTTATTCAATTTATAACTTACTTGGATCACTCATTGTTTACAAATAAGGAGTGAATTAAAGAAATATTGATGCAGGTGAGAAAAAGAAGGAGAAAAATGTGGCACTGATGGCCAATAACACGGACACTAACTCTTTTAGGTCTGGAAAGCAATAATGTTGCCTTAATTACGAGGCAATTCAAAAGCTTTCTAAGGAAGAACTATAAGAACCATCATAAGTGGAATAAATATAAGGGTAACAAAAACTTTAAGAGTTCTAACTATATTATCTATTTTGAATGTAGGAAGCCGGGACATGTTGAAGCTGATTGTCCTACACTTAAAACCCATCCTAGAAAGGACAAGGGTGAGAAGAAAACCAAAATAAAAAAGGATAATAAGAGGTTCTAAAAGTCATTCTGGGCAGATTCTGTATCTAACTCCTCTCAGACTGAAACCGAAGAGGAGACTTTAATCTTGTTCTTGATGGTAAACAAAAATCTTGGACAAAGTTACCAAGAAGAGGTATGTGAACTAACCTATGAGTAACTACTTGAAGTTTTTGAATAAATTCATGCATCATATAAAAAACTTAAGAAAATACATGCTAGCTTAAAATTGGATTTTTTAAATTTGCAAAAATAGCATGAAATTTTACTTAAATATTATTTTATTATTGATAGCAATCACATATCATTACTTGATTAGTTTGATGCATTAAATAAAAAGTATGTTGAATTAACTGATACGCATGATTCCTTCAAAATATCTCATGCTGAGTTAGAAAAAGAGTTTAAGAAATTTATAAATCTCAAAGCTTTTGAAAATACGCCAATAGTGCGTGCATCACAAAATATTAAAATGAAGTATCTCCACCTGAGAAGATTTGTAAATCGTTTTCCTAGTGTTCGATGTTTTTATGTGACATGTTAGGAATCATCTCACACACTTGCACTATTTATAATAGTACATATTGGGTGTGGAGATCCAAATTGCGTGATTCATAGCATAACATACATGCATTTCATTTTTCTTTACATAACAAAGGACCCAAACATATTTGGGTTCCTAAATATGATGTTTGATGATTTTGTAGGCTAAATCTCATAAAAGGCCTCATGAGATCATGTAGTACCTGGACAATGGATGCTCATGACATATGACTATAGATGCTAATCAATTCATTTTGCTGGAGACCATTACAGGAGGCCAGGTTACTCTTGGGGACAACACCACCAGGAAAGTGGTGGGCGCAGGTATAATTGGAAATTCCAAGAACCTTTTGATTTTAAAATATTTTGCTTGTAGATGGACTGAAACACAACTTGCTCAACATCAATCAGCTTTGCGATAAGGGCTTCATCATAAAATTCTTGGAAAATACTTGCATCATAAGCTTAAAAAACAACACTATTTTGTAGAGAAAAAGAATTTATAATGTTTTCTTGCTTGAATTTAAAAATATTAAATATGCTATTTCATTTTTCTTAAAAACTACTGCTAATGACTCATGGTTCTGGCACAGGAGGTTATGTCATGCCAGTATAAAAATCCTTAGGAGAGTGAACTAGAAAGACCTAGTTTTAGGTGTCCACAAGCTTAAATTCTCTAAAGACCACCTTTGTGATGCCTGCCAATTAGGGAAGCAAGTCCATTCCTCTTTTCACTCCATTAAGGATATTAATACCTCTAGACCATTAAAAGTCCTTCACATGGATTTGTTTGGACTTATTAGCACTATCATCTAAGGAGGGAAAGTCTATAGTTTTGTGGGTATCGATGACTACTAAAGGTTTAATTGGATTAGATTTCTGTCACATAAGAATGAGTCTTTTGATGAGTTCAGATCCTTCTTCACATTAAAAAAAAACTAGGTTGTGAGATCTGGATCATTCATAGTGATCATAGGGGAGAGTTTTAAAATGAGAGAATTTTAAAATGGGAGATTTGAAGACTTCTATTTGGATAAGGAGATCAGCAACAACTTCTCAGCTCCTAATACCCCTCAGCAGAATGAGGTAGTTGAAAGGAACAACATAACCTTAGTAGAAGCCGCTAGAGCCATGCATGCTAAGTATTCACTTACAGACTATTTTTGGGCTGAAGCGATAAACACAACTTATTATGTGTTGAATAGGGTGAATGTTAGAGTCAAACTAGATAAAATATCCTATGAGATCTTTAAGGGTAGGACACCTAATCTTTCCCACCTCCATATCTTTGGTTGTAAGGTTTTCATTCATAATAATGGAAAGTCACACTTAGGAAAATTTACCCAAAATTTGATGGAGTGTTCTTAGGATATTTAAGTGTGGGGAAATCCTTTAGGATGTTTAATAAGAGAATATTGGTGGTGGAGGAGACTACTCATGTAGTGTTAGACGAATCTGATCCAAAGAAGTCTATAGTTGAGAAGGGAAGATTAAGTTGGAGAGAATTCCACTAGAGTTAAAAATTTGGAGAAGATGGTAGAGCCCCAAAATACTGAAGGAGTAAGTGAGATTATGTAAGGAGTAAAAAATATAGATATGGAGTAAAGGGTTAAACGTACACACACCTTGCCTAGAGATTGAAGATATTCTTCGAGTAATCCTAAAGAACTAATCTTAGGAGACCCTTTTGAAGGTGTTAGGACTGGGCATGAACTTAGGAAAGAAGTAAACCACTCTGCCTTTATCTCAATGACTGAACCCACCAACATTAACCAAGTCTTGTCTGATGAGTTTTGGATCTTTGCCATGTAAGAGGAGTTAAACCAATTTGTTAGAAATGATGTTTGGGAGCTTGTAGAAAGACCAAAAGGACAAAGTGTAGTTGGAACCAAATAGGTCTTTAAGATTAAGATGAATGATTATGGTGTGGTGGTTAGGAATAAGGTAAGATTGGTGGCTAAGGGGTACAACCAAATAGATGGGATTGATTTTGATTTGACCTTTTCCTATGTAGCTAGAATGGAAGCCATTAGTGTGCTATTAGCCTTTGCCTATTATAAGTGATTTAAGCTTTTCTAAATGAACATTAAGAGTGCCTTTTTAAATGGGGTAAAAAAAGAGGATGTATTTATATAGAAACCCCCAGATTTTGAGAGTTTCTAATATTCAAATCATGCTTTTAAATTAAAAAAGGCTTGATATTGATTAAAGAAGACACCCAGATCTTTGTATGAGAGGCTTAGCACATTCTTACTAGAGAGGGAGTTTGTTACGGGGAGCGTAGACACCACCCTTTTTTTGAGAAAAGTATGAGATGAATTACTCATTGTTTAGATCTATGTCAATAATATACTTTTTGGATCTTCTGATAAGAGACTATGTGATAGTTTTTTTAAAATAATGAGTAGGGAGTTTGAGAAGAGTATGATGAGAAAGTTTTCCTACTTTTTGAGTTTAGCATAAGACAACTAGATGATGGAACCTTTCTAAATCAATCAAAGTATATAAAGGAAATCTTAAAGAAATATAAAATGGATAAAGAAAAGCCAATTAATACTCTCATGACCTCTAGTATTCTGTTGGATAAGAACCCAAATGAAAAATTAGTTGATGAAAAGAAGTACAGAGGGATAATTGTGCTTTACTTTATCTAACTGCTAGTCGACCTGATATAATGTTTTGTGTTTGTCTCAGTGTTAGATTTCAAGCTGATCCTAAGGAATCTTACCTAACTGCTGTTAGGAGAATTCTTAGATATCTCTTAGGGACCCAAACTTAAAAATATGTTATCCTAGTCACATCACTTCTTTTAAGATTATTAGATATTCAGATTCTAATTTATTATGATGTAAGGTAAATAAAAAGAGTACTTTTGGGTCTTGCCAATTCATAGGATAGTCTTCAGTCTACTGGTCTAGTAGAAAGCGAAACTCTATTGTACTTTCTAATGCTAAAGCTGAGTACATTGCTTTAGGGAGTCTTGTGGCCCAAGTCCTTTGTTTGAAGTACTAAGTTCTTGATTTAGGATTACCTGTAGGCTCAATTTCATCCTTTGTTATAATACTAGTGCCATATGTATTTCACATAAGACATCACTTTATTAGAGACCATGTGACCAAAAGAGACATTGAGTTTTACCATGTGGCAACTAAGAATCAACTGGCTGACATCATTACCACTAGCCTTTGACACTTTTTGCACTTTAAGGATCAGATTGGGTGTGATTGACATAAATGCATGACCTTGATTCTTACTGATTTCTAATTTTTTATCTGTTATTTATTTTTCACTTCTTTTATTTTTTTTTTATACTTTATTTTTTTTTTTTTTGTTGTTTTATTTTTCTTCATATATTTTAATTTGTTTTCTTTTAATCAATGTTGAATTAATATCTTATACTTTATTTTTTATTTTTAAAAATTTATAATCAAAGTTAGACATCTCTAAATCATTAAAGGTGGAAACATCATTGATTGTTTCCTTTCCTCTAACTTCTTTTAGTATTGTAATTTTCTTTTCTAAATAAAAGTCTATCTCAAATTAACAACTGGACTTTGCAATTGAGATCTTTTCAATCTTGGTACGGTAATCTTTCTTATATATATAATATTCAAAGTCTTTATTTTATCTTCAGATTTTTTTAATCTTGTCATTGCATTTATCATATGATTTTTTAATTCTATTTTATGATTCATTCTTCCTTATATTAGAGAGTGAGTTTTTTTTTTTTAATATATTTGGAAGCTATAATTACAACTCATAATATTTTAAAATTTTAAAAAGGGGTCTAGCTTGCAAATAAAAAAAAAAAAAGTGATTGATTGCTTTACCATTTTTCGGATTTCAAAGATGTTAACTCATTGATTCTTACAAATTTTTAATTCAATCATATGGAAAATTTATCATATTCAAGTTTTCATAAAAAAAAACTTTGTTTATTGTTCGTTTTGATGTTTTTGTCTTTTTTCTATTTTATTTTTATCTTCTTCAGTTAATTTTAATATTTTTTTGGCCTTCTCTGATCATCTCCATCCATCCTTTATTTTTAAACTTTTTTCCACATCGTCTCGAATGATATCCATATCATCTTGGACGATAGGTTTAATTCACTCTTAAAATTCTATCTGACGGCTAATATAATTCTTCTACTTCTAATTGTTTTGGATGATGTATTATCATCCTAGACGATCTGATCATCTTCTACTTCAATCATTTGTGATCATCCTGGATTATATTATTCATCCTGGATGATGCTCTTACTCTTTATTGGTAATTGTCTCATACGATCCACCTATTCATCCTGGATGATACACATGGCCATGCATTTTAAACCCTTAAATTAGGCCGGTACGATCAATTATTGGTCATCGTCTTGGATGATCCACATATTCATCTTGGTTGATACACGTGGAAACACTTTTAAATATTTTAAATATGTCCGGTATGATCCATTATTATGCATCATCCTGGATGATCCACATAATCATTCCGGATGATCTTCTTTTTAAACGATCATTCAGAATGTCTCCTCTGGATGATCGCTTATGTCTTATCATCTCGAATGATATTACCACCTTTCTGACCAATTGTCCCAAACATAATTATTTGACCCAATCATCCTAGATAATTTTGCGATCGTCTTGCACGATCAGGCAGATTCTTTAAAATCTGAGCATTCTAGACATTTTTTCTCACACGCTCTTCTTCCATCAGTCTTGCACTTCCTATTTCTTTATTGTTCTTGATCATGGCTGGAGGAAAGAGGTATCGCCTTCCTTCTAGGAGTTCCTCAAGGGTGAATTTGGACCCTCGCTTCACCAAGGCAAGTGACCAAGCTTCCTATTTATGGTATAAAATAGCTGGGATCACTGTTACTCAGACTTTCAACTCACACATTATGTCCTATCCTATCTTAGATTTATTTGTAAACACTTCCTTGACCATCCTTCTCACTCTCACTATCCCATTCAACTTCGAGCTTCTTTTTAAATTTTTTGCTAGCCTCCGCATAAATTCCTCTTTCACTACTCTTAGGTTCTATGTGAATTGATGTCCCATTGAAATCACATATAAGGACTGTTAAGAGATTTTGTAACGTTTTACCACAGGGGAAAAACTCCATAGCCTATTTTTTGATCATGACTACGACTGGGATCCGGCCAACCACTTTATTAGATACACTAATGCTCACTTTCATATTGGAGAGTATAGAACCTTACTTAAAGATGCTAGGATAATCAAGCATGTCCTTATTACCTCAATAATTCTAAAAGCTAGTGATCGCGTTCATATCACTCCTCTTCTTTCGATCACCACTTTTTATATTTTGGCCCATCGTGAATTCAATGCCACTGATTTAATTTTTCACTATATTAAGCATCTGACTAGTATTTGTGTTCTAGGACATAGGAGGAAGCCTAATCTTGCCCTTGGATATATCATTGTCTATGTCTTAGAATCAAAATACAACCTCCAATATCCTACTCCTCCAAATTTTTTGCCTGCCTTCTACTCAAACAACTCCTTCCATGTTCTTCACAGTACTCGTCTCTACTTAGGGCACATGTAAGCTGAGGGAGCAGAGGAGAAGGCTTCTCCTGTACCTGTTCCTACACTTACTCCACTCCACTAGAATTCTCAGTTGTATCAATTGGTGGAGCATTTTGACAAGTGGGAGACACGGTTCAAGACCTACATTGTTGTACAGGAGCATCAATATGCAAAGGATGTTGCTTGTTTTGACTCCTACGTGGCTCACAAGCAACACCAGCATGACTAGGATATGGCCTAGTTTGGAGAGAAGTTCACCACTTTGTCTAGTTACTTTCACCAGCCACCACCACCACCTCCTTCGAATGATCAAGGGCCGTCGTTCTTTTAGTCTTTTTTTAATTTTTTTATTGTAGTTTGATTCTATTTAGTAGTCTCTGCTTTGTTTCTTTTCAAGTTTCCCTCCTCCTTTTGGTGATGTCAAAAGGGAGAGTAGTTAGTTGTACTGTTTGTTTTGTAGTTTAATTCTATTATTGGATAGTTGATCTGTGTTTATTTCTTCACACTGTTTCCACTAAACTACCTTAAACTGCTTGGATTATTTTTGTGTTTTCCATCATAAAAAATTGGGAAAGTATTGCAAATATGATTTCATGGAATATAATTTTGATGCTAGCAAACATTCCTAATTTTTCTACGACTGCCTTACCTACTAACATTTCAGGTCCACAAGATCGAGTACAACTCAAGCCAGCTCAAGATTGGGTAGATTAGGTTTGAGTCAGTTTATATTTTTTTCTCTTTCTTGAGTCTATTATAAATGATTTGGTTCATGATGCTATGATACCTTTCACACACACACACACCTGGGGGATTTTTTTTGTCTAATTTATTTTTTTTTTATTTTTACTCACATCATCCGGGATGATCCCCAAATTGGTCTGGATGATCAGTTAAAAATAAAAAACCTAATTAGGGCATCCTGATTAAGTGAACCATCATTAAGCTCATCATCTTGGATGATATTTGTATCGGTCAGGACAATAGGCTCAAATCAGAAAGAATTAGCCGCCAGATCTTTTTAGGTATTATTTATTTTTAAACATCGTCAAGGACATCATTCTAGATGATGCTATACAAATATGCCTAAATTAATCTTATAATTAAGGAAAGCAATTAAGGTTTAATTACTCAATCATATCGTCATGAATAATCACAGGATCAGCTAGGAAAATTAGTTCAAAAAGCTTAGTTGTTCTTAGATGATCACATATCAGTTAGCTGCTACTTAGGGTGATGCTCTGGATGATTTTCATGGATTTGAACTAATCGTCCTGGATGATTGTAAGATTGAACTGGACGATCTAGTTATTTTCCATCTTCCATACATCTTTTTAATGCAAATAACTTGATGATATTCAATGATTTATACTAATCGTACCTATCATCCTGGATGATTTGAACAAAATTCTTCTTATCGTCCCAAATCATCCTAGTTAATTGAAGCTAAATTGTACTCATTGTACAGGATGATCGCTAGATCATCCTAGGCGATAATATTAGTTTGTTGCAATTAAGAGTTATTCCAAAGCTCTTTTTCATAAGAACTATTGTATATCACCCATGAGGGTATCTTTTGCTATTATCTTGACCTAAGAGAGCTTATAGGAGAGGGAGAGGGAGAGAGAGAGAGAGAGAGAGAGAGAGAGAGAGAGAGAGAGAGAGAGAGAGAGAGAGAGAGAGAGAGAGAGAGAGAGAGAGAGAGAGAGAGAGCATCTTATGAGGGAGAGTTTGTGAGGGGTTTCACAAAGGTTGCTCCAAGCATTGATCCATGTCATCTTCTCTGATCATAGTCCCTTTTTCTTAGAGGTTTGAGAGAGGTTCACTTCAACGATCGATCAAGCCTCTCTTTTTGCTTCAGGAGGAAGCAAAAGAAGTTGGGTTATTTGCCTCACCGATGTCGATGGAAAGGAGGTTTTGTAAAGGCTTCTCTGCTATATTGTGGGAGAAAAAGGAAAGTCATTAATTTTAGTGTAATACTTGGAGGGTGCCTCCGAGGAGTGGACGTATGTTGAGTTGATCGAACCACTATAAATCTCTATGTTCTTTATTATTATTTTTTCACATTTTATTTCTACACATTTAAATTTCTTTGTGTTGAACTTTGGTTTTAGTTTTTCTTTTGATTGAAAGATTTTAAAAAAACCAATTCACCCTCCTCTTGGTTAATCTTAGGCTAGTTCATAATGGCTTAATATCCCTAACAAACTTTCAAGTACAAGTTTATACAGGCTATGTATAAGTTTATATATACGATGTACAAGCATTATACCTTATGTTTATACAATTTTATGTATGCTATATACATGTTTATACATGCTATGAACAAGCATTGTATATGTTATGTACAAGAATTATACACACTATATATTAGCATTATACACACAATGTTCAAGTTTAAATAAAAATTATACAATTATCAAACATGCTATATACAAATATTATACACACTATGCAAAAGTTTATACATGATATGTTCATGCATTATACACACTATGTATAAACATTATACTCACTATGTACAAGCATTGTACACACCATATATAAGTTTATACATATTATGTATAAGCATTATACACGCAATATACAAGTTTATACAAGCTATATTAAAGCATTATATATAGTGTGTATAATGCTTATATAAACTTGTAGATAGTGTGTATAATGCTTATAAAAACTTGTACAAGTTTATATACACTATGATATGAAATATACATACTACGTGCAAGTATTATACATACTATGTATAAGTTTTAATACACTATGTATAAGTATTATACATGATATATACAAGCAATATATATATATTATATATAAGTTTATAAAAGTATTGTACATGCTATGTACAAGCATTATACACTTTATGTACAAGCATTACATATTATATATAAGTTTATACATGCTATATACAAGTATTATATACACTATGTACAAGTTTATATATGTATTACACATGCTACGTAAATGTTTATATATACTATATATAGGCATTATACAAATTATGTACAAGCATTGTACTCACTATATATAAGTTTATACATGATAAGTACAAGCATTATACGCACTATGAATAAATTTATATGCGTTATATAAAGTATTATACATATTATATATAAGCATTATACACTTAAAATATAAGTATTATACACGCTATGTATAAGTTTCTACATGCTATGAATAAATATTATACACGTTTTATACAAATATTATACATACAATGTATAAGTTTATACAAACATTGTACAAGCTATATACAAATATTATACACACTATGTATAAGTTTATTTGCAGTATCTATAAGTTTATGTACACTATATATAAGCAATATACATAATATGTATAAGTTTATATACACTATGTAAAAGCATTATACATACAAGATATAAGTTTGTATAAACACTATATATGCTATGTACAAGCATTATACATGCTATGTATATACTATGTATAAGAATTATACACACAATATACAAGTATTATACAAACTTGTATAAGTTTATACATGCTTTATACAAACATTATACACAATATATAAAGTTTATACATGTTATGCAGTAGTATTATATATAATATATACAAGTTTATACATATTATGTATAATGCTTGTACATAGCATATATAAGATCTATGTACAATCATTATACACACTATATACAAATTTATATATGCTGTGTACAAATATAATACACACTATGTTCAAGTTTATACAAGAATTATACACACTATGTATAAGTTTATACAAGCTATGTACAAGCATTATACACATTATTCACAAATATTATACACGCTATATAAAAATTTTTATACATGTATAATTCTTATACATAGTATATGTAATGCTTGTATAAACTTGTACATAGTAGATAATATTTGTTCATAACATGTATAATTCTTATATAAACTTATACATAATATGTATAATGCTTATACATAGTGTGTATAATGTTTGAATAGTTGCTATTTGAATGAGTTATATTTATGCAACTTATGTAGTTTTGATGATTCCAAACATTATTGTATAGTTATCTCCTAACAATTTCAGAAGATTTGCACTTGCTCTTGTGTGTACTAACATTTCAGGAAAATCAGACTCCAGACTACGAAAAACTTCAATTCAAATTCAACATGAGATATTTTGTTTAATTGATTTTTTTTAATTAATTTTGAAAGGGAGTGATTATAATTGAGTGAATAAAATCTCACACACACACACACAAATAAGGAGATCTTGAAATTCTATACTGATCGTACAGGACGATATTGATCGTACTGGACGATCTGTCAGTTATCTCCTATAGAACACTTGGAACGAATAGGAACTTGCTTTGAAAAAATTTTCTAAGTCCTATTCGTCCAGGACGAAATTTATCATCGTCCCAGGCGATGGGTTCTCTGGATAATTTTCGTCCAGACGAATTTTGACCATCGTACGAGGCGATGGGTTCACTGGAAAAATTTCGTACAGATGAAAATAAATATCGTACAGGACGATCAGCTCTCTGGAAAATTTTCGTCCAGACGATCACATTTTCGTTCAAACGATAAACCGACTTAGAACAGTTTTCAGTAGTTTCTAGAACCGACCTTGCAATAACCGTTCGTACTGGACGAACCAAGTTCGTACAGGACGATCAGCTGTACGAAGTCAGTTCGTACACATATACAAATTGGGTCGTTTCAGATCGTTTAAGTAAAATCGTCCAGGACGATCCAGAATCGTACCGGACGATCCACTGCGTACAGAATTGAATATTTGCAGTTTTTGGGCGGTTTCACTTGTCTTTTATATAAATAGTCCAAATTAGACTGCCACCCAATCTTTTTGTCATTTGATCTTCGTGCCTATTGAGAGAATAGCCAAGGAGAGAGTGGAAGAGAGCATTCAAAGGAGGATTCCTACCACTGGAGCGAGAAGGCTTCACTTGGATTGCTAAGGTAAGAGTCTCTACTTGTGAAATTGGATTTCTTCACTCTTTTTCTTTCTTCCTTCTAGATTCTTGTGAGAAGATCATTCAAGAAGATCCGGTTCTCTGCCGACACTTGGAGAGTGTGAACAGCCGAAGGGTTCTCTGCCCACACTAGGAGAGTGTGAAAGGACGAAGGGTTCTCTGCCCACACTAGGAGAGTGTGAAAGGACGAAGGTTCTCTGCCTACACTTGGAGGGTGTGAAAGGACGACGGTTCTCTGCCAACACTGGGTTTTGTGTAAAAGGACGGACGGTTCTCTGCCGCACCGGGGAGTGGTGAAAAGAGTGTGTTGTAAGGGCTTCTCCGCCTTGCTGTGGGTGCAAAAGGAGAGTCACTATTGGTATTAGTGCAATACTCAGAGGGCGCCTCTGAGGAGTGGATGTAGGTCTGGTTATAGAACCGAACCACTATAAATCTGGTGTCATTTACTTTACAGCTTTTACGTTTCCGCACTTTAAATTTCAGTTTTAACAACTCTGTGGTTGAAAAACATTTTTCTACTAACCTTAAAAGAAAATTTTATTTCGGTTCAACTTTAACATTAAGAGGGTTTAAAATTTTTAAAACTACCAATTCACCCCCCCTCTTGGTAGCCTTGGGACATTTACTTAGGCTTAACAACCTAATTACTGGACTCAACAAGTGGTATCAGAGCTGAGTTTCAAAATCATAAGTTTGAACTACTTTTTGATTAACGTAGATGGCTACATTTGGAAACCGAAACACACCTGAGGGTTACTCTATCACTAGACCTCCACTGTTTGACAATATTCCTTTTGATTTTTGGAAAACACGCATGTCTACTTTCTTACAGTCACTTGATTATCGCATGTGGATGCTAGTCCAGGAAGGTTACACAAAACCAACTAGATTAGTTGATGGAATTAGGGTAGATACACCCTTTGCAGATTGGACTATAGAAGAACGTGACTTAGCACAATTAAATGCGAAATGTTTAAATAGTTTCTTTTGTGCTTTAAAATCTGAAGACTACATGCGAGTTTCCACTTGTAAAAGCGGAAAAGACATATGGGATAGACTTTGTATTACTTATGAAGGGACAAATGAGGTTAAGCAATCAAGACTCAATATCTTGTTACATGACTACGAATTATTTCGCATGAAACCTAATGAATCTATATCTGACATGTACACAAGATTCACTCAAATTGTCACCTCTTTGCATGCACTTGGTAGGGAATTAACTAATGCTGAAATGGTTAATAAAATTCTTCGTTGTTTACCTACTGCATACGATGCTAAAATTACTGCAATTACAGAGTCAAAAGATCTGAACATTTATTCTATTGACAATCTTCTTGGTTCACTCATTGCTTACGAGCAAGGAGTAAGTCAAAGAAAGATTGATGCAGGTGAACCAAGAAAGGAAAAGAATCTTGCATTAAATGTGGAAGAGTCAGAAAGTGAACACTCACAACCTGAGGATGAAGACGATATAGCACTGATGACTAGACAATTCAGAAGCTTTTTAAAGAGGAAGCAGAAGAGACGCCAGCAATGGAATAGAGGTAAGTATAACAAAAATGGCAGGGTTTCTAATGAAGTGATTTGTTATGAATGCAGGAAACCAGGTCATATAAAAACTGATTGTCCAAAACTTAAAGCCACTCCTAGCAAGGAGAAGGTAGAGGAGAAACCAATGGTAAAGAAGGGCAAGAAGAAGTTTCAAAAGGCTTTTTGGGCGGACTCAGCTTCAGACTCATCTGAGACTGAAAACGAAGAAGAAGTCACCAACCTTTGCTTGATGGCAGATAAAGCTGAACAATCAGATCAAGAAGAGGTATGTGATTTAACCTATGATGAACTGTTTGAAGTTTCTGAACACATGCATGATGCATATAGGAAAACTAAAAAGATGCATTCTAGTTTAGTTTTAGAATTGGAAGAGCTTAATAAGGAACACGAAATCCTTAGGAAAGATCATGCTTTAATTGATAGCAACCACATGAAACTACTTGATGAATATGATGACTTGAATAAAAATTTTGAAAATTTAAAATCATCCTATGCTGAACTTGAAAAAGAATTTGAGAAATTTAAGGATGAATCTGAGCACAAGACATATAGAATCAATTATACAAATCGAATCTTGAAGGATATGAATTCATTTTACAAACTTACTATAAGAGCTCTCGAGGATAATAGGATCCCCCCTAAACTTGAAGATTTTACAAATCCTAAATATTATCATAAATTCATGAAATCCCTTAGAAGACAATCATATGAAAGAAAACATAGGAATATTTTTCCTAATGTTAAATGTAACAATTGTGGATTTTTGGGACATATATCTCACACCTGCACTTTAAAGATGAAACCTAATTTGGTGTGGAGAACTAAGATGCATAAACCTAGACATATCACACATGCATCTGATTATAAATTTCATAAAGGTGAACCCAAACTAGTTTGGGTTCCCAGGTCTAACATTTGAGAATTTTGCAGGAATACTCTCACACAAGACCTCGTGAGAGTATATGGTACCTGGACAGCGGATGTTCTAAGCACATGACTGGAGATACTGCTCAATTCATAACGCTGGAAACCAGGAGTGGAGGCAAGGTTACACTTGGAGATAATACCACAAAGAAGGTGGTTGGATCAGGTATGATTTGGAAATTTGAAAAACTTTTTCATAGATAATGTTTTATTAGTTGAAGGCTTAAAACATAATTTGCTTAGCATAAGTCAGCTATGTGATAAGGGCTATAATGTAAAATTTTTACCTACTAGCTGCATAATTAGCCTAAATGGGAAAATTGTTTTAAATGGAAAAAGGGTGAACAATGTCTACATGCTAGATTTAAATTGTATTCAATCTCCTACTGCTTTTTGTTTGAAAACTGTTTTCTGATGAATCATGGCTTTGGCATAGGAGACTTTGTCATTCTAGTATGAAAAATCTTAGAAAAATTACCCAAAAGAATTTGGTTAGAGGAATACCTAAACTAGACTTTAATAAGGACCACTTATGTGATGCATGTCAATTAGGAAAACAAGTGAAGTCCTCTTTTAAGTCCAATAAAGATCTTAGGACCAGTAAACCTTTAGAAATTCTTCACATGGATCTTTTTGGACCTGTAAGCACGGTTAGTCTAGGAGGAAAGGTATATGGATTTGTAATAGTAGATGATTTTTCAAGATTCACCTGGGTTAAATTTCTTTTTCATAAGAGTGAATCATTTGAGGAATTCAGAAATTTTTCAACTTGGATACAAAGAAAACTAGGATGTGAAATAATTTCTATACAAAGTGATCATGGAGGAGAATTTGAAAATGAAAGATTTGAAGATTTCTGTAAAGAAAAGGGGATTGATCACAATTTTTCTGCACCTAGAACTCCTCAACAAAATGGAGTAGTTGAAAGAAAGAACAGAACATTAATAGAAGCCGCCCGAGCAATGTTAGCAGAATACTCTCTTCCTAGATATTTTTGGGCTGAGGCAGTTAGCACTGCATGCTATGTTCTGAATAGGGTAAATGTGAGATCAAATTTGAATAAAACACCCTATGAATTGGTAAAAGGTAGAACACCAAATTTATCTCATTTACATGTATTTGGTTGCAAGGTGTTCATACATAATAATGGAAAATCTGCCTTAGGAAAATTTGATCCAAAATCAGATGAAGGAATTTTCGTTGGATATTCAAGTGTTGGAAAATCTTATAGAGAGTATTCAACAAAAGAACTTTAGTCATTGAAGAAACCACACATGTTGTTTTTGATGAAAATGAAAATATGGAAGAGCCAAAAGTTGTTGAAGAAGAAATTGAAGAAAACTCCCAAAAGATTGATAGATTAAATTTGGAAGAAAATGTGGAAGAAAATATAGAAAGAGAAGACCCTTTGCCTAGAGATTTGAGATTTTCTAAAAATCACCCAAAGGAATTAATTATAGGTGAACCAAGTGAGGGTGTTAGAACTAGGCGTGGATTAAACAAGGAAGTCAATCATTCAGCCTTTATTTCAACCATTGAACCCACTAACATTGATCAAGCACTTTCAGATGAATTTTGGATATTGGCCATGCAAGAAGAGTTAAATCAATTTGTAAGAAATAAAGTTTGGGAACTAACTACAAGGCCAAAAGATCAAAGTGTTGTAGGAACCAAGTGGGTGTTCAAAAATAAAATGAATGACTCAGGAGTAGTCATTAGAAATAAGGCTAGATTAGTAGCTAAGGGGTATAATCAAATTGAAGGAATTGATTTTGAGGAAACTTTTGCTCCTGTAGCTAGACTTGAAGCAATTAGGGTTTTACTAGCCTTTGCCTGTTTTAAAGGTTTTAAATTGTTTCAAATGGATGTTAAAAGTGCCTTTTTAAATGGAGTAATTGAAGAAGATGTTTTTGTAGAACAACCTCCAGGTTTTGAAAATTCTAAATTTCCAAATCATGTTTTCAAATTAAAAAAGGCATTATATGGATTGAAACAGGCACCTAGAGCTTGGTATGAGAGGTTAAGCACCTTCCTACTTGAAAGATCTTTTGAAAAAGGAAGTGTGGATACAACTCTCTTTTTAAGAAAAATTGGAAAGGATATACTTATTGTTCAAATTTATGTGGATGACATCATCTTTGGATCTTCAAATAAACATCTTTGTGATGATTTTTCTAAAACAATGAGTAATGAATTCGAAATGAGTCTAATGGGAGATTTAAATTACTTTCTAGGATTTAGCATTAAGCAACTTGAGGAAGGTACTTTTCTTAGTCAAAACAAATATATTAAGGACATCCTCAAAAAATATATGAAATGGACAATGCTAAACCTGTTAGTACACCAATGAGTTCTTCAGTTCAGTTGGATAAAGACCTTAAGGGAAAATCTGTTGATCAAAAGAAATTTAGAGGGATAATTGGATCTTTACTTTACTTGACAGCTAGCCGACCAGATATTATGTTTAGTGTTTGCCTATGTGCTAGATTTCAATCAGATCCAAAAGAATCACATTTGACAGCAGTAAAAAGGATTTTAAGATATCTACTAGGAACTCAAAACTTAGGAATTTGGTATCCAAAGTTTAGCTCTTCATTTGAAATTATTGGTTACTCAGATTCTGACTTTGCAGGCTGTAGAGTGGATAGGAAAAGCACTTCTGGAACATGTCAATTCATTGGAAATTCATTAGTTTCATGGTCTAGTAGAAAACAAAATTCAGTGGCACTATCTACTGCAGAAGCAGAATACATTGCATTAGGAAGTTGTGTGGCACAAGTACTTTGGTTAAAACAACAGTTGATTGACTTAGGATTAACTATAGGCACTATTCCAATTTATTGTGACAATACTAGTGCTATTTGTATTTCAAAAAATCCTATTTCAACATTCTAGAACCAAACACATTGATATAAGGCATCATTTCATAAGGGATCATGTATCCAAAGGAGAAATTGAACTCATACATGTTTCAACTGAAAATCAACTTGCAGACATTTTTACAAAACCTTTAGCCTTTGATACCTTCAGTACTTTAAGAACAAGGCTTGGTGTTATTGATTTGAATGCTTAACCAAAATGTCTTTGCAACATTGATACTTGTTGTGTTTTGTTTTTGTGATTTTGTGAATTTTGTGTGTTTTTTTTTGAATGAATTGTTTTTGGATTTATGATTTTGTCTTATGTTTTCTGTGTTTTTTGATTATTTTTTTTTTTTTTGTTGATTTTTGTTAAATTAAAAATTTAAAAATCAAAATTTTTTTTGAGGAAATCGTCCAGGACGAAATATTTTTCGTACGGGACGATGTGTAAAGGAACAGTTTGCGAAAATTTAAACCGTTTTAGAGCAGTTTTTATTGGATCGTCTGTACGATCTGTGATCGTCCAGGACGAATTTTTTTTTCTCTCAAACGTCGGGACGATTGAATGCAGCGGTTGAGTGGATAAAACAGTTTTTAATACGAACTTCGTCTGTACGAAATTTTTGTTCGTCCAGACGAACATGTGTCGATTCATTGTAGGGGACGGTTTTCAAGAGTCATTAAAACGAAATACTTTTCGATCGTCTGTACGAAATTTTTTTCGTCTGTACGATCGGTCAAGTCAAAAAGCCTGTACGAAGGGACGCATCGTAAGTTGTGTTGAATACGAAAAGCCGTTACATTTTGGACGAATTGGATCGTCTGTACGAACCTACTTCGTCCAGACGAACTATTATGTTTCGTCCAGGACGAATATTTTCGTCCAGGACGAAAGTATCGTTTTCCTTTAAATATGAAGGCTTTTCAAACTTGAAAATCACACTTTCAAATCTCTTTCTCAATCCCTTTCAACATCAAATCAACAATGGCCTCCTCTAGCAAGAGACAAAAGGTTTTGGTGAAGAAACCCAATAGGAATGCCCCAGACAACTTTCTTTCTAAAGAAAATGAGGAATCTTTTCCTCGTTTTGCCTCTGCAAAAATCACTCCGTCTCGCATTCTTATCCCAGCAGAGTTGAAATATCGGGTAATGCACCTTTTCGCCTCAACCCAATTTCAGTTCATTCTTTCTCTCGTCCACTTCTACAACAAACAAACCTACCATTACTTCCTTGCCAACATGAGTTTCAATTCTGACCACTCTATCATCATAGTTCTTTTGTTTTTAAGAAGAAGGTTGAGATCACCAAGCACGATCTTGGTGCATTTTTAAACTTAAGAACTGAGGGATATAGAGCCCACACCCTAATGTCAGAAAACTCTTTCAAATGGTTTCAAATCAATAACATAATTAGAGGAAATGCAATTGACAATCATGTTGCTAGAGTCTCAGGTATGACTCAAGATGCCCGAATCATCCAGCATATCCTTAGATCCTCAATTATTCCTAAAGCTGGTGATAGGATTAACATCACTCCTCTCCTTTCTTGTCTAACCTTTTTAATCATGTCAAGACATCCTATTGATGAAGCCCAACTCATCATAGATCATATCTATGGGCTTTCAGAAATAGGACATGCTGATCAGAAGAAGAAGAAGAACATTTCATTAGGGCACTTGATTACTTACATTTTGGAGAAGAAATACAATATATAGTGCATCCTGATGAGGAATATGAAGAGCCAGTTTACTATAACAATGCATCATTTAGACTGCTCTTCAAGGAAGGAAAAGATAAAGGGAGAGCACATGACAGTGCTTCAGAAGAAGAAGAAGAAGAAGAAGAAGGAGAGCATACCTCTGCACCTCAGTCAGATTATCAGAATCTGATTGAGAGATTTGATCGATTAGAGACTCATATTGATCAAAGATTTGATCAATTTGATGCTCAACTTGTGCAGCAACAACATGACATTGGTGTTATTAGAAATGAAGTACATGATATCAATACCAATGTAATGTTGATGGCCTCCTACTTTAACCTTTTCGGTGGCATTCCTCCTCCTCCTCCTCCAGAACAGTAGAGATGATTTTATGTGTTTTTGTTGTTCTTGTGTTGTATTTTTGTTGTGTTGTTGTGTTTGTTTCTCATTTTTTTTTTATCTTATTTTGTTAATGTTTTTGTTAGTGTTTTTTTTTTTTTATGTTGTGTCTTGTACTTTATGTTGTGTTTAATTTTTGTGAAATGTAATCCTTTCATATAAATCAATGCATTTCGCACTTGTTTCAGTATTGATTTGTTATTGAAATGTGGTTAATTTTTATGAATTTCATTAGTATTATTTAATCTTCATCGTGCTTAAATTAGATCGTAATTTGAGATTATCTACATTAGAAAATCTAGTCTTTCTAAGTTTAAAAGTTGTTTATAACTTGTTGTAATTAGAATTTTTAAATTCATGTCTATTCATTTAGACTACATCAAAGTTAAAATTATTATTGCAATTTAGATGTTTACTTATTTTGTATTTCCTTGTTCAAATAATATTTATGTACTTAGAAATATTTGAAATTTTAGATTATTGATTTTGGAAAGAATTGGTCTAAATTACTCTTGAAAATTGTACAAAAAGTACAAAAATCAAAAGAAATGCGCAATGGTTCGCAAATATGAAAAAGAGGCACAAAAACAACTCAATATCAATAGATGCACAAAAATGTGCTCAAAAGTTTGAAAAAGATGCGCAAAGCGCCACATGTGGTAATTCTCTTCTTTCCAAATTCTTTCAATCTCTTAATTCAAATTGATCTTATGTTCATTTATATTCTTTTGAATTTTGAAATATAGAATTTTTTTTTTCTTCATCTCTCTTGTAATGATTTTCTATATTGAAATGTCTAAATTGAATCATGTCTTTGCTAAATTCTTCTTACTTACAATGTTATATCAGTTTTTAAATCTCCTGAATTTCTATGATTGACCTAATGTTTTTAGTTGAAAATTGCATACCTTATATCAATCACCATTTAGATTAAATATTCAAATGAATTTTCATACAATTACTTACATTTCTTGTCTATTTCTTCTTCACTTTTTGTTGCTGTCAAAAAGGGGGAGAAATTATTAGTTTGTGTATGTTTGTGTTTGTGGTATGTTTTGTTTGCAAGTTTTTGTGTTGCAAGTTTGTGTTAAAATTTTAAAAAAAAAATAATAAAATTTTTTTTCGTTAAATATTGTTCTTTAATGCCTCCTTATTTTAATGTACTCATAAATTCAGGGGGAGTTTAGGAGATAAAAGATGTGTTTTAACTTGAAACCATACTAATAATAATTGTTTTGCCATCATCAAAAAGGGGGAGATTGTTTGAATAGTTGCTATTTGAATGAGTTATATTTATGCAACTTATGTAGCTTTGATGATTCCAAACATTATTGTTCAAATGTATAGTTATCTCCTAACAATTTCAGAAGATTTGCACTTGCTCTTGTGTGTACTAACATTTCAGGAAAATCAGACTCCAGACTACGAAAAACTTCAATTCAAATTCAACATGAGATATTTTGTTTAATTGATTTTTTTTTTTTTTTAATTTTTGAAAGGGAGTGATTGTAATTGAGTGAATAAAATCTCACACACACACACACAAATAAGGAGATCTTGAAATTCTATACTGATCGTACAGGACGATATTGATCGTACTGGACGATCTGTCAGTTATCTCCTATAGAACACTTGGAACGAATAGGAACTTGCTTTGAAAAAATTTTCTAAGTCCTATTCGTCCAGGACGAAATTTATCATCGTCCCAGGCGATGGGTTCTCTGGATAATTTTCGTCCAGACGAATTTTGACCATCGTACGAGGCGATGGGTTCACTGGAAAAATTTCGTACAGACGAAAATAAATATCGTACAGGACGATCAGCTCTCTGGAAAATTTTCGTCCAGACGATCACATTTTCGTTCAAACGATAAACCGACTTAGAACAGTTTTCAGCAGTTTCTAGAACCGACCTTGCAATAACCGTTCGTACTGGACGAACCAAGTTCGTACAGGACGATCAGCTGTACGAAGTCAGTTCGTACACATATACAAATTGGGTCGTTTCAGATCGTTTAAGTAAAATCGTCCAGGACGATCCAGAATCGTACCGGACGATCCACTGCGTACAGAATTGAATATTTGCAGTTTTTGGGCGGTTTCACTTGTCTTTTATATAAATAGTCCAAATTAGACTGCCACCCAATCTTTTTGTCATTTGATCTTCATGCCTATTGAGAGAATAGCCAAGGAGAGAGTGGAAGAGAGCATTCAAAGGAGGATTCCTACCACTGGAGCGAGAAGGCTTCACTTGGATTGCTAAGGTAAGAGTCTCTACTTGTGAAATTGGATTTCTTCACTCTTTTTCTTTCTTCCTTCTAGATTCTTGTGAGAAGATCATTCAAGAAGATCCGGTTCTCTGCCGACGCTTGGAGAGTGTGAACAGCCGAAGGGTTCTCTGCCCACACTAGGAGAGTGTGAAAGGACGAAGGGTTCTCTGCCCACACTAGGAGAGTGTGAAAGGACGAAGGTTCTCTGCCTACACTTGGAGGGTGTAAAAGGACGACGGTTCTCTGCCAACACTGGGTTTTATGTAAAAGGACGGACGGTTCTCTGCCGCACCGGGGAGTGGTGAAAAGAGTATGTTGTAAGGGCTTCTCCGCCTTGCTGTGGGTGCAAAAGGAGAGTCACTATTGGTATTAGTGCAATACTCAGAGGGCGCCTCTGAGGAGTGGATGTAGGTCTGGTTATAGACCGAACCACTATAAATCTGGTGTCATTTACTTTACAGCTTTTACGTTTCCGCACTTTAAATTTCAGTTTTAACAACTCTGTGGTTGAAAAACATTTTTCTACTAACCTTAAAAGAAAATTTTATTTCGGTTCAACTTTAACATTAAGAGGGTTTAAAATTTTTAAAACTACCAATTCACCCCCCCTCTTGGTAGCCTTGGGACATTTACTTAGGCTTAACAACCTAATTACTGGACTCAACATATAATATGTATAATGCTTATACATAGTATATATAATGCTTGTATAAACTTGTACATAGAGACTGTAATACTTTTACATAATATATGTTCGTAATTTAGACAAACTTGTTCACAATATATTCAATACTTTTACATAGTATACACAATGCTCTAACATAATATGTTTAAATTTGTGCAGAAATGTATAAATTAATATATAGTGTGTATAATACTTGTATAAATTTGTACATAACATGTATAATACTTGTATAAACTAATACATAGCCTATAAAAACTTATATATAGTATGTATAATACTTATACATAGCGAGTATAAACTTATATATAGTGTGTTTAATGCTTGTACATAGCGTGTATAAAATTTTACATAGTGTGTATAATGCTTATACATAACGCTTATACATAACTTATATCATGCATGTATAAACTTATACATAATGTGTATAATGCTTATACAACGCATGTAAAGCCTTATACATGCTATTATACAAGTTTATATAAAGATTATAATACTATATATATATATATTATATATGTTATGTATAAGTTTATGCACACTATATATAAGCATTATACACACTATATATAAGTATTATTCATGCTATATACATACATTATACATATTATGTATAAATTTATACAAGCATTATACACACTATGTATAAGTATTATACATGTTATGTACATATTTATAAGAGCGTTATATATGCTATGTACAAGCACTATACACACTATATACAAATATTATATATACTATGTATATGTATTATACACATTATGTATAGATTTATACATGCTATGTATAAGTTTATATATACTATGTATACGCAATGTACACATTATATACAAATTTATACATGCTATATATAAGTTTATATATGCAATATATAAACATTATACACACTATATACATAGTTTATATAAGCATTATACATGCTATGTACAAGCATTACACGTGTTATGTACAAGTATTATACATGCTATGTATAAGCATTTTTGTTTATGCTATGTATAAGTTTATATATGTTATATACAAGCGTTATATACACTTTGTATAAATTTATATATGTTATATACAAGTTTATACATGTTATATACTAGTATTATATATACTATATAAAAATGTTATACACGCTATATATAAGTTTATATAAGCATTGTACACTATGTTCAATGCTATGTATAAGCATTATAAATACACTATATATAAGTTTATACGATCATTATACACACTATCTTTAAGTTTATACCCACTATATACAAATTTATATTTTATTTACAAACATTATACACACTATATATAAGTTTATATATACTATATACAAGTATTATACACGCTTTATATAAGTATTATACACATTTTGTATAATTTTATACAAGCATTGCATACTATATTAAGTGCTATGTAGAAGCATTATAAATATACTATATATTAGTTTATACAATCATTATACACATTATGTATAAGTTTATATCCACTATGTACAAGTTTAAACATTTTATGTATAAGCATTATACACACTATATAGATATTTATACATATTATATATAAGTATTATGCAATTTATGTACATATTTATACACATTATGTACAAGTATTATACACACTATGTAAGAGATTATACAAGCTATATATAAGCATTATACACATTATGTATAAGTTTATTCATGCTATGTATAAGTTTATACATATTATGTATAAGTTTATACGAGAATTATACATGTTAGTGTGTTTAATGCTTATATATATTGTGTTTAATTCTTATACATAATATGTAGAAACTTGTATATAGTGTATATAATGCTTGTACATAGCATGAATAAACTAAAACATAGTGTGTATAATACTTGTATATATTGTGTATAAATTTGTACATAGTGTGTATAATTTTTGTACATAACATGTATTACATTTATAAGATTATGTATATAATGCATATACATAATATGTATAAATTTATACATAGTGTATATAATAATTATATATAGCATGTATAAACTTAGATAAAATATGAATAATGCTTATACATAACATGTATAAACTTATATATAGTATATATAATGCTTTTACATAGTATTTATAATGCTTGTACATAACATATTTAATACTTGTATAAAATATATAAATAATATGTATAAACTTATACATAATATGTATAATGCTTATACATAGCATGTATAAACTTATATATAGTTTGTATAATGCTTGTACTTAGCATGTATAAGCTTATATAAAGTGTCATCATGCTTGTACATTATATGTATAATGTTTGTATAAGCTTCTACATAATACATATGACACTTCTAAATAGCATGTTCAAACTTATATATAGTGTATATAATACTTGTATATAATATGTATAATGCTCGTACATAGCATGAATAAAATTATACATAGTGAGTATAATATTTATATATAGTGTGTATAAACTTATTTATAGTGTGTATAATGCTTATACATAGTGTGTATAATACTTATACATAACATTTATATTGCTTGTACATAGTGTGTATATTGCTTATATAAACTTTTAGATTGAGTGTATAATGTTTTTATATTGTATGTATAACGATTCTATAAACTTGTATGTAACGTGTAAAAACTTGTACATAATGTGTACAAACTTGTATACAATATATACAAACTTGTTCAGAATGTATTCAATACTTTTTTATATTATAAATAGTGTGTATAATGCTTATACATAGTATATATAATACCTGTACAAACTTATACGTATAGTTTATAATGCTTGTACATAACATGTACAAACTTATACATAGCATGTATAATAAATTTGCAAGCTTCTACATAGTGTACATAATTCTTGTACATAACATATATAATATTCGTACATAATGTGTATAATGCCCAAGCATGAGTATAGCATGTATAAACATATATATATATTATGTATTATGCTTATATATAGTATTTATAATGCTCATACATCATGTGTATAATGCTTGTACATAGAGTGTATAAACTTATATCTAGTATATATAATGCTTATACATAGTGTGTATAAACTTATATATAGTGTATATAATGCTTATACATAGCGTCTATAAACTTATACATAATATGTATAATACTTGTACAAAGTATTTATAATGCTTTTATATAGTGTATATAATACTTATATAAACTTGTATATAATGTGTATAAACTTACATAAATATATTATAAAATTCTTATACATAGTATATATAATAGTTGTATATAGTGTGTTTAATGCTTGTATAAACTATATATATAGTATATATAAACTTATATATAACGTGTATAATATTTATGCATAACAAGTATAAACTTGTACATAGTATATATAATATTTGTACATAGCATATATACGTTTATACATAGAGTGCATAATGTTTATACGTAGCATATATAATGTTTGTATAAAACTCTATATTATATATATAAAACTTGTACATAACATATACAAACTTGTATATAGTGTGTATAATGATTGTATATAGTGTGTATAATGCTTGTAAGAACTTATACATAGCATGTTTAAACTTGTACATAGTATATATAATACTTGTATATATTATGTATAATACTTATGTAGCATGTACAATGCTTGTATATATTGCGTATAATACTTGTACATAGTATATATAATGCTTGTATATAGCATATAGAATGCTAGTACATAACATGTATAATACGAATAAGTATTGTGCACATTATGTATTAGTTTATACAGCTATGTACAAGTTTATAAACACTATATAAAATCATTGTATATACTAAATAAAAATTTTGAATACATTTTAAACAAATTTGTACACAATATGTATAAGTTTTTATATATTATAATAAGTATTATTAAGATGGTGTATAAACTTATATATTTATCCAAATTTATACAAAGTATATATAAGCTTATGTATAATGCCTATACATAGCATGTATAATACTTGTACATAATATGTATAAACTTATACATAGCATGTATAATGCTTGTATAAAGTGTGTATAAACTTATATATAGCATGTATAATCCTTGTACAGTGTGTGCATAATATTTGTACATAGCATGTATATTACTCGTATAAACTTATATATAGTATATATAAAATTTGTATATAGCGTGTATAAACTTATTTATAGTGTATATAATACTTACATAGAGTATGTACAAAGTAATATATATTGTATATAAACTTGTATATAGTGTGCATAATACTTGCACATAGCATGTATAATACATATATAAAGTTGTATATAGTGTTTATAATACTGATATATAGCGTATATAATGCTTGTACATAGCATGTTCAATACTTGTGCAAACTTACACATATTATACATAATTCATGTAGATAACATGTATAAACTTATTCACAGTGTCTAATACTTATACATAGTGTGTATAATACCTTTACATAATGTGCATAATGATTATATAAACTTATATATAGTATGTATAAATTTATATATAATTTGTATAATGCTTGTACATAATATGTATAAACTTATATATATTGTGTATAATACTTGTATATAGAATATATAATATTTATATATAGCATGTTTAGAAAGCTTGTACACTACATTCAATGCTATGTACAAGCATTATACACATGCTATATATATAATACTTGTACATAACTTATATAAACTTATATGTAATGTGTATAATACTTATATATAACATATATAAATTTGTACATAGTGTGTATAATGCTTGTACATATTATGTATAATGCTTGTGTATAATATGTATAAACTTATATATTTTATATACAATGCTTGTATATAACATGTATAAATTTATACTTAGTGCACAATATTTATACATAGCATATATAATGCTTGTATATAGTGTGTATAATGCTTATATAAACTTGTACATAGTGTATATAATGCTTGTACATATTATATACTAACTTGTACATGGCAATTATAAACTTGAACATACTATATATAATACTTGTATATAATATTTATAAACTTATACATAGCATGTATATTACTTGTATAAACTTATGCAAAGTGTGTATAATACTTATATAATAGTATGTATAAACTTTTACATAACATAAATAAACTTGTTCACAGTGTATAATACCGATACATTGTGTGTACATTACTTATATATAGTGTGTATAATTCTAGTATGTACCATATATAATACTTATATATATTATATATGAACTTGTATATATTATATATGAACTTGTATATATTATATATAATATTTGTATAAACTTATTTATAGTGTATATATACTTGTATAAACCTAATGTATATAATGCTTGTAAAAAGTGTGTATAATGCTTGTATATAGCATATATAAACTTATATATAGCGTGTATTAACTTGTACAGAGTTTATACATAGTGTGTATAATGCTTATATAAACTTATACATAATTTGTATAAAGCTTGTATATAGTGTGTATAAAATTATACAATTCATGTATAAACTTGTATATAGTGTGCCTAATTCTTGTACATAACATGAATAAATATAAATATAGTGTATAGAATTCTTATACATAGCATGTATAAACTTGTACAATATGCACATAATATTATAATGCTTGTATAAACTTATATATATTATGTATAATGCTTGTACATCATGTGTATAAACTTGTACATAGTATATATAATGCTTATACATAACATGTATAATTCTTGTATAAAGCATTTACAATGCTTGTATAAATTTGCACATAATATGTATAATGCTTGTACATAGCGTATATATAACATGTATATGCTATGTACAAACTTATACATAGTATGTAAAATGCTTGTATATAATATCTAAAATACTTGTATAAACTTATATATAGTATTTAAAAACTTGTACATAATATATACAAACTTTAATATACTATGTATAATGCTTGTACATAGCATAGATAAACTTATACACGCTATGTACAAGTTTATACATGTTATATACAAGCATTATACGTACTATATATAAATTTATACAAAATGTGTATAAGTATTATACACAATATATATAGAATTTATATATATATTATATGCAAGTCTTATACACACTATATATAAATTTATGTAAGCATTATACACACTATGTACAAGTATTATACATGCTATGCACACACTATGTACAAGTATTATACATATTATGTACACACATTATACAAACTATATAAAAATATTATACATGCTATGTACAATCATTATACACACTATGTACAAGTTTAAATATATTATATACAATAATTATGTAGAATATATATAAGTTTATACATGCTATATAAAATCATACTATGTACAAGTTTATATACACTTTGTATTACTATTATAGACACTATATATAAGTTTATATAAGTATACATGCTATGTATAATGCTTATATATACTACGCATAATGCTTGTATACAAGCATTGTACGTTCTATACATGCTATGTACAAGCATTATACATATTATATATAAGCATTTTATATTCTATATACAAACATTATATATACTATGTATAAGCATTATACACACTATGTATGACAAGTATTGTATATATTATATACGAGCATTATACATAGTATGTACAAGCATTATACATACGATGTACAAGCATTATATATACTATGTATAAATTTATACATATTATATATAATTTTATACAAGCATTATAAATAGCATGTAGTGTAAGGCGTGTATAATAGTTATAGATAGTATCTATAATGCTTGTATTAACTTATACATAGTGTATATAAACTTATGCATAGTTTGTATAAACCTATATTAGTGTGTATAATGCTTGTATATAGTGTATATAAACTTATACAAAGTGTGTATAATGCTTATATAATATGTATAAACATATATATAGTGTGTATAATACTTGTACATAGCATGTACAATACTTGTATATAGTATGTATAATATTTTTATATAGCGTGTATAATGCTTTTGCATAGCGTGTATAATGCATAAATAAACTTATACATAGTATGTATAATATTTTTATATTGTGTGTATAATCTGTAAAATGCTTGTAAATAATATATATAATACTTGTATAAACTTATACATAGTATGTATAATAATTCTACATAATATTTTTGAACTAATACACAATAAACTTATACAAAGTATGTATAATGCTTACATAGTATGCATAAACATATATATAGTGTGTATTATAGTTGTACATAATATGTATAATGCTTGTACATAGTATGTATAATATTTTTATATATCGTGTATAATGCTTTTGCATAGCGTGTATAATGCATAAATAAACTTGTACATAGTGTGTATAATGCTTTTATATAGTGTGTATAATCTATAAAATGCTTGTATATAATATATATAATACTTGTATAAACTTATAAATAGTATGTATAATAATTCTACATAATATTTATGAACTTATACACAATACGTACAACTTATTCATAATGTATTCAATACTTTTATATAGTGTACATAATGCTTCAGCATAGCTTGCTTAATGCTTGTATAAACTTGTATAGAGCTGTATAAACTAATACATAATGTGTATAATGTATGTCAAAACTTTTACATAGTATGTATAATACTTATATAAACTACTACATATAATGTATAATGCTTATAAACTTCTACATAAATATTTATATAGTATGTATAATGCTTGTATATAACATGCATAAAGTTATACACAATATGTATAATGCTTGTATATAGCATGCATAATCCTTATATAAACTTATATAAAGTGTGTATAATGCTTGTACATAGCATTTACAAGCATTATACATGCTATTATATAAGTTTATATAAGTATTATAATATTATGTCAAAGGATTGTAAATAATATGTATAAGTATTATACACATTTTGTATAAGTATTATACATGATATATAAAAGTATTTTATATAATATGTATATGTTTATACAAGCATTTTACACATACTATATATAAGCATTATACATGCTATATACAAGTTTATATAATCATTATACATGTTATGTATAAATATTATACATCCTATATATAATTATTATACATGCTATGAAAAAGCATTTTACATACTATGTATAAATGTATACATATTATGTATATGCTATGCATAAGTTTGTACATCCTATATATAAGTATTATATACAGTTTATACAAGTTTAGAAATACTATGTATAAGTTTATTTAAGCTATGTATAAGAATTATGCTCACTATATATATAGTTTATATAAATATTATATATATTATGTATATGTATTATACAGATTATATACAAGCATTATACATATTATATACAAGTTTATACATGATATATACAAGCATTATACATGTTATATATAAGTTTGAACATATTATGTATAATCATTATACCTGCTATACATAAGTATTATTCATACTATATATAAATTTGTAAAAGTACTGTACATTATATGTATATGTATTATACATATTACATACAAGTTTATAAACATTATATATAAGCTTTCTATACATTATGTACAAGCATTATACACACTATATGTAAGTTTATATAAGTATTTTATACACTATATAAAAGCATTATACAAATTATGTACAGGCAATATACACTTTATACACTATGTAAAAGTATTAAAAATACTATGAACAAATTTGTACTCATTGTGTAAAAATTTATACATGATATATACAAGTTTATACATGCTATATACATAATTTATATAAATTTTATACAAGCTATATAAAAGTATTATATACACTATACATAAGCATTATATACTATATTTATTGAATTTTATAAACACTAGGTACAAGCCTATACAAGCATTATACATAATATAAATAAGTATTATACACACTATGTTTAAGTTTAAAAATTATGTACAAGCGTGTAAAAACTTGTGCATTAAATATAATTTGTACATAGTGTGTATAATACTTGTATATAGCGAGTATAATGCTTGTAAAAACTTGTATATAAAGTGTATAATATTTTTATATTATGTGTTTAATACTTGTATATAGCATGTATAAACTTTTTTATAGTATTTATAATACCTATAAAGTACATGTATAATGCTTGTACATAATATATACAATACTTATATACATTTATATATAATATGTATAATACTTATATATAGCATGTATAATGCATGTATATAATATATACAGACTTGTGTATAGCATGTACAGTGCTTGTATATAGCAAGTACAAACTTATACGTAGCATATATAAACTTATGTATAGTATATGTAAAACTTGTATATAATATATATAATGCTTATATAAACTTGTATAGAGTGTAAATAAACTAGTATAAAAATTATGTATAATGCTTGTATATAATGTGTATAATACTTGTATATAGCATATAAAAATTTATAGATATTATGTATAATACTTATATAAACTTATATAAAGTGTGTAAAATGCTCGCACATAGTGTGTAATGTGTATATAAACTTGTTTATAATATGTATAATGCTTGTATATAACATATATTAATTTGTATATATTATGCATAATGCTTGTGCATAGGAGTTATAATGCTTGCACATATCATGTACAGTACTTGTACAATGCTTGTATAAACTTATATATAATGTGTATAATATTTGTATATAACATGTATAATTCTTATACATAGTGTGTATAATACTTATACATAGCATGTATAAACTTTTATGTTATATGTATAATACTTGTATATAGTGTGTATATTACATTATAAATAATTTATATATAGCATATATAATTCTTATACATAGAGTGTATAATGCTTGTACATATCATGTATAAATTTTTACATAATGTGTATAATATTTCTATATAGTGTGTATAATGAATTATACATAATTTATATATAACATATACAAATGCTTGTGCATAGTATATATAATAATTATATGTAGTGTGTATAAACTTGTATATAGTGTGTATAATAATTATATATAGAATATACAATGCTTTGTATATAGTGTGTATATTACTTCTATATAGCGTGTACAATGGTTGTATAAACTTATATATAATGTATATGTATATCATTATAATGCTTGTATAAACTTATACATAATATCTATAATACTTGTATATACTGTGAATAATGCTTGTACATAGTATGTATAATATTTGTATATAGAGTTTATAAACCTGTATATATCATGTATAATTCTGTTACATAGTATGTATAATGCTTATACGTTGTATGTATAATGCTTGTACATAGCGTGTATAATATTTATATAAACTTTTACATAGTATGTATAAAGGCTTAATAATGTGTATAAACTTATATATAGTGTTTATAGTTCTTGTACATAGTGTGTATAAACTTGTATATTATGTAATGCATTGTACACATTCTGTACAAGTTTATACATGTAATATACAAGCATTATGTATACTATATATAAGTTTATGTAAGCTATATACAATTATTGTATGCATTATATATAAGTTTATACACATTATGTAAAAGCATTATACACACTTTATATAAGTATTATATTCAATGAACAAGTTTATACACGATGTGTAGAAGTTTATATATGCTATGTATAAGTATTATACATGTTATGTATAATAATAAACACACTCTATATAAGTTTATATATATTATATACAAGTTTATACATACTATATATATAAGTTTATACAAACTATATAAAAGTTTATATATACTATGTAAAAGTTTATACAAGTTATGTACAAAAAATATAAGCAATGTAAAAGTTTATACACATTATGTATAAGTTTATACACTTTATATAAAAATATTATACAAGTATTATATAATTTTATATATAGTATATATAAGTTTATACATACTATATACAAGCATTATACATATTATATATATGTTAATACAAGCTATATACAAGTATTGTTCATGCTATATATAAGTATTATACCAATTATATATAAGTTTATACATGATACGTACAAGTTTATACATGCTATGTACAAGTATTATACACATTATGTATAAGTTTATACATTCGATGTAGAAGTATAATACACACTATGTACAAGTTTACGCATGCTATGTATAGGATTTATACACACTATATACAAATTTATATATATTATGTATAAGTTTGTACACATTATATACAAATTATACAAACTATATATAGATATTATAGATGCTATATACAAGTATTATACATACTATATATAGAATTTATACATGCATTATATATGATAGGTATAAGCATTATATGTATCATGTATAAACTTGTATATAGTATATATAATGCTGGTATATAGTATATATAATACTCTTATACAGTGTATATAAACTTATATAAAATATATACACGGTATGTATAATTTTATACACATTATGTATAATCTTTCTATACACTATATATAAAATATAAACACACTATGTTCAAATTTATTCATGTTATATACAAGTATTATATATGCTATGTATAAGTTTATACATACTATGTACCAGCATTATACATGCTCTTATACAAGCATTATACACATAATATATAAGTATTATACATTATGTATAAGTTTATATAAGCATTATATATATTATGAATAAGTTTTTAAAAGTATTATACACGCTATGAAGAAATATTATACATACTATATAAAAGTTTATATAAGCTATGTAAAAGTTTATACACACTATATACGTACATACTATATATACATTTATACATGCGATGTACAAGCATTATAAACACTATGTAAAAATTTATATAAGCATTATACACGATATATATAATCATTATACAGACTATGTATAAGTTTATAAAAGCTATGTACAAGTTTATACATGTTATGTATAAGCATTATATATATTATATATAAGTTTATACATGCTATGTGTAAGTTTCATATATATTATGTATTAGTTTATACACGCTATGTACAAGCATTATACACATTATTTTAAGTTTATTCACATTACGCATAAGCATTTTACAAATTATGTACAAATTTAAAGACATTATGTACAAGCATTATATACGCTACGTATAAGTTTATCCATGCTATGTACAAGCACTATACACATATTGTACAAGTTTATATAAGTATTATACATGTTATGTACAAGATTGAAACACATTATGTACAAGTTTAAACAAACATTATATATGTTATATAAAAGTATTATACACACTATGTACAGGTTTAATGCTTTCATATAAAATGTATAATGCTTGTACGTAGTGTGTATAAACTTATTCCTAGTGTATATAATGCTTATGCATAGCATATATAATACTTGTATATACTGTGTATAATGTTTATATATAGTGTGTAAAATACTTGTATAAACTTATATATAATGTGTATAATTATTATATATAATATGTATAATACTTGTACGTAGCATTGTAATACTTGTATAAACTTATACATATTATACATAATGCTTGTTTATAATGTGTATAATGCTTATACATAGTATTTATAAAGCTTGTATATAATATAGATAAATTTGTATTTAGCATTTATAATGTTTATATATTTCATGTATAATGCTTGTACATATCATGTACAGTGCTTATACAATGTTTGTAAAAATTTGTATATATTATGTATAATGCTTGAATATTGTATAATTCTTATACATAGCATGTATAAACTTTTATATAATAGGTATAATATTTGTATATAGTATATATATTGCATTATACATAGGTTATATATAGCATATATAATACTTGCACATAGTGTTCATAATGCTTATATATAATATGTATAAACTTGTACATAGTGTATATAATAATTATATATATAATTTATAATGCTTGTACATTGTATGTATAATGCTTGTATATAACATGTATAATGCTTGTATACACTTGTATATAGTGTGTATTATTATTATACATAGCATTATAATTCTTGTATAAACTTATACATAGTGTCTATTATGCTTGTATATAGTGTGTATAATACTTTTACATAGTATGTATAATACTTATATATATCATTTATAAACTTGTACATATTGTATATAATACTTGTACATAGCATGTAAAATGCTTGTACATAGCATGTATAATACTTGTACAAAGCATGTATAAACTTATACAAAGTGTGTATAATATTTTAATAATGTGTATAAACTTGTACATAACGTGTATAAACTTATACATACTATGTATGATGCTTATACATGGCGTGTATAAACTTATACATTATGTAATGAATTATAAATACTATGTATAAATTTATACATGCAATATACAAGTATTATGCATACTATGTAAAAATTTATCTAAGTTATATACAAGTATTGTACATACTATGTATAAATTTATACATATTAAATATAAGCTTTATACATAATTTGTATAAGTATTATATACTATGAACAAGTTTATACACGCTATGTATAACCATTAAATACACTATGTATAAGTTGTTACATGCTATGTATAAGTTTATACACACTATGTATAAGTTTATACACAATATATAAAAGTTTATACACATTATGTAAAGGTTAATATAAGCTATGTACAAGCAATATAAACTCTACGTGTAAGTTTATACATATTATGTACAAGTTTATACATGCTATGTACAAGTATTATACATGCTTTATATAAGTTTATACATTGTATGTATAAGTTTATACATACTATATACAAGCATTATACATACTATATACATGTTTATAAATATTATGTATAATCATTATACACACTATGTATAAGTTTATACATGCTATGTATAAGTATTATACACTTTATATACACGTTTATACGGGCTATATACAAGTTTGTATATATTATATATAAATATTATATAAACTAAGTACAAGTTTATAGACATTATGTACAAGTTTGTACATATTATGTATAAGTTAAACACGCTATATATAAATATTATAAATATTATATATAAGTATTATATATGCTATATATAAAATATATACATGCATTATATATGCTATGTACAAGCATTATATGTAGCATATATAAACTTATATATAGTGTATATAATGCTTATATATATTATATACAATACTCTTATATAGTGTACATAAACTTGTATGAAATATATACATGGTATGTATAAGTTTATACATATTATGCATAATCTTTAAACACACTATGTTTATACAATATATATAAAATGTATACACACCATGTTCAAATTTATACACGCTATATACAAGCATCATACATGTTATATACAAGTTTATATATGCTAAATACAAACATTATACATACTATTATACAAGCATTATACATGCTATTATACAAGCATTATACACACTATGTATAAATATTAAACTTTATATACAAGTTATATAAACATTATACATATTGTGAATAAGTTTATAAAAGCATTATATATGCTATGTACAAGCATTATACATATTATATACAAGTTTATACAAGCTAAGTAAAAGTTTGTACACGCTATGTACAAGCATTTTACATACTATGTTTAAGTTTATACATGCTATATATAAGTTTAAATATGTTATGTACAAGCTATGTATAAGTTTATACACGTTATGTACAAGTATTATACATATTATGTACAAGTTTATATAAGCATTATGCATGCTATATACAAATAATATACATATTATATATAAGTTTGTACATGCTATGCACAAGCATTATAAAAACTATATATAAATTTATACATACAATGCATAAGCATTATATACACTTTATATAAGTTTATACACACTATGTACAAGCACTATAAACCCTATGTATATTTTTATACATCCTCTGTACAAACATTATACACACTATGTTCAAATTTATATATAATATGTACAAGTATTATACACACTATATACAAGTTTATACAAGCTATGTATAAATATTATACACAATATATACCTATTTATACAAGCATTACATATGCTATGTATAAGTTTTATATACACTACATACAAGCATTAAACATACTATGCATAAGTTTATACAAGTATTGTACAAGCTATGCACAAGTTTATACAAGCTATCTACTTATTTATACACATAATATACAATCATTATATACACTATATGTAAGTTTATACAAGCATTATACATATTATGTATAAGCCTTATACACGCTATGTACAAGCATTATACACACGCTATATACAAGTTTATACAAGCATTATAGACATTATGTACAAGTTTATATATATTACATAAAAGAATTTTACATACTATGTACAAATTTATATAAGTATTATACATGCTATATAGAAGCACTAAATATACTATGTTCAAATTTATACACACTATATAACATTTTTTACACACTCTATAGAAATATTATACACATTATGTACTAGTTTATACATAATATATATAAGCATTATGTATATTATGTATAAATTTATACACGCTATTTATAAGAATAATATACATTATATACATGTTTATTCAGGTATTATACATATGTTTAAGTTTATTCATGTTATGTATAAGCATTTTACACAATACGTACAAGTTTATACACATATTTTATACACTATATACAAGTTTATATATATTATGTATAATCATTATATATATTATATACAAGTATTATTTATTATATTTGTACAAGTTTATATAAACATTATACGCGCTATGTACAAGGATTATACTCACTATATATAAGTTTATAAATGCTATGTATAAGTTTGTACATGATATTTGCAAACATTATATATGCTATATATAAGCATTATGCACACTATGTACAAGTTTCTAAACTATGTACAAACATGTAAAAACTTATGTATTAAATATAATTTATACATAGTGTATATAATGCTTGTATATAATATGTACAATACTTGTAAAAACTTGTATATAATATATATAATACTTATACATAATGTGTATAATGTTTGTATATAATATTTATAAACTTTCACATGGTATAAAAAATACTTATACATAGCATATATAATGTTTGTACATAGTATGTATTAGGCGTGTAAATTTCGGGTCACGGGTGGGGTTCGGGTCAAATCCGAAACTGACCCGGCACTATTCAGGTCAACCCGAACCCGACCCGTATTTACAAACGGGTTGATTTACCGGACCCGAACCCGACCAGCTTTGGGTTCGGGTCAACCCGACCAGACCCGCGGACACGGCAAGGCTGGGATCAGCTTCAGCGCGGCAGCAGCGTCCGACGCCAACGGGCAGCGATGTCCAGGGCCACGACGTCCGGTGTTTAGCGGCTGAGCAGCATCCGGCGGCACGCGGCAGCAGCGTCCCGGGCAGCGGTCAGCCGGTCACGCGAAGCCGACACTGGGCAGCGGACACGGCGTCATGCGATGCGCTGGTTTGATGCCAATGAAGCGACCGTGGGCAGCCCGCAGCCGGACCTCGCGCAGTGGTCACGCGGGGGGAAGCCCGAAGCCGGACCGCGGGCAGCAGGGCAGCCAGTCACGCCTCACACGGGATATTCGGTCAGGGGGAGGTAATTAATTTTTTTTTAAATTAAATTGGACGCCGGGTCAACCCGAACCCGACCTGTTTTTTAAACGGGTCAATTTTTGGAACCCGAACCCGACCCATTTTGAAATCGGGTCGGGTTCAACCCGAATTTTTTGGGTCAGTTTTTTGTGTCGTGTAAAATATTGACACCCCTAGTATGTATAATACTTGTATAAATTGATACATAATATGTATAATGCTTATGCATAACATGTACAACACTTATACATAATATGTACAAACATATATATAATATGTATAATACTTTTATATAGCATGTAGAAACTTATACAAAACATATATAAACTTTTATATAGTGTATATAATGCTTATATAAACTTGTACATAGCGTATATAAACTTATATAAATATTGTGTATAATACTTGTATATAATGTGTATATTATTTGTGCATAGTGTATATAAACTTATATATAGTGTGTATAATGCTTGTATAAACATGTACATTATGTATAATGCTTGTACATAGCATGTATAAACTTGTACATAATGTGTATATAAACTTATTTAATACGCGTATAAGGCTTAAATAAACTTATACATAGCGTATATAATGCTTGTATAAACTTATATAGTGTATATATTGCAAGTATATAACCTGCATAAATTTGTATATAGTATGTATAAAGCTTCTACGTAGTGTGTAAAAGTTTGTACATAATTTATATAAGTTATTACATATCATATATAAGTTTTACATACTTTATACAAGTATTATATATACTATGTACAAACTTATACACACTATATTTAAGCATTATACACACCGTGTATAAGTTTGTACACACAATTTTCTAATAATATATATACTATTTTTAAGTTTATATATATTCTGTATAAGTTTGTACACATTATGTTCAATTTTAGTGTGTATTATACTTCTACATAACGTGTATAATACTTATACTTAGTTTTTATAAACTTGTATATAGTGTGTATAAAGCTTATACATAGCATGTATAAACTTGTATATAGTGTCTTTGTATAAACTTGTATATTATGTGTATGATGCTTATACATAATGTGTATAATGCTATTACATAGGGTGTACAATGCTTATATAAACTTGTATAAAGTATGAATAAAGCTTGTCTATAGCATTTATAATACTTGTATGTATTATATATAAACTTGTACATAATGTGTATAATTTTTTTATATAGTGTGTATAATGATTATACATAATGTGTATAATGCTTGAAAAAACTTATACATAGCGTGTATAAACTTATAAATAGTGTGTATAATACTTATACATAATGAGTATAATGCTTAATATAGCATGTATAAACTTATAATGTGCATGTCTAAACTTGTATATTATGTGCATAATGCTTGAACATATCATATATAATGCTTATATAAACTTGTATATTATGTGCATAATGCTTGAACATATCATATATAATGCTTATATAAACTTGTATATAGTTTGTATAATGCTATTACATAGCATGCATAATACTTTTAAATAGCATGTATAAATAGTATATAGTGTGTATAATGCTTATATTAACTTGTACATAGTGTGTCCATAATGCTTATATAAACTTGTACATAGTGTGTAAAATTTTTATATAAACATGAACTATCCAGGACTAACTACCCATACCAAGGGATGTATTGCCTAAGTTCAATACCATTTTTCAAAGGAAAAAGTGTAGTGTTAGTGACTTTCAATACATAAACTCATCATGTCCTGCCGCCCCGATTAAAGAGTAGAAAAATAAACTTACCAAACTGAGTAACACTACTCACACATGGCTCTGATACCAAATTGTAGAAATTGAGATAATACTTTAAAATACTATACTATAAAAGAGTAAGAAAGGCAAGGTACAAAGCAAGGTACAAAGAAAGGCAAGGAACAAAGCAAACTTACAAATTTAATTTCTTCAACAAAACTTCTTCAGTACAAATGATGCCTTACAACCATGGCATACAAACTTATTTATAGAACTAGAAACTTAGAGGGGAAGAAAACTTATAATTATTAAAGTAAAGCTAATACACTTATTAAAGCATAAAGTAAAATAGAGGTACATATAATATTCTCCACTATGCTGGTTGATTACTACTGGTAGGAGACCATTGTCCTACTAAGATAATGGAGAATATAAAGAGAATATAACACATCAAAAGTTAGTACGATTCTGCCTGTAAAGCTCCTTTATTAAAAGTCTTCGGTGTCTTCAGAGAGTGGAGCTTTACCAGGACGATGACTTGGTCCTATATCTTCAACTTTAAGCGAGGAGTGGTCCCATGCGTCAAGAATAGTGTCGTCTGATCTTTGAGAGTCCATTTTGTCATCGTTAGGGAATAACTGGGTCATTTGTTCCCAATAAGCCTTTTGGAGATGGATATTAATCTGCTCAGGAGTTTCATTAGGAAAACATTATTTAAAGGATTTTTGAAGATTTTTTAGAGAAAATTCTACTGTAGGTGGTTGGCTTTAATTTTTGATAAGGTTATTTTGAATTACCTTATCAATTTGCTTCTTTTTATCATCAATTATAATGACAGACCACCATTTAATAGAAAATTTTTGCATAAGATAGTTGATATTTAAGGAGGCATCTTGATTGAATTCTAAATTCCAGGACCATATCCATGGGATTTGTGCTTGAGTAAAAAAGAAAAATTCACTCATGCTATCTATAAAATCGTCACTTTTGATAACTTGAAGGTGGGGAGATGACTCTACCCTTACATTATAACTAGCTAGAAATTCGGTCGGTAAAACGGGAATGATTGCCCCTTTCTGTTCCCACCAGTGGTAAAACCAAGAAGGAATAAGAATATTTAAGATTTCTGGATTTAGAATAAACATCCAGAAATGAGAATGAGTTGGGTTAAGTACATAAATTTTTTTATGCATGGCTTGGATGTAAGTCCAGTAATTAGACGAGCAAGTTTTAATGTTACCATCAGGCAACAGAATATAAAATTTTTGGATTTGAAAAGGGGTGATTCCCCAATCTTTATGATGAATAATGCTGAGAATGTTTGCTCGGCTATAAGTGATGTTATGTTTGTCATCATAATGATGTTTAACTTCAATACATTGAAGTTGAATAAGAATAGCCTCATAAGTTTCTCAATCATATGAAGAGTCTTGAGGAAATGGATTAGTGTTTAGATATTTTTTGAAGATAATCCATGGAGAGGTGATATCTTTATCTTCAGGATTCAAATGTAATAAATGTTCCACGTTCATTTTGAGTATAGGTTCAAACATCTCAGATGTTTGTTGTGTCTTGTCTGGATTGCCTTTTTCGGAAGGTTTTTCTGATTGATTGGGCTCATTAAGATTGGGCTCATTGAGCTCTTCGGCTCCATAAAGACAAGTTTTTAATGGTATCATTTTTGGAGGAGTAAATTCTCCTCTACCGTGGCCCGTTGGACAGCGTCCTCTTCCACGGGGATTACCACGAAGAGTAGGCCAACCTCTTCCTCGATTTGGGATGGATGGTAAAGGGCGCCCTTTAGGGGTGCACCACCCTTCATTATCCATTTTGAGCGGGAGTCCCTGTAAGATATTCACGAGTTAGAAAATCAGGTAAAGAATTATCATTTCCTTTAATATATTCGATAGTAAAATCAAAAATAGAAAGTTGGGCTTGCCAAGAGGCAAAAATCTTTTTGAAGGATGAATTTAGCAGAGGAGCAATCTATGCGTAGGATAAAAGTAGTATTAAGTAAATCATCTTGAAATTTATTAATAGATTTTTTGGTAGCTAACATTTCTTTTTTAATGGTAGAGTAATTCTTTTGAGTAGGATTCCATAGTCCTGTAGTAAAACGGACTAATTCTCCTTTATTTGTTGATGAATTCTTTTGTTTAAGAATTCCTCCATATTCTATATAAGAAGCATCTATTTCTACAATTTTTAAATCGTCAGGGTTGGCTAAATTAATACAAGGTAATTTTTTAACTTGATGTTTAATAATTTGTATTGCTTTTGTACATTCGTCATCCCAAGGGGGGGAATTTTTACGGAGCCTTTTAAATAAAGGTGCAGCATCCTTTACAAGATTTTGATAAAAGTCAGAAACATAATTTAAAGCGCCAGGAAATCTTTGTAGCTATTTTTTATCTAATATTTTGTCAGGAAATTTATCTGCAAAATCAATACTGCGTTGAACAGGAGTAATAGTATCATTTGTAATAGTATGTACTAAGAATAAGATTGTTGTTTGAAATAATTTAATTTTGTGTTCTGAAATTACAAGGCCATTTGTCCTTACTAGCCAAATAAAAGTTTTAAGATGTTTAAAATATTCATCAATAGTTTTAGAGAATATTAATACATCATCTATGTAGACTAAGATGTATTTATTATATGAATTAAAAATTTCATTCATGATTTTTTTAAATTCTGACGGAGCATTTTTTAATCCGAATGGCATAACATTCCAATCGTATTGACCAAATCGGACTGTGAAGGCAGTCTTATAATGATCTTCTTCTTTAATCTGAATTTGCCAATATCCAGATTTTAGATCGAATTTGGAAAATAAACTAGCTTGTGCTAGTTTATTATAAAGATCTTTTTTATTAGGAATATGATATCTTATCCATTTTAATACTTTATTAAGTGATTTGTAATTTATTACTAATCGTGGTTTACCTCTTTCTTTTTCAGCTGCATTCATAACATAGAATGCTGTACAGCTCCAAGAAGAGCTAGATTTTCGAATAATTTGTTTTTCTAATAAATCTTTTATTTCTTTATGACAAAGATCTAGATATTCTCGATTCATTTGAGAAGGTCGAGATTTAGTCGGTATTTGACTTTCATTAAAGTCGTAAACATATGGTAGACTTACACAATGTGTTTTTATGTTCCAAAAACTAATAAGATTATCTCCACAAATAGTAAATTTAATATGCTGTTCGATTTCTAGGATTTTATTTTTACTTAATGATTTTTCCAATTGATTTTTTAATTTGACAGTTTGAATTTCTTTAAATAAGAAATTTATATGTAATTGTTTTCCTTTAAATTTATTAATTTCATTTAATATTATTTCTTTAGGATCCGTGATAAATTTGAATTGGATAGGAGGATCGCAGACATGAGAAGTTATACCTTTTGTATCAGTAGTTATAGGCATTATATGATAAAGAAATGGAGTTCCTAGTATAATATGTTGAGATAAATTTTTAACTAACAAGAATGGAGTTTTGATACAGTAGTCTTGTTGACATACTGCTACTTGAGAAAGTTTATATTTAATTTTCATATTGTTGCCACTGGCGGAGGTCAATTTTTGTGTTATTTTTTCAAAGTATATTGAAGGAACTAGTCCCTCTTGAATACAATTCATATCTGCTCCGCTGTCAACTAAGGCGGTTAAATTTTTAAGTACGAGTGATTGATTAATTACTAAAGTGATGGAAATAAACCACTTATGGATAATTTCTTTTTGTAGAGAATTTATAAGGGTATTATTTTAATAATTTTGATTAAGTTCTTCTGGATCGGGTTGATCAAAGATTTGTTCTAATTCAAGGTTTGTTATTCGAAAATATAGTTTATCTTGTTCGGATTTTAGGGTTTGAACTTCTCGTTTTAAATTTTTTAATTCAAGTTTTTAATCAGATAATGTTGTTGGTGAGGGATTCGTCTCTTGCTCTTTTAACTTAAAGCGGTCTAGGACTTCTTTCATAGAATAATTTGGAAATTTACTGCGTTTGAGATAGAGGAGGATCTTCAGAATTACCGAGTAATTTAATAATTTGTTCTTTAGTTTTATAATCTTGAATGTTTGCTAACATTTCAATAAGTTGATCTTTTTGTTCATTAGTAAGAACAAATAATCCTAATTTTTCTACAATAGCTTTGTATTAATCATTACTTGAGCAATTATTACAACATGATGAAGAATTAATGTCAGATTCTTCAATTTCATAGTCAGAGTTATTAGATTCAGAAGCAAACTCAGATTCTTCTGAGTTTAAAAGAATTTTCATTAATAACTCTTTTGTATCATTGTTTAGATTTAATTGAGTTATTTTTGCTTTCATGGGGCATTTATTTGAATAATGTCCCATTTTTCCACATTTAAAGCATTTGATAGCTTTTCTTTTAGATTTAGACTGAATAGGTTTTTCTTTAGGTATAAATGATTTTTTATGAAATTTCTTTGAATGACTTTTTAGCTTTTCTTTTTTATTTGACTTTTATTTTGCCAAATTTCATTCTCTTCTTGTTAATGGTCTGGGGCATGCGAATTGTTCGCAAAAAGCTCCTAATTATTTACGATCTGATATACGTTCTCATTTAAGTTGTTGTGCCATTCTAATATCGTTACATAAGGTGATTCCTACTTTGATACATTTGATTATTATTCATCCATACATATAATATTCGAAGCTTAACTGTCCATTGGCAGTTCTTAATTTTTCTTTAACTTTAGTAGCAAAGGTAGCAGGGAGTCCTTCCAAGAATTTTTCTTTCCAGTAGCTTGAACTAGCATCGGAAAGATTCATTACTCTAGTTATAAATACATCTTTATACCATCTAAAATGCGATAAAAGATGGACATTTTAATTTTTGTAATAGAGAACGCATTTGTTCTCGATTGTCTTACATATATCCTAGAAAATGTTCTAGAATATTATGAATCAGTGTATATACTGCCTCATCATTCGGTTTTGAGGTGTCTATTAAACTTTTATCACTTTGTAGGTCATTTCTTTATGCTTGATTTAAATAATTATCCCACCATCCTTTAAGGATTCCGGTGAAACCATTAACAATAATTAGGACTACTTCCCATGGTTTATTATTTTTACTCTGTGCTACAGTAGCATATATTAACATTCGATGGACGGTTTTATGAATTTGATAGTCAAATAAGCCATCAAAATTTCATTCATATAACTGTCTAGGGTCATATGAAATTTGTTCATTTAACTCTTCTTCATATAAAAGATCATTAGGGGATGGTCTTTGATAGTAATATTTTGCTAAAGATTTTTTAGGGTATTTGATTCTGTTTAAGGATAATGGTGTTTCTGTATAATGATTTAGAGTGGTTGATCTAAATTGATTTTCTAATTGATCAATGTCATACTCCCTGGAGGAGCTTTCTAATGTTTCATTATCTTATGATATCTCATCTAATGTGGTTATTTTTTGGGATTTAATTTTTTTTATTACTTCAAACATATTTAGATCTTCATCAAATTATATTTTAATTGGTGGTGGAAGTTTTATAACTGGTTTTGTAATAATCATTTTTGAGCTTGAAGTCTCGAGTTGTGATGGTTCTATTGCTTTGAATAGATTTTTTTTTTCATTAGTGCTTATAGATTTTGATTGATCTATTGAATCTTTTAATAGATCTAATTTTTTTTCAAGACTTTCTAAAAAAGAAGTTATAGTTTCTATTATATGATTAGTGAAATTAAGTTGCTTAATAATGATGGCTAGTTCTCTTATAACATGTTGATCGGACGGAATATTTCCAAATTGACTCATTAAAATATCAGATTTTGAAGATGGTCCTTGCAGCATTCTGATATTAGAAGTTATATTTGTTATGAACCAATATACAAATAGAAATAGCAACTTTTCGATTTTGATTTAGATTTTCAAGTTCATTAAAATATTGATCAGATAATTTTATTCGTTCTTCTTCTGAGAACTTATTTCTGTACCAGGTTCAAAATGGTTTAAATTTTTCTAACATATAGTGACAGATAACCGTCTCTCTAAGGGCTGTATTAAGTCCGTAAATCATTGAAATTGCATTTCGGAGGGAGTCGGGGATCTAAAATCTTGATTATCCCTGACTGGATGAAATATTCTATTTCGATTAAGGTTAATCCTGGACTAGAAGTTATATCAGTTTCATCTAAATTAGATGTTTTAATTTCATCTCCTGTCATTAAAGGAATAGTGATTCTAGGAAGATTGATAGATCTTCTTGGATTAAATCTTACTTCTACATCTCCATCAGATGTTTGGATTATTTGATCTATATCTTGATTAATAATAGGTTTAGCTGTAATTACTTGAGGCAAAATCCATTGATCTGGGAAATGTTACTTCATTCCATTTAATTACTCTGTTAGTAGCTATGTTTGAGTCAAATTGATTTGTCTCAATTAGAGTAGTTCTATTATTGGGTTGAACTATTTTTTTAACTCTTGGACTTAAGGTATTCATTACCTTAAAATGGATTCTATAAATTAATGCTATTGTTTCAGATCCAAGAAGAAAGTTGTATCCATGGAGTTGAAGATGTAATTTAATTGCTTCAAATAAATGTATATCACTTAATGATAAAATGAGATTTGGAAAAGCATTAAAATAAACCGGTCCATGACAAAGACTAGTTTTCCATCACTCCCATAAGGGATTGTGCCCAATTAAGGCATCATCCATCTCTTAGACAAGCTAAGATAGATGCATTGAGTCCTCATAAAGTTAGAGGTTTGAAAGCGATTTGGATTAAACCAATATGCAAGTATTTATAATCTTGCATGTAAGATCAAAGATCGTCATAAGATAACAAAGAAATAATTTTCTCTGTTGAATCGATTGTAATAGATTGTTCTACCATTTTAATGGTAGTTTTTCCTTTGAAGTCAAAGGTTTCGATTTGATAAATTAAGGTTTTATCTACCTTAGGTAGAGACCATTTATTAAGGTCTTCTTCATTTAGAGGATATTCTATTAATTCAACATTTTTAATATCGCGAAAAGAGGGTATTTTACACTTAATAAGGATAGATGAAGAAGATGAAAATACCATCTTTATAAGACTCGATTGGTAAGCTTATGCTTCAACATATTAATAGAGGAGGCATATTGAAATTGTTAGTAAGGAAAGAAACGAACAATATTCATCAGATTGAATAAAAATATGAACTATCCAGGACTAACTACCCATACCAAGGGATGTACTGCCAAAGTTAAATAACATTATTCAAAGGAAGAAGTGTAGTGTCAGTGACTTTCAATACATAAACTCATCATGTCCTGCAGCCCCGATTAAAGAGTAGAAAAATAAACTTACCAACCTGAGTAACACTACTCACACATGGCTCTGATACCAAATTATGGAAATTGATACAATACTTTAAAATATTATACTATAAAAGAGTAAGAAAGGCAAGGTACAAAGCAAGGTATAAAGAAAGGCAAGGTACAAAGCAAACTTACAAATTTTATTTCTTCAACCAAACTTCTTCAGTACAAACGATGCCTTACAACCATGTCGTATAAACTTATTTATAGAACTAGAAACTTAGAGGGGAAGAAAACTTACAATTATTAAAGTAAAGCTAGTACACTTATTAAAGCATAAAGTAAAATAGAGGTACATATAATATTCTCCACTATGCTGGTTAATTACAGCTGGTAGGAGACCATTGTCCTACTAAGATAATGGAGAATATAAAGAGAATATAACACATCAAAAGGCAGTATGATTGTGCCTATAAAGCTCTTTTATTAAAAGTCTTCGATGTCTTCGGAGAGTGGAGCTTTACCAGGATGATGACTTGGTCTTGTATCTTCAACTTTAAGTGAGGAGTGGTCCCATGCGTCAAGAAAAGTGTCATCTGATCTTTGAGAGGCCATTTCATTGTCATTAGGGAATAACTGGGTTATTTGTTCCCAATAAGCCTTTTGGAGACGGATTTTAATCTGTTCAGGAGTTTCATGAGGATAACGTTGTTTAAAAGATTTTTGAAGATTTTTTAAAGAAAATTTTAATGTAGGTGGTTGCCTTTGATTTTTGATAAGGTTATTTTGAATTACCTTATCAATTTACTTCTTTTTATCATCAATTATAATGGCAGACCACCTTTGAATAGAAAATTTTTGCATAAGACAGTTGATATTTAAGGAGGCATCTTAATTGAATTCTAAATTCCAGGACCATATCCAAGGGATTTGTGCTTGAGTAAAAAAGAAAAATTCACTCATGCCATCTATAAAATCATCAGTTTTGATAACTCGAAGGTGGGGAGATGACTCTACCCATACATTATAACTAGCTTGTAATTCGGTCGGTAAAATGGGAATGATTGCCCCTTTCAGTTCCCAATAGTGGTAAAACCAAGAAGGAATAGGATTATTTAAGATTTCTAGATTTAGAATAAACATCCAGGAATGAGAATGAGTTGGTTTAAGTACATAAAATGTTTTATGCATGGCTTCGATGTAAGTCCAGTAATTAAACGAGCAACTTTTAATGTTACCATCAGGCAACGGAATATCAAATTTTTGGATTTGAAAAGGGGTGATTCCGCAATCTTTATGATGAATAATGCTGAGAATGTTTGCTCGGCTATAAGTGATGTTACGTTTGTCATCATAATGATTTTTAACTTCAATACATTGAAGATGAATAAGAATAGCCTCATAAGTTTCTAAATCATATGAAGAGTCTTGAGGAAATGGATTAGTGTTTTGATGTTTTATGAAGATAATCCATGGAGAGGTGATATCTTTATCTCCAGGATTCAAATGTAATAAATGTTCCACGTTCATTTTGAGTATAGGTTCAAACATCTCAGATGTTTATTGGGTCTTGTCTGGATTGCCTTTTTTGGAAGGTTTTTCTGATTGATTGGGCTCATTGAGATTGAGCTCATTGAGCTCTTCGGCTCCATAAAGATAAGTTTTTAATGGTATCATTTTTGGAGGAGTAAATTCTCCTCTACCGCGGCCTGTTGGATCGCGTCCTCTTCCACGGGGATTACCGCGAAGAGTAGGCCATCCTCTTCCTCGATTTGGGATGGATAGTAAAGGGCGCCCTTTAGGGGTGCTCCACCCTTCATTATCCATTTTGAGCGAGAGTCCCTGTAAGATATTCACGAGTTAGAAAATCAAGTAAAGAATTATCATTTCCTTTAATATATTCGATAGTAAAATAAAAAATAGCAAGTTGGGCTTGCCAAGAGGCAAAAATTTTCTTAGAAGCAAGATTCTTAACATCTTTTTGAAGGATGAATTTAGCAGAAGAGCAATCTATGCGTATGATAAAAGTAGTATTAAGTAAATCATCTTGAAATTTGTTAATAGATTTTACGATAGCTAACATTTCTTTTTTAATGGTAGAGTAATTCTTTTTAGTAGGATTTCATAGTCCTGAAGTAAAACGGACTAATTCTTCTTTATTTGTTGATGAATTATTTTGCTTAAGAATTCCTCCATATCCTATATCAGAAGCATCTGTTTCTACAATTTTTAAATAGTCAGGGTTGGCTAAATTAATACAAGGTCAATTTTTAACATGATGTTTAATACTTTGTATTGCTTTTGTATATTCCTCATCCTAAGGAGGGAATTTTTACGGAGCCTTTTAAATAAAGGTGCAGCATCTTTTGCAATATTTTGATAAAAGTCAGAAACATAATTTAAAGCGCCAAGAAATCTTTGGAGCTATTTTTTATCTAATATTTTATCAGGAAATTTATCGGTAAAATCAATATTGTGTTGAATAGGAGTAATAGTATCATTTGTAATAGTATGTCCTAAGAATCAGATTGTTGTTTGAAATAGTTTTATTTTGGGTTCTAAAATTATAAGGCCATTTGTCCTTGCTAGCCAAATAAAATTTTTAAGATGTTTAAAATGTTCATCAATAGTTTTAGAGAATATTAATACATCATCTATATAGACTAAGATGTATTTATTATATGAATTAAAAATTTCATTCATGATTTTTTGAAATTCTGACGGAGCATTTTTTAATCTGAATGGCATAACATTTCATTCGTATTGACCAAATGGGACTGTGAAGGCAGTCTTATAACGATCTTTTTCTTTAATCTGATTTTGCCAATATCCATATTTTAGATCGAATTTGGAAAATAAACTAGCTTGTGCTAGTCTATTAAGAATATCTCTTTTATTAGGAATAGGATATCTTATCCATTTTAATACTTTATTAAGTGGTTTGTAATTTATTTCTAATTGTGGTTTACCTCTTTCTTTTTCAGCTGCATTCATAACATAGAATGTTGTACAGCTCCAAGGAGAGCTAGATTTTCGAATAATTTTTTTTTCTAATAAATCTATTATTTCTTAAAGACAAAGATCTAGATATTCTCGATTCATTTGAGAAGGTCGAGATTTAGTCGGTATTTGACTTTCATTAAAGTCATCAACATATGGAAGAGTTACACTATGTGTTTTTCTGTTCCAAAAACTAATAGAATTATCTCCACAAATAATAAATTTAATATGCTGCTCGATTTCTAGGATTTTATTTTTAATTAATGATTTTTCCAATTGATTTTTAATTCGACAATTTGAATTTCTTTAAATAAGAAATTTATATGTAATTGTTTTCCATTAAATTTATTAATTTCATTTAATATGATTTCTTTAGGATCTGTGATAAATTTGAATTGGATAGGAGGATCGCAGACATGAGAAGTTATACCTTCTGTATCAGTAGTTATAGGAATTATATGATAAAGAAATGGAGTTCCTAGTATAAATTGTTGAGATTAATTTTTAACTAACAAGAATGGAGTTTTGATACAGTAGTCTTGTTGACATACTGCTACTTGAGAAAGTTTATATTCAATTTTCATACTGTCGCCACTGGCGGAGGTCAGTTTTTGTGTTATTTTTTCAAAGTATATTGAAGGAATTAGTCCCTCTTGAATACAATTCATATCAGCTCCGCTGTTAACTAAGGCGGTTAATTTTTTAAGTACGAGTGATTGATTAATTACTAAAGTGATGGAAATAAACCACTTATGGATAATTGCTTTTTGTAGGGAATTTATAAGGGTATTATTTTCATAATTTTGATTAAGTTCTTCTGGATCGGGTTGATCAAGGATTTGTTCTAATTCAAGATTTGTTATGTACAAGTTTATACAAGCATTATGCATGCTATATACAAACAATATACACACTATATATAAGTTTGTACATGCTATGCACCAGCATTATAAATACTATATATAAATTTATACATACAATGCATAAGCATTATATACACTTTATATAAGTTTATACACACTATGCACAAGTACTACACATCCTATGTACAAACATTATACACACTATGTTCAAATTTATATATAATATGTACAAGTATTATACACACTATATACAAGTTTATACAAGCTATGTATAAGTATTATACACAATATATACCTATTTATACAAGCTTTGTATATGCTATGTATAAGTTTTATATACACTACATACAAGCATTAAACACACTATGCATAAGTTTATACAAGTATTGTACAAGCTAAGAACAAGTTTATACAAGCTATCTACTTATTTATACACATAATATACAACCATTATATACACTATATGTAAGTTTATACAAGCCTTATACACGCTATGTACTAGCATTATACACACGCTATGTACAAGTTTATACAAGCATTATAGACAATATGTACAAGTTTATATATATTATATAAAAGCATTTTACATACTATGTACAAGTTTATATAAGTATTATACATGCTATATAGAAGCACTAAATATACTATGTTCAAATTTATACACACTATATAACATTTTTTACACACTCTATATAAATATTATACACATTATGTACTAGTTTATACATACTATATATAAGCATTATATATATTATGTATATGTTTATACACGCTCTTTATAAGAATAATATACATTATATGCATATTTATTCAGGTATTATAAATAATATGTTTAAGTTTATTCATGTTATGTATAAGCATTTTAGACACTACGTACAAGTTTATGCACATATTTTATACACTATATACAAGTTTATATATATTATGTACAATCATTATACATATTATATACAAGTATTATATATTATATTTGTACAAGTTTATATAAACATTATACGCGCTATGTACAAGCATTATACTCACTATATGTAAGTTTATAAATGCTATGTATAAGTTTGTACATGATATTTGCAAACATTATACATGCTATATATAAGCATTATGCACACTTTAGACAAACATGTAAAAACTTATGTACTATATATAAGCATTTTATATATTATGTATATGTTTATACATGCTATTTATAAGAATAATATACATTATATACATATTTATTCAGGTATTATAAATAATATGTTTAAGTTTATTCATGTTATGTATATGCATTTTACACACTACGTACAAGTTTATGCACATATTTTATACACTATATACAAGTTTATATATATTATGTACAATCATTATACATATTATATACAAGTATTATATATTATATTTGTACAAGTTTATATAAACATTATACGCGCTATGTACAAGCATTATACTCACTATATGTAAATTTATAAATGCTATGTATAAGTTTGTACATGATATTTGCAAACATTATACATGCTATATATAAGCATTATGCAAACTTTATACAAACATGTAAAAACTTATGTATTAAATATAATTTATACATAGTGTATATAATACTTGTATATAATATGTACAATACTTATAAAAACTTATATATAATATATATATTACTTATACATAATGTGTATAATGTTTGTATATAACATTTATAAACTTTTACATAGTATGTACAATACTTATACATAGCATATATAATGCTTGTACATAGCATGTATAATACTTGTATAAATTGATATATAATATCTATAATGCTTATGCATAGCATGTACAACACTTATACATAATATGTACAAACATATATATAATGTGTAAAATGCTTGTATATAGCATGTACAAATTTATACATAGCATATATAAACTTTTATAGTGTGTATAATACTTATATAAACTTGTACATAGCGTATATATACTTATATAAATATTTTGTATAATACTTATATATAATGTGTATATTGCTTGTACATAGTATATATAAACTTATATATAGTGTGTATAATGCTTGTATAAATATGTACATTGTTTGTATAATACTTGTACATAGCGTGTATAAACTTGTACATAGTGTGTATATATACTTATTTAATACGTGTATAAGGCTTATATAAACTTATACATAGCGTATATAATGCTTGTATAAACTTATATATAGTGTATATAATGCAAGTATATAGCCTGTATAAATTTGTTTACAGTATGTATAAAGCTTCTACATAGTGTGTAAAAGTTTGTACATAATTTATACAAGTTCTTACATATCATATATAAGTTTATACATACTTTATACAAGCATTATATATACTATGTACAAGCTTATACATGCTATATTTAAGCATTATACACATTGTGTATAAGTTTGTACACAGTTTTCTAATAATATATACACTATTTTTAAGTTTATACATATTATGTATAAGTTTGTACACATTATGTATATTTTTAGTGTGTATTATAATTCTATATAACGTGTATAATACTTATACTTAGTTTTTATAAACTTGTATATAGTGTGTATAAAGCTTATACATAGCATGTATAAACTTGTATATAGTGTGTTTGTATAAACTTGTATATTGTGTGTATGATGCTTATACATAATGTGTATAATACTTATACGTAGGGTGTACAATGCTTATATAAACTTGTATAAAGTATGAATAAAGCTTGTCTATAGCATTTATAATACTTGTATGTATTATATATAAACTTGTACATAATGTGTATAATTTTTTTATATAGTGTGTATAATGATTATACATAATGTGTATAATGCTTGAATAAACTTATACATAGCGTGTATAAACTTATAAATAGTGTGTATAATACTTATACATAATGTGTATAATGCTTATATATAGCATGTATAAACTTATAATGAGCATGTCTAAACTTGTATATTATGTGCATAATGCTTGAACATAGCATATATAATGCTTATATAAACTTGTATATAGTTTGTATAATGCTATTACATAGCATGTATAATACTTTTAAATAGCATGTATAAATAGTATATTGTGTGTATAAAGCTTATATTAACTTGTACATAGTGTGTGCATAATACTTATATAAACTTGTACATAGTGTGTATTATTTTTATATAAACTTAAAATATAGTACAAGTTTATATATTATACATGCATTGTATAAATTTATACAAGCTATTTACAAACATTATACACACCATATATAGGTTTATATATTATATGTATAAGTATTATACATACTATGTACAAGCATTATACCCAATATGTATAAGTTTATATATGCTATGCAAGAATTATAAACACTATATATAAGCATTATACAAACTATATATTAGTTTGTAAATACTATGTAGAAGCATTATACATGCTATGTATAAATATTATACATGCTATGTGCAAGTTTATACACGCTATGTATAAGTTTATACACATTATATAAATGTTTATGCAAGTATTATACACATAATAGATAAGTTTATACATGCTATGTATAAGTTTATACACGCTATATATAACCATTATACATATTATGTACAAGTTATACATGCTATGTATAAAAATTATACCCACTATGTACAAGTTATTACATGCTATGTACAAGCATTATGCACACTATATATAAGCATTATACACACTTTATATAGGTTTATGCACACTATGCAATTATTATACATGCTTTGTACAAGCAATATACACTCTATGTAAAAGTTTGTACATATTATTTAGAAGTATTATACTTTCTATGAGCAAGCATTATATTTGCTATGTATAAATTTATACATACTATATATAAGTTTATACATATTATGTACAAGCATTATACCCACTATGTACAACTTTATACATAAGCATTTTACACACTACTTATAAGTTTATATTAGCATTGTACACAATACTTACAAGCATTATGCACACTATGTATAAGTTTATTCATGCTATATACAAGTATATACATGTTATGTATAAGTATTATACATACTATATACAAGCATTATACATACTATCTATAAATTTATAAATACTATATACAAGCATTATGCACACTTTATACAAGCATTATATACAAAATATTTAATTATATACACACTGCATTCAAACATGTATATACCATGTATAAGTATTATACACTCCTTATACAAGCATTATACACACTATGTATAAGTTCTTTATACTCTATATACAAGTATTATAAATAATATGTACAAGTTTATACACATTATATACAAGCATTATACACACTATGTATAACAATTATACATAATATGTACAAGTATTATACACAATATGTACAAGTATTATACACAATATGTACAAACATTAAGTATTATACACACTTGTACATATTGTGTATAATGCATGTTCATAGGATGTATAAACCTTTATAAACTATGTATAATGCTTATAGATAGAATGTATAATGCTTATAAATAGTATATATAATACTTGTACATAGTGTGTATAATGCTTATATTATTTTTTTTGAAAAAATGCATAAAGCAATTTTATTAATAGAAAACCAAGATAAAATAAGTCTAAGTGAAGTTGGATATATCATATTCCTCTTTTAATATATTAAAGAAAAGATGAGGAATGTGATTTTTATCCAAACTGTCCCAAACAAAATCAGTAAAGCTAGCGTAGTTAAAACAACAATCGGCTAACTTATTACAACCCCTATACACAAATTGAATAATCACTTGATTAAATTTCTAAGAAAAAAAAAATCATCCAAGCTAGCATTATTACCTCCTTGAACTCCATCCTTGATAGTATTCTGGATGAACTTCAAAACATTATAATTGTCTCCTTCAATAATGATTCCTTTAGCTAGTTAATTCTCAGTTTCGAATTAAATTTTTGCGGGTTTTCCGCGATCGGATTTCTGGCGATTTTCGATCTTCGGATGATCGTCGGCGGGTGATTGCTGGTGGCTATGGCTGATCTACGACCATCTGGTTCTCCAAGGATCATTGGCAAAGGATCGCTCGGCGTTGTAATTAGAGAAGGTTTCGCGTCGGTTCGTCGTCAAGAATTTGTTGAAGGTAAGGGGAAGAAAGCTTTAGAAGAAGTTTGCAATGTCCAAAAAGAAGATAATTTTCAATATAATCCAGATCTTGGCAAATCTGATCTCTCAGCTTCAAATAATATCAGTTTGAGGGTGAAGAGTTATTCTGGAGTTCTTGGCTCGCTTGGTGGATGGACTTTTGAAAACGGCATAAACACTGAAGGAGGACAGAAGAATGATAATTTGGCGGCTTGCTCTAAGATTCAGGAGAATGATGTTAATCTTAATGGTGATTACTCTGAACGTAATTTCATCGGGGAAGTGTCGGAAGCTTGGATGAAAATCAAGCCTATTAAAATTTTGTTCAACAAAGAACAGATGGATTTCTCTGAAGATGGAGTAGCTGTCAGATTAAACGCTGAGAAGGAGGCTGAGAATTCAAGAGTTCTAATAAAATCCATTGTGATCAAAGTGTTGGGGAATAATGTGACATTTCCGGTGAGTAGTATAGAACTAAGGAGACAATGGAGCAAATATGGAAATTTCCACTTGACGTCATTAGGGATGAACTGGATTCTGTGTTCATTCAAGTCGAACGAGGTGGTGGATGAAATTTTGAACGGAGGACCATGGTATGTGAATGGGTGCATTGTGGGGATGGACAGGTGGACGCCTGAGTTCGATCCGAATTCTTTTAAGGGAATTTCGGCTCCAATCTGGATCAGATTACCGTGCTTACCTCTGTATTGCTGGGACGAAGACAGTATTGCTAGAATTTCTTCAGGTATTGGATCACCTTTATACCTTGATGGTAACACGTTTTGCTGGAGCAAGCGAGAATTTGCTCGAGTTTGCATCAAAATTGACTTGGAGAAGAAACTGCCAAATGGAGTTTGGGTTGAAGGAAGTGCTGGAAGATTTTTTCAAAGGGTGGAATATGAAAAAGTTGATTTACTTTGCTACCAATGTGGTAAAGTGGGGCATGACTCCAAAATATGTCCTGATAATGTGAAGATTGGCATCCAGGATCAATCTAAGAAGATGACGGACAAGGCTATGGGTGAAAACTTGAAGCCAGATGCTGTAGGTAATAATTCAATAACAAATACTGAATATGGACCTTGGATACAAGTCCAATTCAAAAATAGAAGATTCAGGAGAAATGTGTTGGCAGGAAGAGGAGGAAATGTGAAAGAAAATACTGAGGAGAATAGAAATACCAACAATCATCAGGTGATTTCAGCTGAAACCAATACAAATGAGAATGAGAAGGGAAGGAATAAGATTAAAGATATTATGGAATTAGCTGAGAAGACTCCAGTACAATCTCCTATTAATATGGTGGTTTCGACTGAGGTTGCTGAGAAATGTAAGTCAACCACAAACAACAGATTTGCTGCATTATCTGAGAAAGCTATGGATGGAAATAAAGAGGATATTGCTGAAGAAGATATAACCGTGGATGAAATTGGTATTGTTACAGCTGTGGAAGAAAAGTGTAATGCTTTGGGCTCTCAAACTAGTTTGGCCAAGGTCAAGCTAGCTAAGGAATTGAGATCCTTAGGACCGGTTGAAATTGATCACAAGAAGAAGAAAAAAGTTGGAAGGTCGAATCCCAACAGTGGGGGGAGATCTTCTCTACTTTTTTGAAATGTCTTCCATCCTATTTTGGAATTGCAGGGGAGCTAAAAAAAGAGAGGCTTCCTTGTATTTAAAAGAAGTTGTTAAGGAACATGGTGTTTTCTTTGTTGGACTTATGGAAACAAAGTTATCTAGCATTAATAGAAAGGAGATTGATTATCTTATTGGCAGTGAATGGGAGTTCTTTCATTATCCTGCTGTTGGTGTTTCTGGTGGCATTCTTGTTCTATGGAATAGCAAGTTGGTATCTTTTAATGTTTTGGAAGCCACTTCTCAGGTGGTTATTGGCAATCTTTTAGTTCCTTCTTTAGGAACTTGGAGAATTGCTAGTGTGTATGGTAGCAGAGATTGCAAGGAGAGGACCGAACTTTGGAAACAACTGGAAAAGCATTTAACAAATTACATTCCTTCTATTATAGGAGGAGATTTCAACTGTATTATCAACAAAGAAGATAAGAGAGGAGGAAAGAGATTCTTATTCTCTAAGGGTCCTAGGGAGATGAAAGGTTTCATGATGAATGCTGATTTTCACGATATAGGATTTGTGGGACCTAGATTCACATGGTGCAACAACAAGGAGGGGAATTCTCGTATCTGGGAGAGATTAGACAGATGTTTGGCTAATTCTATGGCTATTCAGAAAATTCCTGTGGCAGTTACTAAACATCTAATGAGATTGGCTTCGGACCATTGTCCAATTGTTCTCAAGATGGATGAAAAGGTGCAGTTCAATTCAAAGAATATCAGATTTGAAGATACTTGGAGGTCCTATCCAGCGTCCAAGAGTATTGTTTTTCATTCTTGGAACAAGAAAGACTTGGGTGATGAAGCTGTAATCCTGCAAAGAAAGCTCAAATGCACTCTTAAAGCTCTATTCTTTTGGAATAAGAACAAATGCAGGGATTTAAATGTGCTGAAAAAAATTTGAAACAAGAAATATTGGAACTTCAAAACAAAGAAGCAATGGGAATAAATTGGTCGGGAGATGACCTGATGGCTTTAAGAAGTAAAGTACATGAACTAATGTCACTCTGAAGAGGTTATCCACTTGGTGGAATCAAAGGGCTAAGGTGAGATGGCATGAAGAAGGAGATACTAATTCCAATTTGTTTCATTGTTATGCCACGGCAAGAAGAAAAGGGAACAGAATAAATCAAATCAGAGATGATCTAAACAATGTACATGATGAAGATGATCAAATTGAAAGAGTTTTTACCAGTTTTTTTGGAAAAAAATGGAAAAAGAGGGAATGCATAACCTCGGATTGGCCTGCAGTTTTTAACTCTCAGAAAATTTCTGAGGAGGATATCACGTCTCTCACTACAGAATTTTTTGTTTTAGAGCTTCAAAATTCTATTTTTCAGCAAGGCAACAACAAATCTCCTGGATTAGATGGAGTTACTTACTCATTCTACAAAAGCTATTGGAGCATAGTAGGTGAGACTCTTTGGAAGGCTGTAAACAGCTTTTTTAAGTCCTATCATATGCATAAGGAGTGGAAGAAAATGTTGATTGTTTTGATTCCTAAAATTAAAAGTCCTTTGACTCCATCAAACTATAGGCCGATTAGCCTTTGTCAAACCAACTACAAGATTGTGGCTACAATGTTGGTTAATAGATTGAAGAAGATTATTTCTAAGTTGATTTCAGAAGAACAGGTGGCATTTGTTCATGGTAGATCTATTGCAGATCATTGTCTCTTGGCCCAAGAGGTGTTTCACAAATTCAAAATCTCAAAGAATAAGAAGGGATTGATGGCTATTAAACTTGACATGGAGCAAGCTTATGATAGCATGAGTTGGACTTCTCTTTGGTATGTTCTTGAATGGTATGGCTTTCCTATTGTTTTTTCTAAACTTCTTATGGAATGTGTGGTAGATGTTAGTTTTTCCATTATCATCAATGGAAAGAATTCTAATTGGATTGATGCTCATAGTGGGTTCCGTCAAGGATGCCCATTATCTCCATACCTTTTCATCTTATGTGCCCAACTCTTATCAAATTCAATTATGCAAAGAGGACAAAAGCTTGGTATTCAGATTTCTCCAGGGGTCCTACTGTTACCCACCTTTTGTACGCAGACGATGTTTTGATCTTCTCTAATGCAAATGTGGAATTAGCAAAGAATTTGAAGAATATTGTGGAAGACTTTTGCAGGTGGACTGGGCAAAAAGTGAATATTAACAAATCTCAATTGATGTTTGGAAAGGCTGTTAAATATCCTATGAAAAACAAGATTGCTAGAGTTCTTGGTTTTAAAGTTGTTAAAGATATGAAATATTTGGGGATCAAGATAACTCTTAATAGAGTTAAAATTGCTGATTTTCAAGACATTTTGTGCAATGTGACGGACAAGCTCAATGCTTGGAGTAAGAAGTCCCTATCCTTTGGTGGGAAGTTGGTTCTCATAAACAGCTCCTTGTTATCTATGCCTATTTTTTTAGTAACTCATTCTATAGTACCCAAGAGGCTTTTATTTGAGTTAGAGAAACTTTGTAGAAGTTTTCTTTGGCATAAAAAAGATGAAAGTAAAGGTATGCACTATGTGGCGTGGAAAGAAATCTGTAAACCAAGATGTTATGGAGGACTGGGAGTACATTCCCCACTGGACAGAATCGGTGCACTCCGTTCCAAATTGGCTTGGAACTTTATCCAGAAACCACAGTCCCTGTTGCATCGTGTTATGGCAGCAAGATATGGCAATGATGTAATGAAGGGAGTTCATAGAAAAATCAATTCAACTGCTTGGAAAATTCTAGTTGATGGTGGTAAATGCTTGAAGATGGCCATTCGTTGGAATATAGGGAAGGGTGATAAGGTTAATGTTCTTAATGATACATGGATTCTAGATAGATGTCTCAACAGGTGGCCTAAATTCATCGATTGCAATGCTTTGGATGGAGTATATGTACAGTTGTTTATTCTTAGTAATGGATTATGGGACTACAAGAAGTTACAGAATTTTTTTCACACTGATCTGGTCCACTTGATTAGCCAAGTTCATATTGTTTTTGAAGGTGAAGACCATTTGGAATTGATGAAGAAATGTTCAGGCAAGATGGTCTCAGCTTTGGTATATGAACAAATTCTCATTAACAGATTTAATATGGAAGATATGGATTTTTTTCCTTGGCTACAGAAATTGAAGCTTAAGAAGAAAGTAGAAGTTTTCTGGTGGAGATTGTGGAAGGCAGCCATTCCAACTAATCTTTTTTTGAAGAACCGAAATATTGCATCTGATGATTAATGTCCGAGAGGTTGCAATGAATGTGAATCTAATGAACATATCATGGTGCATTGCAAGCATATGACTGAGGTTATAGCAAAAATGGTTGAATGGGGCATTCCTATCCCGGTTTACAATTCGCTTGACAGCTGTTTACAGGGATTAAAAAGCATTGCACAGGAAAAATCTGGAATTGCTCAGATTTATTGTAATATAGTTTACCATTCATGGAAGAATAGAAATAATGCGAAGCATGGGAAATGTGCTTTACCAAGTTCAGTGGTTGCTTCTAATGCTCTGTTCACAGCCACTTCAAAATCTGATTCTCTTCTTTCTTGCTGGGGTGCTAATCTCCCAAGGGAGTCTCAATGCACTTGGTGCCCTCCACCGAAAGAATGGATCAAAATCAATGTTGATGCTTCTTTACTTAAATCAAATTTGGCTGCAGTTGGAGGAGTCTTAAGAGATCACAAAGGCAGGTTAATTAGTTCTTTTGGAAAGATGGGAACTCACTGGGATATTGCTCAATTGGAGCTTGAAGCTGTGTTCTCGGTCAGGGAATTCTTAAAAAGCTGGATGTTGGAATGCAAAGGATTAATCATTGAAAGTGATAGTGCCAACGTGATCAAATTCATTCAAGATTCGTTGAAGAAGGGTGAACGGTATGTTGATAATAGGATTAATAAAGAGCTATTTTTTCTCAATGATTTTAATAAAGTGGTTTTTCTCCATGCTAATAGAAGATGTAATAAGGTAGCTAATTGTTGTGCTACTTTAGCATTGGAGAAGAATTTCTTTTTTGATAGTTTTACTTTTGATCTCATTCCTTCCTTGTTGTTTAGTTTAATCAAGGAAGAATGTGATCCTCTTGCTAATTGTAATTACTTGTTTCCTCTTTAATGCATTTGTAGTGCATTTCTTTCAAAAAAAAAACAATAATGATTCCTTTTGCTTCAAACATCCATTCTTGGACTACTTTGTTGAAAGAGATTATAGCTTCCAGTTCTAATGTTGAACAATCCCAATGCATCCGTTTGAATCCAAAAGCAAATAAAAATCTGCCTTTGCAATCTCTGAAAACTCCTCCAACTCCTGCAACTTAATTCTCTCTGAGAGATGCATCCATGTTTAGTTTGATCCATTCGGATGGAGGGGGATTCCAAGTTAAAGAAAATATCGTAAGCTTATTAAAATCCTAGTTGATCGTAAAGAGATCATAATTGATTGAAGATGTCGTGAAAGATAATGCATTAGCCGCTACCATATTATAGCTATCCTCTTTTTCTCCATGGACTAGCTTATTCCTACTTTTCCAAGTATGGAAAATGACAAAACAATATAAGTTCCCCAAGAAGATGTTTGAATGTGATATGGCCGTTAATTCTTTAATGCAGCAGTTAAAATCTTGAAAAATTGAGATATTAAATCCCCATTTATTTATAGTCTTTATAACTTCATGGATAAAATAGCAATTAACTGTTATATAATCCGCATCTTCTACTTTGTTGCATCCTCTCAGGACATCCATGGTGATTAATGAGTCTTCAATGCATTAAAAATGCATTACATGGAATAGCTTTATTGATCAATCTCCACCAAAATATTTCAATCCTCGACCTGAGTTTAAGTTTCTTCAACCATTTCCAATTTATATTCTCTTCTTCATTGATGCTTTTTGTTCAGAAATTAGAGCTAACAAGGATTTCCCAGAATACTTGAAAGAAATTTCCACTTCATCTTTACTAATTCTTGATTGAATTGGAACAGAGCAAATAAGCTCTATCAGGTCTATACCGAAAACCTCCTACAAATTTGGTATACTCCATCTTCCATCTTGTATAAAATATTGTAAACTTTTTTGTTCTTCTTGTAGATTAGCCACAAATGTTAGCCACCTATCAATAAATTTATCAACGATCCACACATCCTTTGCTGTAATGATGTTCTTCTCGTCCGAGACCTTCCATCTCAAAATTTTCTGGAGTGATTTAGCTCCCTTTGTGATAATCTTCCATGATGAAGATTCTCCATATCTATATTCTGGTTCCAGGATTTTTGAACCATATTTTGCAATTAAAACTCCGTTCAGTAGAGAGGAAGGATTGGATAAAAGACTCCAGGTAAATTTAGCTCTCTAAGTTCCAATTTTATCAACCGCTGAAATAACTCCTTGTCCTCCCATTTTTTTTTACAAAGAGTTTCCCAATCCACATAGTGATTACCCTTGCTCCTATCTTATTTTCTTCATAGGAAATCTCTACTCAACTTGTTTAATTCTTTAAGCACTCCCAAAGGGATCAAAGAATGTGTTGAAAGAAAGATTGGAATAGACAAGAAGGAAGACTTGATAAGTTGAAGTTTACCAGAAAGAGTAAGGAAACAATTACCCCACACATTAAGCTTGTCATATGATTTCTCCAGCAGTCCTTGAAAATCTAATCCAGAAAGTCTTCTCATCACCATTTTGACTCCAAGTTAAATCAGCTGATTAATAACTTTGATGCCCAGAATTTTTGACAGGATTTTAGACTTGCTTCTTCCCACTGATTTCCCATGGAGTAATGAAGACTTTAACATATAAATTCTTTGTCCTGTCCAGCTGGAGAAGTTCTTCATTATCTTTTTGATTTTCTTAGCATTCTTGCTAGTAGCTATAGAAAATACAATGATGTCATCAACATAATATAAGTGAGACACTTTTTCTGTATTTGAAGTTTTTGCAGATCTATTTTCATGGTTTATGATTTTGATAATAGAAAACACTCTTATTTCTCTATGACTGCTTTATCTACTGACATTTCAGGTTCACAAGATCAAGACTGCAATTTGTAATCAGCTCAAGATTGGGTAGACTAGGTCTGAGTAAGTTTGTATCATTTTTTCTTTCTTGAGTCTTTTGTATTTGGTGTGAATCCTGATGCTATGTAACTTTGCACACATACACCTTTGAAGAATTTTTGACTGTTCCCAAGAGTTTATTATTTTTGGTAACATCATCCGGGATGATATGTATATCGGCCGGGATGATCGGTTCAAAAAAAAAAAACTCTGATTAGGGCATCATCCTTAATAAGGTAGCTGTCATTAAACACATCTTCTTGGATGATTTTGTATCGGCCAGGATGATAGGCTCAATTCAAAAGAATCTGTCGCCAGATCTATTTATGAATTATTTATTTTTGGATATCATCCCGGTGGATCGGCCTGGCCGATTCAGCACAATTTTTCTTAAATAAATTTGGCAATAAAGGATTGCATTTAATGGTAATTTACACGATCACATCGGCCGGGCTGATCGCAGGATCGTCCGGGCTGATTTGACATCGGCAAGCTTCTTTTAAAGGTGATGTTCAGGATTATTCTCCACATATTTGAACAAATTGTCTACGACGATATCCTATCGGTCTGGACGATATGACAAAAAATTATCTAATCGTCCCTAATTGACCGGGCTAAATGAGCATAATTTATGCTGATCGGCCAGGCCGATATTTATATTGGCCTGGAAGATAAAGTCGGCAAATTGCATTAATGAGCACTTTTTGAGATCTTCTATTTAAGCTTTGACAATGCACCTATGTAAGGGTCTTTGACAGCCATTGTAGCTTCATTCTTTTTGGGGGAAACTTGAAGGGAGAGCTTGAAAGGGGGAGAGAAAAGGTTGGAGTTTGAGAGAGGGAGAAGATCCTTGGAGGGGGACTCAAGGGAGTGTGGAGGGGGATTCCACACGGTTGCTCCGGCAAGCTTGCACCTTAATACCGTCATATTCAAGGCATGTCTTGAGGGAAGTTCACAGAAGAAGAAGATCTCTTTGGTGTCAAAGAACCCGACTACTCCTTCGGATCGGAGAAGGTGGAAGTGATTTTGTAAGGGCTTCTTCGCCTAGATGTGGGGGCTAAATGAGAGACACTTAGTTTAGTGCAATACTTGGAGGGTGCCTCCGAGAAGTGGACGTAGGTCAAGGTTTGACCGAACCACTATAAATCTTGTGTGTTCTTTCCTTTATTATTTCTGCATTTTAATTTCCACACTTTTGGTATTCGTAGGGGTGAATCTTGATTCTGGTTTTAAGATTGTGTTTGTTTTAATTACTGATTCACCTCTCTCTTAATTAGCCTTCAGCCAGTTCATAATTGACCTAACATCTCTAACTAACTTTCAGAAGTCACCTTAACTCCAATCTTTTGTCCTCTTTGATTGAATTCTTATGTTTATAATTGAGAGCACATGATAAACAAAAAAGTGAGATAAAGGACAGCCTTGTCTGAAGCCACATTTTTCCCAAATCCATTAAGTATTCAAGCCATTAATGAGAATGGTGTATTTAGAATCAACTACACATTGAAGTAGTAGTTTTGAGAATTTATCCGGGAAGCAAAAAAAATTCAATACCTGCTTCAAAGTTTGCCATCCCATAATATCGTAGGCTTGTTCCATATCAACTTTGATAGCCATCATGCCTTTTCTTGATTTAGAAATTCTAAATTTGCTTGATGATTTCTTGAGTAAGAAGGATATTATTTGAAATGGATCTACCATTAGTAAATGCAACTTGATTTTCTAATATAATTTTAGGAATGCAGCAAACTAATATATTCAACAAGATTCTTGCTACTATTTTGTAGATGGAATTGCATAGAATAATGGGTCTATATTTAGGAGATATTAGATTTTTAAGCTTGGGTATAAGAACTACTTAAGTTTCCTTCCATTGTTCACACATTAAGCTAGTTTGTAAAAAATGATTCACTGCCTTCCACTCATCATTCTTAATGATATTCCAGTAGAATTTAATAAAAGAATATGTTATGCCATTTAGACCGGGAGAGATGTTACCTTCCAGTTGCCAAACAACACCTTCCAGTTCTATTTCAAAAAAATTAGCCATCAGCATTTCTATATCAGCTTCTTCCAGCACATTGTTTGGTTTCGGCCAGCCAGTTAACTTACATCTTCTCGCTCTCCATTTTTCCTTGAAGTACCCAAATAAAGTATCTTCAATACTTTTTTGTTCCTCCCACATTCTACCATTGTAATCTCTAATTTGCTTAATGAAGTTCATGTTCCATCTAGTCGAGGCAACGAAATGAAAATACTCTGAATTTGTATCACTTTCTTTGATCCACTTAACCTTAGCTCTCTGTTTCCACCAATAACTAAGCCTTCACAAGGTAGAGTTTAATTCCTTTACCTTGTATTTTAGCAAGAAGATTTTCTCTTCTGATAAACCTCCTGAATTTGCTTCTTTTTCTTGCAGCTCACTGATATCTTTCTTCAATTCATCTTTAAGGGAGTTTAGGTTAGAATGCTTGGCTCTACTCTAGTGATATAAAGCTTTGGGAACTCTTCTAAATTTAATATTCAATGATTGAACATCATCTCCTTTGAAAGTCTTATTTATTCCAAGACTTGGTTACAATAGCTTTGGACGCTAGAAATGAGGTCCAAATCTCTTCAAACTGCAGCTTTTTTGGTTTACGAAAACCTGAAGTAAATATGTTAATCACTAAAGAGCAGTGATCTGATGCAATGCTACCAAGATGTTGTATCATAGCTGGTTGGATAATTTTCATAGCAGCCGAGTTGAGAGGGCAGCGATCCAGTCTTTTTAAAATACGAGCTCCTCCCTTCTTATTATTACACCAAGAAAATCTAGGACCAATAATACCAACATCATGAAAATCACAGCTATTCATGAATGAGTTCATGTCTTGAGGACCTCGAGAAAAAGTGAACCTCTTGTGAAGAAACCTGAAGTATAGTAAAAGAGCAAATTTTTCTTCTCCAGCTAATAAGAATTCAACCCGAAAGTCCTTCTGCTGGAATAAAGAAGAAATCCCAGTAATCTCCAACGAGTTTATTGATATATTGTCTATCAAAAGACACAACTTTTATTTCTACTAATCACACAAGGAAGGAATTATGTTCTTTAACATATTCCCTTAAATAGCAGGAGGCTTCTAATTTCCTGGCCTCCCTGCAGTTCCAGAAAGCTAGGGAAGTCATTTCAGCTTAAAAGTGGAATAATATCCACTTTTAATCTTCTTAGCATTTTAACCTTTCCTTTTTTGAGATACAATGTTGTCTTTCCCTAGAGAATTGGTATATAGAGTGTGTATAATGCTTATATAGAGTGTGTATAAATTGGTATATAATGTATATAAAATTATACTTAGTGTGTATAATGCTGTTATATAGCATTTAAACATTATGTATAAGTGTTTAAATATTATTTAAAAATTTAAACATAGTATATACAAACTTGTACATGCTATATACGAGCATTATACAAGTTATGTACAAGCATTATTCACATTATATACAAGTTTATACAAGCATTGTACACACTATATACAAATATTGTACATAGTATGTACAATCATTATACACACTATATACAAGTTTATATATGCTACGTACAAGTATTATATATACTATGTAAAAGTTTATACATCATATGTACAAGAATTAGACACAACATGTATAAATTTATATGAGCATTAAACTTATATTGTATAAGTTTATACATGGTATGTACAAGTATTATAATACTATGTATAAATTTATATAAATTATATACAAGCATTATACACATTATATATAAGCTTTGTACACAATATGTATAAGTTTATACATGCTATGTAAGTATTATCCATGCTATGTACAAGCATTATACACACTATATATAAGTTTGTACATGCTTTGTACAAGCATTATACATGCTATGTATAAGTATTATACATGATATGTATAATTTTCTACTTGATATGTTAAAGTTTATACACATTATATATAAGTTTATATAGGTATTATACATATTAGGTATAAGTTTATACACATTATGTACCAGTTTATATATACTATATAAATATTATACACACTATATATAAGTTCATACATGCTATATATAAGCGTTATACATACTATGTACAAGTTATTACATACTATGTACAAGTATTATACACACTATGTAAAAACATTATGCATACTATGTATAAGTTTATGTATGTTATGCAAGCATTATACACGCTTTGTATAAGGATTACATGTATTTTGTACAAGTTTGTACACGCTATCTTCAATCATTATACACATTATGAACAAGAATTCTACATGCTATATATAAGTTTTTACATGTTATTGAAAAGTTTATACATGCTATATATAAGTATTACACACACTATGTATAAGTTTATAGATAAGCATTTTACACACTACATACAAGTTTAAATAAGTATCGTACACGTTACATATAAGCATTATACATATTATTTATAAGTTTATACATGCTATATACAAACATATACACGCTATATATAAATATTATACACATTATGTACAATAATTATATACACTATATATAAATTTATACAGACTATATACAAGCATTTTATATAATATGCACAAGAATTAAGCAATATATGTAAGTTTCAACACACTATGTTCAAAAATTTCATATACTATGTATAAGCATTATACACTTTGTGTACAAGTATTATACAGACTATATACAAGTTTATATATTCTATATACAAGTATTATACATACTATATATAAGCATTATAAATAATATGTATAAGCATTATACACACTATGTATAAGTTTATATATGCTATATACAAGCATTATGAAAACTATATATAAGCATTATACATAATATGTATAAGAATTATACATGTTATATATAAGTTTATATAAGAATTATACATATTATGTATAAGTATTATACATATTATATATAAGTTATATACACACTATATACAAGTTTATACATGTATTATATACACTATATACATGTTTATACACACTATATATAAGTTTGTATATGTTATGTATAAGCACTATGCATACTATGTACAAGTTTATACATGCTACATACAAATATTATATACACTATGTACAAGCATTATACAAATATGTATAAGTTTATACATGCTATGTATAAGTTAATACATAATGTGTAAAGGTTTATAATATAATGTGTATAATGCTTATACATATTGTATATAAACTTATACAAAATATGTAAAGGCTTATACATAACATGTATAAAATTATATATAGTATATTTAATACTTGTACAAAGTGTGTATAATATTTATACATAGCATATATAATATTATACATAGTGTGTATAATGCCTGTACATAATATGTATAAACTTATACATATTATGTATAATTCTTATATTTTACATGTATAAATTTTTATATATTGTGTATAATACTTCTATATAACATGTATAAATATGAACATAGTGTCTATAATGCTTGTATATAGTATGTATTATACTTATATAGAGCGTGTGTAAACTTATAAGTAGTGTATATTATACTTGTATATAGTGTATATAATGCTTGTATAAACTTGCACATAGTATGTAAAAACTTATACATTACGTGTATAATGCTTAGATAAACTTGCATATTATGTATATAATGCTTGTATATAGCACATACAAATTTATGCATAGTGTGTATAATTCTTGTATATATATATATATAGTATGTATATACTTATACATAGAGTGTATAATTCATATACATAACATATATAATTCTTATACATAGTGTATATAAGGCTTATACATAGCATATATAAACTTATACATAGTGTGTATAATGCTTTTATATAGTATATATAATAATTTTATAAACTTACATATAACATGTGCAATGCATGTATAAACTTATACATTGTGTGTATAATATTTGTACATAGCATGTATAAAATTATGCATAGTCTATATAATACTTATAAATAGCATATATAATACTCGTATATAGCATTATAATACTTGAATAATCTTATAAATAATATGTATAATGTTTATACATAATATATATAATGCTTGTATAAACTTGTAAATAGTGTGTATAATGCTTTTATATAGCATGTATAATACTTTAACAAGCATTATACACACTATGTATATGTTTATTGATGCTATATATAAATTTATTCACACTATATATAAGTTTATTCAAGCATTATATACACTATGCATAAGTTTATACAATTATTATATGCATTATATATAAATATTATACACACTATGTACAAGAATTTTACATACTATGCAAAAGTTTATACATGCTATGTAAAAGCATTATACACACTATTTAGATACGTTATATATAAGCATTATACATATTATATATATAACATGTATAAACCTGTACATAATTTTTATATTACTTATATATAACATGCAAAATACTTATAAATAACATGTATAAACTTATAAATAGTTTGTATAAGCTTATATATAACATGTGTTGTACTTGTATAAACTTGTATATAGTATATATACTACTTCTACATAGCTTGTATAAAGCTTTTAGATAGTTTATACAATGCTTGTATATAGCGAGTACAATATTTATATATAGTATATATATATTTTTTTCTATAGTGTGTGTAAACTTGTTTATAGTGTATAATACTTATACATAACATGTACAATGCTTTAACATAGCGTATATATTATTTATACATAGTATGCATTATGCTTGTATAAACCACTATATAAAGTGTATATTTCTTTTATAATACCATGTAGAAAATTATATAAAGTGTGTATAAACTTATTAATAGTTTATAATACTTAAAAATAGTGTGTATAATGCTTGTACATTATATGTATAATTCTAGTACATAGCATGTATAATATATTATACATAGTGTGTTTAAACTTGTATATAATGTGTATAATATTTATACATAGTGTATACAGTACTTGTATAAACTTGTATATAATATGTATAATACTTGTATATGGTATATATAATACTTGTACATAACATGTATAAACTTGCATATAATAAGTATAATACTTATACATAACATGTATAATGCTTGTACATAGTGTATATAATGCTTATATTTAACATGTATAATGCTTATAGATATCGAGTATAATGTTTATATAAATTTTAATATAGTATGTATAATGCTTCTATATAGTGTGTAAAATAGTTGTACATAGAATTATAATGCTTGTACATAGTGTGTATAATGCTTGTATATAGCATATATAAACTAGTACATAATATGTATAATACATGTAAATAGCATGTATAATACTTATATATAGTATTATAATGCTTAAATAAACTTATATATAGTGTGTATAAACTTATACTTATATAAAGTGTGTATAAACTTAGACGTAGTATTTATAATTCTTATACATAGCATAAATAATACTTATATAAACTTATATATAGTGTGATTAATGATTTTACATCACCTGTATAAACTTGTACATAGTGTGCATAATGCTTACATATAGCGTGTATAATGTTTGTACATAGCGTGTATAATGCTCATATAAACTTATACATAATGTGTATAACACTAGTACATAGTATGTATAAATTTATACATAGTCTGTAAATAGCTTATACATATCATGTATAAACTTATACATAATATATATAAGTTTGTATATAATATATAAAAGTTTTTAACATAGTGTGTATAATACTTGTACATAGCATGTACATTACTTATTTAAACTACGTTTAACAAAACATGTATAAACTTGTACATAGAATGTACAAACTTATTTATATTGTATTCAATACCTTTAAATAGTGTACATAGTGTGTATAATACTCGTACAGATCATGTATAATGCTTGTTCAAATTTATATATAGTATATATAATGCTTGTATATAACATATACAAACTTGTGCATAGCATGTAAAATGCATGTACAGTTTTGTACATAGTGTGAATAAAGCTTGTATATAGAATTTATAATATTTATACATAGTATTGAACGTAGTATACAATACTTGTATAAACTTATATATAATATGTATAATACTTTTACATAGCATATATAATGCTTCTATATAGCGTGCCTAAACTTATACATACTATGTTTAATGCTTGAATATAGCATGTATAATAATTGTATATACTGCGTATAATACTTGTATATAGCGAGTATAAACTTGAACATAGCATGTATAATTCTTGCATAGTGTGTATAAACTTGCGTATGTCATGTACAAAATTCTACATATTATAAATAATACTTGTACATAGAATGTATAATACTTATATATAATGTGTATAATGCTTAGATGAACTATGTAGATACCATGTATAATACTTGTACATATCATGTATAATGCTTGTACATAGCATGTATAAACTTATACATAGTATTTATAATACTTGTACATAACACATATAAACTTGTACATAGTATGTATAATGTATTATACATAATTTCTATATGGAATATATAATTCTTGTATAAACATATATATATCTTATATAAACTTATATAAATATAGTTTGTATAATATTTATATATAGCATGTATAATCCTTATACATAGTATATACAAACTTATATATAATATGTATAATATTTGTATATTACATGTATAAATTTTCATATAGTGTGTATAATACTTGTACATAGCATATACAATACTTATATAAACTTATATATAGTATGTATAATGCTTATACATGGCATTTATAATACTTATACAAAGTGTGTATAAACTTGTACATAGTATGTATAATCCTTGTATATAGAATATATAATGCTTGTACATAGTGTACGCATATAATACTTATATAATTTTATATATAGTGTGATTAATGCATGTACATAGCAAGTATAATACTTGTATATAGCATGTACAAACTTTTATAATGCATATATAATACTTTTATAAACTTGCACATAATGTGTATAATACTTATATAAACTTGTATATAGTGTGTATAATACTTGTATATATCATATATAAGCTTATATGTAATATTTATAATGCTTTTATAAATTTATATATAACGTGTATAATGCTTTTATAAACTTATACATAGTTTGCATAATGCTTGTATAAACTTGCACATAATGTGTATAAAGTTATACATAGTGTGCATATACATAGCATGTATAAACTTATATATAGTACATATAATGCTTGTATATAGAGTGTATAATACTTATACATAACATGTATAAAGCTTGTACAGAGTATGTATAATGTTTATATAAACTTATACTAATATATATAATACTTATACACAGTATATATAAACTTTTACATAGTATATATAATAATTATATATAGCGGGTACAATTCTTATACATAGTGTTTATAATGCTTATAAATAGTGTTTATAATGCTTATATAAACATATACATAGTGTATATAATGCTTGTACGTAGTGTGTAAAAACTTATACATAGTGTGTATAATACTTATATATAGTATGTATAATACTTGTATAAACTTGTATATAATATGTATAATACTTGTATATAGTGTGTATAATGCTTGTATAAACTTATACATAGTGTATATAATGAATTATGCATAGTTTATACATAACATATAAAATTCTTGAATAAACTTATATATATTATGTATAAACTTGTACACAGTTTGTATATAGCATGTCTAATACTTGTGTAAACTTATATATACTATTTTTAATGCTTATACATAACATGTTTAAACTTATACATTTGTGTATAATGTTTGTACATAGTGTGTATATTGCTTGTATATAAAGTGTATAAACTTATATATAATGTATAAAATACTTGTATAAACTTATACAGAGTGTGTATAATGCTTATACTTAGTATGTATAAACTCATATATACTATGTATAATGCTTGTACATAGTGTGTATAAACATAAACATAATATGTTTACATTTATACATGGCGTATATAAACTAATACAATGCATATATAATGCTTTTATATACAACGTATAAATATTTACATCATATGTATAATACTTAGACAATGTGTATAAACTTATATATAGTGTATATAATTCTTATACATAGTATGTATAAACTTATATATATTGTGTATAAACTTATCTATAGTGCATATAATGCTTATACATAGCATGTATAAATTTGTACATAGTATATATAATGCTATTACATAGAATTTAAAATGATTGTATATCATGTATAAACTTATACATAATATGTATAATACTTGTACATAGTGTATATAATGCTTGTATATAGTGTGCATAAACTTGTTTATACTATGTATAATATACATATATACAATATATAGCACTTGTATAAACTTGTATGTAATGTCTATAAACTTTTACATAGTATGTATATTACTTGTACATAACATATATAAACTTATATATAGTACATATAATGCTTGTGCATAGTATATATAAACTTGTATACAGTATGTATAATACTTGTACATAGCTTGTATAAACTTTTATATAGTATAAATAATGATTTTACATAATATGTATAAAATTTTATATAGTGCGTATAAACTTATATATAGTATGTATAAACTTATACATAGTATGTATAATACTTCTATATAGCATGTACAATGTTTGTACATAATGTGTATAAACTAATACATATTATGTATAAATTTATACATAGTGTGTATAATGCTTGTGCATAGAGTGTACAATACTTATAGAAACGTATACATAGTAGTACAATACTTATATGTAGCGTGTATAAACTTATATAAAATATGCATAATACTTATATGTAATGTGTATAAATTTATAAATAGCTTGTATAATGGTTGTAAATAGCATGTATAAACTTGATACATAATGTATAATGCTTATATATTACATATATAATGTTTGTATATAACATATATATATTAGTGCATAGTTTATATAGTACTTATATATAACATGTATAAACTTATTTATAGTGTGTATAATACTTGTACATAGTATGTATAAACTTATACATAGTTTGTATAATGGTTGTACATAGCGTGTATAAAGTTATACATAGTGTGAATAATTCTTAAACATATTATATACAAATTTATATATAATATATATAATGCTTATATATAGCATGTATAAACTTATACATAGTGTATATAATACTTACACATAGTGTATATAATGCTTGTACATAGCATGTATAATGTTTGTACATAATGTGTATATTGCTTGTATGTAAAGTGTATAAACTTATATATTTTGTATAAAATACTTGTATAAACTTATACAGAGTGTGTATAATGCTTATACTTAGTGTGTATAAACTCATATATACTATGTATAATGCTTGTACATAATGTGTATAAACATATACATAATATGTTTAAATTTATGCATGGCGTATATAAACTAATACAATATATATATATATAATGCTTTTATATACCACGTATAAATATTTACATCATATGTATAAAACTTAGATAGTGTGTATAAACTTATATATAGTGTATATAATTCTTATACATAGTATGTATAAACTTATATATAGTGTGTATAAACTTATCTATAGTGCATATAATGCTTATACATATCATGTATAAATTTATACATAGTGTATATAATGCTATTACATAGAATTTAAAATGCTTGTATAGCATGTATAAACTTATACATAATGTGTATAATACTTGTACATAGTGTGTATAATGCTTGTATATAGTGTGTATAAACTTGTTTATACTATGTATAATATACATATATAACATATATAACACTTGTATAAACTTGTATGTAATGTCTATAAACTTTTACATAGTATGTATATTATTTGTACATAACATATATAAACTTATATATAGTGCATATAATGCTTGTACATAGTATATATAAACTTGTATATATAGTGTGTATAATACTTGTACATAGCTTGTAAAAACTTTTATATACATAGTGTGTATAAACTTATACATAGTATGTATAATACTTCTACATAGCATGTATAATTTTTGTATATAATGTGTATAAACTAATACATAGTATATAAATTTATACATAGTGTGTATAATGCTTGTACATAGCGTGTACAATACATATATAAACGTATACATAGTAGTACAATACTTATATGTAGCGTGTATAAACTTATATAAAATATACATAATACTTATACATAATGTGTATAAATTTATAAATAGCTTGTATAATGCTTGTAAATAGCATGTATAAACTTGATCATAATGTATAATGCTTATATACTGCATATATAATGCTTGTATATAACATGTATATATTAGTGCATAGTTTATATAGTACTTATACATAACATGTATAAACTTGTTTATAGTGTGTATAATACTTGTACATAGTATATATAAACTTATACATAGTTTGTATAATGGTTGTACATAGCGTGTATAAAGTTATACATAGTGTGTATAATTCTTGAACAATTATATACAAATTTATATATAATATATATAATGCTTATATATAGCATGTATAAACTTATACATAGTGTATATAATACTTATACATAGTGTATATAATGCTTGTACATAACTTGTATAATGCTTGTATAAACTTGTATATAGTTTGTATAATATTTATATAAACTTATACATAGTATAAATAAACTTATGTAAACTTATTATAAAATGCTTATATATAATGTATATAAACTTGTATATAGTTTGTATAATGCTTATATAAAAATGTGTATAAACTTGTACATAGCGTATATAGACTTATTCATAGTGTATAATACTTATATATAGTATGTATAATGCTTAAACATATTGTGTATAATGTTTATACATTACTTGTATAATGCTTGTATACAGAATATATATTATATTATATATAGTGTATATAATGCTTGTTAATAGTACATATAAATTTATCCATAGTTTGTATAATTCTTATACATAGTGTGTTCAAAGCTTATATAAACTTGTAAATAATATGTATAATGCTTATATATAGCATGCAATAATGCTTATATATAATATATATAAATTTATATATAGTGTGTATAATGTTTATACATAGTATGTATAGTACTTGTACATAGTATGTATAGTACTTATATATATCAAGTATAATGCCGGAATATACCGTGTATAATGCTTGTATAAATATATATAATATGTATAATGCGTGTACATAGCGTGTATAATGCTTGTACTTTGCATTATAATACTTTTACGTTGCATGTATAACTCTTGTATATAGTGTGTGTAAACTTATACATATTGTGTATAATGCTTATACATAGCATGTATAATGCTTGTACATTGCACTATAATATTTGTATAAACTTATAAATAGTATATATAATGCTTGTATATAACATGTATAAACTTATACATAGTGTGTATAATAATTATACAGAGTGTGTACAAAATGGAATATATAGTGTATGAACTTGTACATAATATGTATAACGCTTGTATATAACATATATAATACTTGTGTAAACTTGTACATAGTATGTATAATACTTTTTATATAGCCTGTATAAAATTGTACATTATGTGTATAATGCTTTTACATAGTATGTATAAACTTATACATAATATGTATAAGTTTGTACATTATGTTTAAAAGTTTTTAACATAGTGTGTATAATGCTTCTATATTATATGTATAAAATAATACATAGCGTGTAGAGTACTTGTATAAACTATATATATATTCATACCGTATATATCTTGTACATTGTGTTTATAAACTTGTTCACAGGTTATTCAATATTTTTCTATAGGGTATATAGTCTTTACAATGATTGTAAAATCTTGTACATAGTGTGTATAATACTTGTACATAGTATGTATAAATTTATGTATAACATGTATAATGCATGTACAAACTTATACTTAGTATATATAATGCTTATATATAGCATGATAATGCTTGTATATAATATTAAATAAATTGTTTAATACATGTATAAACTTATACATAGAATGTATAATGCTTGTACATATTGTGTATAATGCTTATACATAGTTTATATCATACTTGTATATAGTTTGTGTAGACTTGTACATAGTATGTATAAAGCTTATATATAGTGTGTATAGTGCTTATACATAGTGTGTATATAGCGTGATAAACTTTTATATTATCTATATAAACTTGTATATAGCATATACAATACTTATATAAACTTCTATATAGTGTGTATAATGATTATACATGACATGTATAATGCTTTTACATTATATATAATGCTTATATATAGCATGTATAATACTTGTACATAGCTTTCTAAAACTTGTACATAGCGTTTATAAACTTGTTTATAGTATATAATACATATACATAATATATTTAATACTCGTAAATAGCTTGTACAAAGCCTGAATAAACTTATACAAAGTGTGTTTAATACTTATACATAAAATATATAGTACTTGTAGATAATTTGTATAATACTTATACATAACATGTATAAACTTAAACATAGTATGCATAAATTTATTCACAGTATATAATACTTATACATATTATGTATAATACTTATACATATTATATATAAAGTTTGTGTATAACATATATAATGCTTGTACATAATATGTATAAAGTTTTTACATAGTATATATAAACTTGTATATATTATGTATAATGCTTGTACACAGCATGTATAATGGTTAAACATAAGGTGTATAATGTTTGTACATATCATAAATAAACTTATACATAATATGTATAAACTTATATATAGTATGTATAATACTTGTATAAACTTATACATAGCATATGTATAATGCTTATACATAGCATTAAATGTAATGTATAATACTTGTATAAACTTATATATAGTGTGTATAATGCTTATACATAGTATGTATAAACCTATAAATACTGTGTTTATTGCTTGTATATAACATATATAAACTTTTACAAAGCATCTATAATACTTGTATAAACTTGTATATAGTATATATAATACTTGTATAAACTTTTACACAGTATATAATACGTATACATAGTGTGTATAATACTTATATAAACTTTTATATAATATATATAATGCTTATACATAGCATGTACAAATATGTACATAGCGTGTACATATCCTATATAATGCTTGTACATAACATATATAAACTTGTACGTAGTATGTATAATGCTTGTACATATCATGTACAAACTTATACATAACATGTAAAAACTTATACTTAGCTTGTATAATTCTTGTATATAGTGTGTATAATATTTGTACATAGTGTATACTATGCTTGTATATAGTATGTATAATACTTATATATATTGTGTATAAACTTATACATAACGTGTATAATGCTTATATATAGTATTTATGAACTTGTAAGTAGTATATATAAAGCTTGTATACAGTGTGTATAAACCTATACATTATGTATCTAATGCTTATACATAGCATGTATAATACTTGTATAAACTTATACATAGTGTGTATAATTCTTGCATATAGCGTATAAAATGATTTATATATGCCATATATGAGCATTATACATACCATGTATAAGTTTTTACACACTGCATTAAAATGAACAAGTATTAAATATACTATATACAATATTATACACACTATGTACAAGTTTATACATGTTATGTACAAGAATTATACACATTATGTATAAGCATTATACATACTATATACAAGTATTATACATGCTATGTACAAACATTATACATAATAGGTTCATGCATTATACACATTATAAACAAGTTTATACATGTTATGTAGAAGCATTACAAACATGTATAATGCATGTACAAACTTATACATAAGATGTGTAAACTTATATGTAGTGTACATAATTCTTATCTTTATATAATACTTGTCTACACTTGTACATAATATGTATATACTTATACATAGTGTGTATAAACTTATATATAGCTTGTATAATACTTGTACATAGCATGTATAATACTTGTATAAACTTGTACATAGTGTGTATAATACTTTTGTATAGTCTGTATAAACTTATATATGGAGTGTATAATGCTTGTACATAATATTATAAACTTGTACATAATATATATAATATTTGTATAAACTTGTAAATATTGTGTATAATACTTGTACATAGCATTTAAAATGCTTTTATAAACTTGTACATAGAGTGTAAAATGCTTGTATATATCATGTATAATGCTTGTACATAGCATATATAAGGCTTATATATAGTGTGTATAATACTTATATATAGCGTGTATAAACTTGAATATAGTGTTTATAAACTTATTCATAATATGTATAATGCTTATACATAGCATATACAATGTTCATATATAGCATGTATAAACATGTATATAGTATGTATAAACTTATATATAGTGTGTATAATGCTAGTACATAGCGTGTATAAACTTTTTTATAGTATGTATAATGCTTGTGCATAGCATGTACTATGCTTGTACTTAGTATATATATTTCTTGTATATAGGATGTATAAACTTGTATATGGTGTGTATAATTCATGTACATAGTATGTATAAACTTATATATATTATGTATAATTCTTATGCATAGCTTATATGATACTTGTATATAGTATGTATAATGCTTATACAAAGCATATATAATTTTTGTATAAACTTATATATGGTGTGTTTAATGCTTGTATATAGTGTGTATAATTCTTGTACGTAGCATGTATAAACTTGTTCATAGTGTGTAATGCTCATACATTGCGTGTATTATGCTTGTACAAAACATGTATAAACTAGTACATAATGTATATAATGCCTATATATAATATGTACAAACTTATATATAGTGTATATAAAACTTGTATATAACATGTATAACTTTATATATAGTGTATATAAAGCTTGTGCATAGGCATTATAAGTTTAAAACATAATATTTAGCACCCGTAAGAAAATTGAAGTAGCTGGAATTTCAAACTTTTCAATTCCCGATTTTACTGGAAACTTCATCGCCGGTGATAGGCAATGATGGTGGATGGCCGTCGACCTCCTGTTGACGCGCTTAAGTCAATGGAAGGATCAGATGGATGAATCAAGGATAAGGAGGATCAGCATTGGTTGTTTCAACGATCAGAAGCAGATAAGGTACAAACTAGAATCACTACAAAACCTCTCGTTATCAAAGAGGTAAGTGATATTCCTATGAAGAAGTCTATGGAATATGTGGAAGGTAAGGGCAAAAACATTTTGGATAATTCAGATTGTATTACTCCATTGTTTGAAAATCATGAGCAAGTTTGAAATAGAAGGAGTTGAAAGCTTCTTCATTTGAATTGAAGATTTTTCTAAACAAATTTGGATGTTCAAATGCAATCTCAGACCTATGGCCAGCGATAAATGTGAACATTTCGAATAATGTTAATAATAAATCTCATTCTATGGATAAGTTATCTTCTGTTCATTGCTCTGATTTTTCAATTAATCTTGTATCTCAATCTGGAATTGGTGGAGCTGATTTAAGAGCCTCTGAGGCTAAGATTTCTGGAAATGTTTCTAAAGTAAACACTGTTAATGCGTGGAAGAAAACTCAACACATAAAGATTAATTATGACATGGATTCGACCCCCATTACTGAAGACGGGATTGCAGTGATTATGAATTCTGAATTAGAAAATGTTAATTCACAAGTTCTCAGGAATTCTCTGGTTATCAAAGTATTGGGTAATAATATACCTTTTCCAGTTTGCAGTAGAGAACTAAGGAGACAATGGGCTAGATTTGGTAATTTCCATCTTACAACTTTGGGACTTGACTGGATTTTATGTTCCTTTTCAAAACCGGAAGCAGTTGAAGAAGTCTTGGAGGGAGGTCCTAGGTTCATAAGAGGAAATATTATTGGACTAGATAAATGGTCCCCCAACTTTTCACCTGAATCCCTTAATAGACTTACAGCTCTGATATGGATTTGATTGCCATGTTTACCATTGCACTGCTGGAACGAACAGAACATCTGTCGGATAGCTTCCAAGATAGGAATTCAAATTTATCTAAATGGAAATTCTTTTAAATGGGGTAAAAGGGAGTATGCCCGGGTTTGTGTTCGTATGGATATGAACCAAAAAGTTCCTAAAGGAATTTGGATAGAAGGATTACATGGTAGATCCTTTCAAAAGGTAGAATATGAGAAAATCTCTTATCTTTGCTACCATTATGGTGAACTAGGCCATTTAAAGAACAACTGTTCTTTGATCAATAATGCTTCTTCCAGAACAGTAGTTGTAGTATCAAATGTCATTGGGGAGAGGATGGATAGGGAGGTAATTCCAATGATCAAGATGAATTAGGACCTTGGATACAGGTCAAATTAAAGAAGAATAGAGCTGCCGAGAAAAGTTTTTTTAAGCAGAAATTTGAGATTCAAAATGTACAACCTCAAACAAAATCTATACCAGAAGCTGCTTAGATAATTGAAACAGAAGTAGTTCAAAATTCTATTTCAGAAACCATCAATAAATCCATAGGATTTAAGGAAAACAAAAGCACTGAAGTTCTATTTAATAATAGTTTCACTATCCTGGAAGAGGACTTGCAGAACGCTAAACTTGATGAGCCCATAGGTGAAGGTTGTACGACAGAAAGTATTAAAACAATTCCTCTTAAGGAAGATGAGAAGGTGACTGTAAATTCTAAGGTTGTTTTGACAATAGAAGGAATTGAAATAGTTAAAGAATTCAATGGAAATGAAGATTTTACCAATGACAATCTTCAAGTTGAATTCCTAGAGAAGAATGATTCTCATTCAAATGACATCAACGGGAAGGGTTGCTTGCGAACTCTGGTAAATCCTGAGGGATTACTAGCGAACTCAAGTATTCCCTATCATAAGTTAGATTTCAAATTGCAAAAAGAGCTGAAATCCTCGGGAAAGGATAATATTATTTCTTATGGGAGAAAAGGAGGAGGTCTTGTTAAAGGTAGGAAAGGGAGTAATCTTGTTCTTATCAATAATGACTTCAATAATTTTTTGGAACTGTAGGGGGGATAGGAAAAAAGAAGCCTCCCATTACTCGAAGGAATGCATTAAGGAGAATGATTTGATCTTTTTTGGGCTTTCTGAAATAAAGATATCTTCCTTTGATAGAAAGGATTGTGACAAGTTCATGGCAACATATGGGATTATTATATAATTCCTGCAGAAGGACATTCAGGAGGACTTATGGTTTGATGGAGGAAGGATCTTGCTTCCTTTTCAGTGTTGGTGACTTCTTCTCAAGCTATTATGGGAGAAGTAAATATCTTCAATAAAGGTGTTTGGCTCATTTCTTCTATCTATGGGAGTAATGATTTATACAAAAGAAGAATCATTTGGAAAACTCTTGAAGATAATTCAAATTCAGATTTGTCCATTATCATAGGAGGAGATTTCAACTGTCTTCTAGCTCAAGAAGATAAGCAAAGAGAGAAAAAATTTAAATTCTCTCAAGGAGTTCAAGATATGAGAAATTTTATAAGCTCATGTGATCTACACGAATTGAAATTCATTGGATCAAGTTTTACTTGGTGTAATAACAAGACAGGAGGAGCTCGAATCATGGAAAGATTGGATAGATGCATTTTGAATTAAATAGCTTTATAAATAATTCAAAATCCTGTTATTAAACACCTACCAAGATTAGCTTCCGATCATTGGCCCATTTAATTAAATCTGATGAGTCCAGCAACTCAGAAAAATAAAATGATTAGATATGAAGAAATATAGTCTTCATATGCTGCTTCAACTAGAATAGTTAACAGCTCTTGGAAGAAGAATATGAATGGAGATCCTGTTAATGCTTTGAACAAGAAATTTAAAAGAGTGTTAAAGCTCTTTATTACTGGAGTAAATCCAAACATCAGGATTTTATGTTGTTGAAGGAAAATCTGTTGAAAGAAATTTTGGAAATGCAATTAGAAGACACTGAAGTTTGTGGTCTGTCCAATAATAAGTTACAGCTGCTGAAATCTAAAATTAATGAGTTGAATATTACTCTATCTCATCTTAACACATGGTGGAGACAAAGAGCAAAGACAAAATGGTTGGTAGAAGGTGATTCAAACTCCAATTTTTTCCATATTTATGCATCTCGAAGGCGGAACTCTAATTGGATTCATCAAATTAAGGATAAAGATGGAAATGTTACTGAAGACCAAAGCCAAATTGAAAACATCTTTTAAGATTTTTTCAAACATAAATGGGAAGAGAATGATTGCTTGTTATCAGGATGGCCAAAACCTTTCAATGTATTGAATGAATTGGATAAACAAATTTTGGCTGAAGATTTAAGAAAAGAAGAATTAGAAGAAGTGGTTAAACAACTTGATTCCAACATTTCTCCATGTATAAATGAAATATCTTACTCTTTTATAAAAAAAATTTTGGTTAATCATTAAAGAAGATGTTTGGAAGGCTATTTCCTCTTTTTTTGAACAAGGTATTATGAGCCCTAGTTGGAAAGAAACTTTGGTAGTCCTCATACCAAAAATTGATAACCCGAATTTGCCTTCCAACTTTAGACCAATAGGTCTATGTTTATCTATGTATAAGTTGGTAGTAAAGATGCTATTGAACAGGATGATTGGTCTCATTCCTAAACTAATTTCTGAAGACCAATCTGCTTTTATTAAAGGCAGATCTGGTTCAGAACATATTTTATTAGCCCAAGAAGTTTGTAACAAATTTAGATTTTCTAAATCTAAAAAAGGACTTATGGCTATTAAAATTGACATGGAGCAAGCCTATGATAGTATGGGGTGGTCTACGCATATACAAGTCTTAAAAAATTTGGGTTTCCCATATAAGTTTGCAAATTATCTCATTCAATGTGTTACTTGTTCCAATTTTTCCATTCTTTTTAATGTTAAAAACTCTGATTGGATCAAAGCAAAAATGGGGTTTAGGCAAGGTTGCCCCCTATCTCCATTTATTTTCATCTTATGTTCTCATCTTCTCTCTGATGCTGTTATGCATAATGGGAAGGAATTCGGCATCAAAGTAGCTCCTAACGCCAAGAAAATTTCCCTTCTTTTGTATGCGGATGACATAATCTTGTTATTAGAAGCCAATAGAAATAGGGTTAAGAAAGCTAAAAAGATTTTGGAACATTATTGTAATTGGACTAGGCAAAAGATTAATTTTCATAAATCCTCCATTTTATTTGGGAATTCGATTCATAAAATGAGAGGTAGGAGATTGGCAAAATTCTGAATTTTAAGGTAGTAAAAGGTCTTAAATATCTTGGAATCAATATTGAATTGAAAAGATCTTCTCGGACAGATTTCTTTCATTTGCTAGACAAAGCAAACAAACATTTAAATGTATGGGGAAACTGGTACATTTCTTTAACTGGGAAGATTCTACTACTCAAATCTGTTTTATCTTCATTACCAATCTATCACATTTCTTATTCTTTAGTACCCTTAGGAGTACTAAAGGAATTGGACAGGATGAGTAGGGACTTTCTGTGGAATAAATATGATGGTAGTAATGGGTTACACTATGTATCATGGGATGTTCTTTGCGGACCTATTAGAATGGGAGTACAAGGTATTCAATCCATGGTATTCAAGGCTGGTCCACTTCGGGCAAAATTTGCATGGAAGCTTATATCTGGTTCTACTTCTATACTCTACAGAATTCTGAAGGTTAAATATGGTAATCAACTTTGGAATTTTCATATTAAATAGCAAAGTTCTCGAACTATCAAAATTATTTTCCATGGTTATAAAGCTCTTAAAGATATTTTAAGATGGAAGGTGTCTATAGGAAACAATATCAACATACTACATTATGTTTGGATTTTTGATTAATCCATATCCAGATGGCCAACCTTTGTCACTAACATGGAACCAAATAATCAGAATCTGTATTTCCTTATAAATAGAGGTGAATGGGATGCCAATAAATTGAAGTCATTCTTTGGGCCTGATTTGATTGAGATCATTAATAAGGTTCATATTAATTCTTAATCAAATGAAGATCTGTTGGAACTCAAATACAAATTTCTGGGTAAATCACTCTCATCCATAATATCAATGGAATCTGATGTGGATAGATGTGAAGATCCAAACTAGATATGGAGGAAAAAGCTTAAGCTTAGACCACGGGTGAATTTATTTTGGTGGAGACTTGGCATTAATGCAGTTCCTACCAAAGCATTTTTGAAATACAAAAAACTGTACAGTAATGAAGAATGCCTGAGAGGTTGAAATTCTATGGAAAATGAGTTCCATATCATGGTGAATTGCCAAAAGCTGATAAAGATTCTAAATGTTATTAGAAGTTGGAGATTCCCAATTCCTATTTTCAATTCCTTTGAAGGTTGTTATTTAGCTTTGAAACTAATGGCTAATACTAATCCTTTTATAGGAAATATTTACTGTTCTGCAGTCTTTTTAAATTTTATTAGCAGGAATATGTTTGTTCATGGTGGAAAGGAAGATAGCACCTCTTCTATAGCAGCCAATGCTATAAGCATGGCTGAAGCATCATTCAAAAGAAATTCAGATTACTGGGAAACCAACCAGCTTTCACAGCTGTCCTATCATTGGTTTCCTCCTCCTCCCGAATTGATTAAATTAAACATAGATGCCTCGGTTAAAAGCAATTACAATGAAGGAATTGGTGGAGTCTTCGAGACCATATAGGGAGATTTCTATGTTCATTTGGATTGAAATATAAGCACTGGGATTCAGGCCAAGTGGAGATGCAAGTAATTTTGCCTATTAAATCTTTCATTCTGGAATGGAGATATGACTACAAAGTAATTATCATAGAGGGAGAAAATAAAAATATTATTGATTTTGTATAAAAAATCTTTAATAAGCAACTTGGTGAAGAAGAAGAAAAATGCAATTGGGACTTCTCTTTTCTTTCGGAATTTAATCAGGTTATTTTCCATTTTGTCCATAGAAATAGCAATAAGTTAGTAGATTTTTGTGCTAACTATGCTAGCTCTTTAGATTTATTTTGGGATGATCTCTTTAGTAATAAGGTTCCTCCTTTTTTTTTTTTTTTACTCAAGGAGGACTGTGATTGTGGAGCAATCACTTAATAGGTTGTTTATTACTATCCTTTAATAATATTGCTCTATGCATTTCTTCAAAAAAAATGATTGTACATAGCATGTACAAACTTGTATATGGTGTGTATAATGCTTGTATATAGTATGTACAAACTTGTATATAGTGTGTATAATTTTTATATATAACATGTATAAATTTTTATATAGTGTTTATAATACTTGTACTTAGAGTGTATAATGCTTGTACATAGCAAGTATAATGCTTTTATAAAGTTGTATATAGGGAGTATAATGCTTATTTAAACTTGTACATAGTGTGATAAACTTATTTAAATATAGTGTAAAATTCTTATACAAAATATGTATAAACTTATACATAGTATGTATAATGCTTATATAATAACATGTATAAACTTATATATAGTGTGTATAAACTTATTTATAGTGTATAATACTTATACTAAATATGTATATTGCTTAAATATTGTGTATATTATACTTATACATAATATATATAATTCTTGTATAGCGTATATAATGCATTATACATAGTGTGTATAATACTTGTATACAACATGTTCAATGCTTGTATAAACTTGTACATAGCAATTATAATACTTGTACATCATATGTATAATGCTTGTACATCGTATGTATAATAATTGTATATAGCATGTATAAACTTATACATGCTATATATAGTGTGTATAATGCTTATACCTATGGTGTATAAATTTATATATAGTGTGTATAATACTTGTATATAGCATATATAAACTTGTATATAATGTATATAATACTTATATATGGCATGTACAATACTTGTATAAATATTATACATAGTTTATAGATAGTGTGTATAATGCTTATATAAACTTGTATATATTATGTATAATACTTATACATAGTATGTACAAACTTATATAATGCTTATATATAGTGTGTATAAACTTATACATAGGGTGTATAAATCTTATGCACAGAGTGTACAAACCGGTATACAATTTGTATAAACTTGGACATAGTGTGTTAAACTCATTAATAACACGTATAATGCTTGTATAAACTTGTACATTATGTGTATAATGTTTGTACATAACGTGTATAAACTTGTACATAATGTGTTTAATATTTGTATAAACTTATACATAGTTTATATAATGCTTTTACATAATATGTATAAACTTGTATATATGGTATATAATTCTTGTATATAGCATGTACAATACTTATACATAGTGTGTATAGTGCTTGTACATAGCATGTATAATGCTTGTTTAAACTTATACATAGTGTGTATAGTGTTTATAAGAGCGTGTGTAAACTTATATATAGCATGTATATAATGTTTATATATAACATGTATAAACTTATACCAGTATGTACACACTCTGTATAAGCATTATACATACTATGTATAAGTTTATATATGCTATATACAAGCATTATACTTACTGTATATAAGTTTATATAATATATATACAAGAATTATACACTACATGTAAAAGTTTATATAATTATTATATACATTATGTATATGATTACACACGCTTTGTACAAGCATTAAACATATTATGTACAAATTTATAGAAACATTATATACACGCTATGTACAAGCATTAAACATATTATGAAATGTACTCTATTCATCAGATTGACTAAAAATATGAACTATCCAGGACTAACTACCCATACCAAGGGATTTACTGCCAAAGTCCAATACCATTATTCAAAGGAAGAAGTGTAGTGTAAGTTACTTTTAATACATAAACTCATCATGTCCTGCTGCCCCGATTAAAGAGTGGAAAAATAAACTTACCAACCTGAGTGACACTACTCACACATGGCTCTGATACCAATTGCAGAAATTGAAAAGATAATAATGCTATAAAATTACGAAAATTGAAAAGATAATAATGCTATAAAGTAAGAAAGACAGGTTGTTAATCAAACTTACAAATTTTATTTCTTCAAGCAAAAGACTTCAGTACAAACAAAGCCTTACAACAATGGCATACAAACATATTTATAGAACTAGAAGCTTAGAGGGGAAGAAAACTTACAATTATTAAAGTAAATCCAGTACAGTTATTAAAGCATAAAGTAAACTAAAGGTACATATAATATTCTTCACTATGGTGGTTGATTACAGCTGGTAGGAGACCATTATCCTGCTAAGATAATGGAGAATATAAAGAGAATATAACACGTCAAAAGGCAGTACGATTCTGCCTGTAAAGCTCCTTTATTAAAAGTCTTCGGTGTCTTCGGAGATTGGAGCTATGTCAGGATGATAACTTGGTCATGTATCTTCAACTTTAAGTGAGGAGTGGTCCCATGCATCAGGTACAGTGTCGTCTGATCTTTGAGAGGCCATTTCGTCGTCGTCAGGGAATAACTGGGTCATTTGTTCCCAATAAGCATTTTGGAGATGGATTTTAATCTGCTCAGGAGTTTCATGAGGATAATGTTGTTTAAAGGATTTTTGAAGATTCTTTAGAGAAAATGCTGCAGTAGGTGGTTACCTTTGATTTTTGATAAGGTTATTTTGTATTACCTTATCAATTTGCTTCTTTTTATCATCAATTAATTAGGCATAAGACAGTTGATATTTATGGAGGAATCTTGATTGAATTCTAAATTCCAGGACCATATCCAAGGGATTTGTACTTGAGTAAAAAAGAAAAATTCACTCATGCCATCTATAAAATCGTCAGTTTTGATAACTCGAAGGTGGGGAGATGAATCTACCCATACATTATAACTAGCTTGTAGTTTGGTTGGTAAAATGGGAATGATTGCCCCTTTCTATTCCCACCAGTGGTAAAACCAAGAAGGAATAGGATTATTTAAGATTTCTGGATTTAGAATAAACATCCAGGAATGAGAATGAGTTGGGTTAAGTACATAAAATGTTTTATGCATTGTTTGGATATAAGTCCAGTAATTAAACGAGCAAGTTTTAATGTTGCCAACAGGCAACGAAATATCAAATTTTTGGAATTGAAAAGGGGTTATTCCCCAATCTTTATGATGAATAATGATGAGAATGTTTGCTCGGCTATAAGTGATGTTATGTTTGTCATCATAATGATGTTTAACTTCAATACATTGAAGATGAATAAGAATAGCCTCATAAGTTTCTCGATCATATGAAGATTCTTGAGGGAATGGATTAGTGTTTAGATATTTTTTGAAGATAATCCATGGAGAGGTGATATCTTTATCTTCAGGATTCAAATGTAATAAATGTTCCACGTTCATTTTGAGTATAGGTTCAAACATCTCAGATGTTTGTTGGGTATTTTCTGGATTGCCTTTTTCAGAAGGTTTTTTATTGATTGGGCTCATTGAGATTGGGCTCATTGAGCTCTTCGGCTCCATAAAGATAATTTTTTAATGGTATCATTTTTGGAGGAGTAAATTCTCCTCTGCCGCGGCCCGTTGGACCGCGTCCTCTTCCACGAGGATTGCGGCAAAGAGTAGGCCATCCTCTTCCTCGATTTCGGATGGATGGTAAAGGGCGCCCTTTAGGGGTGCGCCACCCTTCATTATCCATTTTTAGCAGGAGTCCCTGTAAGATATTCACGAGTTAGTAAATCAGGCAAAGAATTATCATTACCTTTAATATATTCGATAGTAAAATAAAAAATAGCAAGTTGAGCTTGCCAAGAGGCAAAAATTTTCTTAGAAGCAAGATTCTTAACATATTTTTGAAGGATGAACTTAGCAGAGGAGCAATCTATGCGTAGGATAAAAGTAGTATTAAGTAAATCATCTTGAAATTTATTAATAGATTTTACGATAACTAACATTTCTTTTTTAATGGTAGAGTAATTCTTTTGAGTAGGATTCCATAGTCTTGAAGTAAAACAGATTAATTCTTCTTTATTTGTTGATGAATTCTTTTGTTTAAGAATTCCTCCATATCCTATATCAGAAGCATCTCTCTATAATTTTTAAATAGTCAGGGTTGGCTAAATTAATTCAAGGTAAATTTTTAACATGATGTTTAATATTTTATATCGCTTTTGTACATTCGTCATCCCAAGGGGGAGAATTTTTACGAAGCCTTTTAAATAAGGGTGCATCATCTTTTGCAAGATTTTGATAAAAGTTAGAAACATAATTTAAAGTGCCAAGAAATCCTTGGAGCTATTTTTTATAAAGTATTTTGTTAGGAAATTTATCAACAAATTCAATACTGCGTTGAATAGGAGTAATAGTATCATTTGTAATAGTATGTCCTAAGAATCTTATTGTTGTTTGAAATAATTTTATTTTTGGTTCTGAAATTACAAGGCCATTTGTCCTTGAAAGTCAAATAAAGGTTTTAAGATGTTTGAAATGTTCATCAATAGTTTTAGAGAATATTAATACATCATCTATGTAGACCAAGATGTATTTATTATATGAATTAAATATTTCATTCATGATTTTTTGAAATTCTAATGGAGCATTTTTTAATCCGAATGGTATAACATTCCATTCGTATTAGACCAAATGGGACTGTGAAGGCAGTCTTATAACGATCTTTTTCTTTGATCTGAATTTGTCAATATCCAAATTTTAGATCGAATTTGGAAAATAAATTAGCTTGTGCTAGTCTATTAAGAAGATCTCTTTTATTACGAATATGATATCTTATCCATTTTAATACTTGATTAAGTGGTTTGTAATTTATTACTAATCTAGGTTTACCTCTTTCTTTTTCAGTTGCATTCATAACATAGAATGTTGTACAGCTCCAAGGAGAGCTAGATTTTTGAATAATTTGTTTGTCTAATAAATCGGTTATTTCTTTGTGACTAAGATCGAGATATTCTCGATTCATTTGTGAAGGTCGAGATTTAGTCGGTATTTGACTTTCATTAAAGTCATCAACATATGGAAGACTTATGCAATGTGTTTTTCTGTTCCAAAAACTAATAGGATTATCTCCACAAATAGTAATTTTAAAATGTTGTTCAATATCTAGGATTTTATTTTTAATTATTGATTTTTCTAATTGATTTTTTAATTCGACATTTTGAATTTCTTTAAATAAGAAATTTATATGTAATTGTTTTCCTTTAAATTTATTAATTTCATTTAATATGATTTCTTTAGGATCTGTGATAAATTTAAATTGTATAGGAGGATTGCATACATGAGAAGTAATACCTTCAGTATCAGTAGTTATAGGCATTATATTATAAAGAAATGGAGTTCCTAGTATAATATGTTGAGATAAATTTTTAACTAATAGGAATGGAGTTTTAATACAGTAGTCTTGTTGACATACTACTACTTGAGAAAGTTTATATTCAATTTTCATACTGTCTCCACTGGCGAAGGTCAGTTTTTGTGTTGTTTTTTCAAAGTATATTGAAGGAACTAGTCCTTCTTGAATACAATTCATATATGCTCCGCTGTCGACTAAGGCTGTTAAATTTTTAAGTACGAGGGATTGATTAATGACTAAAGTGATGGAAATAAACCACTTATGGATAATTGCCTTTTGTAGGTAATTTATAAGGGTATTATTTTCATAATTTTGATTAAGTTCTTCTGGATCAGGTTGATCCAGAATTTGTTCTAATTCAAGGTTTGTTATTCGAACATATAGTTTATCTTGTTCGGATTTTAGGGTTTGAATTTCTCTTTTTAAAATTTTTAATTCAAGTTTTAAATTTTATAATGTTGTTGGTGAGGGGTTCGTCTCTTGCTCTTTTAATTTAAAGCGATCTAGGACTTCTTTCATATAATAGTTTGGAAATTTTTGCATTTGAGATAGAGGAGGATCTTCAGAATTACCGAGTAATTTAATAATTTGTTCTTTAGTTTTATAATCTTGAATGTTTGCTAGCATTTCAATAAGTTGATCCTTTTGTTCATTAGTAAGAACAAATAATCCTTATTTTGCTACAATAGCTTTGTAGTAATCATTACTAGAGCAATTATTACAACATGATGAAGAATCAGAGTTAGATTGTTCAATTTCATAGTCAGAGTTATTAGATTCAGAAGCAGCTCAGATTCATCGAAGTTTAAAAAAATTTTCATTAATAAGTCTTTTGTATCATTGTCTAGATTTAATTGAGTTATTTTTGCTTTCATGGAGTATTTATTTGAATAATGTCCCATTTTTTCCACATTTAAAGCATTTGATAGCTTTTCTTTAGATTTAGACTGAATAGGTTTTTCTTTAGGTATAAATGATTTTTTATGAAATTTCTTTGAATGAGCTCTTAGCTTTTCTTTTTTATTTGACTTTTGTTTTGCCAAATGTCTTTCTCTTTTTGTTAATGGTCCGGGGCAAGAGAATTGTTCGCAAAAAGCTCCTAATTGTTTACGATCTGATATACATTCTTGTTTAAGTTGTTGTGCCATTCTAATATCATTACATAGTGTGATTCCTACTTTGATACATTCGCTTATTATATGTCCATATGTATAATATTCAAAGCTTAACTGTCCATTGGCAGTTCTCAATTTTTCTTTAACTTTAGTAGCAAAGGTAGCAGGGAGTCCTTCCAAGAATTTTTCTTTCCAGTAGCTTGAACTTGCATCGGAAAGATTCATTACTCTAGTTATAAATACATCTTTATACCATTGAAAAATGCAATAAAGATGGCCTTTTTAATTTTTGTAATAGAGAACGCATTTGTTCTCGATTGTCTAACATATATCCTAGAAAATGTTCTAGAATATTATGAATCAGTGTATATACTGCCTCATCATTTGGTTTTGAGGTGTCTATTAAATTTTTATCACTTTGTAGATCATTTCTTTCATCTTGATTTAAATAATTATCCCACCATCCTTTAAGGATTCCGGTGAAACCATTAACAATAATTTGGACTACTTCCCATGGTTTATTATTTTTACTTTGTGCTACAGTAGCATATATTAACATTTGATGAACGGTTTTATGAACTTGATAGTCAGATAAACCATCAAAATTCCATTCAGATAACTATCTAGGGTTATATGGAATTTTTTCATTTAACTCTTCTTCATATAAAAGATCATTAGGGGATGGTCTTTGATAGTAATATTTTGCTAAGATTTTTTAGGGTATTTGATTCTGTTTAAGGATAATGGTGTTTCGGTATGATGATTTAGAGTTGTTGATCTAAATTGATCTTCTAATTGATCAATGTTATACTCGCTGGAGGAGCTTTCTAATGTTTCATTATCCGATGATATCTCATCTAATGTGGTTATTTTTTGGGATTTAATTTGTTTTATTACTTCGGACATATTTAGATCTTCATCAAATTGTATTTTAATTGGTGGTGGAAGATTTATAACTGGTTTTGAAATAATCATTTTTGAGCTTGAAGTCTCGAGTTGTGATGGTTTTATTGCTTTGAATAGATTTGTTTTTTCATTAGTGTTTATAGATTTTGATTGATCTATTGAATCTTTTAATTGATCTAGTTTTTTATCAAGACTTTCTAAATACACAAAGTTATAGTTTGTATTGTATGATTAGTGAAATTAAGTTGCTTAATAATGGTTGCTAGTTCTCTTATATCGTGTTGATCGGATGGAATATTTCCAAATTGACTCATTAAAATATCAGATTTTGAAGATGGTCCTTGCAGCATTCTGATATTAGAAGTTATATTTGTTATGAACCAATAAACAAATGGAATAGTAGCTTTCCATTTTGTTTTAGATTCTCAAGTTCATTAAAATATTGATCAGAGAATTTTATTCATTCTTCTTTTGAGAACATGTTTCTGTACCAGGTTCTAAATGGTTTAAATTTTTCTAACATATAGTGACGGATAACCATCTCTCTAAGGGCTGTATTAAGTCCATAAATCATTGAAATTGCATTTCGGAGCGAGTCGGGGATCTAAAATCTTGATTGTCCCTGACTGGATGAAATATTCTATTTCGATTGAGGTTTAATCCTGGACTAGAAGTTATATCAGTTTCGTCTGAATTAGATGTTTTAATTTTATCTACTGTCGTTGAAGGAATAGAGATTCTAGGAAGATTGATAGATCTTCTTGGATTAAATCTTACTTCTACATCTCCATCAGATGTTTGGATTATTTGATCTATATCTTGATTGATAATAGGTTTAGGTGTAATTACTTGAGGAAAATCCATTGATCTGGGAATGTTACTTCATTCCATTTAATTACTCTGTTAGTAGCTATGTTTGAGGCAAATAGATTTGTTTCTATTAGAGTAGTTCTATTATTGGGTTGAACTGTTTTTTTAACTCTTGGACTTAAGGTATTCATTACCTTAAAATAGATTTTATAAATTAATGCTATTGTTTCAGATCCAGGAAGAAAGTTGTATCCATGGAGTTCAAGATGTAATTTAATTTCTTCAAATAAATGTACATCAATTAATGATAAACTGAGATTTGGAAAAGTATTAAAATAAACTGGTCCATGACAAAGACTAGTTTCCATTACTCCCATAAGGGATTGTGCCCAATTAAGGCATCGGCCATCTCTTAGATAAGCTAAGATAGATGCATTGAGTCCTCTTAAATTTAGAGGTTTGAAAGAGATTTGGATTAAACCAATATGCAAGTATTTATAATCTTGCATGTAAGATCTAAGATCGTCATAAGATAACAGAGAAATAGTTTTCTTTGTTAAATCGATTGTAATAGATTGTTCTACCATTTTAATGGTAGTTTTTCCTTTGAAGTCAAAGGTTCTGATTTGATAAATTAAGGTTTTATCTACCTTAGGTAGAGACCATTTATTAAGGTCTTCCTCATTTAGAGGATATTCTATCAATTCAGCATTTTTAATATCGTGAAAAGAGGGTATTTTACCCTTATTAAGGATAGATGAAGAAGATGAAGATGCCATCTTTATAAGACTCGATTGGTAAGCTTCTTTTTCAATGTATTAATAGAGGAGGCATATTAGAGATGGTTTAGTAAGGAAAGAAACGTACTCTATTCATCAGATTGAATAAAAACATGAACTATCCAGGACTAACTACCCATACCAAGGGATTTACTGCCAAAGTCCAATACCATTATTCAAAGGAAGAAGTGTAGTGTAAGTTACTTCCAATACAATACTTGTATAAACATTATACATAGTTTATAGATAGTGTGTATAATGCTTATATAAACTTGTATATATTATGTATAATTCTTAAACATAGTATATACAAACTTGTATAATGCTTATATATAGTGTGTATAAACTTGTACATAGGGTGTATAAATATTATACACAGAGTGTACAAACTGGTATACAATTTGTATAAACTTGGACATAGTGTGTTAAACTCATAAATTGTGTGTATAATGCTTGTATAAACTTGTACATTATGTGTATAATATTTGTACATAACGTGTATAAACTTGTACATAATGTGTTTAATATTTATATAAACTTATACATAGTTTATATAATGCTTATACATGATATGTATAAACTTGTATATATGGTATATAATTCTTGTATATAGCATGTACAATATTTATACATAGCGTGTATAGTGCTTGTACATAGGATGTATAATGCTTTTTTAAACTTATAGTGTGTATAGTGTTTATAAGAGCGTGTGTAAACTTATATATAGTATGTATAAACTTATACAAAGTGTGTATAATGTTTATATATAACATGTATAAACTTGTACCAGTATGTACACACTCTGTATAAGCATTATACATACTATGTATAAGTTTATATATGCTATATACAAGCATTATACTTACTATATATAAGTTTATATATAATATATACAAGCATTATACACTACATGTAAAAGTTTATATAATTATTATATACACTATGTATATGTTTACACACGCTATGTACAAGCATTAAACATATTATGTACAAATTTATAGAAACATTATATACACTATATATAAATTTATACTCAATATATATAAGCATTATACACGTTATGTACAAGCATTATACTTGATATGTACATGCTATATATAAGTATTATACACACTATATGTAAGTATTATACATGTTATGTACAAGTATTATACACACTATATACATATTTATACACGTTATGTATAAGCATTATACATACATTATAGAAGCAATGTACAAGCATTTTACACATTATATATAATTTTATACACGATATGTATGTTTATAAAAGATATGTACAAGTTTATATATGTTATGTACAAGAATTATACACACTATATAAATATTTTACAAGTTTATACATGCTATGTACAACCATTGTACAAACTATGTTCAAGATTATATATGTTATATATAAGATTTATACACTATGTACAAGTTTCTATATGATATAAACAAGTATTACATATATGTATAAGTTTATAATAGAAATATAAACACTATATAATAGTTTATTCAAGCATTATAGATGCTATATATAAGTATTATACATACTATGTATAAGTATTATACACACTATGTATAAGTTTATATAAGCTATATACAAGAATTAAACACACTATATACAAGTTTGTAGAAGCATTATATGAAATTACTAAATGACAAGAGGGGGGGTGAATTGTAAAAGTCTTTTGATTAATAAAATTAACCCTAAACAAGAGTTCTATTTTTTTTGTTGTTTTTGAAATATTAAAACAAAGATTTATCCAAATTTGCTTTCACAAAAAACCACATGCAATAGATATGACAAGATTAAAGTGCAAGCAAAAAGTAAACAATGATAAAGAAAGAACACACCAAGAATTTTATAGTGGTTCGATCAAAATATGACCTACGTCCACTCCCCGGAGTCCTCCACTCCGGGATTTTCACTATAAAAAATAGTTCTCCTTTTGCCCCCCTTGGCAAGGCGGAGAAGCTTGTACAAACCTCCCTTTCACCAACCCGGCGTGGCGGAAGACCAAACTCTATTTTCGCCCTCCTGGCGATGGCAGAGAACCTTCTCGTTTTTCTCCCTCCTGGAGAAGGCAGAGAACCTTGAGGCAACGGATGCAGACGAGCCTTTCCCTTGGAGATCCTCCCTCAAATCCTTCTCGGGCCACAGGAGGAGCAAGATGCAGCAAGCTTGGAGCAACCGTGTGATCTCCCTCACACCTCTTCTACCTCACAATGCTCACCTCCTCCTTCCCCTCAACCTTCAAGAATTTCTCTAGAGTTTTCTCCCTTGGAATCCCTCTCTAATCATGTTCACCCCCTCTGTAATCTTACCCAAAAAGAACTTGATTGATATCTAAAAAAAAGGCTCCAAAAACCTCTGAATTCAAAAGTATCCGTTACTGTTCGTACAGTACGATCTGGTATCGTACAGTACAATCTTCATAAACAGCCGTCGTCCTGGTACGAAGATGTACGAACAGTACAAAAACAATTCGTACTGTACGATATAATATCGTACGGTACGATTCAACAAGATACTATTCGTACAGGATGATGGTCTGGACGATCGGATGTCGTCTCTGTTCATCGTATGGTACGATTGACATCGTACAGTACGATGTGACAAAAACCAAGAGATCGTCCAGGACGATATCCGGGACGATCATACTTCGTCTCTGTTCATCGTATGGTACGATCTAGTTCGTACAGTACGATGTTCAAATTTTGATTAGGCCCGGATTACATGCACTAATCACGGGTTAATTTAAGTAAGAACTAAAAACATATCGTACAGTACGAACATGTTCGTACAGTACGAACGGCGCAAAAACACTTGCTTAATATTAAAACACGGCTAGGGTTTTGGATCTGAACATATCGTACCGTACGAACTACTTCGTACAGTACGATCTATTCACAGATTTGCCCACATAGCTTGGATCGTACGGTACGAAATAAAATCATACAGTACGATCTCCAGATAAGAATTTTAGTTATATTTTGCAGTTAAAAAAGAACTCTCCCCCTGTGTGTGTGCATGGTTGCTCTTACTCTTACGTATTTTGTAGCCAGACTCAATAAAGTAAAAAAGTACAATAAATGGAAAATACAATGTTTGACTCATACTCCTAATCTACTCGGTCTTGAGTCTTCCTTTCTTCCTGAGTCACTTGTGATCTTCCTGAAATGTTAGTGCTCAAAGAAAATAACAAATAAAATAATAATCAATGAAAAGCAGTTCCAAAACACTCATTATTTGGCATCATCAAAATCTCAAACTCGGGGTCACGGGTTGCAACATTATATATATTATGTACAAGCATTTTATACACTACGTACAAGCATTATACATAATATGTACAAGTTTATACAAGCATTATAAATACTATGTATAAGTATACACACTATATACAAGTTTATACAAGCATTATATACAATATATATAATTTTATACATGCTATGTATAAGCTTTATAAATTATATGTACAAGCATTATACATAGTATATACAAGTTTTGTATACGCTATGTATTATAATTATGCACATTATGTATAAGCTGATGCATGCTTGGTACAAGCAATATACACACAACATATAGGCGTTATATATACTATATATAAGTTTATATATACTATGTATAAGTATTATACACTCTATATACAAGTTTAAACATGCTATATATAAGGATCATACACACTATATATAAGTTTATACATGATATATACAAGCATTATATATACTATATAAAAGTATTTTATAAATTATGTAAAAGTTTATAATGTTTAAACATATTATGTACAAGCATTGCACCCGTTATGTACAAGTATTACATAAACTATGTATAAGAATTATACACACTATGTATAAATATTATACACTATGAATAGGTTTATACACATTATGCATAAGTTTATACATGCTATATACAAACTTTATACATGCTACGTATAAGCATTTTATATAATATATACAAGTTTATACAAGTATTATATACGCTATGTATAAGCATTATATATGCTATATACAAGAATTATAAACACCATGTACAGGTTTATACACGCTTTGAACAAGCATTATACACACTATATACAAGTTTATACAAGTATTATATATATTATAAACAAACTGTATATAATATTTTTACACGTATTGTATAAACTATATATAAGTTTATATATTCAAAAATTATACACACTATATACCAGTTTATATAAGCATTAAATATGCTATGTTTAAACTGTGTACAATGCATTATACACAATATATACAAGTAATATACATGCTCTGTATAAGCATTATACATATTATATACAAATTTTTATAAATACTATACACATAATATACAAGCATTATAAATACTATATATAAGTTTATGCATACTATGTATAAATTTTTATATGTTATGTATAAGTATTATACACACTATATGAAAGTATTCTAAATGCTATAAACAAGCATTATATAAACTATGTACAAGTTTATACATAATATGAACAAGTATTATACATACTATGTATAAGTTTATACAAGCTATTTACAAGAATTATATACACTATTTATAATTTATAAAAGCATTATACACACTATATATAAGGCATATATACCCGATGTACAAGCATTATACATGCTATATACATGTATTATACACACTATATGTAAGTTTATATAAGCTATATACAAGTATTATTCATAATATGTTTACATTTATATAAGCATTATACATGTTATGTACATACATTATACACGCTATGTATAAACATTATATAAACTATATAGAAGTTTATAAATGCTATATTTTTTTTTTTTGAAGAAAGCAATTTAATGCATTAAGAATCAAAGAAACTAATTACAAGTAATAAAAGGATCACATTCCTCCTTGATAAGGTTCCATAATAAGGAAGGAATGTTTTCCAAAGAGAAACTATCAAAATAAAAACTATCATCTAAAGCAAGGGTAGCACAACAATTAGCTACCTTATTACAATTTCTAGAAACATAATGAAAAATTACCTTATTGAAGTTCTTTAATAACCAAAGATCCTTATAAGACCATCTATCCATGAGCCATTTATTCTTCTTCTTCAAAGAATCATGAATAAAATTGATAATATTTACATTATCACTCTCCACAATAATTCCTTTGCATTCAAGCATCCAATCACAAAGGAAGTCCTTGGCTGCAAAAACTGCATCAAGCTCCAATTGAGCTATATTACAATGAGTTCTCTTTTTCCCAAAAGCACTAATGAATCTGCCCATGTGATCACGAAAAATGCCTCCAATCCCAGCTTGATTGGATCCAAGTAGAGAAGCATCCACATTGATTTTAATCCAATCCTTTGGAGGGGGGCACCAAGGATGAAGGGACTCCCTAGGGAGATTAGTGCCCAAACTTACAAGAAAAGGATTAACATTGGAGGTAGCCAAATAAAGAGCATTAGCTGCAACTAAATAGCTCGGTATAGCAGTTTTTGGTGCTGAATTTCATTTCTATTCTTCCATGACAAGTAAACAATTGTGCAATAGAGTTTCACCATTCCAGAATTTTGAACTGTTAGAGCCTTTAAACTATGCAAACAATCATCCAAAGAATTGAATAAAGGTATTTGAATACCCCATTCACGAATTCTCATGATTACCTCAATCAAGTATTTATAATTAACCATGATATGCTCATAAGACTCAATGGAATCACAACCTCTAGCACAGTTTATAAAATCTGAAATTTTTCGTTTCTTTAAAAAAACATTAGTTGGGATTGCCTTTTTGCCAAGTCTCCACCAAAAAGTTTCCATCTTCTTGTTTAGTTTTAGCTTCATCAACCAATTAAAGAACTCATATTCATCATCACTTAATCTATTAGAGACAATAGATTCAAAAGAGAGAGCTGAAACAGTCTTGCCCGAGCACCAATTAATCAATTCAATGTTGTCATCAACCTCTATATCAATGCTGATTTGGGAAATGATCTCAATAATTTCTTGATGGAAAGCTATTTGTAATTTGAAATAATTCCAATCTCCATTGTTTAAAAGGAACTCACTAATTGTGGCATTCTCAAGATAAACACAATTGATAAAAGTGGGCCAACGGTTTAAACATTTATCATGCAACCAAGTATCATTCAAAACATTGATACTCTTTCCATTGCCAATGTTCCACCTAGCTATATTCTTCAAAGCCTTTCCTCTATCTAAAAGGATATGCCAAGCACTAGAGCCAGTTTCACGGTGAGCTTCATGTAAAATGTCATCCCCATATTTGTGCTTCATGGTTTTGTGAAATAAAGAGTCGGGTTTTTGAAGAAAATTCCAAGCCACATTGGATCAAAGAGATCCAATTCTAGATAAAGGGGAATGTAAACCCAACCCACCAAATTTCTTTGGTTTACATATCTCATCCCAAGCCACATAATGAATACCCCTATCACCATTTTGTTTATGCCAAATAAAGTTTCTACAATGCTTTTCAGGTTCAAGAAGAACTCTCTTGGGAATTAAAGAATTTGTAATGAGATAGTTTGGCATAGAAAGTAAAGAGCTCTCAATAAGAACAATTTTACCTCCCAAGGAAAGAGATTTCTTGCTCCAAGCATTTAACCGATCCAAGACATTGCCAATTAGCTCCTGAAAATCAACAATTTTAAGTCTTCTAAGAGCCATCTTCACACCAAGATAAATCATTTCCTTCACCATTTTAATGCCCAGCAAATTGGTGATTTTCTTCCTCATTTTCTTTCTTACATTTTTCCCAAATAAAATCTGGGATTTGTTAAGATTAACTCTTTGGCCAGACCAATTGCAAAAGTCCTCCACAATCTTCTTCATCATCAACTAACTTCTGCATTTGCATTCATCTAAAAAAGCTATTACAAACTATCAATTAAAAACTAATGCCCATTTGGCATTCTAGAAAAAGAAAAGTAACTATCCTCCTCAAGGATTTCTAAAAACTCTTGAGGAATGTCTCTATCTCCTATGTCCCAAGAAAAAAGAACTATCCACTGCCCTCTGTGCACAAAAGTGGGCTGCTCTATTGAACTTTCTATATGTATGAACAAATAAGACCTTTTGGAACATCTTCAGCCAATCCATGTCCATGCAATCCGTCCCTTGCAGCTTCCAATTGTCCTTATGCCAGAAATTCTGCATGTATTTGATCACTCCTGCATTATCTCCCTCTATAATGACTCCATAAAAATCAAACATCCAAACAGAAAGGATTTTGTCTATATACTTAAAAGCCAACAATTCTACTTGTGTGCTGTCCCAATGTGTAACACACCAACCAGCTGCAGCAATCAGCTTCCCTTCACAATCCCTTATAACAATTCCAATACCTCCCGCATTCGATCGATGCAAAGCTCCATCCAAGTTAATTTTCAGCCATCCTGTAGGGGGGGGACACCAAGAGTACAGAGAAGACAATCCAGCGGATTGAAAGGTATCCCGTTGCTCCAGATGAAATGAAAAACAACCTTGGTCCAGGACCTCCAACATATTAGCAGCCAAATATGCAGAAGAACATCCACCTTTACCATGTTTAACAGCATTCCTATTGTCCCAAGTTTGATGAACAGCTACACAATACATCGGCACCCATCTTCCCTCACATCAGCAGACTTCCCAATAGCATCCCATAGCTCATCAAATGAATCAAACCGAGGAATCACCAATCCCCAGTTTTCCAAAACTTTGAAGACGTCCCGGAGCTTCTTGCAGTTACAAGTGAAATGATCAATGTCTTCCACTTCCCCACATCCCAGAGGACAATAAGTATCAGCAGAAAGGCCCCTTCTACAAAGCCAAGCATTAGTTGGGATGTTGTCTTTATAAACTCTCCACCAAAACAATTTCTCCCTAGGCCTCATCCTGCATTTAAAAATAATGCCAACGGGATCATCTTCTTCCGTGAAACAATTGTTGTAAACCACAGCAGAAACTGTTGAACATAAAGGGCTCTTCATCAATTCCATAACATCTGAATCCAATTCAATTTCAATTGGAATTTCACATATTCTGTCCATCATCAACTCTCCAAAGCATAGAAGGAGTTTCGGCCTATCCCATCCAATCCCTTCCAGAATGAAATCTGCCACCATCAGATTTTCAATAATGTTGATATCACAGAATGTAGGCCATCCAGATAATGCCCTGTCCCAAATCCATACATCATTCAACACTTCAATCTTCCTTCCATCATAAATCTTCCAGCGAACCGAGCTGCTCAAACTACGGGCTCCTTCACAGATGATCTTCCAGCAAATGGAGCTCCCCTTCCTCCCATCATAATGCCACGGATTATCCCCATATTTGTGCCTCATACATTTCTGAAATAGCTCCAAAGGTTTGCAAATAAACTCCCAAGTAATACGAGCTCTCAATGGTCCAATCCAGTTGTCACCCGTATGAAAACCCAGACCACCCTTGCATCTTGGACGTGCCATGCTTTCCCATGAAGCATAATGCATGCCTTTATGTGTAGCATCTCTGTCCCAAAGAAAGCTGCGACAGATTCTCTCAATATCATTCAGAACAGATCTTTGCACCCCAGTATGTGTTATCATATAGACAGATAACGGCAGTAAGACTGAATTAATCAATGTAACCTTTCCAGCCAAAGACAAATGACGGATCCCCCAGGACAGTGTACAAGCCCTGGCCTTTTGAATTAGTGGAGTGAAATCCTTCCTGGTAAGCCTCCTCAGTGCCAATTTGACACCCAAGTACTCCAATTCAGCAACTCTGCAGCAGCCAATCATCTTGGCTAATCTAGATCTTGTAGTTGAAGACGTCCCCTTGCTGAAAAGAATGGCAGATTTGCCATTGTTGACCCTTTGGCCAGTCCAGCTACAATAGTCTTCAAGAATAGCTTTGATCTTCCTAACATTGGGGATTGAAGCACCTGCAAAAAAAAGAATATCGTCAGCATAAAGGAGGTGGGAGACAGAAGGTCCCCCAGCACTGATTTTTATAATTTTATAGATCCATTAATAGAAATAGAGAATCTCACCTCAGTAACACATTCCAGAAGCAAATTAGAAAAGTAGTTGGGAAAGCCATACCAAATAAGAGTGTGATGAAGAGTGGCCCAACCCATACTATCATATTCTTGCTCCATATCAAGTTTGATAGCCATAGCTCCTTTTTTATGCTTGGAAACTTTGAACTTATGAAACATCTCTTGAGCTAAGAGACAATGTTCAGAAATAGATCTACCAGGTATGAAAGCCATCTGCTCTTCTGAGACCAATCTAGAGATAATCTTCTTTAATCTATTTACAAGCATAGAAGCAATAATTTTGTATTTCATTTGACAAACGATAATGGGACGAAAATTTGCTGGAACCAAAGGATTTTTAATTTTAGCAATCAAGATAATAAGAGTATCCTTCCATTCTCTACACATTCTACCAGTTAAGAAGAAGTTGTTAACTGCATTCCATAAAGTGTCCCAAACAATGCTCCAAAAGCTTTTGTAAAAAGAGGAAGTAATCCCATCTATGCCAGGGGATTTATTATTACCTTGCTGGAAAATCAAGCTCTTCAAGTCTTCAACCGTGAAAGCTTCATTAAGCATAGAGTTATCATCCACCATAATTTTCTGATTTTGTAAAACTGTTGGCCAATCCGTCAGCTTGCACTCTTTAAATTGCCATTTTTTTCAAAGAAATCAAAGAAGACTTTTTGGATTTGATCTTCATCAACTACTAACTCATTGGTTTCATCCTTTATTTGATTAATTCTGTTTCCACTATTACGGGCAATAGCAAAATTGTGAAAAAGTTTAGAGTTCATATCACCTTCTTCATGCCATATAGCTTTTGCTCTTTGGTTCCACCAAGTAGATAACCTTCTTAAAGTGACATTGAATTCATGAACTTTAAACCGAAGCAATTTGAGATCCTCCTCATTCCAATCTTCACCCAAAGCCTCCTTCTTTTGAAGTTCTTCAATCTCTTCCTTCAGTTTTTCTTTCAGATTTTTCAGATTTTTATATTTGTTTCTACTCCAAAAAAACAAAGCTTTTAGAGTTCTATTGGTCTTCTTTTGAAGAATTTCACTCTCATTCCCCACATCTTTCTTTTTCCAAGCATAATTAACAATGCTCTTACAAGCTGGATAAGATCTCCAAGTGTCTTCAAATCTGATAATCTTGGACTTGATTCTCAATTCAGTATCCAATTTAAGAAGAATTGGACTATGATCATAAGAAATTCTAGCAAGGTGTTTAGTAATGGCTAAAGGAACTTTCTGAATAGCTGAAGAGTTTAAAAGACAATGATCTAGCCTCTCCCAAATCCGAGAGGTCCCCTCTTTATTATTACACCAAGTAAACCTTGGTCCAATGTAGCCAATGTCATGGAAATCGTAGTTCACCATAAAGCTTTTCATCTCTTTAGGACCTTTAGAAAAAAGAAATCTTTTACCTCCTCTTTTATCTTCTTTGCTTAGAATACAATTGTAGTCACCTCCAATAATTGAGGGAGTGGAATCCTCCATCCAATCTTCAAGTTGTTTCCAAAGTTTACCTCTATCCACACAAGTTCTACTACCATAGATAGTAGCAATTCTCCAAGTTCCCAAAGTAGGAATTAAGTGGTCACCAATAAGAGCTTGAGAAGAAGTATCTTTAACCATAAAAGACACCAATTTCATATTCCAAAGTACCAAAATCCCACCAGAAGAACCAATGGCCGGATGATGCCAATACTCCCAATCCTTTCCAATAAAGCAGTCAATATCCTTTCTAGTAAAATTTGAGACCTTGGTCTCCATAAGACCAATAAATAAGAAATTATGATCCCTCACTAACTCCTTCAAGTATAGGGAAGCTTCTTTCTTTTTAGCTCCCCTACAATTCCAAAACAAGACAGAATTCATTTAAACAATTAAAGGGGATTTCTCCCCAATAAAGGAACTCCTTCTTCCATCTCTTTTTTCCTTTTTGAAATCAGGTTCAACCGGCCCATGAGATTTCAACTCTTTAGCCAATTTGGTCTTGGCATTACTACTTTGAACATTCACCTCCAATTGAGCACCTCCACTACTAGCTTTATCTAGTTCATTTCCTTTTGAATTACCAGCATCACCATCATCCTTATTTTCATTATCTTCATCACACTAGGAAAGCACAGAAAAGATGTTAAGAACTTGAACATCACCTGATTTTTTTCCTTCATTACCCTCAGCTGCATACTTTGCTGAAATTTCCATTGCCGATCCAGCCATTCGATCAACTCCAGCTTCTTCACCGAATTCTTCAGTTCCCATCTTCAAATTGCCATTCTTTTGAGCTTGCAAAATAACATTGTTTTCCTTATGCATCTTCTCTCCCACAATATTATTTCTTGAAGGATTTTTGTTAAACTTTTTGATGTTTTTGAATTGCACATGAATCCATGGCCCAAATTCTGAACTGTTAACAGAATTTGATCCATTAGATACTCCTTTAGCTTCCACAACATGGTCTTCATCTGATTTATCTTTATTCTGATCCAAAATGCCAATAGAGACATTGTCCGGGCAAGAATGCATTTCATGTCCCACTTTACCACATTGATAACATAGGAGATTTATTTTTTCATACTCCACACGTTGGAAAAACCTTCCAGCCACTCCTTCTACCCATACTCCATTGAGTAACTTTTTCTCCAACTCAATTCTAACACTGATACGTGTAAATTCACGCTTACCCCAACGAAAAGTGTTGTTATCAAAGAACATAGGAGTACCAACACAAGAAGCAATTCTTGCCATATTTTTTTCATCCCAGAAGTAGAGAGGAACATTCGGAAGTCTGATCCAAACAGGGGCAGAAATACCCTTAAAAGAATTTGGATCAAATTCAGGGCACCATCTGTCCATTCCGACGATGAACCCATTAACATACCAAGGTCCACCATTAAGGATTTCTTCCACCGCCTCATTCGTTCTGAACGAGCATAAAATCCAATTCATACCCATAGATGTCATGTGAAATCCCCCATATCTACTCCATTGCTTTCGCAATTCAATGCTACATACCGAAAATGGGATGTTACTGCCAAGCACTTTAATCACAATTGAGTTTTTCAGAACTTCCATGTTCTTGACTTCCATATCAGAATCCATCTTCACCGCCACTCCATCATCAGTGAATTCAACTTGATCTTTGCTAAAGGCTATCTTGATGTGCTTCGGTTTTGACCAAGCATCAACAATCTCGTTCTTATTTCCCAAGCTGTCCGCCATACCCAGATTATCCTTTACAGATAAAGGATCTTCTGTCGTCTTCAATAGATCATCAGTCTTCAGCCTGATACTATCAGCATTTTGATTTTCCATTACCAGAACATTCTTCTCCATATTCTTCTCCTTCTTCAGATCAAGAATTCCAGAAAAATTGTTAACCCGTAAAACCAGATTTTCGGTGCAATCGGATCAAGAACGGCCAATTCAGCAAGTTCACCATCCATACAATTAGAATTTTAACACCCATTCACCAAAATGCTCTTCCCTTTTCCTTCAACAGCTATCGGACGGCAATGGGGTTTCAAACCTTCTCTTATCACAATCCCACTGGACAACTTCCCATTAGCTCGCTGAGAGCCCATAGATCGCTGAACATTTATGAATTCAGCGATGAATAAAGCCAACGAACGCTGGCGCCGCCGCCTCCTTCAACCGTGGATAACCCGTGAAGAATGAAATTTTAAAAAACAGAACAAATTCTCTCACAAGAAAATTACATAGCTTCTCTCACTAGAAGGCCTTCTCCCTAAACCTTATATAAATGCTATATGCAAGCAGTATATATGCTATGTACAAGCGATAAACATACTACATAAAAATTTATAAAAATACTATACACACTATGTATAAATATTATACACAATATATAGAAGTTTATACATGTTATGTAAAAGAATTATATACAATATATATAAGTTTATATATGCTAGGTATAAAAATATACACACTATATATACACATTATACACGCTATATACAAGCATTATATACACTATGTATATGTTTATGCATACTATGTACATGCTTTATACACACTATGTATAAGTTTATATAAGCATTATACACATTATGTATAAGTTTATACAAGCATTATATAAGCTATATAAAATCATTATATACAGTATGTATAAGTATTATATGCAATATGTACAAGCATTATATATATAATGTATAACTTTATACATACTATGTATAAATATTATACACACTATGTATAAGTTTATACAAGCATTATATATACTATATATAAACATTATACAAGCTATATACGAGCATTATACATACTATATACAAGTTTAAATATGCTATGTATAAGCATTTTAAATGTTTATACAACTATTGTATAAGCTATAGACAAGCATTATACACACTCTATATAAGTTTTGTATATACTATGTACAAGCATTATGCACACTAAATATAAGTTTGTATACGTTATGTGTAAGAATTATACACAGTATATAAAAGAGGTATACATATTATATATAAGTTTATATATGCTATGTACAAGAATTATACACATTATATAAAAGAATTATACACACTATATATAAGTTTATTATAACTTTATATATACTATATACAAGTATTATACACACAATATACACTATATAAAATTATCAAATACATGGTGAACAAGTTTGTATACATTATGTATAATTTTATACACGCTATATATAAGTTTATACATGTTATGTACATAGTTTATACAAGCATTATATATGCTATGTATAAGATTATACATGTAATATACAAGTATTATACACACTATGTATAAGTAATATATACATTATATTTAAGTATTATATATTGAGAATAAGTTTTTACACACTATGTATAAGTTTATATATACTATGTACAAGCATTGTACATGCTATTTACAAGCATTATACATGATATGTATAAGTTTATATAAGTATTACATATGTTATATACAAGAATTATACATATTATATACAAGTAATATACATACTATGTACAAGTTCATATACACAATGCATAAATTTATAGATGCTTTGTATAAGCATTATATATACTATATACAAATATTATACAGATAATATATAATTTTATACAAGTATTGTACACACTATGTACAAGCATTATACATGTTATGTACAAGTTTATACAAGCATTATACAAGCTATATATAAGTATTGTACACACTATGATTAAGTTTATATAAGCATTATACATGCTATATATAAGTATTATTTATATTATATACAATTATTACACACACTATGTGTAAACATTATATATGCTATGTATAAGCATTATACACTCTATATACAAGTATTATATACACTATGTATAATTTTATACAAGCTTTGATCATGCTATGTACAAGCATTATACATGCTACGTACAAGTATTATACACACTATGTATAAGTTTATACTCGCTATATATAAGTGTTATATATAGTATGTACAAGTTTGTACATATTATGTATAAGTATTATATATACAATGTATAAGTTTATACATGTTATATACAAGTATTATACATACTATATATAAGATTAGACATATTATGTTAGAAACTTTTATATAGTATGTACAAACTTATACATAGTATGTATAATGCTTGTACTTAGCATGTATAAACTTTTACAAATAGTGTATAATGCTCCTATATAGTATGTATAATACTTATACATAGTGTATATAATACTTGTAACATATCATGTATAAACTTATACATAGTGTGTATAATGCTTATATAAACTTGTATATAGTATGTATAAAGCTTATACATAACTTAAATAAACGTGTATAATATATATATAATGCTTGTATAAGCTTGTATATAGTATGTATAATGCTTGTACATATCATATATAAATTTATACATAGTGTGTATAATACTTGTACATAGCATGTATAAACTTTTACATAATATGTATAATACTTATATATAAAGTGTATAATGATAGTATATGCTTGTACATAGCATGTATAATACTTGTATAATACATGTATAATGCTTGTATATAACATGTATAATACATATATAAACATGTACATACTGTGTATAATTATTTTATAAACTTATACATAGTGTGTATAATACTTATATAATGCTTAAAGAAATTTATATATTATGTGCACAAACTTGTATATATTATGTATAATATTTGTACATTATGTATATAATGCTTCTATATAGCATGTATAATGTATATGCATAGTGTGTACAAACTTCTATATAGTGTGTATAAGTGTATATCGGGTATAATTCTTATACATAGTATTATAATACTTATATAAATTTCTATAACATGTGTATAATACTTGTATATAGTATATATAAATTTATAAATTGTATGTATAACACTTGAATAAACTTATATATGGTATGTATAAACTTATTTACAGTGTATAATACTTATATATAATGTGTATAAATCTTATATAAAGTGTGTATAACGCTTATACATAGCATATAAAATGCTTGTAGACAGTGTGTATAAACTTGTACATAGTGTGTATAAACTTATTTATAGTGTGTATAATGCTTGTACATAGCAATGCATAAACTTGTACATAGTGTATATAATACTTGTACACATAGTGTATATAATGCTTATATATATCATGCATAAACTTGTGTATAGTATGTATAATGCTTGTACATAAAATGTATAAACTTGTACATGGTGTGTATAACACTTGTATATAGTATGTATAAACTTATTCACAGTGTATAATACTTATATATAATGTATTTAAATCTTATACAAAAGTGTGTATAATGCTTATACATAACTTGTAAAATACTTGTATACAGCGTGTATAAGATTGTACATAGCATATATCAACTTATATATAGTGTGTATAATGCTTGTACATAGCATGTATAAACTTGTACATAATATATATAATGCTTGTACACATAGTGTATATAATACTTATACATAACATGTATAAATTTGTGTATAGTATATATAATGCTTGTACATAATATGTATAAAATTATAAATAGTGTGTAAAATACTTATTTATACCATATATAAACTTATATATAATATGTATAATACTTATATATAGTGTGTATAAACTTATACATAGTGTGTATAATATTTCTACATAGCATGTATAATGCTTATACATAGCATGTATAAACCTTATACATAGTGTATATAAAGTTTATACATAGTACAAGTTTATACACGCTATATATAAAAATTATGCACATTTTATACAAGTTTATACAAGCTATGTAAAAGTTTATACACACTATATACATGGATTATACATACTATATACGAGCATTATACATACTTTGTACAAGTATTATACACACTATCTATGAGTTTATGCATGCTATGTACAAGCATTATACCTACTATATATAATTTATATACGTTATGTACAACTATTATAAACACTATATATAAGTTTATATAATTATTATACACGCTATATACAAGCATCATACAAATTATGTATAAGCATTATACTTACTATGTACAAATATTATATACACTATATACAAGTTTATACAAACTATCTACAAGCATCATACACACTATGTATAAGTTTATACATACTATGTACAAGTATTATACACATTATGTACAACTTTATACAAGCCTTGTACACACTATGTACAAGTATTATACATACTATATATAGATTTATACATGCTATATATAAGTTTATACATGCTATATATAAGTTTTTTACACAGTCTGTTCAAGTATTATACACACTATATATAAGCATTTTACACGCTATGTATAAGCATTATACATACTATGTACAAGCATTATATACATTATTGATAAGTTTACATACAGTTTATATAAGTATTATACTCACAATGAATAAATATATAGTATATATAAGTTTATACATTCAATATACAAGCAATAAATAAACTATGTAGATGCATTATACACATTATATATAAGTTTATATATGTTATGTTCAAATTTATACAAGCATTATGCACACTATGTACAAGCATCATGCTACTATGTATAAGTTTATATAATAATTTTTAAAATTATATAAAAGTTAGTAACTGCTATGTACAAGCTTTATATACGCTATGTATAAGTTTGTACACACTATATATAAGTTTATACAAGCATTATACATGCTATGTATAAACTGTGTACAAGCATTATACATATTATGGACAAGCATTATGCATACTCTGTAGAGGTTTTTGCATGCTATGTATAAGTATTATACACATTATGTATATGTTTATACACACTATATACATAGCGTCTATAAACTTATACATAGTGTGTATAAACTTGTGCATAGTATATAAAAACTTGTACATTGCATGTATAAAGTTAAATATAGTATGTATAATGCTTGTATATAATATTTATAATACTTATACATAGCATTTGTATAATACTTATATAAACTTATACATAGATTGAATAATGCTTACACATAGCATGTATAAATTTATACATAGTATGTATAATGCTTGTATATAATATGTATAAATATATACATAGTATATATAATACTTATATAGAGTGTGTAAAAATTAGTATATAGTGTGTATAAACTTATACATAGTATGTATAATGCTTGTATAAAATATATACAAACATGTATATAGCGTGTACAATATTTGTATAAACCTATTTAAAATGTATATAATTCTTGTACAAAGTATGTATAATACCAATACAAGGCGTATATAAACTTATGCATATTGTGTATAATGTTTGTACATAAAATGTATAAACTTATTTATAGTGTGTATAATATTTATATATAACATGTATTAACTTATACATAGTATGTATAATGCTTATACATAGTGTGTATAATGCTTGTACATAGCATGTATTTTGCTTGTATAAACTTATACATAGTGTATATGATGTTTGAACATACTCTATATAATCTTATACATAGTGTGTATTATACTTTTACATAGTGTGTATAAACATGCACATAATGCATATATATTTTGTGCATAACGTGTATAAACTTGTATATAGTGTGTATAATAATTGTATATAGTGTATATAATACTTGTATATAGTGTGTATAAATTTGTACATTGCATATACAATACCTATACAAAGCATTATAATGCTTGTACAAACTTAAATAATAACATTTATAATACTTATACATAGCATGTGCAATGCTTGTATAAATCTGTAAATAGCATATATAAGTCTTAATCATAGTGTGAATAAACATGTACATAGTATGTATAATGCTTGTATATAGCATGTACAAACTTGTATATAGTGTGCATAATGCTTATACATAGCATATATAAACTTCTACATAATATGTATAATGCTTACACATACCGTTCTATAATGCTTGTACATAGTGTATATAATGCTTGTATAAACTTGTATATAGCATGTATAATGCTTGTACATAGTGTGTATATTACTTATATAAACTTATAGATAGTGTGTATAACACTTGAACAAACTTATACATAATTTGTATAAAAAATGTACATAGTGTGTATAATGATTGTAGATAATATGTATAATACTTGCTCATATCATGTACAATGCTTGTACCTAGCATATATAAACTTTTACATATTATGTATATGTACATAGCGTTTATAATGCTTCTTTAGAGCAGTATAATGCTTATATAAACTTATATATAGTGTATACAATACTTGTACATAGTGTGTATAATGCTTGTACATAGTGTGTATAATCTTGAACATAATATGTATAATACTTGTACACAGTATGAATAAACTTGTATATAGTGTGTACCTTGCTTGTATATAATACAAGTTTATGCATGCTATTTACAAGCATTATACATGATGTATAAGTTTATATATGCCATGTATAAATATTATATATATTATGTATAAATATTATACATGCTTTATTTAAACATTATACACATTATATACAAGTTTATAAATATTATGTATAAGTATTATACACACTATGTACAAGCATTATACATAATATATACAAGTTTTTACATGCTATGTACATGCTATGTACAAGCATTATGCACACTATGTACAAGTATTATATAAACTATCTATAAGTATTATACACACTAGGTATAAGTTTATACATACTATGTATAAGCATTATATACTCTATGTACAAGTTTATACACGCTATATATAAGCATTAGATATACTATGTACAAGTTTATACATGCTATAGACAAGCATTATACACAATATATGCAAGTTTATACCAGTATTATATATACTATATACAAGCATTTTATAACATATGTACAAGTATTATACACTCTATATATAAGTTTTTTTTTTTTTTGAAAATTCCAAAGGCAATTGATTAAAACAGATACAACCTATAGAGTGATAGAACACCTATCACACTCCTCTTTAAGCAAAGAAAAAAAACTAGGAGGGATCTTATTGTAATAAAGATCTTCCCAAATGAAGTCCTCTACTAAAGCAAAATTAGCACATAAATCGGCTAAACGATTACATTCTCTATGAATGAAATGAAAAAGAAACTTACCAAACTCCTCCAAGAATGAAAGGTCTTCAATCTCTTCATTCTTATGAGAAGCTTTAATCAACGATCTTTGAAGATACTTAATGACGTTCTGATTATCCCCTTCAATGATAATCCCCTTAGCTTCAAATTTCCACATATTATGAAACAATTTCAAGGTTCGAATAGCCATCAGTTCTAGCAAACCGATCTCCCAATGAACACATTTGATTCCAAAAGCAAATAAGAATCTTCCTTTATTGTCTCTAAAAACTTCAGCAATCTCGGTCTCATTAAAATCAAGAAGTGCAGCATCAAAATTACCTTTAATCCACTCGGGTGGAGGGGGGTGCCAAGAAGAGTTGGACAGCTTACAAAGATGGTTAGCACCCCAGTGATCTGAGAAGATCCCACATTTTGACGAAGCAACAACAATCTCAATTGCCTTAGCAGCCATAAAACCCATACCCAATTCAATGCCTCCATGGGTAACTTTATTTCTACTCTTCAACGAGAAGTAGACGTCTGTACAGTACAGATAAACTAAAAAAGGGTTAGAGGAAGCCAAAGTCTTTAAACCGTTGATACAATCAGACCAACCTTTATATCTAGGAATGAGAAAACCCCAATTATCCAAGGTGTCAAACAAGATGACTAATAAACCACACTTCACTGCAATATGTTCCCCATCTTCAGCAGCTAGACAACCTCTTAGACATCCATTAGAATGGATAATTCTCCTATACAAAAGAAATCCAAAAGTTGGAATGCCTTTGTTAAGTAATCTCCACCAAAAACATTGCACCCGAGCAGACAAATTACTTTTTTTGAGCCATTTCCAGCAGTTTTCATTATTACAGTTAGCATCTTGAACAGGCCTAGTCAAGGCTGCTAACGATTTCCTTAAAAATTTGTACAAAAGTTCTCTGGAGTCCGTCCCATCTTCAATCTTCACCTATAAAATCAATTTGATTAATTTCGGACCAAAGTAATTCTTAAGCTCCACCAAGTTCCATTCTCTGTTTGGATGAACATGTTAAGGTTGGGAAATTTATCAACGGTGACATTGACAAACGTAGGCCAATTGAGAATCCTTTTATTTTGAATCAAAATATGTTCAAGCAGATCAATGGAGTCTCTCGTAGCCACTTTCCATCTCAAAAGAGGCTGTAAAGACTTCATGCCGTTCAAAAGAATTCTCCAAGTAACCGAGCAGTTTTGCTTCCTTGCTCCACTACAGTTCACATTCCCGTATTTTGCTCTTAAAGTTCTATACAGCAAAGAGTTGGACTCCTTAATAAACTCCCAAGCTTATTTAGATCTTAGAGGCCCCATCATAGCAACGGGAGAAAGAAGTCCCGCTCCACCTTCGGCAACACTATATATAAGTTTATACATACTATATACCAGCATTATATGTATTATTTATCTTTTATACATACTATATACAAATATTATACATATTTTGTATTAGTTTATAAAAGCATTATACATGTTATGAACACACCATATATAAGTTCGTACTTTCTATGTACAAGCATTATACACATAATGTTTACAAGCATTATACACACTATGTACAAATTTATACATACTATGTCAAGCATTATACGTACTTTAAACAAGCATTAAGCATAATATATTCAAGAATTATATGTACTATAGATAAGAATTATATACATTATGTACAAGTTTATACATGCTATATACAAGCATTATACACACTATGTATAAATATATATACTATATACAAATTTATACATGATATGTACAAGCATTATACACACTACGTACAAGCATTATACGTAATATATACAAGTTTATATAAACATTTAATACACTATGTATATATTTATACAGGCTATGTATAAGTTTATACAAAAAAAATTTCACAATATGTACAACCATTATATACACTATATATAAGTTTATACAAACATTATATATACTATGTACAAGTTTGTACACGCTATATATAACATTATACATGTGATGTATTAATTTATACACACCATGTACAAGTTTATAAAAGAATTATATACGCTATGCACAAATTATGTACAAGCATTATAAATACTATATACATGTTTATAATTGCAACATACAAGTATTATACATACTATATATAAGTTTATACACACTATGTATATAGTGTGTATAATATTTGAATGTAGTGTGTGTGAACTTGTACACAGTGTGTATAATGCTTGTACATAGTGTGTATAAACTTTTATATAGTGTGTATATTGCTTGAACATAGTGTTGAAAATACTTGTATAAACTATTATATAGTATGTATATTGCTTGTACATAGTGTGTATAAGCTTCTGTATAATATGTAAAATACTTGAACATAGAATTTATAAACTTTTACTTAGTGTATATAAACTTATAAATAGCATATATAAACTTGTACAAACTGTGTATAATACTTGTACATAGTATGTATAATACTTTGCATAGTGTGTATAATACTTGTATATAATGTATGTATAATACTTATATATAGAGTGTATAAACTTGTATATAATGTGTATAATTTTTATATATAGTGTGTTTAAACTTGTATAACAAAGTTCGTCAAGGATGTTAAACCCTTATGAACTAATCCCAAGGCTAACCAAGAGGTGGGGGAGGGGTGAATTGTTATTTAAAAATCATTCCAATTAAAATCATAAATGTAATAAACAATCACCACATAAATTAAAGTGCAAAAGTACAATAAGAAAGAACACACTAGATTTTATAGTTATTCGGTCAACTTGACCTACGTCTACTCCTAGGAGCCTCTCCTTTGGGTATTGCACTAAACTGAATGTTTCTCCTTTTGCTCCTATAGAAATATAGAGAAGATCGTACATAAAATTCCTTTCTACCTACCCCGATGAGGTAGAGAACCCAACTTCTTTTACTTCCTCCAAAAGCAGGCAAGGAACCCAACTACTTTAGCTTCCTCTAAAAGCAAGCAGAGAACGCAACTTCTTTTTCTTCCTCTAAAATAAAAAAGATAAGATTGATTAGTTATTAAAGTAGATTTCTCTTGAACTTCCAAGGACCTAGGGATGATGATCGGAGAAGATGGCTCAAATCCTTTCTTGGAGCAATCTTTATGAAATCCCTAACAAACTCCCCCTCATAAGATCCTCTCTCTCCCTTACTCTCTCTCTTTAACTCTTAAGGTACAAAATGATAAATATCATCCAGAACGTTACCCTGAATGGATGCCTATACGATGAAAAAATAACTTGATTATCTAGGTCGATATAACCATCATCCTCAGTGATTAGTTCAATTTAGTTCATATCACCTAGAGCATTACCCTGAATGGAGCTAGGCCATTTTTGATCATCCAGAAAGAACTAAGGTTTATGAATAGATCATCTCGGATGATCCTGTGATTGTCCAGGCTGATATGATTGAGTAATCAACCCTTAATTGCATTCATTAATTACAAAATTAATTTAGGCATAATTGCACTTCATTATTCAGGATGATATCCTGGATGATGTTCAAAAATAAAATATGCCTAAATAGATCAGGTGGCTGATTCTTTCTTATTTGAGCCTATCATCCTTGCTGATGTGAATATCATCTAAGATGATGCACTTAATTATGTTTTCCTTAATCAGGATGCCCTAATTAGGGTTTCTATTTTTAACTGATCATCCAGGATAATATTTGGATCATCCTGGATGATGTGATTAAAAATAAAAAAAAAAAATAGTCAAAAAGTTTCCTCCAAGTGTGTGTGTGTGTAAGGTTACTTAGCATCAGGATCCATAATGTTATGATGGACTCAAGAAAAGGTTAAAGACACTTGTCATACATTACAAATTGACTTAGTCTTAATATACCTAATCTTGAGCTGGTTTGATATGCAATTTGATCTTGAGGACCTGAAATGTTAGTAGGCAAGGCAGTCATAAAAAAATAGAAATGTTTCTTATCTTCAAAATTATATACCCTAAAATCAGATTCACAACAATCTCCCCCATTTTGATGATGGCAAACACAAAAAAAAATTAAAACATGAATAGATGTGAAAATAGTATAATGAAACAACTCAAAAACTACTCTCCGTTTTGACATCACAAAAAAGGAGAAAAAACTAGAAAGGAAAAGCATAATAGAAGACAAAAAGAAGAATGCAAGAAAAGTTTATTTTTTATTAATTAAAGCATAAAAATGATTAACTCTCCATGGAATTGAATTTAAAAAATTATAAGAACAATGAGTTAACATCTTTGAAATCCAAAAAAGGTAGAATAACTGATCCTGTTAGCCCTAGCTTAGACTTCTCTCAGGGAAAAATCATCATTTAAAAAAAAGACCTAACTCAAAAAAATCAATTTTTTTTGAAAAAGACCATACTATCACAAGTCCCGTTAGAGACAGAAACTCCTATTAGAGAGAGAAAGTGTTTGGAATTTCAAATTTTGCATTCTCTATTTTACATCCTATTTTCCAGGAGCTCGTGGGGAAGATGGTAGCTGAAGGCCGTTGGCAATCACTGGCCTCAGCGGTGAGGACGCCATCCTTTATTGGCAATACAAATCAAGGATTGGAAGGAAATTGTCATTTGCATGCTGGTTCAAAACACAGTGATTTAAATCTATTGAGTAATACTTCATAAGGCCCTTTGGTGATTAAGGATATCCCTGATGTTGCTCCTAAGAAGATCATTCATATGGAGGGAAACGATAAGCCTATTATTGAAGATGTGGAGACTGTGACTCCTCGAATAGATAAAGTTTTTCTAGCTTTAAACTCGACCGATCCTTCTACTTCATCCTCTAGAATGAAAATATTTGTTAATATATTTGGGAATTCAAATGCAATCCCTTGACATAGTGTGATAAATGAGAATTCACTGATTTTGGTAACAAAAATTTTCAGGGGAATGATTCTGTTTTGGGCAAGAAGGAGGATGTGAATGTGGATAAGGTGTCTGAAAAAATGCCTAATAAAGCTGGTAATGGGTTTAATGTTAATCGTTGGAGTAATAAGCTATATATCAAACTGGACTTTAAAGATGAAGATATAGTTTTGTCAGAAGATGGTAAGGCTGTTAAGTTGTGTGAAGAGATTGAGATTGTGAACTTAAACAAGTTGTAGAATTCATTAGAAATTAAAGTATTTGGAAAGGAATTACCATCCCATATGGTGGCATGGAAAGTGAGGCAGCAATGGAGTCAGTTTGGACAATTTCATTTTACTTCTCTTGAAAGAGGTTTATTTTTATGTTCCTTCAATTCACATTAAATGTTGGAAGCTGTTTTTTTAGGTGGCCCGTGGTTTGTGAATGGGTATATAGTTGGCATGGAAAAATGGACTTCTGATTTTTGTCCATTATCCATGAAGGGGATGACCTCTCCAATATGGATAAGATTGCCACATCTACCACTAAAATGTTGGGATGAGGTGAATGTAGCAAGGATCGCGTCTATGATTGGTAAACCAATAATGTTGGATGGAAATATGTTTCAATGGTTGAGGAGGGAGTTTTCAAGGGTATGTGTACGGGTGAAGCTTGATCAATGCCTTCCTTTAGGAGTGTGGGTGGAGAGTATTTCGGGGAGGTTTTCCAAAAAGTGGAATATGAAAAATCTCATCCTTTTGTTTTCAATGTGAATGATTGGACATGTGAAAAATGAATGCAATCAGGGAATTTCTATCACAAAGGAGTTGGATGTTGCTGCTAGTAAAGGTGGATTGGGTGTTGAGGTTGGGAAGAGGCAAGAGAGTATAAATAAACCTACATATGTTTCATGGGTCTTTGTCAATCATAAGAGAGGTAGAAGATAAAATCAAAGGAACAATTTTGTTAAGCCAACAAATCTGAAGTATGTAAGAAAGCAATTGAAGTCTATTATGGAAGTTCATGAGGACAGGATTGATGAGATTACTAAAGTCCATAATGATTTATCTGAGCTGGAAAAAAATAATTTGAATGCTGATACAAATCAAATTGAAGAAGTTGAATTCACATTTTGACTTGAACAATGTAGGGAAGAAATTCAAAATGTTAGACCTGAGGAGTTTTACAGTCAGATTAACAAAGATATGCATAATTCTGATGGAGACTTCGGTATGAACTTCATACCTGCTTATTCCTTTTTACCAACGACTTTTAATTTATTTGATATTTTGAGTATGGATAATGATAATATAATGGAGGTTGGTGTGATGGAGGGGAAACTAAGTGTTAAAGGCAATAAAGCCGAGGCTTCTTTGGTTGATGTATTGGCTTGTAGAGGGATATGGGTTATGGAGAAGTTAATTGTATTAACAAATCTGATGTTGGTGTGGTGAAAGAGATTGGTAATGTTGGGGAGATGACCAAGGTTAAGCTTGCAAAAAAACTCATATCCTTAGGGGAAATAAAAATGTTACTCGTGGTAGAAATATGGAAGGTGTTAGTAGTAAAAAGAAGAACAAGGGCCCATCCCCTAGTATGATTTAATGAATTCCATTGCTTTTTGGAATTGTAGAGGAGCTAAGAAGAAAGAAGCCTCTCTATATCTTTAGGCAGTATATTAAAGATTTTAGTATTTTTTTGTGGGGTTGGTGGAGACCAAAATCAATGCTTTTGATAAAGTTTCCTTTGAGAAGATTATGGGTCCTGATTGGACTTTTTCCTTCTGCCGTCAGATGGGTTATCTAGAGGTATTTTGATCTTATGGAGATCTGATTTGACATCATTTTCAGTTATAAAGACGTTAGATCAATGTGTTATGAGACATTTGAATATCTATAATAAGGGTGTGTGGAATGTATCAACTGTTAATGGAAGCAAGGAGGCTAACAAGAGAAGGATGTTATGGGATTGTATTCATGAGGTTGCTCATAGAAAAGTACCTTCGGTTATAGGGGGGATTTCAACTGTATTTTGTCCCAAGAAGAGAAAGAAAGGGAAGGAAATTTATGTTTTCTCAAGGTCCCAAGGAAATGGTTAATTTTATGAATGAAAATGTCTATCAAGAAGTAGGGATTGTTAGATCAAGATTCACTTGGTGTAATAATAAGATTGGTGGATTACGGATTCTGGAGAGGTTGGATAAGTTTTTTCTTAACTCTTGGGCCATCAATTATATCCAGGTGGCAGTTGTTAGGAACATTGTCAGAGTGGCTTCCGATCATTATCCTATTGTATTAAAAAAAATTTGACTCTACTATAAGGATGAAGGGTGTTCTAAAGTTTGAAGACGTATGGAGAGCCTACAAAGCTTTAGCTCATGTAATTGCTAAGGTATGGAATAAGGCTTCTGGTGGGGATGATATGAAAATCCTTAACAAGAAATATAATAAAGCTTTGAAAAATTCGTTCTATTGGAGTAAGGCTAAATTAAGGGAGTTATCTAAAGAAAAAAGATAGATTGAAAGGGGAAAATTTTCAGCTATAAGAGGGGGAAGCTAATAATGGTGGGTTAGCTTCCCCCTCTTATACCTGAAAATCAAAGGAAGAATTTTGTTAAGCCAACAAATATGAAGTATGTAAGAAAGCAATTGAAGTTTGTTCTGGAAGTTCACGAGGACAGGATTGATGAGATTACTAAAGTCCATAATGATTCATCTGAGCTGGAGTCAAATAATTTGAATGCTGATATAGATCAAATTGAAGAAGGTGAATTCACATTTTGACTTGATCAATGTAGGGAAGAAATTCAAAATGTTAGACCTGAGGAGTTTTACAGTCAGATTAACAAAGATATGCAGAATTCTAATGGAGACTTGGGTATGGACTTTATCCCAGCTTATTCCTTTTTACCAACGACTTTTAATATATTTTATATTTTGAGTATGGATAATGATAATATAATGGAGGTTGGTGTGATGGAGGGGAAACTAAGTGTTAAAGGCAATAAAGCTGAGACTTCTTTGGTTGATGATATTGGATTGTGGAGGGATATGGGTTATGGAGAAGTTAATTGTATTAACAAATCTGATGTTGGTGTGGTGAAAGAGATTGGTAATGTTGGGGAGATGACCAAGGTTAAGCTTGCTAAAGAACTCATATCCTTAGGGGCAATAAAAAATTTTACTCGTGGTAGAAATATGGAAGGTATTAGTAGTAAAAAGAAGGACAAGGGCCCATCCCCTAGGGTGATTTAATGAATTCCATTGCTTTTTGGAATTGTAGAGGGGCTAAGAAGAAAGAAGCCTCTCTATATCTTAGGCAGTATATTAAAGATTTTAGTATTTTTTTGTGGGGTTGGTGGAGACCAAAATCAATGCTTTTGATAAAGTTTCCTTTGAGAAGATTATGGGTCCTGATTGGACTTTTTCCTTCTGCCATCAGATTTGTTATCTGGAGGTATTTTGATCTTATGGAGATCTGATTTGACATCTTTTTCAGTTATAAAGACGTTAGATCAATGTGTTATTAGACATTTGAATGTCTATAATAAGGGTGTGTGGATGATATCAACTGTTAATGGAAGCAAGGAGGCTAACAAGAGAAGAATGTTATGGGATTGTATTCATGAGGTTGCTCATAGGAAAGTACCTTCGTTTATAGGGGGGATTTCAATTGTATTTTGTCCCAAGAAGAGAAAATAAAGGGAAGGAAATTTGTGTTTTCTCAAGGTCCCAAGGAAATGGTTAATTTTAAGAATGAAAATGTCTATAAGAAGTAGGGATTGTTAGATCAAGATTCACTTGGTGTAATAATAAGATTGGTGGGGTACGGATTCTGGAGAGGTTGGATAGGTTTTTTCTTAACTCTTTGGCCATCAATTATATCCAGGTGGCAGTTGTTAGGAACATTGTCAGAGTGGCTTCCGATCATTATCCTATTGTATAAAAAAATTTTGACTCTACTATAAAGATGAAGGGTGTTGTAAAGTTTGAAGACGTATGGATATCCTATAAAGCTTCAGCTCATATAATTGCTAAGGTATGGAATAAGGCTTTTGGTGGGAGTAAGGCTAAATTAAGGGAGTTATAAGTAAGGCTAAATTTTCAGCAAATCCTTAACAAGAAATATAATAAAGCTTTGAAAAATTTGTTCTATTGGAGTAAGGCAAAATTAAGGGAGTTATCTAAAGAAAAAAGATAGATTGAAAGGGAAAAATTTTCAGCTATAAGAGGGGGAAGCTAATAATGGTGGGTTAAGTGCAGAAAAGGTTTGGTTGCTTAGATCAAAAGTCAAGGAGCCGAATGTTAATCTTTATCATTTTAATACTTGGTGGAAGCAAAAGAGCCAAAGTGAAGTAGATTGAAGAAGGGGACTGTAATACAAAATTTTTCCATGCTTTTACAAGTGCTAGGAAATATGGTAATTGGATTTCTCATGTTAGAAATGTAAAAGGTGTTCTCATCGAGGATCATAAGGAGGTGGAGGATGTTTTTTTCAATTTTTTTCTGAAAAAGTTGAAGGAGAGTACATGCTTGTTGGAGAATTGGCCTTCTCCTTGGAAGGTTTTAGATGATGAAGACAAGAAAGGATTGGATGCAGACCTCTAAGAATAAAAAATTGTGGATGTGGTTAGTTTGTTGGGTAACAACAACGCTCCGGGATGTGATGGGATGACTTACTCATTTTTTAAAGCTTATTGGAGTATTCTAGGAGATGATGTGTGTAGAGCGGAGAATAGATTTTTTATTTCAGGGAAAATGTGCAAGGAGTGGAAGGATACTTTTGTCGTCCAAATTCCTAAAGTCAATAATCCAGTGACTCCATCTGGTTTTAATTCAAAAAGCCTTTGTAATTCTATTTATAAAATTGTGGCTAAAGTCTAATTGAACATATTATTGTTGGTCATTCCGAAGATTATCTCTGAAGAATAGGTGGATTTTGTGATAGGTAGATCTATATCTAATCATTTGTTACTAGCTGAGGAGTTGTTTAACAAAATAGGGATTTCGAAATCAAACAATGGTTTGTTGGCTATCAAGCTAGATATGGAGCAAGTCTACGATAATATGTGTTGGACTACTCTTAACAAGATGATAGTTCTATTCGGCTTTCCCGAAAGATATGTGAACTTGGTGATGGAATGTGTCTTAGAATCGAGGTTTTCTATTCTAATAAATGGTGGTTATTCTAGATGGATTGTAGGAAAGAGTGGTTTCTGATAAGGTTGTCCACTCTAGCCTAGTCTATTTATTATTTGTTCTCAATTGCTTTCGAATGCTTTTTCCAACAAAGGCATGGATTTGGGTATTAAAATTTCTCCAAAGGTACAAAAGATTTCTTATTTTCTTTACGCATATGATGTGTTATTATTTTATGATGCTAAGTTGAGGAATATAAGGAAGTTGAATGGCATTATAAGTAACTATTGTAGCTGGACTGGACAAAGAATCAATCTTCAAAAATCTGTTATGATTTCTGGTAAAGCGGTTGAGAGAAGAAGGAAGAAAAAAATTGCAAAGATATTGGGGTTTAAGCTTGTGGAAGAAATGGAGTACTTGGGAACCAAGATTGCCTTAAGAAGGTTGAAGAAGCATGATTTCCAAATTCTTATGGATAGGTCTATGAAGACGTTAAATGCTTGGGGTAATAGGTACATTTCCTTGGATGGAGGTTGGTTTGGTGAAGGCTATTTTTTTTTTAATCTTCCCGTATTCCTTATATCTCACTCTCATATTCCTTTTAGTATATTGAAGGAATTTGAAAAACTTTGTAGGAATTTCATTTGGAATAAATATGATGGAAGTCATGGGCTGCATTATGTGGCTTGGAATGTGCTATGTCAATCGAAAGCATTGGGAGGTTGGGGAATCTAGTCGGCATTATCTAGCTCGGGACCACTGAGGGCTAAGTTTGCATGGAAACTATTGTAAAGTCCTTCTTCCTAGATAAATAGAAATTTATTGGACAAAATATGGTGAAGGTTGGTGGTGTAATAAGGTAATGAAGGGTTGTTCTTAATCTTGGAATATCATTGCTAGTGGATGGAAAGTTCTTAGCAGTTTTGTTAGATGGAAAATTGTTATGGGCACTAATATTAAAATTTTGAAAGATGTTTGGATCATGGATAAAAGTTTGCTCAAGTGGCCACTTTTGTTGCTATCTTTGAAGATGATAAAACAACTCTTGACTTCTTCATTCATGAGGGAAGTTGGAATTATGACAAATTGTTTTTATTCTTTGGGGAATATCTAGTTGCTTTGATAAGCAATATCGATATTTGTCAAATTCATGATGATGACTCCGTGGAATTAAAAAAAAAAATTATTGGAAGATCTATCTTATCTATGATAAAGGAGGATGGCTAAAAGGATAAGTTGATTGTAGACCCTGTTTCACAGATTCAAAGATGAAATTAAATACTCAGGTAGAGCTATTTCCGTGGAGAGTATGCAAGGAGGCGATACCTACAGCAGATTTTTTAATGAGAAGGAAGCTAGCTACCATTAATTTGTATCCAAGGGGATGTGGAGAGGTTGAAGAGATCAATCATGTTACCACTTCCTGTTCGAAGCTATTAAAGGTTATTAATGTATTAAGAAGATGGAGTTTCATGATTCCGAAATTGAATTCATTTCAGGAATGTTTGTATCAGTTGGAAGTATTGGCTAGAACTAATCCTTTGGTGGTTAGGATATATTTTTTTCTATTATGGTTTGCCTGTAGCAACAAAAACAAGACCAAGCATGGAAAGGTTGAGGATAGTGAAACATTTATTTTTGCTATTGTTCTCAATTTTGTAAATATGGCTAAACAGAATCAAATACTATCCAATCACTAGGATGACAATCAGTCGTATGGACTATTTTTTGAATTTTGGCATCCCCCTCCTCCTAAGCATTATAAAATAAAGATTGATGCTTCTCTTAAGGAAAATTATGACGAAAGAATTGGAGGCATTATTCGGGATAGTAGAGGAAGGTTTGCAATAGCATTCAACTTTTATGGTGTTCATTGGGACATAGAACAATTCGAGCTTTTGGCATTTAGTTTGTTGAATGGATGTTTACATGATGCTAAAGGTATTATTATTGAGGGAGATAATATGATTGTGATCCAGTATCTTTATAAGTTGTATAACAAAGTGAAGAACTTGGGTGGAAGCATTGAAGATGAAGATTTATTATTTTTAGGTTGTGGGAATAATGTTATTTGCCATTATGTTGATCGTGATTGTAATAAGTTAGCTCACTATTGTGCTAAGTTATCTTCTTCTTATGCTTTTATTTGGGACTTATTTTGTGAGAGTAAACGACCTCCTTTTGTTCAACTTGTGAAGGAATAAAGTGATAGAGTGGTTTACTCTCAAAAGTTTGTATTTAGGTTCTTTGTTTTTTTTTTTTTTATAAATGCATTTTTGCATTCTTCAAAAAAAAAAAAAACTCAGAAAAACCAATTGGATAAGAAAAAGAGATTTTTTCAAAACTTACTTTTAGAAAAAAAACTTATAGAATAATATACCAAAGTAATTTGACACAATCACAAAAATTCAAAATCAAGCCTTTGAAAATATCAGGTGACAATGAATTCTTCTAAAATTTAAAGGCTTGAAAGAGAAGGAAGCTTGCCTTTGTGGGCTCATTTTAAGCCTCTTATCAATTGATTGATGCACTTTACGCATCTTTTGATTTTTGATACACTTTGTGTATCTTTCAATTTTTTTTTTGCTGTCATTGCACATCTTTTTAATTTTTCTTCTTTTTGGGGATCATTTTATGCCCTTATCATTTTGGCAAGCTATATCCCATATTAAAACACTTACAAACTCTCAATTGTGAGAATATCTTTTAGATATTAGAGAAGAAAAAAATCACTCTCTAATATATGAAATAATAAGCCACAAAACAGAATCAAATTCATATGATAAATGCAACGACAATATTACAAAAAAATTCAAAACTAATATAAAGACTTTAAACATTATATAAATAAGATAGATTACTGTAGCAAGATAGAAAAATCTCAATCGCAAAGTCCAGTTGTTAATTTGAGATAGAATTTTGTTTAAAAAAGAAAATTACACCACTAAAGGAGGTTAGAGGAAGACTAACAGTCAACGGTGTTTCTCCCTTTAATTGATTTAGAGATGTAAAACATTGACTTACAAACTTTCCAAAACAAAAACACAGACATAAAATATTTTTTCAGCAATGATCATAAAGAAAAGAAGAAAAACTATAATAATAAAAATAAAACCCAAAAAACAAAAGCAAGTAAAATGTAAAACAAAGCAGAATAAATCTGAAATAAAAAAAAGAGTAGAAAAACAACAAGCAACAAAATAGAAAATTTAGAATTTAGTAAACATCAAGTTCATACATTTATGTCAATCACACCTAATCTGGTCCTTAAGATATTGAATGTATCAATAGCCAGTGGTTTAGAAAGGATGTTAGTAAATTGATTCTTAGTTGTCACATGGTGTAACTTAATGTCTCCATTGGTCACATGGTCTCTAATAAAGTGATGTCTTATGTTAATGTGTTTAGTCCTTGAATGTTGGATAGGATTCTTAGAGATGCAGATGGCACTAATGTTGTCACAAAGCATTGAAATTTTGCCCATAGATAATCCTAAATTCAAAATTTGTTGCTTCAACCAAAGGACTTGGGCCATATAACTCCCTAAGGCAACGTACTCAACTTCAGCAGTGGAAAGTGCAATAGAGTTTTGTTTTCTACTAAACCAAGATAATAAAGATTGTCCTATGAATTGGTAAGTCCCAGAAGTCCTCTTTCTATCCACCCTACATCATGCAAAATAAGAATTAGAATATCTAATAATATCAAAAGAAGTGATGTGCCTAGGATACCAGATTCCTAAGTTTTGGGTCACCAAAAGATATCTAAGAATTCTCTTAACTGCAGTCAGGTGAGATTCTTTAGGATCAACTTATAGTCTTGCACAGAGAAAAACACTAAACTTTCTATCAGGTTGGCTAACAGTCAAGTAAAATAATAATCTAATCATCCCTCTATACTTCTTTTGATCAACAGATTTTCCATTTGAGTCTTTATCTAACTGAATATTGGAAGACATGGGAGTATTTATTGGCATGGTTTTATCCATTTCATATTTTTTCAATATTTCCTTGATGTACTTTGATTGATTTATAAAGGATATATTATCCTATTGTCTTATGCTAATCCCCAAAAAAGTAGGACAACTCTCCCATCATACTCATCTCAAACTCCTTACTCATTATTTTAAAAAAATCATCATGTAGCTTTTTATTAAAAGATCTAAAATGTAAATCATCAACATAGATCTGAACAATGATTAACTCATCTTCTACATTCCACTGAAAAAGAATGTTGTCTACGCTCCCCTTAACAAACTCCTTCTTTAGTAAAAATGTGCTAAGCCTCTCATACCAAGCTCTTGGTGTCTGTTTTAATATAAAAATGACATTTTTTTAATTTGAAAATATGATTTAGAAATTGGAAACTCTCAAAACCTGGGGGTTGTTCCACAAACACATCCTCTTTTATTACCTTATTTAAAAAAACACTCTTAACATCCATTGGGAAAAGCTTAAAACCCTTATAATATGCAAAGGCTAGTAGCACTCTAGTTTATTCCAATCTAGCTATAGGGGAAAAGGTCTTCTTAAAATCAATTCCTTCTAATTGGTTATACCCCTTAGCAATTAATCCTGCCGTATTTCTATTCAACACACCAGAATCATTCATCTAATTTTTAAATTCCCATTTGGTTCTAACTTCACTTTTTCCCTTAGGACTTTCTACAAGCACCCAAACATCATTCCTAACAAATTTATTTAATTTCTCTTACATGGCTAAGATCCAGAACTCATTAGACAAGGCTTGATTAATATTGGTGGGTTCAATCATTGAGATAAAGGCAGAGTGGTTTACTTCCTTCCTAAGTCTATACCTAGTTCTAACACCTTCAGAAGGGTCTTCTAAGATCAGTTCCTTAGGATGACTAAAAAAATATCTTCAATCTCTAGGAAAAGTAAAGGTAGGTTGAACCCCTTCCTCTAGATTTGTATTATCCACTCTTTGGGTAATCTCACCTATTCCTTCAGTGTTTTGAGACTCTACCCTCTTCTCCAATTATCAATTCCTTGAGTAATCTCTTTAACATCATCTTCATTCTTAACTCTAGACTTCTTTGGATCAGATTCATAAAACACTATATGAGTAGTCTCCTCCACCACCAATGTCCTCTTATTAAACCGCCTAAAAGATTTCCCCATACTTAAATATACTAAGAACACTGCTTCGTCAGATTTATGATCAAATTTTCTAAAGTGTGACTTCCCATTTTTAAGATTGAAAACCTTACAACCAAAGACATGGAGATGGGAAAGGTTTGGTGTCCTACCCTTAAGGATCTCATAGGGCATCTCATCAAGGTTGGCTCGAACATTCACCATATTCAACACATAATAAGCTGTGTTTACCACTTCAGCCCAAAAGTATTTTTGAAGTGAATACTCAGTAAGCATGGCACTAAGGGCCTCAACTAAGGTCTTTTTCTTCCTTTCAGCTACTCAATTCTGATGAGGGGTCCTATGAGCTGAAAAGTTATGACTAATTCTCTTATCCTCACAAAGGTCTCCAAATCTCTCATTTTCAAAATCTCCCCCATGGTCATAATGGATGGTCAATATCTCAAATCCTAGCTTTTTCTAAATCCAAGAGAAGAAGGATCTAAACTCATTAAAATACTCACTCGCTTTCAGATCCAAAATAATCAGTGTCCGGGTTGTTGGCCTTCAGCACCTCAGTTTTCTCCTTCTTTCACTCACATGCATCAAGTTATCTTTTGTTCACTCCTTCCTCATAAATAATGAGTGATCCAAGTAAGTTATCAATAGAATAAGTATTCAAATCCTTGGATTTAGTAATTACAGTAATCTTAGCATCAAAGTAAGAAGACAAGCATCTCAAAATTTTATTTACTCTTTCAAAGCTAGTTAGCTCCTTCCTAAGGCATACAATGGGGTAATAAATAGAGTAAACCTATTATACATGTAAGAAACTGATTCAGTAGGTTTCATATGAAAAAGTTCATATTCCTGCATTAAAATATTCAACCTAGATTATTTGACTTCATTGGTTCCTTCATAAGTAATACATAATCTATCCCAAATTTCTTTATCAATAATACAAGTTAAAACATGCAAATAATCTTCTAATTTTAAAGAACAAAAAAAAAAAAACAATTTAAGCATTTTGCATTCATTTGAGATAAATCCCTATCATCAAAAGTTCATTTAGTAAAAGGAAGTACAACATTAATGCCATTAGGTTTACGAGATAGAGGTGAATAACCATCTTTAACAAGAATCCACATACGATAATCAATCGATTATAAAAATGTAGACATACAACTTTTTCAAAAATCAAAAGGAATATTATCAAACAAAGGTAGTCGGGTAATAGAATACCCTTACGTAGTATTATGATTACCAAAGTTAGCCATTGATAAAAATTCAAAAGTTTTTAAAAACTCAATTTTATGAATCTCACTCTAATACCACTTGAAAGTTTGTCAAGGATGTTAAGCCCTTATGAACTAGTCCTAAGGCTAACCAAGAGGGAGGTGAATTGGTATTTAAAAATTTCTCCAAATAAAAATACTAATGCAACTAAACAATCCTCAATGAAATTAAAGTTCAAAAATCAAATGTGGAAGTACAATAAGAAAGAACACACCAGATTTGATAGTGGTTCGGTTAATATGACCTATGTCCACTCCCTAGAGCCCTCTTATGGGTATTACACTAAACTCAATATCTCTCATTTTTCCCCCACAGCAAGGCAAAGAAGCCCATATAAAAACTCCTTTCCACCTACCCCAGTGAGGCAGAGAACCCAACTCCTTTTACTTCCTCTAGAAGCTGGTAGAGAACCCAACTCTTTTTACTTCCTCTAAAAGTAGGCAGAGAACCCAACTCCTTTTTCTTCCTCCAAAAGCAGGTAGAGAATCCAACTCCTTTTGCTTCCTCTAGAAGCAGTTAAAGAACCTTGATCAGTTACTGAAGTAGACCTCTGTTGAACCTCCAAGGACCCAGGGATGACGACCGGAGAAGATAACTCGGATCCTTACATGGAGCAACCTTTATGAAATCGCTCACAAACTCTCCCTCATAAGATCCTCTATCTCTCTCCCTTACTCTCCCTCTCCTCTTGGCTCTCTCAAGTCAGGATAGAAGCAAAAGACCTTTTCTTGAGAAAATAAGAGATCTTTTAAATAAGGGCTATAAATTTGCCTAATTAGCAACTAATCATGAAATATCATTCAGGATGATAGTATATCATCTTGTACAATTAGTTCAACTCAACGAATATCATCCATACCATCAGCCTTAATGGATATCTGGTCGACGAAAAAATTATTAGATTGTCCAGGATAATCTCATAATCATCTTGGCCGATTAGTACAAAATGACAAATTTCATCCAAAACATCGCCTTGAATGGACATTTTGATGATGAAAAAATAACTTGATCATTCAGGTCAATCTAATGATCATCCCATCTGATTAGTTCAATTCATTTTGTATCATCCTGAGCATCACCCTAAATGGGGCCAGGCTAATTTTTGATCATCCAGAAAGAACTAATGTTTGTGAACTGATCGTCCTGAATGATCCTGCGATCATTCTTACTGATATGATCGAGCAATCAACCCTTAATTACTTTCCATAATTACTATATTAATTTAGGCATAATTATACTACATCATCCAAGATGATATCCTAGATGATGTCCAAAAATAAAAGATACTTAAATAGATCTTGCAGCTGATTCTTTCTTATTTGAGCATATCATCCCAGTCGATGTTAATATTGTTCAATATGATGCACTTAATTACAGCTGCCTAATTCAAGATGACCTAATTAAGGTTTCTAATTTTAATCAATCATCTAAGATAATATTTGGATCATTCAGGATGATATTTGGATCGTCTTAGATGTTGTGATCTAAAATAAAAAAATTCTAAATCAGTTAGAAAATTTTCCTCAAGTGTGTGTGTGTAAGGTTACTTAGCATGATGACACATAATGTTACAATGGACTCAGAAAAAGTAAAAGACACTTATCATACATTACAAACTGACTTAGTCTTAATATACCCAATCTTGAGCTAATTCAATTTGTAGTTTCATCTTGTGGACTTGAAACATAAGTAAGCAAGATTGTCATACAAAAATAAAAATGTTCGCTATCATTAAAATTATATTTCCTGAAATAATCAAACTTTCAAAAGTATGTAATATGTATAATGCTTATACAGATAGTGCACAAACTGGAATACAATGTATATAAACTTATATATACATAGTGTGTATATAATCTTTTATATATCATGTATAATGCTTATATAAACCTGTACATAGTGTGTATAATATTTATATATATAGCATGTAAAAACTTATATATTGTGTATAAAAATGTATATACAAAACGTGTATAAACTTGTACATATAAATGTATAATGCTTTTATGTAGCGTGTATAAACTTATATATAATATGTATAATGCTTGTACATAGAGTATATAATGCTTATATAGTATATATCAACTTGTACATAACATATATATATATATATATATATATATATATATATATATAGCATTATAATGCTTGTATAAACTTATATAATAGTGTGTATAATGCTTGTATATAGCATATACAATGCTTGTATAAACTTGTTCATAGTGTTTATAATGCTTGTACATAGTTTGTATAAACTTATACATAATATGTATAATGCATTTACATAGCATTTAAAAACTTTCATATAGTGAGTATAATGCTTAAACATAGTGTATTTAAACTTGTACATTGTGTGCATAATACTTGAACATAGTATGTGCAATGCTTATATAAACTTATACATAGTGTGTAAAAAGCTTGTATATAATGTGTGTAATTTTATACATAATACATATAATGCTTGTACATAACATGTATAAACTTGAACATAATGTGTATAAACTTATACATAATATGTATAATTCTTTTACATAGCATGTATAATACTTATATAAACTTGTACATAGTTTGTATAATACTTATATATAACAAGTATGAACTTGTACATAGTGTGTATAAACTTGTATCTAATGTGTATAAACTTGTACATTGTGTGTATAATGCTTATACATAACATATATAAACTTGTATATAGTGTGTATATTGCTTGTACAAAGCATGTATAATACTTTTATATAGTGTATACATTACTTGTATAAACATATACATAGTGTGTATAATGCTTGTACATATTATGTATAATGCTTGTATAAACTTGTGTATTGTGTGTATAACACTTTTGCATACTTTGTATAAATGTATACTTAATTTATATGATGCTTGTACATATTATGAACAAACTTATACATAGTGTAATTAATGCATATATATAGCATATTCAAATATTAATAATGTGCATTTAATTCTTGTACATAATATGTATAAATTTGTACATAGTGTGTACAATGCTTGTACATAGCTTGTATAAACTTGTATATAGTGTCTATAATGTTTGTAAATAGTGTGTTTAATGCTTGTATATAGTTTGTATAATACTTGTATAAACTTGTACATAGTGTGTATAATACTTGTACATAGTGTTTACTATACTTGTATAAACTTATACATAGTGTGTATAATGCTTTTATATAGTTTGTATAAACTTATACATAGTGTGTATAATGCTTATAAATAACATGTTCAAACTTATAAATACTGTATAATTCTTGTACATATCATATATAAACTTATACATTGTGTGTATAATACTTGTATAAACTTATACACAGTGTGTATAATGCGTGTACATAGCATGTATAAACTTATACATAGTGTGCTTATTACTTGTACATAGCTTGTATAAACTTATACATAGTGTATATAATGCTTGTATATAGTATATATATGCTATGTATAAAGTGTGTATAAAGCTTGTACATAACATGTATAATACGTGTATAAATTTGTATATAGTATTTACAAACTTATATATAATATATATAAACTTATATATAGTGTGCATAATGCTTGTACATAGTATGTTTAAACTTTTATATAGCATGTATAATGCCTCTATAAACTTGTAAATATTGTACACACTATATACAAGTTTATACATGTTATGTGCAAGCATTATGCACACTTTATATAAGTAAATTATACAATATGTTCATGTTTATACACGTACTATAGATGCTATATACAAGCATAATACATATAGTATATATAATGCGTTATATATACTATGTACATGTATTATATAAATAGTATATATATAGCATATATAATGCTTGTATATAGTGTGTATAATGCTTATATATAACATGTACAATTCTTGTATAAACTTATATATATTGTGTATAATGCTTGTACATAGCATATATAAAATTGTATATAGTGTGTATAATGCTTGCACATAGCAAATATAAACTTGTACATAGCCTGCATAAACTTATATATGATATGTATAATGCATGTACATAATGAGTATAAATTTTTATATACTGTGTATAATACTTGTACAGAACATATATAATTCTTATATAATACTTGTACATAGTATGTATAATACTTTTTAAAACTTATATATAGTATGTATAAAGCTTTTACATAGCCTATACGATGTTTGTATAAACTTATATATAGTGATTATAATGCTTGCATATAACTTGTATAAACTTATATATAGTGTGTATAATGCTTGTACATAGCATGTATAATACTTGTACATAGTATATATAATGCCTGTATATAGTGTGTATACACTTGTATATCATGTGTATAATGCTCGTACATAGTGTGTATAACACTTATACATAGCATATATAATGCTTGTATAAACTTATATATAATATATATAATACTTGTACTTAACATGTAAAAGTATATACATAGCATGTATAATGTTTTTACATAGTGTATATGATGCTTGTACATACCGTATATAAACTTGTACATAGTGTCTATAATTCTTGTATATAGCATGTATAAATATGTACATTGTGTATATGATACTTGTACATAGCGTGTATAATATTTGTATAAACTTATACACAATATGTATAAACTTGAATATATTATGTATAAGCTTATACATAATGTGTATAAACTTGTACATAGCATGTACACAACTTATATAAACTTGTACATCATGTATATAATACTTGTACATAGCTAGTACAATGCTTGTAAAAAAACATATACATATCATGTATAAAAACTTATATAGCGTGTATAGACTTGTATATAAGTGTGTATAATTCTTTTATATAACATGTATAATACTAATATAAAGAATGTATAAAAACTTGTATATAGTATGTAAAATACTTGTACATAGCCTATATTAACTTATACATAGCGTGTATAATATTTGTACATAGCATGTACAATGCTTGTATAAATTTATACATACTTTGTATAATGCTTGTATATAGAATGTGTTAATGCTTGTACATATTTTGTATAAACTTGTACATAATGTGTATAATGCTTGTATATATCATGTATAAACTAGTACATAGTGTGTATAATACTTATACATAATTTGCACAAATAAGAATATAGTGTATATAATGCTTGTACATAATGTATATAATTCTTATACATAGCATGTATAAACTCGTACATAGTGTGTACAATACTTTTTCGTAGTATATAAAATGCTTGTATATAGTGTGTATAATACTTGTATATAGCATGTATAAACTTATACATATTGTGTATAATACTTATACATACATATAATGTATAAACTAATACATAGTGTGTATATTCCTTATACATAGTGTGCAATACATAGTGTGTACAATGCTTATATATAGCGTGTATAAACTTGTGCATAGTGTATATAATATTTGTATAGAGGTTGTATAAGCATGTACTTAACATGTATAAACTTGTACGTAGTGTGTATAATGCTTGTACATAACATGTATAAATTTATACATAGTGTGTTTAATGCTTGTATAAACTTATATATAGCATGTATAATGCTTGTACATATCATGTACAAAGTTTATACATGCTATGTACAAGTATTATACATACTATGTACATGAATTATACATATTATATACAAGTATTATACATACTATGTATAAGTTTATACATGTTATTTACAAGCATTATACACACTATGTAAAAGCTATGTTTCTAACAAAAATAGAAAGAGGTTGATCGTTGATTGAATAAGTAGCTATCTTAGCATTGGTAGAGAAAACTATGATTCTTTATCTTAGGAGGAAAAGTACTATGGTACCATCAAGGATTAAGAATGTGTAAAGTAAAAAAGCAAAGGTGCTATAACATTTTCATATCTGCCTACCCCATAGGTTTAGGGTTCCTTACCTCCCAACCCCCGTACATCCCCCCACCCCATGCTATTAAGTATGAAGCTGATCTTGAGTCATGGGATCATGGCCATTATTCAGCTATTGGTTAGATGTATCTGAATTATTAGATTACCACATTGGCTAACAATTGATATTGATATAATCTAGAAAGTACACCTGCTCAAATTGATTTTAGGAACTCACTCTTTTTGGTAGAAGGTATTCTATTACGTCTGGTCTTCATATGAAGGGGTTTAACCAAAGTGTACTTTTTCTTTCCTATTTCAACTAGATCCACGGCTGGAAACTCCAATGAAAAAAAATGTGAAGGAAGAGAAGGAATCCAAGATCACTGGCAGAATTGTATTGCTTCTTTCTTTTCCCGAGGATAAAGCCTACATCATATAGGTTTATTGGAAAGAAAAGGAATTTCATATAGAGAAATAATTCTTACTTTTAGCCCAGATCTCCTAAATATATCTAATTATACCTCCAAAGGCCTCATATTTTAGGCTATGATTAAGCAGTAGGCTATCACTGGCATGACATTGAATGTTTCTTCAGCACTGCATAGGCCAGATCAGATTCTTCTTAATGGTTGCACATGAATAGACTATTTCTTGCAAGAATAAGCGCTCTTTTTGGAGATAGAAACCATGGAGGGGAATCCTCAATCTAAATATTAGTGAATGTACGGGGAGGATTAAGCCTCATTAAGCAAGATAGACAAGAAGAAAAATAAGACATCATACTCAATACGAATCAGATTTGTATATTCTATTCATCATATTTGAAGATCATATTTTTTTCTTATTCTTCAAGTACCTCAGATTCAGAATTCTTTCTATGCTTAACACATAGAAAAATCGGACTTGAAAGTCCAGGCTTAACTCACTGTCCTCTCCTTTTCTCTTTTTTAGACAAGAAATCACGATATTTTGTATGTCCTCAGTCAAATTTTTGTTATTGTATCTTGGATCTTGATTCATTCTTTATTGAATTCTAAGAAAACTATTGATAGGCTTTGGTCCATTTCTATTTTGATTGGTATTATTTTGCCATGTCTGCCCTTCTCACCATAGCTGAATAAACGGGTATCGTGGTCGCTGGAATGTCGTCATCCTTTCAAGATAGAATCAAGAGTAGAAGGATCTAGTAAAAATGTTGTCTACGCTCCCCTTAACAAACTCCTTTAGTAAAAATGTGCTAAGCCTCTCATACCAAGCTCTTGGTGTCTGTTTTAATACAAAAATGACATTTTTTTAATTTAAAAATATGATTTAGAAATTGGAAACTCTCAAAACCTGGGGGTTGTTCCACAAACACATCCTCTTTTATTACCTTATTTAAAAAAACACTCTTAACATCCATTGGGAAAAGCTTAAAACCCTTATAATATGCAAAGGCTAGTAGCACTCTAATTTATTCCAATCTAGCTATAGGGGAAAAGGTCTTCTTAAAATCAATTCCTTCTAATTGGTTATACCCCTTAGCAATTAATCCTGCCGTATTTCTATTCAACACACCAGAATCATTCATCTAATTTTTAAATTCCCATTTGGTTCTAACTTCACTTTTTCCCTTAGGTCTTTCTACAAGCACCCAAACATCATTCCTAACAAATTTATTTAATTTCTCTTACATGGCTAAGATCCAGAACTCATTAGACAAGGCTTGATTAATATTGGTGGGTTCAATCATTGAGATAAAGGCAGAGTGGTTTACTTCCTTCCTAAGTCTATACCTAGTTCTAACACCTTCAGAAGGGTCTTATAAGATCAGTTCCTTAGGATGACTAAAAAAATATCTTCAATCTCTAGGAAAAGTAAAGGTAGGTTGAACCCCTTCCTCTAGATTTGTATTATCCACTCTTTGGGTAATCTCACCTATTCCTTCAGTGTTTTTGAGACTCTACCCTCTTCTCCAATTATCAATTCCTTGAGTAATCTCTTTAACATCATCTTCATTCTTAACTCTAGACTTCTTTGGATCAGATTCATAAAACACTATATGAGTAGTCTCCTCCACCACCAATGTCCTCTTATTAAACCGCCTAAAAGATTTCCCCATACTTAAATATACTAAGAACACTGCTTCGTCAGATTTATGATCAAATTTTCTAAAGTGTGACTTCCCATTTTTAAGATTGAAAACCTTACAACCAAAGACATGGAGATGGGAAAGGTTTGGTGTCCTACCCTTAAGGATCTCATAGGGCATCTCATCAAGGTTGGCTCGAACATTCACCATATTCAACACATAATAAGCTGTGTTTACCACTTCAACCCAAAAGTATTTTTGAAGTGAATACTCAGTAAGCATGGCACTAAGGGCCTCAACTAAGGTCTTTTTCTTCCTTTCAGCTACTCAATTCTGATGAGGGGTCCTATGAGCTGAAAAGTTATGACTAATTCTCTTATCCTCACAAAGGTCTCCAAATCTCTCATTTTCAAAATCTCCCCCATGGTCATAATGGATGGTCAATATCTCAAATCCTAGCTTTTTCTAAATCCAAGAGAAGAAGGATCTAAACTCATTAAAATACTCACTCGCTTTCAGATCCAAAATAATCAGTGTCCGGGTTGTTGGCCTTCAGCACCTCAGTTTTCTCCTTCTTTCACTCACATGCATCAAGTTATCTTTTGTTCACTCCTTCCACATAAATAATGAGTGATCCAAGTAAGTTATCAATAGAATAAGTATTCAAATCCTTGGATTTAGTAATTACAGTAATCTTAGCATCAAAGTAAGAAGACAAGCATCTCAAAATTTTATTTACTCTTTCAAAGCTAGTTAGCTCTCTTCCTAAGGCATACAATGGGGTAATAAATAGAGTAAACCTATTATACATGTAAGAAACTGATTCAGTAGGTTTCATATGAAAAAGTTCATATTCCTGCATTAAAATATTCAACCTAGATTATTTGACTTCATTGGTTCCTTCATAAGTAATACATAATCTATCCCAAATTTCTTTATCAATAATACAAGTTAAAACATGCATATAATCTTCTAATTTTAAAGAACAAAAAAAACAATTTAAGCATTTTGCATTCATTTGAGATAAATCCCTATCATCAAAAGTTCATTTAGTAAAAGTAAGTACAACATTAATGCCATTAGGTTTACGAGATAGAGGTGAATAACCATCTTTAACAAGAATCCACATACGATAATCAATCGATTATAAAAATATAGACATACAACTTTTTCAAAAATCAAAAGGAATATTATCAAACAAAGGTAGTCGGGTAATAGAATACCCTTACGTAGTATTATGATTACCAAAGTTAGCCATTGATAAAAATTCAAAAGTTTTTAAAAACTCAATTTTATAAATCTCACTCTAATACCACTTGAAAGTTTGTCAAGGATGTTAAGCCCTTATGAACTAGTCCTAAGGCTAACCAAGAGGGAGGTGAATTGGTATTTAAAAATTTCTCCAAATAAAAATACTAATGCAACTAAACAATCCTCAATGAAATTAAAGTTCAAAAATCAAATGTGGAAGTACAATAAGAAAGAACACACCAGATTTGATAGTGGTTCGGTTAATATGACCTATGTCCACTCCCTAGAGCCCTCTTATGGGTATTACACTAAACTCAATATCTCTCATTTTTCCCCCACAGCAAGGCAAAGAAGCCCATATAAAAACTCCTTTCCACCTACCCCAGTGAGGCAGAGAACCCAACTCCTTTTACTTCCTCTAGAAGCTGGTAGAGAACCCAACTCTTTTTACTTCCTTTAAAAGTAGGCAGAGAACCCAACTCCTTTTTCTTCCTCCAAAAGCAGGTAGAGAATCCAACTCCTTTTGCTTCCTCTAGAAGCAGTTAAAGAACCTTGATCAGTTACTGAAGTAGACCTCTGTTGAACCTCCAAGGACCCAGGGATGACGACCGGAGAAGATAACTCAGATCCTTACATGGAGTAACCTTTATGAAATCGCTCACAAACTCTCCCTCATAAGATCCTCTATCTCTCTCCCTTACTCTCCCTCTCCTCTTGGCTCTCTTAAGTCAGGATAGAAGCAAAAGACCTTTTCTTGAGAAAATAAGAGATCTTTTAAATAAGGGCTATAAATTTGCCTAATTAGCAACTAATCATGAAATATCATTCAGGATGATAGTATATCATCTTGTACAATTAGTTCAACTCAATGAATATCATCCATACCATCAGCCTTAATGGATATCTGGTCGACGAAAAAATAATTAGATTGTCCAGGATAATCTCATAATCATCTTGGCCGATTAGTACAAAATGACAAATTTCATCCAAAACATCGCCTTGAATGGACATTTTGATGATGAAAAAATAACTTGATCATTCAGGTCAATCTAATGATCATCCCATCTGATTAGTTCAATTCATTTTGTATCATCCTGAGCATCACCCTAAATGGGGCCAGGCTAATTTTTGATCGTCCAGAAAGAACTAATGTTTGTGAACTGATCGTCTCGAATGATCCTGCGATCATTCTTACTGATATGATCGAGCAATCAACCCTTAATTACTTTCCATAATTACTATATTAATTTAGGCATAATTATACTACATCATCCAAGATGATATCCTAGATGATGTCCAAAAATAAAAGATACTTAAATAGATCTTGCAGCTGATTCTTTCTTATTTGAGCATATCATCCCAGTCGATGTTAATATTGTTCAATATGATGCACTTAATTACAGCTGCCTAATTCAAGATGACCTAATTAAGGTTTCTAATTTTAATTAATCATCTAAGATAATATTTGGATCATTCAGGATGATATTTGGATCGTCTTAGATGTTGTGATCTAAAATAAAAAATTCTAAATCAGTTAGAAAATTTTCCTCAAGTGTGTGTGTGTAAGGTTACTTAGCATGATGACACATAATGTTACAATGGACTCAGAAAAAGTAAAAGACACTTATCATACATTACAAACTGACTTAGTCTTAATATACCCAATCTTGAGCTAATTCAATTTGTAGTTTCATCTTGTGGACTTGAAACATAAGTAAGCAAGATTGTCATACAAAAATAAAAATGTTCGCTATCATTAAAATTATATTTCCTGAAATAATCAAACTTTCAAAAGTATGTAATATGTATAATGCTTATACAGATAGTGCACAAACTGGAATACAATGTATATAAACTTATACATAGTGTGTATAAATCTTTTATATATCATGTATAATGCTTATATAAACCTGTACATAGTGTGTATAATATTTATATATAGCATGTAAAAACTTATATATTGTGTATAAAATGTATATACAAAACGTGTATAAACTTGTACATATAATGTATAATGCTTTTATGTAGCGTGTATAAACTTATATATAATATGTATAATGCTTGTACATAGAGTATATAATGCTTATATAGTATGTATCAACTTGTACAAAAACATATATATATATATATATATATATATATATATATATATATATATATATATATATATATATATATATATATATATATATATATATATATATATATATAGCATTATAATGCTTGTATAAAAACTTATATATAATAGTGTGTATAATGCTTGTATAAACATGAACAAACTTATACATAGTGTAATTAATGCATGTATATAGCATATTTAAATAATAACAATGTGCATTTAATTCTTGTACATAATATGTATAAATTTGTACATTGTGTGTATAATGCTTGTACATAGCTTGTATAAAGTTGTATATAGTGTCTATAATGCTTGTAAATAGTGTGTTTAATGCTTGTATATAGTTTGTATAATACTTGTATAAACTTGTACATAGTGTGTATAATACTTGTACATAGTGTTTACTATACTTGTATAAATTTATACATAGTGTGTATAATGCTTTTATATAGTTTGTATAAACTTATACATAGTGTGTATAATGCTTATAAATAACATGTTCAAACTTATAAATGCTGTATAATTCTTGTACATATCATATATAAACTTATACATTGTGTGTATAATACTTGTATAAACTTATACACAGTGTGTATAATGCGTGTACATAGCATGTATAAACTTATACATAGTGTGCTTATTACTTGTACATAGCTTGTATAAACTTATACATAGTGTATATAATGCTTGCATATAGTATATATATGCTATGTATAAATTGTGTATAAAGCTTGTACATAACATGTATAATACGTGTATAAATTTGTACATAGTATTTACAAACTTGTATATAATATATATAAACTTATACATAGTGTGCATAATGCTTGTACATAGTATGTTTAAACTTTTATATAGCATGTATAATGCCTCTATAAACTTGTAAATATTGTACACACTATATACAAGTTTATACATGTTATGTGCAAGCATTATACACACTTTATATAAGTAAATTATACAATATGTTCATGTTTATACACGTACTATAGATGCTATATACAAGCATAATACATATAGTATATATAATGCGTTATATATACTATGTACATGTATTATATAAATAGTATATATATAGCATATATAATACTTGTATATAGTGTGTATAATGCTTATATATAACATGTACAATTCTTGTATAAACTTATATATATTGTGTATAATGCTTGTACATAGCATATATAAAATTGTATATAGTGTGTATAATGCTTGCACATAGCAAATATAAACTTGTACATAGCCTGCATAAACTTATATATGATATGTATAATGCATGTACATAATGAGTATAAATTTTTATATACTGTGTATACTACTTGTACAGAACATATATCATTCTTATATAATACTTGTACATAGTATGTATAATACTTTTTAAAACTTATATATAGTATGTATAAAGCTTTTATATAGCCTATACGATGTTTGTATAAACTTATATATAGTGATTATAATGCTTGTATATAACTTGTATAAACTTATATATAGTGTGTATAATGCTTGTACATAGCATGTATAATACTTGTACATAGTATATATAATGCTTGTATATAGTGTGTATACACTTGTATATCATGTGTATAATGCTCGTACATAGTGTGTATAACACTTATACATAGCATATATAATGCTTGTATAAACTTATATATAATATATATAATACTTGTACTTAACATGTAAAAGTATATACATAGCATGTATAATGTTTTTACATAGTGTATATGATGCTTGTACATATCGTATATAAACTTGTACATAGTGTCTATAATTCTTGTATATAGCATGTATAAATATGTACATTGTGTATATGATACTTGTACATAGCGTGTATAATATTTGTATAAACTTATACACAATATGTATAAACTTGAATATATTATGTATAAGCTTGTACATAATGTGTATAAACTTGTACATAGCATGTACACAACTTATATAAACTTGTACATCATGTATATAATACTTGTACATAGCTAGTACAATGCTTGTAAAAACATATACATATCATGTATAAACTTATATAGCGTGTATAGACTTGTATATAGTGTGTATAATTCTTTTATATAACATGTATAATACTAATATAAAGAATGTATAAACCTGTATATAGTATGTAAAATGCTTGTACATAGCCTATATTAACTTATACATAGCGTGTATAATATTTGTACATAGCATGTACAATGCTTGTATAAATTTATACATACTTTGTATAATGCTTGTATATAGAATGTGTTAATGCTTGTACATATTTTGTATAAACTTGTACATAATGTGTATAATGCTTGTATATATCATGTATAAACTAGTACATAGTGTGTATAATACTTATACATAATTTGCACAAATAAGAATATAGTGTATATAATGCTTGTACATAATGTATATAAATCTTATACATAGCATGTATAAACTCGTACATAGTGTGTACAATACTTTTTTGTAGTATATAAAATGCTTGTATATAGTGTGTATAATACTTGTATATAGCATGTATAAACTTATACATATTGTGTATAATACTTATACATATAATGTATAAACTAATACATAGTGTGTATATTCCTTATACATAGTGTGCAATACATAGTGTGTACAATGCTTATATATAGCGTGTATAAACTTGTGCATAGTGTATATAATATTTGTATAGAGGTTGTATAAGCATGTACTTAACATGTATAAACTTGTACGTAGTGTGTATAATGCTTGTACATAACATGTATAAATTTATACATAGTGTGTTTAATGCTTGTATAAACTTATATATAGCATGTATAATGCTTGTACATATCATGTACAAAGTTTATACATGCTATGTACAAGTATTATACAGACTATGTACATGAATTATACATATTATATACAAGTATTATACATACAATGTATAAGTTTATACATGTTATTTACAAGCATTATACACACTATGTAAAAGCTATGTTTCTAACAAAAATAGAAAGAGGTTGATCGTTGATTGAATAAGTAGCTATCTTAGCATTGGCAGAGAAAACTATGATTCTTTATCTTAGGAGGAAAAGTACTATGGTACCATCAAGGATTAAGAATGTGTAAAGTAAAAAAGCAAAGGTGCTATAACATTTTCATATCTGCCTACCCCATAGGTTTAGGGTTCCTTACCTCCCAACCCCCGTACATCCCCCCACCCCATGCTATTAAGTATGAAGCTGATCTTGAGTCATGGGATCATGGCCATTATTCAGCTATTGGTTAGATGTATCTGAATTATTAGATTACCACATTGGCTAACAATTGATACTGATATAATCTAGAAAGTACACCTGCTCAAATTGATTTTAGGAACTCACTCTTTTTGGTAGAAGGTATTCTATTACGTCTGGTCTTCATATGAAGGGGTTTAACCCAAGTGTACTTTTTCTTTCCTATTTCAACTAGATCCACGGCTGGAAACTCCAATGAAAAAAAATGTGAAGGAAGAGAAGGAATCCAAGATCACTGGCAGAATTGTATTGCTTCTTTCTTTTCCCGAGGATAAAGCCTACATCATATAGGTTTATTGGAAAGAAAAGGAATTTCATATAGAGAAATAATTCTTACTTTTAGCCCAGATCTCCTAAATATATCTAATTATACCTCCAAAGGCCTCATATTTTAGGCTATGATTAAGCAGTAGGCTATCACTGGCACGACATTGAATGTTTCTTTAGCACTGCATAGGCCAGATCAGATTCTTCTTAATGGTTGCACATGAATAGACTATTTCTTGCAAGAATAAGCGCTCTTTTTGGAGATAGAAACCATGGAGGGGAATCCTCAATCTAAATATTAGTGAATGTACGGGGAGGATTAAGCCTCATTAAGCAAGATAGACAAGAAGAAAAATAAGACATCATACTCAATACGAATCAGATTTGTATATTCTATTCATCATATTTGAAGATCATATTTTTTTCTTATTCTTCAAGTACCTCAGATTCAGAATTCTTTCTATGCTTAACACATAGAAAAATCGGACTTGAAAGTCCAGGCTTAACTCACTGTCCTCTCCTTTTCTCTTTTTTAGACAAGAAATCACGATATTTTGTATGTCCTCAGTCAAATTTTTGTTATTGTATCTTGGATCTTGATTCATTCTTTATTGAATTCTAAGAAAACTATTGATAGGCTTTGGTCCATTTCTATTTTGATTGGTATTATTTTGCCATGTCTGCCCTTCTCACCATAGCTGAATAAACGGGTATCGTGGTCGCTGGAATGTCGTCATCCTTTCAACCCTTAATTTCAAGATTGTGGGGGGGGGGGGGGGGGGGGTTGTCTTGGCTTCCTGTATTACTGAATCTGCTTATGGTAGAGAAGACCAAGGAGAGGTGTCATCCTCGGCCCTTTGTCAAAATGAAGAACAATTTTTTCATCATCCCACCCTACTCTGGGTGGTGATCAAGCACCCTACGTGGTGGGGTAATTAAGTCCTGATAAAAGTAGGGTTTACTTAATCGGGGCCTTCCCAAATAGTTTTGAAGGGTGGGCCCCATCCAGTTGGCACTGGGTCTACGGGGAACACTTCTCCAATGCCTTTAGAAGCCAAGGAAAAGTGCAAGAATTTTCTATCTTCCTTTAGGAAGAAGAGGGCCTGCTTGGATTTTCAACATAGAATTACATACCAGTTGAACCTGTTCAATGCTTCACATCCGAAGCTAGAATCTCTTTTTTTCTTGTGGATGGAAAACCTAATCGGGGACCTGGAGGTAAACTATAGTCAGAATGTTGGAGCCAAATTGATGATGCTCGTACAATAGTGGGAAAGTGAAAATGGAAAGTGAAAATGGAAAATTTCTTTGGCCTTTACTTATTTTACACAATTCTTCTGGTTATGCCTTTTCTTTTTTTCTTTTTCTAGAAAGGTTTATGAACCACAAAAGTGGTTGACCTTCAATGAATGCTGTGGGGGGGAGGAAGGCATAGGTCTCACACAAGTCAGTGCATGAACTCTTTCTGAAGTGTGGCACGGCCAGAGGGAGGTAAGGGGAGCTCTTGTGAAGCCTGGAGAGGTGGAAGTGACAAATCACTTCTAACGAGTTCCTCAACATTGAGCTTAGTAGCTTCACTCTTTCTATTGGCATGTCGGTGCTAGATGTTTCTAATCAATAGGAATATGAGGAGAAAAAAAAGTTGATGAGCATCTATTGGAGTCAATCATTTCAAAGATCTAATTCCAGTTACTTATTATGTAGTGGAAAAGCCTCATAATCTTCAGTTTTACACTTACGCTTCAGGAAAGAAATGTTCTTGGTGGATGCAGGACCTTATACCCCAAAAATTTGTATGCAAGATGAGCCTAAATGAGTGCCAATCCACCAAGCCACCAGGTTTGAGAATAAGGTGGGATATTTGAATGTAGTGGTTGGTGAATCACTGATAAAAAAGCATATTTTAGAGAGATTATTCATCGATCTAGTGGTCGGTGAATCAATGATCAGTGAGCGAACAACTGCCAAGTTTCATGATTTTTGAGGATCCCTGGATGTAGTGGCTGGTGAACCTCTTCTTCTTCTTACACGAAGATTTAAACAAAATCCATCTTGGGTGGAACTTAAGAAGATTTGGCAAATGTAGAAAAAAGTCAAAGGGTTTCTTATTGACAAAGTCAAAGGACGTTATTCAGTAGCCATCACAGGTTTCATTACTTTTCTTCCATTCTATCCTCTCATAATTCAAAGGATAGTGAATGATCGATTCACCATTGAGAGGATTAACCCCAAAAATAATGAATATTGTTGTGTTCTAACTGTGGTAGATCAAACAAGAAAAAAAGAGCAAAAAAAAAAAAAAAAGACCAAATGAAATCCAAACCCCACCTTCATCCATTCTTTTATTTAGGGTATGACACTAATTTTGGACCTCTATTTAAATAACAAAGAAAGGCTCTTTCTTGAATGCATGACTGTGGAAGCGCCTATCATCCTGTTACGGCACTCTAAAATTTTGGGTTACAACAGCAAGAATTTTACAGCTAGGGAGACGAATAAGAGTATAAGGCATAGTTTAAGATAAAAGAATAGAACACCAACCAATGAGTGAGTGGCAGATTTGGATGGAGTCTCATAGAAGAAGAAGGGTACGTGAGCTAGTGCACCAAAAGACGTCACTTTTTTGCTTAATGGCCAAGGAAAGGAAGTGAGAGACCTTCAACGTGGAATCCTAAGATGGGTTGCATCTCAAGGCATAGTCAAAACTGGAGATCTACCAGTCACACATGGCTCGGGCTTTGACAAGCAGGCTAAAGGCGATCGTTCAAAGAAGGAGACATGGTGCTTATGATCCGAAGACCCATTATCATTGCTCACATAGAAAATTAGATCCTATGCAGGACCTCGTCAAAAAAGTTTTCTCTAATGGTGTGTACCAGCTTGCTACAATCAAAGATTGTCTGATTATACCTCTGGTTAATGGGAAGTTCCATCCTTGCCCTAGAAAGCCAGTCTTCTTCAAAACCTACCAATCATAAGAGTCAGAATTTATAGCCCAGGTGGGTTTCAATATACAGACGAATAGAGGGATCGCACAACACTTATATAAGATGATATTCACATGTGCATATACTGTACACGATCATTAAATGTGGAGGAACTTCCACCACTTTCATTTTGTATTGAATTTCTTGTCTCTTTGAAAGAGATTCTAAGTAATTGAACAAGACAGGTGCAGGTGTAGTACCAAAAATAGAAAGTTCAAGCTCCGGGTTGGATTTATGAATTCTCTAAATCAAAAACCTTTCCAAGGAGGCTCGAGAGGACTTTTCTTGCTTGTGGAGAAAAGAGTTTGATATCCACTAGTCAAGGAAGAAAAAGATTCTTTACTTTCACTTTTTATTTAGAAGATAGAAGAGAAATAAGAAGGAGAAGAGAGAGAAAAAAAGAATTAATTAATAAACCTGCAATCCCATAGAAAGACATCACAATCCCTTGTGGGAAAAAAAAGAATTTGTTGAGTTGAAAATAAGAATATCAAATTTTTACCATGATAACTGGAAGTTCCAACCACTAAGAATCCTAGTGAACCTAAAAAAAAGGATACAAGCCCAACAAAAATTACTTATTTTTTGAGACCCCGTTAGAAGTTTTATCCATATATGTTCTGATTGCTAGTTCATATAATACTAGATCTAGCTGCATTCCATTGGAATTGAGAGAATAACCCAAATAGATTTGACTTGATTTTTATTACTTGATGCCGAAGTCACTTTCACCAACTAGCAGCATTCCGACGGGAACCTTTTGGAAGAATTGGTTATATACATTGAGTTTCTATTTCAAAGCTTTTTCAAATTGCTGATGATCATTTTGAATTTTATCATTTCATTGATTAAGCTATAATCACATATACACGCATGCATGCATATATTATGCATCGGCATACATAACAAAATAACTCTTCAATTTATTTTCAAAAAGGCCATGTATATATATCCTACTATATTACATGAAAAGAGTATTTGTATGATGATCCAGTGTTGAAAGAAATTAATGAGATTGTTCCCATAATATTTAGAAAATCTTCTCTCTTTGGACATAAAGAGATAAAGAAGCTATTGCGATTGCCGGAAAGACTAGGCCCACTAAAGGAACAAAATTAGAGGGAAAGTTCAAATCTATCATAGAATGGGTACCTCGATTTCATATTTGTACCTATTCTAATTCTAAATTAGAATTCTAAAAATATATTCTGATAAGTGTATTTATTAGAAAGAATTTTAAGAGAATCTGAATATGAAGTATTTCATAAGAAATAATGAATGTAGAACTAAATGAAGTGTTCCAATTCCACATTCTACACAAATACCTATTTATCTTCCATAAATTGGATTCTTTTTCTCCCATACTTATTTATCTTCATCCTCTTACTATCTTTCAAAACAAAAAAGGTGTTTTGAAAGGAAAGATAGAAAAGAGTTTCTTATGAGTTCCCGACATTAACCAATCTTATCTAACAAATAGGGATTCTTAGTGAAAAACGGTGGTTCTCGCTAAATAGAAAGAACTTTTATATTATTATTATTTGTTATAGGAAAGAAAAAGCATGCCAGTACATTCATTATATACACGCTATGTATATGCATTATACACACTATATACAAGAGAGAATATATAGGCCTACCCTTATTCTAATAATTGATACTACTATAACCTAGAAAGAACTATATACACGCTATATATAAGTATTATATACACCTTATATATGTATTATCCACACTATATACAAGCATTATACACAATATGTACAAGTTCGTGCATGCTATATGCAAGAATTATACACACTATGTATAAGTTAATACAAGCATTATACATATATTGTGCAAGTTTATACATGTTATGTAAAAGATTATATACACTATATACAAGCATTATACACTATGTCCATACAAGTTTATACATGTTGTGTAAAAGTTTATACATGCTATGTAAAAATATTATACATGATTTATATAAGAATTATACATACTATATATAAGCAATATACACAATATATACAAGTTTACACATGTATTATACAAGTATTATATAATCTATGTACAAGTATTATATACACTATGTACAATTTTATAAATGTTATATACAAGAATTAAACACACTATATACAAGCAATATACACACTATATACAAGTTTATCCATACTGTACACAAGTTTGTACAAGCTATATATAAATATTATACATGATATATATAAGTTTATACACGCTATATACAAGCATTATACACACTATGTATAAGTTTATACGTGTTATATATAAGCATTATACACTCTTTGTATAACCATTATATATTATATATGCTATATATAAGTATTATACACACTATGTATATGTTTATACAAAGTATGTACAAGTATTATACACACTATATACAAGCATTATACACGCTATGTACAAGCATTCTACATACTATGTATAAGTTTATACATGCTAAATATAAACCTGTACACACTTTGTATAAGCATTACACATATTATATACAAGCATTATATACACTATATATAAGTTTATATAGGCCTTATACTTGCTATGTACAAGTATTATACATGTTATGTACAAGCATTACACATGCTACGTACAAGTTTATACACGCTATGTACAAGCATTATACATGTTATGTACATATTTATACAAGCATTATATATATATATATATATATATATTTTACAAGTTTGTACATGCTATGTACAAGCATTATACATAGTATGTACAAGTTTATAAAAGCATTACATATATTATGTATAAAATGTGTACAAGTTAATAAATGCTATATACAAGTATTATACACACTATGTATAAGTTTATACATGCTTTGTATAAGTTAATACAAGCATTGTACACTCTAAGTACATGTATTATACACGTTATATACAATTTTATATATACTATATGTAAGTATTATACACACTTTGTAAAATTTATATAAACTTGTAGATATTATGTATAATGCTTATATAAACTTAAATATAGTTTGTATAATACTTGTATATAGCATGTATAAACTTATATATAGTGTTTATAATGCTTATATAGAGTGTATATAATGCTTGTACATAACATGTATAACACTTGTACGTAGCATTATAATAGTGTGTATAATACTTGTATATAGCATATATAATGCTTGTATAAAGTCTGTAAAATGCTTGTACATAGCGAATAAAATGTTTGTACATAGTGTATATAGACTTATACATGACATGTATAAACATGTACATAATATGTATAATACTTATACACAACATGTATAAACTTATACATAGTGTGTATAATACTTATACATAGCATGTATAAACTTGTACATTGTGTGTATAATACTTGTATATACTAGTTTATACAAACTTATTCATACTATATATTACATAGTTTATATAATACTTGTATATAACATTTATAATTATTATACATAGCGTATATAAACTTGTAGATGGCATGTATTATACTTTTATATAGTGTGAATAATACTTGTACATAATGAGTATAATGATTATACAAAGCTTGTATAACCTTACATAAAGAATGTATAATGCTTGTACATTACGTGTATAAACTGGTACACAATGTTCATAATACTTATATATAGTATGTAGAAACTTGTATATAATTTTTATAATGCTTGTACATAGCGTGTATAATGCTTGTATAAACTTGTACATAGTGTGTATAATACTTATACATAGCATATATAATATTTGTACGTATAGTATATAAACTTATACATAGTGTATATAATATTTGTACATAGCATATATAATGCTTGTATATAGTGTGTATAACTTGTACATACTATATATAATACTTATAAGTATCATATATAAACTTATACATAATATGAATAATGCTTATATATTGTATGTACAATACTTATATAAACTTGTACATACTATGTATAATGCTTGTATATAGTGTGTGTAATTCTTATACAAAACGTGTATAATACTTATATATAGTGTGTATAACGCCTATATATAGCGTGTATAAGCTTATATATAATGTGTATAATACTTTTACATAGTATGCATAATAATTATACATAGTGTATATAAACTTATACATAACATGTATAAATTTGTGTATATAGTATGTACAATACTAGTATAAATTTGTACATAACGTGTCTAATATTTGTGTAAACTTATAGATGGTGTGTAAAAACTTAAATAAATATAGTGTGTATAGTGCTTGTACATAGCATGTATACAAATTACATATAGCACATATAAACTTGTATATAGTATGTATAATGCCTATACATAGCAAGTATATCGCTTGTATACAGTGTGTAAAATGTTTTTACATAGAATATACAAACTTGTACATAGTGTGTATAATGCTTGTATATAGCATGTATAATGCTTATATAAAGTTATTTATATTTTGTACGTAGCGACTATTATATAGTGTGTATAATGCTTGTACATAGTATATATAATGTTTGTATAAACTTGTATGTAGTGTATATAATGCTTGTATATAGCGTGTATAAACTTGTACATAGTGTGTACAAACTTATATATAGTGTTTTTTTTTTTTTTTTTTTGAAGAATGCAAAATTTGCATAGATTAAAGCAAAGGAAAAAGAAAGAAACCTAGATACAAACTAGTGAGTAGAAACTACCTTAAAATATTCTTCCTTCACAAGTTAAACGAAAGAATTTGGTAGTTCCTTCTCAGAAAACAAATCCCACAAAAACTCATAAGAAAAGGCTAAGTTAGCACAAAAGTTAGCTAACTTATTACAATTTCGCCTAACATGATGAAAGACTACGTTATTAATCCCCCTCCCAATAAAGAAACAATCATCATCAACAACAATGCTACCATCCACCTTCTTCTCTTTGCTGTACACTTTATGAAGAAAATGGATCACATTAATTTTATCACTTTCTATTATGATACCAATAGCATCAAGCAATTTTCCTTTCAGGACTTTCTCCAAATAATTAAATGCCAATAACTTTACTGGAGAAATATCTGAATGAACTCCATAGAAACCAAAAGCCATGACAAATTTGCCTTTGAAATCTCAAACAACGCCTCTAATTCCTGCTTCATAGTTCATCTTGAGGGCAGCATCAATGTTAATCTTATACCAACCGGGTGGTGGGGGATGCCAGGAACTAGATAATAGTCCAAAGGACTGATGGTCATCCCAGTGATCCAGTCGTATAAGATTCCACTTCTTTAAATTTACATAACTCAGAATAGAGTTGCTGTCAATGTATCACATGTTTCCATCTTTCCATGCTTGATCTTACTCCTGTTATTCCAAGAAAACCTCAACAAAGAACAATAAATCTTAGCCATCAACGGATTAGTTCCAGCCAGAAATTCCAGTTTGCTCCAACATTCCTGGAAAGAATTGTATTTCGGAATAATAAATCCCCAATTCCTCAAAACATCAATAACCTTTAACAATTTAAGACATGAAGTGGTGATGTGATCAATATCTTCAACTACTCCAAATCCTCTAGGGAAGCAATTTCCATTGGCTAACCTTCTTCTCATGAGGTAATCAACAGTGGGCAAAGCAGATTTACCTATCCTCCATATAAACAATTCAACTCGACTATTTAATTGTAATTTCTGTAACTAAGAATCTGGAACTAAATTTGAATTAAGCCCATCTTTTAGGATCTCTTCCTTTATCAACGCTGAAATAGAATTTCCAGAAAATCTTCTCTTCAGCTCCAAGAAATCTCCATTCTCCCTTCTACAACTTTGGATATTGTCGATTAAAGCCAGAAGTTCACCTCCAAAGAACAATGATAATCTGTCTAGATTCCAACTTGCATCATGAATAAAGAAGTCCATATATGTGTCATCAACTTCAAAATCAGCAACAAAAGTAGGCCACTTGACCAAGCACTTATCCAAGATCCAAACATCCTTTAGAACATTAATTTTGTTACCCGACATAACTCTTCATCTAACTACATGTTTAAGAGCCTCACGACCATATTTTATAATCTTCCAAGAAGGAGAGCCTCCCTTCTTATTGTCATTATTCCACCAGTCCTCTCAATACTTACATAGTAGATTCCTATTCAACAAGGAATTAGGATTCTCTAAAAATTACATGCAAACTTAGCTCTTAAGGTTTCCAAGCTAGATAGTGCAGATTGTATCCCCCATCCTCCCAAAGCTCTCGGATTACAAAGGTTTTTCCAAGCTACATAGTGTAGCCCATGCCTTCCATCTGCTTTATTCCAAATATAAATTCTGTATAATCTCTCAAATTCCTTCAAAACACCTAAAGGAATGAGAGAGTGTGAAATAAGAAAAACAGGGAGGTTAACATACACCGATTTAACCAACGCCATCTTTCCTGACAAAGAGATGAATCTATTACTCCAAGTGTTCAACTTCTTCATAAACTTATCCAAAAGAGTTTGGAAATCATCCTTTTTCAACCTCCTCATTGTAACTTTTACTCCCAAATAATCCATTTCTTCAACCGAATTGAATCCAAGAAAATTTGCAATGTCCTTCTTCCTTCTTTTATCTACCTATGTCCCACAAATCATGGCAGATTTATGGTAGTTGATTCTTTGGCCAGCCCAACTACCATAATCACCAATAATTTCCTTCACTCTTCTTATACTTCTTCTTTTGGCATCAGAAAACAAATGAACATCATTTGCATATAGAAAATGGGATATCCTTTGTCCTTTGGATGTTATTTTAATACCCAAATTCTTTCCCTTGCTAAGAAAAACATTATAAAGTAATTGAGAATATATCATAAATAGAAAAGGTGAGAGTGGACATCCCTGACGGAAACCACTCTTTCCCTTTATCCATTTTGTACGTCCACCATTGATGAGAATAAAGAAACTTGGCTCCAAGATACAATCCATCACCAACTTTAAAAACTTCTCCGGAAATCCCAAAAGAATTAACATGTTGTTGAGAGTAGTCCAACACTTATTATCGTATGCTTGCTCCATATCTAACTTGGTAGCCACCAAACCATTGTTATCTTTAGACAACCTCATTTTGTTGAAAACTTCTTGAGCTAAAATCAAATGATCCGAAATCGATCTAACTCTTACAAAAGCCACTTGTTCTTCTAAAATAATTTTTGGGATTACCACCAGCAGTCTATTTAATAAGATTTTAGTCACAATCTTATAAATAGAATTACATAAACTAATAGGCTGAAACCCAGCTGGAGAAATCGGGTTGTTTATCTTGGGAATAAGGACTACAATAGTATCCTTCCATTCTTTAGCCATTTTTTCAGTCAAGAACAATCTCCTCACTGTCAAACATACATCTGCACCTACAATGCTCCAGTAATATTTAAAAGAGGAGTATATGATCCCATCAAATCCTGGTGCCTTGTTATTTCTCAAATTCCTTATCACCTCCATGATTTCAAAATCCAAGAGATCCGCATCCAAACCAACTCTGTCTTCATCAGGTAAAACATTCCAGGGTGGCGGCCAATCAGTTAGCACGTTGTTCCTGTATTCCCATTTCTTTTGAAAGAAACTAAATAACAGATCTTCAATTTCCTTGGGATCTTCGGTTAGAATTCCATCCAACTTTTTTATTTTAGGAATCTAATTTCCATTTTTCCTAGCATTTTCAAATGCATGAAGGAACTTTGTATTAGCATCCCCCTCTTCAATCCACTTCACTTTAGCCCTTTGCTTCCACCAAGTATTCAAATGACCAAGAGTAGCATTAAGCTCCTTGACTTTACATATGAGCAGCCACAATTTATCTTCACTCAAAGCCCCAACATTAGCTTCTTCTTCTTGGTTGATTAAAATTTTAGCCTTTAGCCTTTCCTTGTCTTTGGAGAATTCCCTTAGCTTAGTTCTACTTCAATAGAATAAATCCCTTAAGGATTTCTTGCACTTTTTGTTAAGGATATGCATTTCATCTCCTCTAAACTCCTTCTTCCAAACCATAGCTATAATAAGAGCTGAGGCTTTGTAAGAAATCCAAACATCTTCAAATTTAAGAAGACCCTTCTTCCTTGAAAAAGTGTCAAAGATCTTCAACACAATAGGACAGTGATTAGAAGCTATCCTGGGTAAATGTCTTACCACTGCCACCTGTAAACAATTAATTGCCTAAATATTCAGCAAGCACCTTTCCAATCTCTCCAAAATCCTTCCCCCACCATTCTAATTGTTACACCAAGTGAACCTTGGTCCAACAAAGCCTACATCATGGAAATCTTTCTCATTCATGAAGCTAATCATCTATTTCTACACCCTTGAAAAAACAAACTTTCTACCTCCTCTTTTTTCATCTTGGGACAAAATACAGTTGAAATCTCTTCCCACCACTAATGGAATTTTCCTGTGAGCAACCTCCTGGATACAACCCAACAACCTTCTTCTCTTATTCACCTCGTTACTTCCACACACCGTTGTTATCATCCAAATACCCTTGTTAAAAATATTGAGATCTCCAATAACACATTGATTTTAAGTTTTAATAACTAAAAAAAAGCCAAATCTAACCTCCAAAGGATCATAATCCCTCTAGACAAGCCTTAAAATGAAAGAAGATAAAAATCCCAATATAGTCCCATAATTTTCCTAAATAAGACTTTATCAAAATCTTTGATTTTAGTCTCCACTAGCCCAACAAACAAAACATTGAAATCTTTTATGAAGTCTTTAAGATATAGAGAGGCCTTACTTTTCTTCACCCCCTACAATTCCAAAAAGCGACGGAATTCATCAAAGAAACTTCAGAGAGGGACCACCCTCCTTCCTTCTTCCGCTACCACCATCCAATGGTCTTCCACGAGATACATTTTTTATAGGTCCTAAGGACCTAAGTTATTTGGCAAGCTTAACCTTATTTGATTCACCATTAACTCCATTCATCTTTGTCATATTTGAATGCGTTTTGCAAAATCAATTATCCTCCTTTTCAGCCAAAGCTTTATCCAGTATATTAATACTAACCTAATAGTTTATTAACATATTATTTTCAACAACCAAGTTCCCCTCCAGCTCTCCATCTTCCACCATGATATCATTTTCCATACCAAGAACTTCAAAATTGTTAACATATGTAACTAAAATAGAACATTCTGAATTGAGGTTATTACCCATTTGATCTTAATGAATTTGTGCTTATACATCAACCAATTCATCAGACTTCTCATTTATAACTGGTTGGATAATTCCACCTTCATGAATCTGCTCCTGTAAGAATGCACCTTCTTCTAATTAAGTTCCAACTGCATCCACACTGTCCTGAACTGTCTTGCTCAGAACTTTCTGGATGACAGAAATCTCAGCATTTGTGTTGTTCTGAAACTGAACAGGATTAACTTGCTTCTTCACATACTTCACATTAGGCTTCGAAAGAGTATTTCTTTGTACAATCATATTTCTCTTATGATTAACTAGAACCCATGGACCATAAGCATCTGAATCAACTTCCATAATCTTCTTACCCACTTCAGGAGCCAATCCACCACAACAGTCAGCCAACTCAACCTTCTTCTGGACAGATTTTCCATTATTACAATCAGCTTTAACATGCTCAATCATACCATATTGAAAACAAAAGGAAGTAATTTTTTCATATTCAACCTTTTGAAAAAATCTACTCGAAATACTTTCCACCCAAACTCCTAATGGGAAGCTTTGATCAATCTCAATCCTCACACAAACCCTAGCAAACTTCCTCCTTCCCCTTTGAAACATATTCCCATACAACATTAGTGGCTTGCCAATCATAGACGCTATCCTTGCTATATTCTTCTCATCCCAATAATAAAGAGGAAGATGGGGCGTCCTTACCCAAATAGGTGAAGTCAAACCTTTCATAGATAAGGGTGAAAAATAAGGCATCCATTTCTCCATGCCAATTATATGACCATTCACAAACCATTGTCTCCCAGACAGTACATCTTCCATTGAATCATAAGAACTAAAGGCACATAAAAATCATCTTTTTCAAAGAGAAGTAAAATGAAATTTACCAAACTAGTTCCATTGTCTCCTTACTTCCCATGCCACCAAGTGAGAAGGTATTTCCTTTCCAAAAACTTTAATCACAAATGAGTTCAATGGTTTGTTTGAATTTGCCACTTCCATCTCCTCACATAACTTCACTGCTTTCCCATCCTCCGTTAATACCAGGTCTTCATCTTTAAATTCTATCTTAATATATGATATATTACTCCATGGGTTATCCTTAAATCCATTCCTAGATTTCAAAGGCAATTCATCAAAAAACTTACCCGCACCTTCTGTTACCTTGGTAGATGAATCATCATTTGGATGTTGAAAATTTTTGTTAACTGATATATGAGAATTCGCATTTATCACACTGTGTCGAAGGATTGCATTTGAATTCCCAAATCTATTTACAAAAATTTTCAAACCCGATGATGAAGTAGATAGATCAACCTTGTTTACATCCAGAATCGCCTTCTATGCTTTAGGAGTCACAGAAATCAATTTTTCTACAGCAATAGCCTTGCCTTTCCCTTCCATGAACGACCTTCCTCGGAGCTTCCTCAACAACTTCTTTAATCAACAAAGGGCCTTGAGATTTACTTCTAAAAATTTCAAAATCTCTTTGATTTGAATCCATAGTACTACAACCAATCACCTGCACACCCAAGTTTAGTATTGCCGATAAAGGATGGAGACCTTGTTGATGATGCTTGTGTGGTCTGGCGGCCCTCTGCCGCCATCCCTCCACCAGCTTCTGAATAATAAACTTATATACACAATGTGTATAATATTTGAACACACTGCGTATAAACTTATACACAGTGTGTATAGTGCTTATACATAGCAAGTATAAACTTATATATAGTGTGTATAATACTTGTACATAGCATGTATAATTCTTGCATATAATTTTTAAACTTGTATATAGTGTGTATAATCCTTGTATAAATTTGTACGTAATATGTATAATACTTGTATAAACTTATACATTGTATGTATATTGCTTGTACATAATATGTTTAAACTTATACATAGTGTGTATAAACTTATACATAGTGTGTATAATACTTGTACAAATCATGTATACATTTATACATAGTGTGTATAAACTTGTACATAGTGTATATAATGCCTATACATAGCATGTATAAACTTATACATAGCGTGTATAATGCTTTTACATGGTGTATATAATGTTTGTACATAGTATGTATAATGCATGCATAACATGTATAAACTTATGCATAATGTGTATAAACTTGTATATAGTTTATACAACGCTTGTAGAAATTTATTTATAGTGTTTATAATATTTGTATATATCGTGTATAAACTTATATATAGTGTGTATAACACTTGTAAAAACTTATATAAGTTTATACATAGCATATTTAATGCTTTTACATAGTTTGTATAATGCTTATACATAGCGTATATAGACTTATACATAGTGTATAATGCTTATTCATGGTTTATATAAACTTATACATAGCGGGTACAATGCTTATACATATTATATATAATGCTTATATATACTATATACAATGCTTATATAAACTTGTATAAAGTGTGTATAATGCTTATACATGGCATGTACAATACATGTATATATTTTGTATAATGCTTGTATAAACTATTACATACTGTATATAATGCTTGTATATAGCATATATAATGCTTGTATATAGCATGTATAACTCTTATACAATGCTTGAATAAACTTATACATAATATATATAATGCTGGTATATTGCATGTATAAATTTGGATATAATGTGTATAATATTTGTACATAGCATTTATAAACTTATACATAATTTATATAATGCTTATACATATTATGTACAATACTTATATAAACTTGTACATAATATGTATAATGCTTGTATATAGTATATATAATACTCGTATAGTATGTATAATACTTATATATAGTGTGTATAATATTAAGACATATTGTGTATAATGCTTATACATAGCATATATAAACTTATACATATGTATATAATGTTTATATATAGTATGTACAAAGTTTTATATAATATGTATAATACTTGTACATAGCATATATGCTGCTTGTACATAGCATATATAGTGCTTGTATATAGCATATATAATGTTTGTATAAATTTGTATATTGCATGTGTAATGCTCTTACATAGCGTATATAATGCTTGCATAAATTTGTACATAGAATGTATAATATTTATAAATAGTGTGTATAATGCTTATACATATCATGTAAAATGCTTGTATAAACTTGTATAAAGTGTTTATAAATTTGTACATAACATGTATAATACTTGTACAATACTTTTATAATATTTGTATAAACTTATACATTATGTGTATAATGCATGTATAAATTTGTACATAGTATGTATAGTACTTATATATATCATGTATAATGCTTATTTATAGTGTATATAAACTTGTATATATTATGTATAATTCTTATATATATCGTGTATAAATTTGTACATAGTGTGTATGATTCTTATACATAGCAGGTATAATACTTGTATATAGTATGTAAAATGCTTGTATATAGTATGTATAATGCTTCTACACATTGTGTATAAACTTGTACATAGTGTGTATAATGCTTGATCATAGAGTGTATAATGCTTGTATAAACTATTTCATAGTGTATATAATACTTGTATATAGTGTGTTTAATGCTTATACACAACGTGTATAATGCTTGTATATAACATCTATAATACTTGTATTAACTATATACATAGTGTTTATAATACTTGTACATAACGTATATAATGGTTGTATATAATATGTATAAATTTATACATGGTGTGTATAATGCATTTATATAGAGAGTATAAACTTATATATAGTGTGTATAATGCATTGTATATAGTTTTTATAAAGCTTGTATATATTATATATAATACTTGTACATGACGTGTATAAACTTATACATAATATATATAATACTTATACATAGCATTTATAATACTTATAATAGTATATATAATACTTGTATATAGCATATATAAATTTATACTTAGTGCGTATAGTGCTTATACATAGCATTTGAATAATGCTTGTATAGAGTGTGTATAAATTGATACACACCAAGTATAAATTTACACATAATTTGTATATAGCTTGTAGATAGCATATATAAACTTGTACATAATATGTATAAACTTGTATATAGTGTGTATAATATTTAAATAGAGTGTGTATAAACTGGTATATAGTGTGTATAAACTTGTACAAACTATGTATAATGTCTGTATATAGTGTGTATAAACTTATACATAGCATGTACAATGCTTGTATAAACTTATACATAGTATTCAAAATGCTTGTACATAACGTGTATATTACTTATACATAGTGTGTATAATATTTTATATATAATGTGTATAAACTTGCACATAATATGTATAATTCTTATATATAGTGTGTATAATGCTAGTACCAAGCGTGAATAATATTTGTACATTGCGTGCATAATCCTTACACGTAACATGTATAATGTTTGTATAAACTTATACATAGTGTGTATAATACTTGTACATAGCATGTATAAACTTGTACGTAGTATGTATATGCTATGCAAGTATTATATATTATACATAGCTTGTATAATGAATTTATATAGCATGTATAATGCTTGTATATAGTGTGTATAATGTTTGTATATAATGTGTATAATGCATGTACATAATGTGTATAATTCTTATATATATAATATCTAAGTTTTTAGAAATATTATACACGTTATGTACTAACATTTTATACATAATGTTATAAACTTTTACATAGTATGTACAAACTTATACACGCTACAAAAAAGAATTATACACATTATGTACAAGCATTATACACACTACATATAAGTTTATACCAGCATACAAGTTTATACACACTATATACATGTATATACAATCATTGTACATGCTATATACAAGCATTATACATGCTATGTAAAAGTAATATAAACACTATATACAAGCATAATACACATAATGTATAATTTATATACACTATGTATAAATTTATACATGCTATATACAAGAATTATTCACACTATGTATAAGTATTATACATTAAAGATATAAGTATTATACATACTATGTATAAGCATTATACATGTTATGTAAAAATACTATACACACTATGTATAAGTTTAAATAAGTATTGTACACGCTATGTTCAAATATTATTCATGCTATGTATAAGCATTATACACACTATATAAAAATTTCTACAAGTATTGTATAAACTATGTACAAGTTTATACACGCTATATCTAAGTTTATATATGATATGCAAGCATTATACATATTATGTACAAGCATTATATACACCATGTATAAGCATTATACACGTTGTGTATAAGTTTATGCACTATGTATAAGCATTATATACACTATGTATAAATTTATAAATATTATGTATAACTTTATACATGATATGTCAAGTATTATACATGCTATACATAAGTTTATACATATTATATACAAGTATTATACATACAATATATAAGTTTATAAAAGTATTATACACATTATGTATAAATTTATACAAGCATTATACATACTAAATACACATTTAAATATACTATGCAAAAATTATACATGCTATATACAAGCTATACCCACTATGTACAAGTGTATACTCACTATGTGCAATCATTATACACATTATGTATACAAAATGTATAAGTTTATACACACTATATATAAGCATTATATACACTTATACATGTTTATACAAATATTATATGCGTTATATACAAGTATTATATATACTTTATACAAGTAGCTATGTATAAAATGTGTATAACTTGATACAAATATTATACACGCTATATACAAGTATTTTACATATTATGTACAAGTTTGTATATTCTATATATAAATACTAAACACTCTTTATACAAGCATTATACATGCTAAGTATAAGCATTATACGCATTATATATAAGTTTATATGCGATATATATAAGCATTAAAAATGATATATATATATATATATATATATATATATTATATATATATATATATATATATATATATATATTATATTTACACTTTATTATATATATATTCAATATATACACACTTTATTTATTCAAGTTTACACACGCTATGTATAAGTTTATACAAGCATTATACACATTGTATATAAATTTATACAAGTATTTTACACACTAAGTATAAATTTATACATAATATATTTAAGTATTGTAATACCATGTACAAGTATAATAAACATTATGTACAAATTTATATACATTATATATAAGCATTATACACGCTATGTATAAGCGTTATACATGCTATGTACAAACATTATACACACTATATGCAAGCATTATAGATAAAAGTTTATGTAAGCATTATACACGCTAAGTACAAGCATCATTTACACTATGTATAAGTTTGTACAAGCTATTTATAAGTATTATACACACGATATACAAGTTTGTACATGCTATATACAAACATTATATACGTTATGTACAAGCATTATATATACTATGTAAAAATTTATACACCATATGTACAAGCATTATATATGCTATATTCAAATATTATACACACTACGTATAAATTTATACATGCATTATGCATGCTATGTATAAGTTTATATACATTATATATAAGTATTATAAACTCTTTACACCAGTTTATACATGTTATGTATAAGCATTATACATACTATGAATAAGTTTATATAAGTATTATACAAGCATTATACATGCTATGTACAAGTATTATATAAGCTATGTACATGTATATACATGATATGTATACACTTTATACATGTTATGTACAAGTATAATACAAACTATTTATAAGTTTTATACACTGTGAATAATTTGTACAAACTATTTACAATTATTATTCACACTATGTAAAAGTTTATACTAACTATATACAATCATTATACGTAATATATATAAGTTTAAATAAGTAATATACATAATATATATAAGTTTATATAAATTGTATATAATGTGTTTAATGCTTGTACATAACATGAATAAATTTTTAAAAAGTGTGTATAAACTTATACATAGTGTGTATAATCTTTGTACATAACATGTACAATGCTTGTATTAACTTGTACATAACATGTATAAACTTGTACATACTGTGCGTAATGCTTGTATATATCATGTATAAACTTATACACAGTTTATATATAGCGTATATAATGCTTTTATGAACTTGTACATACTATATATAATACTTCTACATAGCATGTACAAACTTGTATAATATATATATATATATATATATATATATATAATGCTTGTGTAAACTTTTATGTAGCATGTACAATGCTTGCACATAGCATGTATAAACTTATACATAGTGTGTATAATACTTATATATAGCATTTATAATGCTTGTATATAGCGTGTACAAGGCTTGTATAAACTTATACAAAGTGTGTATAATGATTGTACATAGCATGTATAAGTTCATATATAGCATGTATAAACTTATATATAATATGTATAAACTTTTATATAATATGTGTAATTCTTATATATAATGTATATAATACTTTTACATTCAATGTGTAAACTTGTACATAATATGTATAATGCTTGTACATAGCATGTATAATACTTATACACACTATGTACAAGCATTATACACAAGCTATGTACAAGCATTATAAAAATTATGTACAAGAATTGTATACATTATATATAAATATTATACACAATATGTACAAGCATTATACATGCTATGTATAAGCATTATACACATTATGTATAAGTTTATACATGATATGTACAAGTGTTATACACATTATGAAGATGTTTATACATGCTATATACAAGCATTATAAAAGATTTTTATATGCTATGTATAAGCATTATACACAATATGTATAATTATACACACTATATACTAGTTTATACATACTATGTATAAACATTATACATGTTATATACAAGTATTATACACGCTATATACAAGTTTATACATGGTATCTATAAGTATTTTATATACTATGTGTAAGTTTATACAAGCATTATACACCCTATGTATAAGTTTATACAAGCATTATACATACTATATAAAAGTTTGTACATGATATATACAAGTTTATACACACTATATACAGACATTATACACATTGTGTATAATACTTATATAAGTTTATACATAGTATTATATATAGCGTATGTATAATGCATGTCCATAGCATGTATAAACTTGTACATAGTATATATAATACTTATATATAGTAAGTATAAACTTATACAAAGTATGTAGAAAGCTTGTATATAATATGTATAATGCTTATATATAGTGTGTTTAAACATGTATATAACGTGTATAAACTTGTACATAGCATTATATAAGCTATGTATAAGTTTTACAAGCATTATACTAATTATCTACAAGTATTATACATATTATGTATAAGTATTATATATATATTTATACATACTTTTTACTAACCTTTTATACACTATTTATAAGTTTATATACACTATATATAAGCATTATACATAATATGTATAAGTTTATACATACTATATACAAGTATTATACATGCTATGTACAAGTATTAAACACACTATGCACAAGTTTATACACACTACATAAAAGTTTATAAATGGTATGTAAAAGCATTATACAAACTATGTATAAGTTTATATAAGTATTATACATGCTATGTACAAACATTATATATAGTATGTATAAGTTTATATATCCTATATATAAGTATTGTACACACTATATATAAGTTTATACATACTATGTATAAGTTTATATAAGTATTATACATGCTAAGTATATTCATTATACACATTATATATAAGTTTATATAAGTATTGTACATGATATATATAAGCATTATACACACTATGTATAAGTTTATACATGCTATGTACAAGCATTATACATGCTAGGTATAGATTTTAAGAAAAAGAATTTTGATGATAGCAAACACTTCTGTTTTTTCCATGACTGCCTTACCGACTAACATTTCAGGTCCACAAGATCAAGACAGCAATTTGAACCAGCTCAAAATTGGGTTGATTAGGTTTTAGTCTATTTATAATTTCTTCCCTTTCTTGAGTCTATTATAAAAGATGTGGTTCCTGATGCAATAATCTTGCACACACACCTTGGGAGAATTTTTTACTATTCCGTAGAGTTTACTATTATTGGTGACATCATCCGGGATGATCTATATATCGTCATGGATGATCTGTTCAAAAATAAAAACCATAATTAGGGCATCCTGATAAAGGCAGTCATCATTAAGTATATCGTCCTAGATGCCCTTTACATTGGTCGGGACGATAAGATGAAAATAGAAAGAACAAGTTGCCATATCAATTTAGCTATTCTTTATTTTTGGACATCGTCCATTACATCGTCCTGGAAGAAGAAGCACAATTATGCCTAAATTAACTTGGTAATTAAGGAAAGCAATTAAGGCTTAATTGATATGACACATCATTCAGGATTATCACAGGATCGCCCGAGAAGATTGGTTCAAAAAAACCTTAGTTGCTCCTAGACGATCAACATGGAATAGCTTTTATTCAGGGTGATATTCTTGACGATTTTCTTGAATTTGAAATAATCTCCAGGCGTTCGTAAGATCGGCCTGGATGATCAAGCTATTTTTTAATCTTCCAAACATCCCTCTAGTGAGAATATCTAGATGATATTCCTTTATTTATACTAATCGTCCTGGACAATATGAACAAATTTCTTCTAATCATCCTAGATCAACCTAGCTGATTGAGCTAAAGTTGCACTGACCGTATAGGATGATATTTATATCATCTTGGATGATAAAGTCAGCAAGTTGCAATTAATGAGCTATTCAAAGCTCTTCTATTTAAGAGCTCTTATTCTATCCTTTGGAATATCTTTTGCTACTATCTTAACCTGAGAGAGCCAAGAGAAGAGGGAGAGGCAGGGAGAGAGAGAGAGGATTTTCTGAGGGGGGAAGCTAATCCACATCTTCTTCTTCCACCATTGTCCCTTATCCATGGAGGGTTGAGAGAGGTCTACATCAACAATCGATCAATTTTCTCTGTCTGCTTCAGGAGAAAGCAAAAGGAGTAGGGTTCTCTGCCTCACCTGGGTTGGTGAAAAGAAGGTTTGTAAAGACTTCTCTGCCTTGCTATGGGGGTAAAAGGAGAGAAACTAAGTTTAGTGCAATACCCGGAGGGTGCCTCCACGGAGTGGACATTCGTCGAGTTGACCGAACCACTATAAAGTTTTGTGTTCTTTTACTATTACTTTTTATGTATTTAATTTCCACACTTATTCTTTGTGGTGAATTGTGGTTTGAGTTTTGTATTTTCATTGAAAGAATTTTTAAAATACCAATTCCCCCCCCCCCCTCTTGGTTTGCTTTGGGCATATCCATACGGGCTTAAAATCCCTAACGAGTTTTCAATATACACTATGTATAAGTTTATACACACCATATACAAGCATTATACATGTTATCTACAAGTATTATACATGTTATATTTAAGTATTATACACACTATAAATAAGTTTATACTTATTTTATACAAGCATTATTTATACTATATATAAGTTTATAAATACTATTTATAAGTATTATACACACTATGTATAAGTTTATACAAGCATTATACATATTATGCACAAGTTTATACAAGCATTACACAAGTATTATAAAAGTTTTTATATTACATATATTGAATAATACTTATATAAAGTATGTATAATGCTTGTACATTGTGTATATAATACTTGTATATAGCATACAATATTTGTTAAACTTGTGTAATATTTGTACACAATATATATAATGCTTGTATAAACTTGTATATAGTATTTATAAACTTGTACATAGTATGTATAATGCTTGTATATAACCTTTATAAAGTTGAATATAATTTGTATAAAGCTTATATAAAATATATGTACATAGTGTGTATAATGCTTGTATATACTGTGTATAAACATCTACATAGTGTGTATAATAGTTATACATTATGTTTATAGTATTTGTACATAACATGTATAATGCTTATATATTACATGTATAATGCTTGTATATAGTATATATAATATTTATACATAATATGTATAAGGCATTGTACATAGTTTGAACATAGCATATATAGCTTGTACATTATAATGCTTATATGTACAAATATTATATACGTTATGTACAAGCAGTATACATACTATATAAAAGTTTATACAAGCTATGTATAAGCATTATACATGCTTTGTATAAGCATTATACATGCTATGTATAAGCATTATACATAATATGTATATTATACAAGTATTATGCACATTATGTATAAGCATTATACACACACTATACAAATTTATTCATGTTATGTATATATATTGTACACATTATGTATAAGTTTATACATGTTATATACAAGTTTATACACAATATATATAAGTGTTATATATACTATGTATAAATATTATACATGCTATATACAAGCATTATACACAGTATATACAAGTTTATACACACTATGTATAAGCATTATACATATTATATTCAAGTATTATACATGATATGTTTAAGTATTATATACACTATGTATAAGCATTATATACACTATGTACAAGTTTATACAAGTTTTGTACAAGCATTATACACTATATGTATAGGCATTATACATATTATGTACAAGTTTATACAAGCTATGTACAAGTTTATATAAATTATATAAATATTATGTACAAGCATTATACACAATATGTATAAGTTTATTCATACTATGTATAAGTATTTTACACGTTATGTAAAAGTTTATACATACTATGTACATACATTATACACACTATGTACAAGCATTATACACAATACGTAAAAGTTTATACAAGCTATGTACAAGTTTATACAAATTATAAAAATATTATGTATAAGCATTATACACTCTATGTATAAGTTTATACACACTTTGTACAAGTTTATACAAACTATGTACAAGCATTATACACACTATGTATAAGTATTATACACATTATATATTAGTTTATATGAGCATTATACATGTTAAGTATAAATATTATACACGTATTGTTTAAGATTATACACACTATGTATAAGTATATACATGCTATGTACAAACTTATACACGTTATGTACCAACATTATACACACTATGTATAAGCGTAAAACATGCTTTGTATAACTATTATACAAATTTTGTATGAGCATTATACACACTATGTACAAGTATTATACAAACTATGTATAAAGAATTATATATCACCCTTTATATCATATTAATAACTAATAAGTCATTTTTATTGTATGCCATTAATCGTTATTGGATTCACTAATAAATATTGCAAGTCGATGAATGCCATATAAGTTGCATATAAGATTTGGATAGAACAACTTTTTAAGATTATACAAGAAATATACATACTATATACAAGTCTATACAAGTTATGTACAAGCATTATACACATAATGAATAAGTTTATACATGTTTTCTACTATATATTATGTACAAACATTATACATGCTATGTAAAAGCATTATACACATTATGTACATACTATGTACAAGTTTATTCAAGTATTATAATACTATGTACAAGTATTATATATATTATACACAAGCATTATATACACTACGTATAAGTCTATACACAACATATAAAAGTATTATATACACTATGTGTAAGTTTATATAAGCATTATACATGCTATGTACAAGCATTACACACACTATGTTAAAGTTTATATAAATATTTAACAAGCTATGCACAAAAATTATACACACTATGTACAAGTTTATACAAGCATTATACACGATATATAAAAACTGTATACAAGTTTACACACACTATATATAAGCATTATACATTCTTTGTAAAAGCATTATACACATAATGTACAAGTTTATATATGCTATATATAAGAATTATACACACTATGTAATAGTTTATACAAGTATTATATATGCTATATACAAGTATTATATATAATATGTATAACTTCATATATGTATTATACACGCTATATATAAACTATGTACAAATTTATACATGCACGTATAAGCATTATACATACTAAGTATAAGCATTATACACACTATGTACAAGTTTATATACACTATGTACAAGCATTATACACATTATGTATAAAGTTTATACACACTATATATAGGTATTATTTTTTATTTTTATATAAGTTTATATATACACTATATATAAGTTTATACAAGCATTATACATGCTATATACAAACTGTATACAATGCATTTTACACACTTTTTATAAGTTTATACAACTATTATACATGCTATGTACAAGCATTATACATACTATATACAAGTTTATATAAGTATTATACACGCTATGTACAAGCATTATACACATTATATATAAGTATTATACACACTATGTATAAGCATTATACATACTATGTATAAGTTTGTACATATTATGTACAACCATTATACACACTATGTAAAAGTTTATACGTATTATGTATTAGTTTTTACAAGCATTATACATGCTATATACAAGTTTATACAAGCATTATACTGCTATGTATTAATTTATACAAGTATTGTACAAGTATTATATACTTTATGTACAAGTTTACAAACACTATATATAAGTTTATATATATTATGTACAAGCATTATACACGTTATGTATAAGTATTATACACACTATATTCAAGTTTATATAAGCACTGTACGTGGTATGTATGAACATTATACATATATTATACAAGATTATACACACTACGAACATGTATTATACATACTATGTATAAGTTTATATAATATATATACAAACTTATACACGTTATGTACAAACATTATACATACTATATATAAATACTATATATAAGAACTGTACACTATGTATATAAGCATTATATATATTTAATATAAGTTTATATACACTATTCAAGTATATACACACTATAAATAAGGTTATACATACTATATATAAACCTTGTACATGTTATGTACAAGCGTTATACATACTATATATAAGTTTTTACAAGTATTGTACATGTTATATACAAGCATTATACATGGTATGTACAAGTATTATACACACTATATACATATTTATACACACTATATACAAGTTTATACACACTATGTACAAGCATTATATCCTTTATTTACAAGCATTTTATACACTATGTATAAATTTATACATGCTATGTATAAGTATTATATATACTATGTACAAGTTTATGCATGTTATGTACAAACATTATTTATGCATTATACAAGTTTGTACATGCTTTGTATAAGTTTTTACGCACTATGTATAAGTTTATACAAGCATTATGCAAGCTATGTACAAGTTTATACAAGCATTATAGAAGTTTGTATATGCTATGTATTATACAATACTTGTACATAGTATTTCTAATACTTGTACATAACATGTACAATATTTGTAAAAACTTTTACATACTATGTATAAGTTTTTACATTCTATATACAAGTATTATTCACACGATTTATAAGTTTATATATATTACATACATGTATTATGCACATTATGCATAAGTTTATACATATTATACAAGCATTGTACACGTTATGTACAAGTTTGTACATACTACGCACAAGTTTATACATATATATATATGATTTGTATAAATTTATACATGATATGTACAAGCATTATACATACTATATACATATTTATACTAACTACAGAAGCATTACATATGCTAGTTAGGAGTTTATACACACAATGTTCAAAAACTGTATACGCTTTATACAAGTATTATACATATAATGTACAACCATTGTACACACTATGTACAAGCATTATACAAATTATGTATAAAGCATTATACTTCACCCTTTGTAGCATATTAGCAAAAATTAAATTATTTATTGAATGCCATTGATCGTTATTGGATGCACCTTTAAATATTGTCAGTCAATGAAGGCCATACAAGTTATATATAAGATTTGATACATAACAACTTATTGAATTGTGCATGTATTATACACGCTATGTACAAGTTTATACACACTATGTATAAGCATTATACATACTATGCACAAGTTTATACACGCTATGTACAAGTATTATACATGATATGTACAAGCACTATACACGCTAAATACAAGCATTATACATACTATGTACAAGCTATATACAAATTTATACAAGCATTATAATGCAATGTACAAGTATTATATACGCTATGTATGAGCATTATACACACTATATATTAGTTTATGCAAGCTATATACAAGTAATATGCACACAAAGTATTAATTTATACAAGATATACATGCTATGTATAAGTTTATACAAGAATTATACACATATTGTTCAAGTTTATACATATTATGCACATGCATTTTACATAGTATGTACAAGTTTATATAATCATTATGCTTGCTATATACAAATTGTGTACAAGTTTAAATACATTATATATAAGCATTATACAAATTATGTAGAAGCATTATACAAATTATGTATAAGCATTATACACACTATGTACAAGTTTATACATGTTATGTACAAGTATTATGCACACTATGTATATGTTTATACAAGTATTGTATATACTATGTACAAGTAATATACACAGCATGTATAAGTTTTTACAAACATTATACATGCTATATACAAACTATGTACAAGCTTATAAATGCTATGTATAGACATTATATATATTATTTACAAGCATTATACACACTATGTACAAGTATATACATGCAATCTACAAGTATTATACACACTATATATAATTTTATATACATTATGTACAAGCATTATAAATATTTATATAAGTTTACACACGCTATGTATAATTTTATACAAGCATTATACATGCTATACATAAACTGTGTATAATGTATTATGCACACTATATACAAGTATTATACATACTATGTACAAGCATTACACAAATAATATATAAGTTTATACAAGCATTATACACGCTATGTACAAGTATTATACACACTATGTAGAAGTTTGTACATGCTATGTACTAGCATTATACACATAGATTAAAAGTTTATAATGATATGTATAAATATTATACAGACTATGTATAAGTTTATATGCATTATATATAAGTTTATATAAGGTTTTTATATACTATATATAAGAATTATACATGCTATGTATAAGTTTATACAAGCAATATACAAGCTATATATAAGTTTATACAAGTATTTTACAAGTATTATACATGCTATGTTCAAGCATTATACACACTATGTACAAGTTTATACAAATAATGTATATGTTATATACAAGCATTATACATACTATATACAAATATTATAAATACTATGTATATAAAATGTACACTCTATGTACTCATATTATATACATTTTATACAAGTTTATATATATTGTACAAGTATATACACACTATGTACAAGTATTGGACATGTTATATACAAGCATTACACCCACTATGTATAAGTTAATACAAGTATTATGCATGCTATGTACAAGTATTATATATTATATGTACAAACATTATACACAGTATATATAATTTTATACACATTATGTAAAAGTTTATGCAAACTATGTATAAGCATTATACACACAATGTACAAGCATTATATACACTATTTACAAATTTATACTTGCTATGTATAAGCATTATACATATTTTGTACAAGTTTATATATGTTATGTTCAAGCATTATACAAGCCTTGTATAAGTTTATACATGATATATACAAGTATTATATACACTATGTATATATTTTTTTAAAAAGAAAATGAATAAAGAAATTTATTCGAACTTCTAAGTACAAATCAATTCCTCCTTCAACAAATCTAGAAAAAGAGGAATATTACTATCACTAGCATCTAGCCAAAAATAATCTAAAAAAGAGCAAAGTTAGCACATAAATCAGCTAACTTATTACAATCCCTTCTTGTAAAATGAAAAAGAACTTGTTTAAAACCTTGAAGAAAATCTAAATCCTTAGGATGTAGAAATTCTTCTGAAATGAAATTATTCTGAAGAGCCTTCTGAAAAAGCAATATAACATTATGATTATCCCCTTCAATCATAATGCCCTTAGCATTAAGCATCTAGTCTTGAACATACTTCCTCAAAGAAAGAATAGATAGTATCTCAACTTGCACATTATCCCAATGGATACAACTAAATCCAAATGCCCCAAATAAGCGTCCCTTGTAATATCTGAACACACCACCTACACCGGCTTTATTATTTATATTTATAGAAGCGTCAACATTAATCTTATTCCAACTAGGAGGTGGAGAAAGCCAAGAGGAATGACCCAGCATATCATGCTGATTAGCTTCTCAGTTCCTCTCATATCAAATTTTCTTGAAAAGAGCCAACTGCATAGCTTAAAGCATTAGATGAAATGAACGAGCAACTATCTTCATTATCTCCATGTACCATTTTTTTCCTGCTTTTCAAACAATAAAAAACCAAAGAACAATAAAGATTCCTAATAAAAGGATTCTGTATCGAAAGACTATGCAATACATTCATACACTCATCCATAGAGCATGAAACAGGCATCCAGAAAATCCATGCTTCAAGCTTCTCACGAACTTTATTAATCATTACATAGTTCAGCACTATAATTTTAGCATTTTCAACACCATCGCATCCTCTCGGGCAGCCATCATAATCAATAACTCTCCTATAATGAAGATACCAGTTTGGCGGAATAGAATTCTTGCATAGACGCCACCAAAATAATTCAACTTGTGGCCTTCATTTTAAGTTCTTTATCTAGCTCCAGTAATACTCATCCATATCATCTTCAATAGTTTTTTCATAAGCTAACGCAGCAATAGATTTCCCTAAGCATTTCATAGTCATCTCCAAAAAATCTTGTTCCACTTCAGAATAAATTGAACCATGCAAACTAGAATAACAAGCTGCATACCAAATTATCTAAAATCTTCTTGTACATTCCATTCCCCATTTAAAATAAATGCTGAAAGTATAGAGGAATCTTGATCCATAACTGAAGTAAACGTTGTCCATTTTTAATACATTTGTCCAAAATCCATACATCATTCGTGGTATTCACCTCTTAACCATTACAAATTTTCCATCTCATTAGAGGATGTAAAAATTTAGCACCATTTATAAAAATATTCCATGTTGAGGAGTAATTACATCTACTCCCACCAATCCAAAGGTCATAACCATATTTAGAAATTAAAGTCCTATTTAGAAGATATAAGGGATTTCTGATAAAATTAAGAGCAAATTTGGCCCTTAAAGGACCTATTCTTCCAAGAATCGACGGCACCCTTCTACCACCTTTATTTTTTGATTTGCACAATATATCCCAAGCAACATAGTGAATACCAAAACTTACATCTTTTTTATTCCATAAAAAACTTCTGCACATTTTATCTAACTCATTTAAAATTCCCAAAGGAACAAGGGAATGAGTTGACAAAAAAATAGGCAAACAAAGTAAAGAAGCATTCAGCAATACAAACTTTCCATCGAGTGAAATAAATTTATTTCCCCATATATTAAGTCTTCCTGCAGCTTTTTCAATCAAGTTGTTAAAATCTGAACTTACAAGTCTTGTTAAAAAAATCCTTGTTCCCAAAAAAATCAGCTCCTTAACCATTTTTAATGCATCATTTTGGATAAATTTCTAACAATTCTTCTTGTAATAGAATTTCCAAACAACATAGAAGACTTGCTTAAATTTATCGTTTGCCCAATCCAATTACAATAGTTTCTCAAAATGACAATAACTTTCTTCAAGCTTTCACTATTAGCTTTTAAAAAATGGTTATATCATCTGCATACATAAGGTGAGAGATCAAAGGAGCATTTGGAGTGATCTCAATACCAATTCAACCACCTCTTCTAGCAAACTCTTCAGATAACAATTGAGAAGACATGATAAAGAGGTAAGGGGATAACGAACATCCTTGCCTAAAGCCATATTTAGACTCAATCCGATTTGAATTACTACCATTAATCAAAATGGAAAACTTTAGATCCTTAACAAATTCCATAATAAGTTTGGAAATTTTGATATGGAAGCCAAACCAATTCAAGAACTTGATTGTGTGTGGGCTAACACATGCTATCATATGCTTCCTCCATATCAACTTTGATAGAAACCAATCCCTTTTTAGAATTAGAAAATCTAAATTTATAAAATAGCTCTTGAGCTAGAAGTATTTGATCAGACATAAGTATTCCTTTAACAAAAGTATATTGAACCTCCGAAATAATCTTAGGAAATAAATAGGCCATTCTATTTACTAACATGCTAGCCACAATTTTATAAATTGAATTACAAAGACTAATGGGCCGATAGTTTTAATGTAATAAAGGATTATTTACCTTAGGAATCAGCACCACATTAGTCTCTTTCCATGCATTGCACTTAAAGCCAGATTTGAAAAAGTAATTAATAGCATTCCACACATCATTTGAATAATTTGCCAATACGCTTTGATAAAAGAGTATATTATTCCATCTATTCCAGGAGATTTTTTAGAGCCCAGGTTTCTGATAATCGAATGTAGCTCCTCTCTAGAGAATTCTCTGTCTAGAATTCTTAAATCCTCATCCGCAATCTTCTTAGAAGGAGATGGCCACCCTCCCGAAGAACAATCACGCACTCTCCATTTTTTTTTTTTTTGAAAAAATCCATAAAGACTTCAACAATTTCTTCATTATTCTTCAATAGCACACCAGAATTATTTTTAAGTTGATTGATCCAATTCCTATTTTTTCTTGTCATTGTAGAAGCATGAAAAAATTTAGAATTAGTGTCTCCATCTTTTAGCCGTTACAACTTTGATCTTTAATTCCACCAAGTGCATAAACGTCCAAGAATAGAATTGAGATCCTAGACCTTAGATCTCAGCAAAATCATTTTCTGTTTAGAGAGACCACTATCAGCCGCTTATTTTTCTTGGAGCTCCAAAATTTCCTTTTTTTAAACTATCTTTCATCACAGTTAAACTTCTATTCTTAGCTCTATCTTTCATCATAGTTACCTATTTTATTATTGCACCATGTATATTTAGGACCAATAAATCAAACTTCATGGAAATCACAATCTCTCATGAAAGAATACATATCTTGAGCTCCTTATGAAAACATAAATTGTTTCCACCTTTTTTCTCATCTTGGGAAGAAACACAGTTAAAATCTCCACCCATCACCATTGGAAGATTTGAGGAAGAGAAAGTTTCCAATTGATTCCATAGGATTCTTCTTTCACAGCAATCTGTACTTCCATATACTGTAGCTATCAGCCACATGCCTTTATTTGCAATGTTCAATTCTCCCATAACTAACTGGTTAGAAGCTTCAACAATAAAAAATAAAACCGATCACCAGCACACCATAATACCACCAATTAATCCCCTTGCTGTAAATAAAAAAAAAATCCCACTTATCTCCTATAATTATTTTAACTTTCAAAGGATCTGTAGATGAAATTTTGGTCTCAAGAAGACTGACAAAAATTGCATCATTATCATTCACAATTTCCTTCATGTAACGGGAGGCCTCAACTTTCCTAGCCCCCCTATAATTCCAAAATATTAATTAACTCATTTTGGATTAGAAGTGGGCAAAGACCCACAACCTTTCCTTTTAATCAAATCACCTTTCCTATTTTTAGAGGATAAATTAGCATTACCCAAGGACTTCAATTCTTTTTGCAGCTTGAACTTGACCACATTACGATTTGAAGAAGATTTTTTAATAGAAGGAATTACTCCATCCTTTACAACATCAATTAATTCTCCATCTTCTCTATCATCCCTTTCATCTCTGTCTTCTTTGTCTTCTCTATCAAATTCTTTGGAGTTAGTAATGCTAATCAAATTATCTTCTTCATCAGTTGAACTAAGTGATTTGAACATATTTTCCTTATCAGAAGAACCAGGTTTTTGATCAATATTAACTAGCTATTATATAGATTTAGAAGAGTACACAGCTTCAGGCATCACCACTGAATTCTAATTTTCAATAAGTTGAACAATATCAGTTTCAATAATTATTTTTGTAGCTACTGAACAATCCTCATATACTTCCTTTGCTTCCATTTCTTCTACATTTTTTATGAAATTTTGAGTTGCAAATTCTCCCACTAGTGCCTTAGCCTTATAAATTTTCTTTTTCATAACTGATATGCCAACCTTCTTTCCATTATTTACATGGATCCAGGGTCCGTATTCAACTTCTTTATCTTCACCTAGTTTATGATATTTTTCAGCAACATTCTTTATAATGTTATGGTCTTGAATAACCTCAACGGTATTATTATTTAAGGCCAAATCACATTCATCAAACATATGTCCAATTCATTCATATTTAAAACAAAATGTTGCGATCATTCAATATTCAATTTTTTAAAAAAATTTACCATTTGTTCCTTGAACCCATACGCTCAAAGGAAGCTTCTTATTAAGATCTACACAAACACAAAAATTATGTACAAGTTTATACATATTATATACAAGCATTATACATACTATGTATAACATTATACAAGCATTACACACGCCATATACAAAACATTTTACATGCTATATATAAGTTTATACCCATTGTGTACAAGTATTATACACATTATCTAATAAACTATACACTCTACGTACAAGCATTATACACTATATAGAACTTTATACACGCTATGTACAAGTATTATACACACTATGTACACGTTTATACAAGTATTATACATGCTATATACAAACATAATACGTGTTACGTACAAGTTTATACACACTATATACAAGTATATATAAGCAATATGCAAGCATTGTACATGCTATATAAAAGCTTTATACAAGAATTATACATAATATATAATTATTATACATGCTATATACAAATATTACACACATTATGTATAAGTTTATACACGCTATGTATAAGCATTATACACGCTATATATAAACATTATACACACTATGTATAAGCATTATACATATTATGTATAAGTTTATACAAGCATTATGCATGCATTATACAAGTTTGTACATGCTATGTAGAAGTATTATACATAGTATGTATACACTATATATAAATATTATACACACTTTATATAAGTTTATACACGCTATGTATAAGTATTATATACGCTATGTTAAACTTTATACATAATATGTACAAATATTATACATATTATATATAAGTTTATATAAGCATTATACACGTATTGTACAAGTTTGTACATACTATGTAGAAGCATTATACACAATATGTATAAGTTTCTACATGCTATGTACAAATATTATACATACAATATACAAGTTTATACTCGCTATTTATAAGCATTATACACACTATATACAAGCTCATACATGTTATGTATAAATATTATACACACATTGTATAAGTTTACACATACTATGTACACGTTTATGTATGTTATGTACAAGTTTATACAAGCAATATACGCAATATGTACAAGCATTATACACACTATATATAAGTTTATACTAGCATTATATATACTATTTACTAGCATTATACATACTTTATACAAGAATTATATATACTATGTATAAGTTTATACACATATTATAGATGTTATGTACAAGTATTTTACACACTATATGTAAGTTTATATACCATGTACAAATTTATGCACACTATGTATAAACATTATACAAACTATATATAAGTTTATACACTCTTTATATAAGAACTATTCACACTATATATAAGTTTATACACACTATATTTAAGCATTATATATACATTATACAAGATTCCATACAAAAGTACAAGTATTATACACACTGTGTATATATTTATACATGATATATACAAGCATTACACACACTATGTATAAGTTTATACAATCATTATACATGTTATATAGAAGTATTATACACGCTATATAAAAGTTTAAAAATATTATGTATAAGCATTATACGTATAATGTAAAAGTTTATACATACTACGTACAAGCATTATTCATACTATGTATAAGTTTATACACGTTATATATAAGCATTATACATACTATGTCTAAATTTATACATATATTATACATGCTATATATAAATATTATACCTACTATGTACAAGTTTATACAACTTATATATAAGTTTATAAAAACATTATACACACTATGCATAAGTTTATATAAGCATTATACATGTTAAATATAATGCTTGTACATACCATATATAATGCTAGTATATAGCATATACAAACTTATACATAATATGTATAAACTTATAGATAGTATGTATAATGCTTCTATAAACTTATATATAGTATGTGTAATGTATTGTACAAAGTGTATATAAACTTATATATAGTGTGTATAAACTTATACATAGTGTGTATAATGCTTATACATAGCTTGTATATAGCACTTATAAACTTGTATATAGTGTGCATATTACTTATATATAGCATGTACAATACCTGTATAAACTTGTTCATAGTGTGTAAAATTATTGTATATAGAATTTACAAACTTATACATAGTGTATATAATGCTTACATAGAGCATTTATAAACTTATACATAATGTGTATAATGCTTGTACATAGCATGTAAAATGCTTGTATAAACTTGTAGATAGTTTTTATAATGCATTCTATATAGCATATATAAACTTGTATATAATGTATATAATATATTGAATATATCATGTACAATACTTACATAAACCTATACATAGTGTGTATAATATTTATACATAACATGTATAAACTTGTATATTGCATTTATTATGTTTTTACATACATGTACAATGCTTGTATAAACTTATGCATTGTGTGTATAATATTATGTACAAGCATCATACACATTATGTACAACTTTATATAAGTATTCTACATATTATGTACAAGTATTATACATGCTATGTTCAAGCATTATATACATTATATACAAATTTATTAAAACTATATACAAGCATTATATACACTATAAACAATTTTATACATACATTATATATGTTATATACAAGCATTATGCATACTATATACATATTTATATATGTTATATATAAGTATTATACACACCATGTATAAGTTTATATACACTATGTACAAGCATTATACACACTATGTACAAGTTTAAACATAATATATACAACTTTAAACATGATATGTACCAGCATTATACACACTATTTTTAAGCATTATATATACTATATACAAGCATTATACACATTATGTACAAGTATTATACACACTATATATAAATTTATAAAAGTATTATACATGCTATGTATAAGTATTATACATACTATATACAAGTTATACAAGTATTATACATACTATGTACAAGCATTATACATATTATATACATGGATTATTGAAACTATGTGTAAGTTTAAAAAATGTATCGTACATGCTATATACATGCATTATGCTCATTATGTATAAGTTATATAAGCATTATAAATACTATGTATAAGTTTATACTCATTATATACAAGTATTATACATATTATATATAAGTTTATACATTCTATTTAAAAGCATTATACACATTATGCATAAGTTTATACAAGCTTTGTAAAAACTATATACAAGCATTGTGCACGCTATATACAAGTTTATACATATTAAGCATAAGAATTACACATATTATATACAAGTTTATACACATTATATTTAATGTTATTTACAAGCATTATGCACACTATATAAAAGCATTATACACAATATATGCAAGTTTATACACGCTATATATCAAGTTTATACACGCTATATACAATATATACTCTATAAAAAATTTTATACATGCCATATATAAGTATTATACACGACACTATGTACAAGTTTATATAAGCATTATATATAGCATGTATAATACTTATATAAACTTGGATATAGTATATAAAATGATTGTATGTAATATGTATAAACTTGAAAAAATTATGTATAATGCTTGTACATAACATGCATAAAGTTGTACATAGTGTTTATAATACTTGTGTATAGCATATATAAACTTGTATAAATTTTATATAATACTTATACATAGCATGTTCAATGCTTGTATAAACTTATATATAATATGTATAATGCTTGTACATAACATGTATAAACTTGTATATAGTGTGTATAATTCTTGTAGATAGCGTTTATAAATTTATACATAGTATGAATAAACTTATACATAGTGTGTATAATACTTGTATAAACTTATACATAGTATGTATAATACTTGTATAAACTTATACATAGTGTATATAATACTTATACATAATATATATAATGCTTGTATAAAGTATGTATAGTTATTATACATAATGTGTATAATACTTATATAAACATGTATATAACATGTATTATACTTATACATAGTGTGTATAATACTTATATATAGTATATATAATACTTTCATAGCATGTATAAACTTATACATAATATATATAATGCTTATACATAGCATGTACAAACTTTTATATAATGTATATAATGCCTGTATAAACTTGTATATAGCATGCAAAAACTGGTACACATATATTGAATAAGTTTGTACATGTTATGTACAAGTATTATACATATTATATAAAGTTTCTATAAGCATTATACATGTTATGTACAAATTTATATAATAAACTATTCATAATATGTACAAGTGTATACAAACTTATCCACGCTATGTACAATCATTACACATGATATGTATTACTATTATACATAATATGTATAAGTTTGTACAAGTATTATACATGCTATGTATAAGTATTATACACACTATATATAAACATAATATATACTATATACAAGAATTATATAAATAATATATAAGTTTATATAAATATTGTACATGCATTCTACATGGTATGTACAAGCTAGTATATACTATGTACAAGTATTATACACACTATGTACAAGCATTATAAATGCTATATGCAAGCATTATATATACTATGTATAAGATTGTATATATTATATATAAGTACTATACAGACTATATACAAGTTTATGCATGCTATGTAAACGTATTATACACACTATGTATAAGTTTATACACATTGTAAAAGTATTATACACATTATGTATAAGTTTATACATGCTATGTACAAGTATTATATATATTATGTATAAATTTGTACATACTATTTACAAGCACTATACATATTATTTATAAGTTTATACACACTATATACATAGCGGGTATAAACGTATATATAGCATGTATAAACTTAAACATAGCATAAATAAACTTATACATAGTATATATAATATGTACATAACTTGAATAAACTTATACATAATGTGTATAATACTTGTACATAGCATGTATAAACTTATATATAGTGTGTATAATACTTATAAATAATATGTATAATGCTCGTATATATCATGTGCAATGCCTGTAAATTTATATACGTTATGTACAAATATTATACACATTATATAAAAGTATTATACACACTATATATAAATTTATATACCTTATGTACAAGCATTATATATACTATGTATAAGTTTATATATGCAATGTAAAAACTTTATGCATACTATATACAAGTTTGTACACACTATGTACAAGTTTATAAACTAATATATACAAGTATTTTACACGTTATGTATAAGTATTATATATACTATATGTAAAATATTATACACACTTTGTACAAGTTTATATATGCTATGTACAAGTATTATACATAATTTGTATAAATTTATACACGCTATGTACAAGCATTAAACACACTATATACAAGCATTATATACATAATGTATAAGTTTATACATGATATGTATAAGTTTAAATATTATATGTACAAGCATTATACATACTATATAAAAGCATTCTACACACTGTATATAAGTTTATACATACTATACACATGTATTACATATGCTATGTACATAGATTATACACAGATTATACACATTTTATCTATGCATTATATTCATTATGTATAAATTTATACGTGCTATATTCAAGCATTATATACACTATATATAAGTTTATACATACTGTGTACAAGCATTATACACACTATATATAAGTTTGTATATACTATATATAAGTTTATGCACACTATTTACAAGTATTATATATATTATATATAAGTATTATACACGTTATGTACAAGCATTATACAATCTATGTATAAGTTTATACTTGTTATTTATAAGCATTATATATATTATGCACAAATTTGAATATGCTATATATTAGTGTTATATACACTATATACAAGTTTATATAAGAAATATACATGATATGTATAAATTTATACAAGCATTATATACCTATTGTTGAAGTTTGTATATGTTATGTACTAAATAATACTTATATATAATATGTATAATGTTGTATATAGTTTATATAATACTTGTACATAGTGTATATACTGATTACATAAACTTGTACAAACTGTATATAATTTTTATATATAGTATGTATAATACTTATATAAACTTATATATAATGTATATGAACTTATACATAGTGTGTGTAATGCTTGTACATAGCATGTATAAACTTTAAAATAGTATGGATAATGCTTATATATAACATGTATAAACTTCTATATAGTGTGTATAATACTTGTATATAGCATATATAAACTTATAAATAGTGAGTATAATGTTTGTACAAAGTGTGTATAATGCTTGTACATGACATATATATATTGCTTATATATAGCATATTTAATGCTTGTATATTATGTGTATAATTCTTATATATAATATGTATAACGTATTGTATATAGTTTGTATATAGCATGTATAATGCTTGTACATAGTATATATAATGCTTGTACATAATATATACAATGTTTATACTTAGCATTATAATGCTTATATATTTAAGCCTCATACACGCTATGTATTAGTATTATACATACTATGTATAAGTTTATACATGCTATGTTCAACCATTATACATGCTATATACAAGAATTATACACACTATGTGCAAGTTTATACAGCTATTATATATACTATGTACAGTCATTATATATGTATTGTATAAGTTTCTTTGTGCTATAAATATGCATTCTACATATTATATAGAAGTTTATACATACTATGTATAAGTTTATTCATGTTATGTTTAAGTATTATATATACTATGTACAAGCATTATACATACTTTTTATAAGCATTTTACATAGTATGTTAAAGTTTATACATGCTATGTATAAAAATTATACATATTATATATAAGTAGTATACACGCTATATAAATGTTTATATATGTAATGTATAAGCATAATATATACTATGTATAAGCATTATACACATTATATATAAGTTTATTCATATATTGTATAAGCATTATACACACTACTTACAAGCATTATACATAATATGTATAATTTGGGTATAAGTTTATACATATTATGTACAAGTTTATATAAGCATTATATATGCTATATACAAAAATTATACAAAGTTTGTATAAGTTTATGCATACTATATACAAGCATTATACATGCTAAGTGCAAGAATTATTAACACTATGTATTAGTTTATACATATTAAGTACAAGCATTTTACATATTACGTATAAGTTTATACATGTTATACAAACATTATAAACACTATGTACAAGTTTATACACACTATGTATAATCTTATACACGCTATATACATTTTTTGTATAAGTTTATACATAGTATGTATAAATATTTTACAAACTATGTACCAATTTATACATATTATAGAAGCAATATACATGCTATGTATAAGTTTATAGATGCAATATATAAGTGTTATACATGCTTTATATAAGCATTATACATATTATGTACAAGCATTATACACACTATGTATAAATATTATACAAACTATATATAAATCATTATACATCACTCTTTATAGCATATTAAAAAGAATTAAATCATTTATTATATGCCATTGATCATTACTGGACCCACCAATAAATATTGCCAATCAATAAAGGCCACACAAGTTACATGTAAGATTTGTGACATAATAACTTATTGAGATTGTATAAGATTTATACACAATATGTATAAGTTTATACATGTTATATATAATCATTATACATACTATATACAAGTTTATACATATTATATATAAGCATTATACATGGTTTGCATAAGCATTATTCAAGTTATGTACAGGTTTATAAAAGCATTATAATGCTATGCACAAATATTATACACGCTATGTAGAAGCAATATACACACTCTATATAAAATTTATAAATACTATATATAAGTTTATACAAACTATCTGCAAGCATTATACACAATACGTATAAGTTTATACAAGCATTATACATGCTATGTATAAGTTTATACAAGTATTATACATAGATTGTTAAAATTTGTATATGCTTTGTACAAGCATTATACAGAGTATGTATAAATTTATACAATCATTATACATGTTATATACAAACTTTGTATAAGTTTATACATGCTATGTATAAATATTATACACACTATATAGAAGCATTATACAAACAATATACAAGTTTAGAAATATTATGTCAAAGTATTATATACATTACGTATAAGTTTATACATGCTACTTATAAGCATTATACACTATATTTATACAAGTTTATATACTCTATATATAAGTTTATACAAGCATTATACACATTATTTAACAAATATGAATAATACATTATACACATTATATATAAATTAATACAAGCATTATACACGCTATATACAAGTATTATACACACTATATATAAATTTATACAAGCATTTTATATGCTATGTAAATATATTATACATAATATGTCTAAATATTATACATGCTATGTATAAGCAATATACACATATATACAAGTTTGTATATGCTATATATAAGTATTATATACACTTTGTAAAAGTTTATACATATTATGTACAAGTATTATACATACTATGTTTAAGTTTATATGCAATATGTATAAGTTTATATAAGAAATATGCATGCTATGTATAAGTATTATATATGATATGTATAAGTTTATACAACCATTATACATGCTATGTATAAGTTTATACAAGTATTATATAAGCATTATACACACTATATATAAGCATTACACATAATATGTATAAGTTTATACACACTATATACAAATATTATACAACATTATATCTAAGCTTTATACACACTATATAAAAATTTCTATGTATTATACATACTATATATAAGAATTATATATGCATTGAACAAGTTTATACACATAATATATATGTATTTTCCACACTATGTAAATATTTATACATGCTATGTATAAGTTTATACATATTTTGTATCAGTTCATACATGCTATATACAAGAATTATATATGCTATGTACAAGCATTATAATGCTTATATATTATAAGTATAGTATACACTATATGCACTTATTATATATAATATATACAAGCATTATACAAACTATGTATAAGTTTATACACATAATATATAAGCATTATACACACTATGTATGAGCATTTCACATAATATTTATTTATTTATACAAACTATATATAAGTATTATTAATATTATATAAAAGTTTGTACACTCTATGTACAAGGATTATACATGCATTATATTACTTTATACACACTATATACAAGCATTATATATATTATATATAAGTTTATATACTCTATATATAAGTATTGTACATACTACGTATAAATTTATACATTTTATATATAATACTTATATAAACTTATATATAGAGTATATAAATTTCTGCATAGTATATATAATAATTATATATTGCATATATAATAATTGTATATAATATATATAATGCTTGTACATAGCATGTATAATACATGCATATAGTGTGTATAATGCTTGTACATAGTGTATAATACTTATATATTATGTGTATAAATATATATAGTTTATATAATGCTTATATAATGCTTGTATAAACTTGTACATAGTATGTATAATACTTATATATAGAGTATATAATGCTAGTACATAGCATGTTTAAACTTGTACATAGTGTGTATAATCCATGCACATAGCATGTATAATATTTATATATAATATGTATAAACTTATATATAATGTGTACAACGCTTGTACATAATATGTATAATTCTTTTATATAGCATGTATAAACTTGAACATAATATGTGTATAATGCTTGTACATAACATTAAACTATATATATAATGCTTGTATAAACTTGTACATAACATATATAATACTTATACTTATTATATAAAAACTTGTATATAACATGTATAAACTTGTACCTAGTGTGTATAAACTTATAAATAGCATGTATAATGCTTGTATATAATATGTATAATACTTTTATATAGTATATATTATACTTATATATAGCATGCATAATACTGGTATATAACATATATAATGCTTGTATATAATATGTATAAATATATACATTATATGTATAAAGCTTATATATAGCGTGTATAAACATATACATAATATGTATAATGCATTGTATTCAATTTATATAATAGTTATATTTAGAATGTATAATGCTTATATATATGGTGTATAATACTTCTATAAACTTATACATAATATATATAATATTTATACATAGCATGTATAAACTTGTATATAGCATATATAATACTTGTATAAATATGTACATAATGTATATAATACTTGTACATAATGTATATAATACTTACATATCTTATATATATTGCTTGCTTAAACTTATACATAGTGTGTAAAATATATATATATAACATGTATAAACTTATATATATTATATATAACACTTGTATAAATAATATACATAGAGTATATAATATTTATACATAGCGTGTATAATACTTATATATAGTGTATATAAACTTCTATATAATATTTTAAATATTTGTATATAACATATACAATACTTGTACAAACTTAATGTAGTATGTATAAACTTGTACATAATGTATAAAATGCATAGTATATAGTGTATATAAACTTGTACATAGTATGTATAATGCATTATATAGAGTTTATGTATAGCGTGTATAATACTTGTATAAACTTATACATAATGTGTATAAACTTGTATAAAAATTATCATGATAATTCTTATACATAGTGTGTATAAAATTATATATAGTAATGTTTCTATAAAATTATATATAGTGTGTATAATATTTGTACATAACATGTATAAACTTATATATACTATATTTAATGTTTATATATAGCATGCATAAACTTTTATATAGTCTGTATAATATTTATATATAGTATGTATAATGCTTGTATATTATGTATATAATACTTATACATAGTGTGTATAATGTTTAGATAAACTTGTATATAGTGTGTATAATGCATTATACATAACATGTATAAACTTGTATATAGTATGTATAATGCTTCTACATAGTGTGTTTAAACATATACAGAACATATATAATCTTATACATAGTGTGTTTAATTCTTGTACATAGTATGCATAAACTCATACATTGTGTGTAAACTATTTATATATAGTACTTTTAAAGTTATACATAATATGTATAATACTTGTATATAGTGTGTATAAGGCTTATACATAGTGTTTATAATGCTTTTATAAATTTATACATAGTGTGTATAATATATTATATGTAGCATGTATAAACTTATATATAATGTGTATATATTTATGCAAAGCATGTATGAACTTATACATAGTTTATGTAAACTTTTATATAATATATATAATTCTTGTACATAGTATGTATAAACTTTTACTTACTGTGTATAATGCTTAAATATAGTATATACAAACTTGTACATTATGTGCATAAAGCTTTTATATAGCATATATAATACTTGTATAAACTTGCACATAGAGTATATAATGCTTATACATAGCATGTACAAATTTATATATAGTGTGTATAATTCTTATACATAGTTTTTATAAACTTTTAAATAGTATGTATAATACTTGTACATAACATGTATAATACTTAAACATAGTAAGTATAATGCTTGTATATAGCGTACATAATGCTTGTATAAACTTGTACTTAATATGTATAATATATTATATGTAGCATGTATCAACTTATACATAGTTGGTATAATGCTTGTATATAGCATGTATAAAATTATACATAGTGTGCATAAACTTGTACATAGCATATATAATTCTTTTATATTATATGTATAAACTTATACATAATATATATAATGCTTATACATAGTATGTATAAACTTATACATAGTTTATATAATGCTTGTATATAGCATATATAATGATTGAATAAACTTGTATATAGTGTTTATAATTCTTGTACATAGCGTGTACAATGCTTGTATAAACTTTTACATATTATGTATAAACTTATACATATTATGTAAAATGCATTCTACATAGCATTTATAAACTTATACATAGTTTGTATAGTATATTATATAGAGTTTTTTATGATGTGTATAATGCTTATATAAATTTATATATAGCGTGTATAAACTTGTATAAATAAAGTGTTTATAATGCTTATACATGGTGTGTATAAACTTGTACATGATATGTATAATACTTATATATATAACATGTACAAACTTATGCATAATATGTATAATGCTTATATATAATATATATAAGCTTATACATAATGTGTATAATACTTTTACAAAGAATGTATAATGCTTGTACATAGTGTATATAATGATTGTACATAATATATAAAATACTTGTATAAAATTATACATAGTGTGTATAATGAATTATATATATCATGTATAACCTTATATATTGTGTATAATATTTGTATATAGTGCGTAAAAAATTATACATGGTATGTATAAACTTGTGCATATCATGTATAATGGTTATATATAACTTATATAAACTTATACTTAGTGTGTATATAATGCTTGTGCATAGTGTATATAAACTTGTACATAGTGTGTATTATGCTTTTATATATCAGATATAATGCTTGTATAAACTTATACATAGTGTGTATAATGCTTATATATAGAGTGTAAAAACTTATACATTATGTGTATAATGCCTTGTATATAACATGTAAAAACTTTTACTTATTATGTATAATGTTTATACAAAAGCATGTACAATGCTTGTACTTAGTGTATATAATGCTTATATATAGTATATATAATGCTTATATAAAATTACACATACTATATATATAGCTTGAATAGTATGTATAATGCATATACCTAGTATGTTTAATGCTTGATAGTATGTATAGTACTTGTATATAGTATGTATAATGCTTGTAAATAGTGTATATAGTACTTATACAAACTTATACATAGTATGTATATTGCTTGAATAGTATGTACAAACTTTTATATAGTATATATAAACTTATACATAGCGTGTATAAACTTATTCAATGTATGTAGCTTGTATAAACTTATACTTAGTGTGTATAATGCTTGTACATATCATGTATAAATTTTTACATAGTGTGTATAATGCTTTTACATATCGTGTGTAATGCTTGTATAAACTTCTATATAATGTATATAATGCTTATACATAGCGTGTACAAACTTATACATACTGTGTATAATGCTTGTACATAACATATATAATATTTGTACATAACATATGTAAACTTATACAAAGTATGTATAATTATTTATATAGCATGTATAAACTTATATATAATGTGTATTAACTTAGACTTAGTATGTATAATGCTTATACATAATATGTTTAAACTTGTACATAGTGTTTATAATGCTTGTGCACAGCGTATATAAACTTATAAATATTGAGTATAATGCTTGTACATATCATTTGTAATGCTTGTATAAACTTGTATATAGTGTATAATGAGTATAATGCTTGTATAAACTTGTGTATAGTGCATAATACTGGTACATAATTTATATAATGTCTATATATAATATGTGTATAATGCTTATATATAGTGCGTATAAACTTATACATACTATATATAATATTTATAAATAGTATATATAATACATATACATAGCGTGTATAAACTTATATATAATTTGCGCATAGTGTATATAATGCTTGTATAAACTAAAACTTTGTGTGTATAATGCTTATAAATATTATGTATAAACTTATACGTAGTTTGTGTATATAATATACATCTCTGTTATAAACTTATACATAATATATATAAATAATGTTTATAATACATATAAATAGTGTTTATAATACTTGTATATAGTATGTATAAACTTATACATAATGTGCATAATAATTATACAAAATATATATAAACTTGTATATAGTGTGTATAATGCTTGTACGTGGTATTTATAAAGTTGTACGTAATTTATATAATGCGTATACATAGCGTCTATAAAGTTGTGCATAATATGTATAATGCTTAAACATTAGGAGTGTAAGGTTTGTATAAAGATATACATAGTATGTAAAATGCTTGTATATAACATAAATAATGGTTGTATATAGTATGTATAATACTTGTACATAACATATATAATGCTTATACATAGTTTTTTCATAGTGTGAATAATGCTTGTATAAATTTATACATAATGTATACAATGCTTATAAATAGTTTATATATAGCGTGTATAATGCTTGTATAGACATGTATATAGTGTGTATAACGCTTGTACATAACTTATATAAACTTGAATATTGTATGTATAATACTTTTACATAGCCTAAACAATGCTTGTATATAGTCTGTATAAACTTGTACATAATATATATAAACTTATTCATAGTGTAGAATACTTATATATAGTATTGTATAATGTTAATATATAGTGTGTATAATACTTAAACATACTATATATAATGCTTGTACATAATATGTATAATGCTCATATAACACTAGTATAAAATTATATATAATACGTATAATACTTATATATAGTGTGTATAAACTTGTACATGATGTGTATAATTCATTTATATAATTATATAAACTTGTACATAGTTTATATATAGTGTGTATAATACATGGATAAACTTGTATACAGTGTGTATAATGCTTGTACATAGCGTGTATAAATAAGTACATCATATATATAAAACTTGTATATATTTTATACATAGCTTGTACATAGCATGTATAAACTTGTACATAATATATATAAACTTGTTTATAGTGTATAATACTTATACATAGTGTGTAAAATGCTTGTATATAGTGTGAATATAGCATCTATAATTTTTGTATAAACTTATACATAGTATATATAATGCTTATAAATAGTATGTATAATACTTATATATAGTGTGTATAATACGTGTACATAGCATGTAAGTGTGTATAATGCTTATACATAGCGTTCATAAAGTTATACATAGTGTGTATAATGCTTGTACATAGCATAGATAATGCTTGTACATAGCATGTATAAACTTATACAAAGTGTGTATAAACTTGTACATAACATATATAAACTTATATACAATGTGTATTAACTTATACATAACATTTATAATGCTTATACATAGTATGTATAAACTTGTATATAGTATTTTTAATGGTTGTACACAGCATGTATAAACTTGTACAGAGTGAGCATAATGCTTGTACATATCATTTATAATGCTTGTATAAACTTGTATATAGTGTATAAAATTTATAATGCTTGTATAATCTTGTGTATAGTGTATAATATTAATACATAGTTTATATAATATTTGTATATAATGTGTATAATGCTTGTATATAGTGTGTATAAACTTCTACAAAATTTATATATTACTTATACATAATATGTATAATACTTGTACATGGCGCTTATAAATTTGTACATAATTTGCACATAGTATATATAATGTTTGCATAAACTAAAATATAGTGTGTATAATGCTTATAAATAGTATGTATAAATTTGTACGTAGTTTGTACATATTATATACATCGCTTGTATAAACTTATATATATATATATATATATTTATTTATTTATTTATTTATTTATTAATTGTGCATAGCGTGTATAAACTTATATATATTATGTATAATATATGTATAAAAGATGTATAATACTTATGCATAGTATGTATAATTTTTATAAAGTATATATAAATTTATTCATAGTGTATAATACTTATACATAGTGTATTTAAGGCTTGTACATAGTGTATATAATGCTTATCCATATCATGTATAAACTTATACATAACGTGTATAAACTTGTACAAAGTGTGTTTAATGCTTTATATAACATGTAAAATACTTGTATATAGCATGTACAAACTTATACATAGTGAGTATAATGCTTATATATAGTGTGTATAATGCTTGTACATAGTATATATAAACTTGAACATAGTATGTATAATACTTGTATATAATTTGAATAATACTTATATATAGTGTGTATAATGCTTGTACATAGAGAGTATAAACTTATAGATAGTGTGTATAATACTTATAAATTATATGTATAATAGTTGTACAATACTTGTATAAACTTATATATAATGTAAAAAATGCTTCTACATAGTGTGTATAAACTTGTACATAGTATGAATAATGCTTGTATATATCATGTATAATGCTCGTACATAGCGTGTATAAACTTTTACATAATATGTATAAACTTTTTCATAGTATATAATACTTATACATAATGTATATAATACTTATACATAGTGTAGACAAAGCAAGTAAAATGCTTGAATAAATTTGTATATAGTGTGTATAATACTTGTACATAACATTTATAATCCTTATACATAGTGTATATAATTCTTGTATATAACATATTTAAACTTATATATGAATTGTATATAGCATGTATAATACTTGTATAAACTTATATATAATTTACTCCAGCGTTCAATTGGATAAGGACCTAAATGGAAAGTCTATTGATCAAAAGAAGTATAAAGGGATGATAAGATCTCTACTTCACCTGACTGCTAGCTGACCTGATATAATATTTAGTGTTTTCCTTTATACTAGATTTAAAGCTGATCCTAAGAAATCTCACCTGACTACAGTTATAAGAATTATTAGATATCTTTTAGGTACCAAAAACTTAGGAATCTGGTATCCTAGGCCAACACTTCTTTTGAGATTATTCGATATTCCGATTCTTATTTTGTAGGATGTAAGGTGGATAGAAAATTCACTTCTAGAACTTATCAATTCATAGGATAATCTTTAGTTTCCTAGTCTAGTAGAAAGCAAAACTCTGTTACACTTTCCATTGCTAAAGTTGAGTATATTGCTTTAGGAAGTTGTGTGGCCCAAGTCCTTTGGTTGAAATAGCAGGTACTGGATTTAGGATTGCCTGTAAGCACAATCTCAATTCTTTGTAACAACACTAGTGTTATCTGTATTTCTAAGAATCCTATACAATATTAACATAAGATGTCACTTTATTAGAGACCATATGACCATGGAGGATATTGAGTTACATCATGTGGCAACTGAGAATCAACTGGCTGTCATCTTTACTAAATCACTGATATTCGACACTTTCAACACTTTAAGGAGCAGATTAGGTTTGATTGACATAAATGCATGAACTTAATTCCTGCTGATTTTTTATCTATTATTTATTTTTCGCTTATGCTATTTTCTTTTTATAGTTTTTTCTTTCTTTATTTTTGTTGTTGTTTTTGTTGCTTTATTTTTTTGTACACTTTAAATTTTTTTTTAATCATCGCTGAATTGATATTTTATGCCTTATTTTTTTTTTAAAATTTATAGTCAATGTTTTATATCTCTTAATCTGTTAAAGGGTAAAAACTATCTTTGATTGTGTCTCTTTCTCTAAACTATTGTTGTGGTGTAATTTTTTTTTCTAAATAAAAGTCTATCTCAAATTAATAACTGGACTTTGCAATTGAGATCTTTTCTACCTTGCTACAGTAATCTAGCTTATATTTATAATGATCAAAGTCTTTATGCTACTTCAAGATTTCTCGTTATCTTGTCATTGCATTTCTCATATAATTTTTTATTCTGTTCTGTGATTTATTCTTCCCTATATTAGAGAGTGAGTCTTTCTTCTCTAATATATAGAATATATACTCACAACTAAAAATATTTAAGAGATTTTGAAAGAGAATCTAGCTTGCAAAAAACAAAAGTAGCCAATAATGTCAATAACAAAAGAAAAATAATGATGTCAAATTGAAAAAAATACACACTGCGTTTAAAAAAATCAAAAGATGCATAATGTGCACCATTCAATGGACAAGAGGCATAAAATGAGTCCACCAAAATCAAGCTCTCTTCTTTTTTTCAAACTTTTAAATCTTAGAAGAATTCATGTATCACTTGAGATTTTCAAGGGCTTGACTTCGAATTTCGTGATTGTGATAAATTACTTTGATACATTAATCTATAAGATATTTTTTAGAAACCAAGACTCAAACGGATCTCCTTTTCTTATCCAATTAGTTTTTTTAAGTTAGGTCTTTTATTTTCAAAAGATGGTTTTGCCTTGAGAGAAGTCCGAGCTAAGAGTTAACATGATCGAATATTTTTCCATTTTACAGATTTTTGACGTTGTTAACACATTGATTATAAGTCTTTAAAATCAATCATATGGAGACTGTAACATATTCATGCCTTGATAAAAAAAAATATTTTTCTTTTGGTCTTTTTAATCTTTTTTGAATTTTTCATATTTTATTTTGATCCCTTTTTAGTTGAATTTAATGCTTTTGGGCCTTCTCTGATCATCTTCATCCATCCTCCATTTTCAACTTTTTTTCACATCATCCTAGAAGATATTCCTATCATCCTAGATGTTCGGTTCAATTCACTTTCAAAATTCCATCGGTTGGTTATTCTGAACTTTATGCTTTTTATTGTCCTGGATGATTCCTTATCATCCTGAACGATCTGATTGTCTTCTGCTTCAATTATTTATAATTGTCCGGGCTGATCCATTTTCATCCTGGATGATGCACTTCTCTTTCCTCAAATATTGGTAATTATCCCGTACGATCCACCTATTCATCCTAGACGATACACATGGAAATACCTTTAAAATCTTTAAATTCGGTCGGTACAATCCATTATTGGAAAATCATCCAGGATGATCCACTTGTTCATCCTGGATGATACACGTGGAACATGATTTAAACATTTTAAATTTGATCAGTATGATCCATTAATGTACATCATCCTGGGTTTTACACCAAATCATCCTGGACTATATTCTTTTTCAATAGTCATCCGGATTGTTACCTCAGGACGATGGTCTGTATCTTATCGTCCTAGACAATATCTGATCATCCCGAACGATATGACCGCTTTTTTGACCAATTGTCCTGGACTCAATTATTGCACTGGATCAGCTTGGATAATTCTATGATCGACATGGATTATCCAGCCGATTCCTAAATTCTGAGCCCCTCAAGCCATTTTTTCCACACTCTCTTCCTCTACTAGCCTTATACTTCCTAATTTCTCGCTACTCTTAATCATGGCAGAAGGTAAGCGATCCCGCCACCCTTTTGGAAGTTCCTTGAGTGCAACTTTGGACCCTCAATTCACTGAGGAGGATGATCAAGCTGCTTATTAAAGATACAAGACGGCCGAAATCGCTGTCTCCTCGATTGTCAACCAGAACATTCTCTCATATCCGATACTCGATCTGTTTGCTCACACCTCCTTGTATTTTCTCCTTACTCTTACTGTACCTTTCAACTCTGAGCTTTTGTTTTAATTTTTTGCAATCCTGTGCATAAACTCTTCTTTCACATCACTTGTCTCCTATATGAATTGATGCCCAATCGAGATCACATACCAGGACTACACAAAACTTTACACCTTTCCACCAAAGGGGATAAACTCCACACCTTGTGTTCTGACCCTGATTATGACTGGGATCCGACCAACCACTTTCTTCGACACACTAATGCTCACTTTCATGTTGGACAGACTAGTAGCTTGCTCAAAGATGCTAGGACTATTTAACATATCCTTCGCACAATAATACTTTCAAAAGCTGGTAATCGCATCAATATCACTCCTCTTCTTTCGATCACAACCTTTTATATTTTGACCCATCATGAATTCAAGTTTACTATGTATAAGTTTATACATGCTATATATAAAATTAAACATAATATATACCAGTTTATACACACTCTATATAAGCATTATATACACTATGTATAAGTTATAAATATATTATACACACTATATAAAAGTTTATACATGCTATGTACAAATATTATATACACTTTATACAAGTGTAAACAAGCATTATACGCGCTATATACAAGCATTGTACATGCTATGTTTAAGTTCATACAAGCATTATACACGCAATGTACAAGTATTATACACACTGTGTAAATATTTATACAAGCAATATACACATTTTGTACAAGCATTATACACACTATGTACAAGTTTACAAAAGTAATGTACAAGTATTATACATACTATGTTCTAGTTTATACATATTATATACAAGCATTATACACACTATATATAAATTTATACATGTCATGCAAGCATTATGCATGCATTATACAAGAATTATACACGCTATGTATAAGCAATATACATACTATGTATAAATTTATACAAATAATATACATGTATTGTATAAGTTTATATATCTTACATAAAAGTATTATATGGACTATGTATAAGATTTTATGTGCTATATACAAGAATTTTACACACTATGTATAAGTTTATACAAATTTGTACATAATATATACAAGCATTATATACACTATATACAAGTTTATAGAAGTATTGTACATACTATGTAGAAACATTATACACGCTATGTATAAGCTTTATACATATTACATACACTATATAAAATTATTTAATACACTATGAAGAAGTTTGTACATGTTATATACAAGCATTATACATATTATGTATAAGTTTATGCATACTTTTTACAAGCATTCGACACACTATATACAAGCATTATATATACTATGTATAATTTTATATAATCATTATACACACTATGTACAAGTATTTATACAAGTTTATAAATACTATGTACAAGCATTCAACAAACTATGTACAAGTATATACATACTATGTATAAGCATTATGCACAATATGTATAAACCTTATACACACTATGTATAAGTTTGTACACGATATGTATAAGTTTATACACATTATGTATAACTTTATACATATTGTGTACAAGTTTATACAAGCTATATACAAGTTTGTATATACCACGTATAAGCATTATACATACTATTTACAAGTTTATACAAGTTTGTACATGCTATGAATAAGCATTATACACATTATGTAAAAAATTATACATGCTATTTACAAGTATTATACATACTATGTATAAGTTTGTACATGGTATGTATAAGTACTATACACATTATAAATAAGTTTATACAAGAATCATATACATTATTTAAAAGTTTGTATAAGTATTGTACATGCTATTTAAAAGCATTATACATACTATGTATATGCATTATACATAATATATACAAGTTTATACACACTATGTATAAGTATTATACGTACTATGTATAAGTTTTGACATGCTATGTATAAGCATTATACAGCTATGTACAAGTATTATATATACTATGTATAAGCACTATACATTATATATAAAAGTTTATATAAGCATTATATATGCTATGTATAAGCATTATAAACACTTCGTACAAGTTTATATAAGTAATGCACATGCTATGTATAAGTATTATATACACTATATATAAGTTTATACATGTTGTATAAGCTTTATACACACTATGTATAAATTTTTTTATGCTATGTACAAACATTATACATACTAAGTATATGTATTATACACATTATGTATAAGTTTATACACATTATATATAAGTTTATACACAATACATTTAAGTCTTATATATGCTATGTAAAAGCATTATACACACTATGTACAAGCATTATATAAATTATATAAAAGCATTATACATACTATGTACAAGTTTGTACAAGTATTATACATACTGTATATAAATTTAAACATGATATATAAAAGCATTTTACATATTATGTACAAGTATTATACACACTATGTATAAGTTTGTACACACTATATACAAGCATTATATATACTATATACAAATTTATATATGTTATGTTCTAGCATTATACACATTATGTATAAGTTAATATATTCTATACAAGTATTATACACACTATGTATAAATTTATATATGTTATTTATAAATATTATACGTATTATGTATAAGTTTATACATGCCATGTATTAGTGTTATACACACTATATATAAGTCTTTTAAATATTATGTACAAGTATAGACATGTTATGTACAAATATTATATATACAATGTACAAGCTATATATAAGCATTATACACACTATGTACATGTTCATATATGTTGTCTATAAATATTATACATACTATATGTAAATTTATACAAGTATTATACACATAATATATAAGCATTATACACACTATATACAAGTTCATATAATGTTTGTACAAGCATAATACACACTATATAGAAGCATTCTATATACTATGCATAAGTATTATACACACAATGTATAAGTTTATACAGGTAGTATACATATGTTGTGCAAGTTTATAAACGCTATGTATACACATAATACATGTAATGTACATGTTTATACATGCTATGAACAAGTTTATACACGCTATGTATAAGCATTATATACACTATATGTAAGTCTATATAAGTATTATACACGCTATGTAAAAGCATTATACATACTATTTATAAGTATTATATGTACTGCGTACACTATGTAAAAGTATTGAATACACTATGAATAAGTTTGTACATGCTATATATAAGTAATAAATTCAATAAATAAAAGTTTATATATGCTATATATAAGATTGATACATATTATATATATGCATTATATATATTATCTATAATTTTATATAAGCATTATACACACTATATGCAGACTTTGTACACGTTATGTACAAACATTATAAATGCATATTACAAGCTTGTACATGTTATTTATAAGCATTTTACACACAATGTATAAGTTTATACATACTATGTATAAGCATTATATACACTATATATAAGTATTATACATACTATGTATAAGTTTTTGTACGTTATGTACAAGTATTATATACATAATGTATAAGTTTATACAAGCATTGTACACACACTATACATATTCAAGTATTATACATTCTATGTATAAGTTTATACATGCAATATATAAGAATTATACATGCTATGTACAATGATTATACACACTATATATAAGTTTATAGAAGTATTATACATGTTATATACTACCATTATACACATTACGTACAAATTTATATATGTATTAAACACATTATGTACAAGCATTATAAATACTATATACTATATTTGTATAAGATTATACACACTATGTAGAAGTTTATATATGCTATGTACAAGTATTATACATACTATGTACAAGTTTATATACATTATGTACAAATTTGTATATGTCATGCACAAGCATTATACATATTATATATATGTATTATACACACAATGTACAAGCATTATACATGCTATATATAAAAATTATATATATTATGTTACAAACTTTTTATATAGCATGTATAAACTTATACATGCTAAGTACAAGCATTATACCTACTATATACAAGCATTATACATACTATATACAAGTTCGTACATATTACGTACAAGCAATATACACACTATAAATAAGTATTATATGCACTATGTATAATAATTATACACACTATATATAAGTTTATACAAGCATTATTCACATTATATATAAGTTTATACATGATATATACAAATATTATATACATTATGTACAAGCGTTACACATGTTATATAGAAGCATTATAAACACTATGTACAAGTTTATATACGTTATGTACAAATCTTTATACACTATATATAAGTTTATACAAGCATTAATTATACTATGTACTAGTTTATACAAACATTATGCATACTATATACAAGCATTATATGCATTATATATAAGTTTATACAAGTATTGTACATGCTATATACACGCTATGTATAAACATTATACATACTATATATAAGTTTGTACATGCTATATACAAGCATTATACATACTATGTATAAGTTTATACAAGCATTATATACACTATGTACTAGTTTATACAAACATTATACATATTATATATAAGCATTATAGACATTATATATAAGTTTATATAAGCATTGTACATGCTATATACATGTTATGTATAAACATTATACACACTATGTATAAGTTTGTACATGCTATATATAATCATTATATATATCATGTATAATGCTTGTATAAACTTATATATATAGTGTATAATATTTGTACATAACATATTTGATTATTGTATGAACTTGTACTCAGTGTGTATAATGCTTGTATAAACTTATAGATAATATATAATACTTGTACATAATATATATAATACTTTTATACAAGTATTATATATACTATATATAAGCATTTTATGTACTATATACAAGTTTATACATGCATTTTACATACTATATACAAATATTATATATATTATGTACAAGTTTTTGCACGCATTATACATGATATATGCAAGTATTATACATACTATGTACAAACATTATTCACACTATATATACATGTATACACATTATGTACAATCATTATATATACTATGTATAAGTTTTTACACATAATGTATAAGCATTGTACACACTATATACAAGCATTATATGCATTACATATAAGTTTATACAAGTTTTATATATTGTATGTATAAGTTTTTACAAATAATGTATAAGCATTGTACACACTATATACAAGCATTATATGCATTACGTATAAGTTTATACAAGTTTTATATATTGTATGTATAAGTTTGTACATATTTTATATAAATATTATACACATTATGTACAAGTTTATAAATAATATATACAAGTTTATATATGATATATTCCAGCATTATACACATAATATATAATTATATATATATTATGTACAAGTATTATACACATTATATATAAGTTTATATAAGCATTGTACATGTTATATACAATCATTATGCATATTATATACAAAATGCTTGTACATAACATTATAAATATTATGCATAAGTTTATACACACTATGTATAAATTTTTATATGTTATGTATAAACATTTTACACGCATTATATAAGTTTAGATATGTTATGTACTAGTATTATAAATGTTATGTACAAGGTTATAAAAGCATTGTACATGTTACATATAAGTATTATATACACTATATACAAGCATTATACACACTATGTATATATTTATACACACTATAAAGTTTATACATGCTATATACATATATTATATATGCTATGTACAAGTTTAAACATATTATGTACAAGCTTTATACACACTATATATAAGTTTATACAAGCATTATAAAAGCATTATTCATTCTATGTTCCAGCATTATACACAATATGTACAAGCATTATACATGTTAAATACAAGAATTATACACAGTATATATGAATTAATACTAACATTACATATGTAATATACAAATTATGTACAAGTTTATTCCGCTATGTATAAATATTATACACGTTATGTATAATCATTAAACATATTATGTACAAGCAATATACACGCTAAGTATAAACTATGTATAAGTTTATACAAGCTATATACTAATTTATTCACGCTATGTACAAGCATTATACTCGCTATGTACAAGTATTATACATATTATATACAAGCATTATACACAGTATGTACAAGTTTATACATGTTATGTATAAGTATTATATACACTATGTATAAATTTATACGAGCATTATACATGTTATATACAAGCATTATACATGATATATAAAAGTATTATATATATAATGTACAAGTTTATATATACTATATACAAGTATTATATATACTATGTACAAGCATTATACACACTATGTATAAGTTTATACACACTATGTATAAGCATTATACACGCTATGTACAAGTATTATATGCACTATGTATTAGCATTATACACATAATGTATAAGTATATACAAGCATTGTATACACTATGTATAAGTTTGTACATGCTATATATAAATATTATACATGCTAAGTATAAAGCATTATACACTAATGTATAAGTTTATACATGCTATGTATAAATATTAAATATACAATGTACAAGCATTATACACTCTATATATAAGCATTATACACACTATATACAAGTTTGTATATGCTATGAATAATACTTTATACACACTATATACAAGTTTATACAAGTATTATACTTGCTATGTACAAGCTTATGTAAGCATTTTACACAGTAATATAAGCATTATAAAAGTATTATACATGCTATATACAAGCTATATATAAGCATTATATATATTATGTACAAGTTTATACACGCTATATGCAAACATTATACACACTTTATTTAAATTTGTACATATTATATACAAGCATTATATATACTATGTGCAAGAATTATACACACTATATAGAAATTTATACACACTATGTACAAGTTAATATCAGTAATGTACATATTATATACAAATATTATACACATTATATAAAAGTTTATACATGTTATATATAAGTCTTATACACATTATATTCAAATTTATACACGCTATGTATATGTATTATACATGCTATGTACAAGTATTATATACATTATATTTATATAAGTTTTTATACATGCTATATACAAGTTTATACAAGCATTATACATGTTATGTAATAACTATGTATAATATATTATACACACTATGTACAAATTTATAATATATGTATAAGTATTATACGTGCAATGTATAAGTATTAAACATAATAGCTAAAAGTTTATAAATGTAATGTACATGCATTATATACATTAAGTATAATATTATTCATGCGACATACAAGCATTTTAAATACTATATATAAGTTTATACTCTCTACATATATAATTTATACAAGCATTATACATGATATATACAAACATTATGAAACACTATGTATAAGTAGTATACACTATGTTTATACTAGTTTATACATTCTATATATAAGTTCATACAAGCATTATACTTGCTATGTACAAGTATTATACACACTTTGAATAAGTTTGCACGCAATATATATATAAGTTTCTAGATGCTATGTACAGGCATTATACACACTATGTATAAGTTTGTACACATTATGAATATATATTGTATATATTATATACAAGTATTATACATATCATATACAAGTTTATACATGTTATGCATAAGTATTATACACATTACATATAAGTTTATACAAGCATTTTAATGCTATATACAAATTTATAAATACTATATATAAGTATTATATATACTATGTATAAGTTTATATAAGCAATGTATATGCTATGTGCAAGCATTATACATACTATATATAAGTTTAAAAATATTATGTACAAGTATTACACACACAATATACAAGTTTATAAAAAATATGTACAAGCATTATACATGCTATGTACAATTTTATACATGATATGTATATAATTTATATAAACATTATACATGTTATGTACAAGCATTATACATATTACGTACAAGCATTATATAATATATTTATATAAGTTTATACATGTTATGTATATGTTTATACAAGAAATATACACTTTATGTACAAGCATTATACATACTATATATAAGTTTATACATATTATGTATAAGTTATTAATACTATGTATACATATTATAGATACTACGTACAAGTTTATACATGTTATGTACAAACAATATACATGCTATATACAAGTATTATATATACTAAGTATATGTTTATACTCGCAATGTACAAGCAATATACACAGTATGTATAAGTTTATACAAGCATTATAATGCTATGTACAAGCACATTATATATGCTATATACAAGCATTATACACACTATGTATAGGTTTATACACTTTATATATTAACATTATACACACTATATATAAGTTTATAGATAATATGCAAGTATTATACATACTATGTATAAGTTTATACATGTTATATAAAAGTTTATACATGTTATATATAAGTATTATATACACTATTTATACGTTTATACATAATATATAGAAGCATTAACATCACTATGCACAAGTTTGTATATACTATGCACAAGCATTATACATGTTATGTACAAGTTTGTACACTTTATGTACAAGCATTATACAAAATTTGTATATAACATGTGTAACGCTTGTATATAGTATGCATAAACTAGTATAAAGTACGTACAAGCTTATACAAGTATTGTACATATATGTAAAAACATTACATGTTCTATGTACAAGCATTATATACACCAGATAAAAGTTTATACACATTATATACAAGTATATACAAGCTATGCACAAGCATTGTACACGCTATATACAAGTATTATATATATTATGTATAAGTTTATAAATACTATGTATAAGTATTATAAATACTATGTACAAGTTTGTACATGTTATATATAAGTTTTTACATAATTTATATAAGTATTATTCATATAATATACAAGTTTATACATGTTATGTACAAGCATTGACATGATATGTATAAGTATTATACATAATATGTATAAGTATTATACATAATATGTATAGGTTTATAAAATATATGTATAAGAATTATACATACTATTTACAAGTTTATACAAACATTATACATGTATTGTACAAGTTTATACAAGCTATATACAAGTTTATGTATGTTATGTATATAGTATGTACAACTTTATATAAGCATTATATACACTACGTAGAAATTTATACATACTACATATAAGTTTATACAAGCATATTATATGCTATGTATAAGTATTATACACGCTATGTATAAGTTTATATATGTTATGTACATGCATTATTCATATTTTGTATAAACATTATATACACTATGTATAATTTTATACAAGAATTTTATATATTATATACAAGCATTATAGATGCTATCTAGAAGCATTATATATACTATGTATAAATTTATATATATTATATACAAGCATTATACATGCTATATATAAGTATTATACACATTATATATAAGTTTATAAAATGCTATGTACAAGCATTATAAACATTATACACATGTTTAAAAATGACATGTATAAACATTACACACATTATGTACAAGTTTATACAAATTATGTACAAGCATTATATACACTATGTATAAGTTTATAAAAATATTATACACCATTATACATGATATATATAAGCAACATAAATACTATATTTAAGTTACACACGCTATGTATAAGAATTATACAAGCTATGTACAAGCATTATGCATGCTATGTACAAGTATTATATATTGTGAACAATTTTATATAAACTATGTATAAGTTTATACATGCTATATATAAGTATTATACACGCTGTATATAAGTATTATTCACACTATCTATAAGTTCATACATATTTTGTACAAACATTATATATTATGTACAAATTTATACATGATATATACAAGAATTAATATTATACAGACTATATACAAGTTTATACATGCTATATAAAAATATTATTTACACTATGTATAATTTTTTATATAATATATATAAGTTTATACATAATATATTCATGTATTATACATGCTATTTATAAATATTATACATTATATGTATAAGCATTATACACACTATGTATAAGTTTATACACACTATATATAAGTTTAAAAAAAAAAATATACACACTATGTATAAATTTATACATGCTATATACAAGCATTATACATACTATGTATAAATATTATATATATTATGTACAAGGTTATACATGCTATGTATAAGTTTATTAACGCTATATATAAGCTTTGTAAACACTATATATAAGAAAACACTATATATAAGTTTATACATACTATGTAAAAGTTTGTACACACTATGTACAAGTATTATACCCACAATGTATAAGTTTATACATGATATATACAAGTATTATACACACTATGTATATATTTATACATGCTATGAAAAAGTATTATACATACTATATATAAGTTTATACAAGTATTTTATAAATTATTTATAGGTAATATACGGTATGTACAAGTATTATACACATATATAAAAGTTTATATATGTATTATATAAATATTATACATACTATGTACATGTATTATACACACTATATATAAGCATTATTTGTGTTATGTGTAAGTATTATATATAATATTTAAAAATTTATACAAATATTATACACACTGTATTTAAACTTTGTATAAGTTTATATATACAATGCATAAGTATTATATATGCTATACACAAGCATTGAACAAGCTATGTATAAGTATTTAACACACTTTATATAAGTCTATACACGTATTGTATTAGTTTATACATGTTATGTATAAGTTTATACATGTTATATATATAGTATATATTAGTTTGTAACATATTATGTATAATTGTTATACATAATGTATATAATACTTGTCTATATATAGCATGTACAAACTTCTACATATTATATATTATATTTATACATAGCGTGTATAATGCTTGTACATAGCATATATAAACTTCTCCATATTTTGTAAAAACTTATTCATAGTGTACAATTCTTATATATAACGTGTATAATACTTATACATAGCAGGTATAAACTTATATATAGCGTGTATAATACTTGTATATAGTTTGAAAAATGATGATATATATATTTTGTACAATATTTGTATAATACTTATATAAAATTGTACATATTATGTATATTGTTTGTAAATAACATGTATAAACTTGTTCATAGTGAATATAATGCTTATACATAGCGTGTATAAACTTATATATAATATGTATAATGCTTTAACATAGCATATATAATTTGTATAAATTTGTATAGTGTGTATAATACTTATAGCATATATATTGCTTGTACATAGCATTTTTAACCTGATATATAGTGTGTATAATGCTTTTATATAGTGTGTACAATACGTGTACATAGCTTGTATAAACTTATGTATTGCGTGTATAATGCTTATATATAATATGTGCATAATGCTTATAGATAGAATTAAATGCAGTATATAATGCATATATGAATTTATATATAACATGTATAAACTTATACATAGTGTTTATAAACTTATACATAAAATGTATAAACTTATATATATTATTTATAATACTTATATATAGTATGTACAAACAGATATATATTGTATATAATGCTTATATATAGCATGTATAATGTTTTTACATATAATGTATATAAACTTATACATAATATATATAATGCTTGTGCATAGTGTGTATAATTCTTATATATACCACGTATAAACTTATATATACTATATATAATACTTATATATAGTGTGTATAATGCTTATATAAACTTATGCATAATTTTGTATTATGCTTGCTTAAATTTTTACATAGTGTGTATAATATATTTATAATAGCATGTACAAATTTCTTCATAATATATAATTTTTATAACATAGTGTGTATAAACTTATACATAGTATACATAAACATATGCATAGCATGTATAAACTTGTATATATCATGAACAAACTTATAAATAGTGTGTATAATGCTTGTATATAGCATATATAAACTTTTACATAGTTTGTATGATGCTTGTACATAACGTATAAAATGCTTGTATAAACTAATACATAATATGAATAATACTTGTGTATATCGTGTATAATACTTGTATATAATGTGTATAATGTTTATATATAATGTATATAATACTTATATAAAGCATGTATAATCTTGTGCATAGTGTGTACAAACTTATACATGGTAAGTTTAATACTTGTACATATAGCGTATAATACTTATACAAAGCTTATATAAACTTGAATATAGTGTGTATAATATTTATACAAAGTATGTATAATACTTAAACATAGCATATATCAACTTATATATAACGTATATAATGCTTGTATATAGCATGTATAAAGTTGTATAAATTATGTATAATGCCAATACAGAGTGTTTTCAGACTCGTATATTGTGTGTATAAACTTATACATAATGTGTATAATAGTTATACATAGTGTGTATAATGCTTGTACATAGTTAGTACAAAGTGGTATGTAGTATGTATAAACTTGCACATAGTGCGTATAATGCTTATATATAGATATATATAATGCTTATATATAGTATATACAAATTGGTATACATTGTGTATAAATTTATATATATTATGTATAATACTTATACATAGTATGTATAATGCTTGTACATAACATATATAAACTTATATATAGTGTGTATAATGCTTGTATATAGCATGTATAAACTTGTACTTACCATGTATGATCCTTGTATATAGTGTGTATAGACTTATAAATAGCGTGTATAGACTTATAAATAGCGTGTATAATGCTTGTATATAGCGTGTATATAACGTGTATAATGCTTGTATATAGCGTGTATAAACTTTTACATATCATGTATGATACTTATACAGAGTGTGTGCAAATGAGTATATAGTGTGTATAAGCTTGTACATAGTGTGAATAATGCTTGTACATAGCGTGTATAATATGTGTACATAATATGTACAAACTGGTATATAATATATATAAACTTATACATAGCATATATAATGTTTGAACAAATTATGTACAAACTAGAATATAGTATGTAAAAGCTTGTACATAGTATATATAATATTTGTATATTGTGTGTATAATGCTTATTCATAATTTGTATAAACTTGTATATAATATACATATTTCTTATACATAGCGTGTATAAACTTTTACATATCATGTATAATGCTTGTATAAAGCATATATAAACTTGTATATAGTGTGTATATTGCTTATACAAAGCGTGTAGAAACTTGTAGACAGTGTGTATAATACTTATATATAGCGTGTATATTGCATGTACATTATATATACAATTTGTTATATAGTTTGTATAAACTTGTACATAGTATGTATAATGCTTGATATAGCATGTATAATGCTTATACATAGCGTGTATAATGCTTGTATATAACATGTATAAATTTATACATATTGTATATAATGCTTGTATATAGCGTATATAAATTTGTATAAAAATAGTGTACAAACTTATACATAATGTGTAGAAAACCTATACATAGCATGTCTAAACTTATACAAAACATATATAAACTTGTACATAGTATGTATAATTCTTATATATAACATTTATAAATTTATGCATAGTGTATATAAACTTTTACAAAATATGTTTAATGCTTGTACATAGTATGTATAAACTTGTACATTGTGTGTATAAACTTATACATAGTGTATATAATACTTGTACATAGCAAGTATAAACTTATACATAGTGTGTATATTGCTTATACATTATATGCATAAACTTATACATGAAGTGTATAATGCTTGTACATAGCGTGTATAAACTTATACATGGTGTGTATAATGCTTATGTATAATAAAAGTTTATTAGGATTATTAAGCCCTTGTGAACTAGCCTAAGGCTAACCAAGAGGGGGCTGAATTGGTATTTTAAAAATTCTCAATAAAAAATACAATCTTAAACCAAACCAATAATCAATACAAGAAAATTAAAGTACAAAAATTAAATATGAAAAAGTAGTAAGAAAGAACACAGATTTTTATAGTGGTTCGATCAACTTGACATATGACCACTCCCCGGAGCCTCTCCTCTGGGATTTGCACTAAACTCAATGACTCTCCCTTTTACTCCCATAGTAAGGCGGAGAAGCTTGTACAAACTTCCTTTCCACCAACTCTAGCATGGTAGAGAACCCAAATCCTTTTGCTTCCTCCTAAAGAAGGCATAGAACCTGACACCTTTCACTTCCTCGTAAAGGAGGCAAAAAATCTCAATAAATTATTAAAGTATACTTCTATCATACCTCCAAGGAATTAGGGATGATGACCAATAAAGATGACTCGGATTCTTGCTTAGAACAATCTTTGTGAAGCCCCTTACAAACTCTCCCTCACAAGATCCTATCTCTCTCGCTTCCTCTCCCTCTCCTCATACTCTTTTAAGTCAAGATAATAATAAAAGATTCAATCTTGGGTAAACAAGAGTTTTCATTCTGGTCATCCAAGAAGAAACTAAGGTTTGTTTAACGGATTATCTCGTATGATCCTGTGAATGTCAAGGATGATATAATTGAGCAATCAAACTTTAATTGCTTTCCTTAATTATCAACCTTATTTAGGCATAATTACACTACATCATCTAGGATGATATTGTAGACAATGTTTTAAAATTAATGTATACTTAAACATATTTGGCGGTTAATTCTTTCTGATTTGAGCCTATCATGTAGGACGATGCTAATATCGTCTAGGATGATTTGCTTAATTGTTGTTGTCTTAATCAGGATGGCCTAATGAGGGTTTCTATTTTTAACTAACCATCCATGACAATTGTGGATTATCTTAGATGATATGATCAAAATGTGAAAACTCAAAAATAGTTATAATTTTTCTCCCAAGTGTGTGTGTGCAAGGTTACTTAGCACCATGACCCACATTATTATAATTGACTCAAAAAATGTAAAAGATACTTGTTATACATTATAAGCTGAATCAATCCTAATCTACGTAATCTTAAGCTGGTTTCATTTGCAATTTGATCTTAGGGACCTAAAATATTAGTAGGCAAGATAGTCATAGAAAAATAGAAGTGTCAAAACTATTTGCTATCTTCAAAATTATAATTTCTAAATCCAAATTCACAACAATCTCTACCTTTTTTATGATGGTAAATGATCAAAACTAAATGAAACATGAATAAAAGTAAAATAGTAAGATAAAACAATTCAAAAACTACCCACTACTCTCCCATTTAACATCACAAAAAGGAGGAGGAAACCAAAAAAGAAAAGCAGAATAGAAGATGAAAAAAAAGATATAAGAAGAATGAAAGCAAAGTGTTTTTTTATCAAAGCATGAATATGATAAATTTTCCATATAATTGAATTAAAAATTTATAAGAATCAATAAGTTAACATCTCAAAATTTGAAAGATGGTAAAATAGTCAATCCTGTTAGCCCTAGCTCAGACTTCTCTCAGGGTAAAATATCTTTTGAAACAAAGATCTAACTCAGAAAAACTAATTGGATAAGAAAAAGAGATATGTTTAAAACTTGGTTTTATAAAAATATCTTATAGAATAATATACCAAAGTAATTAGTCATAATCATAAAATTTGAAATCAAGTTGTTAATTTTAGATAGACTTTTATTTAGAAAATAAAATTATATCGCTAAAAGAGGTTAGAGGAAGGAAAACAATCAATGGTATTTCTCCCTTTAACTGATTTAGGGATGTCAAATATTGACTACAAATTTTCAAAAATAAAAATAAGACAAAAAATATTATTTCAGCAGTGACCACAAAGAAAAAAGAAGAAAAACTAAAATAACTGAAATGAAAAATACAAAAAAGAACAATAGCAAGTTAAAAAGTGAATCAAATAAGTTAGAAACAAACAAAAGAGTAGAAAAATAACAACAAGCAATAAAACATAAAATTCAAAATTCAGTAAACATCAAGTTCATGCATTTATGTCAATCACACCCAATCTAGTCCTTAAGATGTTAGAAGTGTCAAAAACTAGTGGTTTAGTAAATATGTCAGCCAGTTGATTCTTAATTGCCACATGGTGTAACTAAATGTCTCCTTTGATCACATGATCTCTAATAAAGTTATATATTATTTTAATGTGTTTGGTCCTTGACTATTGGATAGGATTCTTATAGATATAGATGACACTAGTGTTGTTAGAAATGATTGAAATTATGCTACAGGTAATCTAAATCAAAAATTTATTGCTTCAACCAAAGAACTTGGGCCACACAACTTCCTAAGGAAATGTACTCAGCTTTAGTAGTGGAATATTCAACAGAGTTTTATAGACTAGGAGACTAAGAGCTATCATATGAGTTGGAAAGAAACATAAGTGCTCTTTCTATCCACCATACATCATTCAAAGTTAGAATCAGAATATTCAATAATTTTAAATGAAGTGTTGTGGCTCAGATATCAGATTCCTAAGTTTTGAGTTATTAAAAGATATCTAAGATTTCTCTTAACTATATTCAGGTGGGATTATTTATGATCAGCTTAAAATCTAGCACAAAGATAAATACTAAACACTATATCAGGTCGGCTAACAGTCAAGTAGAGCAGTGATCCAATTATTCATCTGTATTTCTTTTGATCAACACATTTTCCATTTGAGCCCTTATACAATTGAACACACGAGGTCATGGGAGTATTTATTGGCTTGGCTTTATCCATTTCATATTTTTTCAAGATGTCCTTAATGTACTTTGATTGATTTATAAAGGTTCTATCATCCTATTATCTAATGCTAAACCCCAAAAAGTAGGACAACTTATCCATCATACTGATCTCAAACTCCTTACTCATTATATTAGAAAAATCATCATATAGCTTTTTATCAGAAGATCCAAAAAGTATATCATCAATATAAATCTAAACAATAGGTTACTTATCTCCTACTTTCCTTAGAAAAAGGACGGTGTCTACGCTCTCCTTAATAAACTCCCTCTCTAATAGGAATGCGCTAAGCCTCTCGTACCAAGCTCCGGGTGCCTATTTTAATCCATATAAGGTCTTTTTTAATTTGTAAACATGATTTAAAAATTAGGAACTCTCAAAACCTAGGGACAGCTATACAAATACATCTTATTTTATTACCACATTTAAAAAGGCACTCTTAATGTCCATTTGGAAAAGCTTAAATCTAGTATAATAAGCAAAGTCTTGTAGCACTCTAATGGCTTCCAATCTAGCTACATGTAAAAATGTCTGCTCAAATTTAATCCTTTCTATTTGGTTGTACCCCTTAGCCACCAATCTCACCTTGTTCCTAACCACCACACCAGAATAATTCATCTTATTCTTAAAGGCCCATTTGGTTCCAACTAAACTTTATCCCTTTGGTCTTTTTACAAACTCCCAAATATCATTCCTAATAAATTTGTTTAATTCCTCTTGCATGGCTAAAATCCAAAACTCATCAGACATGGATTGGATGTTGGTGGGTTTAGTCATTGAGAAAAAGGTAGAGTGCTTCACTTCCTACCTAAGTCCATGCCTAATTCTAAGACCTTTAGAAGGTCTCCTAAGATAAGTTCTTTAGAGTGACTTGAAGAGTATCTCTAATATCTAGGAAGAGTGTATGTAGATTCTACCCTTTCCTCTAGATTTGTAATTTCTACTCATTGGGTAATCTCACCTACTCCTTCAGTATTTTGGGGCTCAACCCACTTCTTCAAATTATTAATTCCTTTAAAAATCTCTCAAACTTCATCTTTATCCTTAACTCTAGACTTCTTAGGATTAGATTCATCAAATACTACATAAGTAGTCTCCTCCACAACCAATGTCCTCATATTAAACACCCTAAAGTATTTCACCATACTTTAATATCATAAGAACACTCCTTCATTAGATTTTGGGTTAAAATTTTCTGAGGCTGACTTCCCATTATCAATAATGAAAATCTTACAACCAAAGACATAGAGATGGGAAAGGTTAGGTGTGCTACCTTATTGATCTCATAAGATGTCTTATCTAGTCTGGCTCTAACATTCACCATATTCAACAGAAGTGAATACTCACCAAGCATGACTCTAGCAGCTTTAAGTAAGGTCATATTCTTCTTTTCAGCTACCCTGTTCTACTGAGGGGTCCTAGGAGCTGAGAAGTTATGGCTAATCCCCTTATCCTAAAAAAAGTCTCCAAATCTCTCATTTTCAAACTCTCCCCCATGGTCACTACGGATGACCAAGATTTTACAACCTAAATTATTTCTGAATCAAAGTGGAGAAGGATCTAAACTCATCAAAAGACTCACTCTTATGATACAAAAATTTAATCCAAGTGAACCTCGAGTAGTCATCGACAATCATAAATCCATAAACTTTCCCCCTAAGCTGGAAGTGCTAATGGGTCCAAATAAATCCATATGAAGGACTTCTAAAGTTCTAAAGGTGCTAATATACTTAATGGAATGGAAAGAGGATTGAACATGCTTCCCTAGTTGACAGGAATAACATATGTGGTAACTCTGCTAAAGGTTTTCATATTGGAATAATATAACCTCCTGTGTAACAACCAACACTCATCAAAGATAGTTTTAAGAAAAATGATGCAACACATTCAATGTTATTTAAATAAAGCATGTAAATATTATTAATCTGCTTTCCCTGCAAAATAGTGTTGTTATTTAGGCTAATAATGCATGTATTTATTAAAAATTTTCTGATGAAGCCCTTATCGCATAGCTGACTGATGCTTAGCGAGTTATGTTTCAATCCATCTACAAGCAAAATATTTTCAATCAAAAAGTTCTTGGAGTTTTTTATTGTACATGCGCCCACCACTTTCCTAGTGGTGTTGTCTCCAAGAGTGACCTTGCCTCAAAGCCTGGCCTCCAATGAAATGAATTGATTAACATCTCCAGTCATGTATTGTGATCATCTACTATTTAGGTACAATACAGTCTCACGAGAACTTCGGTGAGAGCACACCTACAAAATTAAAAAATGTCAGATTTAGGAACTCAAATAAGTTTGGGTCCCTTCTTACGGAAAGAAGAATGTGATGCATATGTGTTATGATGTAAATTATGTAATTTGGGTCTCCACCCCCAATGTGTACTACTTTGAATAGTGTAAGTGTGTAAAATATTTCCTATCAAGCCATATGAAAAATATCTAACACAAGGAAAAGGATTTACTAATCAACTCAGGTTATAGTTCCTCTTCCTAGGTTCAAAACTTATGGCTTTGGATCAGAACTAAAAAATTATTCAGTTGTGGGTGTATTCTTATTTTTCTCAAGTGCATTCAATTTGATAATCACTTAATTAAAGAGAGAAACAAGTGAGAGAAATAAGAGAGAGGAACTATGGGATTTTGAATAGAAGTTTTTTTAAATTCTGCTCGGTAAAAGTTGGTAGATTTTCTGGCATTACCAGAAATGAGACCGACGAACTCCTTCGGTAGTCCTATGACTAAGGAAACCCTTTGTTCTTACTCAGATGTTCTTTGTACTTCATTAAATAATGCTCCATTGGTTTTTAAAGATCCTTTGATCCTATCATCTAAGGCGGTGTCTCCGGTTATTGGCAAAGGGAAGGAAGTTACAAAAATTCAGAAGATCAAATCTCCTCGTATGGGATCTATTAGAAATCCAATCAATTTTAAAGCTTGCCCCTCTTCTGGATTGATGATTTTTGTAAACAAATTCAGTAATAATATTGGTAAAGCTACTTTAGCTGAAAAGGGGACCTCCGTTATACAACAAATGGTGAGGATGCTCCAGTTGCTTCTGGAAATGCTCCTATTAGATCTTTTAAAGAAATTACTCAAGATGTTAATGGAAACAAAGTTTCTAATTTGGAGAGTAGATAGAAATATATCAAAGTAAACTTGGACCAGAAGGAAACTTTTTTAACAGAGGACGAGATAGCTTTAAAATTGCATGAGCCAAATGTCCAAACAAATTCAGAGAAGTTAAAATTTTCAATTATTGTTAGGGTTTTTGGACACAATATTTACATTCATCTGTGTTGCAACCCATGGCCCCGAGTTTGAGATTTTGATGATGCCAAATAATGATTATTTTAAAACAACTTTTCATTGAATATTAGTTTATTTGCTATTGTTCTTGAGTACTAACATTTCAGGAAAATCACAAGTGACTCAGGACGAAAGGAAGACTCAATAACGGGTAGATTAGGAGTATGAGTCAGATATTATATTTTTTTATTTATTATATTTTTATTTTCTTGAGTCTGGCCATAAAATGCATAAGAGTAAGAGCAACCATGCACACACATAGGGGGAGAGTTTATTTTTAAATGCAAAATGTAATAGCATTTCTTCTCTGGAGATCGTACTGTATGATTTTAATTAGTACCGTACGATCCGAGCTATGTGGATGATTCTGTGAATAGATCATACTGTACGAATCTATTCGTACTGTATGATATGTTCAGATCCAAAACCCTAGCCGTAGTTTAGTTTAAGTAAGTGATTTTGTGCCGTTCGTACTTTACGAACCTTTACGTACTGTACAATTTATTTTAAATACTTACTTAAATTAACCCGTGATTAGTGCATGTAATCCAGGCCTAATTATATTTTGAGCATCATACTATACGAACCGGATCATACCATATGATGAATAGAGATGAAGTTTGATCATCCCGGATATCGTCCTGGACGATCTCTTGGTTTTTTTCTCATCGTACTGTACGATAGTGATCGTACCATACGATGAACAGAGACGACATCTGGTCATCCAGACTGTCGTCCTATATGAATAGTATTTTATGGATCGTATCGTACGATATTATATTGTACCATACGAATTTGAATCATACTATACGAACAGTCACGACTACTTTTGAAATCAGAGGTTTTTGGAGCCCGTTTTTAGGTGTTAATCTCAGCCTTTTTCAGTAAGATTTACAGAGGAGGGAGAACGTGGTTAGAGAGGGATTCCAAGGGAGAGAGCTCTAGAGAAGTTCTTTAGGGTTTAGAGAGGAAGGAGAAAGTGAGCGTTGTGAGGGAGAAGAGGTATGAGGGAGATCACACGGTTGCTCCGAACTTGCTGCATCTTGCTCCTCCTATGGCCCTAGAAGAATTTGAGGGAGGATATCCAAGGGAAAGGCTCACCTACATCCATGACCTCGTGGTACTCTGCCTTCTCAAGGAGGGAGAAAAATGAGAAGGTTCTCTGCCGTCGCCAGGAGGGGGAAAACAGAGTTTGGCACTCCGCCACGCCGGGTTAGTGAAAGGGAGGTTTGTAAAGGCTTCTCCGCCTTGCTGAGGGGGGCAAAAGGAGAACTATATTTGGTAGTGAAAATCCCAAAGCAGAGGACTCAAGGGAGTGGACGTATGTCATATTTTGACCGAACCACTATAGAAATCCTTGGTGTGTTTTTTTCTTATCGTCATTTACTTTTACTTGCACTTAATTTTTCATAATTATTGCGTGCTGAAATTTGTGGAAGAAAATTTTTTTATGTTTTTGTTGTAAAATTTCAAAAATAACAAAAAAGATTAGAACTCCTGTTTAGGATTACTTTTTATTGAGAAAAAGTTTTTCATAATTCACCCCCCTCTTGTTATTTAGTAATTACAATTGGTATCAGAGCTTTTTTTTCAAAAATAATATTTTAGAAAATCTTGAATAAACGATCATGTCGAATTTTGGTAATCGTAACACTGCGGAGGGTTATTCGATAACTCGTCCACAACTTTTTGATAACATTCCGTTTGATTTCTAGAAAATTAGAATGTCTTCATTTTTGCAATCTAAAAATTACCGCATGTGGATGTTAGTAAATGATGGATATGTTGCACCGTTTAAAAATGTTAATGGTTTGAAAACTCCTGTACCTTTTAATGAATGGAGCAATGAGGATAGGGAGTTAGCCCAACTGAATGCTAAGTGCTTAAACTGCTTTTTTTGTGTATTGAAATCTGAGGACTATATGAGAGTATGTACCTGTGTTTCTGGAAAGGAGATTTGGCATAGACTGTGCATTACATACGAATGAACAAACGAAGTAAAATAGTCTAGGCTTAACATTCTACTGCATGATTATGAATTATTCCATATGAAACCTAGCAAAATAATTTCTGACATGTACACTAGGTTCACCCAAATCGTGACATCCTTGCATGCATTAGGTAGAGAAATTTCAAATTCTGAGAAAGTGAATAAAATTCTTAGATGCTTACCTAATTCCTATAACGCTAAGATAACTGCTATCACTGAGTCCAAAGACCTTAATGTTTATTCTATTGATAACCTCCTTGGGTCACTAATTGCATACGAGCAAGGAATGAGCCAAAGACAAAGTGATGCAGGTGAAAAGAAAAAGGAGCGGAAGGTGGCATTAAAAGCTAGCAAGTCAGAAAGTGAAAGCTCTGCAGGGGAGGAAGAGGATGAGATAGCACTGATGACCCGACAGTTCAAAAATTTCCTGAAGAGAAAATCAGAAGCGTCATCAGAACAGCTGGAATAAAGGTAAGAGCTCAAGGTGCAATAAGGTTTCATCTGATACAATTTGTTTTGAGTGCAGGAAGCCAGGACACCTTCGAGTCGATTGCCCCAATCTGAAGAGCCAACCAGCTAAGGAGAAAGGAGATGAAAAAGCAAAATACAAGAAAGGAAAGACAAAGACACAGAAAGCTTTTTGGGCCGACTCTGTCTCAAAATCTTCAGAAGAATAAGTAGAGGAGGAGGTAACTAACTTGTGTCTTATGGCTAATGATAACCTTGATCCATCAGATCAAGATGAGGTATGTCAACTTTCATATGAAGAATTATTGCTTATTTCAGAGAATATTCATGACTCGTATAGGAAACTAAAAATGATGCATGCTAAGCTTAATGTTGATTTTAGTTCTTTAAAAATTGAGCATGCTAACTTAGTTAAAGAAAATTTTGATTTAGATAGAGATCACATGTCACTTCTTGATGAGTTTGATGCATTAAATAAGAAGCATGTTGAATTAACTGAAGAGCATGAATCCTTGAAAACCACTCATATTGATCTAGAAGAAGCTTTTAAGAGATTAGACAAACTTGCACTAGAAGTAGAGCACAATGAGCATAAATTGAAATGGGAAGTCATTGGATTGACAGCCCAAAATAAAACATTCAATGAAAGAATTAAAGAACTGGAAAAAGGAATTGCATCACCTACAGTAGAACATCCTAGCAAACACCCAACACAGCATGCATCACAAAACTTTAGGAAGAGGCACCACTACCCACATAGATTAGTAAATCCATTTCTTGGTGTTAGGTGTTTCTCTTGTGGCATGTTAGGTCACATAGCCCACACATGCACAATTCACCATAGGACACACTTAGTATGGAGACCTAAACTACATCCATCACAGCATAGCATGCATACATCTCATTCATGCAAGCATAAGGAGGAACTCAAACTCACTTGGGTTCCCAAATCTAATCTTTGAATGAAATTATAGGGATGCTCTCACAAAAGACCTAGTGAGAGCATGTGGTACCTGGATAGTAGCTGCTCATGACACATGACTGGAGATATGAAGAAGTTCATCCTATTGGAGACCAAAACTGGTGGCAAAGTAACATTGGGAGACAACACTACCAGGAAGGTTATAGGCTCAGGTACTGTTGGTAATGCTAAAAATTTTTTAATTTAAAATGTTCTATTAGTTGATGGTTTGAAACATAATTTACTTAGCATTAGTCAACTGTGTGACAAAGGTTTTGATATTAAATTTTTATCTGATAAATACCTGATTAGTTTATTTGATAAACTAGTTTTAGAAGGAAACAAATGAACAATGTTTACATGTTAGACCTTGATTGCATTGATAACTCAAATTCATTCTGTTTGAAAATAATAGTTGATGACTCATGGCTATGGCATAGGAGACTGCCATGCTAGTATGAAAACTCTTCAAAATATCACTCAGAAAAACCTAGTTAGAGGTGTACCTAAGTTAGAATTTACCAAGGATCACTTATGTGATGCTTGCCAACTAGGAAAATAAGTCAAATCATCCTTTTAGTTAATTAGAGATGTGATCACCTCTAGGCCACTAGAAATTCTACACATGGACTTATTTGGACCCGTTAGTACAGCCAGTCTAGGTGGAAAGAATTATGGATTTGTGATTGTAGATGACTTCACTAGATTTACTTGGGTAAGATTCTTAGCACACAAAAATGAGTCTTTTGAGTAATTTAAAGTATTCTCCACATGGATTCAATGAAAATTAGGTTGTGAAATATTAACAATCCATAGCGATCATGGTGGAGAGTTCCAAAATGATAGGTTTGAGTCATTCTGTCAAGAGATAGGAATAGAATACAATTTCTCAGCCCCTAGAACACCCCAACAAAATGGTATAGCATAAAGGAAGAATAGAACTTTGGTAGAAGCTGCTAGGGCAATGTTAACGGAGTGTACCCTTCCTAGATACTTTTGGGCAGAAGCAGTCAACACATCTTGTTATGTTTTAAACAGAGTAAACATTAGATCGAAGCTAAATAAAACTCCATATGAACTCCTTAAGGGTAGGACACCAAACCTTTCACATTTACATATCTTTGGATGCAAGTGCTTCATCTTGAATAATGGTAAACATCCCTTAGGAAAATTTGATCCCAAGTATGATTAGGGTGTCTTCTTAGGTTATTCTTCTATAGGTAAGGCCTATAGAATTTTTAATAAGAGAACCCTTGTAGTAGAATAATCCACCCATGTGGTATATGATGAATCAGATAAGCCCTCAGAATCTAAAATTGAAGATGATAAAATAGAGGCAATTCAAGGAGTAGAGACTATGACCTTAGGAGAAAGGGTCGAACCTCAGAAAGATTTGCTTAGAGAATGGAGATATTCTTTTAGTCATCCTAAAGAGTTAATTTTAGGAGATCCTTCAGAAGGTGTAAGAACTAGGCATGGACTTAGGAAGGAGGTTAGTCATTCAACATTCATATTTATGATAGAACCTACAAGTATAGATCAAGCCTTAGGAGATGAATTTTGGATTCTAGCAATGCAAGAAGAGCTGAACCAATTCACCAGGAATGATGTTTGGGAGTTAGTCAAGAGACCTAAAGAACAAAGTGTTGTTGGAACAAAATGGGTTTTCAAGAATAAGGTGAATGATTCAGGAACAATAATAAGGAATAAAGCAAGACTAGTAGCTAAGGGTACAACCAAATTGAGGGAATAGACTTTGAAGAAACCTTTGCCCCGGTTGCTAGACTAGAAGCCATAAGAGTGCTCTTAGTGTTTGCTTGCTTCAAGAACTTTAAATTATATCAAATGGATGTAAAGAGTGCATTTCTGAACGGGGTAATTAAGGAAGATGTCTATGTTGAGCAACCCCCCAAATTTGAAAGTTCACAATTTCCAAACCATGTATTCAAATTAAAGAAGGCACTGTATGGATTAAAGCAAGTACCTAGAGCGTGGTACGAAAGACTTAGCTCATTCCTATTGGATAGAGGATTTGAAAAGGGTAGTGTAGATACTACACTCTTTTTACAAAAGGTCAAAGAAGAAATTCTCATTGTTCAAATATATGTGGACGACATCTTGTTTGGATCTTCGGATAAAAACTTGTGTGATGAATTTTCAAAAATAATGAGTAATGAGTTTGAAATGAGCATGATGGGAGAACTTAATTATTTTCTTGGCTTTAGTGTAAAACAAATGGATAATGGAACTTTTTTTAGCCAATCAAAGTATATTAAAGATATTTAAAAAAAATATGAAATGGATAGTGCAAAACCCATGAACACTCCAATGAGTTCGACAATCCAATTAGATAAAGATCCTAGTGGAAAATAAGTAGATCAGAAAAAATATAGAGGAATGATTGGATCCCTTCTTTACCAGACTGCCAGTAGTCTGGACATAATGTTTAGTGTGTGCCTTTATGCCCGTTTCCAAGCAGATCCTAAAGAGTCTCACTTAACTGTTGTCAAAAGAATTCTTAGATATCTACTAGGCACCCCAAACTTAGGAATTTGGTATCCTAGGCACAACACTTCCTTTGAAATCTTAGGGTACTCAGATTCTAATTTTGCAGGATGTAGGATAGATAGAAAAAGCACCTCTGGTACCTGCCAATTCATAAGACAATCATTAGTTTCATGGTCCAGTAGGAAACAAAACTCAGTAACACTTTTCATAGCAGAGGCAGAATATATTATAGTAGGAAGTTGTGTTGCACAGGTACTATGGTTAAAATAACAAATTCTTGATCTTGAACTATCTATTGGAACCATCTCAATCATGTGTGATAACACAAGTGCAATTTGTATCTCTAAGAACCCAATTCAACATTCTCGAATGAAACACATAGACTTTAGAAACCATTTCATTAGAGATCACGTCGCTAAGGGAGATATAGAATTACATCACATCGCTACAGGAGATCAATTGGCAGACATATTCATAAAACCTTTAGCTTTTGACACCTTTAACACCTTGAGGACTAGATTAGGTGTCATAGATATAACTGCATAAAAAAAAAAAAAAAAAAAAAAACAACAAAAAAAAAAATTTTTTTAAGTAGGACTGCTCCTGATCATCACACACTCACTACACAAAAAACTCTGCCTTGACTATTCATCGTATTGTACGATACACATATTGTACCGTACGATATATCTCAATCTACCCAACGTCCACCAACAAGTAAATTTCGGCTCTATTGATTGTACGGTACGACCCACATCGTACTGTACGATATGTATCCGAAATTATTTCCTACCGTATTGTACGATATCTCTTCTTCGTACGATACGATACACGTCAGCACGGATTGGGACAAATTAAATCCGGTTGGTACGGCATTACTGATTATCGTACTGTACAATACATACCTTTCTTACGGTACGATACACATCAACACACGGAATAAATAAGTTAAAGCTGTTTGGTATGATATTTATTATGGATCGTACTTTATGTTACACCTGTTCGTACAGTATGAAACTTTTGGTCAAAAGTCATACTGAGGGCCTAGGGACGGTCAAAATTCTCCTGATCATACTATACGATAGTTATCGTACTGTACGATTTGATTGCCTTTTCCCGAAACGACCGGTCAGGATATTGATTATCTATCGTACTGTACGATCCGAAATCGTACTGCACGATCCGAAATCGTACTGTACGATTGTCAAAATTTTCTATAAGAACCTTTTGCTAGGTCGTTCCTTTCACTCAAATCTCTCCTCACTCACTCCCTCACCTAGTTTCGTGCCCTCTTGCAATGTCTAAACGAGGTCGGAAGACTGCTGGAAGCTCATCCTCATCGAGTCGCCAACCTGCTCGTTTTCTGAATAGTGAAAATGAGGAAGCCTACCACCGGTATAAAGCCTGCTAAATTTCTCCTTCCAAAATGCTTAATCAGGCTGCTCTTAATTTCGAGGTAATGGGCCTCTTTGCTTCCACCACTTTCAATTCCTACTCACCCTGACATTTCCCTACAATTCTGAACTTCTCTTTGAATTTCTTGCTAACCTCACCTATACTGTCGACAACACCACCTTTCACTCTTTTGTTTGTGGCCGGAACATTGAGATCACTAGAGCTGACATTGCCCAATATATTGGGTTGTCCACTGAAGAACCTATGGTTCTCTCATTTGTTACCGATGAATTCGATTGGAGCGATGTTAATGGAGTTCTTAGGAATGCTACTTTCCATCAACACCAACCTCTCGTTCAATCCTTAACTCGAAATGCCCGAATAATTCAACATGTCCTTCGAACCTCAATAATACCCAAAGGTGGCGACCGTATCAATCTGACCATGACCTTATCCGTCACTACCTATCTTATTATGTCCAACATAAAGTTTGATGAGAGTTGATTTAATTAGTAACTACATTTGCCACATGACTTTTATTCGTCTACCTACCACTCGACGGAAATAAAATCTAGCTCTTGGTCACCTAATAGGATATATCCTCCATAATAAATATCAATTGACCTACCCTGGTGAACCCGACATTCTTCCTATCTTTTATACGGATGCCTCCTTCCGTATTCTCTTTCATTGGGGACACGAACCTGAAGAACCAGTCTTTGATGAAGAAGAAGGAGAAGATGCCCCAGCAGCAGCTCCAGCTCGACCACGACGCCATGCCTCACCTCGAGCACCTGCACCAGCACACCCTAACGATGATTTGGTCGCACGCTTCAACCAACTGCAGACTCATCTCGAAATGCATATTCAAGAACAACATCTGCAACACGAGATAGATATGCAATGGTTTGGAGAACGTTTAACTGTAATTGATCACCGATTCGATGCTTTCTTTCAATATTTTCAACCGAATCCACCTCCACCACCAACTGATTTGGACCCTTCTGTTTAGATTGTTTTGTCTTTGTATTGTAGTTTCTTTCTTTTGCTTTCTGCTTTAGTTGCTCCTCCTTTTTGTACTGTCAAAAGGGGGAGAAGTTTGTTATACTTGCTATTGTGCTTGTTATAGTTTACTAAATGCATTCCTTTTGTCTTGTACTTATGTTTAGTATCTTTCTTTTTTTCTTCTTGTGTTTAATTTTAAATAAAAAAATAATAAATAATTATAAAAAAAACAAAAGAAATGTCATTCGTACTTGCTTACAACAAATTATTTGACATCATCAAAAAGGGGGAGATTGTTGCAACCCATGACCCCGAGTTTGAGATTTTGATGATGCCAAATAATGATTGTTTTGAAATAACTTTTCATTGAATATTAGTTTATTTGATATTATCCTTGAGTACTAACATTTCAGAAAGATCACAAGTGACTCAGGACGAAAGGAAGACTCAAGAACGGGTAGATTAGGAGTATGAGTCAGATATTATATTTTTTAATTTATTATATTTTTATTTTCTTGAGTCTGGCCACAAAATGCATAAGAGTAAGAGCAACCATGCACACACACAGGGGGAGAGTTTATTTTTAAATACAAAATGTAATAGAATTTCTTCTCTGGAGATCGTACTGTACAATTTTAATTCATACTGTACGATTTTAATTCGTACCGTACGATCCGAGCTATGTGGATGATTCTGTGAATGGATCATACTGTACGAATTTATTCATACTGCACGATATGTTCATATCCAAAACCCTAGCCATAGTTTAGTTTAAGTAAGTGATTTTGCACCGTTCGTACTGTACGAACCTTTTTGTACTATATGATTTATTTTAAATACTAACTTAAATGAACCCGTGATTAGTGCATGTAATCCAGGCCTAATTATATTTTGAATATCGTACTGTATGAACCAGATCGTACCATATTATGAACAGAGATGAAGTTTGATCGTCCCGGATATCGTCCTGGACGATCTCTTGGTTTTTGTCTCTTCGTACTATACGATAGTGATTGTACCATATGATGAACAGAGACGACATCTGGTCATCAAGACCATCGTCCTGTATGAATAGTATTTTGTGGATCGTATCGTAGGATAGTATATCGTACAGTACGAATTATTTTTTAAATGCTCGTACATCTTCGTACCAGGACGAAGTTTGTTTATGGAGATCGTACTATACGATATTGAATCATACTGTACGAATAGTAACTGCTACTTTTGAAATAAGAGGTTTTTGGAGCCCATTTTTAGGTGTTAATCTCGTCCTTTTTCAGTAAGATTTACAGAGGAGGGAGAACGTGGTTAGAGAGGGATTCCAAGGGAGAGAGCACTAGAGAAGTTCTTTAGGGTTGAGAGAGGAAGGAGATGGTGAGCGTTGTGAGGGAGAAGAGGTATGAGGGAGATCACACGGTTGCTCCGAACTTGCTGCATCTTGCTCCTCCTGTGGCCCTAGAAGAATTTGAGGGAGGATCTCCAAGGGAAAGGCTCGTCTACATCCGTGACCTCAAGGTTCTCTGCCTTCTCCAGGAGGAAGAAAAATGAGAAAGTTCTCTGCCGTCGCCAGGAGGGCGAAAACAGAGTTTGGCACACCGCCACGCCGGGTTGGTGAAAGGGAGGTTTGTAAGGGCTTCTCCGCCTTGCCGAGGGGGGCAAAAGGAGAACTATATTTGGTAGTGAAAATCTCGGAGCGGAGGACTCAGGGGAGTGGATGTAGGTCATATTTTGACCGAACCACTATAAAAATCCTTGGTGTGTTTTTTCGTTATCGTCATTTACTTTTACTTGCACTTAATTTTTCATAATTATTGCGTGGTAAAATTTATGGAAGAAAATTTGTTTAAGTTTTTGTTGTAAAATTTCAAAAATAACAAAAAGATTAGAACTCCTATTTAGGATTACTTTTTATTGAGAAAAAGTTTTTCACAATTCACCCCCCCCTCTTGTCATTTAGTAATTTCAATCTGATTGCTAAAGAGCTGAGAAGATAGTGGGGGATTTATGAAAAGTTTCATATTACTTCTCTAGGTATGGATTGGTTGTATGTTCCTTCTTTTCAATGGAAAATGTGATATCAGGTGGACCAAAGTTTATCAATGGTCATATAATTGGCATTGATAAATGAAACATCAATTTTTCTCAAAATTCACTCACCAGATTGTCCTCACCAGTTTGGATCAGGATGCCGAACCTACCTCTCTATTGCTGGGATGAAGTGAATGTGGCTAAAATAGCTTCGTTCATGGGAACCCCTATGTTGATAGATGCCAACATATCCAATGGAGTAGACGTGAATTCCCCAGAGTTTGCATTATGATTAAGCTGGGAGTTTGGGCGGAAAGAAAGAATATTCATTTCTTTTAAAAAATAGAATATGAAAAGATATCTTCATTATGCTACAAATGTGGGAAAGTTGGACATTTTGTTGATAATTATGGATTGAGAGAGGAAAGAACATCATTATAAACTAAGAAGGAATTTGAAAATGATAATTCCAATCTATTGGGAAAATCTAATACTAAAGATGTGTCCTATGGGCCCTAGATACATGTTAATTACAACAAGAATATAAGAAATCCTAAGAAGGTTTTTGTCCCTAAATATAATCCGCTTTGCAATAAAGAATTTTAGGAAAAAGGATCCTCAAGAAGAAGAAATAATTACTGTTGCTGAAGCTGTATTGAAGTTGGCTGTAAATAAGGAAGCTAATCCTCAATGTAAAGCATTGGATGTATTTGTAACGGTTTCTTCCAATGAAGGTATGATTTATTCAGCTTTTTTTTTAAATCTGATAATGTAAAGCAAGATATAATTGGCAGTAGCATGTTCAAGTTAACCTTTTGAAAATGTTGGGGAGGAGTATAAATCTGTATTGGAGCTCTCTAATGAAGATGAAATAGAAGAAGGGGAGGTGGTGAGAAATATTAGTATGGAAGATAAAAATGATATTCCGGTGTTCAACATTCCAGGTTAGGGTAATAATGCTGTTTCTACTGTTACAAGTGTGGAAAACTTCTATAAGATTAATAATGAGGTTTCTGTTATTAAACCCAAATTACAAAAGGAACTCAAATTCCTTGGTCCTTTCAATAATTATTCAAGGCATAAAAAACCTGATGTTTCGATTAAAAAAAGGAATGGTTTTTCCCGCTTGACAAAAAAAAGAGTTCCTCAGATTTTTGGAATTGTTGAGGGGAGAATAAAAGGGAAGCGTCACTACTTGAAGGAAGTGGTCAAAGATTGGGATGTATTTTTTTTGGAATTGTAGAAACAAAAATCTCCTTGACTGCTAATTGGGATTTCTTCCTTTACCCTTTTGATGGTCTTTCTGGTGGTTTAATTGTTATGTGGAGGACTGATATGGCTTCTTTTTCTCTATTTGAAGCCTCTTCTCAATGTATTATTGGTGAGATCAAGATTATTAACAAAGGTACTTGGATTATTTCCACTGTATATGGAAGTAGAGAAGCATGTAGCAGGAGGGACTTATGGAATCTCTTGTGAAAGCATTCTAATTTTAGCATTCCTATAGTTATGTATTTTGTCATAAGGAGATAAGAAAGGAGGGAAAAATTCAATTTCTCTCTTAGGCCTCAAAAGATGACCTCATTCATGAATGAATTTGATTATCATGAGATAGGTGTAATTGGCCCATATTACACTTGGTGTAATAATAAGAAGGGAAGTTGTCACATTTGGGAAAGACTGGATAGATGTCTTTTGAAATCTAAAGCTTTGGAATCTATTCAAAATGCTTATACTAGACATTTGTCTAGGGTAGTTTCATATCACTGCCCCATTATTCTCAAAATTTTTGACAAATCAATTTATAAAAGAAAATTGATGAGATTTGAAGATGTGTGGATCTCATACCAAGCTTCTATGGCTATTGTTCGTAACTCTTAGAATAGAGTTAATGATTGTGAGCCCATGGAAAATCTTAATAAGAAATTTCAAAGATCGCTGCAGAGTTTGTTTTTCTGGAGTGGAGAAAAGCATCAAGACCTTTTGGTGTTAAAGAAAAATTAAAGAAAGAAGTGGCCGAACTATAGTTGGAAGAAGTGGAGTCGAATAATTTTACTAATGATAATATTTTCTTCTCAGATTCAAATTAGGTGAATTGAACACTACTCTAGCTCGGTTGAATAAATGTGGTGGAGATAAAGAGTTAAAATTAAATGGTTGAAGGAAGGAGACATAAGTTCTAATCTTTTTCAAGCCTTTGCTATTGGAAGAAGACATAGAAATCTCATTAAACATGTTAAAGATTCCAATTGCTATTTGGTGGAAGATCAAAAAGGAATTGAAAATGTTATATTTCAATTCTTTTGCAATAAATGGAGGAGTAGATCATGTATTCTCAACAATTGGCTAAAATAATTGAACAAGTTTAATCAAGAGGATTGTAATTTTCTGAATTTGGATTTTACATTCTAGGAAGTCGAAAATGTTAGTGAAGGACTTGGGAGGAACATCCCCCCAGGTCTATATGGTATTCCTTATTCCTTTCTCAAAGCTTACTGGAAAATCATAGGGAATGATGTGTGGTCAGCCATTTCTCATTTTTTTACAATGGGTACTATGTGCTTCAAGTGGAAAGAAAAAAGGGTAATTCTTATTCAAAAAACTGTTAATCAGATTGATCCAGCTAACTTCCATCCAATTAGCTTCTCTAAAAGGGAGAAGCAAGTCTAATCACATTGAAAGTTTGTTAGGGATGTTAAGCTCTTCAGAACTATCCTGAGGCTAACCAAGAGGAGGATGAATTGGTATTTTAAAATTTTTTTATGTAAAGTGAAAAATTAAAACCAAAATCACCACAGAAATTTGAGTGCAAAAAATAAATAAACATAGAAGCAAAACAAAGAAAGATCACACCTGATTTATAGTGGTTCGGTCAATCCTTGACCTACGTCCACTCCTTGGAGGCACCCTCCGAGTATTGCAATAACTAAGTGTCTCTCCTTTAGCTTCCACAACTAGCCAGAGAAGCCTTTATAATAGACTCCTTTTCACCAATCCCGGTGTGGTAGAGAACCAACTCCTTTTTCTTTCTCCTGAAGTGGGTAGAGAACCAAGACCTTTGCTGAAGTAGACCTCCCAAGAACCACCCAAGGATAAAGGATGAACAACGGACATGACAACTTGGAACCTTGCTTGGAGCAACCTTTATGAACCCTCTCACAAACTCCCCCTCACAAGTTCCTCTCTCTCTCTCTTTCTCTCTCTCTCCCTCTCCCAAGGCTCTCTCAGGTCAAGATAGCAGCTCTCAAGGTCTTGTTGCATGAGAAAATTTGGGTCCTTTAAATAGAACTTCAAGAACCGATTTTATCATCTAGGACGATAGAAATATCATCTTGGCTGATCACTACAAAATAAGCTCAATCAGCCAGGACAATTTGGGTCGATCAAAAGAAAATTGGTCTCATCGTCCAGGCCGATACTATATCATCCTGGCTAATTAGTTCAAATTTAAGTACAAGCATCCTGAACATCACTCGAAATAGATGCTGGCTGATGTCAATCATCCAGGACATCATCCTGGCCAATTTTGCGATCAGTCCGACTGATGTGATTATATCAATCAGCCATAATTTTTTTCCATTATTGCCAGATTAATTTAGGCATAATTGGGTTGTATCGTCCAGGCCGATATGGAGATCATTCTGGCTGATAATTTAAAATAAAGAATACTTAAATTGATCACAGTGGCTGATTCTTTTTTATTTGAGCCCATCATCATGGCCGATACACATATCGTCCAAGGCTTATTTTCTTAATGACGGCTGCTTAAACAGGATGCACTAATTAGGGTTTATATTTTTAGTCGAGTCACCCTGGCCGATTTGAACATCGTCCAAGCTGATGTACTCAAAATAGAAAAACTCAGAAAACCCCTCAAGTGGGTGTGTGCAAGGTTACTTAGCATCAGGAACCACTTTTATAATTGACTCAAGAAAGGAAAAAATACATACTTGACTCAACCTAAATCTACCCGATCTTGTACTGGCTTGAGTTTCATTCGATCTCGTGGTCCTGAATAATTAGTAGGCAAAGGAGTCATAGAAAAACATGAATGTTTGCTATCACCAAAAGTTTAATCCATAATCTCAGATTCAAAATAATCTCCCCCTTTTTGATGATGGAAAACTACAAAATAAGAATTCCAAGCAGTTATGGTAGTTTAGTAAAAATAGTGTGATGCAAAAGTAGTTTACTAAGTTCCAGAATTCAAAGTACAAGATACATCAACCTACTCCCCTTTTTGTCATCACAAAAAGGAGGGAAACACAACATAAAACAAATAAAAATATAACGAAAATTAAAATAAAATATAAGATAAACAAACTACATAAAATAGAAACTAAAACTAGAAGAGAAACAAACTAGAAAAAATACAAAGAAAATCAGAGAAACGAGGGCCCCTGATCATCAAACGGAGGTGGTGGTGGCTGCTGAAAGTAACTGGAGAGCATAGCAAACTGTTCCCCAAACCAATCCATGTCTTGGTCATGCTCTGCTGCTGGTGTATAAAATAGGCATCGAAATGGGTCTCAAATTGATCAAATCTCTCCACCAACTGATCCAGCTATGAGTGCTGGCGATGAGGAATAGGTTCAGGAGCAGGGGCGTAAGCGGGAGCCTCCTCCTCCTTCTCGACCCCCTGAGCTTCCCCATCCCATGGGTGGAGACGAGTAGTGTGAAGGATATTGAAGGAATTATATGAGTAGACGGGTGGCTGAAGGTCGGGAGGAGCAGGATATTGAAGCTGGTATTTAGATTCTAGAACATAGGCAATGAGGTGCCCTAGAGTAAGATTGGGCTTTCTTTTATGACTTGGATATCTAATGGTAGTCAAATGCTCAATGTAGTGAAAGATTAGTTCTATGTCATTGAATTCTCTATGGGCCAGAATGTAAAAGGTAGTAAGTGAAAGAAGTGGAGTGATGTGGACTTGGTCCCCGACTTTTGGAATAACAGAAGTGCGAAGGATATACTGGATTGACCTAGAATCTTTGAGTAAAGAGCTAGTCTCTCCAATATGAAAGTGTGTGTTGGTGTGGCAAAAAAAGTGATTTGCAGTGGAGCAGTCAAAGTCAGGATGAGAGACAAGGGTATGTAGCTTATCCTCAGTGATGGACAGCTATAACAGTTCAACACAATCCTGATATGTAATCTCAACAGGATGTCAATTCACATAAGAGGTGAGAGCAGTGTTGGAAGAATTTATGTGAAGGTTAGCATAGAATTTAAAAAGAAGTTCATAACTAAATGGGACTGCGAGGGTGAGAATAAATCAAAGAGAAGTGTGAGTGAAAAGATCCAGTACCGAATAGGAGAGATAGGATGGATTGATTTTTCGAGAGAGAGTAATGCCGCACTCTTTGTAACGATGGTAGGAAGCCTGATCATCTACCTCCCAAAAATTAGGCTCCAGTGTGCCCCTAGAGGAGATGCCAGACGTCTGACGAGTACGCTTTCTGCCAGCCATTAGCAAGGAAATAGTAAGTAAACAAGAGAGGAGAAGATTGAAGTGAGAAATAATGGCTAGAAGGCTCTGAATTTAAAGGATCGGCCGGATCGTCCTGGTTGATTGCAGGATTGCCCAGGACAATCCGGTGAAATTATTTTGAATGGTCTGATTGGTAAAAAAGGTGGTTTGATCGTCCTGGCCGATCAGACATCGGCCGAGACGATTAGACACAGACGATCATCACAAAGAGTCAAGTCGGACGACCATTAAAAAAGAAGATCGTCCGGGTCGATTAGGTGGATCGTCCAGGATTATGCTCAATAATGGATTGTAGCTATCAAATTTAAAATATTTTAAATCGTGTTCCATGTGTATCGTCCAAGAAGAACAGTGGATTATCTAGGATGATTGTCCAAAAATGGATCACCCTGGGCGATTTTAAAGTTTTTAAACAAACTGACACATGTATCATCCAGGACAATCTGGTGTATCCGACAGGATGATAACTAATAAATGCATCGTCCAGGATGAAAAAAGATATCGGTCAGGATGATCAAGATAATTGTAGCAGAGGTCGATCATATCGTCCAGGACGATAAAGGATCATCCAGGATGATGAGAGTTGAAAAGTCAAAATATTCAGCAAATGTGGTATGGAGATGATCAGAGAAGGCCCAAAAACAACAAGATAAAAAAAAACAACGATAAAATAAAAGCCAAAAAGTTATTTTTTTTTAATCAGAGCATGAATATAAATATAGTCTACATGTGATTGATTTTAAAAATTTGTAAGTTAATGAGTTAAAAACTTCAAAAATCCAAAAAAAATAGATAAAATATCTGATCATGTTAACCCTAAGCTCGGATTTCTTTTAGGGAAAAATCTTCGTTTGAAATAAAAAAGCCTAACTTAGAAAAATATTTGGATAAGAAAAAGAGATCCGATCAAAACTTGGTTTCAGAAAAATATCTTATAGAATAATATTTCAAAGTAGTTTGTTACAATCACAAAATTCGAAATCAAGTCTTTAAAAATATCAAGCGATACTTGAAATCTTTTAAGTTTTAAGAGTTGGAGGAAAGGAAGATAGCTTGCTTTTGATGGGCTCATTTTATGCCTCTTTTCCATTGAATGGCGCACTTTGCGCATTTTTTTATTTTATATATATATATATATATATATATATATATATATATATATATATATATATATATATATATATTTCAATTTGGCGTCATTGCGCATCTTTTGTTTTTGGCATCATTGGCCACTTTTTTTCATTATTTTTGCAAGCTAGATTCTTTTCCAAAAACTCTTAAATATTCTTAGTTGTGAGTATATCTTCAACATATTAGAGAAGAAAAACTCACTCACTAATATAGGGAAGAATAATCCACAAAACAAAATAAAAAATTATGTGAGAGATTCATTGACAGGATAACGAGAAATCTTGAAGTAATATAAAAACTTTGACTATTATGGTATAAGCTAGATCACTGTAGCAAGTTATAAAAGATTTTATTTGCAAAATCCAATTATTAATTTGAGATAGACCTTTGGTTAGAAAAGAAATTTTTACCACTAAAATAGGTCAGAGAGAGAGACACAATCAACGGTTTTTTTACTCTTTAGCAGATTTAAGAGATGTAAAATATTAACTCCAAATTTTTAAAATAAAAATAAGGTATAAGATATCAATTCAGCGATGATTTGAAAAGAAAAAACAAAGCAAGACATATGGAAAACTAAAGTACCAAAAGTAAAACAAAAAATAACTAACCAAAAAGAAATAAACAACAAAAAAACTTGGAAAAAATGCAGCAAAGTAATCAATAGATACAACATTAGTAGAAATCAAGTTCATGCATTAATGTCAATCACACCCAATCTGGTCCTTAAATTGCTGAAAGTGTCGAAGGCCAGTGGTTTGGTAAAAATGTCAGCTAGTTGATTCTCTGTAGCCACATAATGTAACTCAATGTCTATTTTAGTCACATGGTCTCTAATAAAGTGATGCCTAATGTCAATGTGCTTAGTCCTTGAATGTTGGATAGGATTCTTAGAAATGCAGATTGTACTAGTGTTGTCATAAAGAATTGAGATGGTGCCTACAGGTAATCCTAAATCCAGTACTTGCTATTTTAGCCAAAGGACTTGGGCCACACAACTTCCTAAAGCAATGTACTCAGCTTCAGCAGTGGAAAGAGCAACAAAGTTTTGCTTTCTACTAAACCAGGAGACTAATAACTGACCTATGAATTGACAAGTTCCATAAGTACCTTTTCTATCCACCTTACATCCTGCAAAATCAATATCAGAAAATCCAATAATCTCAAAAAGTGTTGTGCCTAGGGTACCAGATTCCTAGGTTTTGGGACCCTAAATGGTATCTATGATTTCTCTTAACTGCAATCAGGAGGGATTCCTTAGGGTCAGCTTGAAATATAGCACAAAGACAAACGCTAAACATTATATCAGGTCTGCTAGTAGTCAGGTAAAGTAAAGATCCAATCATTCCTCTGTACTTCTTTTTATCAACTAATTTTCCATTTGGGTCCTTGTCTAATTGAATTCCTAAGGTCATGGGAGTGTTAATTATCTTGGCTTTGTCCATTTCATATTTTTTCAATATATCATTTATATACTTGGTTTGGCTCAAAAAAGTTCCATCATTTAATTATCTAATGCTAAACCCTAAAAAGTAGGATAATTCTCCCATCATACTCATCTCAAACTCCTTACTCAATGTTTTAGAAAAATCATCACATAGGCTTTTATCAGAAGATCCAAAAATTATATCATCGACGTAGATCTGAACAATGAGTAAATAATCTCCTACTTTCCTCAAGAAAAGGGTGGTGTCTACACTCCCCTCACAAAACTCCATTTATAGTAAGAATGTGCTAAGCCTCTCATACCAAGCTCTAGGTGCCTGCTTTAATCAATATAAGGCCTTATTTAATTTGAAAACATGATTTGGAAATTGGGAACTCTCAAAACCTGGGGTTGTTCTACAAACACATTCTCTTTTATTTCCCCATTTAAAAAGGCACTCTTAACGTTCATTTGGATAAGCTTAAATCCCTTATAACAAGCAAAGGATAATAGCACTCTAATGACTTTCAATCTAGCTACAAGGGAAAAGTCTCCTCAAAATTTATCCCTTCTATTTGGTTATACCCCTTAGCTACTAATCTTACCTTATTCCTAACTACCACTCCAAAATCATTCACCTTATTTTTAAAGACCCACTTGGTTCTAACTACACTATCCCTTAGGTCTTTCTATAAGCTCCCAAACATCATTCCTGACAAATTAGTTCAACTCCTCCTGCATGGCTAAGATCCAAAACTCATTAGTAAGGGCTTGGTTTATGTTGGTGGGTTCAATCATTGAGATAAAGGCAGAGTGGTTTACTTCCGTCCTAAGTCCATGTCTAGTCCTAACTCCATTAGAAGGGTCTCCTAAGATTTGATCTTAAGGGTGACCCGAAGAGTATCTCCAATCTCTAGGCAAAGTGTGTGAAGGTTCAACCCTTTCCTCCAGATCTATATTTTCTACTCCTTGGGTAACCTCTCCTACTCCTTTAGTGTTCTCGTGCCCTACCCCCTTCTCCAAGTTTTCTAATCAAGTGGCAATCTCTTCATCATCATCATCCTCAACTCTAGGCTTTCTAGGATCAGATTCATCAAAAACTACATATGTAGTCTCTTCCACCACCAAAGTCATCTTATTAAATACCATAAAAGACTTCCAAATACTAGAATATCCTAAGAACACTCCTTCATCAGATTTTGGGTCAAATTTTCCTAAGTGAGACTTCCCATTATTGTGAAAGAAAATCTTGCAACCAAAGACATGAAGGTGGAAAAGATTGGGTGTCCTACCCTTAAGGATCTTATAGGGTGTATTATCTAATTTGGCTCTAACATTCACCCTATTCAACACATAACAAGCTATATTAACCGCGTCAATGCAAAAGTATTTTGAAAGTGAATACTCAGCAAGCATGGTTCTAACAACTTCCACTAAGATCCGATTCTTCCTTTCAGCTACCCCATTCTACTGAGGGGTCATAGGAGCTGAGAAGTTGTGGCTAATCCCTTTGTCATCACAAAAATATCCAAATCTCTCATTTTGAAACTCTTCCCCATGGTCACTATGGATGGCCAAGATCTCTTAACCTAGCTTTTTCTGAATCCAAGTGAAGAAGGCTCTAAACTCATTAAATATCTCATTTTTGTGTGACAGAAATCTAATCCAAGTAAATCTCAAGTAGTCATCGACAATCACAAAACCATAGACTTTTCCTCCCAAGCTGGCAGTGCTAACAGGTCCAAATAAATCCATGTGAAGGACTTCTAAAAGTCTAGAGGTGCTAATGTCCTTAATGGAGTGAAAAGTGGAGTGGATTTGTTTTCCTAATTGGTACGCATCATAAAGGTGGTCTTTTGAAAACTTAAGCTTGGGGACACCTCTAATTAGGTCTTTTTGGGCCACTTTTTCTAAGGATTTTCATACTGGTATGACATAATCTCCTGTGCCACAACCATGAATCATTAATAGCAATTTTTAAGCAAAATGAAGCAGCACATTCAATATTATTTAAATCAAGCATGTAAACATTGTTGATCCACTTTCCCTGCAAAACAGTGTTATTATTTAAGCTCATAATGCATGAATTTGCCAAAAAATTTTATGATGAAGCCCTTGTCATAAACCTGATTGATGCTTAGCAAGTTGTGTTTCAGTCCATCTACAAGCAAAATATTTTCAATCAGAAGATTCTTGGAATTACCAATTATACCTACTCCTACCACCTTCCTGGTGGTGTTGTCTCCAAGAGTCACCTTACCTTCTGTCATGGTCTCCAGCACTATGAATTGATTGGCATCGCCAGTCATATGTCGAGAGCATCCGCTGTCCAGGTACCACATGCTCTCACGAGGCCTTTTGTGAGAGCTTTCCTACAAAAATATCAAATGTTAGATTTAGGAACCGTAACATGTTTGGGTTCCTTCTTATGGAAAGTAGAATGCAATGCATGCTGTGGATCATGTAACTTGTGTCTCCATACCCAATGTGGGCTAAGGTAAATGATGCAAGTGTGTGTTATGTGTCCTAGTATGCCACATAAAAAACATCTAATTCCAGGAAAAGGATGCACTAATCTAGTCCAATGGTGATGCTTTTTATGCGATGCATGAAATAAAGATTTTTTTTATTTCAAAGGTTTTTAAATTTTCTAATTTTTTATATTCTTTTTTTAATTAAGATTGGAATAATTTTAAAGAATCATTAGAATCAGATAACTCAACATACTTTTTGTTTAATGCATCAAACTCATCCAGTAAAGCCATATGATTTGAATCAATTATTGAATGATCTTTGAGAAGAATTTCATGTCCTTTTTGTAAATTAAAAAATTTTAAATTTCAAGCTAGCATGAGTTTTCTTAAGTTTCTTATATGATGCATGTATTTGTTTCAGAAACTTCAAGGAGTTGCTCATAGGTTAGTTCACATACCTCTTCTTAGTCACTTTGACCAAGATTATTATCCACAATTAAGCACAAGTTTGTTGTCTCCTCCTCAAGTTCAGTTTCAGAGGAATCTTATGCAAAATCTGCTCAGAACACCTTTTGGAATCACTTCTTTCCCTTGTCCTTTTTTAAGTTTGGTTTCTCCTTACCCTTCTCCTTACTTAGGTGTGCCTTTAGCGTAGGAAAATCAACTTCAATGTGCCCAGGCTTCTTGCATTCAAAGTAAATTATATCATTAGAATTCTTAAAATTTTTGCTACCCTTACCTTTTTTCCATTTTTGATGATTTTTGTGCTTCTTCCTTAGAGATCTCTTCAATTGCCTTGTGATTAAAGCAACATCATCTCTTTCAGACCCGGACGAGTCAGCGTCTAAATCATTCACCTTAAGTGCCACCATTTTCTCTTTCTTCCTTTCACCAGTATCAAGATTTCTTTGGTTCACCCCTTGCTCGTAAGCAATGAGTGAACCAAGTAAGTTAACGATCGAATATGTATTAAAATCTTTATATTCAGATATTGCATTAATTTTTGCATTAAAAGAGAAAGGCAAACATTTTAAAATTTTATTTACTTTTTCGTAGTTAGAAAGTTCTATTTCAATGCATGCAATGAAGTAACAATCTGAGTAAACCTTGTATACATTTCAGAAATCAATTCAGAAGGTTTCATACAAAAAAGTTTGTAATCATGCAAGAGAATATTCAAATGGGATTGCTTGACTTCATTAGTACCTTCATAGGTGATACATAATTTATCCCAAATTTCTTTACCAGTTGTGTAAGTGGAAACACACATGTAATCTTCCTATTTCAAAGCACATAAAAAAAATTCAAATATTTTGTATTTAATTATGGTAAATCCTTATCATCTAGAGTACATTTAGTAAAAGGAAGTGGAAGAGTAATGCCATCCAATTTTCCAGTTAGAGGTATATAACCATCTTTAACAAGCATCCATATGTGATAATCAATTGAATGAAAAAATGTAGACATGCAAGTTTTTCAGAAATCAAAAGGGATATTATCAAACAAAGGTGGTTGGGTAATAGAATATGCTTCCGCAGTATTATGATTTATGTTCTTAGCCATGGATCAAAATTTAAAAAGTTTTCAAACTCAATTTTTATGAATCCCGCTCTGATACCACTTGAAAGTTTGTTAGGGATGTTAAGATCTTAAGAACTATCCTGAGGCTAACGAAGAGGGGGCGGGGGTAAATTGGTATTTTAAAAAAAATTTCTTTATGTAAAGCGCAAAATTAAAACCAAAATCACCACAAAAATCAGAGTGTAAAAAATAAATAAATGCGGAAGCAAAACAAAGAAAGATCACACCGGATTTATAGTGGTTCGGTCAATCCTTGACCTACATCCACTCCTCGGAGGCACCCTTCGAGTATTGCACTAACTAAGTGTCTCTCCTTTAGCTCCCACAGCTAGGCGGAGAAGCCTTTACAAGAGACTCCTTTTCACCAACCCTGGTGCGGCAGAAAATCGACTCCTTTTGCTTCCTCCTAAAGCAGTAAGAGAACCCAGACCTTTGTTGAAGTAGACCTCCCAAGAACCTCCCAATATGAAGGACGAAGAATGGAGATTATGACTTGAAACCTTGCTTGGAGCAACCTTTTTGAACCCTCTCACAAACTCTCCCTCACAAGTTCCTCTCTCTCTCTCTCCCAAGGTTTTCCCAGGTAAGACAGCAGCTCTCAAGGTCTTATTGCATGAGAAAATTGGTTGCATCGTCCAGGCTGATACAGTATCGTCCTGGCCGATTAGTTTAAATTTGAGTACAATCAACCTGAACATTGCCCGGAATAGATGCTGGCCAATGTTAATTGTCTAGGACATCATCCTGGCCGATTCTGCGATCGACCCGGCCGATGTGATTGTATCAATAAGACTTAATTGCTTTCTATAATTTCCAGATTAATTTATGCATAATTGGGCTTTATCGTCCAGGCCGATATAGAGATCTTCATGGCCGATAATTTAAAATAAAGAATACCCAAATTGATAATGGCGGCTGATTCATTCTGATTTGAGCCTTTCATCCTGGTCGATACACGTATCATCCAGGCCGATTTGCTTAATGATGGCAGCATAACTAGGATGCCATATGGGTTTCTATTTTTAGTCAAACCATCCTGGCCGATATGAACATCAACCAGGATAATGTACTCAAAACATAAAACTCAGAAAACCCCTCAAGTGTGTGTGTGCAAGGTTACTTAACATCAGAAACTACTTTTATAATTGACTCAAGAAAGGAAATAATATAGACTTGAGATGACCTAAATCTACCCGATCTTAAGCTGGCTTGAGTTGCATTCGAACTCATGATCCTAAAAAAATAGTAGGAGCAGTTGTAGAATAACATGAATATTTGCTATCATCAAAAGTTTAATCCATAATCTCATATTCTCAACACACATACTACTAGTTCAGGAAATTTTTAATAAATTTAGATTCTCAAAATCTAAAAAGGGATTGGTTGCAATCAAAACTGATATAGAACAAGCTTATGATAGTATGGCTTGGCAAACTTTGAAACAAGTGTTGGAGTACTTTGGTTTTCCTAGGAATTTTTCTAAGCTTTTGATGAAATGTGAGATAAATCTCAAATTCTCTATTTTTGTGAATGTTAAAGACTCTAAGTGGATTGAAACCAATAGTGGCAATTTATAAGGTTTTCCCTATCCCATACCTATTTATTATTTGTTCTCAACTCTTGACTAGAGGGTTTAATCAATGTGGTAATTTGGGCATCGATAAGGCTGTGGCATCTCCCAAAATTTTATATTTACTATATGTCGATGACATTATTATATTTTTTGAAGCTAAAACTTGGGATATGAAAAAGATTAGAAATATTATTTATAATTACTGTAAGTTGACTTGGCAAACTGTTAATTTCCAAAAATATGCTATTGTTTATGTTAATTCTATTTATCGAGCCAAAAAGAAATTAATTTTAAAGCTCCTGGAGTTTAGAGAAGTTAAAGAGCATAAGTTTTTGGGTGTTAAAATGGTTTTAAGGAGACTTGTTTCATCTAATTTCTTACATATCCTGGAGAAGGCTGCAGGAAAAATTAACGGTTGGGGGAACAAATACTTTTCTTTAGCTGGTAAAATAGTTATGATAAAAGGAAATTGATTGAATGTGCAGAGAATTCTTATGGAATAAACATGGAGGTGCTCGTTGCATTCATTATATGGCTTGGAAAAATCTCTGCGAACCATTAGATCAAGGAGGTAGAGGTATACATTTTTCAGTTTCTATGGTTGGGCCTTTTAGAGCAAAATTTGCATGAAATTTTATTAATAATCCTAATTCAATTCTTAACTCTAGATTGAGGAGGAAATATGGTGAAGATATCTAGCATTACAACAATAAAAAAAAAAAATTGTTCATCCATATGGAAGTTAATTATTAATGGCTCTGGTTTTCTCTAGCCATTATTACGGTGGAGGCTGTCATCTGGAAATTCAGTAGATACTCTCAAGGATGTGTGGATTTTGGACAGAAGTATTGAAAAATGTCCCACATTTGAAGATTTGCTGTAAGGTGAGTTTCCATATGTTGATAATTTTATCAGTAATGGGAAGTGGGATAAAAATGAATTGAATAAGTTTTTTGGTAGCTCTTTGGTTGATTATATTATGAAAATACAAATTCTTAATGAGACTTCTGGAGATCAGTTTGAACTCTGTAACAAGTTTACATTGAAATCCATTTTTAGGATGATAGAATAAGTTAATTTTGATTTAAATTTTCAAGCATGTAACTAGAAATGGATGAAGACAATTTATCTCTCTCCCCGTGTTGAATGCTTCTGGCGGAGGATTGTAAATAAAGAACTACCTAAGTTTAGTTTTTAATGCAAAGGAAATTACTGGAGTTCTATCTTTGTAAGAGAGGTTGTGTAGCAGTAGAGGATGAAGAGCATGTCAGTGAAATGTGAAAAATTAATTCATGTTATTCAATTGTTGAATGAATGGGGATTTGCTGTGCCAATTTATAATTCTTTCTCATAATGCATTTATAGTTTAGAAGTCCTCTCTTCTACAAATTCGTTTATGGTGAATCTTTACTTCACTTTGATATTCTTCTCTTGGAAGAGTAGGAATTGTGTTTAGCATGGTTGTACAGAATTTGGTTGGGGTTATACAGCTTCAAATGCTCTCAGCATTACATTAAATTCAACAAAGTTAAATAACTATTTGGACCACTGGGGTGTTAATTAGTGTTTGCTGCCTCATATTTGGCACCCTCCTCCATTCGAATGAATCAAATTTAATTTTGATGCTACTTTTGTGAAGTCTAATGAAGCTGGTCTTGGTGGCATTTTTAGAGACTCTAAAGGGAGGTTTCTACTTGCTTATGGAATCAAAACAGCTCATTAGGATAGCAGATTGTTGGAGCTTTTTTGCTTTTAGATCATTAAAGATTATCATTCATGATTGGAAAATTGAAGCCAAAGGCATTGTGATTGAAGGTAACAATCACAATGTCATAAAATATCTTCAAGGATCGGTTGATAAAGAGATTGGCTCGGATAACTTTATCTCAATCGAATACTTCTCTTTTCTTAAGGATTTTGGTAATATCATATTTTATTTTACACTTAGAAAGAGTAATAAGTTAACTAATTTTTGTGCTAACAAGACTTTATTATGAGATTTTTTGGGATGATCTTAGTGCTAATAATATTCCTCTTACCTTTTTAAATTTGTTAAAGGAAGATTGTGATAGATTTCCTATCACATATTAGTTTGTAATAATTTCTTCTCTTTAATGCAAATTGCATTTATTTCAAAAAATAAAGTGCATTAAATTCAGCTTTAAACATCAAATTAGCACTTTCTAAAACGGCATTATCAACTCTCAAATAGAGCTCCCTATACTCAAGTTCATCAATATATGTTTTAAAATAATTTTCAAGTGTTGTGTGGGTTGTTATGAATGAATCATGCTCAATAACCAACTCAGAATGCTTTTTATTTAACTCATTAAACTCATCTAGTAAAAAACATATGATTGCTATGAATTGTAGAGTGATCTTTGAGTAAAACTTCATGCTCTTTTTGCAAATTTAAAAATTCCAATTCCATGCTAGCATGTAATTTCTTAAGTTTCCTATTTGATGCATGAATCTATTCAAAAACTTGAAGTAATTAACTATAAGTTAGTTCATATACCTCTTCTTGGTCAGGCTAACCAAGATGATCACCTACCATCAAGCACAAGTTTATTTTCACCTCTTCAACTTCAGTCTCTGAGGAGTTAGATGCAGAATTTGCCCAGAACACCTTTTGAAATCTGTACTTATCCTTCCTGAACTTAGGTTTCTACTCTCCCTTTACCTTCTTGTGTTACAAATTCAGTTTCATGGACTATGTTTTGATGTTTGGAAAACACTCTTGCTTTTCTTCAACTGCCTATTACTACTGACATTTTCAGGATTCAAAGATCGGACGGAAATCAAAATCAGCTCAAAATTGGGTAGATTAGAGTTGAGTCAGTCTGTAATTTTCTTTTTTCTTTCCTGCGTCATTTATAAATATTTGAAGTGACTGATGTTAAGTAACCCTACACATACACTTGAGAGATTTAGAACTTGTGTTTTTACTTACATCAGACCAGACAATATTTATATCGTCCTGGACGATCGAGTTCAAAATAGAAGATATAATCAGGATTTCTTAGTTAAGGCAGCCGTAATTAGCTGATCGGCATAGATGATACCTTTATCGGCCAGAACGATATGCTCAATACAGAAAGAAATTGCCGCCATGATCAATTTAGGTATTCTGTATTTTTCGAAATCGGCCAGGATGATTATTTGATCGGCCTGGACAATATTGTATAATTATGCCTAAATTTATCTGAAAATCATATGAGTAGTTTAGCATGATTGATACGATTACATCGTCCTGGATAATCGCAAGATCAGCCCGAACGATCCATTCAAAAACCTTTGGTTGCTCCTTGCCGATTTGGATCGGACAGCACAAATTCAGGGTGATTCTCTGGACGATTTGCCTCTGATTTGAACTGATCAGTCGGGACGATCAAGCCAATTTTCAATCATCCAGTTTGCATTCATGGCGATGCTCTGGCCGATCTTATGATATTTGTACTGATTGGCCAGGACGATTTCAATATCGTCCTGGATGATAAAGTCGACAATTTGCAATTAATGAGCTCCTTTGAAGCTCTTCTATTTAAGAGCTCTTGTTTAACATTTTTTAACATCCTTGGCTACTGTCTTGACCTGAGAAAACCTAAAGGAGAGAGAGAGAGAGAGAGAGGATCCTGTGAGGGGGAGCTTGCGAGGGGAATCATAAAGGTTGCGCCAAGCATTATTCCACTTCTTCTTCCCTAGAGTCTCTTTTCCTTGGAGTGGTTGGGAGAGGTAAGTTTCAGCAAGTGATCGTGGTTCTCTACCTATTTCAGGAAGAAGTAAAAGGAGTTGGGTTCTCTGCCTTGCTGGGTGTGGCAAAAAGGAGGTGTTTTTGTGAGGGCTTCTCCGCCTATATGTGGGGGCTAAATGAGAGTCACGTTGGTAGTGCAATACTCGGAGGGTGCCTCCGGGGAGTGGACGTAGGTCAAGTTGACCGAACCACTATAAACCCTTGTATTTTTTTTACTGCTTCAGCACTTTAATTTTCCGTATTTATTTTTTAGTGGTGGTTTTGGTTTGTGATAATCGTTCTTTTGTTTTTAAAGAATTTTTTAAAATACCAATTCACCCCCCCTCTTGGTTAGCCTCGGGACTAGTTCATATTGCTTATCATCCCTAACGAACTTTTAAGTGGTATCAGAACGGGATTCATAAAAACTAAGTTTGAAAACTTTTTGATTTTTGATCCTTGGCTAACTTTGGGAATCGTAATACACTAGAAGGGTATTCTATTACTCAACCACCATTGTTTGATAATATCCCATTTGATTTTTGAAAAACTCGCATGACTATATTTTTACAATCTGCTGATTATCGCATGTGGATGCTTGTTAAGGATGGTTACACACCTCCAACTGGTAAAATTAACGGTATTACTGTTCCACTTCCTTTTATTGAATGGACTTTAGATGATAGAGATTTAGCTCAATTAAATACAAAATACCTTAATTGCTTCTTCTGTGCTTTAAAATCAGAAGACTACATGCGTGTTTCCAATTGCAAAATTGGTAAAGAAATTTGGGATAAATTATGTATCACTTATGAAGGCACTAATGAAGTTAAACAATCTCGTTTGAATATTCTCTTGCATGACTACGAACTTTTTTGTATGAAACCTCATGAATCAATTTCTGAAATATATCAAACTATGAAAAAGTGAACAAGATTTTAAGATAATGCCTTCATCTTTTGATGCTAAAATTACTGCAATCACTGAATCTAAAGATTTGAATACAAATTTGATTGACAACTTACTTGGCTCACTCATTGCTTACGAGCAAGGAGTGAATCAAAGAAATCTTGATGCAGGTGAGAAAAAGAAAGGAGAAAACAGTGGCACTGAAGGCACACAAATTGGACTCTGACTCTTCCGAGTCCAAAAATGATGAATTTTCCTTAATCACAAGGCAATTCAAAAGCTTTCTAAGAAAGAAGCAAAAGCATCATTGAAGAAAAGGTAAGGATAACAAAAATTCTAAAGGATCATCTGATGTGGTTTGTTATGAATGAAGGAAGCCCGGACATGTGAAAGCTGATTGTCCTACACTTAAGATGCACACAAGCAAGGAAAGAGTGAGGAGAAATCCAAATTAAGAAAGGACAAAAAGAGAATTCAAAAAGCTTTTTGGGCGGATTCTGCGTCGGATTCATCAGAGACAGAACCAGAAGATGAGACAATAAACTTGTGCTTGATGGTAGATGATAATCTTGATCAAGAAGAGGTATGTGAACTTTCCTACGATCAACTCCTTAAAGTTTCTGAAAAAATTCATGCATCATATAGGAAACTTAAGAAAACTCATGCTAGCTTGAAGTTGGAATTTTTGAACTTACAAAAAGAGCACGCAATTATGACTAAAGATCACTCAACCATTGATTCAAATCATATGGCTCTACTTGATGATTTTGATGAGTTAAATAAAAAGCATTGGGAATTAATTGAAGAGCATGAGTCATTAAAAGTCACACACATCTCACTTGAATCTGATCTTAATAAATCTAAAGAGATAGATAAAAACCTGAGGATTGATAATGATGTCTTAAAAAGTACCAACTTGAGGATTCAAGATGAATTGGATACACTTAAGAAAATTTGGATGACACCAACGCTAGATCAAAAGCCAAAACCTAGGAAGAGGCATTATAACTCAAATCATTTAAGAAATCCATTTCCAGGTGTTAGATATTTTTCATGTGGCATGCTAGGACACATCTCACACACTTGCACTATTCACCATACTACACGTTGGGTGTGGAGACTAAAGGTGCATGATTTACAACATACCACACATGTATTGCATTCTACTTTTCAAAAGAAGGGATCCAAACCTAATTGGGTTCCTATATCTGACATTTGATAATTTTGTAGGTGGGCTCTCACAAAAGGCCTCATAAGAGTATGTGGTACTTAGACAGCAGATGCTCTTGATATATGACTGGTGATGCCAATCAATTTACTTCGCTGGTGTCTAGGATTGGAGGCAAGATTACTCTTGGAGACAACACCACCAAGAAGGTGGTAGGCTCAGGTATTGGATTTAAGATTACCTGTAGGCACCATCTCAATTTTTTTTGACAACACTAGTACCATATACATCTCTAAGAATCCTATCCAACATTCAAGGACTAAGCACATTGATATTAGGCATCACTTCATTAGAGACCATGTGACTAAAGAAGACATTGAGTTACACCATGTGACAACTGAAAATCAACTGGCTGACATCTTTACTAAACCACTGGCCTTCGACACTTTTAGCTCTTTAAGGACCAAATTGGGTATGATTGATATAAATGCATGAAATTGATCTTTTATTTGGTTTTCTTTTTGCTCATTGCTTTCTTTTCTTCTTTTTGTTTTACTCTTAGTTTGTGTTTGATTTATTTTACTTTCTTTTGTTTATTCTTTTTTTCAAAATCATCGCTGAAATGATATCGTATGCCTTGTCCTTATTTTTAAAAATTTGTAGTCAATGTTTTACATCTCTTTATCTATTAGATGGTAAAAATATTTCATTGATCATGTCTCTTTCTCTAAACTATTTTAGTGGCATAGTTTTTTTTTCTAATCAAAAGTCTATTTTAATTTAATAAATTGTGTATGAAATTAAGATATTTTCTGAAACTTTCTAAAGCAAATCTATCTTGTATTTATAATTATTAAAGTCTTTTTGTCACATCAAGATTACTCGTTACTCTTGTCTTTGGTTATTGATTCTGTTTTGTGGATAGTTCTTCTCTATGTTGCAAATCTATTTTCATGGCTTATGTTTTGATGATTGACAAACACTATTTCTCTTGGACTGCTTATTGCTTCTAACTTTTCAGGAATCGAAGATCGGACGAACAAGATAAGGACAGTTCAGGATTTTGTAGGTTTAGGGTTGAGTCAGTCTGTACTTTTGTTTTTCACTTCTTAACTCTACTTATAATGGTCAAAGAGACTGATGCTAAGTAACCCTTCACACACACACTTGAGAGACTTAGAATTTCTGTTTTTACTCATATCGGCCAGGACGATTTTTACATCGGCCTGGACGATCAGGCTCAAAACAGAAAGTCCAAATAAGGATTATTAATTAAGGCAGCCGTCATTAACAGATTGGCCTGGACGATACATGTATCGGCCAGGACGATAAGCTCAAAATAGAAAGAAGTTGTCGCCATAGACAATTAAGATATACTGTATTTTTAAATTATCGGCCAGGACGATCCTTGATCGGCCTGGACGATATTCACAAATTATACCTTAATTGATCAAGAAATCAAGGGAGTAATTAAGGATGATTGATACGATCATATCATCCTGGACGATTGCAGGATCGGCATGGACGATCAAGTCAAAAACCATAAGTTACTTCAGGACTATAAATATCGACCAGCTCGTATCCAGGGTTATTCTCAGGACGATTTTCCTCTAATTTGAATTGATCGGGCAGGACGATCGTGAGATCAACCAGGACGATCATGAGATCGGCCTGGATGATCAAGCCAAATTTCAATCGTCTAAAAGTGTATCCAGGACGATGCTCTAGCCGATCTTCTGAGTTTTGTACTGATCGGCCAGGCTGATGTCCATATCGGCCTGGACGATAAAGTCAGCAACTTGCAATTAATGAGCTCCTTTGAAGCTCTTCTATTTAAGAGCTCTTGTTCAACATTTTAGAAGACCTTTGTTGTGGCCTAGACCTGAGAAGACCTTGAGGAGAGAAAGAGAGAGAGGGAGAGAGAGAGGATCTTGTGAGGGGGAGCTTCTGATGGGATTCACAAGGGTTGCTTCAAGGATCGCTCTGCTTCTTCTTCGTCTAGAGTTTCTCGTCCGTGGAAGGGTCGGTAGAGGTAAGGAGTTAGCTTTTGGTTGTGGTTCTCTGCCAGCTTCAGGAGGAAGCAAAAGGAGGTAGGTTCTCTGCCTTGCCGGGGTGGCAAAAAGGAGATTCTTGTGAGGGCTTCTCCTCCTAGCCACGGGGGCTAAAGGAGAGTCACGTTTTGTAGTGCAATACTTGGAGGGTGCCTCCAAGGAGTGGACGTAGGTCGAGTTGACCGAACCACTATAAATTTCTGTGTTCCTGTTTTCTTGCTTCCGCACTTTTAATTCCACATTTATTTTTGTAATGTGATTTTGGTTTATGCAAGTTTTATTTGTTTGTGAAAAGAAATTTTAAAATACCAATTCACCACTACTGAAGGTTATTCGATTACACGACCTCCCCTGTTCGATAACTTACCTTTTAATTTATGAAAAACTCGCATGTCTACTTTTTTGCAATCAACTGACTATCGCATGTCGATGCTTATTCAAGAAGGTTATTCTCCACCTTCTCGTGAAATTAATGGTGTTAAAATTGAAATTTCTTTTATTGAATATACTTTTGATGAACATGATTTAGCTCAATTAAATGTAAAATATTTGAACTATTTTTTTTGTGCTTTAAAATCTGAGGATTACATGCGTGTCTCAACTTGCAAAACTGGTAAGGAGATTTGGGATAAACTATGTATAACTTATGAAGGAACCAATGAAGTAAAACAATCTAGATTGAATATTCTCTTGCATGACTACGAACTTTTTCGTATGAAACCTCATGAATCTATTTTTGACATGTACACTAGGTTTACTCAATTTGTTACTTCACTGCATGCTTTAGGAAAAGAGCTTTCAAACTATGAAAAAGTGAATAAGATTTTGAGATGCTTGCCTTCGTCTTATGATGCTAAAATCAATGCAATCACTGAATCTAAGGATTTGAACATCTACTCTATTGATAACTTAATTGGCTCACTCATTACTTACGAGTAAGGGGTGAATCAAAGAAATCTTGATGCAGGTGAGAAGAAAAAGGAGAAAACAATTGCACTGAAGGTGCACAAATCGGATTCTGAATCATCCGGGTCTGAAAGCGATGAAGTTGCCTTCATCATAAGGCAATTCAAACGATTTCTAAGGAAGAAACAAAATCATCATCAAAGTTGAAGAAAAGGTAAGGATAATAAACATATTAAAGGATCTTCTGATGTTGTTTGTTTTGAATGCAAGAAACTTGGACATGTGAGAGCCGATTGCCCAACACTTCAAGATAACACAAGCAAGGAAAAGATTGAGGAAAAATCTAAGTTTAAGAAGGAGAAGAAGAGAATCCAAAAGGCATTTTGGGCAGAATCGGGTACTGATTCCTCTGAGACTGAACCAGAGGAAGAAACAACAAACCTGTGCTTAATAGGGGAAGATCATATTGAGCAAAGTGATGAGGAAGAGGTATGTAAACCAACTTATGATGAATTGTTTGAGATTTGTGAGAAAATGCATACATCATAAAAAAAAACTCAAGAAAACACATGCTAGCTTAAAAGTGGAACTTGTAAATTTGCAAAAAGAGTATGAAGTCATTCTTAAAGATCATTCAACGATTGATTCTAATCACATGGCTCTTCTTGATGAATTTGATGAGTTGAATAAAAAGCATTCAGAATTAATTGATGAACATAAGGAATTGAAAGTTTCACACACCTCACTTAATTCTGATCTTAAGAAATCTAAAGAGATTGAGAAAAATTTGAGGATTGATAATGAAGCATTAAAAAGAACTAACTTGAGGATTCAAAATGATTTGGATACATGTAAGAAAAATTGGATGACATCTACTTTTAATCCTAAGCCAGAACCTAGGAAGAGGCATTATAACTCAAACCATTTAAGAAACCCTTTTCCTGGAGTTAGATGTTTCTCATGTGGCATGCTAGGACACATCTCACACACTTGCACCGTTCACCGTAGTACACATTGGTTATGGAGATCTAAGATACATGATTCACAACATACCATACCTGCATTGCATTCTACTTTTCCTAAGAAGGAGCCCAAACCTATTTGGGTTCCTAAATCTGACTATTGTTCAATTTTGCAGGAGTGCTCTCATCAAAGACCTCGTGGGAGCATAGGATAACTGGACATATGAAAGCTCGCAGCTCATTCATGCTCAAACCTGCTGCTTTAATAAATTCTTGAAATATGTTTTGTTTCATTGTGTTTTGTTTTATTTTTTATGTGTTTTGTTTTCATGTTGTCTTTAAAATTGGCCTTCCATATGTTGAATCTTTTCAAGATTTTGGATTTTGGAGTTTTGAAGATTGTGTTTAGATTTTCTAAATTTAGTTAAAGGGAGAAACGCCGTAGATAGTTTCCCACCTTCTGACCTTGTTTAGTGGTATAATTTTTCTTCTCTAAACAAAAGTTTAACTCATTTTAGCCAATGGTTTTTGAAACTAAGATTCTTTCTATCTTGCTACAATATTCTATCTTATTCATAATATCCAAAACTCTTACTTATCTTTCGAGTTATTTAAAATCTTGCCATTGCTTTTATCACATGTTTTTTATTTTGTTTTGTGACTTATTCTTCCCTATGTTAGAGAGAGAGCTCCTATTCTCTAGTATTTGGAGGATATACTCACAACTGAGCTTCTTTTAAGAGTTTGCAAAAGAGCTTTTAGCTTGCAAGAATTAAAAAGGAAAGAGGCCGATGACGCCAAATTAAAAAAGAAAATTTATACATAATTGTGTATCAAAAATCAAAAGATGCTCAAAGAGCCAATCAAAGATTCAAGAGGCATAAAATGAGCCCACTAAAAGCAAGCTATCCCCTCTTTTCAAAACTTTTAAAACTTAGAGAACTCATTGACTATTTGATGAATTCAAAGGCTTGATTTCAAATTCCATGATTGAGAAGAAGTACTTTGTTTTATTATCTATGAGATGGTTTTTGTAAATAAGTTTGATTGAATCTTCTTTTTTCTCAATTAGGTTTATTCTGAGTTATGCATTATTGCTTTTCAAAAGAAATTTTATACCATAAAAAACGTCTGATTTAGGGTTAACAAAATCGGATATCTTACCTTTGTTTGATTAGGATTAGCTAAACTCCTTGATCTTGTGGAACTCTAAAAGTTTAACTTTTTGTGAAATTCTCATATGATGCCTCCATAAAAAAAAATTAGAAAAGTTAAAATCCAAAAATATTTGTTTTTTTTTAATTTTCCGTGCGCTTTTTGCTTTTCTTTTTCTGTGTTTTTTTATTGTTTTTTTTTTTTTATTTTTGAGGGTCTTGATCATCACCATCTTTTCCTTGGTTTTAATTTCTAGTCACATCGTCCTGGCTGATATTTTTATTGTCTTGGATGATAGGACAAAATATCTTCAAACTCCATCTGCTGAACTGTTCTGTGCTTGCTGTAACTCATCATCCTAGACGATCATATATCATCCTGGATGATATGATTGAGCTATATTGCAATCTTGATGATAGTCTTGGCCGATAGAACATTTCATTTGGGTGATGCATTTTATGTGCATCGTCCTAGCCGATACACTGGATCATCCTGGACGATCCACGTGTCAGCATGTTAAAATCTTTAAAATTGTCCCCGCACGATCCATTATTGGACAATCGGCCGAGTAAATCCACTGTTCGTCCTAGACGATATACGTGGCAGTGATTTAAAACATTTTAACTTCGGCCGGTACAAATAATTATTATGCATCGTCCTGGACGATACACCTAATCGGCCCGGACGATCTGCTTTATAATTCCCACTAAGAGAAGCACCGCACAGAGGATTTAGCCTGTTTTGACAGTTACCTCACCCACCAGCAGCAGCAGCATGACCAGGACATCGCCTGGTTCAATGCTAAGTTTACCACACTTGCCAGCTACTTCCAGCAACCACCTCCACCACCTCCATCTGATGATCAGGGTCCTTCATTTTTTAGTCTGTGTTTTTCTGTTGTTTGTTTTCTGTTTTATGTAGTTTGCTTGTTGGTCTTTGTTCGTTGTGGTGTTTTCCCTTGTATTTGGACCCTCTTTTTGTGATGATAAAAGGGGGAGTAGGGTGTGGTAGGAAAAGTTCTTAGGTTTGTAACTTTGAAATTCTAATGGACTTTTTTGGATATTTTTCTACTTGTGTTTGCCATCATTAAAAAGGGGGAGATTGTTGTAAATCTATATTCATGGCTTATGTTTTGATGATTGACAAATACTATTTCTCTTGGACTGCATGTTGCTTCTAACTTTTTAGGAATCGAAGATCGGACGAACAAGACAAAGCCAGTTCAGGATTTTGTAGGTTTAGGGTTGAGTCAGTCTGTACTTTTGTTTTTCACTTCTTGAGTCTACTTGTAATGGTCAAAGAGGCTGATGCTAAGTAACCCTTTACACACACACTTGAGAGACTTAGAATTTCTATTTTTACTCATATCGGCAAGGATGATTTTTACATCGGCCTGGACGATCAGGCTCAAAACAGAAAGTCCAAATAAGGATTCTTAATTAAGGCAACCTTCATTAACAGATCGGCCTGGATGATAAGCTCAAAACAGAAAAAAGTTGCCACCATAGACAATTAAGGTATAATGTATTTTTAAATTATCGGCCAGGACGATCCTTGATGAGCCTGGACGATATTCACAAATTATGCCTTAATTGATCAAAAATCAAGGGAGTAATTAAGGATGATTGATACAATCATATTGTCCTGGACGATCGCAGGATCGGCCAGGACGATCCAGTAAAAAACCTTAAGTTACTTCTGGACGATAAATATCGTCCAGCTCGTATCCAGGGCTATTCTTAGGATGATTTTCCTCTAATTTGAATTGATCGGCCAGGACGATCGTGAGATCGGCCTGGACGATCAAGCCAAATTTCAATCGTCTAGAAGTGTATCCAGGGCGATGCTCTAGCCGATCTTCTGAGTTTTGTACTGATCGGCCAGGCCGATGTCCATATCGGTCTGGATGATAAAGTCGACAACTTATAATTAATGAGCTCCTTTGAAGCTCTTCTATTTAAGAGCTCTTGTTCAACATTTTAGAAGACCTTTGGCTGCTGCCTTGACCTGACAAGACCTTGAGGAGAGAAAGAGAGAGAGGATCTTGTGAGGGGGAGCTTGTGAGGGGATTCTCAAGGGTTGTTTCAAGGATCGCTCTGCTTCTTCTTCGTCTAGAGTTTCTTGCCCGTGGAAGGGTAGGTAGAGGTAAGGAGTTAGCTTTTGGTTGTGGTTCTCTGCCAGCTTCAAGAGGAAGCAAAAGGAGGTAGGTTCTCTGCCTTGCCGGGGTGGCAAAAAGGAGGTTATTGTGAGGGCTTCTCCGCCTAGCCGTGGGGGCTAAAGGACAGTCACGTTTTGTAGTGCAATACTTGGAGGGTGCCCCCAAGGAGTGGACATAGGTCGAGTTGACTGAACAACTATAAATTTCTGTGTTCTTGTTTTCTTGTTTCCGCACTTTTAATTCCGCATTTATTTTTGTGGTGTGATTTTGGTTTATGCAAGTTTTATTCTTTGTGAAAAGAAATTTTAAAATACCAATTCACCCCCCCTCTTGGTTAGCTTGGGCTAGTTCTATAGGGATTAACATCCCTAACGAACTTTTACTCTATGTTAGAGAGAGAGCCCCTATTCTCTAATATCTAGAAGATATACTCACAACTAACAATCCTTTTTAAGAGTTGTAAAAGAGAATGGAGCTTACAAAATTTAAAAAAAAAATTGGCCAATGATGCCAACAAAAGATGCGCAATGACGCCAAATTGAAAAAAATATCAAAAAGTAAAAGATGCACAAAGCACCAATCAATCAACAAGAGGCATAAAATGAGCCCACTAAAAAGCAAGCTCTTCTCTCTTTTCAAATACTTTAAAAACTTAGAAGTTTTCATGTATCAAAGGCTTGATTTCGATTGTTTTGCGATTATGACAAATTTACTTTGGTTCATTATTCTATTAGATATTTTTTCTTAAACCAAGTGATGAAGGGATCCTTATCTCATATCCAATTTATTTTCTTTGAGTTAGGTCATTGATTTCAAAAGACAATTTTACCCTAAAAGAAAGTCCGAGATAAGGGTAACCATGATAGGATATTCTACCGTTCTTTGGATTGTAGATGATATTAACTCAATAACTTACAAGTTTTTAAAAAATCAATCACATGGAATGTTACATCACATTTGTTGATTTGATTTCTTTGTTCCATCCTCCTTTTTGAGATGTCAAAAGGGAGAGTAGTTTAGGATGTTTGCTTACACTTTCGATTCCATATTTTACACTGCTGATTTTAAAATAATTATCATAGTGTTTTGCCATCATCAAAAAGGGGGAGATTATTGCAAATTCAGTTTCATGGACTATGTTTTGATGATTGGCAAACACTCTTGCTTTTCTTTAACTGCCTGTTACTACTGACATTTTTCAGGATTCAATGATCGGACGAAAATCAAAATCAGCTCAAGACTGGGTAGATTAGGGTTAAGTCAGTCTGTAATTTTATTTTTTCTTTCTTGAGTCAATTGTAATTATTTGAAGTGACTGATGTAACCCTACACACACACTTGAGAGATTTAGAACTTGTGTTTTTACTCACATTGGCCCGGACGATATTTATATTGTCCTAGACGATCGAGTTCAAAATAGAAGATCTAATCAGGATTTCTTTGTTAAGACAGTTGTAATTAACTGATCGGCCTGGACGATACCTGTATCGGCCAGGATGATATGCTCAATAAAGAAAAAATTGCCGCCATGATTAATTTAGGTATTCTGTATTTTTGGAAATCGGCCAGGATAATTATTTGATCGGCCTGAACGATATTATATAAATATGCCTAAATTGATCTGACAATCATGGGAGTAATTTAGGATGATTGATACGATCACAACATCCTGGACGATCGCAAGATCAGCCTGGATGATCCATCAAAAAACCTTGGTTTCTCTTGGCCGATTTGGATCGGACAGCTCAAATTCAGGGTAATGCTCTGGACGATTTGCCTCTAATTTGAACTGATCGGCCAGGACGATCGTGAGATTGTCCGAGATGTTCAAGCCAATTTTCAATCATCCAGTTTGCATTCAGGGCGATGCTCTAGCCTATCTTATGAGATTTCTACTGATCTGCCAGGATGATTTCAATATTGTCTTGGACGATAAAGGCGGCAACTTGCAATTAATGAGCTCTTTTGAAGCTCTTATATTTAAGAGCTCTTGTTCAACAGTTTTGAACATCCTTGGCTACTGTCTTGACCTGAGAAAACCTAAAGGAGAGAGAGAGAGAGAGGATCTTGTGAGGGGGAGTTTGTGAGGGGATTCAGAGCCGGAAGAATCAGTGCCTGTGTCATTGGCCTTCATCGCCATAATTTTCTCCTTCTTTTTCTCACATGCATCAAGTTATCTTTGGTTCACCCCTTGCTTGTAATCAATGAGTGATCTAAGTAAGTTATCAACATAATATGTATTCAAAATCTTAAATTCAGTAATTGCAATAATCTTAGCATCAAAGGAAGAAGGCAAGCATCTCGAACTTTTATTGACCCTTTCATAGTTAGTTATCTTTCTTCTAAAGTCATGTATGAGGTGATAATTTGAGTAAACCCTTATTAAATAGCCCAAAGCTAACCAAGAGGGGGATGAATTGATATTTTAAAAATTCTCAATCAAAAAAATAATATTAAACTAAACCAATAATCAGCACAAGAAAATTAAAGTGCAAAAATTAAATGCAAAAAAGAAGTAAGAAAGAATACACATAATTTTATAATGGTTTGGTCAACTTTACCAATGCCCAATCCCTAGAGGCTCTCCTATAGGTATTACACTAAACTTAGTGACTCTCCTTTTGGTCCCAGAGAAAGACGGAGAAGCCTATACAAACCTCGTTTCCTCCGACTGCGATGAGACAGAGAACCCAACTCCTTTCACTTCCTCCTGAAGAAGGCAGACAAACTAACTCCTTTTTCTTCCTCCTAAAGCAGGTAGAGAATCTCGATCAATTGTTGAAGTATACCTCTCTCGAACCTCCAAGGAACCAGGGATGACTACCGATGAAGATGATTCAGATCCTTCCTTGGAGCAACCTTTATAAAACCCCTCACAAACTCCCCCTCACAAGATCCTCTCTCTCTCTCCCTTCCTCTCCTTGTCCTCTTGACTCTCTCAGGTCAAGAAAATAGTAAAAGTTTCAATCTTGGGTAAATAAGATGTTATATATAAAAAAGCTCCAAATTTGCTCTTAATTGCATCGAACCTATAATATCGTCATGTATAATTAATTCATATTATTGAATATCATCCAGAACATCACTCTAAATGCGTGTCTAGATGATAGAATAGTAAATTGATCATAAAGGATAATTTCATGATCATCTCGGATGATTAGTTCAAAATGGTAAACATCATCCACCATATCACCTTGATTGCACGTCTGGATGATAGAAAAATAACTGATTATACAGGATGATTTGGGATCATCCTGGCTGATTAGTGCAAAAAAATACATATTGTCTAGAACATCATGCTGGTCATTCAGGATGAAACTAAAGTTTGTTTAACGGATCATCCCGAACGATCTTATGATGTCTAGGATGATATGATCGAGCAATGAAACCTTAATTGCTTTCCTTAATTACCAAACTAATTTAGGCATGATTACACTACATCATCCAAGAAGATATCTTGAATATTGTTCTAAAATTTAAACATGCCTAAATAGATCTGGTGAATGATTCTTTCTAATTTGAGCCTATTAACCAGGACGATGCTAACATAGTCCAGGACGAATTGCTTAATTACAGCTACCTTAACCAAAATGCTCTAAAAAGGGTTTCTAGTTTTAACTGATCATCCAGGATGATTTGGGATTATACTAGACGATATCATAAAAAAACAAAACTTTAAAATAGTCAAAAGAAATTTCCTGAGTGTGTGGGTGTGTGCTAGCGTACTTAGCACCAGGACCTACTTTGTTTTAATTGACTCAAGAAATGGAAAAATACACATGAAATATATTACAAGCTAACTCAATCATAATCTACCTAATCTTGAGCTGATTTGATTTGTAATTTAATCTTGTTGACCTCAAATATTAGTAGGCAAGACAGTCATAGAAAAATAGAAGTGTCAGAATTATTTGCTATCATTAAAATTATAATTCCCGAATCAAGATTCATAGCACATAGCTTGTATAAACTTATATATATTGTGTATACTGCTTATATATAGTAAACTTGTACAAATTGTGTAAAATGCTTGTACATAGCATGTATAATGCTTATATAAACTTATACATAATATGCATAATGCTTCTACAAACTTGTACATATTATGTATATTGCTAATAAATAACGTGTATAATGCTTGTATATAACTTGTACAATATGTGTAAAAACTTCTATATAGTGTGTATAGTATGTCCAAACTTATACATATTGTGTATAATACTTATACATAACATGTATAAACTTGTACATAATGTGTATAATGCTTGTATAAGGCATGCATAATATTTGTACATATCATGTATAATAATTATACATAGTGTGTATAAACTTGTATATAATATATATAATGCTTGTACATAGCATGTACAAACTCATACATAGAGTGTTTAATGCTTATACATAGTATATATAAGGCTTATACATAACATGTATAACTTATACATTATGTGTATAAACTTGTACATAGTGTGTATAATGATTATATAAAGAACATAGTATGTATAATGTATTGTATATAGTGTGTAAAAACTTATACATAACATGTATAAACTTATGCATAGTGTGTATAATGCTTTTACATAGCATGTACAAACTTATACATAGTGTGTATAATATTTGTACATAACATCTATAATCTTATACATACTGTGTATAATGTTCGTATACAACATATATAAACTTATATATAATGTGTATAATGCTTGTAAATAGTATTTATAAATTTGTACATAGAATGTATAATGCTTATACATATCATGTATAAACTTATATATATTGTGTATAATGCTTGTACATAGTATATATAAACTTACACATATTGTATATATTACTTGTATAAACTTGAACATAGTGTATATAATGCTTGTACATAGCATGCACAAATTTTTATATAGTCCGTATAATGCTTATACATAATATGTATAAACTTATATATAGCATGTATAAACTTGTACATAGTATGTATATTGCTTGTATAAATTCTTATATAGTGTGCATAATGCTTGTACAAAATGAGTGTTATGCTTATATATAGCATCTATAAACTTGTACATAGCATGTATAATTCTTATATAACTTGTACATAGTGTGTATAATGCCTTTACATATCATATATAAACTTGTACATAGTGAGTATAATGCTTATAGATATTGTGTACAAACTTGTACATAGTATGTATAATGATTGTACATAATATGTATAATACTTTTATAAACTTTTATATTATGTGTATAATACTTGTACAAACTTATACATGTGTATATAATTCTTGTATATAAAGTGTATAATGCTTGTACATAACTTATAAAATGCATGTACAAACTTATACATAGTATGTCTAATGCTTGTGCATCGTATGTATAAACTTGCACATAGTGTGTATAATGCTTGTACATAACATGTATAAACTTATACATAGTGTGTATAATACTTTTTAATAGCATGTATAATGCTTATACATAACATGTATAATTCTAGTACATAATGTGTATGAACTTCTACATAGTTTATATAATGCTTGTACATAGCATGTACAAATTTGTACATAGTGTATATAAATTTGTACATAGTGTATTTAATGCTTATACATTGTGTGAATAAACCATACATATTATGTATAATGCTTATATATATATACATGTATAAATAAGCATATATATAGTTATATATAAGCATTATAATATATATGTATAATGCTTGTATAAACTTGTTTTATATATATATATATAAACATTATTCATACATACGTATAAACTTGTACATAACATGTATACACGCTATATATATAGTATTATATATGCTATATGTATAACCTAGCAAATATAAAACTTATATATAGTATTATATATATTATTATACATTTTTTTTATAAGCATTATATACTGCATTTAATGCAATATATAATCATTATACACACAGTATATATAAGTTTATACAAGTATTATGCATACTATATATAAGTTAATTCACACTATGTATAAGTTTATAGATGCTATAAGCGTTATACACAATATGTACAAGTTTATATAAGCATTGTACATGTTATATACAAGCATTATATACACTTTTGTATAAGTTTATAAACATATCATACAATCATGCTTATACATAGCTTTATACAAGCTTATGCATATATACTGCGTTATATTTCACTAAATACAAGCTTATACATAATATGTATAAGTTTATTCATATAATGCAATACATATCGTGTATAAACTTGAATATTTATACACATATATACATGCTTGTACATAGCATGATTAATGCTTATATAAACTTCTACATAGTGTGTATATTGCTTTTATACAACTTTATACACACTATGTATATTATTTGTACATAGTGAGTATATATGTATATATATACTTGTATAATGCGTGTTATAAACTTGTACATAGCTTATACATATATATAATTTGTACATACTATGTACAAAACTTATATATTGTGTATATAATATTTTACATACATAGTATTATAAACACTATATATAAATATATATTATACACAGTATGTATAAGCATTATAACACACTTGTATATAAGCATTATACACACTATATATAGCATTATATAAACTTATATATAATGTTTATAATACTATGTACAAGCATTATATACATTATTTATAAGTTTATACAAGATATACACATGCATTATACACACTATGTACAAGTTAATACAAGTATTATTCATATTATGCACAAGTATTATACACACTAAGTAAAAGTTTATGCAAGCTATGTATAAGCATTATACATAATATATATAAGTATTGTACACACTTTATATAGGTTTATATAAGCTATGTATATGTTTATAAATACTTTATACAAGTATTTCACATGCTATGTATAACCATTATACATAATATGTATAAGTTTATACACACTGTGTATTAGTTTTTATACACTATGTACAAGCATTATACACACTAAATACATGTTTAAACATGCTATGTACAAGCATTATACACACTATGCACAAATTTATACATGCTATATATAAGTATTATACAAACTCTATAAAAGCATTGCACATATTGTATACAAGTTTATACATATTGTACACTATATAAAAGTATTAAACACTTAATATAAAATTTTATATATGCTATGTACAAGTATTGTACACACTTTGTATAAGTTTAATTAAAAATATATTTCTAATTATCTTGGATGATTAATTAAAAATAGAAATCCTAATCAGGACATTCTGGTTAAGGTAATTATAATTACGCAAATCGTTATGGACGATATTAGCATCATCCTTGTTAATAAGCTGAAATTAAAAAGAATTAGTTGCCAGATTTGTTTAGGCATGCTTTAATTTTAAAACATCATCCAGGATATCATCCTTGATTATGTAGTATAATTATGCCTAAGTTTATTTGGTAATTAAAGAAAATAATTAAGGTTTGATTGCTCGATCATATCATCTTGGATGATTGTAGGATCGTACAGGATGATCTGTTAAATAAATCTTAGTTTCATCCTGAATGATCAGAATAATGTTCTAGATGATATGTGTATTTTTGTAAAAATCAAGCAGGATGATCCCAAATCATCCTGGATGATCAGTTATTTATCCATCATCCAGACATGCAATCAGGGCAATATGGTGGACGATGTTTTCCATTTTTAACTAATCATTTGGGATGATCATGAAATTATCATTGACAATTAGTTTATGTTTCTATTATCCATAAACATATTCAAGGTGATGTTCTGGATGATACTCAATAATTTGAACTAATCGTATAGGATGATCCTTCGATTGTCCTAAATGATATTTTAGGTTTGCTCCAATTAAGAGCAAATTTAAAGTTCTTTTATATATAACCTCTTATTTACCCAGATTGAATCTTTTGTTGTTGTCTTGACCTAAGAGATTCAAGTGGAGAGAAAGAGGAAGGGAGAGGAGAGAGGATCTTGTGAGCCGGGAGTTTATGAGGGATTTCACAAAGGTTGCTCCAAGCAAGGATCTGAGTCTTCTTCTTGTGTCATCAGGCTTAGTTCCTTGGAGGTTCAAGAGATGTCTACTTAAACTATTAATTGAGGTTCTCTGCCTGTTTCAGGAAGCAAAAGGAGTTAGGTTCACTATGGGTATAAAGCTTGTACAAGCATTATATATATTATATATAAGTACTATGCACACTATGAATAAGTTTATACACGATATGTACAAGTTTATATACACTATGTATAAGCATTCCACATGCTATATACAAGCATTATACATATTATATACAAGTTTATACAAGAATTATACACAAACTATATACAAGTTTATACACGCTATATACAAGGTTAAACACACTATGTAAAAGCATTATACACACTATGTATAAGCATTATACATAATATGTACAAGTTTGTACACATAATGCAAGCATTTTACATACTATGTACAAGCATTAAATATATTATATATATATAAGTTTATACACAATACGTACAAGTATAATACACATTATATAAAAGTTTATACAAGTATTGTATATGTTTATACATGTTATGTACAAGCATTGTACACACTATGTACAAGTATTACACATAATATGTACAAGCTTTATACACACTATATATAAGTTTATACATGCAATATATAAGTATTATACATAATATATATATAAGTTTATATACTCTTTGTATAATTACTATAAATAATATTATGTCTAAGTTTATACATCCTATATACAAGCATTATACACATTATGTACAAGTATTATACATACTATATACAAAAATTATACAGACTATGTACAAGTTTATACACGCTATGTATAAACATTATACACACTATGTATAAGTTTATAAGATTTATCCACAACTAACGGCTAGCCTTAAGTTCTTCCAACCTCAAATCTACCTTTTTGCATATTCTAGAGGCATTAAGCCACCATTTAACCAAACTAAACAAAATGGAAACACAAGTTAGTATAGCAATAATGTCTACCAGAATGCCTCCTACTATAATATCCACACACTGGGATATTACTAACCGACATTGATCCATCTACTATCATAGAAATTATAGAGTATTCCTTTATGGTTTCTCCACCACCACCAAACTTAAGATTCTTTCCACTAAATCACTCCTAGAAGGCTCCCCTCAAAATCTTTTCTTTCTCGCATTACATTTTTATTGAGTAGTCATCAAATAATTTTCCACTAACCTAGTTTGCTCCACTAACTCAAAGAAATCCCAGATATGAAATAACACCAGTGGATGCATTAGACTATCCCTCAAACCTCTCAAAAGTGATAACATTTTTCCTCTGATATACTAACCAATTGAGTAGTATACTTGTTAAAAGCTACACACTCTACTTCATATTGCATTATAGATTTGTTTCCTTAAACCATCCTTAAGAATCATTCTTATTTCTGCTACCTCATAAATGGTTGTATAAACCTATCTATAAAAATCTCCTCAAATTCTTCCCAAGAAATTTTAGCATTCACATTAACTTGGCAATTCTCTATTTGTTTCCCAACTCACCAGCACTTATCTTCTCTATCAAAAAGAAATGTTGCCAATGACACCTTCCTAACATGTGGATGTTGTATACCATTAATTAATTTCTCTAACCTTAGTAGCAAATCTTATATAGCCTAAGGATTTACAGCCCCATGAAAATGGTGAGCTTTTAATCTTTTATTCTTTTAAGAATTACAAATTGCATTAAAAGAAAACAAAGCTATTACAAACTAATAAGCTAGGCACTATCATATTCCTTCTTCAAAAGACTATACATGGAAGAAGGAATATCAGAAAAAGAAGTAGAATTAAAGAAAAAGCTATTATCTAAAGCTAAAGTAGCACACAAATCAGCAGTTTTATTACAATCTCTAGAGATTTGATGAAAATTTACCTTGTCAAGTCATTTAAGAATGACATCTTCTCCAAAATCAAGTTATTAGTGGCATATGTTGATTTCATCATAGAATCTTGAAGGAGTTTTATCACGTTGTAGTTGTCACAATCAATTATTATGCCTTTACTATTAAACATCCAATCTTGTAAGCATTCTTTCAAAGTAGAAATAGCCTCCAACTCAAGTTGATTAATATCCCAATGCACCTTCTTTTTACCAAAAGCAAGAAGGATGACCTTTAAAGTCTATGATTATACCTCCAATGCTTGCATTATTAGAGTCCATTAAAGAAGCATCCATATTTATCTTTATCCAATCTCGAGGTTGGAGGTGCCAAGAAGTACCAAACTCTAAATAAAGAGAAGCACCCAGTCAACTAGCATTGGGTATCTATTCTTTGCAGTGGATAAAATATTTGCAACAATAATTGAACAGGTTTCAATCTTAAGAATAACTATAAACGATAATTTATCTTTTCTCCCTTTGAACCTAACATCTTACTCTAAGCTTATTCCATCAACCACATCACTACCCTAATAAACTACATCATTGAATCTAGTATTACTACTTATATAGTACTATGAACTGTAGCAACTCTAGAACTATGTCCATCAATTGCTTCAGGGTCTTGAGGTTTCTTTTATAACAACACTTCATATTATTCAAAATAAATGGGCTTAATAACAAACATAATAAGCTTTAACTAATTATATAAAAAATAGCATCAAATTAACTAACATTTATTTCCAAACTTACAAATCATTTCATACAACTCCAATATTTATTCAATTTAACTCATCCATTTCTCTGATACCACTATGTAATGCTCTACGACCTAAAGGGAGAATTTACCTTACTTTTTGTTTTTCATTTATATATTAATTCTTAATCAAACTTTTCATTTCTTAAGTCATCTAATCATCCAAAATATTTAGAATAAGCTTACATAATATTTCTTCTACAATACTTAATAATGATAATTGAAATATAATGATTGTAATAAAATACTTAAATATACTTTGACCTATAAAATGATATGTACCTTATAAAATAAATCCACTATTATGTTCTTTCGAGCACCACAGCTAACTAAGCTTGAGAGAGGAAGGTTATATAGGAAGAAAGATGGATTTTTGAGCTAATTTGGATCATTTTTAGCAGTCAGCCCAGTTGGAAAAGTTATCCAGATTAATGTAGGTCATATTGTGTCGAACGTTTAAAAAAAAAAATAAAAACATTTTTTAATTATTTGGATTAAATTTCTAATTCTTTTACCAAAAAATTAGGACAACTTTACACTTGAAAACTTTCATCGTGTGCCTTTTTATATATGATAGTGATTAAGATTATTAATATTTTAAATATTTTTTAAAAATTTAAAACTGATTATTTTAGAATTTATACAATTCTTACTAAATCAATAATAATTCAAACTTTAAAAAAATGTGTTATAGTATTTTTAAAGTCTTAAAATATTATTTTATGAAATCTCTAATAACCTATTTATATTTTGAAGCTATGAGTTTTGCTTAGTAAGTATTTTATTTAGGATTTCCTTTAAATATTGTAATTTATAATTTTGTAATTTATAATTATCCTTTACTGCTTGACTAATGAGAGTTATAAGGAGTTATTATAATGCTAATAAGAAAAGAGTGTTATCCTTTACTAGTTCACGGATTCACTATTATTATATCACTCTACTTATATTGTATTGACTTACTATTATTGTAAAAATTTACTATTATTTATCTATACATCTATAACCACCATTATAGAATTGTTCTATTATTAATATAGCCAATGACACTAGTAATAATATTATTATAATATACTTATCGATTATGTCTACTAATTTACTATACTAATTAGTAGATATAATGAACATATAATATATTAGATATATAAAGCATGTGATTAATATACTAATAGCTTGATATGGTATATAATATTGCTTACAATTTTATTACATTAATATAATTCTAACAATTTTATCAAATCTTTAGTTCTACTGATTATTATGATTTTTTTACTAATTAAATAGTACTATTTGAAAGTTCGTTAAGGATGTTAAGCCTTATGAACTTAGTCCCAAGCTAACCAAGAGGGGGGGGGGGGCTGAATTAGTATTTTAAAAACTCTTTTCACAAAGAAAGAAAATTGTATAAACCAAATCACACCACAGAAATAGATGCGAAATTAAAAAGCGCGAAAGCAAGAAAAAGAACACAGAAATTTATAGTGGTTCGGTCGACTCGACCTACGTCCACTCCTTGGAGGCACCCTCCAAGCATTGCACTACAAAACGTGACTCTCCTTTAGCCCCCACAGCTAGGCGGAGAAGCCCTTTCAAGAACCTCCTTTTTGCCACCCCGGCAAGGCAGAGTACCTACCTCCTTTTGCTTCCTCCTGAAGCTGGCAGAGAACCAAAACCAAAAGCAAACTCCTTACCTCTACCGACCCTTCCACGGACGAGAAACTGTTGACGAAGATGAAGTAGAGCGATCCTTGAAGCAACCCTTGTAAATCCCCTCACAAGCTCCCCCTCACAAGATCCTCTCTCTCTCTACTCTCTCTCTTTCTCTCCTCAAGGTCTTCTCAGGTCAAGGCAGAAGCCAAAGGTCTCTTAAAAATGTTTAACAAGAGCTCTTAAATAGAAAAGCTTCAAAGGAGCTCATTAATTGCAAGTTGCCGACAATATCGTCCAGGCCGATCTGGACATCGGCCTGGCTGATCAATACAAATCAAAGAAGATTGGCTAGAGCATCGCCCTGTATGCAAAACTGGACGATTGAAAATTGGCTTAATCGTCCAGGCTGATCTCATGATCGTCCAGGCCGATCAGTTCAAATCAGAGGAAAATAGTCCTGACAATAGCCCTGGATACGAGCTGGCCGATATTTATCGTCCTGAAGTAACTTAAGGTTTTTGAATGGATCGTCCTGGCTGATCCTGCGATCGTCCAGGACGATATGATCGTATCAATCATCCTTAATTACTCCCTTGATTTTTTGATCAATTAAGGCATAATTTGGTAATTTCGTCCAGGCCGATACGTGGATCGTCCTGGCCGATAATTTAAAATTACAGTATACCTTAATTGACTATGGCGGCTACTTCTTTCTATTTTGAGCTTATCGTCCTGGCTGATACACGTATCATCCAGGCCGATATGTTAATGACGGCTGCCTTAATTAAGAATCCTTTCTTAGACTTTCTATTTTAAGCTGATCGTCCCGGACGATATAAATATCGGCCGGGCCGATGTGGGCAAAAATAGAGATTCTAAGCCCCTCAAGTGTATGTGTGTAGGGTTACTTAGCATCAGTCTCTTTGACCATTACAAGTAGACTCAAAAGGTGAAAATCAAAAGTACAGAATGGCTCAACCCTAAACCTACACAATCCTGAACTTGGCTCCTTCTTGATCGTCCGATCTTCGATTCCTGAAAAGTTAGAAGCAACAAGTAGTCCAAGAGAAATAGAGTTTGTCAATCATCAAAACATAAGACATAAAAAATAGGTTTGCAACAATCTCCCCCTTTTTTATGATGGCAAAACACTACGAAAATAGTTAATAGCAAAAATTCAGGATTGATGAAAAAAGGAACCTCATAAACTTCTCCCCCTTTTGACATATCAAAAAGGAGGGTACAAGAAAGTAAAGCAAAAGATATCCCTTTTAAAAAAAAAATAAAAATAAAGGCATGAACATGATATAATATTCCATGTGATTGATTTAAAAATTTGTGAGTTAATGTGTTAATAAGCTCATCAATCTATAAAATAGTAGAATATCCGATCATGGTTACCCTTAGCTCATACATTTCTTAGGGTAGAATCATCTTTTGAAATCAATGACCTAACTCAAGAAATTAATTGGATATGAGAAAAGGAATCCACCCATTACTTGGCTTAGAAAAAACATCTTTATAAAATAATGAAGTAAAGTAAATTTGTCACAATCGCAAAATAATCGAAGTCAAGCCTTTGATAACCAACACTTCTAAGTTTTAAAAGATTTAAAAAGGGAGAATAGCTTGCTTTTGAGTGGGCTCATTTTATGCCTCTTGTCACTTTCATGGCGCTTTGCGCATCATTTTATAGATTTTTCAATTTTTGGCATCTTTGCGCATCTTTTGTTGGCATCATTGGCCAAATTTTGTTGTTTTTGCAAGCTATATTCTCTTTTATAATCTTTTTTAAAAAAAATAAAGTTGTGAATATATCTTCTCAGATATTAGAGAATAGGAGCACTCTCTTTAACATAAGAAAGAGTTACCACAAGCAGAATTAATAATCAAGGACAAGAGTAACGAGAAATCTTGATGTGACAAAAAGACTTTAAACATTATAAGTATAAGATAGATTTGCTAAAGCAAGCTTAAGAAAAGATCTCAATTCCATAAACAATCTTTAACTTGAGATAGAGTTTTGATTAGAAAAGAAAACTATGCCACTAAAATAGGTTAGAGAAAGAGACACAATCACAAAATATTCCTACCATCTAAGAGATTGACTAGATAAAAACATATTGACTACAAATTTCTAAAGGCAAGGACAAGGAATATAGTATCATATTAGCGATGATTTTGAAAACTAAGAAAAGAGAGACAAAAGTGAAAAATAAAACACACAAAAAAAACTAAAGCAACAAAAAGGAAACAAGAACAAAAGAAAATTAAAAGCAAAAGAAAAACAAAACAAAATAAAAAAGTTTCATGCATTAATGTCAATCACACCCAACCTGGTCCTTAAAGAGCTGAAAGTATCGAAGGCCAGTGGTTTAGTAAAGATGTCCGCCAGTTGATTTTCAGTTGTCACATGGTGTAACTCAATGTCTCCCTTAGTCACATGCTCTCTAATGAAGTGATGCCTAATGTCAATGTGTTTAGTCCTTGAATGTTGGATAGGATTCTTAGAGATGCATATGGCACTAGTATTGTCACAAAAGATTGAGATGGTACTTACATGTAATCCTAAATCCAATACCTGTTGTTTCAACCAAAGGACTTGGGCCACACAACTTCCAAGAGCAATGTATTCAGCTTCAGCAGTGGAAAGAGCAATAGAGTTTTGCTTCCTACTATACCAAGAGACCAAAGATTGTCCATTGAATTGACAAGTTCCAGAAGTGCTCTTTCTATCTACCTTACATCCTGCAAAATCAGAGTAAGAAAAACCAATAATCTCAAAAGAAGTGCTATGTCTAGGGTACCAAATCCCTAATCCTTGTGTCCCCAAAAGGTATCTAAAAATCCTCTTCGCAGCAGTCATGTGGGATTCCTTAGGGTCAGCTTGAAACCTAGCACAAAGGCAAACACTAAACATAATGTCAGGTCAGCTCGCAGTCAAGTAAAGTAAAGATCCAATCATGCCTCTATACTTCTTCTGATCAATAGACTTACCACTTGGGTCCTTATCCAATGGAGCACTAGAAGTCATGGGAGTGTTAATTTGCTTGGCTTTGTCCATCTCATATTTCTTCAAAATGTCCTTTATGTATTTTGTTTGATTTTGAAAAGTTCCATCTTCCAATTGTTTTATGCTAAACCCCAAAAAGTAGGACAACTCTCCCATCAAACTCATCTCAAAACCTGTACTCATTGTTTTAGAAAAATCATCACACAAATTTTTATTAGAATATCAAAAAAGTATATCATCCACATAAATCTGAATAATGAGTAAATCATCCCCAACTCTCCTAATAAAAAGGGTGATGTCTACACTTCCCTTGACAAACTCACTCTCTAGTAAGAATGTACTAAGCCTCTCATACCAAGCTCTTGGTGCCTGTTTTAAACCATACAATGCCTTTTTCAATTTAAACACATGATTTGGAAATTGGGAGCTCTCAAAACCTGGAGGTTGTTCTACAAACACATCTTCTTTTATCTCCCTATTTAAAAAGGCACTCTTGACATCCATTTGAAAAAGCTTAAATACTTTATAACAGGAAAAGGCTAACAGCACTCTAATGGCTTCCATCTAGCTACAGGGGCAAAAGTCTCCTCAAAGTCTATCCCTTCTATTTGATTGTACCCCTTAGCCACTAATTTTGCTTTATTCCTTACCACCACTCCTGAATCATTCACTTTGTTCTTAAAGACCCACTTTGTTCCTACTACACTTTGTCCTTTAGGTATTTCCACAAGTTCCCAAACATCATTCCTAACAAATTGATTCAACTCTTCTTGAATTGCTAAAATCTAAAACTCATCAGAGAGGGCTTGGTTAATGGTGGTGGGTTCAGTCATAGAAATAAAGGCAGAGTGGTTCACCTCCTTCCTAAGTCCATATCTAGTCTTAACTCCACTAGAAGGGTCTCCTAAGATCAAATCCTTGGGGTGACTTGTAGAGTATCTCCAATCTCTAGGCGAAGTGTGTGAAGTTTCTCCCCTTTCAACAAAGTTCTGTACTCCTAGGGTGACTCCTTCTACTCCTCCATTACTTAGGTGCTCACTCCCCTTCCCCAAATTTTCTACTCCACTTGTAATCTCTCCAACATCATCATCTTCTACTCCATGTTTCTTAGGATCAGACTCATCAACAACTACATGGGTTTTCTCTTCCACCATCAAAGTTCTCTTGTTAAACACCCTAAAAGACTTCCCAACACTAGAATATCCCAAGAACACTCCTTCATCAGATTTAGGATCAAATTTTCCCAAGTGAGACTTCCCATTGTTGTGAATGAAAACCTTAGAACCAAAGACATGAAGGTGGGAAAGATTGGGTGTCCTACCCTTAAGGATCTCATAGGGTGTCTTCTCTAATTTGGCTCTAACATTCACCCTATTTAACACATAACAAGCTATGTTAACCGCTTCAGCCCAAAAGTATTTTGGAAGTGAATACTCAGCAAGCATGGCTCTAGCGGCTTCCACCAAGGTCCGGTTCTTCCTTTCAACTACCCCATTCTGCTGAGGGGTCCTAGGGGCTGAAAAATTGTGGCTAATCCCCTTGTCTTCACAAAAATCTCTAAATCTTAAATTTTCAAACTCTCCCCCATGATCAATAGGATGGTCGAAAATCTCACAACCTAGCTTCTTCTGAATCCAAGTAGAAAAAGTTTTAAAATCCTCAAAAGACTCATTTTTATGTGAAAGAAATATAGTCCAAGTGAACCTCGAGTAGTCATCAACAATCACCAAACCATAGACTTTTCCTCCCAAACTCGCTGTGCTAATGGGTCCAAATAAATCCATGTGAAGGACTTCTAAAGGTCTAGAGGTGCTAATGTCCTTAATGGGGTGAAAAGAGGAGTGGACTTGCTTTCCTAGTTGACAGGCATCACAAAGGTGGTCTTTTGTAAACTTAAGTTTGGGGACACCTCTAACTAGGTCCTTTTGGGTCACTTTCCTAAGGATTTTCATACTTGCATGACAAAGCCTCCTGTGCCACAATCAAGAATAATCAATCACAGTTTTTAAGCAAAAAGAAGAAGCACATTCAATGTTATTTAAATCAAGCATGTAGACGTTGTTGATCCTCTTTCCCTGCAAAATAGTGTTGTTACTTAAACTTACAATGTATGAATCCGCGAAGAATGGCACGATGAAGCCTTTGTCACATAATTGACTGATGCTGAGCAAGTTGTGCTTCAATCCATCTACGAGCAAAACATTTTCAATCATAAGGTTCTTGGAATTACTAATTATACCTGCTCCTACCACCTTCCTGGTGGTGTTGTCTCCAAGAGTAACCTTGCCTCCAGTCCTGGACTCTAGTACAACAAACTGGCTAGCATCACCAGTCATATGTCACGAGCATCCACTGTCCAGGTACCACATACTCTCACGAGGTCTTTTGTGAGAGCCCTCCTGCAAAATTATCAAATGTTAGATTTAGGAACCCAAGCAGGTTTGGGTTCCTTCTTATGAAGAGAAGAATGCAATGCATGTGTGATATGCTGTGGATCATGCACCTTAGGTCTCCACACCCAATGTGTACTATGGTGAATCGTGCAAGTGTGTGAGATGTGTCCTAGCATGCCACATGAAAAACATCTAACTCCAAGAAAGGGATTTCTTAAGTGATTTGAGTTATAATGCCTCTTCCTAGGTTTTGGCAATTGATTAAAAGTAGAAGTCATCCTAGTTTTCTTACATGCTTCGAAATCATTTTGAAACTTCAAATTTATGCTTTTTAAAACTTCATTTTCAATCCTCAAATTTTTCTCTATCTCCTTTGACTTCTTAAAATCAGATTCAAGTGATGTGTGTGATATTTTTAATGCATCAAGCTCTTCAACTAACTCACCATGATTTTTATTTAACTCATCAAATTCATCAAGTAAAGACATGTGATTTGAATCAATTGTTTGATGGTCTTTAATCAAAATTTCATGATCTTTTTGTAGATTTAAGAATTCTAATTTCAAGCTAGCATGACTTTTCTTTAATTTTCTATATGATGCATAAATTTTTTCTGAAACTTCATGAAGTTGATCGTAGGAAAGTTCACATACCTCTTCTTGATCACTTTGATCTTTTCCCATGAAACACAAGTTTGTAGTTTCTTCCTCTGGTTTAGTCTCAGAGGAGTCAATACCAGATTCTGCCCAAAACTTCCTTTGGTTTTTCTTCTTGTCCTTCCTAGACTTAGCTTTATCCTCACCTTTTTCTTTGCTTGATTGATCTTTAAGCGTAGGGCAATCAGTTCTCACATGTCTAGGCTTCCTGCATTCAAAACAAACAACATCAGAAGATCCTTTAACATGTTTATGATCCTTACCTTTTCTCCAACTTTGATGATGCTTTTGTTTCTTCCTTAGAAAGCTTTTGAATTGCCTTGTGATGAAGGCAATTTTATCGCTTTCAGACCCGGAAGATTCAGAATCCAATTTGTATGCCTTCAATGCAATTGTTTTCTCCTTTTTCTTTTCAGATGCATCAATATTTCTTTGATTCACCCCTTGCTCATAAGCAATGAGTGAGCCAAGTAAGTTATCAATAGAATAGATGTTTAAATCTTTAGATTCAGTGATGGCAGTAATTTTTGCATCATAAGATGAAGGCAAGCATCTCAAAATCTTGTTAACTTTTTCATAATTCGAAAGTTCTTTTCCTAGTGCATGTAATGAAGTAACAATCTGAGTAAACCTAGTGTACATGTCAGAAATCGATTCATGAGGTTTCATATAAAAAAGTTTGTAGTCATGCAAGAGAATGTTTAAACGGGATTGTTTAACTTTATTAGTACCTTCATAAGTGATGCACAATTTATCCCAAATTTCTTTACCAGTTTTGCAAGTTGAGACACGCATGTAATCCTCAAATTTCAAAGCACAGAAAAAACTAGTTCAAACATTTTGCATTTAATTGAGCTAAATCTCGTTCATCAAAAGTCCATTTAGTAAAAGCAACTTCAGTTTTCACACCATTAATTTCACGAGAAGGTGGAGAATAACCTTCTTGAATATTCATCCACATGCGATAATCAGTAGATTGTAAAAACGTTGACATGCGAGTTTTCCAAAAATCAAAAGGTAGGTTATCGAACAGGGGAGGTCGGGTAATGGAATACCATTCCGTAGTGTTACGATTCCAAATGTTAGCCATGGATCAAATTCAAAAAGTTTTCAAACTTTAATTTACGAATCCCACTCTGATACCACTTGAAAGTTCGTTAAGGATGTTAAGCCTTATGAACTTAGTCCTAAGCTAACCAAGAGGGGGGGGGGGGGTGAATTGGTATTTTAAAAACTCTTTTCACAAAGAAAGAAAATTTTATAAACCAAATCACACCACAGAAATAAATGCGGAACTAAAAAGAGCGGAAGCAAGAAAAAGAACACAGAAATTTATAGTGGTTCGGTCGACTCGACCTACGTCCACTCCTTGGAGGCACCCTCCAAGTATTGCACTACAAAACGTGACTCTCCTTTAGCCCCCACGGCTAGGCGGAGAAGCCCTTACAAGAACCTCCTTTTTGTCACCCCGACAAGGCCAAAAACCTACCTCCTTTTGCTTCCTCCTGAAGCTGGCAGAGAACCAAAACCAAAAGCAAACTCCTTACCTCTACCGACCCTTCCACGGATGAGAAACTCTAGACGAAGATGAAGCAGAGTGATCCTTGAGGCAACCCTTGTGAATCCCCTCACAAGCTCCCCCTTACAAGATCCTCTCTCTCTCTCCTCTCTCTCTTTCTCTCCTCAAGGTCTTCTCAGGTCAAGGCAGCAGCCAAAGGTCTGTTAAAAACGTTTAACAAGAGCTCTTAAATAGAAGAGCTTCAAAGGAGCTCATTAATTGCAAGTTGCCGACAATATCATCCAGGCCGATCTGGACATCGGCCTGATCGATCAGTATAAATCAAAGAAGATCGGCCAGAGCATCACCCTGGATGCAAAACTGGGCGATTGAAAATTGGTTTGATCATCCAGGCCGATCTCACGATCGTTCGGGCCTATCAAATCAAATTAGAGGAAAATAGTCCTGACAATAGCCCTTGATACGAGATGGCCGATATTTATCGTCCTGAAGTAACATAAGGTTTTTGAATGGATCGTCCTGGCCGATCCTGCCATCGTCCAGGACGATATGATCATATCAATCATCCTTAATTACTCCCTTAATTTCCTGATAAATTAAGACATAATTTGGTAATTTTATCCAGGCCGATAAGTGGATCGTCCTGGCCAATAATTTAAAATTACAGTATACCTTAATTGATTATGGCGGCTACTTCTTTCTGTTTTGGGCTTATCGTCATGGCCGATACACGTATCATCCAGGCCGATATGTTAATGACGGCTGCCTTAATTAAGAATCCTTTCTTAGACTTTCTGTTTTAAGCTGATCGTCCCGGACGATATAAATATCGGCCGGGCCGATGTGGGCAAAAACATGAATTCTAAGCCCCTCAAGTTTATGTGTGTAGGGTTACTTAACATCAGTCTCTTTGACCATTACAAGTAGACTCAAAAGGTGAAAATCAAAAGTACATATTGACTCAATCCTAAACCTATGCAATCCTGAACTTAGCTCCTTCTTGATCGTCCGATCTTCGATTCCTGAAAAGTTAGAAGCAACAAGTAGTCCAAGAGAAATAGTGTTTGTCAATCATCAAAACATAAGATATAAAAAATAGGTTTGCAACACTATTATGTCAAGATTGATCATTATTTTAATGCATTGATGCCTATACTGGTTTATAGGATTACTAGTTACATTATTACACTTTATACCATACTATTTTATTTATTTCTAGTCTTTACTACTATCGAGTGTAAGCTTTACTATTTTCGCATCAGTTCCTGATCATATGACTATTACTATTATGAATTTACGAATGATATGCATATTGTTTCTATAGCATGAATTAAATTTAGTTATAGGATTTTAGTGATATGCTAGACTATCTAGCTCATTATATATATTTTATATGATTCTAGGTCCTGGAAGAGATTTAAGAGTGTGAGGCAGATCATAATTTCAAAATTTAAGTTATATTGACCTTAAATTTTTCAGAACATTGAGTCAAACGGCCGATCTGGTCAAATTGACTAAGCCAGGCCCTAAGACAACCTTCTTTTGGTTCCATGGGTCAGAACAGTCTCTTGAGCTCAAACCCATGCCCTAGGTCAACCTGGTTGACCAGGTGAACCTGAGTTCACCCAAATTGACCAAAACTTCTTCTATTTGATCTCAAATAAATTTCACGGCTTTTGAAGCTCATTTCTCTCCTCCCTTTGACTCACTAGGTCAGACCCAACCCATTGGGCCTAGACCTATATTCTAGGTCAACTTGGTTGACTAGGTCAACCTATGTTGACCCTTTAAGCCCTATTGGGTAAATTTATGTTCAATTCAATTTCAAGTATCCTTTGGACTCAAACTTCCCATCCCCTGGGTCTCATTGGTTGGGTTGACCAAGTCAACCCTTATCTTAGTCAACCCAATTCTTCCTTAGTCAAATTTGACCTAATTTGGTTAAATTTGGTCATTTAATGCATTCGAATCATTGCCTAATGATCCCATAACTGAAATCCTATGCTAATCAAGCCAAATTCCCTTCTAATTGACATTAAACTGGATTTAGACCATTGATTATGGTTATAATCTTTTAAATACCTATTTTAGGGTTCTTAGAATTATCTCTTACAATCTCTTTCTCTCCAAGCACCCTCAAGTCTGCGGCTTGGTTTCTCTGAGCTCCCAAGGTTCTCTCTCACTTTTCTTAAGTAAAATCCGCCTTGAAGACCTCACCGGCGGTGAGATCTCTAGACAATAGAATGCTAAAACCTTCCAAGTTGATTTCCTATCGATCCAAGGAATACTATATCTTGAGTTCTACTAGAGAATTATACGAGGACAGTCTACAAGCTCAACCATACAAAGATCTCCTTAATCCATTCATTGTATTGAGGTGAAATCAAAACCCTAGCCTAAGACACTTAGGTGAATTTAACATTTCAGTAAGTGTATTTTAGATCGCAATTTTGGTCCCCTATTAATGCTCTTCATCCCTAATACTTGCATTTAAAATTTCATCAATTTTCATTTTGCCATTTGAGAGAATGAAGTGAAAATCCCATTAGGATTTTGGGTTACGTGTTCAGTTCCTTGGGCTATGTCGAGACCGTTGATCACGCAATAGATGGTCATGATTCCATCATTTCGCAATTTATATCAACTACAAATCTCGATCCCGCGGTCAGTGGCTCTATCCTATGAAATCAGAACTATTTGCTCGAAATAGCAGACGATCCAACTACATTGGAGGCCTACTAGCGTTGTTAATGAAACCTCATCAATTGTTTCATTATGCCACATTGATTGTGGCAATTATTGCTAGTGGCACAATCATTGCGTCGCCAGGCAATTATTGGTCGTCGTTATGGGGATGAATCAGATGCCACTACGTAGCCTGACTGCCGCCACTGCCATTTTTATTTATTAAAATTGATTCTAAATTAGTTTTTTTAATTATATTTTAAATCAAATTTCTTTAAATAATTCTTATAAATTAAATAATTCCTATAAATTATTATTATTATTCTTATTATTATTATTACTATTACAAAAGTTATTTATATTATTATTATTATTATTTTATTAATTATTTTAAATATTATAATTATGATTATTATTATCATTTTATCATTACATTTATTATTATTATTGTTATTATTATTATTATTATTATTTTTAATTATTTATTTCAATTTTATTATTATTATTATTTTAAATATATACCTATTTTAATAATAAAAAGTTTCTAATTTACTTAATTTAGATTAAAATTTATTTTCATCAAATTATCCAAATTAATTAATTATTTAAATTACTTATTTAATAATTAATTAATTTTAAATTTAAAATATTTTCTTAATTTTTAAGAATTATTTTATTAAATTATTTTGAAAAAAATTTAGAACATACTTTATTATTTAAATATTAATTATTATTTATTCCCATATTTGAAATTATTTTAATTAATTACTTTAATTCAGTTAATGAATAATTAATTTAATATTTAAATAATTTATTTTAAAATATTTAATATTATCTGTTAAATTATTTCAAAAACTCTAAAACTTTAATACTTTATTTAATTTCATTTAATAATATCGTTTTAAATATTAATTACTTTTAATTATTTAAAATATCTTTTAATTATTTTAAACTTTGATAATTCTTAATAAATTCCTTTTATATCCAAAAATTATGTATATTATAATACTTGTATAATTCTTATACTTAACACATATAATGCTTGTACATAGCATGTTTATTGCTTGTATAAACTTGTATATAGTATGTATAATTTTTATATATAGCATCTATAATACTTGTATATAGCATATATAAACTTATACATAGCGTGTATAAACTTGTACATAATGAGTATAACGATTGTACATAGTGTGTATAAATTTGAATATAAGTGTGTAAAATGCCTGTACATAATATGTATAAACTCTTACATAATGTGTATAAGCTCTTACATAATGTGTATAGTACTTATAAATAGCATATATAAACTTATTATCTTGCACATAGTTGTATAATACTTATACATAGCATGTATAAACTTATATATAGTGTGCATAATACTTATACATGATGTATATAATTCTTATACATAACATATATAATTCTTGTATAAACTTGTACATAACATGTATAATGTTTGAACATAATATGTAAAATGTTTGTACATAGCTTATTTAATACTTGTACATAGCATGTATAAACTTGTAAATAATGTGTATAATGCTTATACATAATATATATAAACTTGTATAGAGTGTGTATAATGGGTGTACATATCGTGTATAATATTTGTACATAACGTGTATAAATTTATACATAATGTGTATAATGCTTATACAAAGCATCTATAAACTTATACATATTGTGTATAATGCTTATACATAGCATATACAATGCTTTTATAAACTTGTACATAGTGTTTATATTGCTTATACAAAGCATTTATAAACATGCATACAATATGTAAAATGCTTGTACATAGTGTGTATAATACTTATACATAGCATGTACAATTCTTATATAAATTTATATATAGTGAGTATAATACTTGTATATAATGTGTATAAACTTAGACATAGTGTTTATAATGCTTGTACATAGCATGTAGAATGCTTGTACATAGCGTGTGTAAAGCTTGCATAGTGTGTACAACCTTGTGCATAATGTGTATAATGCTTATGTATAATGTATATAATACTTATATATAGTATGTATAATACTTTTACAAAGTATGTATAAACTTGTACATAGCGTGTATAAACTTGTACATAGAATTTATAAGATTGTATATAGTGTGTATAATGCTTGTATAAACTTGTATATAGTGTGTATAATACTTGTACATAGCATGTATAAACTTGTACATAACATGTATAAACTTGCATATATCATGTATAAACTTGTACATAACATATATAAAATTGTACATAGTGTGTGTATAATGCTTGTATAAACTTGTATATAGTGTTTCTAATGCTTGTACATAGCGTGTATAAATTTGTACATAATATATATAATGCTTGTATATAGCGTATACAAATATATAGATATTATGCATAATGCTTGTCTATAGTGTGTATAAACTTATAGATAGTATGTATAATGCTTGTACAAAGCATGTATAAACTTATATATAATGTATATAATGCTTGTACATAGCATGTATAATCTTGTATATTGTGTGTATAAACTTATGCATAGCATGTATAAACTTATATATAGAGTATAAAATACTTATACACAACATGAATAATCATTTATATAGTGTGTATAAACTTGTATATATCGTGTATAATTTTTATAGATAGTGTGTGAGAACTTGTACATAGTGTATAAAATGCTTATACAAAGCATGTATAAAGTTGTATGTAGTGTATATAATGCTTGTATATAGTAAGTGAGGGATCGATATTGCGAAGCATAAGTATATTTAGTGAAGGTCATCAAGAGTGCAAAGGGAGTCTATGATAGTTATAAATGCGCATCTACTTAATCCCAGAGTATATAGTGTAATTCAGTACGAGACAAAGGAAACTACATGTGTGGTAATTATTCCTTTGTCTAAATATATCCAAGATGATTTAAGCTTATCACTTATTTTCTTTTATCCTAAATTATATATTATGATACCAATGTAGAAATGTAGTGTTTTTATCTTATTTGAGAAATTTACATAAATCAGTTAAAGCACTTGAGGATGTCCTGGTTGTGAAGGATTTTGTAGAAGTCTTCCCTGAAGACTATCTAGATTTTCTCCAAAGAGGGAGGTGGGAGTTCTATATTAAAGTATTACCAAATATGACTTTATTAGTAAAGACTCCTTATAGGATGGCATTGAGTGGACAACAAAAGTTGATGGTCGAATTACAAGAGCTACTGGATAAAGATTTTGTAAGACCAAGTACATGACCTTCGGGAGCTCCTATATTATTTGTGAAGAGAAGGGATGGTTCTCTATAGATGTGCAATGATTATCTATAATATAATAAATTGTAAATAAAGATTAAATATATTTTTCCCCTCATAAATGATTTGTTTAATCAATTAAAAGGTACAACTATATTTTTCAATATTTATTTGAGATCGAAATAACAGCAATTAAGGGTGAGGATGTGGAAAAGATTGCCTTTATTAACATATATAGGCAATATGAGTTTATGCTGATGTTATATGGTGTGATGAATGCATCATTAGTATTTATGGATTTGATGTACATAGTGTTCAGGAAATACCATGATCTATTTATTATTGTGTATATTAGTAATATCCTAGTGCACACAAAGTCTAAAATGGAGCATATTGTCTATTTAAGATTGACCCTAGAGATGTCGAGGCAATAGAAATTATATGTAAAGTTTATCAATTGTGAGTTCTGGTGGAATTTTGTAACATTTAAAAGGCATTTGGTGAGAAAGAAAGAGAAAGTGGATTAGTTGAGGTTGACATTCCTAGTTAAGGTTTGTTGTTTTTTAGACATGGTAGTTTACTAAAGTAAGTTTGTCAAAGGATTTTCAGAGATTGTTATCCCTATGAAGAGATTCACTCGGAAGATTATGTCATTTGATTGGACACCAAAGTGTGAAGAAAGTTTTCACAATTTAAAAGAATATAAGGTGTCAACTTTTATGTTGGCTATTCTATTATGTTTAGAATGATTTTTTAGGTGTACAAAGATGCTTCATTAAAGGGCTCAAGAATGAGGTGGCTTATACTTCTAGCTAGCTAAAGCCATATGAAACAAACTACAAGACTCATAATTTGGAGCTAACGACCATTGAATTTGCATTGAAGATCTAGAGGTATTATTTGTACAGTATAACATGTGAGAATTATATCAACCACCATAGTTTAAAGTATATTATTTTCCTAGAAGGAGTTGAAATTAAGGCAAGGAAGGTGGTGAATTGATTAAGTATTATGATTGTGATAACATTTATCAATCATGTAGAGTGGATGTGGTTGTTGATGCTCTGAGTATAAAATTGATAGAAGCGAAAGCTAGTTTAGTTGCTTTTGAGCTTGCATTCATTAATGAGATAAAGATGCTAGAGTTAGAAATAAATTGTTAACCATATAAGTAAGTTGGAGTTATTTCTTAGATCATAGTCTAATCTTCATTACAAAATAGGATTAAATAAGCCTAAAAAGGTAATAAAGAATATTTGAAATTAACAGATCAAATTTATTCTTGAAAGAGATTTGAGTTACAAATAGATTAGCAAGGTGTAATTTTATGTGGAATGAGATTGTGGGTTTTAGATAGTGGAGATATGGGGAGAGAGATTATGCAGGAAGCTCACTATTCTTCATACAATATTCATTCATAAAGTAATAAGATGTCTCATGATTTAAAGTGCATGTTCTAGTGTCCTGGGTTGAAACGAGAAGTGATAGAATTTATCTTTAAATGTCAAGTATGCATGATGGTGAAAGCTGAGTATTAGAGACTTGGTGGATTATTACAATTCTTGTCTATTCCTGAATGGAAATATGAAGAGATCACTATGAATTTTGAAATAGATTTTCTTAAGTTTAGGCAAGGTCATGATAAATTATGGATGGATATGAAAAGACACATAAATTTTGTTCATTTTCTTCCATTGAGGTAGACTGATTGTGTTGATAAGATGGTTAAGTTATACATGAAAAAGAATGTTCAACCGTATAAAATCCATAATGTTATTTTCTCACATTATGATTAAGTTAAAGTTATGGAAATGTATTCATGAAGGTTTGGGTGCACAATTGCATTTTAGTATGGATTTTTACTCCTAGATAGATGGGTAATTTGAGAGAGTCATTTAGATTTAAAAAAAATATTGAGGATTTATACTTTGGATTTTGGATGAATCTTGTAAGTTCATATACCTCTAATTGAACTTTGATACAATAATGGTATTCATGAAAGCATTAGTATGGCTCCATATGAAGTTTTTATGGAAGAAGATGTAGAACTCAATTGTGTTGGAATTAAGATGTATAGTAACCAATGGGTTTTGAGCTAGTAAATAATGCAGTTGGAAAGTTTAGAATAATTATGAAGAGATAATAAATAGCTCAGGATAGGTAGTATAAACATTTTAATACGAAGCATAAGGCAGCGAAATTTCAAATTTGTGATTTTTTTCTATCTTAAAGTTAGTTGAACAAAGGTAATAAGCATATTAGGAAATTATAATAATTTAAGTCATAGATTTAAAGAACTATTCAAGGTAATTGAAATGATAAGAAAATTTGCTTATAGGCTATTCTTGCTATACCATATGTCATATATCCATAATATATTTTATATATCATTATTTAGAAGATGAGTATCAAATATAGACCACAAGTTTCTAAAGCTAACATTAAATTATAGCCCAATTTGACCTAAAAGGAAGAGCCTAAGTTTATTATTTCTTTTGATTTCAAGAAATTAAAGAACAAACAAAATATGATAGTGTATGTTGAATAGAAGCATAGGTCTGAGCGGGGAGTAACCTGTGAAAGGAGGCTAAGATGAGGCAATATTCTAATTGTAATGTCAAAGATGACTCTATGAGAATGGTATGTAACATCCTTCATCATAAATTTAGGTTAATATATATTACTAATTGTTAATGCTAATTATATTGATAATTATAAGCTTTAAATATTTAAAGGGATTGTAAGTAACTAGATTAGATTGGATAAGTAAAAATCCTTTATTGGAAAAGTTACTCTACATGCTCCTCGAAGCTCGGGTTGGCCACACTATGCCATTTATCTCTTATGAAAATATAAAAATGAGAATTGGTTGTTCGTTATAACACTGAGAAGTGTATCACATTATCGAGTATCAGGTGGGGATATTTGAGGAGAATTTAAAAGATTCTCTATCCGTATAGTATTGCAACTTGGGCTCCCGATTTTATGATTTTGATAACAACAAATATTATAGATTGTCTCTTTATTTCATCTAATATTCATAGTGCATCCTTATTTGTGTGTGCTAATATTTCAGGTACATTATGCACCATTCAATGAAGATTCAAAGCATTAGATATTGTTGAATAGGGTGTGTTGAAAGAGTATGTAATATTCATTTATTTATTTTTTATTTCTTGACTCAAGTCCTATAAGTGTGTATGCTAGTTTGGTGGCCTTGTACACATATACAAGGGAAGTAAAAATAATTTTAAATATTTAAGTTTTTTGTTCAACAAACTATACAATCTATTGTTATAGAAATTAATTAAAATATTTTATTTATTTGAGGAAATAATTTTGAAATATAACTAATCATATAGAATGAACCCGACATCACACTGGATGATATGTTATAATAAAAAACCTTTCCATTCACTACGTTATGAAAAAAATTGAATTTTAAATATTATTTTATTCATTATGTACAAACCTAAACATATTATATGATATTTAAAATATTGTAATCATGTGATTAATCAATCAAATCTTCTTAATTTTAATTTTTTGATCATATTATATAAATTGAGTTATATTGTATGATCAACAAAGACAATATTTAGTCATCCAAGGATTCAATGTGGATGAATTATAATTCAGTTGAACTAATTGTATCGTACTACTATTCATTTGTACAATATGACATGAACAAATTATATTGAACTAAATTCTAACCATATAGTACTAACAGGAAAAATTGAACTCATCATACTATACTAATTGAACATTATACAACACAAACATTGAAAATTTTAACTGATTCCAATGTAGTAACTTGTGATTGTACAATACTAATAGATCAAATCATGTGATCGTATTGTATGAACTTTAACACCTGAATTAATTTTTTAGGGTTTTTTGAATCCTTATATTTAAACTTTCTCAAAAGACTATGCAATAGTATTTTTTGAATTCATTGATTTATTTTCCTCTAAAGAATGCTTGAAGATAGAGCGTAGAACTAGGTAGAGAAAGGGTTGAGTTTTTGAGTGAGGGAGAAGATCCAATACATGTGCATATTTGCATTCATATTTATATATAATCTAAAATGCCAAAATTATAGAATAAATAATAATTCTATCTTTTTATTTATTTTAATTAAGGGATTTGAGTTGAACTCTCACATGGGGAAACTGGGCTGGTCTACTGAGTTTTATACTTATTATATTGTTTAAAATATTTTATGTAAAGGTGAAGGTCGTACTGATTAGATTGAGTCAAATAAGGGACTTCAAATTTCATTTTATAGTTCAAAATATATTTAATTCTATTGTTGGATTGATTGTATTCTAAACTATTATTATTTAGGTATTTTGGAAGAAATATTTTATGTAAAAATTTTGGATATTTATTTTATACTATTTTTTATTATTAGTTAGCTCTAGACAAATGAAAAGTAGAATTTAGAATTAATAGATAAATAATAGGGTAAATTCCTCGTTTAGGTCCATTTTTGAAGAAAATGCATAAAATTGCTTTAATAAGTAAAAAAAGAAATGGACTACTAACTAAACACCATGCATTCCTCCTTTAAAAAATTCATAAAAGAGGGAGGAACCTTATTATCACTAATGTCATCCCAAATAAAAGAGCTAAAAATAGCATAGTTAGAACATAAGTCTGCTAACTTATTACAACTTCTATTTACACAATTAAAAATAACATTGTTGAAATCTTTGATAACACGAAGAGTTTCCAAAATAGAATTGCTACTTGACTTGGCTTCTTGAAAAAACTTGATAATATTAGAATTGTCTCCTTCTATGATAATCCCCTTGTATTTATACATCCAATCTTTAATAACTTCTTTGAAAGAAAGAGTAGCAAAAAGCTCTAATGAAGAAATGTCCCAAATGAATACATGACTTCACAAAAGCCAAAAGAAATTAGCCTTTGTGATCACAAAATACCCCTCAAATTCCAACTTTGTAAGATAAAAGTATTGTTGTATTAGCATTCACCTTGATCCAATCAGGTGGATGAGGATACCAATGAAAATTAGACATCCAAGACGACTAATTAGCATCCCATATACCCAAGCTTCTACTAGTACCATAATAAAAAAAATATAAGCATAACTCATGAAATTAGCAGCTATGCCAATGAGCTATCCTCGTACCCTTTGTGAATTAACTTGTTCATCGATTTCCATGTGAAGAATAATATATTGCAATAGAAATTTGACAAAAAGGGATTTTGTTTTGTCAACCAACAGTAGCATTCTTTAAGAGAGGTAAAAGAAGGAATAAGAAAACCCTACCTATAATGTGTTGTATAACTTCCAGTAGTTTTTTGCACTAAACTGCAACATGCTCACTATTTTCATCTTCATTGCAGCTCCTAGGACAACTTGCCTCCTTTTGAAATCTCCTATAAGATAAGAAATGATAAGTAGAAATAGAATTATTAATTATTCTCCACCATAATACCTCCACCTATGGATTCATTTTGATTTTACTAATCCAATTCCAATAATGGATTATAGCTGTTTGCTGAACCATGGTTTCAAATACTAGTGTAGAAATAGACTTTCCAAAATTTTCCCAAAGTAATTTAAGCTTGTATTTTACCATTTCAAAATGTATTTGAATATTGAAAATATGTTTTTCAAGTTCATCTCCCATATGCTTGTTGATTTATGCTAGATTCCCGTCACCATCTTCAATAAGTTTATCCACCGTGAAATTACAAAGATCATGATAAATAAAAGTTGGCCATCTACTTAAGCTTTTGTCCAATATCCAGGTGTCATTAAGAATATCAATTGACTCCCCATTTACAATTGACCATATAGTGATTGGCTTCAAAGAATTACACCATAAAAAATGATTTTCCATGCATTAGAACCTCCCTTCTTCACCGTACCAACTCCAATAGGCCTCCATATTTTGGATAAAACACCTTATAAAGTATTGAATCTTCTTCTTAAACATATTTCCAAGCAATCTTAGCTCTCAAGGGTCCAACTTTATTATAACAAGAATGTAAAGCTCTACCACCCCATTTTAAAGGAAGCACATAGTATTCCAACTCACATAGTGAATCCAATGTATTCCATTTGCTTTATTCCAAATAAAATTTATACAAATTTTATCAAATTCATCAAGGACACCTTTGGGAATCAAATAATTGGTACTTAGAAAAGTTGTATAGGAGAGCAAAATATTTTTTATAATAGTGATTTTGCCAGCTTAAGAGATTAGCTTCCCTCCCCAAATATTGATCGTCTTCGAAGCTCTGTCAATAATAAAATTATAATCATCTCCTACAAGCCTTCTAAGAGCTAATTTAAATCCTAGATAAGACAATTCTTTAACATTTTTGAATCCCAAAATCTGAGAGATTGTTTTTTATTCCTTCTATCCACTGACTTGCCAAAGAGAAAGCATGATTGATGGGTATTAATTTTTTTCCCGGTCCAGCCACCGGATTTATCCAAGATTTCATTAATATCTTTGATAACCTTCACTCTTGCTTTAGAAAAAAATGATTACATCATCTGCATAAAATAAGTGGGAAACCCTTGGCCCCTTTGAACTCACACAAATTCCAAGGGAATTTCCTTTTTGCTTAAATGCATTAGATAAGAGTTGGGAACAAAGTATAAATAAGAATGGAGACAAGGGATAACCTTGAGAAAAACCACATCTCGCACTAATCCAACTGGATTAATTACTATTAATTAAAATTTAGAATCTTGGTTTTTGAACCCACTCCAAAATAAGTTTTGCAAACATGGAAGGGAACCCAAAATATTCCAAAGCTTTAATCAAAGTTTTCCACCCATAAGCCTGCTCCATATCTATTTTGAGAGAAACAAAACCTTTGGAGGATTTAGAATACTTGAATTTATGTATAATCTCTTGGGCTATCAACACATTATCAGATAAGGATTTTCCCTTCAAGAATGCCACTTGCTCTTTAGAAATTAATCTTGGAATGATTGTAGACATCCTGTTCATAAGGACCTTAGCCACAACCTTGTAGATAGTGTTGCACAAGCTAATGGGGATAAAATTTGATGGAGCCAACGTGTTACTCACCTTAGGAATTATAACGATAAGAGTCTCTTTCCAAATTGGATCTATTTCAGCTGCTCATAGAATTTATTAAGAGCATTCCAAAACTCCTCTTTAATGATGTCCCAATAGGCTCTAATAAAAGAGTAGGTAATACAATCATTACTTGGAGCCATGAAAGTACCACTTTACTTGATCACTTCTTCTACTTCTTCAATGGTGTAAGCTTTGTTTAGCAACCTTTTATCATTCTCATCTAATGTTTTCCATGGAAGTGGCCAACCATCAAGAAGACACTTCCTATCTTTCCCTTTCCCTTTGAAAAACTAAACTAAGACTTCCTCAATTTGATGTTGATCTTCCACCATATCTCCATTCTCATCTTTAATTTTGACAATATAATTAGGATTTCTTCTAGCCGAAGAAAATGATTGGAAAAATTTAGAATTGCAATCAACCTCCACCATCCATTTAACCATGGCCCTTTGTCTCCACCATGAATCCAATCGTGCTAAAGTAGAGTTGAGTTCCCCCACTTTAACTTTGAGAATCAATCATTCTTCATTCGAAAGCCCTCCATCATTAGCTTCTTTTATTTGTAACTCCTCAATTTCCTTTAATAAGGACTCTTTCAAAAGAAATTAACTTTTATGTTTAGCCTTACTCCAATAAAACAATGCCCGCAATGCTTTTTTTATCTTTGAATTTAGAATACTTGATATTCTACCATAAGTTTTTTTTACCCAAACACCTCTCACCACCGAAGCTAAAGCTTTATTGGAAGCCCATCCATCTCCAAATCTGAAAGCTCTTTTAATCAAGGATTGGAATTCAAGAAAATTTAAGAGGATAGGATATTGGTCTAAAGCTACACGAGCTAAGTGTCTAACCACCATTTGATGTGAAGAGTTTAGTGCAGCTAAATTCAAAAAACATTTATCCAATCTTTCAAGTATCAGATCAACCCCGGATTTAATATTACACCAAGTGAATCTTGGTCCAAGAAATCCAACTTCATGAAAGTCATTATAAGATAAAAAAGTTTTCATTTCCTTTGTTCCTAGAGAAAAGTTAAATCTTTTCCCTCTCCTCTTATCTTCTTTAGAAAGAATGCAATTAAAATCTCCTCCGATTACCATAGGCAAATCCTTGGAGGACTAGAATTCCATCCTTTCCAAAAGTTTCCTTCTTTTATATAAATCCTTATTTCCATAAATTGAAGCAATTCTCCACCTCCCTTTATTAGGAACTTCCAAATCACCAATACTAAATTGATTGGAAGATTCCAACACTTGAAACTTAGCAGTGCTATATTTCCAAATCAAAAGAATCCCACCCAACAAACCTTCTAAAGGAACTTCAAAAAATTCCCAATCATAACCAATTAATGTGTCAACATCCCTCCTATCAATATTTGATATTTTGGTGTCCAACAAACCATGAAAAAATATCTCATGAACATTCACGTTCTCCTTCAAATATAGAAAAGCTTTTTTTCTTTCAAGCTCCTCTACAATTTTAAAAAGCTATTGAAGACCTTTATTGAATAAGAGGGGATGATATCCCCAATTTTTCACCTTCCACTCTTCTACTTCTAAGAGACTAGTTGATAGGACCTAAACATTTCAATACTTTTAAACCCTTGTTATTAGAACAAGAAGAACCATTTTCCTTGCAAATCAAATCAACTCTTTCCTCCATAGTTGTCTTTATGTTTCCTTCTTCCATTATAATAATTTCTTCCAGGTCAACTAGAGTAGAATTAGAAACTTCTTCTAGGATAGTAATCTCCCCTTCTTCTACCAACCTCCTCTAAAACTTGGAATTTATTTTCATAAACAGAAGTTGCATTGATTTTGGAATCCATACCATCTTTGATGTTTGAGATATTTGAATAATCCTGAACCTTCTGCTCCATATCAGCTCCAGGTTCCTCACAAAGTTTGTATTCTGCAGCAAGCACATGCTGATATGCACATTTTAACCAAGATTCTTCAAGTTTTTCAAGGCTAGTTTCCTCCATATTGTGATTATTTTCTGCAGCATTATCTTTTATAGGTTTGGCTTCAAAATTTAAAGAAAAACTTCCTTACCGAAACATCCACTGGGTTTGAGATAACTATTCTAAAAATAGGTTTCTTATTTATTCTTTTCCATTGTTAACATGTACTCATGGACCATAACCTTCTTTGTCATTATTGTAGCCATTCTCATCCAGATTACTAATTATTTTAGAACAATCTGCATCCATTTGCTTTGATGAACTTTCCACATTTTTTGAAACATTATTAGTCTCCTTCTTACCCTCCAAACAATGTTTCTTAGAGTGCCCAATCCAACCACAATTGAAACAGAAATTGGGAATTCTCTCATATTCATTCTTCTAAAAAATTTCACATAGCTGCCCTCAACCCAAACTCCAAAAGGCAACTGTTCATCCAACTTAATGCACACACAAACCATTCCAAACTTTCTTCTTCCCCATTGGATCATCTTTCCATTGATCAAATAAGGTTTTCCAACCATAGACGCAATTCTACAAATATTTATATCATCCCAACACTGTAAGGGAAGGTTTGGCATCCTAATCCAAATAGAAGCAGTCAAACCTTTTAAGGAAGTGGAGAAAAATTTTGATGACCATCTATGAATACCAATAATATGCTTGTTAACAAACTTTGGTCCATTTGAGAAAATAGATTCTAACAATTCTTGCTCATAGAATAAACAAAGAACCCAATCCATCCCCAATATTTATCAATACCAATCCTTGTTTATGACTTGGGGCATTACAAAGCTTAAGGAAGTGAGTGAAAGAGTAGTTTGAGGCCATAGATCAAAGTCATTATGTCGAGATAATTAGCAAAGTGAGCAACTCAAGGAAGGTGACTTTTATTCTACTTATATTTTTAGTTATTTTAATTTTTGTTGGATTTTTGGGTTTTAACATAATTAGAAAATATAAAAGATGTGAAATATAGATTCTAAATAATTTTTATAATAACACAAAATATTATAAAATGATTTTAATTTAACTCTAAACTTGTTGTTGAACTAGAGCATTGTAGCATTAGGACTGTGAGGGTACAACACTGGGTTAAGGGTGCAGCGATGCCAGAAATTGCCAGAAATCGACACATATATATATATCCACTCATTGCCCTCTCCCATTTCTCTTTCCCTCATAGCATTAGCTTGCATGAGAAGGAATATAAAGGGATGGGGGGGAAAGGAAGACTAAGAAAAGGAAAAATCTAATTTTTGGTCCCTAGATTACTTTGTCGCTTTTACAAATATTACTTAGGTCAAGGTAGCTGACTTATTCTTTACTTTTATTTTCTAAAAGTGCTCAGATGACACTAAAAAGTGCTCTGATACCACTTGAAAGTTCGTTAGGGATGTTAAGCACTTATGAACTGGCCCAAGGCTTACAAAGAGAGAGGTGAATTGGATAACATTAAAACTAAAATTAAAACTCAAACCAAAATCACCACAGAAATCAAAGTGCGGAAGAAAATAATGTGAAAGCAATAATAAGAAAGGAACACACCAGATTTATAGTGGTTCGATCAAACCTTGACCTACGTCCACTCCTTGGAGGCACCCTCCAAGTATTGCACTAAACTAAGTGTCTCTCCTTTAGCCCCCACAGCTAGGCGGAGAAGCCCTTACAAAATCACTTCCACCTTCCCTAGTGCGGCGGAGTCGCTGGGTCCTTTGACACCAAAGAGATCTTCTTCTTTGGTGAACTTCGCTCGAGACAAGCCTTGAATCTGATGTTATTCAGGTGCGAGCTTGCCGGAGCAATCATGTGGAACCCGATCCACACTCCCTTGAGTCCCCCCTCACAGGATCTTCTCCCTCTCTCAAACTCCACCCTTTCCTCACTCACTTTCACGCTCTCTCTTCAAGTTTCCCCCAAAAGAATGAAGCTACAATGGCTTTCAAAGACACTTACAAAGTGTCTTGCTAAAGCCTAAATAGAAAATCTCAAAACAAGCTCATTAATGCAAGTTGCTGGCATTATCGTCCAGGATGATACTAATATCGTCATGTAAAATCAGTGAAATTTAAGCCCAATCAGGCGGGACGATTTGAGAAGATTAGAAGAAATTTATTCATATCATCCAGGATGATAATATATCATCCTGGATGATCAGTACAAATTGTGGAATATCGACCTCGACATCGCCCTGAAAAAGAGCTGTCCGATGTCCAATAGTCCAGCATATCGGCCAGGATGATCTGGCGATCATCCAGGACGATTTAATCATGAAATCAAGTCATAATTGCTTTCCTTAAATTCCTGAGAAATTTTGGAAAAATTGACCTGGATCATCCTGGATGAGATTTTATAGTCCTGGACGATCCACCTGGACGATGTCCAAAAATAGGTTATTTCTAAATAAATCTGGCAGCAGATTCTTTCTATTTTGAGTCTATCGTCCTGGCAGATACAAAATCATCCAGGACAATGTGTTTTGCATAATGATGGCTGCTTTAATGAGGATGCCCTAATTAGGGTTTGCTTTTGAACTCATCGTCTAAGCCGATATAAAATCGTTCTGGACGATGTTACCAAAAGTAGTAAACTCTAGGGAACAGTCATAAATCTTTCAAGTTATAAAGCATCAGGAGCCACACCAAATACAATAGACTGAAGGAAGGAAAAAGGGTACAAACTGACTCAGACCTAGTCTACCCAATCTTGAGCTGGTTCCAAATTTCAGTCAGATCATGTGGACCTGAAATGTCAATAGATAAGGCAGTCGTAGAGAAATAATAGTGTTTGCTATCATCAAAATCATAAACCATGAAAACAGATCCGCAACAATCCCCCCCTTTTTTATGATGGCAAACACTACAATTTGAATTTTTTTAAAATGAACCTTTTCTCCCAATCTCCCCCTCACTAGAATAACACTTTAAAAATAGGGGAGATAAAAATATTTTGGTTATTTTAAATTTTTTGAAAAGAAAAAAAAATATACAAAAAACAAAATGAAGAAAAGACAAAAATGTTCCCTGGTCAAGTGAAAAAATAAATATTCTTAAAATGAGAAAGTTACCTCTTGGTTTTAATCAAAAACTTAGTAGAATTGGATTGACAACGCATAATCCAGAAAAAGTTAGAAATTCAGAATTTGACAATCCAAACTCAAGTTTATTTTTTTAAAGGCTAAAAAACTTTTTAATTTAATATCTAAATCAATGAATAAATTAGAAAAAGAAACACTAATTTTTCAAAACTCCTTTCATAAAATATATCATATATAAGATTAATGCACGAATTATTGAATCAAGAATCAAGATTTTCAAACTCAAGTATAAAAAATATCAGGGGTTTTCTTATGCTATTAAGAAGTATAAGAATGGTAAACATTAAACTTTGTGGGCTCATTTTATGCCTCTTGTCAATTTGAATGGCGCTCTTTATGCATCTTTTTATTTTTGATACACTTTGTATATAGTTTTCAATTTGGCGTTCTTGCGCATCTTTTATTTTTGACATCATTGGCCATTTTTTTTTAATATGATACCTTTATGAAATCTTAAAAAATAAAAGTAAACCCATCCAATTGATAAAGTGAATTCTTGATTAAGAAAATTATGAGTTAGATTCAACAAATTGCAAAAGATCTCTATGCGATAAATAAAATGTATGGAGATAAAAATTTTTAGTTTCAAAGACTAATTTAAAATATGAAAAAGATTTTAAATCAAAAGTAGAATAACCTCTTTTAGGAAATAGAGATTGAGAGTCAAAAACATGAGTTTCTTTCCTTTGACTGTTTTAGAGAAGTCAAACACAACTTACCAAAGATTTCAAGAAAAATAGGAAGTAGATTTTTCATTTTTAGAAAAGTGAATGTGTGTGTTGATCAGAGAAAAAATTTCACGAAAATAAAAATTTCAAAGAATAAGCAAAACAAAAACACAAAATAAAAATGAAAAACATAAAAACAAAAACACAACACAAAAACACGAAAGGCTTTTAACCATTATGTCTCTCCTGGTTCGATGCTTCAGAAATTAGATCTGCCCATGAGATTTTTTGCCTTTCATTATTTTCCCAGTTTAAATTTTGCTTCTCCTTGCCCTTTTCTTTCGTAGGAAGCATTTTTAAATTAGGGCACTGATTTTTTATATGTCTAGGCTTCCAACATCGAAAGCAAATAACGTCAAAAGAAATATGAACATCCTTACCATTTTTACCTTTTTACCACTTTTGCTTATGCTTTGGTGAGCTTTATGATTTGCTTGACAAGTCATTCCATTCGTCACCAACTAAGCTATCTCTTTCTGTATCTTTAGCTTTTAGAATAATCGTTTCACCTGCATCCAAAAGTCTTTGACCCAAACTTTGCTCGTAGGCAATGTGAGAGCCAATCAAATTATCAATAGAATAATTATTCAAATCTTTTGATTCACAAATAGCAACAACTTTGACATCAAAATTTTCAAGTAAACAGCTAAGAATTTTGTTAACTTTTTTAAAATTTGAAAATTCTATTCATAAGGCATGCAATGATGTTACAATTTGAATGAACCTGGTATACATGTCTAAGATCGTTTCATAAGGCTTCATGGAAAATAGTTCAAAATCATGCATTAAAATATTCAACTTGGATTGCTTGATTTCACTTGTGCCTTTGTATATGGTGTGTAGTTTATCCAAACTTCCTTACCAGTAATGCACATGGACACTAACATAAAATATTCAGAATTTAAAGCACAAAAAAAGCAATTTAAAGATTTTTTATTCAATTGAGCATTTACTTGTTCTTTCCTATTCCATTGATTAAAAGGAATATCAGTTTTAACTCCATTAACAATACGTGATGGTGATAAATAACTATTTAAAATCATATGCCACATGCAAAAATCAATCGATCGCAAGAAAGTAGTCATGTAAATTTTCCAAAAATCAAAAGTAATATTTTCAAATAAAGGTGGTCTAGTGATTGAATATCCTTCCACAATATTATGATTTGAAAAATTAGCCATGCATCAAAATTCAAAAGCTTTTAAAAACTTATTTTATGAATCCTGATCTCATACCACTTGAAAGTGCTCAGATGACACTAAAAAGTGCTCTGATACCACTTGAAAGTTCGTTAGGGATATTAAGCCCTTAAGAACTGGCCCAAGGCTAACAAAGAGATAGGTGAATTGGATAACATTAAAACCAAAGATAAAACTCAAAATAAAATCACCACAGAAATTAAAGTGCGGAAGAAAATAATGTGGAAGAAATAATAAGAAAAGAACACACCAGATTTATAGTGGTTCAGTTAAACATTGACCTACGTCCACTCCTTAGAGGCACCCTCCAATTATTACACTAAACTAAGTGTCTCTCATTTAGCCCCCACATCTAGGCGGAGAAGCCCTTACAAATTCAATTCCACCTTCCATAGCGTGACGGAGTCGCCTGGTCCTTTGACACTAAAGAGATCTTCTTCTTTGGTGAACTTCCCTCGAGACAAGCCTTGAATCTGACGGTATTCAGGTGCGAGCTTGCCGGAGCAACTGTGTGGAACCCCCTCAACACTCCCTTGAGTCCCCCTACACAGGATCTTCTCCCTCTCTCAAACTCCACCCATTCCTCACTCCCTTTTGTTAAGAGAGTTACTATTTTGCATGTTTTACATTCTTGCAACTTGTATTATTTTGATGATTTCAATTATTATTATTTTACATATATCTCCTAACACTATTTCGAACATTTATTTCTTGCTCTAGTGTGTACTAACATTTCAGGAAAATCAACTCTAAGATATTGAAGACTTGTTATCAAATTCAACAAATTTTCATATTTTTTTATATGAGAGGGAGTGATTGTAATTGAGTGAAAAATCACAATATACACATTTGGGAAATTGTTTTTAACTGATCGTACAGGACGAACTTAGTTCGTACGGGATAATCATGTCAATTACCCCTAAGGAGAGCAATGGATCGAACAGGCGGAGAGAAAATGTTTCTAAGTCCTAATCGTCCAGGATGAATTTAATAGTCATCCCGAGATGAACGTCTCTGGATTCTCACTTTCTATTGTTCGTCCAGACGAAATCAATGGTTCGTCCCAAGATGAACATCTTTGTATTCTCATCGTGCCCTATTCGTCCAGATAAAATTTAAGGTTCGTCCCAGGACGAACGACTATGTATTTAGGCTCGCTAAAATTGTCCAGACGAAACCTAATCGTTCCAGGATGAACTGAATAGACATACGTCAGTTGGTTACGTCCTGAAGAATTTCATGAATCGACCTATGTAATAACCATTTTGTACCGGACGAACTTGGTTTGTACGGGATTATTAGCGTGTACGAAAATAATTCGTAACAATATACATAAGGTTCATTTCCGACCATTTAAGTAAAATCATCCAAGACGATCCACGATCGTACGGGATGATCCACTGCGTTCAGAATTGAAAACTTGAAGTTTTTGTGCGATTTTTCTTGTCTTTTGTATAAATAGTCCAAATTAGACTGCCACCCAATCTTTTTGCCATTTGATCTTCGTGTCTATTGAGAGAAACGTCAAGGAGAGAGTATGAGAGAGCATTCAAAGGAGGATTCCTACCACTGGAGCGTGAAGACTTCACTAGGTGTTTAAAGATAAGAATCTCTACTTGTGAATTGGAATTACTTCACTCTTTACTTTCTTCCTTCTAGATTTCTTGTGAGAAGATATGTCAAGGAGATCTGGTTTAATGTCGACACTTGGAGAGTGTGAACAGCCGAAGGGTTCTCTACCCACACTAGGAGAGTGTGAAAGGATAAAAGTTTCGCTGCCCATACTAGGAGAGTATGAAAGGACGAAGGGTTCTCTGCCCACACTAGGAGAGTGTGAAAGGATGGACGGTTCTCTGCCAACATTGGGGATTGTGTAAAAGGATGACAGTTCTCTGCCGCACCGGGTAGTGGTGAAAAGAGTGTTTGTAAAGGCTTCTCCGCGTTGTTGTGGGTGTAAAAGGAGAGACACTATTGGTATTAGTGTAATACTCAAAGGGTGCCTCTGGGTAGTGGATGTAGGTCTAGTTTAGACCGAACCACTATAAATCATGTGTCGTTTACTTTACTGCTTTTTATTTTCTGCATTTTTCTTTTATTTAAAAAAACTCTATGGTTGAAAAAAATTTCTATAAAAATTTCATTAAAAATTTTCATTTCGGGTCAATAAAACTTCAAAGAGGGTTAAGTTTTTAAAACTACCGATTCACCCCCCCCTCTTAGTAGCCTTAGGATATTAACTTAGGTCTAACAACCTATTCACTAGACTCAACAAGTGGTATCAGAGCTTTGTTTCAAAATCATAAGTTTAAAATACTTTTTGATTAACGTAGATGGCTACATTCGAAAACTGAAATACACCTGAGGGTTACTCTATTACTAGACCTCCACTATTTGAATATATACCTTTTGATTTTTGGAAAACACGCATGTCTACTTTCTTATAGTCACTCTATTATCATATGTGGATCCTAGTCCAGGAAGGTTATACAAAACCAACTAGATTAGTTGATGGAGTTAGGGTAGAAACGCCTTTTGCATATTGGACTATAGAAGAACGTGACTTAGCTCAACTAAATGCCAAATGTTTAAATAGCTTCTTTTATGCTTTAAAATCTGAAGATTACATGCGGGTTTCCACTTGCAAAAGTGGAAAGGACATATGCGATAGACTTTGTATAACTTATGAAGGGACTAATGAGGTTAAACAATCAAGACTCAATATCTTGTTACATGATTATGAGTTATTTTGCATCAAACTAAATGAATCTATTTCTGACATGTACACAAGATTCACACAAATTGTCACTTCTTTGCATGCACTTGGTAGTGAATTAACTAATGCTGAAATTATTAATAAGATTCTTCGTTGTTTACCTACTGCTTATGATGCTAAAATTACTGCAATTACAGAGTCTAAAGATCTAAAAATTTATTCTATTGACAATCTTCTTGATTCACTCATTACTTATGAGCAAGGAGTAAGTCAAAGAAAGATTGATGCAGGTGAACCACGAAAGGAGAAGAATATAGCACTAAAGGTTGAAGAGTCAGAGAGTGAACACTCACAACCTGAGGATGAAGATGATATTGTATTAATGACTAGACAGTTCAGAAGCTTTCTAAAGAGGAAGCAGAAGAGATGCCAGCAATAGAATAGAGGTAAGTTCAACAAAAATGGCAAGGTTTCTAATGAAGTGATTTGTTATGAATGCAGGAAACCAGGTCATATCAAAATTGATTGCCCAAAACTCAAAGCCACTCCTAGTAAGGAGAAGGTAGAGGAGAAACCAATTATAAAGAAGGGTAAGAAGAAGTTTCAAAGAGCTTTTTGGGCGGACTCAGCTTCAGACTCATTTGAGACTAAAAAAGAAGAAGTCACCAATCTTTGCTTGATGGCAGATAATGTTGATCAATCAGATCAAGAAGAGATATGTGACTTAACTTATGATGAATTATTTAAAGTTTCTGAATACATGCATGATGCATATAGGATAATGAAAAAGATGCATGCTAGTGTAAGTTTAGAATTAGAAGAGCTTAAGAAGGAACATGAAATTCTTAGGATAGATCATGCATTAATAGATGACAACCACATGAAACTACTTGACGAATATGATGAGTTGAATAAGAATTATGAGAACTTAAAATCATCCTATGCTGATCTTGAAAAAGAATTCAAAATATTTAACGATGAATCCGAGAAGAAAACATATCGAATCAATTATATAAATCGAATCTTGGAAGATATGAATTCATTTTATAAATTGAAAATAAGAGCTCTTGAGGATAATAGGATACCCCTAAAACTTGAAGATTTTACAAATCCTAAATATTATCCTAAATATATGGAATCCATTAAAAGATAAATAAATGGAAGAAAACTTAGGAATACTTTTCCTAATGTCAAATGTAATAATTGTGGATTATTTGGACATATAGCTCACACCTGTTCTTTGAAGATGAAATCTAATTTGGTGTGGAGACCTAAGATGCATAAACCTAGACATATCATACATGCATCTGATTATAAATTTCTAAAAGGTGAACCCAAACTTGTTTGAGTTCCCAGGTCTAACATTTTATATTTTTGCAGGGATGCTCTAACACAAGACCTCGTGGGAGCATATGGTACCTGGACAGCGGATGTTCAAAGCATATGACTGGAGATACTGCTCAATTCATAATGCTGGAAGCCAGGAGTGGAGGCAAGGTTACACTTGGAGATAATACCACAAAGAAAATGGTTGGATCAGGTATGAATGGAAATTTGATAAACTTTTTCATAGACAATGTGTTATTGGTTGAAGGCTTAAAACATAATTTGTTAAGTATATGTCAGCTATGTGATAAGGGCTATAGTGTAAAATTTTTACCTACTAGCTGCATATTAAGCCTAAATGGGAAAGATGTTTTAAATGGAAAAAGAGTAAACAATGTTTATATGCTAGATTTAAATTTTATTCAATCTCCTACTGCTTTTTGTTTGAAAACTGTTTCTGATGAATCATGGCTTTGGCATAAGAGACTTTGTCATTCTAGTATGAAAAATCTTAGGAGAATTACCCAAAAGAACTTAGTGAGAGGTATACCAAAACTAGACTTTACTAAGTGTTAACTTGTTGAGTCTAGTACTTAGGTTGTTAAGCCTAAGCGAATGTCCCAAGGCTACCAAGAGGGGGGTGAATTGGTAGTTTAAAAATCTAAATTAAAATTTAGTCCCCTTTTTAAACACACAAAAGAATTTCTTTTAAATTTTGTAGAAAAAGATTTTTCAACCACAGAGTTTTTAAAACTGAAATAAAAAGTGCGGAAATGTAAAAACAGAAAAGTAAATGACACCAGATTTATAGTGGTTCGGTCTATAACCAGACCTACATCCACTCCCCAGAGGCACCCTCTGAGTATTGCACTAATACCAATAGTGACTCTCCTTTTGCACCCACAGCAAGGCGGAGAAGCCCTTACAACACACTCTTTTCACCACTCCCCGGTGCGGTAGAGAACTGTCCGTCCTTTTACACAAAACCCAGTGTTGGCAGAGAACCGTCGTCCTTTCACACCCTCCAAGTGTAGGCAGAGAACCCTTCGTCCTTTCACACCCTCCAAGTGTCGGCAGAGAACCCTTCGTCCTTTCACACTCTCCTAGTGTGGGCAGAGAACCCTTCGTCCTTTCACACTCTCCTAGTATGGGCAGAGAACCCTTCGTCCTTTCACACTCTCCTAGTGTGGGCAGAGAACCCTTCGACTGTTCACACTCTCCAAGTGTCGGCAGAGAACCGGATCTCCTTGACAGATCTTCTCACAAGAATCTAGAAGGAAGAAAGAAGAGAGTGAAGTAATTCCAATTCACAAGTAGAGACTCTTACCTTTGAACTCAAAGTGAAGCCTTCTCGCTCCAATGGTAGGAATCCTCCCTTGAATGTTCTCTTCCACTCTCTCCTTGGCTTTTCTCTCAAGAGGCACGAAGATCAAATGACAAAAAGATACGGTGGCAGTCTAATTTGGACTATTTATATAAAGGACAAGAAAAACAGCCCAAAAACTGCAAGTATTCAATTCTGTACGCAGTGGATCGTCCTGTACGATCGTGGATCGTCCTGGACGATTTTACTTAAACTATCAGAAACGACCCTATTTGAATATGTGTACGAAATGTCTTCGTACAGATGATCGTCCTGTACGAACTAAGTTCGTCCAGTACAAACGGTTATTTCAAGGTCGATTCTAGAAACTGCTGAAAAACTGTCTTAAGTCGGTTAATCGTTTGGACGAAAATTTATTCGTCTGGATGAAAATTTTACAGAGGACTGATCGTCCTGTACGATATTTGATTTCATCTGGACGAAAATTTTACAGAGGACTGATCGTCCTGTACGATATTTGATTTCGTCTGGACGAAAATTTTACAGAGGACTGATCGTCCTGTACGATATTTAATTTCGTCTGGACGAAAATTTTCCAGAGGACTGATCGTCCTGTACGATATTTGATTTCATCTGGACGAAAATTTTACAGAGGACTGATCGTCCTGTACGATATTTAATTTCGTCCTGGACGAATAGGACTTAGAAAAAATTTTTAGAGCAAGTTCCTATTCGTTCCAAATGCTCTGTAGGAGATAACTGTCTGATCGTCCAGTACGAATGAAAATTGTCCTGTACGATCAATACAAAATTAATATGATCTCCTTATTTGTATGTGCATGTTTTTATTCACTCAAGTTACAATCACTCCCTTTCAATTTGATTTCTAAGCAAAGTGCAAGCTTCAAAAATTTCAAGGTATCTCATGCTGATTTTAATTTGAAGTCTTCGCAGTCTGGAGTTCTTTTTCCCTGTAATGTTAGTACACACAAGAGCAAATACAATTCTTCCAAAAAATGTTAGGAGATAACTACACATTTGAACAATAATGTTTGGAATCATCAAAACTATATAAGTTGCAAGAATGTAAAACATGCAAATAGCAACTTTCCTAACAATCTCCCCCTTTTTGATGATGGAAAAACGATTATTGTTTGTATGATTTCAATTTAAACAAATCTCCTAAACTCCCCCTGAATTGTAAGTAATAAGAATTTAGCAAAGACATGATTCAATTTAGACATTTCAATATAGAAAATCATTACAAGAGAGATGAAGAAAAAATTATATATTTCAAAGTTCAATAGAATATAAATGAACATAAGATCAATTTGAATTAAGAGATTGAAAGAATTTGGAAAGAAGAGAATTACTACATGTGGCGCTTTGCGCATCTTTTTTTTTAAAATTTTTTAGCACATTTTTGTGCATCTATTGATATTGAGCTGATTTTGTGCCTCTTTTTCATATTTGCGAACCATTGCGCATTTCTTTTGATTTTTGTACTTTTTGTACAATTTTCAAGAGTAATTTAGACCAATTCTTTCCAAAATCAATAATCAAAAATTTCAAATATTTCTAAGTACATAAATATTATTTGAACAAGGAAATACAAAATAAGTAAACATCTAAATTGCAATAATAATTTTAACTTTTATGTAGTCTAAATGAATAGACATGAATTTAAAAATTCTAATTACAACAAGTTATAAATAACTTTTAAATTTAGAAAGACTAGATTTTCTAATGTAGATAATCTCAAATTACAATCTAATTTAAGCACTATGAAGATTAAATAATACTAATGAAATTCATAAAAATTAACCACATTTCAATAACAAATCAATATTGAAACAAGTGCGAAATGCATTGATTTATATGAAAGGATTACATTTCACAAAAGCTAAACACAACTTAAAATAAAAGACAAAACATACACTTAACAAAAACATTAACATAACAAGACATAAAAAACATGAGTAACTAACACAACAACACAACAAAAATACAACACAAGTACAACAAAAAACACATAAAATCATCTCTACTGTTCTGGAGGAGGAGGAGGAGGAATGCCACCGAAAAGGTTAAAGTAGGAGGCCATCAACATTACATTGGTATTGATATCATGTACTTCATTTTTAATAACACCAATGTCATGTTGTTGCTGCACAAGTTGAGCATCAAATTGATCAAATCTTTGATCAATATGAGTCTCTAATCTATCAAATCTCTCAATCAGATTCTGATAATCTGACTGAGGTGTAGAGGTATGCGCTCCTTCTTCTTCTTTTTCTTCTGAAGCACTGGCATGTGCTTTTTCTTTTTCTTTCTCCTCCCTGAAGAGCAATCTGAAGGATGCATCATTGTAGTAGACTGGCTCTTCATAATCTTCATCAGGATGAACCAAATTGTATTTCTTCTCTAAAATGTAGGTAATTAAATGTCCCAAAGAAATATTCTTCTTCCTTTTCTGTTCAGCATGTCCTATTTCAGAAAGCCCATAGAGATGATCTATGATGAGTTGGGCTTCGTCGATAGGGTGACGAGCCATAATTAAAAAGGTTAGAACAGAAAGGAGAGGAGTAATGTTTATCCTATCACCAGCTTTAGGAATGATTGAAGATCTAAGGATATGCTGGATGATACGGGCATTTTGGGTTATTCCTGAAACTCTAGCAACATGATAGTTTACAACAGTTGTTCTAATTGTACCATTGATTTTATCCCATCTAAATATGTTTTCAGATATTAAGGTATGGGCTCTATATCCTTCAGTCCTAAGGTTTAGAAATGCACCAATGTCATGCTTGGTGATTTCTACTTGTTGCATGAAGACATAGGATCTAATGCAAAAGTGGTCAGAGTTGAAAGACATGTTGGCTAGAAAGTAGAGAAAAGTCTGCTTGTTGTAGAAATGGACGAGAGAAAGTATGAAATGGAATTGGGTTGAGTCAAAAAGGTGTATTACCTTAAAGTTTATCTCGCTTTGGATCAGGAAGCGAGAAGGAGTGATTTTGGCAGAAGCGAAACGAGGAAAGGATTCCTCATTTGCCTTAGATAGGAAGTTATCTGAGGCATTTCTATTGGGCTCTTCACCAACACCTTTTGTCTTTTGCTTGAGGAGGCCATTGAAAATTGGAAAGTAGAAAGGAATTGAAAGAGAAGTTTGAAAGTGTGATAGTTGAGTTAGAAAGCCTTCATATTTAAAGAAAACGATACGTTCGTCCTGGACGAAAAATATTCGTCCTGGACGAAAATCGTAGTTCGTCTGGACGAAGCAATTTCGTACAGACGATCCAATTCGACCAAAATGAAACGACTTTTCGTAATCAACACAACTTACGATGCGTCCTTTCGTACAGACATTTGACTTGACCGATCGTACAGACGAAATAAAGTTTCGTACATACGATCAAAACATTAAAAACTGTCTTATCCACTCAACCGCTTCATTCAACCGTCCCGTCGTTTGAGAAAAAGGAAAAGGTTCATCCTGTACGATATTAAGATCGTACAGACAATCAAATTAAAAAAAAAAACTGCTCTCAAAACGGTTAAAATGCACGCAAACCAATTTTTCACACATCGTCCAGTACGAACCAAATTTCGTCCTGGACGATTTTCTTCAATTTTTGACTTTTTTTAATTTTAATTTAAGAAAATCAAACCAAACTTTTAAAAACACAGAAAACTAACATTCAAAAAAAAAAAAAAATTCATTCAGAACACACATAAAATTCACAAAACAAAAAAAAATCAAAAAACAAAAACAAAAACATAAAACATCAATGTTGCAAAGACATTTTGTTTAGGCATTTAAATCAATAACACCTAGTCTTGTTCTCAAAGTACTGAAGATATCAAGGGCTAAAGGTTTTGTAAAAATGTCAGCAAGTTGATTTTCAGTTGAAACATGTGTGAGTTCAATTTCTCCTTTGGATACATGATCCCTTATGAAATGATGTCTTATATCTATGTGTTTGGTTCTAAAATGTTGAATAGGATTTTTGGAAATGCAAATAGCACTAGTATTGTCACAATAAATTGCAATAGTGCCTACAGATAATCCTAAATCAATCAACTGTTGTTTTAACCAAAGTACTTGTGCCACACAACTTCCTAATGCAATGTATTCTGCTTCTGCAGTAGATAGGGCTACTGAATTTTGTTTTCTACTGGACCAAGAGACTAATGAATTTCCAATAAATTGACATGTTCCAGAAGTGCTTTTCCTATCCACTCTACAGCCTGCAAAGTCAGAATCTGAATAACCAATAATTTCAAATGAAGAGCTAAACTTAGGATACCAAATTCCTAAGTTTTGAGTTCCTAGTAAGTATCTCAAAATCCTTTTTACTGCTATCAAATGTGATTCTTTTGGATCTGATTGAAATCTAGCACATAAGTAAACACTGAACATAATATCTGGTCGGCTAGCAGTCAAGTAAAGCAAAGATCCAATAATCCCTCTATATTTCTTTTGATCAACAGATTTTCCCTTAAGGTCCTTATCTAACTGAACTGAAGAACTCATTGGTGTACTAACAGGTTTAGCATTGTCCATTTCATATTTCTTGAGGATGTCCTTAATATATTTAGTTTGACTAAGAAATGTTCCTTCCTCAAGTTGCTTGATGCTAAAACCTAGAAAGTAATTTAAATCTCCCATTAGACTCATTTCAAATTCACTACTCATTGTATTAGAAAAATCATCACAAAGATTTTTATTTGTAGATCCAAAGATGATATCATCCACATAAATTTGAAAAAGTGAGTATATCCTTTCCAAATTTCTTTAAGAAGAGAGTTGTATCCACATTCCCTTTCTCAAAAGATCTTTCAAGTAGGAAAGTGCTCAATCTCTCATACCAAGCTCTAGGTGTCTGTTTCAATCCATATAATGCCTTTTTTAACTTAAAAACATGATTTGGGTATTTTGAATTTTCAAATCCTGGAGGTTGTTCTACATAAACATCTTCTTCAATAATACCATTCAAAAAGGCACTTTTGACATCCATTTGAAACAATTTAAAATTTTTAAAACAGGTAAAGGCAAGTAAAACCCTAATTGCTTCAAGTCTTGCTACAGGAGCAAAGGTCTCCTCAAAATCAATTCCTTCAATTTGATTATACCCCTTTGCAACTAATCTAGCCTTATTTCTAATGACTACTCCTGAGTCATTCATTTTATTTTTGAATACCCACTTTGTTCCAACAATACTTTGATCTTTTGGCCTTGTAGTTAATTCCCAAACTTTATTTCTTACAAATTGATTTAACTCTTCTTGCATGGCCAATATCCAAAATTCATCAGAAAGTGCCTGATCAATATTAGTGGGTTCTATAGTTGAAATAAAGGTTGAGTGATTGACTTCCTTATTTAATCCATGCCTAGTTCTAACACCCTCACTAGGTTCTCCTATAATCAATTCTCTTGGGTGATTTTTAGAAAATTTCAAATATCTAGGCAAAGGGTTTTCTCTTTCAAAATTTTCTTCCACATTTTCTTCCAAATTTAATTTATCAATCTTTTGGGAGTTTTCTTCAATTTCTTCTTCAACAATGTTTGGCTTTTCTAAATTCCCAGATTCATCAAATACAACATGTGTGGTTTCTTCAATCACTAAAGTTCTTTTGTTGAATACTCTATAAGATTTTCCAACACTTGAATATCCAACAAAAATTCCTTCATCTGATTTTGGATCAAATTTTCCTAAGGCAGATTTTCCATTGTTATGAATAAACACCTTGCATCAAAAAACATGCAAATGAGACAAATTTGGTGTTCTACCTTTTAGTAACTCATAGGGTGTTTTATTTAAATTTGATCTCACATTCACCCTATTCAGAACATAACATGCAGTGCTAACCGCCTCAGCCCAAAAATATTTAGGAAGAGAGTATTCTGTCAACATTGCTCTGGCGGCTTCTACTAATGTTCTGTTTTTCCTTTCAACTGTTCCATTTTGTTGAGGTGTTCTAGGAGCAGAAAAGTTGTGATCAATCCCTTTTTCTTTACAGAAATTCTCAAATCTATCATTTTCAAATTCTCCTCCATGATCACTTTGTATAGACATTATTTCACATCCTAGTTTTCTCTGAATCCAAGTTGAAAATTTTATGAATTCCTCAAATGATTCACTTTTATGAAAAAGGAATCTAACCCAAGTGAACCTAGAGAAATCATCCACAATAACAAATCCGTATAACTTTCCTCCTAGACTTACAGTTCCTACTGGTCCAAAAAGGTCCATGTGAAGAATTTCCAATGGTTTACTAGTTCTAAGATCATTATTGGACTTAAAAGAGGACTTTACTTGTTTCCCTAATTGACATGCATCACAAAGATGGTCCTTAGTAAAGTCTAGTTTTGGTATACCTCTTACCAAATTCTTTTGGGTAATTCTCCTAAGATTTTTCATACTAGAATGACAAAGTCTCCTATGCCAAAGCCAAGATTCATCAGAAACAGTTTTCAAACAAAAAGCAATAGGAGTATGAAATGAATTCAAATCTAGCATGTAAACATTGTTTACCCTTTTTCCATTTAAAACTTCTTTTCCATTTAGGCTTAATATGCAGCTAGTAGGTAAAAATTTCACATTATAGCCCTTGTCACATAGCTGACTTATACTTAACAAATTATGCTTTAAGCCTTCAACCAATAACACATTGTCTATAAAAAAGTTTTTAAATTTACCAATCATACCAGATCCAACCACCTTCTTTGTGGTATTATCTCCAAGTGTAACCTTGCCTCCGTTCCTGGCTTCTAGCGATATGAATTGTGTAGTGTCTCCAGTCATATGCTTTGAACATCCGCTATCCAGGTACCATATGCTCCCACGAGGTCTTGTGTGAGAGCAATCCTGCAAAAATATCAAATAATAGACCTGGGAACCCAAACAAGTTTGGGTTCACCTTTTAGCAATTTATAATCAGATGCATGTATGATATGTCTAGGTTTATGGATCTTAGTTCTCCACACCAAATTAGATTTCATCATCAAAGTACAGGTGTGAGCTATATGTCCCAAAAATCCACAATTATTACATTTAACATTAGGAAAAATATTCCTAAGTTTTCTTCCATGTGATTGTCTTCTAAGGGATTTCATGAATTTAGGATAATATTTAGGATTTGTAAAATCTTCAAGTCTGGGGGGTTTCCTATTATCCTCGAGAGCTTTTATGGTCAATTTGTAAAATGAATTCATATCTTCCAAAATTCGATTGGTATAATTGATTCTATATGCTTTGCTCTCAGATTCATCCTTAAAATTTTTAAATTCCTTTTCAAGATCAGCATAGGATGATTTTAGATTTTCAAAATTTTTTATTCAAGTCATCATATTCATCAAGTAGTTTCATGTGGTTGTTATCTATTAAAGCATGGTCTTTCCTAAGGATTTCATGTTCCTTTTTGAGTTCTTCCAGTTCTAAGTTAACACTAGCATGCATCCTTTTCATTTTCCTATATGCATCATGCATGTGTTCAGAAACTTCAAATAATTCATCATAGGATAAGTCACTTACCTCTTCTTGATCTGAGTGATCCACATTGTCTGCCATCAAGCAAAGATTAGTGACTTCTTCTTCTTTTTTCTGTCTCAGATGAGTCTGAAGCTGAGTCCGCCTAAAAAAGCTCTTTGAAACTTCTTCTTGCCCTTCTTTACCATTGGTTTCTCCTCAATCTTCTCCTTGCTAGGAGTAGCTTTGAGTTTTGGGCAATCAGTCTTGATATGACCAGGTTTCCTGCATTCATAACAAATTAATTCATTAGAAACCTTGCCATTTCTGTTAAACTTACCTCTATTCCATTGCTGGCGTTTCTTCTGCTTCCTCCTTAAAAAGCTTCTGAATTGTCTAGTCATTAGTGCAACATCATCTTCATCCTCAGGTTGTGAGTGTTCACTCTCTGACTCTTCCACTTTTAATGCTATATTCTTCTCCCTTCGTGGTTCACCTGCATCAATCTTCCTTTGACTTACTCCTTGCTCATAAGCAATGAGTGAACCAAGAAGATTGTCAATAGAATAAATATTTAAATCTTTAGACTCTGTAATTGCAGTAATTTTTTGCATCATAAGTAGTAGGTAAACAACGAAGAATTTTATTGACCATTTCAGCATTAGTTAATTCCCTACCAAGTGCATGCAAAGAAGTGACAATTTGTGTAAATCTTGTGTACATGTCTGAAATAGATTCATTAGGTTTCATGCGAAACAATTCATAGTCATGTAACAAGATATTGAGTCTTGATTGTTTAACCTCATTTGTCCATTCATAAGTTATACAAAGTCTATCCCATATGTCCTTTCCGCTTTTGCAAGTGGAAACCCGCATGTAGTCTTCAGATTTTAAAGCACAAAAGAAACTATTTAAACATTTGGCATTTTAATTGTGCTAAGTCACGTTCTTCTACAGTCCAATCAGTAAAAGGTATTTCTACCATCACTCCATCAACTAATCTAGTTGGTTTTGTGTATCCATCTTGTACTAACATCCACATGCGATAATCAAGTGACTGTAAGAAAGTAGACATGCGTGTTTTCCAAAAATCAAAAGGAATATTGTCAAACAGTGGAGGTCTAGTTATAGAGTAACCCTCAGGTGTGTTTCGATTTCCAAAAGTACCATCTACGTTAATCAAAAAGTAGTTCAAACTTATAATATTGAAACGGAGCTCTGATACCACTTGTTAACTTGTTGAGTCTAGTACTTAGGTTGTTAAGCCTAAGCGAATGTCCCAAGGCTACCAAGAGGGGGGTGAATTGGTAGTTTAAAAATCTAAATTAAAATTTAGTCCCCTTTTTAAACACACAAAAGAATTTCTTTTAAATTTTGTAGAAAAAGATTTTTCAACCACAGAGTTTTTAAAACTGAAATAAAAAGTGCGGAAATGTAAAAATAGTAAAGTAAATGACACCAGATTTATAGTGGTTTGGTCTATAACCAGACCTACATCCACTCCCCAGAGGCACCCTATGAGTATTGCACTAATACCAATAGTGACTCTCCTTTTGCACCCACAGCAAGGCGGAGAAGCCCTTACAACACACTCTTTTCACCACTCCCCGGTGCGGTAGAGAACCGTCCGTCCTTTTACACAAAACCCAGTGTTGGCAGAGAACCGTCGTCCTTTCACACCCTCCAAGTGTAGGCAGAGAACCCTTCGTCCTTTCACACCCTCCAAGTGTCGGCAGAGAACCCTTCGTCCTTTCACACTCTCCTAGTGTGGGCAGAGAACCCTTCATCCTTTCACACTCTCCTAGTGTGGGCAGAGAACCCTTCGTCCTTTCACACTCTCCTAGTGTGGGCAGAGAACCCTTCGGCTGTTCACACTCTCCAAGTGTCGGCAGAGAACCGGATCTCCTTGACAGATCTTCTCACAAGAATCTAGAAGGAAGAAAGAAGAGAGTGAAGTAATTCCAATTCACAAGTAGAGACTCTTACCTTTGAACTCAAAGTGAAGCCTTCTCGCTCCAATGGTAGGAATCCTCCCTTGAATGTTCTCTTCCACTCTCTCTTTGGCTTTTCTCTCAAGAGGCACGAAGATCAAATGACAAAAAGATAGGGTGGCAGTCTAATTTGGACTATTTATATAAAGGACAAGAAAAACAGCCCAAAAACTGCAAGTATTCAATTCTGTACGCAGTGGATCGTCCTGTACGATCGTGGATCGTCCTGGACGATTTTACTTAAACGATCAGAAACGACCCTATTTGAATATGTGTACGAAATGTCTTCGTACAGATGATCGTCCTGTACGAACTAAGTTCGTCCAGTACGAACGGTTATTTCAAGGTCGATTCTAGAAACTGCTGAAAAACTATCTTAAGTTGGTTAATCGTTTGGACGAAAATTTATTCGTCTGGACGAAAATTTTACAGAGGACTGATCGTCCTGTACGATATTTGATTTCGTCTGGACAAAAATTTTACAGAGGACTGATCGTCCTGTACGATATTTGATTTCGTCTGGACGAAAATTTTACAGAGGACTGATCGTCCTGTACGATATTTAATTTCGTCTGGACGAAAATTTTCCAGAGGACTGATTGTCCTGTACGATATTTGATTTCGTCTGGACGAAAATTTTACAGAGGACTGATCGTCCTGTACGATATTTAATTTCGTCCTGGACGAATAGGACTTAGAAAAATTTTTTAGAGCAAGTTCCTATTCGTTCCAAATGCTCTGTAGGAGATAACTGTCTGATCGTCCAGTACGAACGAAAATCGTCCTGTACGATCAATACAAAATTAATATGATCTCCTTATTTGTGTGTGCATATTTTTATTCACTCTAGTTACAATCACTCCCTTTCAATTTGATTTCTAAGCAAAGTGCAAGCTTCAAAAATTTTAAGGTATCTCATGCTGATTTTAATTTGAAGTCTTCGCAGTCTGGAGTTCTTTTTCCCTGTAATGTTAGTACACACAAGAGCAAATACAATTCTTCCAAAAAATGTTAGGAGATAACTACACATTTGAACAATAATGTTTGGAATCATCAAAACTATACAAGTTGCAAGAATGTAAAACATGCAAATAGCAACTTTCCTAACACTAAGGACTACCTTTGTGATGTATGTCAATTAGGAAAACAAGTGAAGTCCTCTTTTCAGTTCAATAAGGATCTTAGAACTAATAAACCATTGGAAATTTTACACATGGATCTTTTTGGACCAGTAGGAACTGTAAGTCTTGGAGGGAAGGTATATGGATTTGTTATAGTGGATGATTTCTCAAGATTCAATTGGGTTAGATTTCTTTTTCATAAGAGTGAATCGTTTGAGGAATTTAGAAATTTTTTGACTTGGATTCAAAGGAAATTAGGGTGTGAAATAATTTCTATACAAAGTGATCATGGAGGAGAATTTGAAAATGAAAGATTTGAAAATTTTTGTAAAGAAAAATGAATTGATAACAATTTTTTTGCACCTAGAACCCCTCAACAAAATGGGGTAGTTGAAAGGAAAAACAGAATATTAATAGAAGCCGCCCGAGCAATGTTAGCAAAATACTCACTTCCTAGATATTTTTGGGCTGAGGCGGTTAGCACTGCATGTTATGTTCTGAATAGGGTGAATGTGAGATCGAATTTAAATAAAACACCCTATGAGTTGGTAAAAGGTATAACACCTAATTTGTCTCATTTGGATGTTTTTGGTTGCAAGGTGTTCATTCATAATAATGGAAAATCTACCTTAGGAAAATTTGATCCAAAATCAGATGAAGGAAATTTTGTTGGATATTCAAGTGTTGGAAAATCTTATAGGGTATTCAACAAAAGAACTTTGGTCATTGATGAAACCACACATGTTTTATTTGATGAATCTAAAAATTTAGAAGAGCCAAATGTTGTTAAAGATGAGATTGAGGTTAACTCCAAAAAGATTGATAGAATAAATTTGGAAGAAAATATGGAAGAGAATTTGGAAATAGAAAAACCTTTGCCTAGAGATTTGAGATTTTCTAAAAACCACCCAAGGGAATTGATTATAGGTGAAACTAGTGAGGGTGTTAGAACTAGGCGTGGATTAAACAAAGAAGTCAATCATTCAGCCTTTATTTCAACTATAGAACCCACTAATGTTGATCAAGCACTTTCTGATGAATTTTGGATATTGGCCATGCAAGAAGAGTTAAATCAATTTGTAAGAAATAAAGTTTGGGAATTAACTTCAAGGCCAAAAGATCAAAGTGTTGTTGGAACCAAGTGGGTGTTCAAAAATAAAATGAATGACTCAGGAGTAGTCATTAGAAATAAGGCTAGATTAGTTGCTAAGGGGTATAATCAAATTTAAGGAATTGATTTTGAGGAAACTTTTGCCCCTGTAGCTAGACTTGAAGCAATTAAGGTTTTACTTGCCTTTGCATGTTTTAAAGGATTTAAATTATTTCAAATGGATGTGAAAAGTGCCTTTTTAAAAGGGGTAATTGAAGAAGATGTTTTTAAAGAACAACCTCCAGGTTTTGAAAATTCTAAATACCCAAATCATGTTTTCAAGTTAAAAAAGGAATTATTTGGATTGAAACAGGCACCCAGGGCTTGGTATGAGAGGTTGAGCACCTTCCTACTTGAAAGATCCTTTGAAAAAGGAAGTGTGGATACAACTCTTTTTTTAAAGAAATTTGGAAAGGATATACTCATTGTTCAAATTTAGGTGGATGATATCATTTTTGGATCTTCAAATAAAAATCTTTGTGCTGATTTTTCTAAAACAATGAGTAGTGAATTTGAAATGAGTCTAATGGGAGATTTCAATTACGTTCTACGTTTTAGCATTAAGCAACTTGAGGAAGGTACATTTCTTAATCAAACTAAATATGTTAAGGACATCCTCAAAAAATTTGAAATGGATAATGCTTAACCTGTTAGTACACCAATGAGTTCCTCAGTTCAGTTAGATAAGGACCTTAAGAGTAAATCTGTTGATCAAAAGAAATATAGAGGGATTATTGGATCTTTACTTTACTTAACTGCTAGCCGACTAGATATTATGTTCAGTGTTTGCTTATGTGCTAGATTTCAATCAGATCCAAAAGAATCACATTTGACAGCAGTGAAAAGGATTTTAAGATATTTACTAGGAACTCAAAACTTAGGAATTTGGTATCCTAAGTTCTACTCTTCATTTGAAATTATTGGTTATTCAGATTCTGACTTTGCAGGCTGTAGAGTGGATAGGAAAAGCACTTCTGGAACATGTCAATTCATTGGAAATTCATTAGTTTCATGGTCTAGTAGAAAACAAAATTCAGTGGCCCTATCTACTGTAGAAGCAGAATACATTGCATTAGGAAGTTGTATGGCACAAGTACTTTGGTTAAAACAATAGTTGATTGATTTAGGATTAACTATAAGCACTATTCTAATTTATTGTGATAATACTAGTGTTATTTGCATTTCCAAAAATCCTATTCAACATTCAAGAACCAAACACATTGACATAAGACATCATTTCATAAGGGATCATGTATCCAAGAGAGAAATTGAACTTATCCATGTTTCTACTGAAAATCAACTTGAAAATATTTTTACAAAACCTTTAACCCTTGATACTTTCAGTACATTAAGAACAAGGCTTGGTGTAATTGATTTGAATGCTTAAATAAAAATGTTTTTGCAACATTGATGTTCCTGTTTTCGTAGTTTATGTTTTTATGATTTTGTTTTTGTGATTTTTTGTTTGTTTTTTAAGTGTTTTTTTTATTTTAGAGTATGTGCATTTGTCATTGTCTATTGTGCTTTGTGTGTTTAGTTTTTGTTTTTATTGATAAAAATACAAAAATTTGTGTAAATTGTCCGGGACAAAAAGTTTTCGCACAGGACGATGTGTGTAAAATTCAGTCTACGTGATTTCAAATCCGTCTTAAGAGCAGTTTTTAATGTAGTTCATCTGTACGATCCTCACGATCGTCCAGGACGAAATATCTTTTCTCAAACGACGGGATGATTGAATACAGCAGTTGAACGGATAAGACAGTTTTAATAATAAACTTCATCCGTACGAACCTTTAGTTCGTCCAGACGAACAGATGTCGGTTCATAGCGGGGGATGGTTTTCAACTGCCATTAAAATGAGTTAACTTTTGATCGTCTATACGAACACGTGTTCGTCTGTACGATTGTCTTGGTCAAAAGTCTGTACGAAAGGATGCTTTGTAAATTGTGTGATTACGAAAAGCCGTTATTATTTTGACTCACTCGTTCGTCCATACAAAATATTTTCATACGGGGACGAATCAAATTCGTACAGGACGAACAAAATTTTGTCTGGTACAAATAGTTGTAATTCTTTAAATTAATGGCAATTTTTACTTAACAGTCACTCTCACACATCACTTTCAAAGACTTGATCTTTTCAAATCCTTCAATGGCTAGTTCAAGCAAGCGCCAAAAGATTTTAGCTAAGGGGCCTCCTAGGAATACATCCAAAAATTTTCTGTCTAGAGCAAATGAAGAGCCTTTTCCTAGATTTGCCTCTGCAAAAATTACTCCATCTAGAGTTCTTCTTTAGGAGCAGTTGACCTTTAAGGTAATGCCCCTTTTTGCTTCAACTCAATTTGGACTAATCCTCACCTTAGTCCATCTCTACAATAAGGAAACCTTCCAGTATTTTCTGGCAAACATGTCATTTAATTCTGACCACTCTGTTATTAGTTCCTTTGTCTTCAAAAAGAAAATATAAATCACCAAGGCTGACTTTGGTATCTTCTTAAATTTAAGGACTTAAGGGATTAGAGCAAACACTTTTACCACCACTAGCTTTGACTGGATTGAAGTTAACAATGTTCTTAGAGGAATAAAAGTTAAGGACCATTTGCTAAAAGTAGCCACTTTAAATCTTAATGCCCGAATCATCCAGCATGTTCTTAGATCTTCTATTATACCTAAAGCTGGTGATAGAGTCAACATCACTCCACTTCTCTCTATAGTTACCTACCTGATAATGACCAGGCAACCCATAGATGAGGCCCAACTCCTAATCGACTATATTTATGGTCTCTCTGAAATTGTTCATAGAGATCATAAAAGGAAAAAGAACATAGCATTAGGCCATCTGATTGCCTACATTTTAGAGAAGAAGTATGATTTAATTCACCCTGTTTCAGACTTTGAAGAAACACTCTACTACAACGACGGTTCATTTAGGGCAATCTTCAACAAGGACGACCCAAGCAAACCTCATGTAGTATTGAGTGAAACAGAAGAAGAGGGTGAACCTTCACATGCTGCTGAACCAAATTATCAGGATTTGGTACAAAGATTTAACAACTTAGAGGCTCACTTTGATCAAAGATTTGATCAAATTGAAACTCATCTACAACAGCATGACCTTCAGTACAATCAAGACATGGGATTCATGCGTGAACAGAATAATTCCATTAATTCCAATATGTTTGTGATGAGTAGTTATTTCAACTTTTTTAATGCTGCACCTCCTCCTCCAGATCAGGGTCCTTCAGAATGATTGTAATATTTGTTTAAGTATCTCTTTTTTAGTAAATGTGTTTGTTTGTGATGTGTTTGTAATGTGTTTTAGATTATCATCTTTCTCCTTATTTTAATGTTGTTGTTATTGATATCATGTATGGTATTGTAATATCTTCATTTGATATCAATAAATGTTGCAATGTTTTGTTGTCTAATGTTTTGGGAAATGTGTGTTAGACTTTATGACTTTCAATTTTTTTTTAATCTTAATAGTGCCTTATTTAAATTGCAAATTAAAATTAATTTTATTAGAAAATATATTTATTCTATAATTAAGAAATGCTTATAACTTGATATTACTAGAATCTTTAATTACATGTCTCTTATTTAGACTACTCTAGTACTAGTATTATTATTGCATTTTAGATGTTTTCTTATTTTGTATTTCTCTTTTCAAATAGTATTTATGCACTTAGAAAAATTTGAAATCTTAGATTATTGACTTTGGAAAGAATTCAATTACTCTTGAAAAGTGTACAAATGTACAAAAATCAAAAGAAGTGTACAAAAAATTTGCAATGACAAAAAGAGGCATAAAATAAGCCCACATTAAACAAATGCACAAAAATGTGACAAAGAAAAATATATATATAAAAACAAGATGCGCAAAGCGTCATATTTGGTAATTCTTTCTTTTCAAACTCTTTCAATCTCTTAATTCAAATTGATCTTATGTTCATTTATACTTGACATTGAAATGTGAAATATAAAATTTTTATTCATCCCTTGTGCAATGATTTTCTTTATCTTAATGTCTAAATTGACACATGCCTTTGATAAATTATTTGTATTCTCTATGTTATAACACTTCTTCAATTATATGAATCTCTATGATTTCTCTAATGACTTAATTTTATTTGCATATCTTATTTCAATCACTTTCAAGATTAAATTATAAACTGAATTTCACACTTCTACTTACATTTCTATATTTCTTCTCTTTTTGACTTTTTGCTGTTGTCAAAAAGGGGGAGAAATTGTTTATTATTTCTTTATTTTGTTTTAATTTTTTGTTTGTTTTGTTTAGTTTTTTTATTTTTATTTTTTTTGGATTTGATTGTTCTTTTTTTATAGTTGAAAGTGTGTTTTAATTGTTTCGTCAAAATTAAAAAACAAATTTTTTTTTTTACATATATGCCTCCTTATATTTCATGTATTCATCAATTCAGGGGGAGTTTAAGAGAGATATTTAGAATTGAAATTCCTATAAACAATAATTGTTTTGTCATCATCAAAAAGGGGGAGATTGTTAAGAGAGTTGCTATTTTACATGTTTTACATTCTTGCAACTTGTATTATTTTGATGATTTCAATTATTATTGTTTTACATATATCTCCTAACACTATTTCGAATATTTATTTCTTGCTCTAGTGTGTACCAACATTTCAGGAAAATCAACTCCAAGATATTGAAGACTTGTAATCAAATTCAACAAATTTTCATATTTTTTTATATGAGAGGGAGTGATTGTAATTGAGTGAAAAATCACAATATACACATTTGGGAAATTGTTTTTAACTGATCGTATAGAACGAACTTAGTTCGTACGGGACGATCATGTCATTTACACCTAAGGAGAGCAATGGATCGAACATGCAGAGAGAAAATTTTTCTAAGTCCTAATCGTCCAAGACAAATTTAATAGTCGTCCCAGGACAAACGTCTCGGGATTCTCACTTTCTACTGTTCGTCCATATGAAATCAATGGTTTGTCCTAGGATGAACGTCTCTGTATTCTCACCGTGCCCTGTTCATCCAGACAAAATTTAAGGTTCGTCCCAGGACGAACGACTCTGTATTGAGGCTCGCTAAAATTGTCCAGACGAAACCTATTCATCCCAGGACGAACTAAACCGACATACGTTAGTTGGTTACTTCCTGAAGAATTTCGTGAATCGACCTATGTAATAACTGTTTCGTACCGGACGAACTTGGTTCGTACGGGATGATTAGCATGTACGAAAATAATTCGTACCAATATACATAAGATTCATTTCTGACCATTTAAGTAAAATCGTCCAGGATGATCCACTGCGTTCAGAATTGAAAACTTGCCATTTTTGGGCTGTTTTTCTTGTCTTTTGTATAAATAGTCCAAATTAGATTACCACCCAATCTTTTTTCCATTTGGTCTTCATGTCTATTGAGAGAAAATTCAAGGAGAGAGTGTGAGAGAGCATTCAAAGGAGGATTCCTACCACTGGAGCGTGAAGACTTCACTTGGTGTTTAAAGGTAAGAATCTCTACTTGTCAATTGGAATTACTTCACTCTTTTCTTTCTTCCTTCTAGATTTCTTGTGAGAAGATCTATCAAGGAGATCCGGTTCGCTGGTGACACTTGGAGAGTGTGAACGGCTGAAGGGTTATCTGCCCACACTAGGAGAGTATGAAAGGATGAAGGGTTATCTGCCCACACTAGGAGAGTATGAAAGGATGAAAGGTTATCTACCCACATTAGGAGAGTGTGAAAGGATGAAGGGTTCTCTGCCCACACTAGGAAAGTGTGAAAGGACGGACGGTTCTCTGCCAACACTGGGGATTATATAAAAGGACGAAGATTCTCTGCCGCACCGGGTAGTGGTGAAAAGAGTGTTTGTAAAGGCTTCTTCGCCTTGATGTGGGTGCAAAAGGATACACACTATTAGTAATAGTGCAATACTCAGAGGGTGCCTCTGAAGAGTGGATGTAGGTCTGGTTTAGACCGAACCACTATAAATCTTGTGTCGTTTACTTTACTGCTTTTTATTTTCTGCATTTTTCTTTTGTTTAAAAAACTATGTGATTGAAAAACTTTCCTATAAAAATTTCATTAAAAAATTTCATTTCGGGTCACTAAAACTTCAAAGAGGGTTAAGTTTTTAAAACTACCAATTCACCCCCCCTCTTGGTAGCCTTGGGATATTAACTTAGGTCTAACAACCTATTCACTAGACTCAACACCTTTCAAGCTCTCTCTTCAAGTTTCCCCCAAAAGAACGAAGCTACAATGGCTACCAAAGACACTTACGAAGTGCCCTTCTAAAGCTTACATAGAATATCTCAAAACGAGCTCATTAATTCAAGTTGTTGATGTTATCGTCTAGGATGATACTATTATCATCCTGTACGATTAGTGAAATTTAAGCCCAATCAGCTTGGACGATTTGAGAAGATCAGAAGAAATTTGTTCATATCATCTAGGATGATAATATATCGTCCTGGACGATCAGTACAAATTATGGAATATCGTCCTAGACATCGCCCTGAAAGAGAGTTGTCCGATGTCCAATCATCCAGCATATCGGCCAGGACGATCTGGCGATCGTCCAGGCTGATTTGATCGTGAAATCAAGTCATAATTGCTTTCCTTAAATTCCAGAGAAATTTTGGAAAAATTTGACCTGGATCATCATGGATGAAATTTTATAGTCTTGGATGATCCACCTGGATGATGTCCAAAAATAGGTTATTTCTAAATAAATATGGCAGCAAATTCTTTCTATTTTGAGCCTATCATCCTGGCCGATACAAAATCGTCTAGGATGATGTGTTTTGCATAATGACGGCTGCTTTAATGAGGATGCCCTAATTAGGGTTTTTGCTTTTGAATTGATCGTCCAGGCCGATATAAAATCGTTCGGACGATGTTACCAAAAATAGTAAACTCTAGGGAACAGTTAGAAATCTTCCAGGTTACAAAGCACCAGGAGCCACATCAAATACAATAGACTCAAGAAAGGAAAAAGGGTACAAACTGACTCAGACCTAGTCTACCCAATCTTGAGCTGGTTCCAAATTACAGTCTGATCGTGTGGACCTAAAATGTCAGTAGATAAGGTAGTCGTAGAGAAATAAGAGTGTTTGCTATCATAAAAATCATAAACCATGAAAATAGATCCGCAACATTTTTAAATATTTGAGTTTTGACAGTTTGACTCTCCTCAAAATTTATTTTATTATGTTTTCCCCTTATTTATTAATCTTTTTTCAAGTTATCGTACTAATAATTCTAGGCATTTTGACTAGAATAATTTTAAATTTCACTGAATATAGTAGAAGGTATTATATTTTGTATGATTTATAATAAATATAAATTTGAGTATTTTTATTTAAGTATACAATCATTGGAATAAAAATGGGTATGTTATAAAATAAGAGCTAGTTTCTATAATAATAATAATAATAATAATAATAATAATAATAATAATAATAATAATAATAATAATAATAATAATAATAATAATAATAATTTAATAATAATAATAATAATAATAATAATAATAATAATAATAATAATAATAATAATAATAATAATAATAATAATAATATGTTGAAGACTAACTGACATGTACAGGCTGGTGGGATACTTAGTCGCAAGCAGTATAAGGAATGCAACAAGACAAGATTTATAGTTTAGGCTCGCAAACCTATGCATATGAGGAGAAAATATCTGGTGGCTCCAGCTTCTTAGAATGTACCCAAAAGTTGTTATATAGCACATAGGTAGCTGCCCTTCAAGTTGAGCTACAGTATGTCAAGAAATCACAAGTTGATTGCTTGGTGCAAATTTAGATAATACAAACTTAGTTGTTGGATAAACTATAGAAAATGAGAGATCAATTTAGTGGAAACTAGGCAACTTCATTAGAGGTGGAGATTGATTTTGAATAGATGTTGCGTCCTTGTTTCTAAGTATCTATAGTGAATGGTCAAATAATTTGGAATGTATGTTTATGTTTATATGTTTACGTTCAATTTTTTTCTTATGATTCTAATTAGATGTTTAAGTTTAAATGAATATAGTTTTAGGAATATTTTTATGCAGGTTGTATTATAAAAAAATTTAACTGAGATAGATGGTTGTTGTTTTTTGTATAGGTTTCTAGTGAATTTTTGGTGGATTATCCGTGAGAAACAATTATAACAAGAAAACATACGTTGTTCCAAAAAATAAAACTTTCAAAAGTATTTCTAGTGGAGTATCCACCGATGTTTTCATTGGTAACTTTCTAGCAAAATAATTCGGCGAATAATCCATTAGAAATATCGAGGTTAAACTTTCGTTGAAAATTTAGGAAGATAAAATGTCAGAACTCATACCAAGAGAATGACATTTCTATTTCAGTTTTTCTACTGGTAAGTTCGTTAGAAATATTTCAAGAAAAAAATTTCAACCAAAATAAACTTCTCAAAGTTCAATTCACAATCAAACAAATTTTTGCCGATAATTTGCCTGAAATAAAATTTTATCAGTGGATTACCAAGGCTACCAATGAATTTTGGCTGCCAGTAACGGCAATCTTTCTTGTAGCATACCTGTAGGCGAGGAGGAGCCTAGCAAAGAGGGAAAAAAGGAATAAATGCATGAGAACTCCACACATAGTCTAGCGTACTTCTTAACTTTTTTTTTTCTAAGTTAGCCTAATTTCTTTTATTGAGTTATGAGTAGAAAAAAAAATTGTGCTTAAGAGCCTAACGAAATACTAGCTAAAATGGAAATTTGAAAGTACAAACTTATAAAAGGAAGTAATTTCTAATGCATAAGTAACTTAAAGAAAGATTTTAAAACCAATTGAAAGTGTATAAGAATGAAGGTCATGTGGCAAGCACGACTTAACTACAAACTGAGGTTTGTGAGAAAATAATTGTGGCCAGGCTCCATTGACAATAAACTAGATTTATTCATACAAAATGACAAAAGTTCCTTTTTAAAATAATGCATTTTTTTGTATTCAAATTTCATTGGCTTCTTTCTTTTGCCTTCTTATTTACATATGGCTTGGATATTCAAATGGAAATAACTCTCCATTAATGAAAGTTTCTTTCCTCTTTGGACTAAAAATCTCTAAGAAAATTATTTGATTTATGAACTTTCACAACACTTAAATTATATTAAATATGAAAATTTAAAAAAGTCTCTATACTCCTTGTTTGTTAGCAAAAAAAAGTTCATATAAAAATCATCCATGAAAACCTATGCATAAAAGTCAACTGTTCATTTTCAATAAACACATCAACTTGGCCATGCTTTTAATTTTTAAAGGCCTAGGAAATAAAGAGATTCTATAGAAAATTTGTTAATTCAAATTCTAATTATGAATAACCCTTTTTTTAGATCCATGCATAAGCATTGACATCTGCAAAAAATCTATTAACATCTAAATCGTTCCTAACTTGGAAAAATCTAGATGCCAATCACTAGTTATAGTAAAAATCACGTCAAAGCATATGGAAAGAAAATGTAATAAAAATATGTGATTCATTAATTAAAATATAAGCACATTCAACATTTAAGATAAAACCCATAAAAGAACAACAACCTAGCTTATAGCTAAAGTTGGTTGTCCTAACAATAAATCTAAAGTTTGTGAAAGGGGGTTATGTGATTTGGATAATTTCTAAGTTTTATATTAGTTAAATTTATCAAACACTTGAATTTAATTTTTTCAATGTTGAAGGATATTCAAATTTAAATCTATGTTTATTTTTTTGTGATAAATTTTTAAATTTTAAATTACTTAGTTTTTGAACCTTTAAGCTCCAATATTCCTTAAAGCCTTATGAATCCAATATGCTCATGGCCTACAAATGGAATTTAACACCACGTATGAAGGGTCCCATTTATTAGTGATTTACTTTTAATTATTTATATTGAACAATAAATTCCTTTATTTACACAAGGGCCACGAGATTTTTTTCAACATATTTGGGGATATCTTAAGATCCTCGTAAGCTGGGTTACCGACCAACAATCTTCTTATTTAATTAATTTATTATATTTTAATTATTTTTTTTTTGAAAATTTGAAGTAGTTTATTATTAATTTCATAGATAATTATTATTTTATTATTTACTTATCATCAATTAGTTTAATGCACTATCACAATAGGCTTGAGGACATGGCCTTCATAGGACACTTAGCCCGATAGTTTGAGGTAGTCCAGCCTATAAATTTTGTTGATGAAGTGTATTCAAGTTATTAGTGATTTATTCTTTTGTTTGAGTTCATTAGGTAAATTGATCTCTAAAATTTTGAATTTAAATTGAACCTAGTGAATATTTAATTATTATTTCGAAGTAGATTTGACTTTAGATTATACAGTTTAATTTACTTTTAATTCATAAAACTTTATACTTTTCATAAATATTATATTTAATTTGTGATTCAATGTAATTGAGTTTTTAACATTTGAATTTTTCTATTATTAGTTGAGCTATTTCAACATTCTACACTTTTTAATGAATTATTTAATTAAGGGTAATTGGGTAAATTTCATTTTGATTCCAAATCAACTCCTAACTTCTTTAAATCATCCCCAAATTTCAATAATAACTCTTAAGGACACCATTTTGGTATTTTAAATTATTTTTAATTTTTTTTAAATAAAATAATATTTTTTCTTAATATTCAAATTTCTTTTAATTTATTTTGAATTTGATGGGGCCTTTAATTTTTTTGTGTTTAGAATATAATTCTGAGCAATATGAGCTTTACAATAATTTTAAGAAAGGTAGAGGCAGACCTAAAAGTCTTGATTAGAAAATATTAAAAATGATCTTTATTTATTAGATTTAAATTAGAATTAAACTTTTAATATGGCACAATGGCGAAAAAGGATTCACTTAGCCGACCCCACGTAGTTGGACAAAGGCTTGATGATGATGTTGTTATTGTGCTTGAATTATTTATGATTTAATTAAGAACCTACATTAATTATTATTGAGATCATTTTTGTATGAGGTCATCAGGACCAATCCAGTTCTATCCCTAATTATCTGATGGCTGATAGTTGTCCAACCATTCACTTGATTATGATTGGTATAGGTAACTCAAACCCAATCAATTAGGTCCAGAATTTCATCTAAATCTAAAATTTCAAGTTAAAATCCAAGGTTAAGGACCCAGGACTTAAAACCTTTTTTGGGTGGTTTTTCAATCCCTTTGAATTCTAGTCAATAACCTCTTATTCATGTTCTATCAATTTTATATTGATCAGACATGTCTCTAGTGTTAACCCTCTAAATTTGACATTATTTTTAGGTCTCTAGCCCCAAAAAATAAAATCTTTTTCTAAAGGCTGCAAAATCTATGGATATTTACACCTATGCCAATGAACCATCCACCTTATGGAGTTTGACCTTTCGACCTTCCCCAAGAATGTTAACCCCACCCATAACCATTAATATGATATGTTGACCAATAAACTATACTTTTTTTGGACCCAATTTGACCAAGAGTTAACCAGGGATTAAAATGACTAAAATGCCTTTTAAGGTTAAAGTTGAACTCTCCCCAAAACTAAATATGGCATTGTTAAGACAATATTTGAAACATTCTCCAATGCATCATAAATATCATTAGGAGTGCATTGCACCCAAACCTTGACTTTGGATTAACCTTGTTGATCAAGTCGACTATGGTTGACCAAAATGCCCTCTAAGGATTCAAATAGTTATTGTATACCAAATGACCAATCCAGCCCAAGCAACCACCTCCATTGAACTCAAAATGTCATTTTGAATCTACTAATCCCAAATCGAAACCCTATGTCAACATGGTAGATCAGGTCAACTAGAGTTGACCAAACCAACCACAAACCCTATTTGTACTCACTCAAATATCAAATTAACCGAACAATCCATTAAACTCCTTTGACCACTTCTTCTCATGGTTTGGACTTGATTGGACATGTTGACCCAATCAATAGTTGACTTGACCAACTAAGTCAAAGTTTGACCAAACCTACCTTATTTTGGGTCAAATCCTCTCATTTGACCAAATCAACCATTTCAAACCTTCAATCTGACTTTATCCCATGCATTGAATGTATTTCAAACATGGATGAATCAAACTCCATTCGGTTTGACCAATTCAATCTTAATTTATTGGTCAAACTCCCTTTATTTATAGTAAATTAAACACTTCCTCCAAACCTTGAACCCACTTCATCCCATGTCTTAAACACACTCTAATCATGGGTGAGTCAAAACCCCTTGAGTTTGAACAAGTCAACTCAAAATCCTTGGTCAAACCCATGTTATATTCTCCAATTCACTCTTGCTTTATCTCTAACCCTTTGACTCATCCTACACTTGCTCCAAATAGCTTTCTACTTTCCCTAGGTTCCACATTAGTAACTTTGACATTGTCGACTATTCAAACTAGCCAACAAGCTAGTTAGTTAAAAAAAGCATTTCATAAAGCAAAAAAAAAAAAAGCCAGTGCCTCCCCCGGGAATGATTCCCAATGATTTGTCGAGGAGCAATCATTAGCAATCATTGCTCTCCCGTTAATGCAGTATTCATCCCATGGTATAGATGCTGCATAGTGGCCCCTCTGTTACTGTGGTATCATCCGACACACTAGATTGTACCACATGGCCCGCTTTTACCCCAATCGTCGTTATTTTCTTTTATGTAATTTAAATTGGTTTTAATTTGTATTTTTAATTAATAAAACTTTGAATGTTCATAAAAAATTCACTTCTTATCTAAAAAATGCAAATACATATACATTTTTCTCAGTTTTTTATTCTCTTTTATTTAAAATTAAATTCTATTTAAACTTTTTCTAAATTTTTGAGAATTTTAAACATTGGATTCTTAAGTTTTAATTAATATTTTGTTAAATAAAATCCTAAATATTTTGAAAGTTTTAAATTTTCATCCTCTATTTATTCCTATCTATTTATGAATTTTTTAGTTTTTTTAACTTATATTTTAAATTTTATTAAATCTCATTATAACATGAGTTATTTTTAAATTTAATTTTAAAACACTTTGTGAATTAATTTTAGCTTGTCCTGAGCTCGATATCTTATCATTCAAACATCCCATTAGGTCATTCCTATGCTTTGGGAGTGATTTCAAGGAGTGTGGGATTGATTTGGATAAAAACTTTAAAAATACCAACTAATTAATTAATTTTTAAATTTCCAAAAATAAATCAAACTTTGAAAAATCACTATTAATTCTAAAAAAATGCAAATTAATTATACTTAATATCATTCAACTCAAATTTAAATATAATGAAATAACTAAATGACAAGAGGGGGGGGGGGTGAATTGTGAAAATCTTTTTCTTAAAAAAAATAACCCTAAACAAGAGTTCTAATTTTTTTGTTATTTTTGAAATTGTACAACAAAATTTTAAGCAATTTTTCTTCCACAAATTTCACCATGGAATAGATATGAAAATTAAATGCAAGTAAAAAGTAAACGACGATAAGGAAAAAACACACCAAGAATTTTTATAGTGGTTCGGTCAAAATATTACCTACGTCCACTCCCCGGAGTCCTCCACTCCAGGATTTTCACTATCAAAATAGTTCTCCTTTTGCCCCCCCTCGGCAAGGCGGAGAAGCCTTTAGAAACCTCCCTTTCACAAACCCGGCGTGGCGAAGTGCCAAAACTCTATTTTCGCCCTCCTGGCGACGGCAGAGAACCTTTTCGTTTTTCTCCCTCCTGGAGAAGGCAGAGAACCTCGAGGTAACGGATTTAGATGAGCCTTTCCCTTAGAGATCCTCCCTCAAATCCTTTTAGGGCCACTGAAGGAGCAAGATGAAGCAAGCTTGGAGCAACAGTGTGATCTCCCTCACACATCTTCTCCCTCACAACACTCACCTCCTCCTTCCTCTCTCAACCCTCAAGAATTTCTCTAGAGCTCTCTCCCATGGAATCCCTCTCTAACCACGTTCACCCTCTCTGTGTTTCTTGCTGAAAAAGGACATGATTGACATCTAAAAACGGGCTCCAAAAACCTCTGATTTCAAAAGTAGTCGTTGCTGTTCGTACAGTACGATTCAGCATCGTACAGTATGATACGTATAAACAGACGTCATTCTGGTAAGAAGATGTACGAACAATTCAAAAACAATTCGTACTGTACAATATAATATCGTACGATACAATCCACAAAACACTATTCATACAGGACGATGGTCTGGACGATCAGATGTCATCTCTGTTCATCGTATGGTACGATTACTATCGTATAGTACGATGTGACAAAAACAAAGAGATCGTCCAGGACGATATCCGGGACAATCAAACTTCATCTCTGTTCATCGTATGATACGATCCAATTCGTACAGTACGATGCTCAAAATTTAATTAGGCCTGGATTTCATGCACTAATTACGGGTTAATTTAAGTAAGTATTAAAAATAGATCGTACAGTATGAACACGTTCGTATAGTACGAACGGTGTAAAATCACTTACTCAAATTGAACTACGGCTAGGGTTTTAGATCTGAACATATCGTACAGTACGAATACATTCGTACAGTACGATCGATTCACAAAATCGTTTACATAGCTTGGATCGTACGGTACTAATTAAAATCGTACAGTACGATCTCCAGAGAAGAATTTCTATGACATTTTGCATTTAAAAACAAACTCTCCCCCTGTGTGTGTGCATGGTTGCTCTTACTCTTATGCATTTTATGGCCAGACTTAATAAAGTAAAAATAAAATAAATAGAAAAATATAATGTTTGACTCATACTCCTAATCTACCCGGTCTTGAGTCTTCCTTTCTTCCTGAGTCACTTGTGATCTTCCTGAAATGTTAGTACTCAAGGACAATAGCAAATAAAATAATATTCAATGAAAAGTTGTTCCAAAACACAAATTATTTGGCATCATCAAAATCCCAAACTCGGGGTCATGGGTTGCAACATATAATATTTTATAAAAAAGTCAAACCTCCAAAATTAAGTCAAAGTCAAAAAAATCAAGTTTCTAGTCATCCGTAGTAAAACATAAGAACAAAACTTCAAAAATTCACTACTTAACATAGAAAATTTTTTTATTGAGCAAACTTAGAGTCTAATTACTCGTTTTAAGATCTATTATTTAGAAAAATGTTAAAACTCTAAAAATCATTCTAATTTAAGAAGTCAACTTTTTGCCCCTTGTGTAATGTAATAAAATAATTCAAAATTTTCTAAAAAAAAACCATAATTCACTAAAAAATATAGAAATTTTAATTTAATCATTTAAACTATCAATCAACACATTTAATTAAATTTTATTAATCCTTAACTCATACCAAACAAAATAATCTTATATATATATATATATATATATATATATATATATATATATATATATATATATATATATATATATATATATATATATATATATATATATATATATATATATATATATATATATATATATATATATATATATATATATATACAATTACCAATATGTAACCCAGCCTACGAGGCTATTATCTATAACCTTCACGACCCCTGTGAGCAATAAAAGTAGTAACAAATTAACAATTAATATATATATATATATATAATAATAAAATTTAACACATTAATATTTAAACTTAAACATAAATTTCTCCTTCGACCTTTAAAAATCCCCAAACACTAGTTAACTTTTACAAATTGCCCAGTTTAGGACATACCCAAGCTACACAGCCTACCTCACACACTATAGATGGTTTGCTAGGATGACAAACTCTAGATCTAAGTAAGGTTTGTGTTTACTTTTCAGTTATTTGTGTGCCTAGTTTTTTTGAGTTTTTACTGTATTTTGTGTTTGAAAATTTATTGATGTGAGTGCTTATTTATTTTAATTATAATTTATTAAATAATTTGATTAACGCTTAGTTTACCTTTAGGTCAGAAGTGATCTAGTTGTTCACAAAATTTATGCAAAGCTACATAAAGTTTCTTACATCTGTCCTAGGCTTAAAATCTAAGTGAATTGTCAGTGGTGCTTGGCCACTTTAAATTTTTGTAAATTCTTGGTTGTAATAAATGGGCATTCTCTTTTAGATACTTAATTTATTTAAATAGTTTTATTGTTGGATTGATTGCTTTAATTTGACTATTTTCTTAGTTTTTTTTAGCAATTTGTATGTCGTGTTAATATTTGGCCTAAAATTCGATCAGAGGCTCGTGAAGGGCACATATAAAAACTTTTTCTACCTAAATTTAAATAATTTTTTTGTAAGACAACATAAAAAATCTAATGATATAAGAAGTCAGCCTGGGATCAACGAGGAACTGCATAATCATATTTTTACTTTCTCCACCTTGTCAGGTACCCCCCCCCCCCCCCCCCCCCCCCCCCCCCCCCCCCCCCCCCCCCCCCCCCCCCCCCCCCCACCCCCTTGTAGGTTATGGAAGATTATGTTACATGTGAGGGTGCAGATCTATCAATAGGATGTTATGCAATCTCTATAGAAAAATATTTTTAAGCCTTTTTTTTTCAAAAACAGCTACATCTCATTTAATGCATTCAGTTGAGCAAAATAGTATGCATCACATTAGAAAAAAAAACTAAATGATTCAAAAATTTTAATTGCATTTCTCTTCAAGCATTTTCACCCTACATGAGTCAAACGGACCAATTAGGATCCGCTCTAGACGTTAACCCCAATTTTTCAAAACTATAACTAATTACATCCTACAACTCTTTTATATAAAGATCACACTCATGGATTTTAAATCGCCTAAGTGGTTAGCTAGATCCCCAATCCAGGCAAGGGTAAGTATATATTTTATACTATGTAAGCTAGGTTTTGGTTACTATTGCCTAGTACCCAAAATAGATTTAGGATCTAGGGTAGACTCAAAATCATAAGACTCCAATCTCCAAGAATATAACCTAGATTTCTAATAAAATAATCAACTAAAACTAAAGCCTTTCTCTTTCCATAATTTAAAGCTCAACACATAGAATAGGGTGGGCTATTTCAAAAGCATTTTAAAATATTAAAATAACACCCTAAACCCTATATGCTTCAAGTTGAAATTAGCATCTCGATGAGTTGAATTGCCAAGACTAAGATCTTTCAATTTGGAATATTACGTGTTTATGATGGAAACATGCATCCTAACGAGATAATTTGTCAATGCTAATGTGTAGGAATTTAAGAATTTATTTGAATTTTTTTAATCAATTTTTTATTTACAAGTCATAAAGTGCCGCTAAGCTTTACTTGATAATTATATATGTGATATTTTCTAAATGAATAATGATGTGCTACTGCAAAGCCTATTACACATGAAGCTAAAATTTATTTGGTTATGAAATAAACTTCTGTGTTCTTTTTCTTGCTTCTGCGCTTTTTAATTTTGCATTTATTTCTGTGGTGTGATTTGGTTTATGCAATTTTCTTTCTTTGTGAAAAGAGTTTTTAAAATACCAATTCACCCCCCCCCCCTCTTGGTTAGCTTGGGACTAACTTCATAAGGCTTAACATCCTTAACGAACTTTCAAGTGGTATCAGAGCGAAATTCAAAAATTAAAGTTTGAAAACTTTTTGAATTTGATCCATGGCTAACATTGGGAATCGTAACACTATGGAAGGGTATTCCATTACCCGACCTCCCCTGTTTGATAACCTACCTTTTGATTTTTGGAAAACTCGCATGTCAATATTTTTACAATCTACTGATTATCGCATGTCGATGCTTATTCAAGAAGGTTATTCTCCACCTTCTCGTGAAATTAATGGTGTGAAAACTGAAGTTGCTTTTACTGAATGAACTTTTGATGAACGAATTTAGCTCAATTAAATGCGAAATGTTTGAACTGTTTTTTCTTTGCTTTGAAATCTGAGGATTACATGCGTGTCTCAACTTGCAAAACTGGTAAAGAAATTTGGGATAAATTGTGCATCACTTATGAAGGTACTAATGAAGTTAAACAATCCCGTTTAAACATTCTCTTGCATGACTAAAAAATTTTTCGTATGAAACCTCATGAATCAATTTCTGACATGTACACTAGGTTTACTGAGATTGTTACTTCATTACATGCACTAGAAAAAGAACTTTTGAATTATGAAAAAGTTAACAAGATTTTGAGATGCTTGCCTTCATCTTATGATACAAAAATTATTGCCATCACTGAATCTAAAGATTTGAACACCTATTCTATTGATAACTTACTTGGCTCACTCATTGCTTATGAGCAAGGGGTGAATCAAAGAAATGTTGATGCAGGTGAAAAGAAAAAGGAGAAAACAATTGCATTGAAGGCACATAAATCGGATTCTGAATCTTCCGGGTCGGAAAGCGATGAAATTGCCTTTATCACAAGGCAATTCAAAAGCTTTCTAAGGAAGAAACAAAAACATCATCAAAGTTGGAGAAAAGGTAAGGATCATAAACATGTTAAAGGATCTTCTGATGTTGTTTATTTTGAATGCAGGAAGCCTGGACATGTGAGAACTAATTGCCCTACGCTTAGAGATCAATCAAGCAAAGAAAAAGGTGAGGAGAAAGCTAAGTCTAGGAAGGACAAGAAGAAAAACCCAAAGGAGCTTTTGGGCAGAATCTGGTACTGACTCCTCTGAGACTGAACCAGAGGAAGAAACTACAAACTTGTATTTCATGGGAAAAGATCAAAGTGATCAAGAAGAGGTATGTGAACTTTCCTACGATCAACTTCTTGAAGTTTCAAAAAAAATTCATGCATCATATAGGAAATTAAAGAAAACTCATGCTAGCTTGAAATTAGAATTCTTAAATCTACAAAAAGAGCATGAAATTTTGATTAAAGACCATCAAACAATTGATTCAAATCACATGACTTTACTTGATGAATTTGATGAGTTAAATAAAAATCATGGTGAGTTAGTTGAAGAGCTTGATGCATTAAAAATATCACACACATCACTTGAATATGATTTTAAGAAGTCAAAGGAGATAGAGAAAAATTTGAGGATTGAAAATGAAGTTTTAAAAAGCATAAATTTGAAGTTTCAAAATGATTTAGAAGCATGTAAGAAAACTAGGATAACTTCTACTTTTAATCAATTGCCAAAACCTAGGAAGAGACATTATAACTCAAATCACTTAAGAAATCCCTTTCCTGGAGTTAGATGTTTTTCATGTGGCATGCTAGGACACATCTCACACACTTGCATGATTTACCATAGTACACATTAGGTGTGGAGACCTAAGGTGCATGATCCACAACATATCACACATGCATTGCATTCTTCTCTTCATAAGAAGGAACCCAAACCTACTTGGGTTCCTAAATCTAACATTTGATAATTTTGCACGAGGCTCTCACAAAAGACCTCGTGAGAGTATGTGGTACCTGGACAATGGATGCTCTCGACATTTGACTGGTGATGCTAGCAAGTTTGTTGTACTGCAGTCCAGGACTGGAGGCAAGGTTACTCTTGGAGACAACACCACCAGGAAGGTGGTAGGAGCAGGTATAATTAGCAATTCCAAGAACCTTATTATTAAAAATATTTTTCTTGTAGATGGATTGAAGCACAACTTGCTCAGCATCAGTCAAATCTGTGACATAGGCTTCATCGTGCAATTCTTCGTGGATTCATGCATTGTAAGTTTAAGTAACAACACTATTTTACAGGGAAAGAGGATCAACAACGTCTACATGCTTGATTTAAATAACATTGAATGTGCTGCTTCTTTTTGCTTAAAAACTGTGATTGATGATTCTTGGTTGTGGCATAGGAGGCTTTGTCATGCAAGTATGAAAACCCTTAGGAAAGTGACCCAAAAGGATCTAGTTAGAGGTGTCCCCAAACTTAAGTTTATAAAAGACCACCTTTGTAATGCCTGTCAACTATGAAAGCAAGTCCACTCCTCTTTTCACCCCATTAAGAACATTAGCACCTCTAGACCTTTAGAAGTCCTTCACATGGATTTGTTTGGACCCATTAGCACAGCGAGTTTGGGAGGGAAAGTCTATGGTTTTGTGATTGTTGATGACTACTCAAGGTTCACTTGGAACTAGATTTCTTTCACATAAAAATGAGTCTTTTGAGGAGTTTAAAACTTTTTCTACTTGGATTCAGAAGAATCTAGGTTGTGAGATTTTGATCATCCATAGTTATCATGGGGGAGAGTTTAAAAATGAAAGATTTGGAGATTTTTGTGAGGACAAGGGGATTAGCCAAAATTTTTCAGCCCCTAGGACCCCTCAGCAGAATGGGGTAGCTGAAAGGAAGAATCGGACCTTGGTGGAAGCCGCTAGAGCCATGCTTGCTGAGTATTCACTTCAAAAATACTTTTGGGTTGAAGCGGTTAACACAGCTTGTTATGTGTTGAATAGGGTGAATGATAGAGCCAAATTAGAGAAGATACACTATGAGATCCTTAAGGGTAGGACACCCAATCTTTCCCACCTTCATGTCTTTGGTTGTAAGGTTTTCATTCACAACAATGGGAAGTCTCACTTGGGAAAATTTGATCCTAAATATGATGAAGGAGTATTCTTGGGATATTCTAGTGTTGGGAAGTCTTTTAGGGTGTTTAACAAGAGAAATTTGATGGTGGAAGAGACAACCTATATAGTTTTTGATGAGTCTGATCCTAAGAAACATGGAGTAGAAGATGATGATGTTGGAGAGATTACAAGTGGAGTAGAAAATTTGGGGAAGGGGAGTGAGCACCTAAGTAATGGAGGAGTAGAAGGAGTCACCCAAGGAGTAGAGAACTTTGTTGAAAGGGGAGAAACTTCACACACTTTGCCTAGAGATTGGAGATACTCTACAAGTCACCCCAAGTATTTGATCTTAGGAGACCCTTCTAGTGGAGTTAAGACTAGACATGGACTTAGGAAGGAGGTGAACCACTCTGCCTTTATTTCTATGACTGAACCCACCACCATTAACCAAGCCCTTTCTGATGAGTTTTGGATTTTAGCAATGCAAGAAGAGTTGAATCAATTTGTTAGGAATGATGTTTGGGAACTTGTGGAAAGACCTAAAGGACAAAGTGTAGTTGGAACAAAGTGGGTCTTTAAGAACAAAGTGAATGATTCAGGAGTGGTGGTAAGGAATAAAGTAAGATTAGTGGCTAAGGGGTACAATCAAATAGAAGGGATAGACTTTGAGGAGACTTTTGCCCCTGTAGCTAGATTGGAAGCCATTAGAGTGTTATTAGCCTGTGCCTGTTATAAAGGATTTAAGCTTTTTCAAATGGATGTCAATAGTGCCTTTTTAAATGGGGAGATAAAAGAAGATGTGTTTGTAGAAAAACCTCCAGGTTTTGAGAGCTCCCAATTTCCAAATCATGTGTTTAAATTGAAAAAGGCATTGTATGGTTTAAAGCAGGCACCAAGAGCTTGGTATTAGAGGCTTAGCACATTCTTACTAGAGAGGGAGTTTGTCAAGGGAAGTGTAGACACCACCCTTTTTATTAGGAGAGTTGGGGATGATTTACTCATTGTTCATATTTATGTGGATGATATACTTTTTGGATCTTCTAATAAAAATTTATGTGATGATTTTTTTAAAAGAATGAGTAGAGAGTTTGAGATGAGTTTGATGGGAGAGTTGTCCTACTTTTTGGGGTTTAGCATAAAACAATTAGAAGATGGAACTTTTCTAAATCAAACAAAATACATAAAGGACATTTTGAAGAAATATGAGATGGACAAAGCCAAGCCAATTAACACTCCCATGACTTCTAGTGCTCCATTGGATAAGGACCCAAGTGGTAAGCCTGTTGATCAAAACAAGTATAGAGGCATGATTGGATCTTTACTTTACTTGAGTGCGAGCCGACCTGACATCATGTTTAGTGTTTGCCTTTGTGCTAGAATTCAAGCTGACCCTAAGGAATCCCACATGACTGCTGTTAAGAGGATTTTTAGATATCTTTTGGGGACACAAGGATTAGGGATTTGGTACCCTAGACATAGCACTTCTTTTGAGATTATTAGTTTTTCTGACTCTGATTTTGCAGGATGCAAGGTGGATAGAAAGAGCACTTCTGGAACTTGTCAATTCATTGGACAATCTTTGATCTCTTGGTCTAATAGGAATCAAAAATCTGTTGCTCTTTCCACTGCTGAAGCTAAATACATTGCTCTTAGAAGTTGTGTGGCCCAAGTCCTTTGGTTGAAATAACAGGTATTGGATTTAGGATTACATGTAAGTACCATCTCAATATTTTGTGATAATACTAGTGCCATATACATCTCTAAGAATCATATCCAACATTCAAGGACTAAACACATTGACATTAGGCATCACTTCATTAGAGATCATGTGACTAAGGGAGACATTGAGTTAAACCATGTGACAACTGAAAATCAACTGGCGGACATCTTTACTAAACAACTGGCCTTCGATACTTTCAGCTCTTTAAGGACTAGATTGGGTGTGATTGACATTAATGCATGAAACTTTTTTATTTTCTTTTGTTTTTCTTTTGTTTTTTATTTTCTTTTGTTCTTGTTTCCTTTTTGTTGCTTTAGTTTTTTTGTGTGTTTTATTTTTCCCTTTTGTCTCTCTTTACTTAGTTTTCAAAATCATCGCTAATATGATACTATATTCCTTGTCCTTGCCTTTGGAAATTTGTAGTCAATATGTTTTTATCTACTCAATCTCTTATATGGTAGGAATATTTTGTGATTGTGTCTCTTTCTCTAACCTATTTTAGTGGCATAATTTTCTTTTCTAATCAAAAATCTATCTCAAGTTAAAGATTGTTTATAGAATTGAGATCTTTTCTTAAGCTTGCTTAAGAAAATCTATCTTATACTTATAATGTTTAAAGTCTTTTTGTCACATCAATATTTCTCGTTACTCTTGTCCTTGATTATTAATTCTGCTTGTGGTAACTCTTTCCTTATGTTAGAGAGAGTGCTCCTATTCTCTAATATCTGAGAAGATATATTCACAACTTTGTTTTTTTTTTTTTAAGATTAGAAAAGAGAATATAGCTTGTAAAAACAACAAAATTTGGCCAATGATGCCAACAAAAGATGCGCAAAGACGCTAAAAATTGAAAAATCTATAAAAAGACGCGCAAAGCGCCATGAAAGTGACAAGAGGCATAAAATGATCTCCCTTTTTAAATCTTTTAAAACTTAGAAGTGTTGGTTATCAAAGACTTGACTTCGATTATTTTGCGATTGTGACAAATTTACTTTACTTCATTATTTTATAAAGATGTTTTTTTTTTTAAGCCAAGTAATGGGTGGATTCCTTTTCTCATATCCAATTAATTTCTTGAGTTAGGTCATTGATTTCAAAAGACGATTCTACCCTAAGAAAATGTCTTAGCTAAGGGTAACCATGATCGGATATTCTACTATTCTATAGATTGATGAGCTTATTAACATATTAACTCACAAATTTTTAAATCAATCACATGGAATACTATATCATGTTCATGCCTTGTTTTTTTTTTTTTTTTTTTTTTTAAAAGGGGGATCTCTTTTGCTTTACTTTCTTGTACCCTCCTTTTTGATATGTCAAAAGGGGGAGAAGTTTATGAGGTTCCTTTTTTCATCAATCCTGAATTTTTGCTATTAACTGTTTTCGTAATGTTTTGCCATCATAAAAAGGGGGAGAGTGTTGCAAACCTATTTTTTATGTCTTATGTTTTGATGATTGACAAACACTATTTCTCTTGGACTACTTGTTTCTTCTAACTTTTCAGGAATCGAAGATCGGACGATCAAGAAGGAGCCAAGTTCAGGATTACGTAGGTTTAGGGTTGAGTCAGTCTGTACTTTTGATTTTCACCTTTTGAGTCTACTTGTAATGGTCAAAGAGTCTGATGCTAAGTAACCCTACACACATACACTTGAGGGGCTTAGAATTTCTGTTTTTGCCCACATCGGCCCGGCCGATATTTATATCGTCCGGGACGATCAGCTTAAAACAGAAAGTCTAAGAAAGGATTCTTAATTAAGGCAGCCGTCATTAACATATCGGCCTGGATGATACGTGTATCGGCCAGGACAATAAGCTCAAAACAGAAAGAAGTAGCCGCCATAGTCAATTAAGGTATACTGTAATTTTAAATTATCGGCCAGGACGATCCACGTATCGGCCTTGACGAAATTACCAAATTATGTCATAATTGATCAGGAAATCAAGGAGTAATTAAGGATAATTGATACGATCATATCATCCTGGACTATCGCAGGATCGGCCAGGACGATCCATTCAAAAATTTTAAGTTACTTCAGGACGATAAATATCGGCCAGCTCGTATCCAGGGCTATTGTCAGGACGATTTTCCTCTGATTTGAACTGATCGGCCTGGACGATCGTGAGATCGGCCTGGACGATCAAGCCAATTTTCAATCGTCCAGTTTTGCATACAGGGCGATGCTCTGGCCAATCTTCTTTGATTTGTATTGATCGGCCAGGCCGATGTCCAGATCGGCCTGGACGATATTGTCGGCAACTTGCAATTAATGAGCTCCTTTGAAGCTTTTCTATTTAAGAGCTCTTGTTAAACATTTTTAAAAGACCTTTGGCTACTGCCTTGACCTGAGAAGACCTTGAGGAGAGAAAGAGAGAGAGGAGAGAGAGAGAGGATCTTGTGAGGGGGAGCTTGTGAGGGGATTCACAAGGGTTGCTTCAAGGATCGCTCTACTTCGTCTTCGTCTAGAGTTTCTCGTCCGTGGAAGGGTCGGTAGAGGTAAGGAGTTTGCTTTTGGTTTTGGTTCTCTGCCAGCTTCAGGAGGAAGCAAAAGGAGGTAGGTTATCTGCCTTGCCGGGGTGGCAAAAAGGAGGTTCTTGTAAGGGCTTCTCCGCCTAGCTGTGGGGGCTAAAGGAGAGTCACGTTTTGTAGTGCAATACTTGGAGGGTGCCTCGAAGGAGTGGACGTAGGTCGAGTCGACCGAACCACTATAAATTTCTGTGTTCTTTTTCTTGCTTCCACGCTTTTTAATTCCGCATTTATTTCTGTGGTGTGATTTGGTTTATGCAATTTTCTTTCTTTGTGAAAAGAGTTTTTAAAATACCCCCCCCCCCACCTCTTGGTTAGCTTGGGACTAAGTTCATAAGGCTTAACATCCTTAACGAACATTCAAAGATTTCTTAGGTATAAGCATATCCTAGCATTATATAAGAGATCAAGCTAGCAAACTCTAATAAAATTTATCAGAAAGCATCACCATGACCTAAACTTTCAATCCAATAATCTATATTTATTGGTTTGAAGGTTAACTTCACACTTAACTAGACTAACTAGTTAAAGAGCTTGAGATTACATGGTTACCTTAGGTTATGCTCCAAATTCCTCAAACTTTCTTTGAGCATATTCATATGGGCCTCAAGAATGTTTCTCCTCAATAAACCTCAACTAGAGATGCACTTGAAGGGGAGTTGGTATTTAGATAGAGAGCTTTCACTTGAACTCCCTTGAACTCATCGTATAAAGACACCAAAGGAGATAAGAAGTTCCTGGGAGACTTCTGAAACTTTGGGAAGCATTTACAAAATTAGAGGAAGCTATGATAGGAATTAGTTGGTTTGTCATAATCATACCTCTTAAATAAATTTTAATGGTCAGAATTACTCAGCTAAACCACGTGGATGGCTGCTAGTTGGAAGAAACAACTAGGCAATGCTCCCTAAGCCAAATGATGGTGAGCCAAAGCCGAGAGAGAATTGTTTTTGTCTCTGGTGAAGAGGAACTACTTGGGATAAATTTCACTTTTTTTGGCCACCTCCAGCCACCACTGGGGAGATTATGTGAAAAGTTTTCTAGAACATTTTGAAGCCTAATGCATGAGTCAATTTGTCATGGTGAAAATATATTAGGAAATGCAGCTCAGGAGAGTCATTTTTGGACATTTTAGGCTAGCCTAATTTTTACCTAGGTCAACCCATGGGATGTCTTAACCATGATGGGTGCTGATAACCAAGAGATATGCAATCCAAGTGTCCATTTAGCTTAGAGAGGTCCAGGGTTTAAGTTGGCCTAACATAAAGTGAATTTGGTCACTTTGGATTACCCTAATTCCTAGCCTAAGTTGGCCAAAGGGTTGGGCCACCAAGGTAGGTTCAATGGGTCATGGGGGACCTAATGTAAGAATTAGTTTAGTTTAATTTTGTTTGTTTTTGAGAATTGGTTCAAAGGAAACCTCTCTTTAACACTGAGTCCAGCTATGTGGCTAGCCCAAGTTGACCCAAGGGTTTGGTCGCCTAAAGATAGTTTTAGGGATCCAATGGATAATCCCTAGCGTTTAATTTGATTTCTTCAAGCTTAGAGTATTGAATTTAAATATGATTTAAGTGTAGGATTTATTTGTCAAATTAGGTTAAATTGGTAAACTAGGTTTCATAAAAGAAATGGGTTAAGCTCAATTAATTCAAAAGAATATTTTGTACTCAATGGAAGTGGTCTCATATATTGGGTAGGTATCCAAGTTTAAAATGCATATTTGAACCCTTAAGGGGCCATTTGATCAACTATGGTTAACTTTGTCAACCACACTTGACCAAGGGTCAGATATGAGTTTATTCAACTCCAAATGACATTTCAAATTTATTGTAAGGGTCTCATATAATTAGGAGGCCTCTAAGTTCAAAATATATGTTTAAGGGTTTAAAGGTCTCTTTGATCAATCATATTTGACATTGTCAACCAACGTTGACCAGGACTTGAGTTTAGTTCATTACATCCCAATTAATATTTGGGATGTATTTAAAGAGTTTTCAATGGTTGGTTTGAATGAGATGAATTGAAGTTTTTGAGATGGTTTGAATTTATTTAAGAGGCTTAAAAGTTTTGTTTTTAAGAAACTTCATGGTCAAGCCTGGTCCACCAAGGGTGTAAAGATGTTTAAACCATTATGACATCGCTTCTGGACATGTTCAATGATTTTTGTGAGAGCTTCCAATGTCAAATTTTCACGATATGTTTCGTATAGTGGCATAGGTTGTAAATATTTGAACATTTTATAACCTTCTGAAATCCATTTAATTTTGGGGGTTGTAGAGCTTGAATTGCACTCAAATTTGGAGGGTAGACCCTAAGGACATGTATAATCAATATGCACTTAATAAATCATGAATCCAAGTTCATTTGAAATAATCTTGATTTGATAAAAATTTCACTATAAGTAGGTTATAGACCTAATGCTTTTGGCTTTGATTTATCTTTGAAATTTTGAATTTAATTTTGGTCTTTTGAATTGAATTCATTGAATTTGATTAATAATGTCATTTATAATAATTTAGATGATCTTCAATGATTGAGTGTGGGTTAATGATAATTAAAAGGTGGTTATCAAATGAAGGGTTAAGATTTGATTTGAGTTTTATTTTTTCTTTGAAATTGATATAGATTTTACTTAAAGTGGATTTAAAATTTGGTTTGAGATTACTAGGGCTGATTTAGTTAACCTCATTCAAAAATGTGGTCAACACTTTGTGGCAACAGTTAGATCTGAAACATCATGAGAATATTTCTCGCATGGATTCAAAATTTGATATACAAGTTACATATATAGCAAGGCATCGGGTGCTATATGGAGAGCAATCATCTCATTATTAGGGAGCCAAGATGAATCATAATACTTATACCACATTTGGGAGCCAATAGGAATCATACTTCTCCTTGTACCGTCTAACACAGGCTATAAATATAATAATGCCCATAATTGTGTACATAATCAACCACATAAATAAGAATTGATTTCATAATATTTTTTATCTTTTGATCCTTCCATGTAATGATGGAAATATAGCTCCCAAATTCTAAATTAAAAGACACATTCCTACTAGGTAAGTATAGATGCACTTTGTTGGCCCCTATGGGCATCGATACAAATAAGGGTCTTTTCCCTCAAACCGTTGCCATAATTAGGGCCATAAATATTGACAATTTGGTGTTGTTCTTATAAAATGTCCATGATCTAGTCTAGTCAGTTTGTGCCAGACTGACATTTTAGAATTGTGCATGGAAATTGAGAGAATCTTCAACGTGCCGCTCATCGACATTGCTTGCACCACTTGGGATAGACTTTCAAGAAGACTATCCACGTAATTTCCTTCATATATTGTGATATTTTAAGCGAGAAAATGTATTATCTGGGTAATTTGGATGATATTGACTTATTTAAGCAAAATACACTTGATATTAGAAACAAAAAATCTGAGGTGTATGATTAGCTAATTAGCATGGATATAATAAAGTCGAATTTAAAGCATAATTGGGGCTATCATTATGGAATTATTATGGCCAATGCATCAGAGTGTTTCAACAGAGTTTAAAAATGAGCTATGTATTAGCCGATGTAAGGACTAATCACAAAAAAAAATATATTACAACCTCATGGCTTTATTTTTGAAGGGTAGTAATAAAGATAATCATTGGATGGGAACAGTACAATCAATATTTTTTTCACAAGTAGTGAACACTATATGACAATTTGAAGGGTATATCTATAGATGCTTGTAACCTGTATGCATAAATAATCTTGAATACTAGGTGTTTAATTTGACTTGCTACTCATTCATGGTTTAAATATTATCTAATAATACTTTTACATGTTTGTGCAATATCCCCCTCTTGCACTACCTACTATCTGACATGTTATTGTACTCTTCGATGCTAGCAGGTGAGACTATTTAACATTTGTCTCACCCTATTACACATTAGATATTTATTGCCAAAGTCAGTTGAGGATATTTCTAATGATATTGGACAAGTACTATTGGACAACATTTAATATGGAACTTAGGCATGTTCTGCTATTGTTTCCATCCTATAGAAGGCATCCTAGAATAAACCATACTATCATGATTAAAAATAAAATGGATGAGCCTAATTTGACTTTCAGTAAAACATGAAGAATTTATAATATGCCTGATCATAATAGTATAACAAGCCCAAAAAATCCAAGCACTTCAAGATAAAATTTCTTAAATGCCTTATATTTAAATAACTAAATAAAATACTAAAAGTGCAAATTTTTATCTAGGTATGGTAGAAGAGGAAGATAGAGGATGATTTGATGGTCTTTGGTCGCAAATTGATTCATTCTTTTTATCATTGGGCAAATATACATGGATTCATGCTTATCAATAAGGGCTATGAGGTTGCATATTATTGGATGCGTACCTCTTCTACTTGGCAATCAGTGCATCAGGTACCATTAGTATAGAAGAACAATGAAAATTCGTTGGATTGTAGGTATTATCTTCCATTAAAATTAAGATTTTTCCTTTTGTTTCTTTGCACATGTGCACTCTAAAATAATATTTCATGTTTAGGTGGGCAAAGGACCATTGTGTAAGATTCTAGGGGGAAACTTATTAGCGTGTATATGGATGAGCTAGAAGGGCTATGACCAAGTTAAGTATTAACAGTACAGATTTATCTAAAGAATCACATCCATCAAAAGTTTACTCTATTTAATAAAAACAATTTTGAATAGGTTTTCATGACATCATATTATAAGGATATCTTTTGAAGGCTCCCCCCAATCTATCAAGAGCGATAAGACATTTATACTACCCGAGTATCACTGATTAGTTGGATGTGCGTTGAGTGACACATATTATAACATGTTATGTGATAGTTTGGTGGAGTTTAATTAACACATGCAGCCAATAGATAGAAACATCAAGTGAGTTGATAATTGGGGTAGAGCGTAGTTTCGATTAGATGCACTATCTCCAAGATCACATAACTTCATATGATAGCAAGGGTGCCCACATCATACCTATCATTCCTCTTTAAGGAAATGTTAAGGAGGAGCTAGCGACATATATAAGGGGGTGCATGTCTTGGGCCTCATTACACATACTAAATCCTTAGCAGCAGCCACTAGAAACTTTTCACATTAGTCACCAAGTAAGAGGACTTTGGTAAGAAAATATTGTCATCATACAAAATGTCCAATAAAACTATTACTATCATCATATATTATTGTCATGATTTGGTGGTTAATAGATTTAATATGATAGAAGTACATGATATATCACATATCCTTTAAATGTTGCCATGTGGAGAATGTCAGTTTAATGCAGCAAGCACTGGACCAGATTGACAAGCTCCATATAAGGATGTAAAAGTTATTATTTATTAATGCCCTCAAAGAGTATGGGATGCCCAGTCAAAGGATGGGCAAGGGGTACTAGTATGCTCAACCATCTAGGTTATCAATTTTCAATGCTCCTTCATCTACGGTGGGCAAAAGTAGTCATCACTATATAGAATATGCCAACTAAGGCAATCATTGTAGGTGGACTCAAGTTACTTTATAGCACTATGATCATTTGTTGGAGGTTTCCTTTCCATGATGGCTGCCCATGGCTCATCATACAGGTATCCCATCACAATATTGGAACCTATACAACCTGACATGAGGTACTACTACTTTTCTCTTAGATACATACACTGTAGCCACAAATGCAACAAATAATGAGCATGCAAATCCCTTCCTTGATGATTTAATTTGTTCTACCATCATCTCTTACTAAATAAGATGTTTTCCTCCAGCATACTTAGGTGCCAATGAGTACTACAGATGAGGAGGAAGAAAGGAATACCGATGAGGGCAGGTGCACCGACAATGAGGATCATCCAAGATTTTCATGGAATCATCCAGGACTATTAGAAATAATAATGGCATCTAGGATGATTGGTCAAAAGGTGGTCCTATTGTCCAGGACAAACGAACATCAACTAGGATAAGTAAACACAGGTGATCATCCCAAGGAGTCAGTCCGCATAATCTTTGACTATAAGGATCATCCAAGATGAACATGTGGATCGTCTATGATGATTGGTAATTGTAGATCATACTAGTCAAATTTAAAATATCCAATCATTTTACTAGAAAATGATAAATTTCTTATGTGATTGAATTAAAAATTGGTAAGAAATGAATTAACATTATCAAAATTCAAAAAATGGTAGAACAATTTATCCTGTTAGCGCTAGCTTCGATTTCTTACAGGATAAAAAACTTTTGCAAATAAAAATCTAACACATAAAAGAAATCAGATAAAAAAAGTGATCTATTCAAAAACTTTATTTATCAAAAATATCTTATAAAATAATATAAAAAAGTTATTAGTCACGATCATGAGTTTCAAAAATCAAGTCTTTGAAAATATCAATTGATATATGAATTCTTCTAAGATTTAAAGGTTAGAAAGAGAAGGAAGTTTAATTTCTTATGGGCCCATTTTTTCCTCTTATTAATTATTTGGCATAATTTGCACATTTTTTATTTTTGACATACTTTATGTAACTTTTAATTATTTGTCAATCATTACGCATCATTTTAGCTTTTATTTTTGGGCTCATTTTATGCCTCTTATCATTTTTGCGAGTAGCTCCCTTTCAAAACCTTTAATTATTCTCGGTTGTGAGAATATCTTCAAGATAATAGAGAAGAAAAACTCATTCTTTAATATAAGGAGGAGTAGACCACAAAGAAGAATCATATTCATTTGATAAATACAACAACTTGATCAAGAAAGCTTGAAAGTGATTTAATGACATTGAATATTATTCTCATCAGATAGATTATTGTAAGAAGATAGAAAAGATCTCTATTTAAAATTCCAATTGTTAATTTGAATAGGTTTTTGCTTTGAAAAGAAAATTATGCCACTAAAGGAGACAGAGGAAGAGAAACAATCAACGGTGTTTCTTCCTTTAACTGATTTAGGGATGTCAATTATTATTTATAAATTTTCAAAAACAAAAATAAGGCAAAAATTTCATTTTAGCAATGAAAAAAAAATTGAAGGGAATAATAACACAAAAAATGAAACATGTTTAAATGATGCACATAAACAAAAAAAATAAGAAAATAAAAATAGAAGAATATTCAGATAATGGAAAATTAAAATTTAGTAATCATCAAGTACATATATTTATATCTAAGACACCTAATCTAGTCCTTAAGTTGATGAATGTCTCAAAGGCCAGTTATTTAGTAAAGATGTCAGCCAGTTGATATTTAGTTGCTACAAGATGTAGCTCAGTATCTCCATTACTAATATGGTTCATAATAATGTGATGTCTTATATCAATGTATTTGGTTCTAAAATATTGGATAGGATTTTTAGAAATGTAGATGACAATGGTATTATCACATAGAATTGACATTATGCCTTTTAGTAATCCTAAATCTAGAATCTATTACTTTAACCAAAAGATTTGGGCCATACAACTTCCTAAGGCTATGTATTTAGATTTAGTTGTTGAAAGTACAACTGAGTTTTATTTTCTACTAGACCAGGAGACTAAAGATTTTCAAATGAATTGACACATTCCAGAAGTACTCCTTCGATCCACCCTACACCCTATAAAGTTTGAATCATAATATCCTATAATCTTAAAAGAAGTGTTATATCTTGGATACCAAATTCCTAAGTTTGGGTTCCTAAGAGATATATAAGGATTCTCTTAAGTGCAATCATGTGCGACTCCTTTGGACCAACTTGAAATCTAGAACAAAGGCACACACTAAACATTATATCATGTTTGCTAGCTATCAAGTAAAGGAGCAATCCAATTATTACTCTGTATTTCTTTTGATCAACTGATTTTTCATTTGAGTCATTATCTAATTGAACACCGTAGCTCATGGGAGTGTTTATTGGCTTGGCTTTATCAATTTCATATTTCTTTAAGATGTCCTTAATATAATTTAATTGATTAAGAAAAGTTCCATCATCCATTTGCCTTATGTAAAGCCCCAAAAAATAGGAAAACTCTCCCATCATACTCATCTTAAATTCCATACTCATTATTTTAAAAAAATTATCACATAAATTTTTATCAAAAGATTCAAAAAGTATATAATCAATAAATATATGAATAATAAGTAATCCATATCCTACTCTTCTTAGAAAAAGGGTGGTGTCTATGCTCCCCTTAACAAACTCTCTTTCTAGTATGAATATGTTATGCCTCTCATACTATGCCCTAAGTGACCGTTTTAATCCATACAAAGTCTTTTTTAATTTGAAAACATGATTAAAAAATTAGGAATTCTCAAAGCATGGGGGTTGCTCTACAGACACATCTTTTTTTATTATCCCATTTAGAAAGGCACACTTAATATCGATTTGGAAAAGCTTGAGTCCCTTATAATAAGTAAAGACTAGTAGCACTCTAATTGCTTGCAATCAAGGTACATGGGAAAAACTTCTCGAAATCATTTCCTTCTATTTATACCCCTTAGCCCCAAAACTTGCCTTATTTCTAACTACCACACTAGAATAATTCATTTTATTCTTAAAGACCCATTTAGTTCCTACTACACTTTGGTCCTCATGTCTTTCTACTAGCTCCTAGACATCATTCATAACAAATCATTTAGTTCCTCTTGTATAGCTAGGATCCAAAATTCATCATAAAGGGCTTGATTGATGTTGGTGGGTTCAGTCATTGCGATGAAGGTAGAGTGTTTATTTTATTTTCTTGGTCCATGTCTATTTCTAACACCTTCATAAGGTTCTCCTAAGATCAGTTCTTTAGGATGACTCGAAGAATATCTCCAATCTCTAGGTAATGTGTTTTGAGGTTCTATCCTTTCCTCCAGATTTATAGTTGTTGACCTCATTAGTCGAGGTCAATTTCCCGGATTCAATTCTAGCACCTAGGTATTCGTAGCCTAGTGTAGACGTCGCCTTTAGGATTTCTTTAGGTGGACACTTAATGACTTAGCATCGACTCGAACTTACCACTCAGCTCGAATCAAAATCAATTCAATCCAATTCTAATTCAACCTCAAATCAACTCTTTTAAACCAAAATTTGCTACACCAACCGAAATAAAATCAAATCAAATTAACTCAAATTGAATTCAATTTCAATGGCTTCGATTAACCCGTTTTGACTCGTCACAAGTATATATATAATAATAATTGATACGTCGTCAAAAATTATCTTAATCGGGCACGAATCTCGATGCAAAATCAAGTTTGGAAACTTCAAAAATTAATTTGGAGACCATCCCAACTCCGATTTCAGCAAACTTATAGTCAAACTGAGCGTCTCAGGAATACAAAACCAACGACACCAAGATCAACCCAATCCGATCCCAAATGAGTCCAAATCAAGGGCTCAAAGCGCTGTTGGAAGGTTCAAACTGCAATTTGACTTACCAAACGGTCTCCGATTTTGAGTACCTTATACTCAAATCGAACGGCTCGACGAGACGAATCCAATGAGCCCAAGATCACTGAATTCCGAAATCATTAAGGCCTTCAAATGACCAACGAACGGTCCACGGTCAAAGGGTTCAGCAACAACCCATAACCACCCACTCTCCCTCTCCCTCAACCCATAACCACCCACTCTCCCTCTCCCTCAACCAAAAAAAAACGTCCAAGCCTCTCTCCTCTCATACATGACACATCCAAGCCTCCCTCCTCTCATACATGACATGTCCAAGTCTCCCTACTCTCTCATGACGAACCTATGCCGAAGCCACTACCTCCTCTCGACGAGCAGCAGTAGTCGCACGTCGTCGCCTCTTCTTCCTTAGCCAACGCATAAAAGACATCCTAATCTTGGGTAATTTCTTCTACATCCTTTCCATCTTCTTCTTCTCTCATTCTTGTTTGATGTCTTCTTGTTGCAACTTTGAAATTTGGATTGTATGAAAGTTCTTTTAATTGTTTATTTTTGTACAAGGATGAGGAACATATCAAAAGAATTTCTTGAAATCATGGTTTTCTTTTCTATCTTGATGTTTTCATGGGTTATTTAGATTATTACATTAATCTAAAAAATAATAATAATAATAAAAAAAAAACTCATCAATTAACTGTAAAGAAACTCTAAAATCAGCGGCATTTTTCTTCTTCTTCTTCTTTTTGAAATTAAAGAATCAGTTGTAGTTTTGTTTGATCTATTGTTTGTTTTATGTTTCTATCTTTAGAATATATGGATTCAATGAAAGATTGTATGATTTATATCGAAAGGCTTCTTGACTTGTTGGAAAGAAATTGAGTTGTTATTGTTTTCCTTTCTTATCTCAAATTTCATTTGGTATAATTATTGATTCGTAATCAATGAGTAAGTTGGGAGCTTATAGTTGCATGTTCGATTCAATTTGAAGCCTAGTGTTTCTTTCTTTGCATTTGCATCAAGAGTGGTTTCTTATCTTGATTCAGTAAAGATGAAAATGTTGGAGAGCATAATTGTGCTTTGTGATTCAAATTATAAATGTATGATCTTTGAATTGAGAAAAAGTGTGGTTTTAGAAAGGTAAAGTGTTTTGATAAGTGTATGTGTATTGAAAATGTTTTGTATAAGAAAGGTAAAAGCAGAGTGTTTTAGAAAACTTAGGCGTTGGAAAGAAAATGTGTTTGGAAAGTGTATATAGTTAAAGGTGAAATGCTTTAAAAAGAGAATTGTGCTTTTTTTTTTAAGATAAATTGTTTGATAATTTTTTTTTATTTGTTAAGAAGTTAAGTGTATATGTATTGAAAACAAAATGTGTAAAGGTGGTGATGTAGTGGAACTTGTGTATTTTTGGAAGGTGGTGAAGTGGAATTTATGTATTTTGGAAAGGGTGATGTGGCGAACTTATATGTAAAGGTAGAGATTTAGTTGAATTTGTGTATGATTTGGAAGAGAATATTGTAATGATTTGAAAGGAAAAGTGTGTGTGTGTTGAAAAATGAATAAAGTGTGTGATATTGGAAAAGCAAAAAGTGTATATATTGAAAAAGGAAGTGTATGAGTTTTGAAAAGGTAAAAGTGAAATTTGTGTGATTTGGAAAGATGAAAGGTTTATGTTTTGAAAAGTAAAATTTGTGTGTTGAAAGGTATTTTAAATATTGAAGTGTATAATAAAGTTTTGAAAAGGAAGAGCGTACAGTATGATTTTTTTTTTTGGAAATGGTGAAATGTGTAAGTGTAAGAGGTAAAATTTTTGTTTTATGAAATTGTGTAAGTTAGGGAGAGTGAAAGTGAATGTTAGAAAAATATAAAGTAAATTGTCTAAAGTGAAAGGATTTCAAAAGCAGAATCAACAGAACTGGTGTTCAAGCCCGAAGAAAGGTACGTCTTTATTTTCAGTAAATTTTAATTATTATTATTATTATTATTATTATTATTATTATTATTATTAAACATGCTATAATCCCTGTTTACCTGTCTTCTTTATTTTATTGGCATGGACTACGAGGAACGGTACTGATCGAGTGGACAAAAGTCCAAGGAGCTAATGACGTCACTCGCCTCTATCCAACCGGGTAGAGGTGCTACGGGCGGAACCACCGGGTCGTAGCCCCCGGTGACTGTGAGTATTTCTAAACTTAGAAAACCTTTAGGGACCCCTTGATGTGGTGTGCGCGAACCTTTCCCTTTTAGGTCCCTGTAGTAACTTCAATTTAATTAGGATTACTTTTTGCTCTTAGATCCCTAAACCCCTTTACATGTACGAAATGTCCTAAGGGTTAGTAATAACAAATTTTTATCCAATATATCAGTAGTGACACTTAAGGACAAAAATTAAGGACCGGGTCTTAGAAAACTTAGACTTTGGATGCATGTACACTTTAAAGTAGAGACATATAACATAAAAAACTTAGTGACATTTATTATTATTATTATTATTATTATTATTTTTTTTATTTTTATTTATTTATTTAATAAATGAAATTTAATTAATTAAAAAATTTCTTTTAAATAATAATTGATTTAGGATATATCAAAACCACACTTTCTAATACACACACTTAGAATTATTTGCTAGGACAACCGACTCTAGCTTTAGGTTAGGCCGGTGTTTTTTTCCTTACTACAATGTGACGGGCTTTTTGTCGAGTTTTATTGCATGCTGGTTGTAAAATGTTGATTTGTTTGTTTATTTACTATTACTGCACTCTGAGATATGATTTGGTTGACGATTAGATTACCCGTAGGTTAGGAGCGATCTGGTTGTTAATAAAATTTTCTGCAGGTGGCCACACTCATGCAGGGTAGATGAAAAGGGGGCTAATTAATCAATAATAAATAAATACTACAGGTGCTTCAGCTGCTTAGCCCCCAAATCAAAAGGAGTGTGGCCAAGTGTGGCTAATTGATTTAATTTAAAATGCATATATATATAACTGCTTGGGATGATTTTTGCTTAGGATAACCTTGCAGGTGGTCTAGATTTTCTTTCTTTTTCTGTGAAATGTAATGTAAATGTAAATGTATTTGAAAATTATCATAAATGTGAAAGTGATTTTGAAAGTGAGATATTACATCCAATTTGGAATCCAAAGAAAGGAGAATATACCTTAAATGATTATTCTCTTTTATTTGGAAAGCCAAATTAGGATGATTCAATATCCAAATAGAAAAGAAAATACCCCTCTTAGGGATGAGTTTCTTTTCATTTGGATATCCAGAACCCGACGGACCTGAGAAGTTCGTAGAAGAAAAAAAGACAGAACGAGAAGATTGAAGAAAGAAGATGAAGAAATGAAGATTCAAAGAACAGTATATCCCATTTCAAAAATCACTTGCGTCATTCTTAGGATTAGAATCCGAGTTTATTGTCAGTGGTGCCCGGCCACTTTACTTTTCTTTAAATTTTGGGTGTAATATGGACATTGGACATTGGACATTATATTTGGATTATTAAAAATTTATTTGTTTACATTGTTTGTGCAGTAGCTTTTTTTAGGGCCCTTGCATGCCGTGTTTTGTTTTAACCTGGATTCAAATCAGAGAGATTTTTTTCGTAAGGGTACGCTTAAAATTCTTTTACTTGTAATTAAAAATAAAAATTTTTAGGCTCACATAATAACTCTAACGTTCTAAGAAGTAAGCTCGGGACCACCGAGAGTCAGCATAAGCATATTATTACTTTCTCTTCCTTGTTAGGCACCTCCCCGCCTGCGGGTTTTGGCAGACCACTTGACCTATGAGGGTGCAGTTCTGTCAAGGGGAAGTTGTGCAATCTCTAGGGAAAAACTTATTTTCTAAGCCTAATTTTTAAACTTCTTCATTATCATTTTATGCATTCGAGTCAATTAGCATGCATTGCATTAGATACAAATTAAAAAGAGTCTAAAATATTAATTGCATTTCTAGACATTTATCACCCTACATAAGTTGAGAGGCCAATTAGGATCTGTCTTAGATGTCAGCCCCCAATTCCTTAAAACTTAAACAACATCCCTACCCATCTTTCATAAGAGACTGGACACATGATTTTAAAGCGCCTAGGTGGTTAGCTGGCTCCCCAATCCAGGCCGGGATAAGTCCAGATTTGCACTTTATTAGTTAGGTTTGGGTCACTATTTTATAGTACCAAAATTAGATTTAGGTTCAGAGGCGGATTCTTTTTAGATCTTAAGTTCTCACCCTCCGGGAATATAAAATCCCAAATTTCTAATAAAATGTCAACTCAAACATAAAAATTTCTCTTAAAATGTAAAGCCCAACATAGGATAGACTCAGGTTGTTTCTGAGCTTCTCAGAATCCGACGCCTCCTACTTTTCTTCCTTTGACCCGCTAATAAATGTTCAACATTGAGCTTTCTCCTTAAAAAAATCCTACTTCTATTTCCTTGTCTTCTACTTTGTAGTCAAAAGGGTATGAAATCACTGCTTTAATCGAGAGTTTTCTTAGGAGTATCCCTCCTAGGATGTAATTAACTATAGGAGCTTACTCATATAGGGATTTGAGAACCCCAGACTAAAATAAATCTTGTTTTATTCGTATAAAACAAGGGAAGAATCTTTGGGAACGTAGATATTTTTAAAACCTTATTTCTAATTTTGAATAGACTTGTAGAATGTTATTATTATCTTTTCAGATAATATAATATTATACTTGTTATATTCAACTTTAGAAATAATGAATTTTATAAAACTCATTCTCGCTTTTGGATATCTTGAAGAATGTTATGTTCATCTTTTAAGATGATATAATATTTCTCTTGCCATATCTAAATAAAAGAAAGAATAAACTTTTTTCAAAAAATGTATTTCTATTTTTAAACATATTTTATAGAATTTCATGTTCAACTTTGAGATGATATGTTATTCTTTGAACTATGTTTGATTATAGAAATATCAATTTTCAAAACCCTATTTTGATATTGAATCCATTGTAGAATATTGTGTCAATCTCTCGAGATTGTACTTTATTCTCAATGCAGTATTCGATTACAAAATAGGAGAAATCAAAATCTGCGTGGTGAGACATAATTTTTCTCACCAAGGTTTTTCTAGCGACTCCGCTGGGGATCAATCAGTGTTTTATACCCTTTTCGTAGGTAGTATACTTATGCTTGACATAGGTTGTAACTAATTTTCTTCCGCCCGTTCTTTTATTCATTTCATTCTTGGATAATTCGGCCGGTATCTAAAAATTTTTTTTTAAGAGGTCTTATTTTGGACCCCGTTAGAAAACTAATGGGAAAATTCTTTGTACGACCTTTTTGTAAAGAAATTTTTTTTGCTAATTCGAAATGTTGCAGTTACATTTTTCTTGTAGCTTGATGTTTGACTTAGCACTGGGTCAAAAATCCCTTTGCCCAATCTTTAGTAATATGTATAGTTACTTCTTTTAGTAACTTAATGTATTATTTGGATTGAGTCCGAATAATTTTAAATATTCAAAATTTTAAACTTCTATGTCCTATATATATATATATATATATATATATATATATATATATATATATATTATTTTTTTTTATTTATAACTCGATATGTGGCTGGACAAATCTCAAGAAAATTTGAGCTTTTAAATCAAAGTTTTCTCCTTATCTAAATCAGCATATTATAGTTATATATTTTTATAGCTTAATATGTTTGGTAGGACAAGGTCCAAAAGCTCAAACCTTCAAATCAAAACTCTGTTTACTTGTCCTATTAACATATTGTAGTTACATGTCCTTTGTAGCTTGATATGTTTGCTAGGATAGGGTCCATAATTTGATATATGCAAGATTTTCAAGATTAAATTTGAATTTAATTTGAGAAAAGTTTGAAGGTTCAAATACAGGTAAAGCTTATAAAAATAATTTTTGCTAGAGAAAATAGCAGGTTGATTTCTTTTAAAAAGAAATTTATCTCTATCTTCCTTAAATTGTAATTAAAACTTCATTGTGGTTGACTCCTCTAAACACTTAAAGAATAAGACTTATGGTTATCAATGCTAAAATGAAAAGTGTGTTCCCTCCCTCCCTCCACTTGGATGGATTAAGGCTTTAGATGAAGATATATTTAATCTCATTTTCTTTTGGAACCTCAAAATACTAAAGTTTAACCACTTTTTGCTAGGTTCCTAGCAATCGCTGAATTAAATTTAAATATATTTTCAAATCTTCTATACAACCATATTATGATTTTTCTAATTTTAGGAATGTATAAATATTGGTTGATATATTGAAAGTTTGAAAATTATTCTAAATTCCCTCACCTTTTAACCTTCTTGTAGGTTAGAGTTTAATATGCCTATAAATCCTATTTCCTAAGAGTACTACATGGATACGATGATTTATCCTCTACTATGTGGTTTAACTCTGATAGAAAATGGATCTTAAGGCATGTGATAAAGATAAATGACCTATTCAATTATACAAAAAACCTTTGTTTACCATGTGCAGTTTTCTCTTATGGTAATATTTTTAAATTAAATATTAACTAAGTTTACTCTTGGCTTTATTACTCCATTTGAGAAAACTCATGACCAATTCTTGTTAAGATTGATCATCTTAAGTTCCTCTTTCAGTCAAAGACTTGGGATAATTCAAGGTTCTTTATTAAGGCTAACCCATGATATAATAAACATTTCTTTGTCATGTGGCTTTTTCTTAAAATTAATTGACACGCCTTGAATTAATACCGAGTCAGGAGATTTTATAACATCTTTAATAGTTTTTCCTCTTCAATAGTGATAAAAATTTATCATATTTGGGTTCACCCATTATGATATTCAGAAATAACTTCTTTTAAATTAAGATTTATGTCAAATTGAAATTGGAGGAAGTGGAAGTTTTATTCATCTTTTTATCGTTATACATCTCATAAACATTTTGCGAGTTGATGAATTTATTTTATAATTATCTCAACTAAGTTGTTTATTCATACTATAGGATCGGATCCAATTTGTAAATCAATCTTCCTTGTATAAGAGTGTTAATTTTTTTTTTACTCTTATACTTGGAAGATGATTTTACAACTGAAATAATAATTACAAGATTTAAGTAAAGGAAGCCTCTTAAAAAAAAAAGTGAAGAAGAAAAGAAAAGAAAAGAAAAGAAAAAAAGAGACACATTCATTAAATGTGTAGCAAAAAAAAAAAAAAAAAAAGTGGCTTCCCTTTCTAAATCTTGAATATCATAGGACCTATTCATCCTTTAGTATTTTTAACACTTGATTTTGAGAATTTAAAATTTTGGTTCATCATCAAGCAGTGATGTTCTATTAGATGTAAAATATATATCATATAAAAGATTTGGAAATGTTGAATTTCTACCTCAAATTTGATTCTCTTTTGATATAATTCTTAATTCAAAAAGAAGAAAACCCCAGTTTTGCTTGTAGGGAGCTTTGATCTGGGTTAACAAAATCTAAATCTTGAGACCTCTCTAGTTAGCAACTTGAGTAGGTCAGTTCATATATTCAAATCATTTTCAAGAAAAATTACATAGATGATCAATCTAAATGAAATTGTAATGGTGCTGATTGTGCATTATTAGGTTTCATAGATCAACCTAATTAAGATACATAAACAAACTATTATCCAAAATGAAATATCATCAACTCTCTTTTGAACATCTTTCAATTTGAATGAGATTCTAGACTTGGTCCTGATGCTGAATGATCTATAGTGATATTTATGAATATAAAAATCACTTTCTTTAGATTCAAAATTTTGAAACTAAACTAAAAGACATCCCTTAGTTGGCTTTGAGATGATTATCTAATGTTATCATTCACTATTGAATAACTATAACTTCCAAATTTAAATCTATTATTGACTAAACTAAGATGTTAGAACATGAGGGGTTCTATCCTTAGTGATGTCGATAATACCTTTATTTGAATATTTGTCAAACTTCAAAACAAAATCAAGCTACAATTTGACCTAGTTGATTATTGACTTATCTTGGATGTTAGAATTGGAGAGATTCTATTCCTAATAAAGTCTATGGTAATTTCATCAAAAAGATATGAAATTCAGTTCAAGATATATCTTCACTTTACCATAAACTAGAATCGAATGTTAGAGTCCAAACAACTCTATCCCCATTAAACGATCTTTCTATAGCATTGAAATTCAAAATCTTTGAAACTACATTTTTCTTTAAAGAAAATTGTTAAGTTTTGGATATTTTGATTAAACTCATTATGGTCATATTCAAATAATTTAATTTAAGAGGAGTCAACCAATCTTTCGTTAAGTTTTTGAATCTTTTCCCATGTTATTTTTATTGGATGAAGATGATTAAAACTTAATCATAGTCAAATTTAAATCTATTATTGACTAAACTAAGATGTTAGAACATGAGGGGTTCTATCCTTAGTGATGTCGATAATACCTTTATTTGAATATTTGTCAAACTTCAAAACAAAATCAAGCTACAATTTGACCTAGTTGATTATTGACTTATCTTGGATGTTAGAATTGGAGAGATTCTATTCCTAATAAAGTCTATGGTAATTTCGTCAAAAAGATATGAAATTCAGTTCAAGATATATCTTCACTTTACCATAAACTAGAATCGAATGTTAGAGTCCAAACAACTCTATCCCCATTAAACGATCTTTCTATAGCATTGAAATTCAAAATCTTTGAAACTACATTTTTCTTTAAAGAAAATTGTTAAGTTTTGGATATTTTGATTAAAACTCATTATGGTCATATTCAAATAATTTAATTTAGGAGGAGTCAACCAATCTTTTCGTTAAGTTTTTGAATCTTTTCCCATGTTATTTTTATTGGATGAAGATGATTAAAAACTAATCATAGTCAAATTTAAATCTATTATTGACTAAACTAAGATGTTAGAACATGAGGGGTTTCTATCCTTAGTGATGTCGATAATACCTTTATTTGAATATTTGTCAAAACTTCAAAACAAAATCAAGCTACAATTTGACCTAGTTGATTATTGACTTATCTTGGATGTTAGAATTGGAGAGATTCTATTCCTAATAAAGTCTATGGTAATTTCATCAAAAAGATATGAAATTCAGTTCAAGATATATCTTCACTTTACCATAAACTAGAATCGAATGTTAGAGTCCAAACAAAACAACTCTATCCCCATTAAACGATCTTTCTATAGCATTGAAATTCAAAATCTTTGAAACTAAACTACATTTTTCTTTAAAGAAAAATTGTTAAGTTTTGGATATTTTGATTAAACTCATTATGGTCATATTCAAATAATTTAATTTAAGAGGAGTCAACCAATCTTTCGTTAAGTTTTTGAATCTTTTCCCATGTTTATTTTTATTGGATGAAGATGATTAAAACTTAATCATAGTCAAATTTAAATCTATTATTGACTAAACTAAGATGTTAGAACATGAGGGGTTCTATCCTTAGTGATGTCGATAATACCTTTATTTGAATATTTGTCAAACTTCAAAACAAAATCAAGCTACAATTTGACCTAGTTGATTATTGACTTATCTTGGATGTTAGAATTGGAGAGATTCTATTCCTAATAAAGTCTATGGTAATTTCGTCAAAAAGATATGAAATTCAGTTCAAGATATATCTTCACTTTACCATAAACTAAAGAGTCTAGAATCGAATGTTAGAGTCCAAACAACTCTATCCCCATTAAACGATCTTTCTATAGCATTGAAATTCAAAATATTTGAAACTACATTTTTCTTTAAAGAAAATTGTTAAGTTTTGGATATTTTGATTAAACTCATTATGGTCATATTCAAATAATTTAATTTAGGAGGAGTCAACCAATCTTTCGTTAAGTTTTTGAATCTTTTCCCATGTTATTTTTATTGGATGAAGATGATTAAAACTTAATCATAGTCAAATTTAAATCTATTATTGACTAAACTAAGATGTTAGAACATGAGGGGTTCTATCCTTAGTGATGTCGATAATACCTTTATTTGAATATTTGTCAAACTTCAAAACAAAATCAAGCTACAATTTGACCTAGTTGATTATTGACTTATCTTGGATGTTAGAATTGGAGAGATTCTATTCCTAATAAAGTCTATGGTAATTTCGTCAAAAAGATATGAAATTCAGTTCAAGATATATCTTCACTTTACCATAAACTAGAATCGAATGTTAGAGTCCAAACAACTCTATCCCCATTAAACGATCTTTCTATAGCATTGAAATTCAAAATATTTGAAACTACATTTTTCTTTAAAGAAAATTGTTAAGTTTTGGATATTTTGATTAAACTCATTATGGTCATATTCAAATAATTTAATTTAGGAGGAGTCAACCAATCTTTCGTTAAGTTTTTGAATCTTTTCCCATGTTATTTTCATTGGATGAAGATGATTAAAACTTAAGCGATCATAGTCAAATATTATAAGAAAATTATCAAATAAAAAAATAAAGCTTTCACTTTTTAATGAAAATCAAACTTTTTTTAATCATTATGAGAATTTGATATTCCTTAGTGCTTTCACTATAAAGGATGCTCAAATATTCTCCTTGTTCTTCAACAACTCATGCAAAAGTTAAAAATTTTTTTAAGGAAAATTTTATCATGCTACATTTAGTTCTCCTAGAACATGCAAATGAGGACTCTAGAAAATTCATATGATTTTCTTTGAGTTAATCAAAACAAATTCAATCATTGAATCAATCTTTAAACAAAATCTTGCATTTCTCCTTTGGTGGTCGAGATGCTTTGTTAAGTCTTTACTTATCAAAGATGATCAAACTACTCCCCTTTTATTTTTCTCATATATGATGATCCGATATAAAAACATAATCCCTAGTGGATTATTTGTAAGTTATAAAGATCATTTATAATGAAGGATAAAACAAAAATTTAAATCAAAAGATTTTCAAATCTATCAATCATCAAAATGTTTTTTCTTTCCCTTCTAGAAAATGACATATATAAAAGCTTATGATCTCTAGTAGAACATTTGCAAGTTGTCAATGTCATTTGTGGTTGAGGGAAAAGATTCAAAGCTTTAAGGAAATCAACTTTACTTTAAAAATTCACCATCCAGTTTAAATCAGTCTTTGGTCTAAGTCCGCTTTTACGGCATCCTACTGACTTTCTGGCTTATGTCCGCTCTTACGGTAGCCAATCTAGTTTAAATCAGTCTTTAGGTCAAGTCCGCTTTTACGGCATTCTTTTGGCTTTCTGGCTTAAGTCCGCTCTTACGGCAGTTAATCCAGTTTAAATCCGTCTTTAGGTCTAAGTCCGCTTTTACGGCATCCTACTGACTTTCTGGCTTAAGTCCGCTCTTACGGCAGCCAATCCAGTTTAAATCAGTCTTTAGGTCTAAGCCTGCTTTTACGGCATCTTATTGGCTTTCTGGCTTAAGTCCGCTCTTACGGCAGCAAATCCAGTTTAAATCTGTCTTTAGGTCTAAGTCCGCTTTTACGGTATCCTATTGACTTTCTGGCTTAAATTCTGGCTTAAGTCCGCTCTTACGGCAGCCAATCCAGTTTAAATCAGTCTTTAGGTCTAAGTCCGCTTTTACGGCATCCTATTGGCTTTCTGGCTTAAGTCCGCTCTTACGGCAGTCAATCCAGTTTAAATCAGTCTTTAGGTCTAAGTCCGCTTTTACGGCATCCTATTGGCTTTCTAGCTTAAGTCCGCTCTTACGGCAGCCAATCCAGTTTAAATCAGTCTTTAGGTCTAAGTCCGCTTTTACGGTATCCTATTGGCTTTCTGGCTTAAGTCCGCTCTTACGGCAGCCAATCCAGTTTAAATCAGTCTTTAGGTCTAAGTCCGCTTTTACAGCATCCTATTGGCTTTCTGGCTTAAGTCCGCTGTTACGGCAGCCAAACCTGATTAAATTCGTCTTTAGGTCTAAGTCCGCTTTTACGGCATCCTATTGACATCCTTGAAGTTAGGAGTAAGCATCCCTAGTGGCATCCTAATCTTCATTCCAAGGAGAAGTATAAGCATCCCCAGCGGCATCTTCTCTTCATTAAATTGTAAATCTTAAATCCGTCTTTAGGTTTAAGTCCTCCTACGGCATCCTCTTGACATCTTTGGAGTTAGGAGTAAGCATCCCTAGTGGCATCTTCTCTTCATTAAATCTTAAATCTTAAATCGATCTTCTATGGTTAGGTGTGAGTCCCCACACTTAGGCTTCCTTTCCTTATGATCATCTGATCCTCTGAGGTTAGGTGTGAGTCCCCACACTTACGCATCCTTTCCTTACGATCATTCGCTAGAGTTGGAGAACGCCCCTCGTGGCACCATCCTAGTATAAATTTTAAATCTTAAATCGATCCTCTATGATTAGGTGTGAGTCCCCACACTTAGGCTTCCTTTTCATATAATCTTATGATCCTCTGAGGTTAAGTGTGAGTCCCCACACTTAGGCATCCTTTCCTCACGATCATCCACTAGAGTTGGAGAACGCCCCTCGTGGCACCATCCTAGTGTAAAACTTAAAATTTAAACCTTCCAAGATTAGATACAATCTTTTCCATAGGTTGCTTTCTTTTCTTAGAAGACGCCCTTTAGTTCGTTGAGTTAGGTGTAAGTGCCCACTTAATGGCATCCTTCCTCTTAAACTAGAAAGAAGACTCTAGTCTTATCAAAATCATTTTCAAAACAAAATCACATCAACTCTTACATTCCTTTCAAACTACATTCAAATCATAACATTCAACTTTTCAATATCTTGACTTTGTTAAATAAAACTAATTTCATTAGTTATTATTTGCTAAAGCCATCAATGCCAATATCAACTTCAATTCAATTCCTCAAACTCGAATCTCTATAAACTTTTCATTCTAAATTTTCTGTCAAACCCAAAATTCCTTCAATTTGTATACTCAAATCTTTAACTTCTACTATGGATCTAGTTGATCGTTTCGATCAACGCCAATACGCACGATAAACTTTGGCAAGTTTATCATGCCTATTGGGGGTCCATTTGTTGACCTCATTAGTCGAGGTCAATTTCCCCAGATTCAATTCTAGCACCTAAGTATTCGTAGCCTAGTGTAGACGTCGCCTTTAGGATTTCTTTAGGTGGACACCTAATGACGTAGCATCGACTCGAACTTACCACTCAGCTCGAATCAAAATCAATTCAATCCAATTCTAATTCAACCTCAAATCAACTCTTTTAAACCAAAATTTGCTACACCAATCGAAATGAAATAAAATCAAATTAACTCAAATTGAATTCAATTTCAATGGCTTCGATTAACCCGTTTTGACTCATCACAAGTATATATATAATAATAATTGATACGTCGTCAAAAATTATCTTAATCGGGCACGAATCTCGATGCAAAATCAAGTTTGGAAACTTCAAAAATTAATTCGGAGACCATCCCAACTCCGATTTCAGCAAACATATAGTCGAACTGAGCGTCTCAGGAATACAAACCCAACGACACCAAGATCAACCCAATCCGAGCCCAAATGAGTCCAAATCAAGGGCTCAAAGCGCTGTTGGAAGGTTCAAACCGCAATTTGAGTTACCAAACGGTCTCTGATTTTGACGACCTTATACTCAAATCGAACGGCTCGACGAGATGAATCCAATGAGCCCAAGATCACCGAATTCCGAAATCATTAAAGCCTTCAAATGTCCAACGAACGGTCCACGGTCAAAGGGTTCAGCAACAACCCATAACCACCCACTCTCCCTCTCCCTCAACCCATAACCACCCACTCTCCCTCTCCCTCAACCCAAAAAAAACAAATGTCCAAGCCTCTCTCTCTCATACATGACACATCCAAGCCTCCCTCCTCTCATACATGACATGTCCAAATCCTCCTTACTCTCTCATCATACGAACCTAAGCCGAAGCCACTACCTACCTCCTCTCGACGAGCAGCAGTAGTCGCACGTCGTCGCCTCTTCTGCCTTAGCCAACGCATAAAAGACATCCTAATCTTGGGTAATTTCTTCTACATCCTTTCCATCTTCTTCTTCTCTCATTCTTGTTTGATGTCTTCTTGTTGCAACTTTGAAATTTGGATTGTATGAAAGTTCTTTTAATTGTTTATTTTTGTACAAGGATGAGGAATATATCAAAAGAATTTCTTGAAATCATGGTTTTCTTTTCTATCTTGATGTTTTCATAGGTTATTTAGATTATTACATTAATCTAAAAAAATAATAATAATAAAAAAAAACTCAGCAATTAACTGTAAAGAAACTCTAAAATCAGCGGCATTTTTCTTCTTCTTCTTTTTGAAATTAAAGAATCAGTTGTAGTTTTGTTTGATCTATTGTTTGTTTTATGTTTCTATATTTAGCATATATGGATTCAATGAAAGATTGTATGATTTATATCGAAAGGCTTCTTGACTTGTTGGAAAGAAATTGAGTTGTTATTGTTTTCCTTTCTTATCTCAAATTTCATTTGGTATAATTATTGATTCGTAATCAATGAGTAAGTTGGGAGCTTATAGTTGCATGTTCGATTCAATTTGAAGCCTAGTGTTTCTTTCCTTGCATTTGTATCAAGAGTGGTTTCTTATCTTGATTCAGTAAAGATGAAAATGTTGGAGAGCATAATTGTGCTTTGTGATTCAAATTATAAATGTATGATCTTTGAATTGAGAAAAAGTGTGGTTTTAGAAAGGTAAAGTGTTTTGATAAGTGTATGTGTATTGAAAATGTTTTGTATAAGAAAGGTAAAAGCAGAGTGTTTTGGAAAACTTAGGCGTTGGAAAGAAAATGTGTTTTGGAAAGTGTATATATTTAAAGGTGAAATGCTTTAAAAAAGAGAATTGTGCTTTTTTTTTTTAAGATAAATTGTTTGATAATTTTTTTTTTTTTGTTAAGAAGTTAAGTGTATATGTATTGAAAACAAAATGTGTAAAGGTGGAGATGTAGTGGAACTTGTGTATTTTTGGAAGGTGGTGAAGTGGAATTTGTGTGTTTTGGAAAGGGTGATGTGGCGAACTTATATGTAAAGGTAGAGATTTAGTTGAATTTGTGTATGATTTGGAAGAGAATATTGTAATGATTTGAAAGGAAAAGTGTGTGTGCGTTGAAAAATGAATAAAGTGTGTGATATTGGAAAAGCAAAAAGTGTAAATCTTGAAAAAGGAAGTGTATGAGTTTTGAAAAGGTAAAAGTGAAATTTGTGTGATTTGGAAAGATGAAAGGTTTATGTTTTGAAAAGTAAAAGTTGTGTGTTGAAAGGTATTTTAAATATTGAAGTGTATAATAATGTTTTAAAAAGGAAGTGCGTAGAGTATGATTTTTTTTTTTTGGAAATGGTGAAATGTGTAAGTGTAAGAGGTAAAATTTTTGTTTTATGAAATTGTGTAAGTTAGGGAGAGTGAAAGTGAATGTTAGAAAAATATAAAGTAAATTGTCGAAAGTGAAAGGATTTCAAAAGCATAATCAACAGAACTGGTGTTCAAGCCCGAAGAAAGGTATGTCTTTATTTTCAGTAAATTTTAATTATTATTATTATTATTAAACATGCTCTAATCTCTGTTTACCTGTCTTCTTTGTTTTATTGGCATGGACTACGAGGAACGGTACTGATCGAGTGGACAAAAGTACAAGGAGCTAATGACATCATTCGCCTCTATCCAACCGGGTAGAGGTGCTACGGGCGGAACCACCGGGTCATAGCCCCCGGTGACTGTGAGTATTTCTAAACTTAGAAAACCTTTAGGGACCCCTTGATGTGGTGTGCGCGAACCTTTCCCTTTTAGGTCCCTGTAGTAACTTCAATTTAATTAGGATTTCTTTTTGCTCTTAGATCCCTAAACCCCTTTACATGTACGAAATATCCTAAGGGTTAGTAATAAAAAATTTTTATCCCATATAATAGTAGTGACACTGAAGGAGAAAAATTAAGGACCAGGTCTTAGAAAACTTAGACTTAGGATGCATGTACACTTTAAGGTAGAGACATATAACATAGAAAACTTAGTGACATTTATTTATTATTATTATTATTATTATTTTATTTTATTTTTAATTATTTATTTAACAAATTAAATTTAATTAACTAAAAAATTTCTTTTAAATAATAATTGATTTAGGATATATCAAAACCACACTTTCTAATACACACACTTAGAATTGTTTGCTAGGACAACCGACTCTAACTTTAGGTTAGGCTGGTGTTTATTTCCTTACTGCACTGTGACGGGCTTTTTCTTGAGTTTTATTGCATGCTGGTTGTAAAATGTTGATGTGTTTGTTTATTTACTATTACTTCACTCTGAGATATGATTTGGTTGACGATTAGATTACCCGTAGGTTAGGAGCGATCTGGTTGTTAATAAAATTTTCTGCAGGTGGCCACACTCATGCAGGGCAGATGAAAAGGGGGCTAATTAATCAATTCTAAGTATTTTCATACTAGCATGACACAACCTCCTATGCTACAACCAAGACTCAACGCAATAATTAATAAGCAAAATGAAGCAGCACATTCAATATTATTTAAATCAAGTATGTAGATATTAATAGTCCTTTTTTCCTACAAAATAATCTTATTATTTAAGCTTATAATGTAGTTATTTAATAAAATTTTTTTGTTGAATCCTTTATCACAGAGCTGATTGATGCTAAGAAAATTATATTTTAAGCCATCAATAAGTAAAATATTTTCAATCAAAAGGTTCTTGGAGTTTCCAATTATGCATGCGTCCACCACTTTCCTAGTGGTGTTGTCTCCAAGAGTTACCTTGCCTGCCACCCCGGCCTTCAGCAAAATGAATTGATTAGCATTTCCAATCATATTGCATGAGCATCAACAATTCATGTACCACATATTCTCATGAGGTCTTATGTGAGAGCGCACCTACAAAATCTTCAAATTTTATATTTAGGAACTCAAATAAGTTTGGGTTCCGTCTTATGGAGAGAATAATGTAATTTAAATGTGTTATGCTATAAATCATGTAAATTGGGTCTACATATTAAATGTGTTCTATGATGAATAGTACATATGTGGGATTTTATGTTCTAGTATGCCACATGAAAAATATCTAACACCGAGAAAAGTGTTTACTAATCTATTCGGGTTATAGTGCCTCTTCCAAGGTTTAAATAATGCATGCTAATTTAATGGATTATGAAAATTAAGCATTGTGTGTGATTTTTTATTTTCTTTGAAATCAATTGATTGAGCTTCTAAAAACTTATATGAATTTTCAAGAATTAAAATTTTTATTTTCAAAGCATGCTCCTAACTATCTAAATTAGTTACAAGAGTTACTCAGTCCTTATATGCAGTTTTTAGCTCAACTTGTAAGCCTTTCAGGGAATCATGCTCATCAATCTATTTAGAATAATTTTTGTTCAAATCATTAAACACATCTAATAATATCATGTGATTGGTATTAAGTGTAAAATGATATTTAATAAAAACTTCATTCTCTATTTTTAAGTTCAAAAATTCCAGTTTCAAATTAGCATGTAATTTTTAAGCTTTTTATAACATGAATGAATTTTCTCATAAACATCAAGAAATTCATAATATGTTAATTCACATTGCTCTTCTTAGTTAGAGTGACAAAGATAATTATTCGTCATCAAACACAAGTTTGTTGTCTCCTCTTCAACTACAGTTTCGGAGGAATCAGATGTAGAATCTGCCTAAAAAGCCTTTCGGATTTGTTTCTTATCCTTTATAAACTTAGGTTTTTCTTCACCCTTCTCCTTACTTGGGTGAGCTTTCATAGTTAGGCAATCAGCCTTCAAATGCCCTGGCTTCTTCTTTTCAAAATAGATAACGTTAGAAGAAACTTTAAAATTTTTATGGTTCTTACCTTTATTCCATTTCTAATGATGCTTTTTCTTTTTTCTTAAGAAGCTCTTAAATCTCCTAGTAATTAAATCAACGTCATCACTTTAAAAACAAGAAGAATTAGTGTTCGAATCATTAGCCTTCAAGTCTATATTTTTCTCCTTCTTTTTCTCCTCTGCATCAAGTTATTTTTGCTTCACTCCTTACTCATAAGTAATGAGTAATCCAAGAAAGTTATCTATAGAATAAATATTCAAATCATTGAATTCAGTTAGAGCAATAATCTTAGCATCAAAGGAAGAAAGTAAACATCTCAAAAAAAATTTTTTAATTACTCATAGTTTGTTAGCTCTCTTCCTAAGGCATGTAGGGAGGTTATTATTTGTGTAAACCTAGTATACATTTTAGATATTAACTCAATAGGTTTTATACACAAAAAAAAAATTAAAGACATGAAGTAAAATATTTAACCTAGATTTCTTAACTTTACTTATGGTTTTATAAGTAATATATAATATATCCCATATTTCTTTAGCAGTTGCACATGTTAAGACATGCTTTTAATCTTCAAATTTTAGTGTACAGAAAAAATAGTTTAAATGATTTGCATTAAGTTATGCTAGATCCCTATCATCAAAAGTCCATTCAAAAATAGGAATTTTAGTTTTATGAAATTTATTTCACGCATTGGTGTAGAATAATCTTCTTTTACAAGAATCCGCATGAGATAATCAATAAATTACAAAAAGTTGGACATGTAAGTTTTCCAAAAATCAAACTTTATTTTATTAAATAAGGGTGGTCGAGTAATGGAATACCCTTATGCTGTGTTCCAGTTACCAAAGTTAGCCATGGATCAAAATTGAAAAGTTTTTTAAAACTTGATTTTATGAACCTTGCTCTGATACCACTTAAAAGTTTGTTAGGGTTGTTAAGCCCTTATGACTCACCCAAGGCTAACCAAGAGGGGGGGGGTGAATTGGTGGTTTTAAAAAAATCTTAAATAAAAGGCAAGATCTTCTTAAGAACCATTTCGAATATTTTAAAACCAACACGATCAAACTTTGATATAGAAATGTTTAATAAAATAAATTAAAGATTTTAACCATACAATCAACCACAAAAAGTTAAGGTTTGGAAAATAAAATGCGGAAAGGTGAGAAGAAAGAGCACACCATATTTTATAGTGTTTTAATCAACCTTACCTATGTCCACTACTTAGAGGCACCCTTCAAGAATTGCACTAATAATTATAGTGTCTCTCCTTTTGGTCCCAAAATAAGGCAGAGAAGACATTAAAAAATCCTTTTCACTAATTCAATGGAGGCATAAAACCCATACTCCTTTTTCTTCCTCTTGAAGAAGTTAGAGAATCTTGATCTAATATTGATGAAGACCTCTCGAAAACCACCAAGGAGCCAAGGATGTTGATTGGAGAAGATGACTTGAATCCTAACTTTGAGCAACCTTTGTGATTACCTAATAATCTCCCCCTCACAAGATTCTCTCTCTCTCTCTCTCTCTCTCTCTCTCTCTCTCTCTCTCTCTCTCTCTCTCTCTCTCTCTCTCTCTTCTCTCTCTCTCTCTCTCTCTATTGCAAGCTCTCCTTATCCTTCTCTAAGATCTCTTAGGTCAGGATAATAACAAAAGATATTTCCATCAAAAACCAAGAGAGTTTAAAAAAAAGACCTTAAAAAAGTCCTAATTTCAACTTACCATCAAAGATCATCCTGGATAATTAATAGATCATCCTGTATGATTAGTTTAAATTAACTATTCCAACGAAGATGATTTGGGTTTGTTATACGATTAGATCACAGTATTTGTTCTGATCATCTAATATGATTTAGAAATCATCTCATATGATTAGTTTAAAATCATATATTATCATTTAACAGATAGTTGAGGATGCCAAGAGATAAATTGGGATGATATTGAAATATAACTTATCATCCAGGCTGATGTGAATATCTTCTCATATGATTAGTTCAAAACCATACAATATCATCTAATAGATAGCTTAGGACGTCTAGGAGATTCAGGAGAGAACTAAGGTTTTTCATACATATTATCCAGGATTATTTTGTAATTGTTCAGGACAATATGATTGATCAATCTAGCCTTAATTATTTTCCTTAATCACCTGATTAATTTAGTCATGATTGATATGAATCATCCTAGATGTTCAAAATTGTCCTATATAATTAGTATAATTTTGAGATATTAAAATCTTTCCTAAATGAGTAAGGCTGCTAATTTTTTGTGATTTGAGCATACCATCTAGGATGAGGGGATTATCATTTACGATGATTTGCTTAAGCAAGTTTACATGACTTAGATTCCCTAGTTAGGGTATCTATTTTGTTGATTGTCTAGGATGATATAAAATTATCCTGTACGATTTGATCAAAAATAGGAAAAAAACACTAGCTCACTAAATTTCTTCCCCTGAGTGTGTATGTGCAAGGTTACTTAGCTTCAGGATCCACCGAGATATATTTGACTCAAGAAAAGATAAAAGATGAATTTAAATAAAAATTACATACTGAATTAATCCTAGTTTACCTAATCTTGAACTGATTGACATTCCAAGTGAACTTATGGACCTAAAAGCTTAGTGATTAGGGCATATAAAATAGATATACAAGAATGATCGTAGTTAAAAATTAATAATATTAACTATCATCAAAATCATAGAACTTGGGTCTAGATCTACAATAGGACTCAGCTTCAGATTCCTCAAAAATAGAAGCAAGGGAGAAAGCCACAAACTAATGCTTAATGGTAGACAAGCTTGATTAATCAGATCAAGAGGAGGTATGTGACTTAACCTATGATGCGTTATTCGAAGTTTTTTGAGAAAATTCATACTTCATATAGGAAACTCAAAAAGTTACATGCTAAGTTGAACTTAGATATTTTTTAAAAATTACAAAAGGAGCATGAAATTCTTAGGAAATATCATGTATTGATTGATAGCAATCATAAAAAATTATTGGATGGTTCGATAATCTGAATAAAAAACATGAACTATTGAAATCATCACATACTTAACTTGAAAATGTTTTAAAACATTTATGGATGAATCTAATTTTAGAGAGAATTATTTAAAAGTTGATAATACTACTTTAGAAAGTGTTAACTCATATTTTAAAGTTGAACTGAAAGCTCTTAAGGAAATAGGACACCCCCACACCTGAATAATTTTTCAATCCTAATTAGATACCTAAAAATTTAAAATATAGTAAAAAACAATGAAATTTACATAGATTAGTAAATCCTTTACCTATAGTCAAATATTTTTTCTTGTGGAATGATTAGAAATATTTCCCACACTTGCTCTATACATAATAAAACATATCTATTATGGAGACCTAAGATGCATAAAATATTGCTTATCAAACATGCATCTAGATTATTATTGTCAAAAGGTGAACCCAAGCTTATTTGGGTTCCTAAGTCTAACGTTTGATCATTTTATAGAAAGGATCTCATACAAGATCTCGGGAGAACATTTGATACCTGATTAAAGCATGTTAAAAGCATATGACTTGTGATAAGACAAAACTTATATCACTAGAAGTCAGGAATGGACGTAAAGTTACAGTGGGAGACAATACCATAAGGAAGGCAGTAGGTACAAGTATGATTGGCAACAAGAACAATTTTTTCATCGAAAATGTCTTATTGGTAGAAGAATTAAAGCATAACTTGTTAAGTATTAGTCAGCTTTATGATAAATATTATAGTATTAAATTTTTTTCCGACAAGCTACATTATAAGCCAAAATGAAATTAATATGTTTCATGGAAATAGTGTGAATAATGAGTAAATGCATGATATGAATTTTGTTAAATATTTTAATGCTTTTTGTCTTAAAATAATTATCGATGATCATAGTTATGGCATAGGAGACTGTCATGCAAGCATGAAAATTCTTAAAAAGAATACCCAAAAAGATTTGGTTAAAGGGATATCAAAATTAGACTTCACTAATGATCACCTGTGTGATGCATGTCAATTAGAAAAATAAGTGAAGTCATCCTTTCATTCCATTAAAAATCTTAGATCTAGTAAAACATTGGAAGTCCTACACATGGATCTTTTTGGATCGGTTAGCATTGTGAGTCTAGGAGAAAACATTTTTGAGTTTGTTATAGTTGATATTTTTTTATGATTTACTTGGGTTAAATTCTTATTTCATAAGAGTGAATAAATTAAGAAATTTAGAAGTTTTTCTACTTAGATTTAGAGGAAATTAGGGTGTCAGATTTTATTAATTTAAAGTGATCATAGAAGAGAATTTTAAAATGAAATATTTAACAATTTTTATTAAAAATATGGAATTAATCAAAATTTTTTAGCACATAGAACCCCTCAGTGGAATGGGATTATTGAAAGAAAGAACATAACATTAATAGAAGCCATTAGAGCCATGTTGGAAGAATACTCACTTTCAAAATTATTTTGTGCTGAAGCGGTTAGTATGGATTGTTATATTCTAAATAAGGTGAACAATAGATCCAAATTGAATAAAACACCTTATGTACTTCTTAAGGGAAGATTGCCTAATCTTTCACATTTTCATGTTTTTGGATGTAAGGTATTCATTCACAATAATGGTAAAACTTCTTTAGGAAAAGTTGATCCTAAATCTGATGAAAGAATTTTTCTTGGATATTCTAGTAATGGAAAATCCTATAGAGTTATTAATAAGAGAACTTTAGTAGTTAAGGAGACCAAACATGTTATTTTTTATAAATTTGGAATTTTGAAAGAACCAAGGTTGGAAGATGATTATATTAAAACTGTCTCCCAAGGAATTGAAAAGTCAAATTTGGAAGAGAATGTTAGATTAGAAAACCTTTTGCCTGCAGAGTTAAAATTTTCTAAGAATCACCCTAAAGAATTGGTTTTAGGAGAAATTAATGAGGGTGTTAGAACTAGGCATGGACTTAGCAAAGAACTGAACCATTCTTCCTTTATATCAATTATTGAACCCACTAATATAAATCAAGCACTTTCAGATAAATTTTAGATTTTGGTCATGTAGGAAGAATTAAATCAATTTGTTATGAATGATATTTGGGAATTAATTGAATGGTCTAAGGATCAAAGTATTTTTGGAAATAAGTGAGTGTTCAAAAATAAAATGAATTATTTAGGTCTGGTGATTAGAAATAAGGCAAGATTGGTAGCCAAGTGATATAATCAAAAAAATGGATTGATTTTGATGACAATTTTGCCCCAGTAATTAGACTTGAAGCATCTAGTCTTTACATGTTTTAAAGATTTTAAATTGTATCAAAGGGATGTTAAGAGTTCCTTTTTTAATGGGGTGATATAAGAGGATGTTTATGTTGAGCAACCTCAAAGTTTTAAAAATTCTAAATTCCCTTTATTGAACTCATTTCTGTATGAGATCATCAGGACCTTCCAAATTCTTGATTATACATCTAGTGGTTGATAGACTTCCACCTGTCAATCACTTCAACAAATTCAAATCAAGTCATTAAAGTTCAAATTAAGCTTCAACTTGGTATTCAATCTTCAACCATTCAGCATTTAATCAAGTTTCAATCATCTGCTATTGTAGCCTCACACTGCAAGCACCTAGCCTAGTAAACTATCCAGAATAGTGCACTATCTACCTTTGACCTCAGTCAAAGTCTAAAACTCATCAATTAGAGTTTCCTGCACCAAATACATATTTAATGTGAGCCCATGGTGTGAGACTATTTCTAAACCAGCTCAAGACCCATCTTAAGTGCCACCTTGCATGCCATGTCACATGTTTTGACCAGTTGACTGGTCAAACCAATCAACTATGGCTTAAAAGATCCTTAAATACTTAAATCTCTTGGGTTAATCTAATCCATTCTAATTAAAACCTCCCCAGCAGCCCTAAGGAGCTTTAGAACATTCCAAGATCCTCACCCAGCCCTTTGATCAGGATCAGATGGCTCCTATCACTCCCAAGTGCTTATAAGAGGACAAAATGACCTTTACATGTCATTGGTCCTTTTGTACTTTGATTTTCTGCCCCCCCAACTGCTCCAAGCTATATGGCAGCATCCTAGCAACCTGCCAAATGCATCCCAGCCATCCAATAAGTCCTGGTTTGTTTGAATTGGCCAAAGGAAGCAAAAAGAGAGACATTCTCATCTCCACCTTCTCTCTCTACACTCAAGCTCTCCAGAGAAGTTCTTTTTTTTTGTTTTGGCTCTCCTATATCTCCTCTATATTTCTCCACCCAAAATCTGACAACTGAAGGCGGCCGGCGATGAGATTCCGGCCAAACCGAGCCTAAGGACTGCATGTGCTCGAGATCTAGACCTCCTCAACCTTTGAAGTCTTCTAGAGAAATAATCTAGGACAATCAACAAGTTCAACAAGCCCTCAAGCATCAAAATCCAACAATCCAATCAAGGTAAAACCCTAACCCTAGCTTAATATACTTAGCTCTAATTAGCTTTTTACAAAGTTTGTTTTAAGCCAAAACAAAATACCCCCATTAATGCTCTTCATAAGGGCATTCTATCTTTAAAATTTCAAGTCAAATGGTTAAGCCAATTGACAGAATGAGTCATTTTACTCGATCTAGGTTTTGGTTCAGAACTGCATGTGCTACACGTTTTCTGTGCCATTGAACACAAGATCAATGGCGCAGGTCAATCATCCGGGGGATTGAAATCACATCTGAGCCGTTGTTTCATTTCCACGGGAGATCGAACAGTCATCGCACCCTGCTGACGTGGATAAGTGATTCCACGTGGTGATGATTGGCGGTGGCGCCAATCATTGCCAATGATTGGGCTCCGCCACTACGGTTTGCATGAACCAACCGCACACTGCCACGTAGTCCCCGCCGCCCCGTGTTTTGGTTGGACGAACCTGAAGCCGCCACGTGGCCTCCGCCGCTGCTAGAGTTTATTAAATGGTTTTAATTAATTTTAAAACCATTTAATCAACAGCTTGTTTTTGAAAAATCATAGAAATTTCATTTTTTATCAAACATTTAAGCATTTTTTGTCAATCTTCTCATATTTACATCTCCTTTATTTTAAAATAAAATTATACTATTTTTATTATTATTTTATTATTAATTTCAATAATACAAAAAATCTTCTTTTATTTTTAATTATTTGTATATGAATTATTTTGAACAGAAATTTGTCATGAATATTTTTTAGCATGTTTCTGACTTTTTGTAATTTTTCTATTTATATTTGAACTATATTTTGTGAGTTAGTAAATTTCTAAATTTAAGAATACTTATATATTATATATTTTTTAAAATTAAACTATAAATAAATTTAAATCCATTTGCTTGCATTTGGGCTTTCTTGGAATCTTAAACATAGCCCAAGCTTGAGTGAATAGCATTACTGGGGAATGATGATTAAGCAATGAGTAGTTATTTTATTAATTATTTATTGATTAATCTACTAATCAATTAAGCTTTTGTTGCATATTTAGGGTGCACACACCACCTAGCTTAGGCTCTCCTAGTTTTAAGGACTTGATTGTGTTGCTATGTATATTTTCTTACATGTTGTTCAAGGGTTAGTTAAAACATTGATTCAAACCTACTAAACTTAGTGACATCATTAAGGATAATAACTAAGGTTATCTCTTAGCTAACTTAGAACAATCTAGGTGAACATCACACATCCCTTTTTGGGATGGAACATAAACTTAGAAAAATAGTGTCATATACCTCTTGATCAAATTCACCTTGATTGTAGATTAATAGATCTTATAACAAGTAGTAGATTTAGGTGACCCTTCTTTAAGGGTCATAATTTTCTATAAACACATATGAATTCAAATAAATCAAATAAAATTCATAAAAAATTATAGTCAGCTTCACTTAATCCTAATCAACACTAAATCAAATATTCAATCATGTAAAATCAAATATAAACTAAAATTTCATTAATTTTATTAAACCTTTAATTAACCCTTAATTAAGCCCCCAAAACTTCAAAAAATTCTAATAAATCAAATTTAAATAAAACAATTATGTGTAATACCTCAATCTGACTAGATTTGAATCCTTAACAAACTAAAATTGAAACCAACTTAATTTGACAGCAAACCTAAACTTAATTTAATTTTAAGTGAAATTCAATATTTAATTAATAATAATTAAAAAATTCCAAAAACTTTCTAAACACTTGTAAATCTCTCCTTATGTCATTCCTGACCTTTGGAGTTGATGTCAAGGAGTTTGGAGACCATTTGGATTCAAAACCATAAAAAGGCCTTTAATTAAACAATTTCAAAAATTCCATAAATAGTCAAAACTTCAAAAATTCATAACTAATTCAAGAAAAATCCAAATTGAACAAACTCAATTGCATTCAACTCATAAAAATGTCTAGTATTTATTAAAAATATTAAATTTCCATAAGATCATTAATTTTGAAAAGTCAACAAAATGATCAAACTTAAGTCAAATTCAAGCTAAAACTTCAAACCTTCATAACGAAATCCAGAAAAATCCAATTTTAGCGTACTTACTGTCTAACAACTCATCTTAAGGTATAATATTTTGATAAAATAATAAATTTCCATAATTTAACCTTAATTAAAAAGTCAATTTGAACCACTTGATTAAACGATTAAAATAATCCAAAAAATTCCAAAAAAAAAACTCAAAAATTGTTTTAAAACACCAGAAATATTTAACCAACTCTTAAAACCAGCAATCAGACACTTTTAAATAAAATCTATTAACTTTTAAACCTTAATCAACTTAAGTTACTTGATCATACCGGGTACCACTTGGTAAGCCAGGTCTACGAGACTATTAGCTTAGCCCCCAGGAAAGCAAAATAAACTTCTCGGCCTCGGTGAGTAACAAAGGTGGTATTCAACCAACAATTAAAATCAATCTCAAAATCAATTTCAAATCATTAAAAATTCTAAATATTATAATAAAATTCATTAAAAATTAAATTAAATTTTGATTCATTTAAACTAAGTTAATTTGATAATTTGATTAATTAAAATTTATTTTAATCAATCAAATTTGATTATTAATTTAGATTAAATGAATCAAGGCTTCTATGCCTAAAGCTTGATTCCTATTCGAGGGCTTTAGGCATTTTTTATTTAAAGAGGCCTTTAATACACATAAATAACAAAGAGATCTCTTATGTATTGTGCACGACTCCTTTTAGGAAGGCACTAATACATTTGAGATTTGGAGATCATCAAACAAACTAATAATACACAGACCTTATGTGGCATACACGACTCCTTAGGGAAGGTGTGTCACATTACATTTGTAAGGTCCCTTTCTCCTTCTCTAATAAAAATTTAGGGACTCTCAAATGATATATGTCTTTCATATAAGATGGGTATTCATTCTAAAAGTCCTAGGACTTATAAATTGATAACTTTCTGCACTTAAGAAGTTATCAATCTATAAGTTCTTTAAAACTAAATCAAATAACTCTAATATCTAAAATTGGAATTAAATTATAATTCAAATACACTCAACTTAAATTACAATTAAATTTCCCTTTTGGCATTTAATAAATAAACCATAATAATACATGTAATTTAAACAATAAGTCCTATAGGACCTATCCAAGCGACACGACCTCTTTCACACACTTAGATGTTTGCTTGGACACCAACTTTAGCCTAGGCTAGGCTGGTGGATTGTTGTGGTTTAATTGTGGGTGTCTTGCCTAGAGGGCACCTATGTTTGTCTGCTTACTTTCTTGTACTTCATAGCTTGCATATTTATTTTTCTGTTAGTGCACCAAAGAGCGGAGTAAATAAGTGAGGGCCAAGTCTTTACTTTTCTGCATATATAATTATTCACAACGCACTCATAGCATGCATAATTATACAACTGCTTTTACTTTTCTGTACTTAATTTTCTTACTTGCAAAGTAGAAGGTTCTTAGGATCTGATGTACTTGTAAAGAAAAATATAAATCTTTATTTTCTTAGATCTGTCGTATATAGATTGAGTTTGTAAAGTGTCTAGAGTCTATAAAAGAATTAAGAATAACTGCATACATATACAAATGGGACTCCAAAAAGTAATATCCTCCCTCAAGAGGATGTTCCTTTTTGAAATTCCATAGAGAACTTGGATCCTGAAGACCATAAGCAGTTGTATTTAATTATATTCTCTCATAGGCTTAGAACCCAGGTTTGTTGTCGGTGGGACCTGTCCACCTTTGTTACAAATTCAGGTCCATGAACTATGTTTTGATGATTGTCAAACACTCTTACTTGACTTGGACTGTCTTTTACTACTGACTTTTCAGGAATCAAAGATCGGACAGAAAAATTGAGCTAGCTCAAGATGGGGTAGATTAGGGTTGAGTTAGTCTGTAATTTTTTCTTTACCCTTTTGAGTCAATTGTAATCTTTGGTGTGATTAATGCAAAGTAACCCTACACACAAACACTTAAGAGACTTAGAATTTCTATTTTTACTCAAACCAGCCAGGACGATATTTTACATCGTCCTGGACGATCTGGCTTAAAATAGAAATTCTAATCAGGGGTTCTTAATTAAGGCACCCGTCATTAGCAAATCATCCTGGATGATACGTGTATCGACCAGGATAATAGGATCAAAATAGAAAGAAATTGCCGCCATAAATAATTAAGGTATTCTGTATTTTTGGCAATCGGCCAAGACGATCTTTGATCGGCCTGGACGATATTCATAATTATGCCTTAATTAATCAGACAAATCAAGGAAAGTCATTAAGGATGATTGATACGATCACATCGTCCTGGATGATCTCAGGATCGGACAGGATGATATATTCAAAAACCTTAGTTACTTCTGGACGATAAATATCGGCCAGCACAAATTCAGGGGGATACTCTGGATGATTTTTCTTTGATTTGAACTGATCATCTTGGATGATCAATCCAATTTTCAATCGTCCAGTTTGCATTCAGGGCGATGCTCTGGCGATCTTATAAATTTATACTGATCAGCTAGGACGATGTCCATATCGGCCTGAACGATATAGTCGGCAACTTGCAATTAATGACCTCCTTTGAAGCTCTTCTATTTAAGAGTTCTTGTTCAACATTTTTTAACAATATTTTACTGCTGCCTAGACCTGAGAAGACCTTGAGGAGAGAAAGAGAGAGAGAGAGAGAGAGAGAGAGAGAGAGAGAGAGAGAGGATCTTGTGAGTGGGAGCTTGCGAGGAGATTCACAAGGGTTGCTTCAAGGATCACTCCGCTTCTTCTTTATCTAGAGTTTCTCATCCGTGGAATGGTCGGTAGAGGTATGGATTCAGCATCTGATTGTGGTTCTTTGCCAGCTTCAGGAGGAAGCAAAAGGAGATAGGTTCTCTGCCTTGTCGGGGTGGTAAAAAGAGGTTCTTTGTAAAGGCTTATCCTCCTAGCTATGGGGGCTAAAGGAGAGTCACGAGTGTAGTGCAATACTCGGAGGGCACCTCCGGGGAGTGGTTGTAGGTCGAGTTGACCGAACCACTATAAATTTTTGTGTTCTTGTTTCTTGCAACCGCACTTTAATTTCCACACTTATTTTTGTGGTGTGATTTTGGTTTATGTGATTTTTACTTCATTGTGAAAAGAATTTTTAAAATACCAATTCACCCCCCACCCCCTCTCTTAGTTAGCTTGGGCCAGTTCTATAGGGCTTAACATCCCTAACAAACTTTCAAGTGGTATCAGAGCTTGATTCATAAAAATTAGTTTGAAAACATTTTGAATATTGATCCATGGCTAACTTTGGGAATCGTAACACTACGGAAGGGTATTCTATTATCCAACCTCCCCTGTTCGATAACCTACCTTTTGATTTCTGGAAAACCCGCATGTCAACTTTTTTACAATCTACTAATTATCGCATGTGGATGATTATCAAAGAAGGTTATTCTCCACCTTCTCGTAAAATAAATGGTGTTAAAATTGAAATTACTTTTACTGAATGGACTTTCGATGAAAGAGATTTAGCCCAATTAAATGCAAAATATTTGAACTATTTTTTTTGTGCTTTAAAATCTGAGGATTACAAGCGTGTTTCTACTTGCAAAACTGGTAAAGAAATTTGGGATAAATTGTGTATCACTTATGAAGGCACTAATGAAGTTTAGCAAACTCGTTTGAATATTCTCTTGCATGACTACGAACTTTTTCATATGAAACCATCTGAATCTATTTCTGACATGTATAATAGGTTTACATAGATAGTCACTTCACTGTATGCATTAGGAAGAGAACTTTTAAACTATGAAAAAGTAAACAAGATTTTGAGATGCTTGCCTTCGTCATATGATGCTAAAATCACTGCAATCACTAAAGCTAAGGATTTGAACGCTTATTCTATTGATAACTTACTTGGCTCACTCATTGCTTACGAGCAAGGAGTGAATCAAAGAAATCTTAATGCAGGTGAGAAGAAGAAGGAGAAAATAGTTGCACTGAAGGCGCACAAATATGACTTCGATTCTTCCGGGTCTGAGAGCGATGAAGTTTCCTTCATCACAAGGAAATCCAAAAGCTTTCTAAGGAAGAAGCAAAAACATCATTGGAGAAAAGGTAAGGATCATAAAAATTCTAAAGGATCTTCTGATATCGTTTGTTATGAAAGCAGGAAACCAAGACACGTGAGAACTGATTTCCCTACACTTATAGATCACTCAAGCAAAGGAAAGGGTGAGGAGAAACCTAAGCTAAGGAAGGACAAGATGGGAGTTCAAAAAGCATTTTGGGCGGATTCTACATCGGACTCATCGGAGACGGAACCAGAAGATGAGACATCAAAATTGTGCTTGATGGTGGACGACAATCTTGATCAAGAAGAGGTATGTAAACTTTCCTACGATCAACTCCTTGAAGTTTCTGAAAAGATTCATGCATCATATAGGAAATTAAAGAAAACACATGATAGCTTGAAATTAGGGTTCTTGAATCTACAAAAAGAGCATGAAATTTTGACTAAAGACCCTCAAACGATTGATTCAAATCATATGACTTTACTTGATGAATTTGATGAGTTAAATAAAAATCATTGAAAATTAATTGAAAAGCATGATGCATTAAAATTTTCACACACATCACTTGAATCTGATTTTAAGAAGTCTAAAGAGATGGAGAAAAATTTGAGGATTGAAAATGAGGTCTTAAAAAACACTAATTTGAAGATTCAAAATGAATTAGAAACATATAAGAAAACTAGGATGACTCCTACTTTTGATCAGTTGCCAAGACCTAGGAAGAGGCATTATAACTCAAACCAATTAAGAAATCTGTTTCCTGGAGTTTGATGTTTTTCATGTGGCATGCTAGGACACATCTCACACACTTGCAAAGTTCACCATAGTACACATTGGGTGTGGAGACCAAAGGTGCATGATCCACAACATACCACACATGCATTGCATTCTACTTTTCATAAGAAGGGTCCCAAACCTGTTTAGGTTCCTATATCTAACATTTGATAATTTTGAAGGAGGGCTCTCACAAAAGGCCTCGTGAGAGTATGTGGTACCTGGACAGTGGATGCTCTTGACATATGACTGGTGATGCAAATCAGTTTATTGTACTAGAGTCCAGGACTTGAGGCAAGGTTACTCTTGGAGACAACAACACCAAGAAGGTGGTAGGCGCATGTATAATTGGTAATTCCAAGAACCTTATGATTGAAAATGTTTTTACTGTAGATGGATTGAAGCACAACTTGCTCAGCATCAGTCATCTCTGTGACAAAGGCTTCATCGTGTAATTCTTTGTAAATTCATGCATTATAAGATTACGTAACAACACTATTTTGCAGGAAAAGAGGATCAACAACGTCTACATGTTTGATTTAAATAACATTGAATGTGCTGCTTTATTTTGCTTAAAAACAATGATTGATGATGCATGGTTGTAGCACCGGAGACTTTGTCATGCAAGTATGAAAACCCTTAAGAAAGAGACCCAAAAAGACCTAGTTAGAGGTGTCCCCAAACTCAAATTTTCAAAATACCACCTTTGTGATGCCTTTCAACTAGGAAAGCAAGTCCATTCCACCTTTCACCTCATTAAGGACATTAGCACCTCTAGACCTTTAGAAGTCCTTCACATGGATATGTTTGGACCCATTAGCACGGCCAGCTTGGGAGGGAAAGTCTATGGTTTTGTGATTATTGATAACTACTCAAGGTTCACTTAGACTAAATTTCTTACACATAAAAATGAGTCTTTTGAGGAATTTAAAACTTTTTCTACTTGGATTCAGAAAAAGCTAGGTTATGAGATTTTGACCATCCATAGTGATCATGGGGGAGAGTTTGAGAATGAAAGATTTGGAGATTTTTGTGAGGACAAGGGGATTAGCCACAATTTCTCAGCTTCTAGGACCCCTCAGCAGAACAGGGTAGCTGAAAGGAAGAACCGGACCATGGTGGAAGCCGCTAGAGCCATTCTTGCTGATTATTCACTTCCAAAATACTTTTGGGCTGAAGCGGTTAACACAGCTTGTTATGTATTGAATAGGGTGAATTTTAGAGCCAAATTAGAAAAGACACCCTATGAGATCCTTAAGGGTAGGACACCCAATATTTCCCACCTTCATGTCTTTGGTTGAAAGGTTTTTATTCACAACAATGGGAAATCTCACTTGGGAAAATTTGATCCTAAATTTGATGGAGTATTCTTAGGATATTCTAGTGTTGGGAAGTCTTTTAGGGTGTTTAACTAGAAAACTTTGATGGTGGAAGAGACAACCCATGTAGTTTTTGATGAGTCTAATCCTAGGAAATCTGGAGTTGAAGATGATGATGATGTTGGAGAGATTACAAAAAGAGTAGAAAATTTGGGGAAGGGGGTAGAACACCAAAATAATGAAGGAGTAGGAGAAGTCACCCAAGGAGTAGAAAATATAGATTTGAATGAAAGGTTTGGTCATTCTCACACTTTTGCTTAGAAATTGGAGATACTCTACAAGTTACCCCAAGGACTTTGATCTTAGGAGACCCTTCTAGTGGAGTTAAGACTATATATGGACTTAGGAAGGAGGTGAACCATTAACTAAGCCCTTACTGATGAGTTTTGGATTTTAGCAATGCAAGAAGAATTGAATCAATTTATTAAGAATGATGTTTGGGAGCTTGTAGAAAGACCTAAGGGACAAAGTGTAGTTGGGACAAAGTGAATCTTTAAGAACAAAGCGAATGATTCAGGAGTGGTGGTTAGGAATAAAACAAGATTGGTGGCTAAGGGGTATAACCAAATAGAAGGGATAGACTTTGAGGAGACTTTTACCCCTGTAGCTAGATTGGAAGCTATTAGAGTGCTATTAGCCTTTGCCTGTTATAAAGCATTTAAGCTTTTTCAAATGGATGTCAAGAGTGCCTTTTTAAATGGGGAAATAAAAGAGGATGTATTTCTAGAACAACCCCTAGGTTTTGAGAGTTCCCAAATTCCAAATTATGTTTTTTAATTAAAAAAGGCTTTGTATGGGTTAAAGAAGGCACCAAGATCTTGGTATGAGAGGCTTAGCACATTCTTACAAGAGAGGGAGTTTGTCAAGGGGAGCGTAGACACCACCTTTTTTCTTAGGAGAGTTGGAGATGATTTACTCATTGTTCAGATTTATGTGGATGATATACTCTTTGGATCATATAATAAGAAATTGTGTGATGAGTTTTTTTAAATAATGAGTAGAGAGTTTGAGATGAGTTTGATGGGAGAGTTGTCCTACTTTTTGGGGTTTAGCATAAAATAATTAGAGGATAGAACCTTTTTAAATCAAACAAAATACATAAAGGACATTTTAAAGAAGTATGAGATGGACAAAGATAGGCCAATTAACACTCCCATGACTTCTAGTGCTCCATTGGATAAGGACCCAATTGGTAAGTTTGTTGATCAGAAGAAGTATAGAGGTATGTTTGGATCCTTACTTTACTTGACTGCGAGCCGACCTGATATTATGTTTAGTGTTTGTCTTTGTGCTAGATTTCAAGCTGACCCTAAGGAATCCCACTTGACTGCAGTTAAGAGAATTTTTAGATACCTTTTGGGGATCCAAGGCTTAGGGATTTAGTACCCTAGACACAACACTTCTTTTGAAATTATTGGATTTTCTGACTCTGATTTTTTAGGATGCAAGGTGGATAGAAAAAATACTTCAGGAACTTATCAATTCATAGGACAGTCTCTGGTCTCATGGTTTATAAGGAAGCAAAACTCTGTTGCACTTTCCACTGCTGAAGCTGAGTACATTGCTCTTGGAAGTTGTGTAGCCCAAGTCCTTTAGTTCAAACAACAGGTATTGGATTTAGGATTACCTGTAGGCACTATCTCAATCTTTTGTGACAACACTAGTGCCATATGCATCTCTAAGAATCCTATCCAACATTCAAGGACTAAGCACATTGACATTAGGCATCACTTCATTAGAGATCATGTGACTAAGGGAGACATTGAGTTACACCATGTGACAACTGAAAATCATTTGGCTGACATCTTTACTAAATCAGTGGCCTTCGACACTTTCAGCTCTTTAAGGACCAGATTGGGTGTGATTGACATAAATGCATAAAACCTGATCTTTAATTTGCTTTCTTTTGCTTTTGTTCTTTTTCTTTTAACTTGTTTTCTTTCTTTTGCTCTTTGTTTTCTTTTCTTTTTCCTTTTACTTTGCTCTTTTTTTTGTGTGCTTTCTTTTGTGTGCTTTTTAAAGTTTAGTTTTCAAAATCATCGCTGAAATGATATCATATGCCTTGTCTTTGCTTTTGAAAATTTATAGTCAATGATTTTACATCTCTTAATCTCTTAGATGGTAAAAATATCTTGTGATTGTGTCTCTTTCTCTAACCTATTTTAGTGGCATAGTTTTCTTTTCTAATAAAAAATATATTTCAAATTAAAGATTGTGTATGAAGTTAAGATCTTTTCTTAAGCTTGCTTAAGCAAATCTATCTTGTATTTATAATGCTTAAAGTCTTTTTGTCACATCAAGATCCCTCATTACTCTTGTCTTTGATTATTGATTTTGTTTGTGATAATTCTTCTTTATGTTAGAGAGAGAGAGCCCCTATTCTCTAATATCTAGAAGATATACTCACAACTAAGCATTTTTAAGAATTGTAAAAGAGAATGGAGCTTGCCAAAAAAAAAATTGGCCAATGATGCCAACAAAAGATGCGCAATGACGCCAAATTGAAAAATTATATATCAAAAAGCAAAAGATGTGCACAAGAACCAATCAATTGACAAGAGCATAAAATGAGCCCACTAAAAAGTAATCTCCTCTCTCTTTTCAAATCCTTAAAAAACTTAGAAGTTTTCATGTATCAAAGGTTTGACTTCGATTGTTTTGAGATTGTGACAAATTTACTTTGATTCATTATTCTATAAGATATTTTTTCTTAAACCAAGTAATGAATTGATTCTTGTTCCTCATATCCAACTGATTTTTTGAGTTAGGTCATTGACTTCAAAAGATAATTCTACCCTAAGAAAAAGTCTGAGCTAAGGATAATCATGATTGGATATTCTAACGTTCTTTGGATTATTGATGTTGTTAACTCATCAACTCACAAGTTTTTAAAATCAATCACATGAAATATTACATGATCTTCATGCCTTGGTAAAAAAAAAAAAGAAAAAAAAAATTTTGTGGTTCTTGGTTCCCTCCTTTTTGAGATGTCAAAAGGGGGAGTAGTTTTGGGATGTAAGGATGTTTTTTTTTTTTTGCATTTTCAATTCTTGCACTTTCGATTTTACACTGCTATTTAGTATTTTTCCATCATCAAAAAGGGGGAGATTGTTGCAAATTCAGGTCAATGAACTATGTTTTGATGATTGTCAAACACTCTTACTTGACTTGGACTATCTTTTACTACTAACTTTTCAGGAATCAAAGATCAGACGAAAAAACGGAGCCAGCTCAAGATGGGGTAGATTAGGGTTGAGTCAGTCTGTAATTTTTTCTTTCCCCACTTGAGTCAATTGTAATCTTTGGTGTGTCTAATGCAAAGTAACCCTACACACACATTTGAGAGACTTAGAATTTCTATTTTTACTCAAATCGGCCAGGACGATATTTTACATCGTCCTGGACGATCTGGCTTAAAATAGAAATTCTAATCAGGGGTTTTTAATTAAGGCATCCATCATTAGCAAATCATCGTGGATGATACGTGTATCATCCAGGATGATAGGATCAAAATAGAAAGAAATTGCAGTCATAAATAATTAAGGTATTCTGTATTTTTGGCAATCGGCCAGGACGATCTTTGATCGGCCAAGATGATATTCACAATTATGCCTTAATTGATCAGACAAATAAAGAAAGTAATTAAGGATAATTGATACGATCACATCATCCTGGACAATCTAAGGATCGGCTAGGATGATATATTCAAAAACCTTAGTTACTTCTGGACGATAAATATCGGCCAGCACAAATTCAGGGCGATACTCTGGATGATTTTTCTCTGATTTGAATTGATTGTCCTGGAAGATTGTGAAATTGTCCTGGACGATCAAGCCAATTTTCAATCTTCCAGTTTGCATTCAAGGCGATGCTCTGGACGATCTCATAAAATTTGTACTGATCGGCCAGGATGATGTCCATATCGGCCTGGACGATATAGTCGGCAACTTTCAATTAATGAGCTCCTTTGAAGCTCTTCTATTTAAGAGCTCTTGTTCAATGTTTTTGAACAACCTTTTGATGTTGCCTTGACCTGAGAAAACCTTAAGGGGAGAAAGAGAGAGAGAGAGAGAGAGAGAGAGAGAGAGAGAGAGAGAGAGAGAGAGAGAGAGAGAGAGGATCTTGTGAGGGGGAGCTTGTGAGGGGATTCACAAGGGTTGCTTTAAGGATCACTCTGCTTCTTCTTCATCTAGAGTTTCTCATACGTGGAAGGGTCGGTAGAGGTATGGATTCAGCATCTGATTGTGGTTCTCTGCCAACTTCAAGAGGAAGCAAAAAGAGATAGGTTCTCTGCCTTGCCGGTGTGGCAAAAAGAGGTTCTTTGTAAAGGCTTCTCAACCTAACATTGGGGGCTAAAGAAGAGTCACGAGTGTAGTGCAATACTCGGAGGGCACCTCCGGGGAGTGGACGTAGGTCGAGTTGACTGAACCACTATAAATTTCTTGTTTCTTTCTTGCTTCCGCACTTTAATTTTCGCACTTATTTTTGTGGTGTAATTTTGGTTTATGTGATTTTTAGTTCTTTGAGAAAAGAATTTTTAAAATACCAATTCACCCCCCCCCCCCCCTCTTAGTTAGCTTGGGCCAGTTCTATAGGGCTTAACATCCCTAACGAACTTTCAACCTTTACTTTACTGCAGACCCTGGGATGTATTATGTAAATTCTATATTAATAAAATCAGCTCTCTTTTATATATACACTATTTCATACATCATCAACATTCGTATAGATTTTCAATTTTTGTAAGCATATTATCCTACATTAGATTGTTTCTTTAACTATTCCTTGATTCCTAGGATAGAGCCATCTCAAATCTTGCATTCAAAGATGAATTTTTGTGATTAGGATTGTTAGCTAGAAACCCACTCTAGGCAGGTGGTATGTCCATAATGTATACACTATCTCTCTGCAAATTCTTTCTTATGATTAAATCTAAACTCTTCTAAATTCAATATTAGAATTTATAATCTAAAGCGAGAGCATGAGTTTAAATTAGCCCAAATATTTAGTTAAATTTATATATACTTTTAAAAATAATTAGTCTTCATTTAAATCGAGAGTATTCTCTTAGGAGATGTAATTAACTATAGGGACTTGCCCCTATAGGCAGTCTATATCCCAGAATAATCTAAATCATATTTTAGTTTTCTTTCTAAAGTAGGGGAAAGATCTGTGAAACGTAGATCGTGCTTTATTCATATTTTGAAAATTTATTTCCACAATCAAAGGATAGGTAGATAATTGACTTGCTATTACAAGCAGGTCAAATATCTTCTATATTTGATTATAGAAATAAATTTACAATTCATTAGTCTAATCGGGTCGATAGGATAATATACTTATCATCCTTTAGGATGATTAGTATATTCCCTATGCTCCGCCTGATTAGAAGAAAGAATTGTAGTCTTCTTTCTTTCAAATCAATAGAAGGATATTAGTCTACCCCTCGGGGTGGTATAATATCCGATAATGTAGATTTGATTGAAAGAAAATACTAAAATATAAATAAAGCGAATCATGTGGGAAATTATTTATTTAAAATAAATATGAAAAGCATTTTTTTAAAATTAAAAGTAAATTAAAAATAATTTCTCACACCCTTATCATATGTTTAAATTTAAAAAAGGCATTATATGAACTAAAATAGACACCTATGGCTTATTATGAGATGTTAAGCACTTTTCTATAAAAAAGATTATTTGTGAAAGGGAGTGTGTGTTGCAGATCTATTTTCATTATTTATGATTTTGATGATAGGAAACACTCTTATTTCTCTACGACTGCCTTATCTACTGACATTTCAGGTCCACACGATCAGAGTGTAATTTGGAACCAGCTCAAGATTGTGTAGACTAGGTCTGAGTCAGTTTGTACCCTTTTTCCTTTCTTGAGTCTATTATATTTGGTGTGGCTCCTGATGCTTTGTAACTTGGAAGATTTTTGACTGTTCCCTAGAGTTTACTATTTTTGGTAACATCTCCAGGACGATTAGTTCAAAAGAAGAAACCCTAATTAGGGCATCCTCATTAAAGCAGCCGTCATTATGCAAAACATATCATCCTGGATGATTTTGTATCGGCCAGGATGATACCTCAAAATAGAAAGAATCTTCCGCCATATCTATTTAGGAATTACTTATTTTTGGACATCGTTTAGGTGGATCGTCCAGGACTATAAAACATCGTCCAGGACGATCCAGGGAAATTTTTTCAAAATTTCTCTAGAATTTAAGGAAAGCAATTATGACTTGATTGGATGATCAAATCATCCTGGATGATCGCAAAATCATCTAGACCGATACGCTGGACAATTGGACATCTGATAGCTATTTTTCAGGGTGATATTCAGGATGATATATTATCGTTCGGGACTATATGAACAAATTTCTTCTGATCGTCTCAAATCATACCGGCTCATTGGGCTTATTTTGCTCTGATCGTACAGGACGATATTAGTATCATCCTGGACGATAATGTCGGCAACTTTCATTAATGAGCTCATTTTGATATCTTCTATTTAAGCTATGACATGATGAAAGTCTCAAATGACACTAGAAAGTGCTCTGATACCACTTGAAAGTTCGTTAGGGATGTTAAGCCCTATGAACTTAGTCCCAAGCTAACCAAGTGGTGGGGGGGGGTGAATTGGTATTTAAAAAAATTCTTTTCACAAAGAACAAAAATCACATAAACCAAAATCACACCACGAGAAAAATAAACAATGCTGAAATTAAAGTGCGGAAGCAAGAAACAAGAACACCAAAATTTATAGTGGTTCGGTCAACTTGACCTACGTCCACTCCCCGGAGGCGCCCTCCGAGTATTGCACTACAAACGTGACTCTCCTTTAGCCCCCACGGCTAGGCAGAGAAGCCCTCACAAAGAACCTCCTTTTTGCCACCCCGGCAAGGCAGAGAACCTATCCCCTTTTGCTTCCTCCTGATGCTGGCAGAGAACCAACAACCAGTTGCTGACTCCTTACCTCTACTGACCCTTCCATGGACGAGAAACTCTAGACAAAAAAGAAGCAGAGCGATCCATGAAGCAACCCTTGTGAATCCCCTCACAAGCTCCCCCTCACAATATCCTCTCTCTCTACCTCTCTCTCTTTCTCTCCTCAAGGCCTTCTCAGGTCGAGGCAGCAGCAAAAAGGTTGTTCAAAATGTTGAACAAGAGCTATTAAATAGAAGAGCTTCAAAGGAGCTCATTAATTGCAAGTTGTCGACATTATCGTCCAGGCCGATATGGACATCGGCCTGGCCAATCAGTACAAAACTCAGAAGATCGGCCAGAGCATCGCCCTGAATGCAAAATTGGATGATTTAAAATTGGCATGATCGTCCAAGCCGATCTCACGATTGTCCTGGCCGATCAGTTCAAATCAGAGGAAAATCATCCAGAGCATAGCCCTGAATTTGAGCTGGCCGATATTTATCATCCTAAAGTAACTAAGGTTTTTGAATAGATCGTCCCTGCCGATCCTGTGATCGTCCAGGACGATATGATCGTATCAATCATCCTTAATTACTCCCTTGATTTCTTGGTCAATTAAGGCATAATTTATGAATATCGTTCAGGCCGATCAATGATCGTCCTGGCCGATTATTTAAAAATACAGTATATCCTTAATTGTCTATGGTGGCAACTTCTTTCTGTTTTGAGCTTATCGTCCTAGCCGATACACGTATTTTCTAGGTCGATCTTTTAATGTCGGCTGCCTTAATTAAGAATCCATATTTAGACTTTCTGTTTTAAGCCTGATCGTCCAGGATGATGTAAATATCGTCCAGGCTGATATGAGTAAAAACAAAAATTCTAATTCTCTCAAGTGTGTGTGTGTGTGTAGGGTTACTTAGCATCAGTCTCTTTGACCATTACAAATAGACTTAAGAAGAGAAAAAATAAAGTACAGACTGACTCAACCCTAAACCTACGCAATATTGAACTGGCTTCGTTTGTTCGTCTGATCTTCGATTCCTGAAAAGTTAGAAGCAACATGCAATCCAAGAGAATCAAGAGTGTTTGTCAATCATCAAAACATAAGTCATGAAAATAGATTTGTAACACATGTCACTTTGTAAGTGTCTTTGACAGCCATTATAGCTTTGTTTTTTTTGGGGAAAACTTGAAGAGAGAGCTTGAAAGGGAGTGAGGAAAGGGTGGAGTTTGAGAGAGGGAGATCCGGTGAGGGGGGGGCCTCAAGGGAGTGTGGAGGGGTTCCACACGGTTGCTCCAGCAAGCTCTCACCTGAATACCGTCGGATTCAAGGCTTATCTCGAGGGAAGTTCATCTTAGAAGAAGATCTCTTTGGTGTCAAAGAACCCATCGACTCCGCCGCACCGGGGAAGGTGGAAGTGATTTTGTAAGGTCTTTTCCGCCTAGCTGTGGGGCTAAAGGAGAGACACTTAGTTTAGTGCAATACTTGGAGGGTGCCTCCAAGGAGTGGACGTAGGTCAAGGTTTGACCGAACCACTATAAATCTGGTGTGTTCTTTCTTATTATTGCTTCCGCATTATTTTCTTCGCACTTGATTTCGATGGTAATTTAGGTTTGAGTTTTATCTTTGGTTTAAAAGTTATCCAATTCACCTCTCTCTTTATTAGCCTTGGGCCAGTTCATAAGGGCCTAACATCACTAATAAACTTTCAAGTGGTATCAGAGCAGGATTCATAAAATAAGTTTTTGAAAGCTTTTGAATTTTTGATCCATGGCTAATTTTTGTAATCGTACTATTGCGGAAGGTTATTCAATCACCAAACCTCCTTTATTTAAAATATCTCATTTGATTTTTTGAAAACTCGCATGTCTACTTTCTTGCAATCAATTGATTTTCACATGTGGCATATGATTTTAACTGGTTATTCTTCACCGTCACGTGTTATAGATGAAATTAAAACTGACATTTCTTTTAGTCAATGGAATAGAGATGAATCGATGCTTAATTGAATGTAAAATCATTAAATTACTTTTTTTGTGCTTTAAATTTTGAAGATTTTATGTTAGTATCCACGTACACTACTGGTGAGGAAGTTTGGAATAAACTGTTGACCTCCTTTTTTTGCATTAGGTCTCTAATGGGATCCTAAAACAAGCTCAAACTCAAATCAATGCAAATCCCAGTCAATTCTACACCCAGATCATAGGTCCTAAGGTACAGTTTAAAGACCTTTTCTAGTAAATTTTTGGATACTTAAAAACCCAATTAAATGAACTCTGATTCAGGCTCTGCTAGTTTCATACTGATGGGACATGTCTCTAGAGTCAACCCTTCAAATTTGAGCCCATTCAGAGGTGTCTAACCCCAGAAACTCAATTGAAATCCATAGGCTGCAAAACTTTCAAATATTTACAGCCTATGCCACTAGACCTTTCATCTAGTGGATCCTGACCCTAGAGCTTCCTCCAAAGCTTCCAATCACTTTCAGACCTTCAATCATGATATGTTGATCAATAAACTGCATTTTTCTGGACTCATTTCAGTCCCTAGTGGTCATGAGCCCAAAATGACCAAAATACCCTTAGGGGGCTCAAATAGTGATATCAAACCAAATGAGCTCCAAACTGAATGCAACCACCTCCAATAAGGTTCAAATATCAAACCAAACCAGTTGGACCCATTCCCAACCCCTAGGTCAACATGGTTGACCAAGTTTAGGACCCTTTAGAGTCAAAATTGGTATTTTGACTGAATTCACCTCCCCAGACCCTGGGACCATATCCAATAGACTCAGAACGACATTTTAAAATTGTTAAACCTATTCCTAAACCTTGGACCCACCTGGTTGACCTAGTCAACATAGGTTGACCTAATGAGCCCTTAAGGTTTCAAATGAGTCATTTTAACCCATTGAACCCATTTCATACATCAAAACAGCGCCAAACCATGGCTCAAGTATTTTCCAATCATGGGCCAATAATATCTAAGTCATGTTGACTTAGTCAATTCATCAAATCATGGTCAAACTACCTAAAGTCTTCATCTTTTGGCTCATATTCAAATCCCATGGCTTGATTTTCATTCCAAGGTATTCCAATCAATGAATGTAGCCATCTTCAATGCTACATCAACTGGTTTGACCCTATGTTGACCAGTCAAAGAGTCAACAAAAGTTCAAATAGGCTTAAATGGTCAACTCGATCTATCAAGCCTTACCCAGCTCAAACCAGTCCCATCCAGACATTTGGAGAGACCCTAAGAACTATCTTGATGCCACCTCAACCCCTTTGACCACCCTTGACTGGTCAAGCAGTCAACTAAAGCTAAATTGAGCTCTAATGGTCAAACCCGATCAAACCAAAGCTCCTAGACTAGACCAAACCCATCCAGACATCCTAAATGATCTTGAAAACTTCTTAGGACTTAGCTTGCTCAACTCACCCATGTATTGGCTCCCTAGCTCGACCAAGAGCTTAAATGAGATCTAATACTCAACCCGACTCACCAAAGTCACTCGGTTGAAACCTGGCCAATCCAGCCGTTCAAATCAATTTTGGATTATTCTTAGAGCTTGCCTAACTCATCCCAGCAATCTGTTTTGTCCCGAGACCAGCCAAATAAGCTCGTGGTCCCCCTCATGCACATGGAAAGGACATCCATCCTTGCCACCTGAGCATCACGCTCTCTGTTCCTCTAACCATTGGAGACACATATCTTGCATCCAAGCAACGTCCCTTATCAATCCTAGCCCTTGGTTTTTGCTCCAGCAGCTGGAATAGGCAAGAAGGGCGGGATTCATTGATTATACACTATCTCTCATTCAAATCACTGCACAAAGTTTTAGATATTTCATTTTTCTTTCCTGAGCTCCTAGCAACCGTCCCGACAATTTTCCAGTCATTTGGAGATCACCGGCGGTGAGATCGAAAGCAAACCGAGAGAACATTCATCCAAACCATTTCAACTCTCTGTAGGATCGTCTTCCAACCTCGAAGTCTTCAAGGGATCAAAATGCGGACAATTAACAAATTCAAAAATATCTAGACCATTCATAGTCCTCATCCATAGCTTGGTAAATTCAAAACCCTAGGTTCTTATCTAGGTTTCCAAATAGGCATCTATCTAGGGAGTTTTAAAACATGAAAATTATCCCCCATTCTTGATATAATTTACAGTCACCTAGATCTCACTGATTATGCCATTTAACTCTCTATAGATGATGTTTAAAACATTTTTTTTTAAATTAGGGTTTCGGGTTCTTAAGCTCAGTGATGAAATCAGGGCCGTCCGTCTCTTCTGTTTGTCACGGACGGCCAGGATCTCATCCAGATGAACGCTCGACATCGAATCTCGTATAACCTAGGGATGACTTGGTCCTATCCAGCTGCATCTGACCTGTTCATTGCGAACCGTGGGAGTCTCTGTAGCCGTCCGATCTCTTAACCGAGATCAAGTAACAGGATTCAATCTCGTCCGTCGGATCTGAAGCCGCGGGATCGAACGGCTTACACACGGTGCTGACTCATTTAAGTGAGTTGGCCCACTTGACTGCCGCCTTTCGCTTGGACCAATCAGCTACCGCCGCGAGTAAATCCCATTTTAAGGTTTATATTAATTGTATTTTAATTCTAGAACTTCAAAAAATCATAAAAAATAAAATACTCAAACAATTTTTTTGTACAACCACTTATTTTTCTCAGAATTAGACGCCCCATTTTATGAAAATAAAATTAGAACCTAATTTTTATTATTTTAAGAAATTGTATTTTAAACCTAATTTCTTTTAAAATTTAATATAAATTAATTATATTTTAATTAAATATTTGATCAAACCAGAAATTAATTTCTTTTAATTATGTTAAAACTAAGTTTTAAACATCAGATACCCTTTCTTTAATTTATTTTAATTATATTTTATTTAAATACCTAATAATCTTGATCAAATCAAAAATATTAAACGGTACACTTCAATCCTAAATGGCATGATATCTGAGACTAGGTATGGACAATATCTGATCTTTGGGAGATTTGTTTTAGAACTCAATATTAATTGCAAACAAATTCTCAAATATATGATCTATTATTTACAACAAATATTTGAAAGTTCATTTGCAAACCCTATAATCATTCAATTTTTGCATCTAGAACTCTATGGGATCAGTGTAAAGCTTTTCTTTCACTGAAAGTGGATTAGATCTTAATCATGTATAGTTCAATTAAAACCTACTTTCAATCTCATGCTCAATCTAGTTTAAATAAAGGATGAATTATAGATGGTTGTAGTATCAAAATTGAAATGAATTTGGCTTGAGGATATCCTTATATCCTTAAAACTTTCAATTCAATATTGATATACCTAATCATTTATTGTTAGTCATTGGAAGTTATAGGTTATTATATAACCTATGACTTTAATGACTTACTATAATTATCCAATAGAGTATTAGGACACTTTTATTTCTTTGATTCATGATTTCTATGTTATGGTTTGTTTGTATTTAGTGTTTCAAAGGATTAGTGAACATTGAATTATATCCTATAACCTAGTGACACTAAGGACAATAATTAAGGACTCAGTCTTAGCTAACTTAGTCAAATCTAGGAAGAATTACACTTACATCCCTTTTAGGATTGAACATGAACTTAGAAGACTAATGACATCAACCTTTTAATCAAATTTATCTTGATTTGACATTAATCAATCCCAAAACAACTAGTAGATTAAGGATCCTCTGTTTTGTTTTTACACACTCCAAATAAATCAAATATAATCCTTAAAACTTAAATCAAGCCTTAATTAATTCTTAATTAAACCTTAATTGAATAGACACATTAAAATCTAATTTATTTTCAATAAATACTTATAATAAACTCAATTAACATCAAACAGGAATAAAAAAAAATATACAATTCCTAATTGTAAATCATCTTCTAATAACAAATTCATTTAATAAATCCATTAATCAATAATTCTTCAATAAATTCTGATTAATTCTATCTTATAATTAAAATTCATTAATAACACATTAATCATAGTTAAGCTACTTAATTATACCGAGTAGGCCTATGTAACCCAAGGCCTACGAGACTATTAGCTTAGCCCCAAGGAAACTGAAATAAACTTCATGGCCTCGGTGAGCAACAAAGGTGGTATTCACCCAACAATTAAAATCAATCTCTAAATCAATTTCAAATCATTAAATATTCAATAATAATTCAAAATTCTAAATATTATATTAAAATTCATTAAAAACTAAATTAAATTTTGATTCATCAAAACTAAGTTAATTTGATAATTTTATTGATTAGATTTTATTTTAATCAATTAAAATTGATTATTTATTTAGATTAAGTGAATCAAGGCTTTTATGCCTAAATCCCAATTCCTTTTGGAGAGCTTTAGGCATTTTGATTTAAAGAAGCCTTTAATATACTTAAATAACCAAAAGAACTCCTATGTGTTGTGCACGACTCCTTTTAGGAAGGCACTAATACATTTGGATTTTGAGGTCTTCAAATAACGATAATAATACACTGACCTTATACGACGTGCTAGATTCCTTTGGGAGGACACATGGTATTGAATTCATAAGGTCCCTTTCCCTTTCTCTAATAAAACTTTAGGGACTCTCAGAATAAATATCTGTCATCCATATATGATGGGTGTTCGTTCTGGAAGTCCTAGGACTTATAAATTGATAATTTTCTGTAGTTAGGGAATTATCAATCTATAAGTTCTTTATAACTAAATAAAACAACTTTAACTTCTAAAATTGGAATAATTCAAAAATTCAAATACACTTTATTTAAACTCTAACAAAATTCCCTTGGCCTGTAATAAATTAATCCTAATAATATACACAATTCAAACAATAAACCCATTAGGACCTATCCAAGCCACACAGCCTTCTTCACACACTTAGATGTTTGCTAGGATTACCAATTTTAGCCTACGCTAAGCTGATGGTTTGCTGTGGTTTTTTTGCGGGTGTCTTGCCTAGAGGGAACCAATGTGTGATTGCTTACTTTTCTGTACTGCATAGCATAGCATATTTATTTTTCTATCTATACACCAGAGAGCAGAGTGAATAAAGTGAGGGCCGAGTACTTTACTTTTCTGTCTTTACTTTTCCTGCATCTAAAATCGTACACAATGAACTCATAACATGAATACCTACATAACTGCTTTATTTCATGTCTTTTACTTACTTGTAAAAATAGAATATTCTTAGGGATTGATGTGATTACAAAGAAATGTAAACCTTTATTTTCTTAGAATTGCTGTATATAGATTGAGTCTGTTCAGCGTCTGGAGTCTATAAAAAAATTAAAAACAACTGCTTATATATATACAAATGGGACTCCAAAAAGTAATATCCTCCCTCAAGAGGACGTTCCTTTTTGGAATTCCATAGAAGACCCGAAGCCTGAAGACCATAAGCAGTTATATTTAATTCTACTTTCCTATAGGCTTAGAACCCAGGTTTGTTGTCGGTGGGACCTGGCCACCTTTATTTTATTGCAAATTCTAGGATGTAACCGATAAATTCAATACAAATAAAATCAGCTATTTCATATATATCTATTTCATGCATCATTAGCATTCCTGTAGAGTTTTGGTTTTTGTAAGCATATTCAATTGCATATGGTTTAAGATCCTTAAACCACTCCTTGATTCGAAGGATAGAGCCATCTTAACTCTTGCATCATCGGCAAATTGTTGTGATTAGGATTGTTAGCTGGAAGCCCACTCTAGGCAGGTGGTAAGTCCAGATCGTACACACTTTTCTCTGCACATTCCATCTAATCAATTCTAATTCTTCCAACATTCACTGTTATAATTCTATAATCTAAAGCCTGATCGTGAAAATTTAATTATGCCCAAATATTTAGTTAAATATATATATAATTTTGGAAATTATTTAGTCTTCATTTAAATCTAGAGTATTCTCTTAGGAGATGTAATTAACTATAGGGGCTTGCCCATATAGAGAGTCTAGATCCCAGAATAATCTAAACCATACCTTAGTTCTTTTCAAGGATAGGGGAAAGATCTGTGGACATAGATTAAGTTTTATTCATTTTTAGGAGTTATTTCTATAATTAATGAATAGATAGATAGTTGATTTGTTCTCGCAAGCAAATCAAATGTTTTCTATGTTTAATTATAGAAATAAATTTACAATTCATTGATCTAATCAGGTCGATTAGGGAATACACTTGTCATCCCTTCAGGGTGATTTGAATATTCCCTATATTATACCTGATTAGAAGAATGAATTATATGCTTCTCCCTTTAAAATCAATAGAAGGATATTAGTATGCCCCTTAGGGCGGTATAATATCCGACTATGTAGATTTAATCGGGAGAGGATATTCTAAATAAAAATAAATTGAATCGTGTGAGAAAATAAAGATCATGTTATTTTTAAAGAAAACCCAGCTTATCTATATTTTTGTTTAGATTCATTTCTTATAATCAAGAAATAGATAGATATTTGATTTACTTTTATGAGTAAATCAAATATCATCTGTATATACTTGATTTTAGGAATGAATTAACAATCCACTAATCTAATTAGGTAAATAGGGAAGATATTAATCATCCTTTAGGATGATTCGTATGCTCCCTACACCATACCTGATTAGGAAAGTGAATCGTCGTTATCTTTCTTTATAATCGATAGAAGAATATTAGCTCGGTCTTCGAAGCAGTCTAACATCAGACTATACGGATTTAATTGAAAGAGAATATTCAAAATATAAATAAACAAAACTATTTTTAATATTTAAATAAAAATATATTTTATTATAATAAAAAAAAAAAAATTTTAAAATTCTTTTTCTCTCTCCCTCTTTTTCTTTATTTAAATAACGTAGAGATTTATTTTTTTAATTGCTAAAAATATATTTTAAATAAAAATCAGGTTAGTATTTAGATTTTATTTTCTCACATATTTTTCTGGCAACTTCGCTGGGGATAGACTTCTCTCTCCATTTCAAATGAAGACTAAATTCTTTTAAAATAATATATAATTTTAATTAAATATTTGGGCAATTAAATTTTCATATAAATTTTGATCTGTTTAGTTTTCCACTTCCTGTTTAGATGATTTGTATAGTTTTGTGATTTGGATCCTTGATTTTGATTTTTAGATTATTTTGTCCCGAGTTTTTGTTTTATACGATTTTATCGATAGTTTTAGTTTTCTTAGCTTTTTGTAAAAGCTAAGCAAATGGGTAAACTGTCAGTACTGATGTGGGACCTACATCCTGCCGAAGTGCTATCCGTTTCTTCTCTGATTTTTGAATACCCTTAGTGAGTCCATAGTCTTTTAGATTTCTCTTTTTTGTTTATTTTGGGTCTTCTCAGTCTGATTTTCTTTTTCTCCTGCGATTTCTGTTTGTGCATCAGATTGTTTTATAGATTTTCCTAATTTGTTTTGATTTTGCTATTTTTGAGTCATATATTGCATTTAATTTGATTGAGTTCTTTATTTAAAACTGTCTAACTGTTAGAATTCCAGTAAATCGAGTCAACCCAGCCTATATGTCATTTGTATGACATTTGTTTGTTTACTTTTCATCCACTATTTGCATGTTTATGGCCACGCGAGTGGCCATCACCCATGGTTACAAGAGCTTCTCCTAAAAGCCTGGCAGACGTCCACCCGGAAACGGAGGTTTGGTCCTAGGTCTAGTAGGGGTTATGCTGCCTGTTTGTAGTCTCACATTTTTGTAAGCCATGTGTGTGTTTAGTCGCTTAGATTTCTCTTTCAAATTTCATTCAAAGTCACTTTTGGTTTCTTTATATTCATTCTATTCGAGTCTCTTTTCTATGTTTATTTCGAAGTTTTGATTTTCTTTCTTTGATTTGTGACTTGATAATGAATTGATTATTTTCAATTTAAATTATGTAATTATGTAGAATCCCTTAAATTGAGTCAACCTGACCTGTATGTCATTTGTATGACATTTGCATGTTTATTTTGAGTTCACAGTTTGCATGATTATGGCCACGCGTGGTTACCAGAGCTTCTCCTAAAAGCCTGGCTGACGTCCACGCGGAAACAGAGGTTTGGTCCTAGGTCTTGTAGGGGTTATGCTGCCCGTTTGTCGTCTTACATTTGCATGTCATTTTGTGTGTTTAGTCACTTAGATTCCTTCTCGAGTCCGTTCAAAATCGTATTCAATTTTTTTCATGTGCCTTATATTCAATTCTCCCTTTTTATACTTATTTTGGAGTCTCGATATTTTGGCTTTCATTTATTGATTTGATATTGGATTGATTATCTTTTATTTAAACTGCATAACTTGTAGAATCCATTAAATCGAGTCAACCCAGCCTGTATGTCATTTGTATGACATTTTCATGTTTATTTTGAGTCCACAGTTTGCATGATTATGGCCACGCAAGTGGCCATCACCCATGGTTACCAGAGCTTCTCCTAAAAGCCTGGCAGACATCCACCCGGAAGTGGAGGTTTGGTCCTAGGTCTAGTAGGGGTTATGCCGCCCGTTTGTTGTCTCGCATTTGCATGTCATTCGTATGTCATTTGCATACTTTAAAGTTTTCTTTTTCATTTGTATCCGATTTTTGTTTCAATGTGTTGAGATCAGGCTTTAGATTATAAATTTCTATTCTATTCCCCTTTCTAATTCTATCTATTCGTGTTTTCTTATACTTATATTTTAAAGTTTTTAAGGACAAGGGTCCTTAGCATCTTCCTACTCTGATGCTCGATTCCTTTCAAATCATAAATTGAACTCTCATTCCAAATCTTCACTACGTGATTATATCCCTCTGGTGTGGGTCCTTAATTGGACCATTTCCTATTAAATCTTCAATCTTTTCAATCCCTATCATAAATTCCAACTATATTGAAATCAGTGCGTCTATCAGCAGTCAGATTATTTGCGGACATTTGCAAGGATCAGTTTCTGATTGGAATTACCCTTGAATTATAGAAAATGTCTGGAAAATTGATTTTCAACATCAACATCACCACTGCCCAATCTGCTGAGGACAGTTCGATTCAATTTGGTTCTGGATTCGATAACTTGCAAGTTACTGTTGGAGCACCACGGACTGAGATGGTGACTCCCGTGTGTTGAATCAGCTCAATTAGTTTTTGTTCAAGCCAATGTTGAGGGCAGGTATGCAGCTGCCCATGCAGCTCCCAAACCCTCTATTTTTACCCGTCTGACTTATCCTGAGCCAGCTACCATGGCTAAAGCAAAGTCTCCTGTTGTGGTCTATTCCCTTGCCTTTGGAAATTTTGAAGCAGGATCATCATCTACTATCCCAGAGATTACCAAATCTCAACGCCACAATATGATCCGCCGTGTTAGGCGAAGGGCGGAGAGAGCTGAAGCATCAAGGAACAACCCTGTGGTTGTTGCCCCGACTGAGGCATCCAAAAATTTAACTCCTGAATTCACTGAGGTCTTCTTCAACTCTCCTCAATTGGCTAGTAGCAGGTTTCACCCATTGTCTGGTGCTGCTGGAGAAGAGAGTGTGGCACGTATAGCACATTCTCCGCCAACACCATTTTGGGATGATCCAATCGTCCCTTCCCTATATGAGAAGAAATGGAAATTCAAGACCCTGCTGAATTGACTGATCCAGGACTGAGCTATCGATTATGGCCAGTCAAAGATAGAATTTTTGAAAAGTGTGAAGGTTGTCATCTACACTGAAATACATCCTCAAGTAAAAAGAAGGAGAGGAGATTCCCCTCCTACTAAAATAAGAGTACAGTTCCGAGAAGTGGGTCCCAGTCGACCAGCGACTACTTCTGATCATCGCAGACAACTGAAAAGCCTTCTTTCTCAGGACCAGTACCAAGCTTCTGGTTATCAAGATAGCCAGCAGACTCGTATTAAATCTCTTGGATATGGAGCATTAGCCTGAAGAGGGTATAATCCCATGTCTCCACCTTCTCCACGTCATTCTGAGAATCGTCTGCTCAGGATTTATGATAACCCACCAGCTCGACACCCGTCAAGAGCTGATTCTCATCGTCACCAGGGTAGTGAATCTTCTTCTGGTTTCAATAGAAGAAGACTGAAATTCCCAGATCAGTCTTCCTCTCTATCTAATCAGGAGAGGGTTTGGAGACCCAAGATGACCCCAACTCCAACTGCACTGAAGAAGTCAAAGGAGGAAGCAGTTGAAGAAAGATTAAGGAAAGGGAAGCTCGTTATAGAACTCTCCCCTCCTAGACAATACACTCCTATTGATCCAGATGATGTAGGAGGAAAATCTATTAAAGAGATGGTAAACCATCTGAAAGAAAGTATTCGCCAAATCGTTGAAGAAGAAGCAGGAGAAGAAGAGAATATGGATCAGAAAATCTTCTGGTAGTGTCAACATGGTTGATACTCGCTCTTCTCTGCAAAGAGAGAAAGAGAAAGGCAAAGGAGAAGCTGGACCAGCTGAAGCTGAGGATGAGGAAGATGATACTGCAGATTCTACCCATCCTCTTCTAGAACAACTGAGTCAGAAAAATGAGAAGATAGTGAGAATGGAGAAGAAACTGGAGGAGATGATGTCGATGATCTCCACGATGCAAGCTAACAATCCTCTTATTCCAGAGACTCAAGTTAGATCTTCTCCAGAGGAATCAGTACAACTGAATCCAAAGAACAAATTAGTTAGAATAGAAGGAGTTGACAAATCGGCAGAACAACCAACTAAAGCAGAACCACCATCAGTACAGTCAATCGATATCAAGCAGATGGTCGAACAGCAAATTAAGGATGCTTTGGCTAAAGCTCACAGTACATCATATATTTCAAAGGGTAGGACCTATCCAGAGGAATTCGATTCGGTTCCCTATCCGAAAGGATTTGTTCCTCCTTCCTTCAAGAATTTCGATGGTACGGGAAATCCCAAACAACACTTAGCTCACTTCAGAGCTAGTTGTTGCAACGCAAGTGGTAGTGATGCCCTATTGTTCAAAAAATTTGTTAGCAGTCTATCTGGAATTGCATTTGATTGGTATGCTGAACTGCCTAATGGGTCGGTCCATACCTTCAATGATTTGGAAGCAATGTTTGTCAAGAGGTTCGCTGGTGCAAAGCATCATATCACAGTTGGTGACCTAGTGGTGGAAACTCATAATCCAGGAGAGAACCTTGTGGATTATATTCTGAGATGGAGAAATCTTAGTATGAGATGTGAGCCGCAATTGCAAGAATAGAATTCTATTGAAATTCTCCTAAAGAGTATTCATGGTCCAGGGAGACTCTTAATAAACTATATCGTTCTTCTTTCCAGGAATCCCTGAGAATTCAGAATCCCATCCAAGTTAGTTCGATAGCTCGAAAGTAGGAGAAGAATAAGGCTCCAATCATAGAGCCTAAAGTAGCAAAAGATGATCCAGCTTCCGTAATCCAGGAGGAGCAGAAGGAGGAAGAGTTAGGTTCTGATAAGTTAGTTGTTTCTGAAAATGGCGAGCACGTGTATCTCAAACTTTTAACTTTGTATGACTTTTATTTTGTCCCTCCCGGGGCTAAGAAAGCAATGGAAATGGATTCCGCATATATCATCTTTTTTTCTTCTGATGAATACTCCGATCATAACTTAAACAATAATGAAAACAATTCTCAGGACATAAATACCAATGAAACAGATGAACAATTTCAATTCTATTACGATAGTGACACCCCTATTCTCGATGTTGAGGGTGATCCTATTAGAATAGAATTAGAATAATCCGACTCAGATACACAACTAGAGGAAATTCAAACAGCGATCAATGATCAACAGACAAAGGTTACTGAGAATGCTTCATCCGAAGAAGTAGTGCAAGTCAATCTTCGTAGTGGTAAAGTTTTACCTCCACGACTTGCATCTACTGGGAAGTAGTGCAAGGCAATCTATTATATTTTTGAAGGTTTACAGATAACCCTAAAATTGCTAATCAACCACAACCAATTCAAGAGCCAGAATTAGAGAATACTGAGATTACGAAAGTTGATTACAACGTATTAGCGCATCTTAGAAAACTGCAAGCGAAATTGAGCATATATGACGCTCTGGTTCTTTCTAAAGAAATGAGGGAAGCTTTAGTTAAAGCTTTACTCAATCCAGAGATCTCTATGGCTAAATTAGCTTCAACACAGTCTGAAGAGAAAGCATTATATTTCAAAGAGGTTCCAGGTGTCACATTTTCAGATGAAGATTTGTTATTAGGAACAGCAGATCACAATCGTCCACTATACATCTCCGTCACTATTGACAATTTCAAGGTATCTCGTGTGCTCGTCGATCCAGGTGCATCGGTCAACATCATGGCACTCAAAACTCTCGCATACCTAAGGGTTGATACTCGTAAACTCAGTTCCGACAAGATGATGCTATGAGGATTCAACGAGAAAGGAGAGAGAGCCTTAGGTTCAATAACCCTGCTTTTATATTTACAAACCTTCAAAATCGAAGCCAAATTCCATATAATAGATTCCGAAACTTCTTTTAATGCTCTCCTAGGTAGACCTTGTCTTCAAGAATATAGAATGGTGCCTTCCTCCTTATATCAGTGTATCAATTTCTCCCGCGACGGAGTAGAACACTGTATCAAAGGTGATTTGCAACCATTTTCAATTCATGAAGTCGGAATATACGAAGATGCTTCATACTATCTGCCTAAGAAATAAACAGCGTTCTCTAAAAATTTCAAATTGGCTGAAGTAGAAATAAAAGAAGTGAAAGAAAAGAAAGAGAAAGAAAAAGAGAAAGAAAAGGAAAAATAAAAAGAACAGCATCCCGACCTCGAACACGATGTCCGTTGGTGACCTTCTCCTCCCTCACAAAGAGGTGGTAGAACGGCATAATGGTTTAGAGGGAGAGGTCGAGGATGGCAAAATAGAGAAATGCATGAGAATGTAACTCAAGGCATACAAATAAGGGAACCTGCAATGCATATTGATTTGGAATCCAGTTCGGAGGATGAATCATATATGCTAGAGAAAGACCCACAGGTTGTAGAATATACGAAATTCCTAAATCAGCCAAAATTTGAGATTTCTATAGATTCTGATAGTGATGAGGATAGGTTCCAAGTCACTAGGGAAGATAATTCAGATTTATCTACCATGGAGAGATTAAAAAAGTATATGGAAAATATTACCCTAACTCCTTTGTCCCAGAGTGATGTAAAGAGGTTGGATGTGAAAGCTTCTCTCCCTCTAAACCCTGAAACCAAAGCTAACAATTTTATACCTTCTACTAGCAAACCCCCAGAGATCGATGTAACCCTCGATGATCCTTTTACGGATGAAATAATAGAGCTGCCTTTTGATTGGTAATCGAATTCTACAAATAGATTTGCTAAACAAGGTTTAACGCCGTTGAAATGGGCTAGAGGCAAAGCCCAATAATTTGAACATCTGTGGAATAAAAAATACCATAAACAACTTTCAAAACATGGTATTGGCTTTGCTACTCTATGTTCATTTGACGATGATGAATACTGTTTAGTAATTTCTAATAATTTTGAATCTGATAATCTCTTCTTAGTGAATGTTAAGTCTTTTAACGTACTCTATTTAGAAACCTCAGATGATCTCGATGACTTTCAAGTCCGAGACGCACCTCCAAAACTAGAGGAAGAAATTAGATCTACGATTGTCGATATCAGAGAAATAAACTTGGGCACTGAACAAGACCCTCGTCTGATTTTCATCAGTTCTCTGTTGAATGAGGATGAAGAAAACTATATGATTCAACTTTTATGTGAATTTAGACACCCGTGGAATCGAAAGGGAAATTAATATGTTTGTGATCCGACACCGTGAATCGACTAAGATTAAAGCAATACTGGAAATGCCACCTCCTAAAACACTCACTCAATTGAGATCCTTTCAAGGCCGATTAGCATACCTTAGGAGGTTTATATCAAATCTTTCAAGTAGATGCCAACCATTCACACAATTATGCAAGAAAGATGCTCCGTTCAAATGGGACCAGAACTGCCAGAAAGCATTTGACATCATAAAACAATATTTTATGAATCCTCCAGTGCTTGCAGCTCCTATACCGGAGAAACCACTAATTTTATATACAACGACTCTAAGTGAATCTCTTAGCGCCTTATCAGCTCAAGCTAATGAGGAAGGAAGAGAGAATGCACTGTACTATATAAGTAGACGTTTACTTCCCACCAAAGTAAATTATCCTCCCATCGAGAAATATTATTTAGCTTTAATCTTTGAGTCTCAGAAGTTAAGGCATTACATGCTTTCTCATAAAGTAAATCTCAAATCAAGAAAAAAAGCTGGGGTACAGACATTATCGGTCCAATAGATCCTCCGTCTTCCACAGTTTATAGATTTATTCTAGCAGCTACAGATTATTTCTCAAAATGGGTAGAGGCTATTCCACTGAGAGAAGTCAAAGCTCATCAAGTTCTAAAATTTTTCAAAGGAATGTCGTGTACCGATTCGGTGTCCCTCGTCGGATTATCTCAGATAACGGTCCTTCGTTCAGGAGTACTAAAATTAACAGCTTTTCCAAACGACATAACATCGATTGGAGATATTCCACCATCTATTACCCTCGAGAGAATGGATTGTCGGAGGCCTTCAATAAGACTTTTATTCAGATCTTAAAGAAGACTTTGGATGATAATAAGCATCAATGGCATGAGAAGCTGGTTGAAGCTTTGTGGGCATACCGAACCACACATAGAACTCCCAACTCAATCTACACCATTCGCTTTAGTCTTTGGTTCAGAAGCAGCCATTCCATTAGAAGTCCAACTACCCTCGCTCAGAGTTGCAGTGAACTACCAGATCACTACATAACATAATTCAAAACTCAGATTAGAAGAACTCAAAGGTTTAGAAGAGAAGCATTTGCAGGCTCAATAGAACCTCGAGTTATACAAAGCTAAGATGATACAAGCTCATGACAAATTAGTTCGTCCCAGAACTTTTCAAGTAGGAGACTTGGTTTTAGTTCTTCGAAGACCTATCCTATCTCATCGGAAGATAAGAGGAAAATTCGAACCAACGTGGGAAGGCCCTTTTGTAGTTGAGAAGGTCTACCAAGGAGGATCCTATCAGCCTATAGATTGTAAAGGCAATCATCCTATGTTGCCTATCAATGGACGATATCTTAAGAAATATTATGACAGTTAATGTATTTAGTAAACATTTAGAGGAAATAAAATTTCAAAATTTGAAATTTCTGGTGTTGCTATCATTTTCTGAACGAGATACCTCAAATTCCAAGTATAACTCAAACAGTTTGTTTCTATGCATGCTTATTCGGGAATCGATCTCCCGTTTCGATTTTGGCTTTTTCTAGAAATCAATCTTCCAGTTAAGGTTTAAAATCAACCTTTTCGATAATCAATCTATTGATTGGGTCCTGAGGCCTACTTATTCGGGAATCGATCTCCCATTTCAATTTTGGCTTTTTCTGCAAATTGATCTTCCAGTTAAGGTTTAAAATCAAACTTTCCGATAATCGATCTATCGGTTGGGTCCTGATGCCTACTTATTTGGGAATCAATCTCCCATTTTGATTTTGGATTTTTCTTGATATTGATCTTCCAGTTAAGGTTTAAAATCAAGCTTTCTGATAATCGATCTATCGGTTGGGTCCTAATGTATGCTTATTCGGGAATCGATCTCCCGTTTCGATTTTGGCTTTTTCTGGAAATCGATCTTCCAGTTAAGGTTTAAAATAAACCTTTCCGATAATCGATCTATCGGTTGAGTCCTGATGCTTGCTTATTTCGGAATCGGTCTCTCATTTTGATTTTAGCTTTTTCTGGAAATCGATCTTCCAGTTAAGGTTTAAAATCAACCTTTCTGACAATCGATCTGTTTATTGGGTCCTGATGCCTGCTTATTCAGGAATCGATCTCCCATTTCGTTTTTTGCTTTTTCTGGAAATTAATCTTCCAGTTAAGGTTTAAAATCAACCATTCCGATAATTGATCTATCGGTTGGGTCTTGATGCCTGCTTATTCGGGAATCGATCTCCCGTTTTAATTTTGGCTTTTTCTGGAAATCAATCTTCCAGTTAAGGTTTAAAATCAACCTTTCCGAAAATTGATCTATCGGTTGGGTCCTGATGCCTGCTTATTCGGGAATCGATCTCCCGTTTTGATTTTGGATTTTTCTGGAAATCGATCTTTCAATTAAGGTTTAACATCAACCTTTCCGATAATTGATCTATAGGTTGGGTCCTGAGGCCTACTTATTCGGGAATCGATCTCTCGTCTCGATTTTGGCTTTTTCTGGAAATCGATCTTCCAGTTAAGGTTCAAAATCAACCTTTCTGATAATCGATCTACCGTTCAGGTCCTGATGCCTGTTTATCCACTCCATTACCCACCTTCTTTGAGAATCAATCTCTCATTTAAGGTTTTAAATCTCACCTCTTTGAGAATCAATCTCTCATTTAGGTTCAGTTTCCTATTTGAAGAAAATCAATCTTTCAATCAAGTTTTCGACTCCTAAACCTTATTGATCTATTTCGGTCAACGCCAACATATGTGATTTATTCTTAGAACTCATCACACATGCTGGGGATCCATTTGTTGACCTCATGTTTTTGCATGAGGTCTCTAATGGGATCCTAAAACTAGCTCAAACTCAAATCAATGCAAATCCCAGTCAATTCTATAACCAGATCTTAGGTCCTAAGGTACACTCCTAAAGACCATTTCCAGTAAATTTTTGGATACTTCAAAACCCAATCAAATGGACTTTGATTCATGCTCTGTCAGTTTCATACTGATGGGACATGTCTCTAGAGTCAACCCTTCAAATTTGAGCCCATTCTAAGGTGTCTAACCCCAGAAACTCAAATGAAATTCATAGGCTGCAAAACTATCAAATATTTATAGCCATGCCACTGGACCTTTCATCCAATGGTTCCTTACCCTGGTGCTTCCTCTAAAGCTTCCAATCACTTTCAAACCTTCAATCCTGACATGTTGATCAATAAACTGCAATTTTTTGGACTCATTTCATCCCCCAGTGGTCATGAGCCCAAAATGACAAAAATACCCCTAGGGGGCTCAAATAGTGATTTCAAACCAAATGAGCTCCAAACTGAATGCAACCACCTCCAGCAAGGTTCAAATGTCAAACCAAACCTATTGGACCCATTCCCAACCTCTGGGTCAACTTGGTTGACCAAGTCAATAGGGTTGACCAAAGAGGACCCTTTAGAGTCAAAATTGGTATTTTGACTGAATTGACCTCCCCAGACCCTGGGATCACATCCAATAGACTCAGAATGATATTTTAAAATTGTTGAACCTATTCCTAAACCCTGGACCCACCTGGTTGACCTAGTCAACCTAGGTTGACCTAATGATCCCTTAAGGTTTGAAATGGGTCATTTTAACCTATTTAACCCATTTCATACATCAAAATAGCTCCAAACCATAGCTCAAGTATTTTCTAATCATGGGCCAATAATATCTAAGTCATGTTGACTTAGTCAATTCATCAAATCATGGTCAAACTACCTCAAGTCTTCATCTTTTAGCTCATATTCAAATCCCATGACTTGATTTTCATTCTAAGCTATTCCAATCAATGCATGTAGCCATCTTGCATGCAACATCAGCTGGTTTGACCCTATGTTGACAATTCAAAGAGTCAACAAAAGCTCAAATAGGCTTAAATGGTCAACCTGACCTATCAAGCCTTACCCAATTCAAACCAGACCTATCTAGCCATTTGGAGAGACCCTAAGAACTGTCTTGATGTCACCTCAACCCCTTTGACCACCCTTGATTGGTCAAGCAGTCAACTAAAGCTAAATTGAGCTCTAATGGTCAAACCCGATCAAACCAAAGCTCCTAAACTAGACCCCATCCAAACATCCTAAATGATCCTGGAAAACTTCTTAGGACTTAGCTTGACTCAACTCACACATGTATTGGCTGCCTAGCTCGACCAAGAGCTTAAATGAGCTCTAATACTCAACCCGACTAACCAAAGTCACTCATTTGAAACCAGGCCAATCCAGCCATTCAAATAAATTCTGGAATGTTCTTAGAGCTTGCCTAACTCATCCAAGCCATCTGTTTTGTCCCGAGACCATCCAAACAAGCTCGTGGTCCCCCTCATGCACATGGAAAGGACGTCCATCCTTGCCACCTGAGCAGCACGCTCTCTGTTCCTCTAACTGTTTGAGACACATGTCTTGCATCCAAGCAACATCCCTGATCAATCCCAGCCCTTGGTTTTGGCTCCAGCAGCTCGAATAGGCAAGAAGGGAGGGATTCATTGATTACACACTATCTCTCATTCGAATCACTGCCAAGAGTTTTAATTATTTCATTTTGTTTCCCTGAGCTCCCAGCAACCGTCCTGACAATTTTCCAACCATTTGTTGATCACCGGCAATGAGATCGAAAGCAAACTAAGAGAACATTCGTCCAAACCATTTCAACTCTCTGTAGGATCGTCCTCCAACCTCAAAGTCTTCAAGGGATCAAAACGCGGACAATCTACAAATTCAGAAATATCTAGACCGTTCAGAGTCCTCATCCATAGCTTGGTAAATTCGAAACCCTAGGTTCTTATCTAGGTTTCCAAATAGGCCTCTATCTAGGGAGTTTTAAAACATGAAAACTATCCCCCATTCTTGATCTAATTTACTATCACCTAGATCTCACCGATCATGCCATTTAACTCTCTATAGACAACGTTTAAAACATTTTTTTTAAAATTAGGGTTTTGGGTTCTTGAGCTCAGTGACAAAATCAGGGCCGTCTGTCTCTTCTATTTGTCACAGACGGCCATGATCTCATCCAGATGAATGCTCGACTCCGATCTAGTATAACCTAGGGATGACCTGGTCCTTTCCAGCTGGATCTGATCTGTTCATTGCGAACCGCGGGAGTCTCTCTAGCCGTTCGATTTCTTAACCGTGATCAAGTAACGGGATTCAATCCCGTCCGTCGGATCAGAAGCCGCGGGATCGAATGGCTTACACACGGTGCTGACTCATTTAAGTGAGTTGGCCAACTTGTCCGCCGCCTTCCACCTGGACCAATCAGCTGCCGCCGCATGTAAATCTTGTTTTAACATTTATATTAATTGTATTAATTGTATTTTAATTCTAGAACTTCAAAAAATCATAAAAAATAAAATACTCAAACATTTTTTTGTACAACCACTTATTTTTCTCGGAATTAAATGCCCCATTTTATAAAAATAAAATTAGAACCTAATTTTTATTATTTTAAGAAATTATATTTTAAATCTAAATTCTTTTAAAATTTAATATAATTTATTTATATTTTAATTAAATATTTAATCAAACTAGAAATTAATTTCTTTTAATTATGTTAAAACTAAGTTTTAAACATCAAATATCCTTTCTTTAATTTATTTTAATTATAATTTATTTAAATACCTAATAATCTTGATCAAATCAAAAATATTAAACGGTACACTTCAATCCTAAATGGCATGATATTTGAAACTGGGTATGGACAATATCTGATCTTTGGGAGATTTGTTTAAGAACTCAATATTAATTGCAAATAAATTTTCAAATATATGATATATTATTTAGTTCAAATATTTGAAAGTTCATTTGCAAACCCTATAATCATTCAATTATTGCATCTAGAACTATATGGGATCACTTTAAAGCTTTTCTTTCACTAAAAGTGGATTAGATCTTAATCATGTATAGTTCAATTAAAACCTACTTTCAATCTCATGCTCAATCTAGTTTAAATAAAGGATGAATTATACATGGTTGTAATATCAAAATTGAAATGAATTTGGCTTGAGGATATCCTTATATCCTTAAAACTTTCAATTCAATATTGATATACCTAATTATTTATAGTTAGTCAGTGGAAGTTATAGGTTATTATATAACCTATGACTTTAATGACTTACTATAATTATCCAATAGAGTATTAGGACACTTTTATTTCTTTGATTCATAATTTCTTTGTTATGGTTTGTTTGTATTTAGTGTTTCAAAGGGTTAGTGAACATTGATTTATATCCTATAACCTAGTGACACTAAGGACAATAATTAAGGACCCAGTCTTAGCTAACTTAGTCAAATCTAGGAAGAACTACACTTACATCCCTTTTGGGATTGAACATGAACTTAGAAGACTAATGACATCAACCTTTTAATCAAATTTATCTTGATTTGGCATTAATCAATCCCAAAACAACTAGTAGATTAAGGATCCTCTGTTTTGTTTTTACACACTCCAAATAAATCAAATAGAATCCTTAAAACTTAAATCAAGCCTTAATTAAGTCTTAATTAAACCTTAATTGAATAGACACATTAAAATCTAATTGATTTTCAATAAAACTTATAAAAAACTCATTTAACATCAAACAGGAAAAAAAAATTATACAATTCCTAATTGTAAATCATCTTCTAATAACAAATTCATTTAATAAATCCATTAATCAATAATTCTCCAATAAATTCTGATTAATTCTATCTTATAATTAAAATTCATTAATAACACATTAATCATAGTTAAGCTACTTAATTATACCGAGTACCACTAGGTAACCCAGACTTACGAGGCTATTAGCTTAGCCCCAAGGAAGGTGAAATAAACTTCATGGCCACGGTGAGCAACAAAGGTGGTATTCACCCAACAATTAAAATCAATCTCTGAATCAATTTCAAATCATTAAATATTCAATAATAATTCAAAATTCTAAATATTATAATAAATTTCATTAAAATTTAAATTAAATTTTGATTTATCTAAACTAAGTTCATTTGATAATTTTATTGATTAGAATTTATTTTAATCAATCAAATTTGATTTTTTAATTTAGTTTAAGTGAATCAAGGCTTCTATGCCTAAAGACCAATTCTTTTTGGAGAGCTTTAGGCATTTTGATTTAAAGAAGCCTTTAATTTACTTAAATAACCAAAAGATCTCCTATGTGTTGTGCACGACTCCTTTTAGGAAGGAACTAATACATTTGGATTTGGAGATCTTCAAATAACGATAATAATACACCGACCTTATATGACGTGCTAGATTCCTTCGGGAGGACACGTGGTATTGAATTCTTAAGGTCCCTTTTCCTTTCTCTAATAAAACTTTAGGGACTCTCAGAATAAAAATCTGTCTTCCATATAAGATGGGTGTTCCTTCTGAAAGTCCTAGGACTTATAAATTGATAATTTCCTGCACTTAGGGAATTATCAATCTATAAGTTCTATATAACTAAATAAAACAACTTTAACTTCTAAAATTGGAATAATTCAAAATTTTAAATACACTTTATTTAAACTCAAACAAAATTCCCTTGGCCTGTAATAAATTAATCCTAATAATATACACAATTCAAACAATAAACTTATTAGGACCTATCCAAGCCACACTGAAAGATCGTTAGGGATGTTAGGCCCTCTTGAACTTAGTCCCAAGCTAATTAAAGAGAGAGGTGAATTGGAAAACTTTAAAACCAAAACATAATCCAAATCACCACAATAATAAATGTGGAGATTAAAACGCGGAAGTAGTAAAAAGAAAGAACACACCAGATTTATAGTGGTTCGGTCAAACCTTGACCTACATCCACTCCTTGGTGGCACCCTCCAAGTATTGCACTACAACAAGTGTCTCTCCTTTAGCCCCCACAGCTAGGCGGAGAAGCCCTTACAAAATCACTTCCACCTTCCCCGGTGCGGCGGAGTCGCCGGGTCCTTTGACACCAAAGAGACTTTTTCTTTGGTGAACTTACCTCTAGACAAGCCTTGAATCTGATGGTACTAAGGTGCGAGTTTGCCGGAGCAACCGTGTGGAACCCCCTCCACACTCCCTTGAGTCCCCCTTCACAGGATCTTCTCCCTCTCTCAAACTCCACCCTTTCCTCTCTCCCTTTCAAGCTCTCTCTTCCAGTTTCCCCCACAAGAATGAAGCTACAATGGATGCCAAAGACACTTACAAAGTGCCCTGCCATAGCTTAAATAGAGGCTCTCAAAACGAGCTCATTAATGGAAGTTGCCGCCATTATCATCCAGGAAGATAGATATATCGTCCTGGCCAATCAGTACAAATTAAGCTCATTAGCCCGGGACGATATGGAACGATCAGAAGAAAATTGGTTACATCGTCCTGGCCGATCTTATGATCGTCCTGGCCGATCTTACGATCGTCCTGGCCGATTAGTTTAAAACCGATTTCAATCGTCCTGATCATCGCCCTGTTTTTGAGCTGGCCGATATAGATCGTCCAAGCCATCGTCCTGGCCGATCATGCGATCGTCCCGGACGATGTGATCGTATCAATCAACCATTAATGCTTTCCAAAGATACCAGATCAATTTAGGCATGATTGAGTTAGATCGTCCGGGACGATAATAATATCGTCCGGGCCGATTTCCTAAAACAAAGACTTCCTAAATTGATTATGGCGGTTGATTCTTTCTGAATTGAGATTATCGTCCTGGCTGATACAAGTATCGTCCAGGCCGATCTATTGACGGCTGCCTTAATGAGGATGCCCTGATTAGGGTTTTTATTTTTAGACCGATCGGCCAGGTCGATAGGACGATCGTCCAGGCCGATGTTACCAAAAATAGAAATCCTAAAGGGGACAACATGAAAACTTCTATGTTACATAACAATAGGTCCCACACCCAATACAATTGACTCAAGAAAGAAAAAGATTACAAACTGACACAAACCTAGTCTACCCAATCTTGAGCTGGTTCTGAATTGCAGTCTTGATTGTGTGGTCCTGAAATGTTAATACATAAGGCAATCGTATAGACAAGGAAATGTTTGCTATCATCAAAATCATGAACCATAGATCCGCAACACACACAACCTTCTTCACACACTTATATGTTTGCTAAGATTACCAACTTTAGCCTAGGCTAGGCCGGTGGTTTGTTGTGGTTCTTTTGCGGGTGTCTTGCTAGAGGGCACCAATGTGTGATTGCTTACTTTTCTGTACTGCATAGCATATCATATTTATTTTTCTATCTATACACCAGAGAGCGGAGTGAATAAAGTGAAGGCCGAGTACTTTACTTTTTTGTCTTTACTTTCCTGCATTTATAACTGTACACAACGCACTCATAACATGCATACCTACATAACTGCTTTATTTCGTATCTTTTACTTACCTACAAAAATAGAATGTTTTTAGGGATTGATGTAATTACAAAGAAATGTAGGCTTTCTACTTCATGTTCCTTCCTTTTTCTTGCTAATGGCTGGCGGTAAGCGTCCTCGTCAAATGTTTGGAAGTTCCTCGAGGGCCATGCTGAACCCTCGATTTTGGGAGGCAGACGATCAGGCTGTCTACCACAGATATAGGTCATGCAACATCACCCTCTCCTGAACAATCAATCCAGTCCACCTCTCCTATCTAGTACTCAACCTTTTTACTCACACCTCTCTGTGGTTTATTCTCATCCTGGCAGTCCCCTTTAATTCTGAACTTCTTTTTTGAATTTTATGCCAACCTCCAAATCAATTCTGCCTACATTGCTCTCACCTAGTATGTGAATCGACGTCCAACCAAGATCACATACCAGGATTATGCATAATTGCTACAACTTTCCACCACTAGGGATAAGCTCCATACTATAGTTTTTTATCCTAATTTTAACTGGGCTACGACCAATCACTTTCTTCATCACACCAATGCCCCTTTTCATGTTGGGGAGACTAGCTCTTTACTTAAAGAAGCTAGGATGATCCAACACGTCCTTCGCACCTCTGTGATTCCCAAAGCCGACAATCGTGTCTATATCACTCCCCTTCTTTCACTAACCACTTTTTACATAATGGCCAATCGTGAATTCAATGCAATCGATCTGATATTTCACTACATCGAACATTTGACTATAATTCAAGATCCATGTCATAGAAGGAAGCCCAATATTGCTCTAGGACACATCATTGCATATGTTCTAGAATCCAAATACAACCTTCAATATCTTGCTCCTCCCGACCTTCAGCCACCCTTCTACTCAAACAATTCCTTCAACGTCCTTCACAGTACTAGGCGAGGACGAGGAGGCTCCCGCTACTCATCTTGCACCTGTTCCTCTCCGACATCACTCTCAGCAGGTTCAATTAGTGGACAGATTAGATCAGGGGGAGACACACTTTGATGCCTACATTGTTGCACAGAAGCAGTAACATACTGAGGATATCATCCGCATGCAGCACCAGCACGACCAGGACATGGCTTGGTTCGGATCTCAGTTTTGCCACTTTGACCAGTAACTTTTCACCACCACCTCCTCCGTCTGATGATCAGGGTCCCCCATTTCTTTAGTTTTCTTTGTTATGTTATTTTTCTGTAGTTTGTTCTTTCTTATGGTTGTTTTAGTTTCTATTTTATCTTTTAGTTTTCTCCTCCTTTTTGTGATGTCAAAAGGAGGAGTAGTCTGATGTATCTTGTAATTTGATTCTGGAACTTAGTGAACTATTTTTTTTCATCAAACTTTTTTTTATTAAAATGCGATAAACTACTTGATTTTTTTTATTATTTTTGCCATCATAAAAAAGGGGAGAGATTGTTGCAAATCTGAGATTATGGATTATACTTTTGATGATAGCAAACATTCATGTTTTTCTACGATTGTCTTGCCACCTAACTTTTTAGGTCCACAAGATCGAGCGCAACTCAAGACCAGCTCAAGATTGGGTAGATTTAGTTTGAGTCAGTCTGTAATGTTTTTCTTTTCTTGAGTCAATTATATACCTGGTTCCTGATGCTAAGTAACCTTGCACACACACACTTAAGGGATTTTTTGTGTTTTTCTATTTTGAGTACATCGGCCTAGACGATGTTCTTATCGGTCAGGATGATCCGACTAAAAATAGAAACTCTAATTAGGGCATCCTAATTAAGCAACCATAATTAAGCACATCATCCTGGATGATCCTTATATCGGCCAGGACAATATACTCAAATTAGAAAGAATCAGCCACCATGATCAATTTAGGTATTTTTTTATTTTCTGACATTGGCCAGGATGATATCAACATCGGACTAGACAATGCAGCACAATTATGCCTAAATTAATATGGTAATTATGGAAAGCAATTAAGGCTGATTGATATGATCACATTGGCCAGGCCGATTGCAGGATCATCTGGGATGATGTCCTGGATGATTGACATTAGCTAGTCTCTATTTAGGGCGATGTTCAGGATGATTGTACTCGGATTTGAACTAATCGGCCAGGATGATATTGTATTGGCCTGGACGATATAACCAATTTTTTTCTGATCGTCCCAAATCATGCCGGCTGATTGAGCTTATTTTCTACTGATCGGCCAGGATGATATTCCTATCATCCTGGATGCTAATGTAGGTTCTTAAAATTATATTTAAAAGACCTAAATTTTCTCATATAAAGTGACCTTTAGCTACTATCTTGACTTGAGAGAGCTAAGTGGAGAGGGATGAACTTGTGACGGGGAGTTTGTGAGAGGGATTCATAAAGGTTGCTCTAAGCAAGTTTCTAAAGCGACTTCTCCAGTCTTCGTCCTTCGTCCTTGGGGGTTCAAGGGAGGTAAGCTTCAGTAATTGGTTGTGGTTTTCTACCTTCTTTATAAGGAAGCAAAAAGAGTTTGTTCTCTTCCTGCTTTAGGAGGAAACAAAAGGAGTTGGGTTCTCTGCCATCTTTAGGAGGAAGCAAAAGAAGTTGGGTTCTCTACCTCACCGGGGTTGGAGAAAAGGAGATTTTGTGAGGGCTTCTCCACCTTGTTGTGGGAGAAAAATGAGAGACACTTAGTTAGTACAATACTCGGAGGGTGCCTCCGAGTAGTGGATGTAGGTCAAGGTTTGACCGAACCACTATAAATCTGGTGTGATCCTTCTTTGTTTTATTTCCGCATTTATTTTTTCGCACTTTGATTTCTGTTGTAATTTTGGTTTGTTATTGTGCTTTGATTGTAAGAAAAATTTTAAAATGCCAATTCACCCCCCCCCCCCTTTTGGTTAGCCTCGGGCTAGTTCTTAAGAGCTTAACATCCCTAACGAACTTTCACTTAAGGAAGGTAGGCCCTGTATGTACTTTTCTCAAGCATATTAGGACGAATATAAGTATCCATATATGCCTCAATACCTATAGGGAAATAACTATATATTTCAAACATTTACCTCAAATACCTATACACACCTTTCTCGAGAGTGGTAGAATTGAAGATTTATGACTGCGGCATCATTCGACACATACCGTACATACTATTTTTCTAGTTTGGCCTGATTCATGGAATTTCACCTAAAAGGGGAGACACCGGGAGGCTTCCAAATTTTTCACTGAATAGAGGACCTAACATCAAACAAATGATGAAAAACTAAACTTAAATGAACCATAAGGAACTTGAATTTAAACTGAACACACAAGACTTAAACAAATTTGCACTGAATTTAAACTTAAATGAATAGTAGAGGACTATATATAGACTTGAACTGAATAAGGATAACAGAGAACCAAACTTAATTCAAATAATTGGGAACTATATTTTAAATTTATTAATGCATGATTAAAATGGAAATATCAAAACCAAATAATAACTTTATTCATTCAAACATATTTGAATGAATATGAAGCAAGATAATAGAAAACTCGTAAAGAATAAATGCTCAATGCACACAAATGATAATGATGAAATCAATATGTCTTATAATATCCAACTAAATTAACCTACAAATGAGAGAAAGTGACATTTATATCAATCATGCAAGCAAATACAACTAGAAGGATTTGACAGGCAACATATGATGGATTTAATCCATCTTGATAGTTTTTTATGGGCAAGAACCTAGAACTATCATGCATATAGTAGCTTGTGAAAGGGTAATAATGGACAACAAATAATGAACTAATATGATGTATGGATAATTTTGGCAAATCTTGTCAAGAAGTGATGACAACTAATAAGTAACAGAAGTGATAGTCTTCTAATGCCCACTAATAGATACATTATCAAACAAATACATTATCCTACTTTTGGATGATGACAACAGATAAGTTGTGACAAGTAGCAATATCTCTACAAACAACATCAGCTATCATGAAAAAAAATATAGTAATTGCCTACGAATTTTGAAAGTCAATGCACAATGATCTTGGTGAGTTACTAATACACGTATGTCGGGGATGCCAGTGATGAGTATGACCAAACTAGTAGTCAACATTTATTTTTAAATAAGCCCTTTCATCTACCTGAAGGCAATTATGATTAACCTGCGATGAATGTGAAAGGCTCCTTATAAACACTAATCAAAAGACGACTGTAATGAACATAATGATGTCCAAAAGAAAGACATAAAGGACATGCAACAAATGCAAGCAAGGCATCGTTTATAAGCCCAAAGCAGCAAGTTATAATAAGTATAGGCACTCGCAATAACTGGTAGAAAATCTAAAGCATACACAACAATATCATTTTCAACAGGTGCTGGAATATGTTGTACTAATTGTGTTGGGTCCTGATTGAAAATAGATACACATGATGTATCATCTACAAATAGAAATAAGACTTATACATTGTATACAAACTCCTACAATACTATTTGTTAGGAACCCATCATGCATATAATACATCATCTTTAAATAAATATAAAAATGATGGTTATGACAACAAGCATAAACAAATTATTGTAGGAGACTAGCAATGTATATAACGAACTATCTATGATGTGAGTGGAATGAAGAGGTATCAAGTACAAGCTATATGTAAGATATCATAGAAGTTGGTAACAAGTGCAAGTATTTACCTACATAAAGCAGCCAATGACCAGTAGCATGATGCAATGCCACCATATTGCAACACTCATACAAGTGAACATAAAGTGTGTATAAGCTCCAAAATATAGCATTGTACTTGTTCAAATGTTAGTTGTCCGAACAACTAATCAGCATTAAATATCTTAAAATGCTCCCACACATAAGTTTGAACATGTATACACTCAAATATGAAAGTACACATGCAAGCAAATTATCCTTTATTCATGTAAGAATATACACCCACATGACCCCCGACAGGCTTGTTACATGTACACATATGTCATCTTGGAATACTACGTAGATTAAACGATATATCCAAATTCAAACCCGATCATTCTATGTGAGTAGATAGAAGTCAACATGGCTCGATCTTTCAAATAAATATACGATCACAGCATCAAGCGAGAAATTTATTTTATATGTTCATATTAGACATTCAAGGACTACAACTAAGAGAATTCATTAATAAAAGCATACACCTTACTATGAACCCAATCCTCTATCAGCAATGAAGAAGAGTAAACAAGGTTGAATAAATAATTATAAAAATACCCCCTAAATATTCATATTACCCTGACGAGCATATTTTGAGTACACACGTGACGTCTAAGGATGCTCATTGGTTAAATGGTAAATCCATGTTCGTTCTTGATCATTTTATACATGTAGATAGGAGTTGACACATTTCAAACTATTAAACAATTATAGGGTCATAGCATCGACCCAGATATCTATTTTAATATATTCCTATTAGACTGTAAAGGCCTATACTAGAAAAATTCACTAATAAAAGTATGCATCTGATAATGAACTTGATCCTATGTATATAAGTAGACAGAGTTGATAATATTCAACAAAAACAAATGAAAATTGCTAATAAATTCCACGATAATTGGGTTAAATATATATCTTAATCGGATAGCTTAATTTTAAATATTCAAAATGTTATCTGAATGCCCATGAAATTCCAAAACTCCAAAAATATCAAATCCAATAAAATGAAACTAACTATCAAAATAGTTACAGCAAAATCCATCCACACTATACAAAATTTATCGAGATGGACAAGTTTAAAAATATACTTTAGCTCATAAAAGGTTACTGTCTTGTCGATAATATCACTAAAATTCATTCTAAAAAAATCCCTTGTTAGTAAATACGTGGCAGTGGTCCTCTGATCAGTAGTTTCACTAGATGGCTCCACATGGTTAACAATTACGATCGTGACTCTCTAACCTAGTGGTTTTGGCCCGATGACTCCATTGTATTATGGTTATGGCCATAGCCTATATACTCCCCAATGCTATCAAATCCTTTAGATATTAATCAATAGGATATTGTTGGTAGGGTACAAAGCTCTCTATCAGCTAAGGTGGATTCAATTTTGTCCCCTTATAAAAAATATTCACCTCCGATTTATAAGGTACATCCTTAGATAAAGTAACCCATGCCTGTCGACAAGTATCCTTCTATCAACTTAGGTCGACTACCTAATACGACATATCAGAGCAATGAGATCTTAATTGAGTCCATCATCACATCCCCCACCATCTATTTTAAGTGTAAGGTGTTAAAATTATGATTTTGAAATATTAAAATTCCGAACACCTAAATCATGCTGCTATTATATGCCAGATACATACTTTTTATTTATTTGACGACCAACATTAATCAAAAGTTCTCTCTTGTTATCGGGAGTGGTAATTAACTATAGGGGCTTGCGTTAATAGGAAACCTGAACTTAGATCATAAAGTTCTTGCAAAATGAAGGTGAAGTCTATGGATGGTGTTTTCTTCAAACTCAATTTGCCTTCTGAAAATTTACCCTGAAACATAATTTGTTAAAACTCCACCAAAAGGGAGAACTGAGGCGCAAATTTTTGGTGGCCACAACTGTATTAGGGAAGTCTAGTTAAATAAGATTTAATCTATTTTGCATTGATCTTATTCTATTGTTCTAAAAATGAAATTGCAATACGTACAATAGGAAAGTCATCAATTTGCGACCGAAGTTTTTTTCTCTGACATTGCGATGGTTTTATGATAGAATTTTTTGTCATTTTGACGATTTTGTCGCAGAATTTTGTCACAAACGTTGATACGACAAATGAATATCATTGTTTACAACAAAAATATCCGTCACAAATAGCACCAGTTTTGTGACGGTTTTTCTATCTCAAATTATGATGGATATTCAAACTCAATTTTCGATAGAATCTATCATATAGCAGCCGCAAAATATTTGAAACATATCTGTTTCACCGTAAATGCTTCTATGACATTGGGTTATAATGGTGGAAATAATTCCGTCGCAAATCTGCCCCAAATAAGGATCTGCGTGGATTTGCGGTTTGCGACGGATTTCGTTTATTTTGAGGCAGATTTTTACGTCGCAAAATGTTGAATTTCCTATAGTGTTACAAGAAACTCTCTTCATCACCTGTTCTTGTAAAGGAAAAAGTTTATAAGTTTTCCATACGTCCTTATCAAATTTATGTACATATTCAAAGGTAGCTTATAATTTGTTTTTTTATCTTTATTTATTCTTTAAATTGTCATCTTTTACTTCTCAGTTTTTCCTATTACACGGTGCTTTCCTCAATGCACTATCAATCAGGGAGACATTATATCTGGTAGCAACTTTGCTTGAGTTTCAAGACTTGAAAAGTAGATGCAAACTTTATACTTCAAGATGATTGAATTTTTGCAAATATATCATGATCATATGCATTTTTCTCCTTCAGGAAGGTCATATATGATACGTTAATTTCAAGCTACAATTTATATTTTAATTTTAAGAATATTATTTTCTTAGCATTTTATTTAACTTGATATGAACCAACCTATTTCTCATAACTTAAAGAAATATGTTGTAGAATCGGAAGAAGGAAACTTAGTTACTGAAACTGGTTTGGTTGAAGAATTGCAAGAAACTAGTGTACAAATTTTAGATGATAAAACTGAAAAAAACTTTTACTGTTGGCAGCATTGTTACTGAAACTGAACCTTCTACTTTTGTTTCTATTGAATCTATGTTTAATGAAGTTGAAAATACTAATATTTCTTAGAATCTTGTGGCATCCATTTTAAAAGAAAAACAGCCTGTTATTTCAGTGGATAATAATAGAAGCGGTTATGTTGAAGATTACGAAGAAGGTGAGTTTATTCCTCCTTTATGTTGTAATGATAATACTAATGTTAATCAAGATATGAGTGCTTTGTCCAATCATAATAAAGAGGAATCTACATGTTCTAAAGAGGACAATTTCAAATTGGTTTAAAAAAAAAAGAAAAGGTAAACAAATGAAAAATATGTTACCGGCTACACCAATATCCACAAGAGCTCAAACTTCTTCAAAAGATTGCAATGATTAAAGCTCTTTTGTGGAATGTGAGGGGCATTGGAGGTAAGGACTCAAAGATTACAGTCTACAATCTTTGTAGAATTCACAATATCCAGTTACTTGTACTAATTGAGCCTTTTATTACTCATGATAAGATTGAGTTGACTGCTAAAACTTTGGGTTTTTCCAATTTCTTTGCAAATTGCTCCAACAAAATCTGGATTATGTGGAATAATTCTATTTCTTTAAATGTTATTGATGATTTACCTCAAGTTTATCATTGCTATATCTCTCTCTTTAATGTCAACTGTTATGCCTTTTTTGTTTATAATGCCTGCACTAGCCTTAACCTTATCTCTCTTTGGAATCAATTTAGATAATTTGCTTCTATTATCAACGGCCCTTAGTGTGTGGGAGGAGATTTCATCATTATTTCTAATCCTTTGAAAAGAATTGGTGGTAATTCTCCTAACACTAATGCTATAGATGATTTTAATTCTATGATTAGTGACTTCAATTTAAATGATATTGGTTATTTTGGTAGTCCCTTCACGTGGAATAGAGCTAATTTATGGCAAAGATTAGATAGATTTCTTTTTAATGATGAATGGATTATGGATTTTCCTATGACTAATACTGAGCATCTTAGTAGAACTCTTTCTGATCACTCCCCCATTCTGTTGAACATTGCAAAATCAATCATCATGCTTCTTATGATTTTAGATTTCAAAATATGTGGATGTTACATGCTAATTTCTCCAATATGCTTAATTATAAATGGAATGCCCCTGTTTACCCTGATAATAATATTGCTGGCATTTTAAGATTATGGGCTAAGTTATCTAGACTCAAGCAACGTCTTAAATGGTGGAACAAGAACATTTTCAAGAACATCTTTTCTAATATTGAAGATGCTGAATAAAAAGTTACTGATTTAGATATTTTTAACCAAAAAAGGACAGATCCTGAAAATTTGTTCTCCCTTAATCAAGCCAAAGATAATCTCTTTCAAATGTAACTTCAAGAAGAATGTCTTTGAAAACAAAATTCTATTGCTAAATTTATCATTGATGGTGATAGGAATACCTAATTTTTTCATGCTTTAGCTAACAAAAAGAAAACTAGGAGTCAAATTTATAAAATTATTGATGATGATGGCAATGCTTTTATCTCTAATGATTTAATTTGCAAGTATGATGTTGATCATTTTAAGAATATTTTTAACAGTCAATGTTATTATTAATTCTCACATTATCCCTAACATAATTAATGATGTTGATAATGCTTTACTTTGTCAAATTTATTACGGATCAATGGTTTATGATTTTGATGATAGCAAACATTCTTATTTCTCTATGACTGCCTTATGTACTAACATTTCAGGTTCACACGATCGGACTGCAATTTGGAACCAGCTCAAGATTGGGTAGACTAGGTCTGAGTCAGTTTGTACACTATTTCCTTTCTTGAGTCTATTGTATTTGTTGTGGCTCCTGACGCTTTATAACGTATAAAAGTTTCTAACTATTCCCTACAGTTTACTATTTTTGGTAACATCGTCCTGGACGATATTTCTATCGGCCAGGACGATCTGTTCAAAAGCAGAAACCCTAATTAGGGTATCCTCATTAAGCAGTCGTCATTATGCAAAACATATTATCCTGGATGATTTTGTATCAGCCAGGCCGATAGGCTCAATTCAGAAAGAATCTGCCACAAAATCTACTTAGAAAATTCTTATTTTTGGATATCGGCCTGGTGGATCGACCTGGACTATAAAATATCGGCCAGGAATATCCAAGAAAATTTTTCGAAAATTTCTCTGGCAATTTTGGAAAGAAATTAATGGTGATTTCGTCCGGGCCGATCGCAAGATCGTCCGGGCCGATTAGACATCGTCCAGCTTCATTTCAAAATAATATTCAGGACGATTTTCCTCATATTGCACCTAATCGGCCAGGACAATATGTCTATCATCCTGGATGATAAAGTCAGCAACTTTCATTAATGAGCTCATTTTTTGCTCTTATATTTAAGCTATGACATGACACTTTGTACGTGTCTTTGACAGCCATTGTAGCTTCGTTCTTGTGGGGGAAACTTGAAGAGAAAGCTTGAAAGGGAGTGAGGAACGGGTGAAGTCTGAGAGAGGGAGAAGATCCTGTGAGGGGGGACTCAAGGGAGTGTGGAGGGGGATTCCAAATGGTTGCTCCGGCAGGCTTGCATCTTAATATCGTCAGATTCAAGGCTTATCTCGAGGGAAGTTCACCAAAGAAGAAGTTCACTTTGGTGTCAAAGGACCCTGCAACTTTGCCGCACCGGGGAAGGTGGAAGTGATTTTGTAAGGGTTTTTTCGCCTAGCTATGGGGGCTAAAGGAGAGACACTTACTTAGTGCAATACTTGGAGGGTTCCTCCAAGGAGTGTACGTAGGTCAAGGTTTCACCGAACCACTATAAATCCGGTGTATTCTTTCCTATTATTTGTTTCCGCATTTAATTCCCACATTTGTTTTTATTTATGGTGATTTTGGTTTTTACTTTGCTTAAAGTTCCTTCTTTACCAATTCACCACTCTCTTTATTTAGCCTTGGGCCAGTTCGATAGGGCTTAAAATCCCTAACAAACTTTTTAATGCCATTAGAGCACTTTCAAGTGGTATCAAAGCCGTTTTCATAAAATAAGTTTTTAAAACCTTTTAAATTTTGATTCATGGCTAATTTTTAAAATCATAATGTTGCGGAAGGTTATTCATTCACCAGACCACCTTTATTTGAAAATATGTCATTTAATATTTTGAAAACTCGCATGTCTATTTTCTTACAATCGATTGATTTTCGCATGTGACATATGATTTTTACTGATTATTCATCACCGTCACGTATTGTTAATGGAGTTAAAACTGATATTCCTTTTAATCAATAGAATAAGGAAGAACAACTGAATGCTCAACTGAATGCAAAATCTTTAAATTGCTTTTTTTGTGCCTTAAATTCTGAATATTTCATGTTAATATCCACTTGCACTACTGGTAAGGAAGTTTGGGATAAACTACATACCATATACGAAGGCAAGAATGAAATCAAGCAATCCATGTTGAATTTGTTAATGCATTATTTTGAATTATTTTCCAAGAAACCTTATGAAATGATCTTAGACATGTATACCATATTCATTCAAATTGTAAACTCATTGCATGCTTTAGGAAAAGAATTTTCAAATATTAAAAAAGTTAACAAAATTCTTCGTGGTCTACTGGATAAGTTTAATGCCAAAGTAGTTGCTATTTCTGAATCAAAAGATTTGAACGATTATTTTATTAATAATTTGATTGGGTCACTCATGCCCACTAGAGCAAGGTTTGGGTCAAAGACTTTTGGATGCAGGTGAAACGATTGTTCTAAAAACTAAAGATACAGAAAGAGATAGCTTAGTTGGTGACGAATGCAATAACTTGATAAGCAAATCACAAAGCTCACCAAAGCATAAGCAAAAGTGGAAAAAAGGTAAAAGTGGTAAGAATGTCCATATTTCTTCTAACGTTATTTTCTTTCGATGCAGGAAGCCTGGACATATGAAAAATTTGTGCCCTAATTTAAGAATTCTTCCTACGAAAGAAAAGGGCAAGGCGAAGAAAAATTTAAACTGGGGAAATAATGAAAGGTAAAAAATCTCATGGGCAGATCTAGTTTTGAAGCATCAGACCAGGAGAGAGATAATGGTTAAAAGCCTTTCGTGTTTTTGTGTTGTGTTTTTATTTTTATGTTTTTCATTTTTATTTTGGTTTTTTGTTTTATTTATTCTTTGATTTTTTTTTTCATAAAAGTTTTTTTCTGATCAACACACACATTCACTTTTCTAAAAACAAAAAATCTACTTCCTATTTTTTCTTGAAATCTTTGGTAAGTTGTGTTTGACTTCTCTAAAATAGTCAAAGGAAAAAAACTCATGTTTTTTATTCTCAATCTCTATTTCCTAAAATAGGTTATCCTACTTTTGATTTAAAATCTTTTTCATCTTTTAAATTGATTTTTGAATCTAAATTTTTCATCTCCTTACATTTTATTTATCGCATAGGGATCTTTTGCAAGTTGTTGAATCTAACTCATAATTTTCTTAATCAAGAATTCATTTTATCAATAGGATGGATTTACTTTTTTTTTTAAGATTTTATAAAGGTTGCATATTAAAAAAAAATTGGCCAATGATGCCAGAAAATAAAAGATGCGCAATGACGCCAAATTGAAAAATATACACAAAAGTGTATCAAAAATCAAAATATGTGCAAAGAGCGCCATTTAAATTGACAAGAGGTATAAAATGAGCCCACAAAATGTAATGCTTACCATTCTTGTACTTCTTAAAAGCTTAAGAAAACCATTGATACTTTCGATACTTGATTTTGAAAAACATGATTCCTGATTCAACAATTCGTGCATTAATCTTCTATTAGATATATTTTATGAAAGAAGTATTGAAAAATTAGTGTTTCTTTTTCTAATTTGATCCTTGATTTAGATATTGAATTAAAAAAATTTTGAGCCTTTTTAAAGAACTTGAGTTTGGATTATCAAATTATGAATTTCTAACCTTTTCTGGGCTATGTGTTGTCAATCCAATTCTACTAAGTTTTTGATTAAAAACCAAGAGGTAACTTTCTCATTTTAAGAATATTTGTTTTTTTTTTCTTCCTAGATCAGGGAACGTTTTTATCTTTTGTTCATTTTGGTTTCTGTTTGTGCCTCCTCTTTTTTTGACAATGTCAAAGGGGGAGAACGTATTATTGAATTTTTATACTGTTATCGTATTTGTTTTTGAACTGTAAAATTAAAAACAACAAAAATATTTTTATCTCCCTTATTTTTTTAAAAAGTGTTATTCTAGTGAGCGGGAGATTAGGAAGAGTATTTACTATTTTGAAAATTCAAATTGAAATGTTTTGCCATCATCAAAAAGGGAGAGATTGTTGCGGATCAATGATTTATGATTTTGATGATAGCAAACATTCTTATTTCTTTACGACTGCCTTATGTACTAACATTTCAGGTTCACACGATCGGACTGCAATTTGGAACCAGCTCAAGATTGGGTAGACTAGGTCTGAGTCAGTTTGTATACTTTTTTTTCTTGAGTCTATTGTATTTGTTGTGGCTCATGATGCTTTCTAACGTATAAGAGTTTCTGACTGTTCCCTAGAGTTTATTACTTTTGGTAACATCATCCTAGACGATATTTATATCGGCCGGGACAATCTATTAAAAAGCAGAAACCCTAATTAGGGCATCCTCATTAAAGCAGCCGTCATTATGCAAAATACAACGTTCTGAATGATTTTATATCGAACCAACACGATAAGCTTAATTCAGAAAGAATCTGCTGCCAAATCTACTTAGGAAATTCTTATTTTTTTATATCGGCCTGGTGGATCAGCCCAGACTATAAAATATCAGCCAGGACGATCCAGGACAATTTGCTCAAAATTTTTCTGGCAATTTTGAAAAGCAATTAATGGTGATTTCGTTCGGGCTGATCGTAAGATCGTCCGGGCCGATTAGACATCGGCAAGCTTCATTTTAGGGCGATATTCAGCATGATTTTTCTCAAATTTGACCTAATCGGCAAGGACGATATGTCTATCATCCTGGACGATAAAGTCGGCAACTTGCATTAATGAGCTCATTTTTAGCTCTTCTATTTAAGCTATGACATTACACTTTGTAAGTGTCTTTGGCAGCCATTGTAGCTACGTTCTTGTGGGAAAAACTTGAAGAGAAAGCTTGAAAGGGAGTGAGGAATGGGTGAAGTCTGAGAGAGGGAGAAGATCCTGTGAGGGGGGACTCAAGGGAGTGTGGAGGGGGATTCTACACGGTTGCTTCGGCAAGCTTGTATCTTAATACCGTCAGATTCAAGGCTTGTCTCAAGGGAAGTTCACCAAAGAAGAAGTTCACTTTAGTGTTAAAGGACCCGGCAACTCCGCCGCATCGGGGAAGGTGGAGGTGATTTTGTAAGGGCTTCTTCGCCTAGCTATGGGGCTAAATGAGAGACACTTGTTTAGTGCAATACTTGGAGGGTGCCTCCAAGGAGTGTACATAGGTCAAGGTTTGACCGAACCACTATAAATCCGGTGTGTTCTTTCTTATTATTTGCTTACGTATTTAATTTACTGCATTTATTTTTATTTGTTGTGATTTTGGTTTGTACTTTGCTTAAAGTTCCTTCTTTACCAATTTACCACTCTCTTTATTTAGCCTTGGGCCAGTTCGATAGGGCTTAACATCCCCAACAAACTTTCTAGTGCTATCAGAGCACTTTCGAAATTCCTTCTGAAGATGAAATCTTTAAGATCATTATGGATCTTAATGGTGATGTTGTTGCGCGGACTTGATGGTTTCACTACTAAATTCTTTCAAAATAATTGGGACAATATCAAGGACGATGTGATTAAAGCTGTGGAAGATTTTTTTATGGGTAACCCTTATCCAAAAATGTTTTTCTTCCACTAATATTGCAATTATTCCGAAAAAAGATGGTCCCAATTAAGTTTGTGTACTTTTCTGAATAAGATTAACTCCAAGATTATTTCCAACAGGTTGATTAATATTCTACCTAAAATTATCTCTTTGAATCAAACTGGCTATGTTAAAGTTAGAAGCATTTTCGATAATGTCCTTTTAGCTCAAAAAATTACTCATGATATTAATGTTAAGGTTAAGGGCGGCAATGTTATTTTTAAACTTGATGTTACTAAAGCTTATGATAATCTCAACTTGAATTTTCTTTACACTGTTTTATCTTTATTTGGTTTTAATAATGCTTTCATATCTCTTATCAAAAATAGTATTGAGCATTGTTACTTCTCTGTGATCATTAATGGTAAGAATAATGGTTTTTTCAAATCTTCTAAAGGTTTAAGAAAAGGTGACACCATGTCTCCTGCACTTTTCATTATTGCTATGGAATATTTGTCTAAAGGTTTGGATGATTTATATGTGAGAAACCTTAACCTTAATTTCTGTACTATTAGGGGTTTTCCTATTTCTCACCTTAGTTTTGCAGATGATTTTATTTTGTTCACGAATGGTTCTATTAATAATGTCAAAGTGCTGCTCAACTTTCTTATCAGCTTTTATAGCCAAAGTGGGATATCTATCAACAAAGATGAAAGCACTTTTATTGTAAGTAAGTCTGTTAATCAAAATAGAACTCATGCTATTCATAGGATTTGTGGTTTTCAGTCCAAAAATTTACACATTGTCTATCTGGGGACTCCCATTTACAAAGGTAAAAAGAGGAATTTTTTGTTTGATGATATCTTTACTAAAATTGAAAAAAAAAAATTAAACAATTGGTCTTCTAATTTCCTTTCTTTTGGTGGTAGGCTTGTTTTTATCAAGTCTATGTTAAATTCTATGCCTATTTATCTTTTTTATAAAAATACTGACTCTTTGATATGGAAGAGACTATACAATATTAAATGGGAAGCTGACCAGTACATTCAATGGGGTTTAGGTAAAGGTGATGTTTTTTTCTGGCATGATAATTGGTTAGGGTATTCTTCTATTGACTCTTTACTTAAAACTCGTTCTTTGAGCAATGTTAAAGTTTCTTATTTTATTACTAATGATAGTTGGGACGTTACTAAACTTATGGAGGTGGTTCCTCCTAACATTGTGGAGAAGATTTTAAATGTTCCTTTACAGAAGCATGATAAAGACATAATTTTATTTTCTCTTTCTTCCGCTGGCAAGTTTCTGTTGAAAGAGGTTTGGGATAAATTAAGAATTAAAAAGGATGTTTCTGCCTTATTTTATGCTTTGTGGCATAAAAACTTTCCTCTTTCTTATTCCATTTTAGTATGGAGATGCATTAAAGACTATATCCCGGTTGATTTTATGCTCCAGAAGAAAGGTATCCAACTCCCCTCTAAATGTTTCTATTATTCTAACATTGAGAGTATTGATCATCTATTTGTCAATGGATTAATTACACAAAAAGTGTGGAACTATTTTAGTATTCTGGCCAATAAAACTCTTCACACTTCTTATAATAATTTTATTTCAGTTCTTAAGAGTTGGGTGCATGTCTCTAAAGTTCACATTTTTAATCTCATTCCCCTTCTTATTGTCTGGTATATTTGGAAAGAGTGTAATGAGGCTAAGCATAATGGTATTAAGATGGAGGCTCCTAACATTATTTCTAATGTTAGACACAAAATCATTCAACTGCATTCTTACAATCTCCTTCCTAGTAAGAATTTTATTAACTGTATGGACTTAGCTAAGGATTTTGGTCTTATTACTACCTGTTTTACTATTAATTCTATTGATAAAATTTTGAAATGGATCAAACCCAAACCTCCTTATGTAAAGCTTAATTCTGATGGGTCTGTTGGTCCTAATGGTGCTGGTGCGGGTGGGATTATTAGAGATTGCCTTGGTAATGTTATTGCTGCTTACACTGCCCCTATTCAATGTACTACTGCGATTTCTACTGAACTCAAGGCTTTATTATATGGGCTGGAAATCTGTGTCAAATTGGGTATTAGCTTTATCTGGATTAAGGTGGATGCGATGCTGCTTATTCAAATCAATAATAATATTGTTCCAGGAATTCCGGACAACTTTTATCTCATTAGGAAGATTAAAAACTCTCTCTCTAGTGTCAATTATTATATTTCTCATATTTATCACGAAGCTAACATTTGTGCGGATTGGTTGTCTAAAAGTGGTTGCAATATTCAAAGTTATGAGGAGTTGGATCCTAGGAGACTACATCCTCTGTTAAAAGGTATGATAAATTTGGATAAAACGGGTCTTCCTTACATTCATCATGGTTGATATTACTGATTGTTTGCCTGCTTGGTTTTTATTTGAGATTCACTTTGATATTCACTTTGTAACCTGGTTTTATTTATCCCCTAATATGGACAACATTTCTGGTCATGCTGATATTCCAGTTACTGCTGCATTTCCCCTTTATCAGATTTTTTAGCAATAATTTTTGTGTTAATCTCATCCCTGTTTCTAATTATACATTGTTTTAGTCTATTAATAGATGATATAATGTTTGCTGGAAGAATTTAGTTTTTTGGAATTGTATAATTTTGTATCCCACAGGTTTTAGATATTATGTGGTTGCTTATTAATGCTTATATAAATTTTGGTGATTACTGGAGGTGGAATAGTGAATCGATTACTTACATCTGTAGCAATTGGTCCATTTTTGTGAATATGAGCAAGGAGACAAATCATAATTTCAAGTGGTTCGACTGGAGTAATCTGGGACTATTTTCTCACTACAACTATAAGAGTTTTTATAATTTCAGCTTTAATTTCTATATGTCTGAAATTGCTTTTTGGAGAGTGCCTTGCTGGGATAAATCTAATTTTTTAATTCGAGAGCTTCATTGAGTGCAAGGTACTCCTTTTTTGGTGTCTTTATTTGTTGTTCTGTTTTCTTAAACATTTTTGCAGGAAGATGGTGCTGAACGAGAATTTTCTGATCTTCCTTTTTTAGGCACTGTCTACTCACAGCCCAAGTCTTTTTTTATACCTTTCTTAAAATCTTAGAATAAGAAATCACCAGCTCGTAGGTTTTATTTCTTTTTCTCTAGTAGCTCGTTTGAGCAGTAGAGAGGTAGTGGATCCTTCTAAGGACTGTGTATTCAATTTTTTTAAATTAACACGTAGGCCCCCTGCGGGTTTTAACCAAAAAAAAAAAAACTTTGTAATGTAAAATGTATAATCATGACTTTAAAATCTCACATAAGTAGTTCCTATTATATATATATATATATATATATGGGAAGAAAGATTGTGCTGATTGTTTCTCTGATTCTTTCTATTTTTTGGGCGCAATTTTCATGCCGCCTTAGAGTGTATCAAGGAAATTTTGTATTTGAGTAGATGGAGATAATCGGCTCTTAGGTTTTATTTTTTTTCTTTTAATGTTTGTAGCTCCTAGAGCATTAGCGGGCTGATGATCTCCTTAAGGACTTGTAATTTTGGACTGATATTAACGCGTAGACCCCTTCTGTAGGTTTCACCTAATATATATATATATATATACATACGCTAAAATATGCTTTCATGGTTTTTGAAGTCGTTGTAAGACCATTATGGTTGTATTCCACTACATATATGCTCTTTAACAGCAGCTTTGCTACCATTGTGGAATATATTTTGCATTTTAATTTCTTTAAGTAGTATTTGCCACATATAATTCTTTTAATAGTTTAATTAAATCAATGTGAAACTGAACCAAGCAATAAATCTTAGGAATTTTGCACCAATACCAGTGATTTAAACCGTTGCAAAATAAGATCAATAACACAATTTTAAATTAAAAAATAACACTATTTTAAATTGTTGTGGTTGGTTAATAATAATGGTGGTTTTAGTCATTGCAAAAATGCTTCTTAAACTATTAATATGTCCACAACACTTTTCATGACCTACTACAATGGTTAAACAGTTACTAATTTATTTGCAGCAGTTTAAGAGCTACTTGCAACGATTTCACAAATGCTGATGTAGGAAATCTTTAGTAGTGCTTTTAGTAGGGGTTAAAACCGCTGTTAAAGGGAAGCACAAATAAAAAAAATACACAATGGCAAAAAATTAAATTTTGTGATCAAATTACAAATATAAAGATAATACTAAGCAAATATAAATTTAGTGAATATAAATAACATATTAATCAATAGTTAATTGAGGCCCATAGAGGCCCTCTCTTACCCTTCCCTCGCTGGAAGGAACGAACAAGTTGAAGGAACACGCAAAAGATAGCTCAACATCAGGAGGAGTGGTCTACGTGTCCCAGAGAATGAAGGTGCAGCTATGCGGTTGTAGTAGGGTTGGGAGTTTTTTTTTTTTTTTTTTTTTGAGAAAATGCAGAAATTGCATTAAAATAAAAGAGTATATAACCTAATACAAACTAGGTAAAAAAAAGCTAATGATCCCTTTTTCAACATGAAAAAAGGACCTTATTAAAATTAAATTTGTTAGTTTAAACTTATTATAAATGTAATGAAATCCACTATCTCCTATTTTGAAACTGTTGAGATGCAGGGGATACCAAAATAAAAGAAAACCCAAGGGTTGATTAGTATCTCAGAGTTCCCATCCAGTTAGAGAATAAGAAATAGTAAAGATCTCATAAACATTTAGGCAAAGTTTAAAATAACAAATTAGATTAAGGAAAAGGAAACAAAATCTAATAATCAAATAATAATTCAATATAAAATTCCAAAAGTTTGGTATTAAAATGCCAAACTTTAGTATCATAAGCTCCATCTTCAAGAATTTCTCTATTGTGTTCCTATCCATGGGAGAAACCTTATTCATTTTAGTGAGATAAAAGTGAAGAAGAATCTTTTAAACCGTTCTTCTCTTTGAGTTCAGCCATCTTCATTCTAGGTAGTTCTTTCACCGGTCTCAATGCTTGAAGTTCTTTGAATAAAACATGCTTTGATCTGGGGGAATCATTCTTCTTGGTAAAAAAGTTTTTATCTTGTTTTAAGAATAGTTCTTTTGAAATTCAAACTAATAGCTAATGGAGGAGAAGTAGAATCATGGATTGAAGTATTAGTGTATTTACCAATTACACTATCTTCTTCCGCCAAAGCTATTGATGGAGTTTTTATAACAGATTATGTTACATTAATTTCTTGAATACCAGAATTTTTGAATTCAAATTCTGGTTTTTGAGCTCCCAATAAATCAGCATCTTGAGGAGATTCTGTAGCCTTTGTAGGAGTCAAAATCAAAATTGCCATTATCTGTTGTAATTGTGAAATAACTTTCCTGAATATCAGCATCTTGAGTAGAATCATTTGCTAAGGTAACAGCCACCAAGGTTGTTGAGGGATGAGCTTCCAATACTTCAGCAATTTTGGGAGTTTGGGAATGAACGATGGTGAGTAAAGCAATGGAATTATGTCTGGGTTTAATTTTAAGTTATAAAGCATCAATTATAACTGCTCACATTGCCCACATGTGGTAGCGATTTTAAATTGTTGTTATTTTTATGCTACAAAAACACTTTATTTTTAGTGGCGTTGTAATAGTTTTAAAAATTCTAAAAGATTGTTGTACGTAGTTGTATTCCTTTGTAGCACCTTTTTGCAGTAGTTTTGTAACCATTGGGAAAAATATTTATCAGAGTAAATATTTATAATGGTTCTAACCATAGGTAATGTTCGTTGCCATTTAAACAACCATAAAATTGGACCAACATCAACTGTTTATAGGGTTATACAAGCAAACCAAACGTTTGACGAGCTACCTGTTACTCGAATCAATTAAAATTTGTTTGTGCTCATTTTTTTTTTGTTTAAAACCCACAGAGGGGCCTAGGTGTTAATTTCAAAAAAAGCGGTTACAAGGTCCTTAAAAGGATCCTCCAGCTCACTACTGCTCAACAGAGCTACAAGAGAAAATAAAATAAAACATAAGAGCCGGTGGATCCTTAACATAAGATTACAAAAAGAACTCGATCTGCAAAGAAGCAGCACCCAAAAAAGGAAGCTCAGATGGAAACCGTTCAGCTCATACTTCCTGCAAAAAATGTAGATAATATTAGATGTAAACTGAAAAGAATTAAAAGTGCTAACCTTATAATCATTTGAGCTCCAAAACTCTGAAGAGGTACAAAGATTGCAGGAAACACTCCAAAAACACAAGTTAGGGTAGAAATAGACAAAGCAAACATTAGAAGATATAATGCTCCTACTATTGGAAGATGTCTTAGCAGAAACAATAAAAATACCCTTATGGATGCTCGAGACAGAGTAATTATAATGAGAAAGAATCTCCAGAAGCACCCCCAAAACACAAGCTCTAATATTCTCAGTGACCATAATATCAACCCTCCCATTAGTCGCAAAAATGTTTGTGATATTCAACTCCAAAATAGTCATCCACTTACCCAAGTAGAACCAAACTTTAGGAATATAAAAGTAGTAAAAGGAAATCTGCTGCCAAAAAATTAGCACACCACCATTCACAAAAGCCCTCATCACAAACAACTGAATTAAATTGGGGTGATACTCAAAAATACAGCCTAGGAAAATAAGAAACAAGATGGTGGCATTCTCCCATAAACTATAACAGCTAATCAAAATCTGGAGAGTTACCAAGGAAACCCCATCTAGCAGGCACAGCCAGCTAACATTAGGAAAAGAAAACTGCACCAGATGAAATACCACACTGATGATAGAAAAACACACATCAATGTGAACCTCAAAGCAGACCACAATCCAACAAAAATAAGAATATTGATGCAGTTCAACCCAGTAGAAGCAGCAAGAGAAGAAGCAATCAACATGTAGAGAAATCTATAACATAAAACTAAAACAGCAAAAATACATGAAAGAAAAAGGGACCAAAGCAGAACTTACCAGAAAAACAAACCCAGCAGGATCAATGATCATGAATATAAGGTAAAACACATTTATCTAAAATGATCAGACCTCTGAGGTGAGGGGGAATACCAGTTAAGTTAAATTTCTGCATAGTTTGAAGGTTACTACCATAATTAGCCAGCCAATCCAAACAAGCATTGCCCTCCCAGTAAATATGAGAAAGAGAGTAGTTCAAATTAGAGAGAATATGCCTAATTTTTCTAATGGTATAAAAGTTTTGAGGGTATCGTTCCCCCACCTTTTGAATGATATAAATAACCATTTTAGCATTAGTTTTCGATATGAACCTGCCCCATACCATATCTTTGACACAGATTAATACCATTTAACAAAGCCAAAAGCTCCGCAGAGATTATCGAGCATAAAGGAAGATGATCGGCAAAGGCATAGATTAACTCCCCTTGCTGATTTCTTATAATCCCCACCCATGCCCGCAACTTGAGTCCTAACCGACCCATCAGTGTTGAGTTTCACATAGGGATATGAAGGCTTGAGCCATCTCACAATACGATCATTAGTAACATGTGAAACACCATCAAAATGAAGGCCAAAAAGCATAGCAATATTACTAGAATTTTTAAAGTTCTTGGCAGTAAGAAGATTAACAGAGTGAAGCTGAATAATTTTAATTCTAACGTTGGAAATGATATGATGAGCATCCATTTTTATCTCATTATGTTTCGAATCATTCTTAGCTTTCCAAAGATACCACATGTTTAAAATAGGAAGAAGGTTAAAAATGTGACCTTTCTTGTGATATTCCAAAGATTAAGCATACCCCAAACATCACAAATATTTAATCTAGTATCTTTATCAACAATGTTAAGGAAATAGTACCAAACTTTTTGAGCTATCATCTTTCCACACCTTCTTCAATCTAAAATAACCATTAGAAGATAAAGCAAACAGAATTTTGTCCTTACACTGCAAATTTAAAGGAATTTGAATGATAGTATCCACAATATCAGGAGGAAGAATTTGTAATAATTTACTGACATTCCAATTACCATTGTGAAAAAAATCTTTAACTTTAATATTGGAAAAAGTATTGGTATTAAAAAGATTAAAAAGATTATCAATCGAAGAAGTACCCAATCAATTATCCTAATGTCACCTTTCCCAACTGCTCCGCAACCCATATAATATTGCATAATCTTTTCCAACCATTGGAATCCGAATTTTTATAATGACAAACCAGAGGATTAAGATCTTTGCAATATTTGGCATTCATAAAGTTAGCCCATAAACTACTATTGGAATGAAAAGCAAACTACAGTTTGTGAGAAAAAGCTTGCACAGTGTCCCAATGGTTTTTACAACCCAAAGAACCTTCATTAAAAGCACCACAAACTTTGTTTCAAGAAGTCCAATTAATACAAGATTTGTTGTTTTTAGAGCCCCAAAAAAACTTATTAAGTATGCGTTCCATTCTAGTACAGATCGTGGAGGAAGGTTGTAAAGTATGAAATATAAAAATAGGAATAGAATTCAGAACACTTTTCATAAAAACCAATCTACCACCAAAAGAAAGGAAATTAGAAGACCAATTAAGAATTCTCTTTTGTATCATAGAAAAAATATTATCAAACAATTAATTTTTTTCCCTACCTCTATAAAGGGGAGTGCCTATATACTTAATCGGAAGAGAAGTAGAATTAAAACCACAAACTCTTTTAATCCCATTGCTTCTAAACCGATTCACAAATTTACTCACAATAAAATTGCTTTTATCATTATTAATAGACAATCCACTCATGCATTGAAAATTAGCAAGAAATTGGAATAAAACTATGACATTTTTAATGGAAGTATTGGAGAAAATAATGAAGTCGTTAGCAAAACTAAGATGGGTGATAGGAAAAGCAGCAGTGTTACGATAATAAAGTATAGGATGTCTAGCAAAGAGATGATCCAAACCCCTAGATAAATATTGCATGGCAATTATAAAAAGAACAGGAGAAAGAGGGTCTCCTTCTCTCAAACCATGCTCAGATTTAAAAAAACCATGATTACAGCCATTGATAATAACAGAGAAATATTAGTTTTCAATACTATTCTTAATAAGTCTAATGAATGGTTGCTTAAAGCCAAAAAGATAAAGAATTTCATAAAGAAAATTCCAATTCAAGTTTTCATAGGCTTTAGTAATGTCAAGCTTCAAAATGAGATTCCCACAAGAGATTTTAGCATTAATATCATGAACCAACTCTTGAGCTAAAAGGATATTATCAAAGATACTCCTACCTTTCACAAACCCCCTTTTGGTTGAAAGAGATGATTCTCGGAAGGATGTTCATTAACCTGGAAGAAATGATTTTAGAAACAAGTTTATTAAAAAAGGAGCAAAGGGTAATAGGTCTAAAATCATTCCAATCAGTGATAGAATCTCTCTTAGGAATAAGAACAATATTCGTAGAAGAAAAAAATTTAGGATAGGAATTACCATGGAAAAAATCCCTAACAGCATCCATCACATCACATTTGATAATATCCCAAGTCTTAATAAAAAATTTAGTGGTAAATCCATCAGGACCGACAACTGAGTCCCCATTCATAGTACTCAAAATATTCCAAATTGGCTCATCCGTAGGGAGCTTGGTAAGCATTATATTATCACTCCCATTAACCATACATGGAATAACATTCAGATTAGAAATAGGAGTAGCAACATGAATGTTATTAAAAACTTTTTAAAAAGATCAACATCAGAATTAGCAATCAAATCTTTAGTATCAAAAAAACAACCCTGCATATCAGTAATACTGTATATATGACTTCTAGTTTTGTTCCTATTAGCCATATCATGAAAAAAAGAGGTGTTCCCATCACCCTCCAAAACGCACTTAGCCGAAGCTTTTTGTTTCCAATAAACTTCTTTATTATTTAACTGAAATAGATCAATTTTAGCTTGATCCATGGAAGAAAGATTCTCACTAATAGGATTAGAAACAAACATCTCATCTAAAGCCAAAACTTTATCCTCAGCAGCCTTAATATAAGAAAACTGGTTTTTGAAAACATTTTTATTCCACCATCTGAGGACTTGCTTAAGTCTACTCAATTTCATCCACAACCGGTACATGCCTCTTATGTTATTATCGAGAGAAATTGTAGCATTCCAATTGTTAGAAATAACATTGATAAAATCAAAATGAGAAAGCCACATATTTTGAAATCTAAAAGCAGTTTGAGTATAATTTTTATTCGCAGCAATAGTTAAAAGCAAGGGGGAATGATTAGATAAATTTCTACTCAAGTGTTGAACATGAGACATAGGGAACTCTCTTATCCACTCATTATTAAAGAGAATCCTATCCAATCTCTCCCACATAGTGGAACGGTTCCAAGTAAAGGAACCACCAGTGAACCCAATATCATTTAAATTACAATTAGAAATCAAATTATTTAAATCTTCCATAGCATTAATATTAGGAGGATTACCCCCTAATCTTTCATTCATATTAGAAACAATGTTGAAGTCTCCACCCACACACAAAGGTTTTGGTAGAGGAAAGAGCAAAATCAGTAAGAATATTCCAAAGAGGAATACGACCCAATCTAGTGTAGGCATCATACACAAATGAGGCACTGTAATCAACATTAATCTCATAAATTTGAACGTTAACAACTTGAGCAAAATCGGATATGATATCAACATTAAAAATGTTATTCCAGAAAATCCAAATCTTGTCAGAGCAATTAGCAAAATTCTTATTAAAACCCAAGAGAGAAGTAGTACTAGCAATTTTATCAGCAGAGATAAAAGGTTCGAGTAAAACAAGCATATGAATATTATGCACACAACAAATATTTCTAACCCGGGTCTTAGAATCAGACCCATCAATACCTATCACATTCCAAAAAAGTGCATTAATCATTAGAAATTTTAGAAGAAGTTTGAGCTCTAGTAGAACAACGTGTGTCAGGAAGACGAATTTTACCATTTTTCTTTTTCTTTTTGCTAACCTTAGTATAATCTTCCTCAATACTCTATTTAGAGCCACTATCACCAGGAACCGAGAGTGATGCGGGCAAAATTATGTTGCCAACCTGAATGGGAGAGGTACAAACAACAATATCACCCACAATTTCCCCTTCTTCACACTCCTCCACCGATTCATTTTCAACACCTACAACAATGTTATCTTTATTATGTAACATCGAATCAATGGAAATAAAAATGTTAGGACAATCATTATCAATATCATTATTGTTCGTACTGTTGCACTTATCAGCTATGCCATTGGAGCAATCATTCACATCCATCTCTTTAGGAATGTCATTACCTATAAGAACCTTAACGGTTTTTGTTCTAGTTTCGGGTAAAGCAGGCACAACAGGTGTGGAATGGGTCACAGCCATTTCATGTGGTGATTGGTTCTCAGAAGAAATAATATTTCGAGCCAGCTCTGGTGGGGTTATGGGTTCCTTCTGATCCAACCGATTGGGATTTTCCGTGATCATGTCACCAACATCTAAAGTTTTATCCATCTTTTGCCCCACCGAGTTGCTGGAATTTTTCTTAAGGTTTGGATGGAGTTTAAATCATTCAGCCGCTGCATACCCATGTGTTTTACAGTGATTACAGAAGTCTGGCACTTTTTCAAATTCAACTTTTTGAAGGTAACCGAATGCTTTAGAACCAATCCAAATCTCCTTAGCATGTTTCTTAGTAATATCCACTTCAACTAAGATCCTCGCCACAGAAGGTCTGGTTCTTGAAGCTGTGGCATGGTCAGTTTGCAAGGGACGGCCAAAAACAGAGCCAAGTGCAAAAAGAACTTTAGCATTAAAGAAATGAAGTATAATATTATGAAAAGATATCTATATAGGCACTATAGGGGATTCTTCCCTCACATAAAATAATGGAGTACATTTCAAAACCCGCATTTGACAGTTCAATATAAAATATGATCTACACGCAAAAACACAGCTATAGTCAAGATCATTTGAGAGTTGAATCACTACATGCTTAGAATCCAAAAGACCTACAGAGTAAAATCCCAAAAGTTCTAAACTACCAAAGAAAGCACGGATGGAGTCCAGATTTGGTCTACGAAGACCGAATTTACCCACGAGTAAATTGAAAAGGGGAAGCAAGTTTTAAAACTTCTTCATCCGAAAGCAAAATAGCCGGCACTCCATTAAAAGTAGACTGGGTTAACGAAGGAAGGGTATCACCTGCGCTTGCACCAGCAAGAACTTCCTTAAAAGAACGAGACTTTGGTGGAGAAGAAGCCCCCACTTCCAAGCAAAAAAGCCTTTGTTCGGATTATGAGCATTAGAGGTAATAATACCTCAAGCCGTCGATGACGGATCCCCCATCGAGAACGTCAAGCCCAAACAGGGCAAGACGAAAAGAAGAGCACTAGGAAACCAAAGCATTAAAAAAATCAAGGATCGCTTGCTAGGAAATGGACGAAAAATGAGAAAGAAACAGAGGCAGGAAGGAAACCTAAAATCACCAGAGGCGGCGCTTAGGGTATTTCGTGCTGGTGAAACGCCGATGCATTACATAGAATTCAAGTTGAGTTGTTTGTGATCATCATTTAATTAACTAAACAAACAAACTTGAATAATATTTTAAATACTCATTCCTTAAATAAACAAGTTTGAACACTAATGTCTTCAGCTCATTTATGTTTATGAACAACATCATTTGAAGCTCGTGAACAAGCTCGACAATAAGCTTGATAAGAAGTTCGATTCGTGTTCGATTCAGAACTCGTTAACAAGCTCGATAAAATCTCAATTAATATTTGATTATAAAATTGATAATTATATATTATATAAATATTTTATATTTATTACAAATACATAATTTTTGTTAAATAATATAATGTAAATTAATTAACTATTATAATATATGCTAATCAAATATAAGATGAATTATAGATCAATTGTTCATGAACGAGCTCATTTGGTAGCTCAAAAAAATTTGTTATATATGTTCATGAACTTGCTCTTTTGATAGCTCAATAATACTTGTTAGATATGTTCGTCAACATACTTCTTTGATTTTTAAAAAAAATTACTAAATATGTTCACAAACATATTCAATGTAATTATTTGTTAGGAGGCTTGATAAACTCATTTGTTATGTTAAAGAATATCTAGAAATATAGCTTCTTTATAGCTCATTAAGGTTTATTTGTTTAAAGCACGATAAGCACTAAATGAATCAAACATGAACACTCATTAATTTGAACAAACCAAATATGAACACAAACAATAAAGCTTAAATCAAACACGAACCAAGCTTGAACAAGATGATAATATATTAACTCGAACATGAACATTCACATACAAAGCTCGATTCGTTTGCAGCCTTACCTGTTTAGACTACCACAATTTTTCTATTAATCATGATTGAGGAATGGTATTTGAGAATTTGGACTACGTACCTTAGGTGACTATATAGTCTAAATATTAGGCATTATTCCATTTTTTTTTTTAAATTATGTTTTTTTTTTTCTTTCTATTTTTTATTATTTATTTATTTATTTTATTTTTTCATAGATGTTAGATTAGTACTAGTGGTTGTGTGAATAGATGACAGAAAGACCTCTAAGCTAATTAGCTTAAAATGAATTGCCCATCGTAAGGTCCTTAATTAATTAGTTACCCTATAATTAGTATATAATCTAGCAATAAGCACTACTCAAGCATTCTTAGCCATTCAAGGCTTCTTGAGCTTGAGTCTTCACAGTCAATGCAATTTTAAGGTTTGGTCTCACTAACTCTTAAAATGAGGTCATCAGAGATTTGAACCTCATTCAAAAATTCATGCTTCAGTGTTAAAAGACTGGTTATATATTTTTATTTCTTATTAATGATATTGTGTAGATTCAAATGTACTTAAAAACTTAATGCAAAGAGGCATTTATATTTTTAAGGAATATTTTTAAGCAAGTGAATTGCTTCATTTTTATTGAGTTGGTCATAATGATTATTTATATTCCATTAAATTATATATATATATATATATATATATATATATATATATATATATATATATATATATATATATATATATATATATATATATATATATATATATATATATCTACATAAGTAGTCACAATGGAAAACACCATGACAGAATAGAGGTCAAGTTCAAAAATCTTTCGTCTTGTTCTCTCCCTTCATGACACTAGCTAACTAATTAGCCACATACATTGAACCTGGTCAGTTTTTTTTTTTCTTTTGAAGGGCATGGAATCACCTCTTCAGTGGTCACTACCACCTTTAATTTGGCATCTTTTTATACTGTTTCAATATAACTCCTTTCTCTGCTACCATAGAATCTAGTTTAGTTTATATTGTATAAACTCAATTACTGCTTAAACAAGCTTAATTTGACATCCTAGTTTTGCTTCTCTCGGTATTTCTCATAATCTCTAAACAATGAAGATATAACTAATTCTAATTAATAAAGTAGTTATAAGTTAGGAAGATTGTGCAAGTGCATTCCTTTTTGTAACAACAATTAATGGAATATTTTCATTATATCATACATTTAGTTCACACACTAGGGCATTTTTCTTATTGCCAGATTAGATGCTAAAGAACTATTCTCGTCTAATGTGATATAAAATTTTGAACATATTTGACAATCGACTAACGAATTTTTCTAATAATACATGTGAAGATATTGCATAAAAATATGTATGGATTTAAGTGAATGGATATAACATCTCTCAAAAGAATTATTCTCGTCTAAGTAGGAGGAATTATTAGTTGTAAGTTTTGAGCATTGCTCTAAGTGTTGATTAGAAGAATACAATGTTGGTCCTTTTTTATCGCAACAAGTTCATAATAATACCTATCTACGCATACTTAAAAAAATTAATTACATAGCTTTGTACTTATATTTGCTATCCACAACTACGAATTTCATATCAATAAAATGTTTAGGCCGCTAATCTCCAGGAAAAAAAAAATGTTAATGTCAATAGTACATGGTAGCATGAAACAGTGAAAGGAATGTGGTGATGAATATTAACCTAGGACTGACTTCATGATAAGATTTAGTGTTTAAGATCTAGTTTCATAATGACACATCAATACTAGAGAGTAAGTAAAAGACAAAAGTGCATGTAGGGGTGAGGAAAGGATTTCTCATATCACAAAGTAGAGGTTTTCCTCTTCCTCACCTCGCCCTAAAACATGGCCAAGTTCACTGCATTAGTAAAGCAAATACTTCAGATCTTCTACACATTCTCAGTCACGATTGTCTATATAAAGTTGAAAGACAACATAGAATTACTCCAAGAAAAATTAAAGAGACATTTCCATGGTTGAGTTTTCTCTGGAGTTCCCTTAAGCACTTCATTGTGTTCATAAATATACAAAATTTTGAAGTTAATTCTTCTACCTGTTTATAGAATCTACACTGAAGTGTTTGGGGGAACTCTAGGTACCACTTAGCTTAATTCGGTATATATACATATCTATATATGACTGCGTGGTGAAGCAGCTTTATGAATATTTCAGATATTGCAATTTAGTCGTTGGCTGTCAACTGGAGTTCCCTCAGGCACTTCATTAGGGGTTTTTTGCTTCCCATACGTAGGTGAAGCAGCTTTATAGCTCTACTGAAGTGTTTGGGGGAACTCTGGGTGTCATTCAACATGGATATGATTGTAGTTCATCATAAAAATCTATACGGTTGATTGCTAAGTGCAGATAGATCTCCCAACGTTATATATGATCAGGTATTTATTTATTCATTATATGTGTTTATTATTACATAGGAAAATCACTAAATTTTCAGAGCTTATCCTCTTTAAATCCTTGCTGGGTTTGAATATTGATGGCTTTAATTGTTTTCTTTCTGTGACACTTGCTGCTTTTTGTTCTGCATACACTAATACTCTCTCTCTCTCTCTCGCTGCCTCTCTCTCCCTCTCTATCTCTCTCTCTACACATTGTTTGCACATAAAATGCTTTTGAGTTAGACATCTGTGAAAGCAAGAGCTCGTGGAACTAAACACTTACTAAATTTATCAAAAGCACCTGTTTCAAACATTCATCCGATGTTTGATGAATTTGAACTCCTGATAAAATTATTTTTTTGTGTTTTCTGTTGAAAATTAATGTTTTCTATAAGTAATGTAGCACAATTCAAACATAATCACATAATTATATGAACAACCTGCTCCTCATTGATCAATATCAAAACCATTCTGCAACAAAAACCTGATAATAATAATGAAGAAAGTTTTTTTTTTTTTTAATGACCGCAACCAAAATAATTTCATGATTTTTTGGCAAGAACTTGCTCAACATTAGTTATAAAAATACTAACATGATAATTATAATACTGAGCAATATATCTATTAAAATACAGATCAAACGAAGAAAACACTTTTACAAATAGCTTCTTCACCAAAAAATCTCCCAGCGGCCGATTCCTATAAACTTCATTTAAATGTGAGTATTTCCTTAATTATTTCATAGCTTTTTTTACTAGGGCAGGCTGTTTGTCATCGAAAACCATGCTTTTGAATCTGAAAGTAGGGGTTTCTACCAGAGGTAGCATTTAAACTTGAGTTGAAAGCAGTAAGAAAACATTCTCAAATAAAGCCTAAGCAAATTCAACCCATGTTAACAAAAGTTGGATGTTTTATCTACACAATATATGATAAGTACCATTTAATATATCTATGCAATGTAGAATAAAAATATTTATGAATACTTCATCTCTTAGGGGTTATGCTCATATTTATAGGTAACTTGCATAACCAAGAATATCAATTTGCTTAATAATATTTCAGTCTCTAAATAAATTGGTTCTTTTTTAATTCTTGTTAGAGATCTGTTTTCCATTTCATTAATGGATGTGCCGAGTCTCTTGGATCTATTTTATTGCCTCTCAACTTTACGAAGACTTTTGTCAAAGAAAAAAAAAAAAGAACTATTGTTGGCATCGTATCATGGATATGAATTCCCTTCAAACTCAGCTTTGTGTCAAGATTAATTTTTATTGCTCAAGTTTTTGGATGATATTAAGTTAGTTTTCATTCTATATCGTTTCTTTAGTGTATAGAATAAAGTTTGTCTTTTTCTTCTTTTTAATTCCATGCTTACAATGAAGTGTTGGGCACTTTAATTTGTTATATTGGGCAAATATATTTGCTCAAATTAGAAAGTGATGTCATGCAAAATGATAATCAATGAAACAGATGGTTTTTAAGGAAATTTAGTTGTCATATGATGATAATAATTTATGCATGAAGAGTCAAATGAGATATTATTTTATCAGTAACTGTCAAATGAGAATTTTAAAATGGACGCCTTTTTTCGATGTGCATGAAGAGTCCCCCATAGTTCCGATCTGGATTTCCTTTCCGAATTTTAGATTACATTTTTTTAACCCTCAAGTCTTGCATGAGTTTGGATCTGTTTTTGGGAGGCCTTTGCAACCGACCAAGCAACTGCATCCAGGACCCATCCGTCTGTGGCTTGGGTCTTGGTGAAAGTTGATATATCTAAGAAACATCCTAAAGAAGTTTGGGTGGGATCAAAGGCTTTTGGTTATTTGCAAAAAGTTGAGTTTGAGAAGGTGTCGAATTTTTGTTCTCATTGTAAGATTCATGGCCATGCAATTTCCGATTGCTGTAAATTACATCCTGAGCTTATAAAATCTACTAAACATTCGGTTGAGAAGGTTGATTCTCCTGTTAATTCTATTTCTCATAATGTTCTGGATAAAGTGGTGCCAAATGCTATTATTGAAAACTAGGTGGATGCTGCGACTAGCTCTGTTGTGCCAGAAAACAGAGGTGATTTGGAGAATAATTTGGAAGGTAAGACTTTGTGCAATGGAAGTGAGAAACTCCCTAATATTTATGTTTCTATTGACTCTATGTTACAAAACTCTACGGATGTTCCTTTAGTCGCCCCAGATACTAACTTACTTATTAATTTAGATTCTTACTACAGGAAAATCACCCAAAACCAGCGGCTTTTTCCTGTGATTTGGGTGGTAACACCGGCGGTTTTAAAAATCAACGGCGGCTTTTCGGCAGTTATCCAATCGCCGGAAAAAATGGTGTAGAAAATAATTTGTCGGCGGTTTTTACTTGCGGTTTTGGTTCCCTTCGGTCTTCCGGCGGCTTATACCGCCGTTTATTACCTTGCTTTATACTGGCGATGTTCCATCCGTTGCGTCGCCTGTCATGTGACCGACGGCTTACCAGCGATCCCTTCAACGACGGCTTGCCAGCGGTTCCTGCGGCCGGCGTGCATTAGATAAACCGCCAGCACGCGTCTGTAAACTGCCGGTACTACACCGGCGGTTCCCGACGGTCTGGGCCGACGGTTCCCGACGGTCTGGGCTTTCACCGGATAACCGCAGGGTGCAGTAGATAACCGCCGGTATAATACCGGTAGTTTAACGAAGTTACCGGTGGCGTCAATCAGCCGTCCGGTATCGTCGTTTCCGGCGGCTGAACCGCCGGTTAGCCGCCGGAAACCTATAGCACCTGAAAAAAAAAATTGACAGCCTCCCATCTATATGAGGGAGGTTCTCTAAATTCTAAACCTGCACAAAAAGTAATATATAACAAGATTTGGGCAACACGCCGTTATATTCAATTAACTATCACAACTATATACATAAGCACAACAAAACAAAATATTAAATGTAAACAAAATTAATATGTTCAACCATAAAACATAAGTTAACAAGTTCAGAATTTCACAAATTCACAAAGTCACAGTAAACATAAAAAAGTTGTACTCCTCAGATATATCCTCGCTGTCTCGAGATGTTCGTCGCTGCTCTTCCTCTTGCTTCCTCTAATTTTCAACTCTGTAGGATTGCAGCTCTGCTTGCATTTCATTTTGAACCCTTCTCATTTCTTCATTCTCTCTAGTCAATGCTGCAACCCTCTAATTCACAGTTTCTTCAGCTCCAGTACTTGAATCATAAAATGCTGAGGTGGATGAACTACCCTCATAAGCATAGCCCTGTGAACCTAAGCCATATATCCTCCCCCTCTATCTTCCACCAACAACATTTGACCAAGTATGATACTCATAAGTGTGGGCTGATCCTAAAGATGATCCCTCGCCAGTGGAATGGCGTCTTTCTCGAGCTCGCACAAAATCATCCTGTGAGAATAAAGCCATAAAATAAATTGTAATAAATTGTAAATTGATATTACAATTAGTTTAATTAAAATAAATTTTTATTCCAATTTTCTAAAAATTTTACTCACATGAGCCTTCTTAGCCTTTTCATCAACCCACTGATAATCAGCTTGATGTTGATGAGTTCTTGTATGCAACTCCAGTGGTGTTGGCTCCCGATCAAGATACTCTCTTTGAAAATTTAAGATATAGTTATAATAGCATAAATATATTTAATAAACTAATTTAAAACTCTTACCAGACACCGCCTATGTTCCGTATGAGGTACCGATCCACCAGTATGAAGAGAGCTTCCTAAACCACCACAGTCAGAGGCTCTGTTCTGTTTATTCTGCTCTCTCATTTTTATAAAATCAGGGGTCGCCCAAGCACCACTCAAATCAGCTCAAACGCCCTCTCCAATCCAATTAGGATGCTGCCCAGACTTTTTAATATCCATGCTATACTCAGGCAACCACCTAAATTCTTTATGTAAAAATTTAGGCAATACCAAAAAGATTAGTACAAATTAAATCACATATTTGAAATCATACCAAAAAAGTATACTTGAAATTCTCCAAATCAAATATCTCTAACCGGCTTTGAGATCTTCTTCCAGGATAAGTAAGGAGCATCATATTTATTCTATATAATATCCCAGATCATATGTATAGGTGGCCTTGAAGGATTGAAGCTGCAGGTTATTTTTTTTGACAAAAACATGTAATATATCAAAATACAAACAACTTAATAACATAAACTAAACTTACTTATCTCACTTAGGCTAAATGTATTGGTGTATGGACCCATTGTTGTTATGAGGTCCTAAGTCCTTGATGAAAAAAATGGAGGGTTGTGTTAGGTAGTTGACAACCAACATAAAATGCTTTAATATGAGTTGAAAGTCTTTTCACCCCACAAAATACCTATAATCACCATGTTGATCCTTTTTTGAACCCTCTAAAGAAATTCAAGTGCTCTCAATAAGTTGTTTTCTCTCCACCCCACAAAAAACCTTAAGACTTGTCTAACTGTAGCATCACAATGGTGTTATAGCTATACTCCTTGAATTGCTCTAGCCACCTAACATGACTATCAATCACTGTGGTGCTTAACTGTCAATAGAGTGATATGACTTGTCTAACTATATATTTTTCATCTGGCAACTAGATTTTTCATTTGGCATCTTGATTTCAAATACAAAAAAGTGAATACAAGCAAGATACTAAATACACATTCTTATATATAAAATGTAGTACATAGATACAATCTTTTGGATTACCTCCCATGAAGAGCTAAATTATAGTCTTTAGCTAGACTTTGTTAAGTACTCTTCAAGATGAGCTAATGTTAACATACTACAAGATCAATATATGTTGAGTCTAGTGAATAGGTTGTTAAACCTAAGTTAATGTCCCATGGCTTTCAAGAGGGGGGGTGAATTGGTAGTTAAAAATTATTCCTCTTTTGGATGAGTTGAACTAAAAATAACTTTAGTGAATTTTTATAAAAAAGTTTTTCAACCACAACTTTTTAAACAGTAAAATGAGGAAAATAAAAAAAAATAGTAAAAAAATAAACGACACAAGATTTATAGTGGTTCGGTCTAAATCAGACCTACATTCACTCCCCAGAGGCACCCTCTGAGTATTGCACTAATACCAATAGTGTCTCTCCTTTTGCACCCACAGCAAGGCGGAGAAGTCTTTATAAACACTCTTTCCATCACTACTCGGTGCGGTAGAGAACCATCATTCTTTTACACTATCCCTAGTGTTGGGAGAGAACCAACCGTCCTTTCACACTCTCCTAGTGTGGGCAGAGAACCCTTCATCCTTTCAAACTCTCCTAGTGTGGGCAGAGAACCCTTCGTCCTTTCACACTCTCCTAGTGTGGGCAGACAACCATTCACCCTTTCACACTATCCTAGTGTGGGTAGAGAAACCGATCTCCTTGACTGATCTCCTCACAAGAAATCTAGAAGGAAGAAAGAAAAGAGTGAAGTAATCTTAAATCACAAGTAGGAAATCTTACCTTTGAACACCAAGCAAAGCCTTCACGCTCCTGTGGAAGAAATCCTTCTTTGAATGCTCTCTCTTACTCTCTCCTTGAGTCTTCTTTCAATAGGCATGAAGATCAATGACCAAAAAATGATTTGGTGGCAGTCTAATTTGGATTATATATAGGAAAGACAAGAAAAACTGCCCAAAAACTTCAAATTTTCAATTCTGTACGCAGTGGATCATCCCGGACGATTTTACTTGAAGTGTCAGAAATGATCCTAAAGTATATTGGTAAAAACTATGTTCGTACACGATCATCGTCGTGTACGAACTAGGTTCGTCCTATACGAAACGGTTATTTCATAGGTCAGTTTTCAAATCCTGCAGGACGTAACCAACTGTGATAAGTCGGTTTGGTTAGTCCTAGGACGAACAAATTTTATCCTGGATGATTTTATACATAGAGTTTTGTCCAGAGACGAAGGTTTAATTTCGTCCTGTACGATTTTAAACAGAGAGTTTCGTCTAGAGACGAAAGGTAAATTTCTTCTAGACAAATAGTGCAACATGAGAATCTAGAGGCGTTCGTCCCGGGATGAATATTAAATTCATCCTGGACGATTAGGACTTAAAAAATTTTTCTCACTGCCTGTTCGATCCATTGCTCTTCTGAGGGTCAATTGACATGATCATTCCGTACGAACTATGTTAGTCCCGTATGATCAGTTCACAAAAGTTATATCCCCATATGTGTGTTGTGAATATTCACTCAATCAATCACTCCCTCTCAATTCAAAAATATTTTTAAAGCTTTTAATTTACAAATGATTGGATGCTGAATTTGATTTGAAGTCTTCATAGTTTGGAGTTGATTTTCCTGAAATGTTAGTACACACTAGAGCAAAAACAAATTTTCCAAAAGGTGTTAGAAGATATTTATACATAAAACAATAATATTTATAATCATCAAAATAATACAAGTTGCAAAAATGAAAAATATGCAAATAGAAACTCTCTTAACATTATATATATCCCCTACCAGATAAGGCTTAAGTATATAAATATTAAATTTAGAGGAATGGGTATTTTTTTGTCCAAATTTTAATAACTTTATAAGGTTATACTTTAATGATAGTGAATGGACCGGGCCACCAAGACTTCAACGTCGTAAAAACTAATCTTAGTTTAGGGTTATAAAATAATACATCCTAATTGTGTGAAAATTATTTCTTAATGATCCTACAATCATGCAAGTTCTTACTTTATTCATTACAAATCTTAAATTTTCATAGGCATCCAATCTAAATTCTCAAGTTCATTCAAATATATTTGTCTCTTCTCCTTAACATCTTTAAGATAAAAGTTTAATCATGTAAGCCCATAGAAACAACATTCAATCTAAGTTGAATACCTATTTTGGAGATTCACAATTACTTTTCTATGTTGAATACCTAATTTTGTGATACAAACTCTTACAAATGTCTAGTGAGAAGAAATAATCACAGAAAATCATTCATGGTTATCCTTCAACTCCCACGAACACGAACACGTACGGCCGATGTGACATCGACGACGGCAAGGCAATGAGGCTTCGAGGAATGGCCGATATGGGGTCGGCGGCCGGAGAGAGATCGTCCTATTGAGTGTGAGGCTTGCGGAGGCGAAGGCAGAGGTCGGCCAAAGTGAGAGAACGCAAACATAAAAATGATCTGGGAGGCGCGGACCTGTTCATTTAGGGCTTAAATCGGCGGCATTCCGGCGGTCAATACCGCCGGTAAAGAAATCACTTTATCACCGGTGGTATAAGCTGTCGTTAAACCGTCGAACATTTTAACCGCCGGCGGTTTGACCGACGGTTTGATAACCGCCGCTAGTTCCGGCGGCCTTAACTAAGATAACTGCTGGTGTGTCACCGGTAATACCTGGCGGCTAAACCGCCAGCAAAACTGCCGGTGATACCAGCGGTCCACTAACCACGATACCGACGGTCCACTAACAGCCGGTCAAATCCACCGGTAACAGCTAAATTTCCTTAGTGTCTGAGATTAATGAAAATTATGAATAAGGGGAATTTATCCCCATGAAAAATAAAAGGGATAGACTGGTCAAAATTTGGAACAAGGTAGCTCTTTGCCTTTGGATTTAGAAGGCTCTAAATCTAAAAAACCTGTAGAGGATGTTTCCTTCTTTAAAATTCTAAAGGGGGAGAGCTTTACTAAAGTTAATAAGAAAAATGGGAAAAAGACTAAAGATTTTGTATTCTCCACGCCATTTTCTACTAGAGCTCAAACTAGTGCTAAAGGTTCTCATGGTTAAGTCCCATATTTAGAATGTTAGAGGTATTGGTGGGAAGGATTCTAAAACTAGAGTTAGAAACATTTGTAGGATTCATAACATTCATTTGTTGGTGTTACTTGAGCCTTTGATTGCTATGAATAAACTTGATATTACTGCTTCTAAATTAAGTTTTACTAAAAAAATTTGCTAACTGCTCTAACAAGATTTGGATTATGTGGAATAATCCTATCAACATGAATATTCTTGATGATTTAGTTCAAGTTGTGCATGTTCAATATATATGTTTAATTTTTATTGTAATGCTTCTTTTGTTTATGCTGCCTGCTCTAGAGTGGGCCGGTTAGCCCTTTGGGATCAACTTAATAGTTTTGCTTCTAATATTTCTGGGTCGTGGTGTGTTGGAGGTGATTTCAACATTATCTCTAATGCTAGTGAAAGATTGGGAGGTAATCATCCTAATATTAATGCTATGGAGGATTTCAACTCCATGATTACTACTTGTGACTTACATGATATTGGTTTTTTTGGGAATGCTTATACTTGGAGTAGAGGTAACTTGTGGCAAAGACTTGATAGATTTTTATTTAATAATGATTAGATTGCTAATTTCCATATGACTCATGTGGAGCATTTAAGTAGAACTGCTTCTGATCATGCCCCTTTACTTTTAACTATCAATGCTAACAAAAGTTATGTTCCTACTGGTTTTAAATTTCAAAATATGTGGCTATCTCATCATGATTTCTTTAATGTTGTTAAAAGTAATTGGTAGGCCCCTATTTTCCTTGATAGAACCAGTTTCGGGTATGGCTAAGATGTGGAACAAGCTTAGTAGGTTGAAACAAGTGTTGACAAGGTGGAACAAACATGTTTTTAAAAATATTTTTTCTAATATTAAGAATGTTGAATATGAGGTGATGGAGCTTGAAAATGTTTATTTGCTTAACCCGATAGTTCTAACCTTTCTGACCTCAATAATGCTAAGATTAAACTTTTTGCTTTACATGACCAGGAAGAGATCTATTGGCAACAAAAAGCTACTACTAAATTCACTGTCGAAGGTGATAGGAACACCAAGTTTTTTCATGCTTTGGCTAAGAAGAAAAAAATTAGGAATCATATTTTTAAAATATTAAGTGATGATGGTAGGGTCTTAGAGGAGGAGTATTATATTTTAAACTCTGGGGTGGAATATTTTAGAAATATTTTTAATACTGATTTCAAACCGTCCCCTATTATTAATCCTCATATTGTCCCTTGTTATATTTCGGAGATTGATAATTTCCAGCTCACTCTTGCTCCGTCGGAGGAGGAGGTTTGGAAGGTTATGTAGGAGATGAATGGTGATTTTGTTACTGGTCCTGATGGATTTACTACTAAGTTTTTTGTTAAGACTTGGCATATTACCAAGTGGGATATTATGGATGCTGTCTTTGATTTTTTTTCGGGTAAACCCTACATTAAATTCTTCTCTTCTACTAATATTGTTTTAATTCCTGAGAAGGATGCAACCAATAACTGGAATAACTTTAGAGCGATTAGTTTATGTTCTTTTTTTAATAAGCTTATTTCTAAAATCATTTCCTTTAGACTTATTAATATCTTACCTAAAATTATCCCTCAGAACCAAACTGGCTTTGTGAAAGGTAGGAGTATTTTTTACAATATTTTGCTTGCTCAAGAAATTACGCATGATATCAATGCTAAAGTTAAAGGTGGAAACATTATTTTTAAATTGGATATTACTAAGGCTTATGATAATTTGTGTTGGGATTTTTTATATAAAGTGCTGTCTCTATTTGGTTTTAGCCATGGTTTCATTTCTTTTATTAAAAACAATAATTGAGCATTGTTACTTTTCGGTTATCATTAATGGTAGGAGTAACGGTTTTTTTAAATCTAGTCAAGGTTTGCGTCAAGGTGATCCTCTTTCCCCTGATTTGTTCATTATTGCAGTTGACTATTTGTCCAGAGGTTTGGAGGTTCTTTACAAAGCTATCCTAATTTTCTTTATCACACTATGGGTGGTATCCCTATTACTCACCTTAGTTTTGCCGATGATTTTATTATTTTTGCTAATAGTTCTTTGTCTAATATTAAATTTCTTATCAAGCATTTAAATGATTTTCAGAATATTAGTGGGCTTTCGATTAATAAGAACAAAAGCAATTTTCTTGTTTCTAACTCTGTTAATCAAGGTAAAATAAATGATATCAAAAGGATTTGTGAGTTTAATTGCTCTTCTTTGCCTATAAATATTTGGGTACCCCTATTTTCAAGTGGAGAAAAAAAAGTATGATTTTTTAGGATGTGGTCGCGATTTTTCAATGCAAAATTGTCAATTGGTCTTCTAATTTTCTTTCTTTTGGTGGTAGACTTGTGCTCATTAAACATGTTTTAAACTCTATCCCAATTTTTATTTTTCACACTCTTAAACCTGCTCCTATTATTTGTCTTAGATTGGAAAGAATGGTCAATACATTTTTTTGGTGAGCTAAGAATAATAGGTCTTTTATCCTTTGTTCATCCTGGTATAAAATGAGTGGCCCTTTTAATGAGGGTGGTTTAGGTTGTAAGAATATTTTGGACATGGTTAGGACTTTTTCTTATAAACTTTGGTTTTCCTTTAGATCTAAAGTTAGTTTATGGGATAAATTCATGCATGCTAAATACTGTAAAGAGGTGCATCCTACATTGTGTATTTTCAAAAAAACTGATTCTTTCATTTGGAAATGTTTATGTAAGATTAGATGGGAAGCGGATCCTTTTATCCAATGGTTTGGTAAAGGGGATATCTTTTTCTAGTATGACAATTGGTTAGGGAAGGGCTTGATTGACAATATGCTCTCTTCACATACTATTATTTCTACTAAGGTAAGTTACTATATTGAGAATGGTAATTGGAATGTCAATAAGCTTAGTTATATTTTACCTGATGAGATTTTGAAACACGTTTTGAGCATCCCTTTGCATATTATTGATGTTGACTGTATTCTTTTTAACAGTTCTACTAGTGGTCTTTTTAAAATTAAAAATGTGTGGGATGTGTTTAGAATCAAAAATGAAAGTTCTAGTATTTATGGTTCTATTTGGCATAACAATATTCCTTTGTCTTATTCTATTCTTGCTTGGAGATGTATCAAAGGTTTTTTGCCGGTGGATGCTCGTCTTTGGAATAAAGGTTTTTATCTTCCCTCTAAATGCCATTGTTGTTCTAATATTGAAAGTATTAATCATGTTTTCCTCAATGGTAATATTGCTCAAAAAGTGTGGAGGTATTATTCCATGATTGTTAACAAACCTATTCCTGTAGCTAATCCTATGCCTGTTAGTAGTGTTCAGTCCTTTTTGACTGATTGGATGTCCGCGGTTAAAGGTCATGTTCTTAACTTGTTACTTGTTCTTATTTTGTGGTTCCTTTGGAAAGCACGTAATGAAGCTAAGTATAACGGTGTTAAGATGGATGCCAAAATTATTATCTCTAATATTAATCACAAATTGCTTCAACTGTTTGCTGTCAAGCTTATTTCGAGTAAAACTTTCAGACACTGTGAAGCTTTGTGTGTTAATCTGGGTATTCCTATACATGCTGAGGAGCTGATTAGAAGCGAAAGGGTTGTTATATGGTTTAAACCAATGCCTCCTTTTTTGAAGCTTCATACTGATGGTTCTGTTGATATTTCTTTTGCGGGTTTTGGGGGTAATATTCGTGACAACTTTGGCCAAGTGACTGTGGCTTTTGCGAGCCCTTTATCTCCATGTAAGGTCATTTTTGCTGAGCTGATGGGTTTATTTAAAGGTCTTTACAATTGTAATAATAGAGGTTTTATTGACATTAAGATTGAGGTGGATGCTTTACTCTTAATTCAAATTATTAAAAATGTTGATGTTTTTTGTCCTCAGTTCTTTTACATTATTAAGAAAATTCATATGGCCCTCTCTACTCTTAATTATACGATAAAGCATGTTTTTAGAGAGGGCAATGCTTGTGTTGATTGCCTAGCTAAACTTGGCAGTAGGTTGGAGGAGGATATGGAATTTGGTATTGATAATTTGCCTCACATTTTTAAAGGTTTGGTTAATCTGGACAAGATTGGTATGCCTTATATTAGATCTGGATGAGTCTTTTTCTGGTGGTGAATATGGTGCTTGTTGTGGTAGTTTTTTCTTTAGTGTTGTTTGGTCAGCTGTGTATCTGTGGTGTTTTATTCTTTTGTTTCATTTTCGGGCTTCCAGGGCATTGGAAGTCTTTAATCTTCGGCTGGTTAAGTTTTTTTGTCTTACCTTGGCATTAGTTTTTCTCTTACTTGGATATTAATTTACCTATTTTGATGAGTTTATTTCTTATTATCGGCAGTTGGATGCTGGATTTTGACCCTTTGATTAATAAATGGTGGAGCTGGATGTTGGCTGATATTATGGGTTTGATCTCTCTCAAGGTTTGGTTTATTAATATTTGTTGCAATCCTACTATGGGTTTTTGGCTGCTTTGGTGGAGGAGGCTGGTCGTTATGTGGTGTTTAGCTCTCCAGTTAGCTTTGGCTTTAATTAATTCTTATATTAGTTCTGGTGCTTGCTAGAGGTTGAATAGTCACTCAATTCTTAATTTCTGTAAGAATTGGTTTATTATGAGTACTAATTGTATTATTTCTGTGGATATGAGGAAGAAGACTGGTTAGGTCTTTTGGTTATAGTGTCAGTTGTTATTGCAACTATGAGAGTTATTATATTTTCAGTTTTATTTACTATCTATCTAATACATCTTTTGGGAGAATTCCTTGCAGGGATAATTCATCTTTTTTTTTTCTATAGCTTCAATGATTGCAAGGTACTCCTTTTTTGGTTTTTTTATTTGCTTTTCAATTTTCATCAACAATTTTGCTGGAAGATAGTGCTGAATGGGATTAATCTGCTATTCCTTTTTTGGGTGCTGTCTACTAACAGCCCGAGTCTTTATTTATATCATTCTATTAATCTTAGGAAAAGGAACCACCAGTTCTTAGTTTTTTTTTTTAATTTTCTTGTAGCTCTTTTGAGCATTAGCGAGCTGGAGGATCCTTCTAAGGACTGTGTAACCAAATTTTGGAAATTAACAAATAAGCCCCATTGTGGGTTTTAACCAAAAAAAAAAAAAAATATGATAATAATTTTAGAGGCCTATCTTTTAAAAATTTTGATGTTATTATTGACGATTCACAGAGGCACATTAAGAATCCATAGTACATCATAAGAACATATAAGGAAATGAAATTTTCTCAACTATGGGAAATAGCTATAACCATTAAGTTTGATGGTATTTTCTATAATGAATGAATTTTTTAATATTGAGAGGAGATAAAGAAAGCATAAAATTATAATGCTAGAGGGATAGAGAATATAAGAGTATACATAAATAATAAAGAGTCCTTAAGGTGAGAAAAATTGCCCTTAATAAAGAGACAAGTAATAGTAGGAAGAAACAAGCACATGCAGTAGTGGGAGGATCGACATATATAGCTATAAGCTATATATAGTAGGACCTAGTATGTGACGTGCACATGAATCATTTTGTAGCCATATGATGAACTTATAGCAATTATCAATTAATAACTAATTAATATTCTTGACATGATATTGATGACTTCTTCAGGGATCAACAATAGAATAAAAAGAGAGATGAAGCAAAGCTTGTTTATGAAATCATGTCATTGTTGGAGAGAAATGGATGACAAGGTTTGTAGGATTTATTTGATCGTTTCTATGTGGATGCTAGAACTATGTCATAAGTGAGAAAAAAGTGCAAACTATGTAGATGTTAAAGATGTTATAACAATATTAATAAAGTGGCCCTAGATAACACATAAGAAGTTGAAGTGTGTGGGCGAGTGTGAGAGCTTATGGGTGAGTGCTCATATTAGTGAGCATGAGAGTCGATGAGTGCGAGCATGTGTAGAAGAGTAAGGCACAAGAAAATGAGCTTGCAATGATTTAAATGAGAAATAAAAATCGGAAGAATTGTAACTAAGGTTAGAATTAACTCTATACTCTAGGCGTTGATTAAGAAAAAGATTACAAGTCCTTGGAGGGATCAATAGCTCACTAATGCTCAAGGAGCTATAATCAAAAAATAAAAAAAAGATCCTAAGAGTCAAATATCCCTATCTATTACAAAATAAAAAACTAAAACTTAAAAGAAAAAGAAATGTAAACATGGAGCTAAACCCAAAAGCAGCCCCAAGTTAAAATAGGAGTTCAACACATAATACGATTTTCCAAGCCATCGCCAGGGACATTAAATTAATCCATCAGCACAACCAATAGAGGTAAATGTATAGGAAGCCAAAGCATAACATATAGTTGCAATAGGAGGACTAATCCACAGAGCAACAACTGATACCACAGTGGTTCAAAACAACCTTTAGGAAATTAACAAAAGCAAGCCAGCAGGTCCACAAAGAGGTGGAAATAACAACACCTCCATATGGCTAAACAAAACCAAAAAACATCAACATAGAAAATGTCCAAAACCAAAAGGAAAAATTAGAGGATAAAATAGATTAAGAATGAAGAAAATCCACCATACAGCTGTAAAAACAAAAATAGGGAAATAGAGGCCAACAGAGCAGCATCACTAACAAACACCATACAACCAGCATGAAGACATCAAATATGAATTAGCAGAGACAAACAAAGATAAGAAAATGAAAACATAAAATAAAAGAAAACACAACCACATATAGAAAAACTAGACACAAGAGAAAGGAAAACCAAATACTCATTTATTCTTCAAAAAAGGAAAACTAAGCTTGTCCATTCTAATCATCTCTTTAAAAATGTAAAAATTGGCTAGATCAGTATATAGTTTAATATCCTGAACATAAACAACCTTCCTAGCCAACCAATCAGCACAAAAATTACCCCATATAGAGATATGAAAAATAGTGCACTCCACTTTCTTCAAATAATTAGTAATATTTCTAAAAATATAAAACAAAAGGGCATTATTGCAACAATTTTTTTTAAGAAGGTTAACCAAAATTAAAGAATCCAACTCAATCCAAATATTATGTATATTAAATTGAGAACAATATTTAAGCCCAAGTAAGAAAGTGAAAACCTTCAGCAACAATCACATTGTCACTAGAAACATAAGATGAAAAGGCAAAGCCACATCACCAACATAATTCCTAACAATACCCCCAAAACCAACCCCATCTTTAGTAAGAGAACAACCAATATTTACTTTAAACATATTTAATGATAGTTTAAGCAAAAAAGCACACTTAAAAGATGACTAATATAGTCTTTTCAAAGTTTGTAAAGATTGTTAGACCTTTATAAACTAGCCTAAGGCTAACCAAAAAGGGTGATGAACTGAAAACAAATAATTTATGCCGAAATAATACTAATTTTATAATAATAAAAATTAGAGATTTCAACCACATAACAAATCACAGAATAATGCTGAAATTAAATGTGGAAAAGTAAATGGAACAAACACACTAAATTTATAATGGTTCAGTCTATTGTAACTTAGAAATCAAGATTACGACTATGATTTTTTATGATAGAAAATATTATTGTTATGATAATTTTCTTATTTCTCCTAGCATTTATTGGGTATTTCTATTTGTTTTTTTGTGTACTAATATTTCAGGGAAATCATATACTACTTCAGATTGTTGAAGAAATCAAGATAGGGTAGAATATGATCTTATGTATTAGAGTATGTATATCTCTATTTTTATTTTTTGTGTCTGAACAAGTGTGATTTTAATTTGGTAATCGTGCACAGGGGTAGAGTGATAAAATTTTTCTTTAAGCATGATCTTAATTTATGATATCTATTCATAATGTATCATTTGGCATCTTTTTTCTCCATAATTCAGTTAATTAAATCTTGACTTGAAGTTTTTGAAATGTTCATACTGTATGATATTATGTCATACAGATGACTATTATACTACAAAATTTGATTTATACTATATCTTATCGAACAAAAAAATTGATTTTTGAACTTTTCGTACAGTATGATGTTAGGTCATACAGACGAATAATAGAGTATTAAACTTATTTCTTACCAACTTGTACGATATGCACTCATTCATTTTTGTAATATTCACATAGTATGATATTAGGTCATATAGATAACTAATAGAATACAAAATTAGGTTCACATAAGATTGTACAAAACAAACACATTTACTTTTGAACTATTTTTATAGTATAATTTGAATTTATACAGATGACTAATAGTGTACAAAATTGAGTACATTCCAGTTCGTACCAAATGAAGCCCTAAATTCTTTGAATTATTTGTACCATATGATCTATGATCGTACAATATGATAATAAATTGGTTAAGTTGAATTTTTCAATTTTTGAACAGTTTTTTATACAATTTCTTTATAAAGTGTCCTAAAAACTATCTTGTATATTGTTTGCTTTGAATTTCTCTTGAGAGTGACATTTTGGGAGTATGTTTGGGAGATATTTTGTGATTAAAGAGTAAGAGATCAAGAAAATGGGAGTTGTGAGGTATTCACAAGGTTGCCCAAAGTAAAAATCTCTTTATTTTCTTCAAATTTATATCCAACTTGTTTGGTAGCTCTTTAAATAAGATCTTCAAGACTGGATCATGGTTCTCTGCCTTCAACAAGAGGGTGAAAAAGGGCATGATAATTCTCTTCCTTCACTAGGAGGTGAAAAAGGAAGTGTAGATACTCTACCTTCACTAGAACGGTAAAAACTGACGAGAAGGTAAACTTCCATCACTTGGAGAGTGTAAAAGGCGATGGTTATCTACCGCACTAGGCTGGTGGAAGAGAGTTTGTAAGGTCTTCTTCGCCTTGCTATAGAGGCTAAAGGAGAGTCACTTGTGTTTAGTGTAATACTTGGAGAAGGGGTCTCTAGGGAGTGGATGTAGGTCTAGTTTTACCGAATCACTATAAAATTTGGTGCTCTTCTATTACCTTTAATTATTCCAACATTTTTATTTTACTGCATTTAAATTTTGTTGTTGAAAAATTATATGTGGTAATCATTTCTATAAATAACTGCATGTTTTAGGATTAGTGACTTAACTTTTAAAAAGGATCTAAAAAGGATTTTTAAATATTCATCATTTTTTCATATAACCAATTCACCCCCTTTTGGTTAGCCTTGGGATGATTCTATAAGGTTTAATAGCCTACACAAACTTTCACGATCAACTTGACCTATGTCCACTCTCTGGAAACCTTCTTTTTAGGTATTGCACTAAAATTAGTATTTCTCCTTTTGCCCCCACAGCAAGGCAGAGAAGCCCTTACAAAATCTTTCCATCAACCTGGTGAGGTAGACTTCCTTGAATCCTTTTAATCCCTCCTAGAGTAGGCATAGAACCTTGGAATCCTCTTACTACCTCCTAGAGTAGGCATAGAATCTTAAAATTCTTTTACTCCTTCTCAGAGTAGGCAGAGAATTTTAGATCTGATGTTGATTAAAGTCTTTCTAGAGCCATAAAGGAACAAAGGAAGAAGATTGAAGAAGATGGTGGAAATCTTACTTTGAGCAACTTTTGTGAATCCCTCACAACTTACCCTCACAAGGATCTCTCTCTCAAAGCTCTCTTCTCTTCCTTCTTTAAACTCTATCTCAGGTCAAACCAGCAGAAAAAGATGTTCTAATAAGAGTATTTTAAATCCTTAAATAGTGGGCTTAAAAAAACCTAAATTTGAAGACAATTATCTTCTGTTTGTACTGTACGATGCACATATCATACGATACGATACATATAATTCAAACTCATGTAGCAAGATCATTTCGATGAATTGTTCAATTATTATAACATTTTATATAGTATGATCAAAATATCATATGGTACAAACTATAAAAATTCCTTCTTTTCATTTGGGATGATCCTTGAGACGACCAACTTTGTATACGGGTGATCAACCATTACTATAGATATTGTATTATATAATCAATAAAAAAATCATGGATTTATTTGGTACAATCTCTAGAATGTCCAATTTCTTACACGGCTAATCATACAGTATGAACTATATCATAGAGTATGAGCAATCACAATAATTGTCCATGATTCAATTGCATTATATCATGGGATTAAATAAGAAACAATTTAAATAGGGTGTACAATACGAAGCAAATCATATTGTATGATTAATATAGAAATAATATCTTTCTTAATCTTTGGCGTCTAGGGTTTTGACAGAGCACAATACTTTATATAGTAAGAGTTAAAATCATACAGTATGAAACCAAGATCATAGAATATGAATTAATTAAAAAATGACTCTATCAAAAATATATTTATTTCTCTCCCTATGTGTGTACAAGATTACTCTGCAATGATATCCACCCAATTACATGAAATGACTCAAGAAAAGAGAAAATTCAAAACAAAATAAAAATGGATAGTAACCCTGTTGTACCCTATCCTGAGCTGATTAGAATTACAATTTAACGGTGGAATAATTTCTTTAAATATTAGTACACACAAACATAAAACTAAAATATCACAAAAATAAGATAAAGCTATAACAGACATAATAATGTTTGTTATCATCAAAATTATAGTGTTTGAATCAGATTTGCAACACTATTATGAAACTTAATCTGAAAAACTTTAGCACAAATAAAAAATACTTTGAAGTGCTTAAGAAGATGTAAATTATATGAAGCAATTAATGAAGTTTTAATTAATACTAAAAGGAATTCTACCAGAAGATAATTTAATATCTTGATGATTACTATTATTCCAATATAACCATAATAACCAAAAAATAATCATAGAAATAATACTAGCAATATGTCCAACTGATCGGTTATTGCACCATTAAGCCAGAAAAGAGTAGCAGCTACTATCATAGGAGCCCAAATCAATGACAAATGAATTCTCCAAAAAGAGTCATACTTTACTTGCAATATGCCCATTCCAGAAGATATTGTTAATAGTTTCAACATGATAACAATACTGACATTTAGAGACAATACTAAAGTCTTTAGACCTTAATCTCTTATCAATAGGATTAAAACCTATTAAAAGCTACTAATTAAAAATAGAATAGGAGGTGGGAATATTCATATTCTAATTTTTTTAAAAAATATTCCTTGGAGTAGCTCTAAATGATTCTATTCCAGACCACTTTGTGAGAGAAGTCACCATCAACAGATTTATTAAACATCTTTTTATAAGCCTTATTCATATGAAAGGGAACTTTCATAATGTTATCAGCTATAGATTTAAGCAGATTCTCAATCAAAAGATTATAATTCTAGTAACCATTTCATAAAAAATCAGAAGCTTTCACATTTAAAATAGAGTGAGTATTACACAGAGAGTTTAAGGGACACAGACACATCCAATTTTCTTTTCCAAAAAAAAAAAAAAAAAACCATTCCCAATACCCCAATGTATGAAGTATTCCCCCAACTACTTGATTTTACATAATCTATGCCAATTAGGGGATTGGCCTCTTTTAGAAAAATGACAAGTGGGATGGATGGAAGTATAATACTTTATATATGCACATAAAATTATCCTAGAGAGAGTTGTTTTGCATGAACTTCCATCAAAATTTTATAGAGAAACCATTAACCATATCTCTAATGTACTTACAACTAAGCCCACCATCCATATTTGTGCTAGTACAGAAAGTTCAAGATCTCCAATGAATCCTTTTAACCTCAGAAGAAGATCCCTCAAAAATTTATTAAAAATTATGTCCATAAGAGCACCAATTTCCAATGAAGGATTAATAGTTTGAAAAAGATAAATCGGAAGAGACGAAAGAACACGCTTAATCAGAACCATGCGACCACCCATAGATAAAAGTTTGAATTCCTAAGAAGCCAATATAGCATTAATAGCTTGAAAGATTTTATCAAAAAGAAAACATTTCTTACTAACTTTGTAAATAGGAGTGCTTGAGTAAAAAAAAAAAAAAAACAGTTAAAGTTTTCTTGGAAAAACCAGTTAAAAGAGAAATATGATAATCCTTTGATGCATACCTTTCCCCGGAATGAAGGGGCACATCTTTAAGTTAAAATTTAAACCACTTTACTGGCAAAACTTTAAAAGGAAATTATACGTCATCTTAACATTCTTAAAGAACAATTATAGAAGATAATAAAATCATCAGCAGAACATAAATGAGAAATCGGGAAACAACCTTTAGTAATGTAAAGAATACTTTTGTAACGAGAAAAGATACTATGTAAACCCCTAGATAGGTATTCGATAGCCATGGTAAAAATAACAGGCGAAAGACATACCTAACAGGTTGGTGAAATTAAAAGAAATCTTTACTTATACCATTAATATTAATAGAATACAAAATATTTTTAATTAACTTCTCCATTAAAGCAATAGAAAAAGCATTAAAAATAAACAAATGAAGAACTTTATAAATAAATTTCCAATTGATATTCTCAAAAGCTTTAGAAATGTCAAATTTCATAACCATACTCTTACCAGTGAGATTAAGATTATTATCATGAATGAAGTCTTGAGCTAACAAAACATTATCCACAATACTACTTTTAACAAATCCGGTTTGAAGCTGAGAAATAATATTTGGAAGAAAATTAGCCATACGAGAAGAGAAAATTTTAGATATAATTTTATGGAAGGTGGAACATAAACTAATTGGTCTAAAATCAGGTTGGGAAGAACATTTTAATCATATATGTATTCACAAACTTGCTATGAAGTTTGAGAATTATTCTTGAATCCATTAATTAGGTCTTCTTCATATCATAAAATGAAAACTTAAGTTTACTTAATGTTTTCATTAACGTTTACAATTTTAAGTTAATTTACATCAATTTTTACAATGATATGCAACCATCAAAGATTTTTTTTTCCATAAACATAACGAGTTATTAATCTTGTGATCATCTTTAGGTTGTGAAAATATTGTGGCAACTTAGTGCATGAAGTCTTCATTACCATTATCTATCTTTTGTTTAACAACATGTAAATCACTTAAGAAATTATTAAATGATATAATAATTTAAGATTACATATCTTAAAATTATTATTAAGCCAATAATAAAGCTAATGAGGCTTATGGGAACAACATTACTCAATCTAATTGGCTTCCTACTTCTACTCCAACAGAAGATAAAACAGTTGCACATTATTATTATTTTGTGTGTGGGTGTCCAAAATTTGTCAAAAGTATAAAGTTTGAAATTTAAATCTAGTTTTCATAGTTAAGATATTTTATGCATGTTAAACTTTCTCAGCTGCTGCGAGGAATTTTGGTGCCCTAGCCGCCTCTGCTGCTTTGCCTATGTTTCTCCCCATCCTTTCATGGCTTCCACTGGCCTTTTGCCGGTGGCTACCATGGATTCGCTTGTCTCTGATCCTTTTCCCCCCTGGAGAATGCTTCTTCCACAGCCTCTCCAACCAAACCAAGAATGTTAGACCGTTTATGGTCTAATATTATTGCTGAACCTGGTCTGACAGACCCGAATATTCCTGTGTCTCTCATGGAAACGCCGGAAGAAATCATTCAATTCAACAAAGACTTCACGGATCCTGCTACTGTAGAGTGGAGCCTATGCATGGTTGGCTATTCGATCGGTAAGAGACCGTATTATGAAGCTCTTAATGAAACCGCTAAGAGAATCTGGAAACTCAAAGGTACCTTCAAACTCATTGCCCTCACGGATGGGTTTTTTCTATTCAAGTTTTCGCTTTTGGAAGATTACGACATGGTTTGGTCGAAAGGTGCATGTTTTTTTCATGGTAAGCCTTTTATCTTTCAAAAATGGACTAAAAATTTTCATCCTACCCGTGAAAATTTTACTTCAGTTCCAGTATGGGTTAGAGTTCACAATCTCCCCTTAGTATGTTGGAATTCAGAGGGCATATCTAAAATCGCCTCTAAGATAGGGATTCCGATTGTTGTTGATGCGTTAACGGCAGCCAAAATTAGGCTAACTTACGCTAGGATATGTATTCAAGTCTCTACTACTTCCTCTTTTTCGGAAACTGTCTCTGTAGCGATAGAAGGCGATGCGATTCATTTGCAAATACAGTATGAATGGAAGCCTTCTCCGTGCACTTCTTGTGGATCTCTAGCACATTCTTCATCATTTTGTCCTACGAATCAACAATGTGTTCAGAATGTTATTAATTCATCCAGGGGACGCAGCTCCTCTCAGAATCACTGGTCTCATAAAAATTCTCAAGTTCGTCCCACTTCTAATCATTAGAGAAAAGAGAATGTATCTGTTAATCCCTCTGCTCCTCTTCATCCCCCAATTACCAATTCTATAACATCTTCTTCCAAAAATGCTCTAGTTCCGTCTCAAGTCATTTGGGTTCCTAATGAGACTACAGAAGCTGAGAATATTAAAGGGGAGTCTGGTATTGCAGAACCAAATAAGGTTGAACCTAATACATGTCAAAGTCATTTCGAGAAAGATAAACTTAGCTGTTTACCTGAAGTTTCCAACTTGCTCCCAATCCCTAATCTTAATTCTCCCACAGAGGAAGGGATTGGGGAAACTGAAATTGGTCAAATTTCTTCTTTATATCCTCCCATTGTTCAGATGAATAATCGGTACTCCTCACTTCAAGGGTCAGAGGAAATTGCTATAGCTGGATCGGAAAATGAGTTCTCTTCTTTCTTTGAACCGACTACCATATCGGGTGGGGGGACGAAATCTAAGTCTTCTAATCCCAAAAATGCCAAAGGGAAGGGTTCTAAAAAGCCTACCACCTCTACTTCCAAACATAAATGATTAATCCAACCATAGCAGCTTGGAATATTACGGGTTTTTCTTCCTCTAATAAGGTACTTATTGCAAAATGTTAGTACAGTCTCTCCAACTGGACATGATTTGTATCCTAGAAAATTGGATACAACTTTCTTCTCTCTCTGATGTGAGCTTCTTTAATAGTCATCTGGTGTATGATTATGAATCTAGTTGTAATAACTTCCATTGCTCAAGCTCGGGTAGGATTTGGATCAAGTGGTGCCCAGATAAGCTTTCTTTTCAGCCTAGCTTCTTCTCCTCTCAAATGATAGATGGTATGGTTTCTTATGGTTCGTCCACTCCTTTCCTTCTTTCCGTTATCTATGCCTCTAACCAACAGGTTGAAAGGGAGTCTCTTTGGGAAGATATCAGGAATATTAATCCTAATGGGGACTACCCCTGGATTCTGATGGGGGATTATAATTGTTGTCGTTTTCCTTCTGAGAAATATGGAGGAAATCTTATTCATCAAAATCAACTCTCTGTTTTCAATAATGTAATATTTAATGCTAATCTTAAGAACTTGGCTTCTATTGGACCCTCTTTTACTTGGTTCAATCAACAGTCTGATAGGCCTATCCATATCAAACTGGACCACATGCTGGTGAATGAGCAATGACTGTCATCATACCCTGACTCCTATTACAAGATTAATAGCCCAGCTGCCTCTGATCACTGTCCCATTATACTTATGTCCAGAGAAAATTATTTTTCTAAGCACCGGTTTTTATTCAAAAATTACTGGGTTAATTATGAGCATTTCTAGCATTTGTTGTTTGATATATTTGCGGTAAAAGTTAAAAGCAATCCTTTAGTAGATTTCTTTGCCAAACTCAAACAACTGAAAGTGGCTATTAAAGGTAATTCTTGGGCTTCCTCAAACAGGATGGTCGACCACATCAAAGGGCTCCAAGAGAAGCAATTAGACTGTATAAATAGATTGGGTCAAGGGTGTGATATTATTCTGACGTCTGTTAAGCTGATAAATATTAATCACCAATTTAGCACGGCTTCTTCTATGTGGTTCTCTTGGATAAATCAGAGGGCTAAAGCAAAATGGTTAGCGCAGGGGGATGACGACCTCAAATTTCTTTATGCTAGGATTCGTATGAGGAGGAATTATAAGAATACGACTATTACTTTAGCTATGTCTAATTTGGATGCATCTAAGGAAGCAGTCATATCTGAATCCATCCTTTACTTTCAAAAGCTTTTTAATGCTTCCTGCATTACTGATTCAGATGTTAACCTCTTCCCACATGGTAGAACTATTTCTTTTGATTACATTAGTTCCCTCACTGCACCTTTTTCTGAATCAGAAGTTAAGCATGCTATTTTTTCCAGGGCCTCTAACTCATCTCCTGGTCTGGATGGGTTTACTTTCGAGTTCTTCAAAGCACTTGGATGATCATTGGTTCTACTCTTTTCAATGCTCTTAATAGTTTTCATAGTAATGCCTACATTCCTCGGTCCATAAAGTCCACAACCATTACTCTGATTCCCAAAGCTAACAATGCAGAAGCTATTACTGATTTCCGTCCTATAGCCCTCTGTAACACTACGTATAAAATCATTGCTAAAGTGTTGGATGCCATATTAAAGCCTTTAATGAGTCACATCATTCAAGATAATCAATCAGGTTTTATACAGCATAGGATTTCTACTGATAATGTACTTTTGGCTAATAAAATTCTTCAATATTCTAGGAAATCTTCCTAGTTTCAACTTATGTGTATTAAGCTAGACATCAAAAAAGCCTTTGATAGTGTTTCTAGGGAATTCCTTATTGCCAGATTGGCACAAAAAGGTTTTCCAAATATTTTTGTGGAATGGATTGCTGCTTGCATTAAGGATGTATGGTTTTCTTTATGTATAGATGGTGCATTGGAAGGCTTTTTTCCTTCCTCTAATGGGCTTAGGCAGGGATGCCCCCTAAGTCCATATCTCTTTAGCATTGTGATGGATGCTTTATCATGTTTGTTTGATTACAACTTGAATGAAAATAGTTTCGAAGCTCTATCCTTTGGAAATTATAGGATTTCCCATCTTATGTACGCGGATGACTTGATTATTTTTGGGAAAGATGATCTTGCAAATTGTGACAGGCTAGCTCATATCCTCATGAATTTATCTAAGGCTTGTGGTCTAAATGTGAACTATGATAAAAGTTCCATTATTCTGCCTAAAAACTGTTATAACGCCGATAATATTTGTGCTTTCCTTAACATTTCTAATACTACTTTTTGATATGAGCTACCTTTGTCTTCTGTTATCACCTTATAATCCGAAGCTTGTAAATTTTTCACATCTTATGGAAAGTATCATTAAAAAACTGCCCGGATGGAAGGCTAAAGCTCTATCCTTTGCTGGTAGGCTTCAGTTTCATAGGTATACCATTTGGAACACAATAGCATACTGGATTCGTGGTGGTACTATAATAAAGAAAATTGATAGGCTATGTGCTAAATTTCTTTACTTTGGAGATACTACAGCCAAAAAATTACACTTAATCTCTTGGAGGAATACTTGCAAACCCAAAGATATGGGGGGTATTGGTTTACCGTCTCTGTAGTCAATTCAATTCTGCTTTAATTGTTCTCTTATTACTAGAATCTACAATACTTAAAGTCCCTTGAGTAACTGGTTGCTTAACACTTATATATCTCCTTGGAAGGATCCATGTTCTAAAGCCACTAAGTTTTGGAAACTTGTGTGTAATGATGCTCATTTTGCAAAAGATAGCTGTCACTTTATAGTATATGCCACCTCTAAATTCTCTCTTTGTTGGGACCATTGGTACAAAGATAATTGTCTTAGAGAGGTACAGGCCTTTCTTCCCTTTCTTAGCTCTTTTCCTGCTAATGATAGCATTGCTGTCATTTTCGAAGGGATTAATTGGTCTCTTCATGACTCTCTGCCTGCTGCTGTTTATCGTTCTTTTTTTGAGATTATTATAGCCCCTGGTAATCATGTCAATGTGTTTTGGGGCAATGGCAAGGTTTGCAAACACAAAGATTATAGAAGATATTTCTTTAAAAATCATGATAAGGTAAATTGGTGGAAATTTGTATGGCACAAACACTATGTTATCAGATACTCGTCGTTTTGTTGGATGGGAATATGTGGGGGTCTTAAATCTGCAGATGCTGTTATTGCTAAAGGTATTAATGTGGAGGCCAAATGTTCTTTCTGTCATGACTATAATGAAACTATATCTCATCTCTTTTTTGAGTGTGATTATTCATTTTCTGTTCTTTCCAATCTTACGAGCAAGTTGGGGTATCTGCTGTTTAGGCCTAATATTCTTCAAACTTTCGAGCATATTGATGATACGCAATTTAAATACAAGGATTTTTACTTCCTGCTTATTTGTTGCTCGATATATCATCTATGGAGGGAAAGAAATGATAGGAAATTTGGTGCTATTGCTGTCTCTTCGACTACTTTGACATATAAAATCAAAAGTGCTGCTTTCTCAAAAATTTTGAAATGGAAGGACATGCATATAATTATGGATTTGTTGTAATTTACTATGGTTTCTGAGAGCTGTTTCTTCCTCTGGATAGTTTCTGGTTGGTTGTTTTTGATATATGACTATTCAGGTGGTGCTGTGGTTGTTGGTTGTTGTCTGAAGGATATTTTGATGGGTTCTCTGGTCTGGCTTGCCGCAGTTCCGTGGATTATCAGGATGAATTGTTGGGAATTGGGCAATGATGACCGGATTGCCTTTTTCCCCTTTGGATGAAGGATCATTTTTGCAACCAGGTTTGAGAGAAGGGCAATTCCTGAGCCTGGGATTTTGGTTTTTCCCTCATCCTGTTTTTTTCGTCCTCTTTTTCTGATTATTGTATTTGCTCATCACTTTTAGGTTTTTTTTGGTCATGAAGTGTTTTGTTTCTGCCTCTTTTTTCGTAAACCTGGCCTTGTTGTGCAAGGTTTTTCTTTACAAGTTTCTTATTACATGTAACTAGTTTCTTTTAATGAAAAGGGCAATGCCCAGAAAATTTCCCAAAAAAAAAAAGTTAAGATATTTCATCCGCTTCGTCACTAATGAGGATAACCCAAAAGCCTTCACTTCCTCACATTACTCAAATGAGTTGCTTTTTTTCAAGTTATGCACATTATTTAACAAGATAGTCTTGCCAGTAATCTTATAAAATATGATTAACCATTCCTAAATTTATTTGTTTATATTTATAGTTATTGAAGTAGTTCTTTTATACATCATGAAAATCATTAAATAATTACGAGAGATATATATATATATATATATATATATATATATATATATATATATATATATATATATATATATATATATATATATATATATATATATTTATTTATTTATTTGCTAGAGTGAATCCATTTTGATCAGTTTTGATTTTCTCAAATCAAATCAAACAATCTCAAATTTGATCGGCATTATCTTAAAATTCCAATAAAATCTACTTATTCAATTCAAACGTTGTTGTACCAATATTGTTTGATCCGATTCATTACGAGTTTGTTAATCGGCCTTTCTTGTTCGGCTACTATAACTAGAAATTATCATCAGTGTTGGATATATGCTCGGCTTTTGTTTGGCCCATTGGGTTTTAATTGGGCTGTAAAGAATGTAGAAAGTTGAGCGTGCCAAGAAATGTGAAACCTTAGCTTATGTGAGCTGTGGTTGATCTGCTGGTGGGGATTTAGGTTCATTTGGGATGGTTTTTTAATTGTTTTCTAAATTAATTTTTAGTTTAAAAATTTTAATTTAATATTAAAAAATAATTTTAAAAATCAATAAGAAAATCGTCCAAAATGGAAATCTTAATATTAAAAAGCTTGTTTTTGATTTGTGTTAATTTCACTATGGTTACGGAACATATAATATTTTTTTGACAACTTAATTTTTCAAAACAAATTAATATTATTATTTATAAATTTGAGATTCCACGATTTGAAAAATGGATTTTTTATTTATGTTGTATTAGTATCTGAGTGCTAGTTCGATGTGAATTTTTCTAGCATAGTGCAAGTGCTGATTGCAAATTTTTTAGTGAAGTTGTCCATTTTTGTTGGGGTGGGGCCTTGATTTTTAATTTATGAGTAATATTTTATGTATTTTTTACACCTATAATTTTAAAATTTTATTTATCAATTGACTTGAATTTATCGAGCCTCACACAATATGGAATCTTAATAATATTGTAATTCTTTATCATAAAATGGTTTTCACTTATCATGATTTTTTTTATAAACTTTTTACTTGGATGAATAATGAAGTTAAATTTTATGTGTTTTCTTGCTTTCATTAGAAAAGAAATTATTTTTTGAACTCCATGAGTTGATGTTCATGTGAATTTTGTTTGATGATCATAAACATATATTGAAAAAAATAGATCTAATAGTTTATTTATATCTAATGAATGTATTTAAGTATCTAAGTGTTAAATCATTTGACTATGATGTGTATGATCATTCAAAAGAATACCAAAAACCATAACTCTCTCCCCCTGGTCCAGCATACTCGTATTAGCATCTTTAGTAGCACCATCATTCAAAAGATGAAATGGAGATAGAGAAGGTATAAAGTTAACACCTCAATAAACAATACCATCCACTATATTGACACCGAAATAATAGGAAGACGAAGCAACAAGCAATGGATGTGTTAGAATTTCATGCATTATATCATCAACTAGAATTTCATCATCAAATGCAAGTGCAAGTGCATTGGTAACATCATAAGAGTTCATAATATGATTAGGATGCAAAATAGAACATCCCAAATTAGAATGACCAAGAGACTTGTAGTGACCACAGAAAGATGAAAAACCCTCCATTTCAATAGATTGAACATACCTAAACTTATTAGGGCCAAGCCACATATGATCAAGATAGCATTTGGTACTTCAATAATAACACGAGCAACAGAAGGACGTGAACCAACAATAGTTGTATTATCCATTTTTAACTGTTTTGCAAGTAAAGACCACAAACCATGAAGGATACAAGGAGAAAAGAATTGGGGTGCAAGTTAGGGAAGGAGATCCAAATAGGTATAATCAAATATTCAACATTGACATAAAAAAGGGAGACCATTTGGATAGCTTCATAAAACAGTTGTTCATTAAATACAAATGATGAGAGAAGACACGACTATAGTCTGAATCCTTGTTCAATTTACTCAGCACATGTTTAGCATTTAATAGCGTAAAAAAAAAAAAAAAATTCCAATGAGGTTAAGTTGAAAAAATTTATGAATGGCATCTAAGGATGGCCTGCGGTCGGGGAAAGAACCAATCTAGGATAACTCAAACGACACTGCCAAAGCGAGAACATTCGGCTCTGAAATCCACAGTGAAGGAAAATAATGGTGTGAAGAAAATTTATGGTCGAGAAACACATCTAAAGCAGAAGCCCTAGAAACGCCTCAGGAAATAAGCTAGAAAAAGAATTTCCATCTAAGAAGCCAGTGTCAATCACCCGATTAACCACCATTCTAACCAATGAGTAACAAAGAGAAATGAGGAAAAACACTTCCTAGAAGATGGAAGGAAGGCAAGGCGAGCAGAGGCCTGACTAAAGATGAAACCTAAATTGTACAATTGTAGTGATAAAAGATAGATATACTTGTATATTAGAAAATATTAGTTTTCTTCATATCTTATAGAATAGGGAAACAAGTAATGATTGCTCAAGCTAAAAAAAGTTATTGAAAAACCATAAATTTTGATAATAAACTTAAAAAATAGTTATTTTTGCTTTTGTATTCATAAAATTTTGTTAGAAGGTACTACATTAGTAAAGTTTTAAAATGTGGCACTTCATAACTAAAATAAATAAATAAATATCATATTAATACTTTGTAAGTTGTTATTAATTTTTTAACAAGCTACCAGCATACTTTTATGATGCCTCATAAAGTAGCCAAGAGATATGAAATTCCTTTATCATTATTTAACAATTCTTTGCTAAGGGTTAGCGAGTCAATGCTAACTTAAGACTCACTTTAAATATTTTAATGAATCATAAAAACATGTTTTAGTAGCCTAATGGATTTATTTTGTAGTTCTTGTTCTTTGATCCCTTCTCATGTTTATGGATATGATCTTATGTGTCCTGAGTTATCTAATCACCATAATGTATTCCCATACATTACACTCATATCAAACCCAAAATAAGAAATTATAAGAAACATCCCTATTTCTAAATTCTACCACTATATATTTTAAGAGATTGTACTTAAGTTTCTCTATCTTGATTGTGCTTTAACATTTTTCCATGTTCACATGCAAATACTTATATATATATATATATATATATATATATATATATATATATATATATATATATATATATATATATATATATATATATATATATATATATATATATATATATTATGCATTATTTTTTCCTTACAATGTTTTAGAGAAGATTCCTTGGGTTGACCATATCCATAGTTATGGTGAGAGTGTTCTCCCTGGATCCTGAAGGAAAACATAATAATTTCTCAATATACTTATGGGTGAAGAACTGATTAGATTTTTGAAATCCAATGATTGTGGGTATTTAGAGATATTGTAGTTTGTTGGAGCTAATCCACATAAATATCATATGCATATTATCTTCTTACATTAAACTTATTTAATAGTTACAAGTAAATTTATTTAACACACATATGGTGTTTGAGTAGCTTATTTTTTAAATATAAAATTCAAATCCCCCTCCAACTCACACATGCACATTCTTTTGGGCCATTTGTTAACCCTCATTTGAGGTCAAAGTATTAATTTTTTTTTTTTACTTAGCATTCAAGAGTAGTTCAAGACATTTACTACAAGTTACACTAATTATTTCTTGGTTGATACTTGAAGGAAAATTCTCCATTCTTGTAGTATACTTTGATAACGTGTCAATTAGTTTTTAGAATATTGTAATGGTTATATTTTTGTTGAATCTAATGAAATGCATACTTTGAATTTAGTCTTCAAATTACAAGTCTTTAACTAAAAGGTTGATGGATGATTATTCCTATGTCCAATTCTAGGAAGTCTCAAGCAAAGTTAGATATTGATAAATCTAAGGCATAGTGTCAATGCATTATATAATGTTTTTAAAATCTAATATTATATGAAGATTTTCACATTAAGAGCATTAAAATATATTAGAACACACTGATCATGACAAATGCACTAATGAGACTGAGGAAATAAGAATATAACATCTTATTTAATAATAAAAAAAAATTTCAGAATGAACTCTAGAGAAATGATTTCTGACATCTCAATTAGATTACTAAGATCACAAATAATCTTTAATTTCTTGGAAAATTAAATATCATAATAGAGAAATTTTGCACAAACTCCTAATTATACACAAGCCCCTAAAATATATACCATAAAATGGCAACCCAATTCAGCTGCCATCATTGAAGCCAAAGACTTGTCAAACTACTTTCGTAATCTTATTCTTGATTTCTAGATTCATGTTTTAAAAATTAGTATAACAAGGCAAGATAAATAAGAGAAACCATAAATAAGCCCAATGCAATGTCATTAGTGGTCTATATTTTCAATTAAAGTGATATCATTGATATATAAAATTTAATTCAGGTTCTAAGAATAGAAATAATGCATTTTAGAACTATGATGAATCAACAACATAAATACAAAGTTAAGAAAAGTATTTTAATGCCTTTAAAGAATAATATATATATTTTGGTGTGTGAGTAAAAATTAGAAGGGTAGAAAGACAGTCTCTAATTACAAGAATAATGTAAATTTCCAATGGTAAAATACACTCAACAAGAAGGATAAAGAGAGAAAAACTCCAATGAAATGAAAAAAAAAAAAAAAAAAAAAAAACTAAAGGAGACATGGGTATATTTAGAGAACAAACAAGAGGTTACTTTTGAATTAAATAAATGTAAAAAATTGGCATAGCTATTGCGGACATAATGGAATAACATATTAAAGATTTAAGCACCTTAATATCTATGATTAGCTTAATGAAATATTATTTCAACTAAATACACATTTATTAATTTTTAAAGACATACAAACCACTCAAAATAGGCATGCAAGACTAGATTGGTAGTGTAATGATATAAAAAATATTCTGAAATTTGCATGAATGAAAATAAACTAATTTGTCATAGATTTAACCGTTGTACTTGATTAAAAAGGGAACTTTCTTAAAAAAAAAAAAAAATTATGTTATGCAAGAAACATATGAAGCTATGTATGTTAAACTTGATAAATTCCACATTCATAAGTAAAAGAATTATAAAGATAAAAAATGTTAGCTATAATTTTTAAGAAAATTTAGTCATATTCCTGGAGATTATACCTTAAGTTTAAATATAAATTTTCATGTTATTTATGAATTCCAATGAATTTATGTATGCATCATATCTTTTTAAATTACATAATATACATAATTTTAAAACATTGATTACAATGAATCCAACTTATTTAGGTGGAAAACTCAAAAGTTGTCTCCTTATATGTATGCATTCATACTAATACCATACAACAACACATTAAATAAGGTGGATCTAAATACATTATACTATAACCAAGGGATAATGATATGTTTAACTTAGAGTTAATATTATAATAACACATTTTTTTATCTAGCCAAAAAAAATATTTTCAGAAGTTATTATATGTCTAAATTATAAATTATCTTGGCCATAATATAGATATTATTGTGCTATGCTTACAAGCTTTTTTTCTCCCTTTTTAGCATTGGTGAAATTTCCTAAGAATTTGATATATGTTGGCACAAGCAGAGGCTTTTGAACCATCTTATGTTCATTTTACAAACCAAATTCACCAAATTAAGTTTTCTAAACAAGATAGGCTATTTTATGAATATTATTTTATAATTCTTGGAGCTTTAGATTTAAAAATATAAAAGAATTTACCTGGATTTTATGTTAAAAAATAAATAATTTATATAATTACATTTCCATCCAATTATTATTTGAAATGTCTGAATAGGTTGTTAGACCTAATGCAATTATCTTATGGCTAACCAAGAGGGGGATGAATTGGTTATTTTAAAATCTCTTGGAAATTTTTCTATAGAAAATTGATTTCTAATTTTTGCACATTTAAAATTTTATCAATTTAAAATTTTTAACAACAAAAATTTAAATCCACAAAAAAATTAAAAAAGCATTAAAATAAGAACACAAAAATTTATAATGGATCGATCCTCTCCTTGAAGACTCCCTCTTCAGGTATTGTACTATTACCAAAGTGACTCTTCTTTTGCTCCCATAGCACGGCGGAGAATCCTTTACAAAAAACCTCTCTCCACCAATCCCCAATGCGGTAGAGTACTGTCATTCTTTTAAACTCTCTTAGTATTGGCAGAGAATAGTTGTCCTTTCACACTTCTCTAAGTGTTGGCAAAGAATCGTCATCCTTTCACACTTGTCTAAGTGTCAGCAGAGAATCATCATCCTTTCACACCCTCATAGTGCTGCTAGAGAATCGGATCTTCTCCAAATATCTAATCACGAGCAACTCCAAATAAGTAAGGAAGAGGTTTGAAAAGACTTACAAAGAGATCCTCACCTTTAGCCAATCTTGTGAACCCTTCACAATTTCAACTTGTAAGTTCTCTATCCACACTCTCAGACACTCTCCCAAACCACTCTCACACTTGCTCATATGAATAAGGATTTGTCTATAGTCAGTTTTTAGGATATTATATATGAAAGACATAAAAATCATTTAGAAAATTGAAATTTTCATTTTTGACCATACATGATCATACATTATAATCGATGATCATACGTAAAAACAATTTAAAATTTTCTCGTATGATCCAGTACGAATTGATTTCATACTTTCACTGACCTGTACACAAATTGACATTATACAATATGCTTAGTTCAAAATTGAATAGATTCATCCAATACGATTCAATATGAACCATTTTTGTACTTTGAATAATGTATTATATGAAATCCATATTGTATAGTACAATCTATTTTACAAACCATGTTTTATTTGGTAAGAAAATGGCCTCAATCATTTCTTACTCTAAAAGTCATCTACACGATCTTATGATTATACAATACAAACAATTCAAAAAAAATTACCTATTCACATGGACAAAAAGATAAGCAAACATTTTGTACTCTTAAGATCATCTATACGAACCTAAGATCATACAGTTCGAATATTTCAAAAAAAATCATAAGTTCATTGGGATGAACTTGTATGTATCTATTTCATACTGTAAAAGGAATACACATAAAGCTGACTTTGTACAATACGAATAATACTTAGAAAATTTCTTGGCATGGTTTAATTAACTGCTTTATGAAGGAATGCTCAAGCCAAAACATCCAATACGATCCAAAATTATATAGTATGATTAGTTTAAAAAATTTACAAATTTTTCACACTTCCCTAGTGTATGTGTGCGTAGTTACCCAATTACAATAACACTCTCTCAGACTTAAGAAAAGCATAAAAAGTACAGACTTAAAAAAATAGTAAACCCTAATCTAATCTTACTTGTTGTCTTCAGTAATCTAGAGTATGATTTTTTTAAAATGTTAGTACACACAAACAACAAAAGAAATATTTTTAAGATATGTTAGGAGAAATAGTAGTCAATAAAATATTATTTTGGAATCATCAAAAACACACATGATATGAAAAATATAGTTATAAAAACTAAGTTATAATAATCTCCCACTTTTTGATGATGAAAAAACAATTCTTATTTGTGTTATCATTCAAAATAAATTTTCTCCATAGCTCCCTTTAAACGAATGACCAACTAAATAACAAATGGTTCCCATGAAGATAAAAAACAACAAACTTAAAAATAAAAAAGACACCAAATAAAAAACAACTCGAACAAAAACATGAACACAAACAAACATTTAAACAAAAAAATGAACACAAATGAACATTCAAACGAACATTCATACATGCACTTAAAACATACACATACGCGTATAATTATCAAACAATATCCTGACTCTCCCTTCTGACAATAAAAAAAGGTAAGTACATCTTGAAATGAAAGATTTCTACAGATAAATCAATAGAGTTGAAGGAGAAAAGGATTTTAAACCAATTGTAAATTTAATATTAGTTTTGTAATACGTAAAAGAAAATTTTCAAAAATTTAAATCAAAGAATAACTAACATAAAAAAAATTAATCAAAGTTATTGTTCATTCTAGACAATTTAAATAAAAATGATTATTACAAAAATGATGAAATGAAGAATAGCTAACTTCGATTTTGATAATATATATGACTGTTAATTAGATGGATTTGGATTACATAGTGAATGATAGTAGAAAAAATACAATAATTTTTTTTAGTTGGCGACATTGTGCATCTTTTCAAAGAATTATGACACACTTTGCGCATCTTTTCTATTTGGGCTAATTTTATGTCTCTTTTCACTTTGTGAACCATTGCACATATTTTATATTTATGCATGCTTTATGCATTTTTTTTATTCTCTGGGTCTTTCTAATATCAGTTATCTATAATGAAAACTTCACTAATAAAAAAAATAAGCATACTAAAAAAGAAATAAAAATAAAAAGACATCAATCTTGTAACAATTATAGCTTAGATATGCTTGTCTAAAAGAACATGAAATTGATTAATTTTAATTTTTGAAAGATTAAATTTTGTAAGAAAATTAATTTATAGAGAAAATTAATTTATAATCCATTTCAACGATCAATTTCAAAAGTTTTTTCTCTTTAAAAACATAAGCATTTCAAGAATTAAGATTTAAAACATGTTAACAAAAACATACCACATTGCTATTATATAAGGATAAGATAAAAACATTTCATTTATACCATATATAACAAGCAACAATCTTGATACATAGATTTAAAACAATATATGAAACTACTACACTCATAGAAGAAAACATCAGAACAATAAATATAGAAACTCAGAAGCAACAATAGAATAGAAGTACATCTAAAAATCTCAGGGCCCTAGTTTGGAGGTGGTGGATTGAACATTAAAAAGTAACTACTAACTGTAGCTTCATTTATGTTCATCGAGACAAACTGTCCTTGGATCCACCCCATTTCTTCAATGCAAAAAGTGATTCTCAATTTAATGAAAGCCTTGGTCAAAATGAGTTTTCAATCGATTGAAGTGCTGGACCGTTTCCTTGAGTAGTTTTGGTCAGGTCCAGGTATAGGTGCATGAGCAGGAGCTCCCCCTTCATCCTCAGAGTCATATTTCTCATAACTTTGATCTCACACAAAAATTGCCCTAAAAGAGACATCAGTGAAGTAGATAGAAAGTTTTATGAGAGGATCAAGATAGATTAGATTGTACGTTTTCTTTAAAATGTGGGCAACTAAATATCCTAAAGCCACATTTTTCTTCTTTTTATGATGTGGAAGCCCAATTTCAGAAAGTTTGTAAATGTAGTCCATAATGAGTTGGACATGATTAAAGTGTTTTTTAGTCATAATCAGATAGGTGAATATGGATAAAAGTGGAGTCATATTTATGCGATCACCAGCTTTATGAATAAAAGTTCTCAATACATCTAGATGACATGGGTATTTTGAAGTAGTGTAAACCCTAGACAAATGACACACCTGAGATACACCTCTAAGAGTTTTATTAATTTCAGTCCAATCAAAATGGGCCCTAAATGTCAAAGTGTGGGTCAAATTTCTTGGGTTCTCAAACTAAGAAATTTCCTAAATCATCCTTGGAAATTTCTACTCACTGTTTCTGAACCCTTAGAAACATGTGGTTGCTTGCAAGAACTAGCCATTCCAAAAATGAGAGCTCTATATGGTTTTGAAATGGATATAAAAGTGAATGAAAATGATTTCCATGACCCTTATATTTAAAGAAAAAAATGACCTATCGTACAATACAAAATTTGAATCGTACGTACGATTTTAAAACTATACATGACAAAAATATTATCGTACGTTTGAACCAAAATGGAAAATAATGAAACAACGTTTTATAAAGTGCCATTTCCAAGGCATCCTTTCGTACAAGCTTTTTGACAAAATATTCATACAAACAAACAGGTATTTGTATGGGATGATAAGAAAAATAAAGATAATTTTAAAGATGGTTAGGTTCATCCCCATATGAACTGACAACTCAATTATATTGATGAAATATGATTTTATACGTATGATCAACAGTTAATAACTTACTCCAACTTATAAATCGTCCCCATGTGTACAAAAAACATTGTATAGATTATATAGTATGATGACATTATCATACAGTACGAACCATACAAAAAACTAAGTTTCTCATGCTCAACACTGAAACCTTCCATGCTTAAGCTTCAAAATTTATACAGGATGAAAAAACTTTGTACAAAATGAATAGAACACTTAGAAAATAAGACATGATAATTGGAAAAACTTCTCAAAACTAATCATTTTTCAATAAGTTAGATGCTTCACTATAAAAGCAAAAACAAAAAAAAAATGAAAAATACATAACTAAACAAACAAAAATAAATAAAACATACAAACAAAGATAAATTGAATCTACACATATATATAATACATCAAGTTTGTAGAATTTTTAATTTTAGCATTAAGATCAATCACACCTAACTTGGTTCTTAAGGTGCTAAAAGTGTTAAAGGCCAGTAGTTTTGTGAAAATATCTGCAAGATGATTTTCTGTAGTAGCGTGATTCAATTTAATCTCTCTCTTAGCTACATGATCTCTAATGAAATGATACATTATATCTATATGCTTGGTTAAATATTGTTAAATAGTTTCTTTGAAATACATATGAAACTAGTATTATCAAAGAAGATTGGAATTATGCAAATTGAAAATCCTAAATCAATCAATTATTATTTCAACCAAAGAATTTGTGCCACACAACTACCTAAGGAAATAAATAATACTTCAACAAAAGATATGTATACTATATTCTACATTCTACTGGACTACGAAACTAAAGATTTTTCTATGAATTGATAAGTTCCAGATGTACTTTTATGATCAACCCTACAACTTATAAAATTTGAATAAGAAAATTCAACAATTTTAAATAAAGAGCTGTGCTTAGGATATCAAATCCCTAAGTTTTGAATTCCCAAAAGATATCTCAAAAATATTTTTATTGCTATCAAATATGATTCTTTAGGATCAAATTAAAATTTACTACACAAAAAATACTTAATATTATATATGGTCTACTAGTAGTCAAGTAAATCAATGATCAAATTATACATCTAATTTTTTTTTTATCAATAGATCTTCTCTTAGGGTCCTTATATAATTGAACTAAGGAACTTACAGGTATAGTCACAAGTTTAGCAATATTTATTTCATATTTCTTGAGGATGTCTTTAATATACTTAGACTAACTAAAAAAAATTCCTTTCTCATTTTGGTTATACTAAAACTAAGAAAATAACTTAAATCTCCTATCAGACTCATCTCAAATTCTTTACTCATTATTTTTAAAAAAAAAACATCACAAAGATTCTATTAGTTGATTCAAATATGATGTCATCAATATATATTTGAATAATGAGTATGTCATCTCCTATTTTTTTAAAAAAGTGAGTGGTGACCACACTTCCTTTCAGAAAAGATATCTCTAATAGGAAAGTGCTTAACCTCTCATACGAGGCCATAGCTGTTTGTTTCAGTCCATATAATACCTTTTTAATTTAAAGACATGATTATAGAATTTAGAATTTTTAGAACCCTGAGGTTGCTCAAAATAAATATCCTCTTGTATCACCTCATTCAAAAAGGCACTCACGATATCCATTTTATATAATTTAAAACCTTTAAAATAAGAAAAGTCTAATAAAACTCTAATTACTTCAAGTCTTGCTTTAGGGGCAAAAGACTTTTCAAAATTAATCCATTCTATTTGATTATGCCCCTTAGCCACCAATTTTGCCTTATTTTTTATCACAACTAAAAAATTATTCATTTTATTATTGAATACTCACTTAGTTCTTACAACACTTTGACCATTTGGCCTTTCATTAAATTTCTAAATATCATTGCTTACCAATTGATCCAATTCTTCTTGCATGGCCAAAATCCAAAATTACATTCAAAAAATCTTGATTTATATTTGTGGGTTCAATCATCAATATAAAGGTAGAATGGTTCACCTCTTTGTTAAGTCCATGCCTACTCCTAACACCCTCACTAGGTTCACCTAAAATTAATTCCTTAGGGTGATACTTAGAAAATTTCCATTCTATAGGAAAAGTATTTTCTTTTTTTATATTTTCTTCCAAATAACTATCTTTTAAATTCCATGGGAGTTATTTTTAATATGATCCTCTTCCCACATTTTCTCTTCTAAAATACAAAATTTATCAAACACAATATGTGTGGTCTCCTCAACTACCAAAGTTCTCTTGTTAAAAAATATATAAGATTTTCCAACACTAGAGTATCCAAGAAAAATTTTCTTTATCAGATATTTGATAAAATTTTCCTAAAGGTGTTTTCTTATTATTATGAATGAGCACCTTACATCCAAAAACATGCAAATGTGATAAATTGTGTTCTCCTCTTAAGAAGTTCATAGGATGTCTTATTTAGTTTAGATCTAATGTCACTCTATTCTGTACATAACAAGTTATACTGACCACTTAAGCCCAAAAAAATTTTGGAAGCGAATATTATGCCAACATGACTCTAGCGACATAAATTAATGTTTTATTCTTTCTTTTGACTATCCCATTAAACTAAGGGGTCTTCGGTGCTAAAATATTATGATCAATTCCTTTTTCTTTACAAAATCTTTAAATTTTTTATTTTTAAATTCACCTCCATGATCACTTTGAATTGATAAAATCTTGCATCCTAGTTTTCTTTGAATCTAAGTTAAAAAAATTCTAAATTCCTCAAATAATTTACTCTTATAAAATAAAAATTTAACCCAAGTGAATATAGAAAAATCATCAACAATCTCAAATCTAAATACTTTACCTCATAGACTTACTTTACTAATTGGTACAAAAAGATCTATTTGAATTATTTCTAATAGTTTGCTAGTTTTAAGATCCTTAATGGGATGAAAGGTGGACTTCACCTATTTTTCTAGTTGACATTCATCACACAAATAAAAAAAGCAATGTTTCTTATATATGTTAGGAGAAATAGTAATCAATATAATAATATTTTGGAATTATCTAAAATACATATGATATGAAAACATAGTAATAAAAATGAAGTTACAATTATCTCCCCCTTTTTTATGATGACAAAACAATTATTATTTAAGTTAACATTCAAAATAAATTTTCTCTTTTGCTCTCCCTAAATGATTGACCAATTAAATAACAAGCGGTTTTCATAAAGATAAAAAATAATAAACTTAAAAATAAGAAAGACACCAAATTAAAAACAACTCGAACAAAAACACAATCTTGAATAAAAAACACAAGCATAATTGAACATTTGAATAAAAACACGAACACGAATGAATATTCAAACAAATATTACACATGCACTAACAACATACACATACACACATAATTACCAAACAATATCTTGACTCCCCCTTTTGAAACCAACAAAAAGGTAAATACATCTTAAAATGAAAGATATCTATAAATAAACCAAAAGAGTTGAAGGAGAAAAGAATTTTAAACTAATTGCAAATATAAAATTAATTTTGTAATGCTAATTTTTTTTTTTAATTTTAAATCAAAGAACAACTAAGATAAGAAAAGTTAATCAGAGTTATTATTCATTCTAAAAAAAATTAAATAATAATGATTATTGTAAAAATAATGAAATGAAGATTAGTCATCTTTGAATTCAATAATGTATATGATTGTTAATTAGATAGATTTGGATTAGAAATTGAATGATAGTGGAAAGAATACAATAAATTTTTTTAATTGGCAATGTTGCAAATCTTTAAAAAGATTTATGGCATACTTTGTGCATCTTTTATATTTAGGCTATTTTTTTCCTCTTTTCACTTTATGAACTATTGCACATCTTTTATATTTGTGCATGCTTTGTGCAATTTTTTTATTCTTTGGGATAGTAATCTAAGAAGCTAACTTCATTAATAACAAAAATAAACATATTGAAAAAGAATTAAACATAATAATACATCAATCTTATAAGAATTATAGCTTAGATATGTTTGCCTAAAAGAACCTGAAATTGACTAATTTTATTTTTTGAAAGATTAAATTTTTTAAGGAAATTAATTTGTAGAGAAAAGTAATTTATAACCCATTTCAACTATCAATTTCAATAGGGTTTTCTCTTTAAAAACAAACATTTGAAGAATTAAGATTTAAAACATGTCAACAAAAACATACCACATTGCATTGATATAAGAATCACATACAAACATTTCATTTATACCATACATAACAACAAGTAAAATCATGATCACATATATTTTTAAAAAAATAAACAACTACACTCATAGAAGAAAATACCAGAACAACAAATCTATAAACTTGGAAGAAACAACATAATAGAAGTACATCTAAAGATCTTAGGGGCCCTAGTTTGGAGGAGGTGGTGGATTGAACTTTAAAAAGTAACTATTAGTTGTAGCTACATTCATGTGCACCAAAGTCAAAATATCCTTGGATCCACCCTATATCTTTATTATAATGAACATCATACTGGTTAAGGTGATTCTCAATTTAATCAATGCATTGATCAAAATGAGTTTCTAATCGATTGAAGTGCTAGACCATTTCCTAGTAATAATTTTGGTCAGGTCCAAGTATAGGTGCTGAAGTAGGAGCTCCCCCTTCATCCTCAGAATCATCACTCTCATAACTCTGATCTCACCCAAAAAGAGCCCGAAAAGAGGCATCAGTGAAGTAGATAGGAAGTTTTGTGAGAGAATCAAGATGGATTCGATTGAACTTTTTCTCCAGAATATAGACAACTAAATATCCTAAAGCCATATTTTTCTTCCTCTTATAATGCAAAAACCCAATTTTACAAAGATTGTAAATGTAGTCCATAATGAGTTAGGCATCATTAAAGGGTTTTTCAATCATAATCATATAGGTGATAGTGGATAAAAGTGGAGTCATATTTATGCGATCACAAGCTTTAGGGATAATAGAAGTTCTTAAAATATACTAGATGACCTGGGCATTTTGATGTAGAGTGTAAACCCTAGAAAAATGACACACTTGGGATACACCTCTAAGAGTTTTATTACTTTCAGTCCAATTAAAATGGGCCCTAGAAGTCAAAGTGTGGTCTCAAATTCCTTAGGTTCTCAAATAAAGAAAGTTGTCTAAATCTTCATTGGTAATTTCTACTCGCTCTTTCTGAAAATAAGAAGAAATCCTAGAGTGATCCTCATTAAATCTAATGTTGGCTAAGAAGTATTGGAAGGTTTCTTCGTGGTAGGCATAAATAAGAATAAGAATGAAAGAAACTTGAGTCAATTCAAATAAAGGCATGACGAAAAAGTGAAGATCACCCTGAATGAGAAGTCTATAAGGGGAGATTTTTGCAGCATCATACCTAAAATAGGCATCCTCATTCACCTTAGATAGGAATTTATCATCTCCACAACTTTTAGAAGAGGAACCCTTATAAACATGGGGTCTCTTGCTAGAACTAGCCATTCCTAAAATGAGAGCTCTAGATGGTTTTGAAGTGGATATGAAAGTGAATGAAAATGATTTCAAAGATCTTCTATTTAAAGAAAAAATGACCTAGCATACAGTATGAAATTTGAATCGTATGTATGATTTTAAAATCATACGGGACAAAAATATTGTGGTACATAAAAGTGAAAATGTCCAAAAATGAAACAACTTTTCCTAAAATGCCATTTTTAAGTCATCCTTTCGTATAGAATTTTTGACCAAATGATCATATAAACAAAAAAGTATTTGTCTAGGATGATAAGAATAATAAAGTTTATTTTAAATATGGTTAGGTTTATCCCCCACAGAAACTGACAACTTGATCGTGTAGATGAAATATGATTTTATACGTATGATTAGGAATTAATAACTGACTCCAACTTGTAAATCATCCCCATGTATATAGATAAAACTATACAAATTTTATAGTATGATGAGATCATCTTACTGTACGAACCCTACAAAAAAATTAGTTTTGTATGCTCAACACTGAATCCTACCATGCACAAACTACAAAATTCATACATGATTAAAAACACTTTGTACAGAACAAGCAGAACACTTAGAAAATAAGACATGATAACAAGAAAAACTTCTCAAACCAATCATTTTTCAATAATTTACATGCTTCACAATAAAAACAAAAAAAAAAGAAAAAATACATAACTAAACACACAAAAATAAACAAAACATACAAACAATGATAAATTAAATTTACACATATATACAACACATCAAGTTTGTAGAATTTTTAATTTAAGCATTAAGATCAATCACACCTAACCTGGGAACTTTTATTTGGTCCAGTGAACATACGTAGAGCTACATCCAGTCGGCACTAAGATTGCATGCACAAAATGAGAAATACCGAGCAAATACTGAGCAATACCAATAATACGATAAAATATCATTAGGTGAAGACGAAATACCAAGTTATACCGAGTTATACCGAGCAATACCTAGTTATACCAAAAAATACCGAGAAAAACTAGGTATTTTTTGGTATAACTCGGTATTGCTCGGTATAACTCAGTATTGGTATTGGTCTTCCCAGAGCAGTAGTACTCCATATTATTAAACAATACCTATCAATATCGATCAAATACCGAGAAAAAATTGAGTAAAAAGCCTCTGTTCGGATGTAAATCTACGTCCGGTCAGAGGACGTAGTAATTGTTCCCTAACCTGGTCCTTAAGGTGCTAAAAATGTCAAAGGCTAGTTATTTTGCGAAAATATCTGCAAGTTAATTTTTTGAAGTAGCAAGATTCAATTCAATATCTCCCTTAGTTACATGATCTCAAATGAAGTGATATCTTATATCTATATACTTAGTTCTAAAATGTTGAATAGGATTTTCTAAAATTCATGGTAGTAGTATTATCACAAAAGATTAGGATTGCACCTACTGAAAATCCTAAATCAATCAATTATTATTTTAACCAAAGAACTTGTGTAACACAAATACCTAAGGTAATATATTCTGCTTTAGCAGTAGATAGTGCTATTGAATTCAGCTTACTACAAGACTAGGAAACTAAAGAGTTTCCTATTAATTCATAAGTTCTAGATGTACTTTTTTGATCAACCCTGCAACTTGTAAAATCTGAATCAAAATATTCAACAATTTCAAATGAAGAGCGATGCTTAGGAAAACAAATCCCTAAGTTTTGAGTTCCCAAAAATATCTCAGAATTATTTTTAATGCTATCAAATATGATTCTTTTGCATCAGATTAAAATCTAGCACATAAATAAATACTAAACATTATATATGGTCTACTAATAGTCAAGTAAAGCAATGATCAAATTATACCAACTAAGTTTCTTTTGTTCAATAGATTTTTCCTTAGGATACTTATCTAATTGAACTAAGGATCTAATTGGTGTAGTCACTGGTTTAGTATTGTCCATTTCATATTTATTAAGAATGTTCATAATATACTTAGACTGACTAATAATAATTCCTTCCTCATTTTGTTTTATGCTAAAATCAAGAAAATAACTTAAATCTCCCATCAAACTCATCTCAAACTCACTACGCATTATTTTTTAAAAAATATTACAAAGATTTTTATTAGTAGATCCAGATATGATGTCATCAACATATATTTAAACAATGAATATGTCATCTCCTATTTTCTTTAAAAAGAGAGTGGTGTCTACAGTTCTTTTCACAAAATATCTCGATAATAGGAAAGTGCTTAACCTCTCATACCAAGCCGTAGGTACCTGTTTCAGTCCATACAATGCATTTTTTAATTAAAAGACATAATCAGAGAATTTAGAATTTTCAAAACCTTGAGGTTGCTTGAATTAAACATTCTCTTATATCACCTCATTCAAAAAGATACTCTTGACGTCCATTTGATTTAATTTAAAACCTTTAAAATAAGAAAAGGCTAATAAAACTCTAATTACTTCAAGTCTTACTATAGGGCAAAAGACTCATCAAAATTAATCCATTCTATTTGATTATACCACTAGCTACCAATCTTGCCTTATTTCTGATCAGATCTCCTGAATCATTCATTTCATTTTTGAATACCAACTTAGTTCTAATAATACTTTGATCCTTTGGCCTTTTAATTAATTTCAAAATATCATTCCTTACAAATTGATTCAACTCTTCTTGCATGACCAAAATTTAAAATTTATTAAAAAGTGCTTGATTTATATTTATGGGTTCAATCATCAATATAAAGGTAAAATGGTTCATCTCTTTAATAAGTCCATACCTAGTCTTGATACCCTCACTAGGTTAACCTAAAATGAATTCTTTAGGGTGATTCTTAGAAAATTTCCATTCTCTAGGCAAAGGGTTTTCTTTTTCTATATTTGCTTTCAAATCTATCTTTTTAATTCTTTGGGAGTTATTTTCAATATGATCTTCTTCCAACTTGGGCTCTTCCAAAATGCCAAATTCATCAAACATAATACATGTGGTCTCGTCAACTACCAAAGTTCTCTTGTTAAAAAAATTATAAGATTTTTTAACACTAGAGTATCATTTCTCTTTACAAAAATCTTCAAATTTTTCATTTTCAAATTTACCTCCATGATCACTTTGAATTGATAAAATCTCGCATCCTAGTTTTCTTTGAATCTAAGTTGAAAAACTTCTAAATTCCTTAAATAATTCACTATTGTGAAATAAAAAATTAACTCAAATGATTCTAAAAAAAATCATCAACAATCATAAATATAAATACTTTACCTCGTAGATTTATAGTGCTAACCAGTCCAAAAGGATCCATATGAATAATTTCCAATGGTTTGCTAGTTCTAAGATTCTTTTTGGAATAAAAGAAGGACTTCACCTATTTTTTTAGTTGACATGTATCACAGGTGATCCTTAATAAAGTCTAGTTTTGGTATTCCTCTAATATGTTCTTTTAATGTAATTTTCTTAATGTTTCTCATGGTAGCATGAAAAAGTCTCATATGCCATAACCATAATTCATTAGAAGTTGTTTTAAGACAAAAAGCATTAGGAGATTTAATATAATTCAAATCAAGTATGTATATATTATTTACCCTAATTCCATTCAAAATATCAATTCTATTTTGGCTTGTTCTATAGCTAGTGGAAAAAAGTTTACATTATAACCCTTATCACACAACCGACTAATACTCAACAATTATAATTTAAGCCTTATACAAGTAAAATATTCTCAATAAAAAAATTCTTCAAGTTTTCATTCATACTTATGCCTACCACTTTTTTAGTGGTATTATCTCCAGTGTAACCTTGCCTACTTTCCTAGCTTCTTGTAATATGAATTATATAATATCTCCAATCATATGCTTCAAAACTCTACTATCCATGTACCAAATACTCTCACGAGATCTTGTATAAAAGTATTTCTAGAAGATAATTAAATGTTAGTTTTGGGAACCCAAATAAGTTTGGGTTCTCCTCTTGGCAAAATTAATTTAGATGCATGTTTGATATGCTTTGTTTTATGTATCTTTGATATCCACACTAGATATGATTTACTATAAATAATACAAGTGTGAGATATATGACCAATCATTCCACAAGAAAAACATTTAACTCTAGGAAACATATTTTTTAATTTACGTGAGTAAAATTATCTTTTCCTAGGTTATAAAATTTTTTGTTTCTTATCAGGATTGAAAATTTATTCAGGTGCGGGTGGAATCCTTTTTTCATTAAGTGCTTTCAATTGAACTTTAAAAAATGAATTTGCTCTTTCTAACACAACATTATTAACTTTCAAATAATGATCTCTACTATCAGATTCATCCGTAAATATTTTAAAATCTTTTTCAAGTTCAATATGTGATGATTTCAATAGTTCATGCTATTTGTTCTATTAATCAAACTTATCCAATAGTTTCATGTGGTTGATATGTAAAGTGCATGATCTTCCCAAAGAATTTCATGCTCTTTTTGTAATTCTAGGAAATCTAAGTTCAACCTAGCATGCATCTTTTTTAAGTTTTCTATATACAGTATATATTTTCTCAGAAAAATCAAATAGCTCTTCATAAGTTAAGTCACGTACCTCTTCTTGATATGACTGATCAAGCTTGTCGTCCATCAAACATAGGTTGGTTATTTCCTCTTCTTCTTCTTCTATTTCTTAGGAATCTCAAGTTGAGTCTACCCAAAATGCTCTATGTAATCTCTTCTTGCCCTTTCTCACATTTGTTTTCTCCTCCACCTTCTCTTTGCTAAGATTAGATTTATAATTCAGACATTGAGATTTAATGTGTCTAGGCTTCTTTTATTCATACCAAATAACATCATTAGAAGCCTTAGCATTTTTTTGGAACTTACCTTTATTCCACTGCTGATGTATCCTTTGCTTGCTTTTTAGAAAACTCCTGAATTTTCTTATCATCAAGGCAATGTCATCTTCATCCTCAAGCTAAGATTGATCACTCTCTAAGTTATCCATTTTAAACATTATGTTCTTCACCTTTTGCTTCTCACCTATATCAATTTATCTTTGAGTCACTCCTTACTTATAAGTAATTAGTGATCTAAGAAGTTTGTCAATAAAATAAACATTTAAATCTCTAGAATCTGTAATAGCATTTATTTTTATATCATAAGCAATAGATAAATAATGATGTATTTTATTTACTTTCTTAGCATTCATTAATTTTGCATCAAAAGTGTATAAAGTGGTGACAATTTGTGTTTAATGTCTATACATGTTAGTGATTGATTCATTTGGTTTCTTGCGAAACTATTTATAATCATGCAAGAAAAAATTCAATTTAGATTATTTCACTTTGTTAGTCTTTTTATATGTGATACAAAATCTATCCCAAATTTTTGTTCCACTTTTACAGTTAAAGAAATGCATATAATCTTAAGATTTAAGTGCATAAAAAAAAAACTGTTCAAACATTTTATGTTAAGCTAAGTCTCATTCTTCTATAGCTAGTCAATAAATGGTGTTTCAGCTCTAAAACCATCTAAATGTCTAATTGGCCTAGTGTATACTTCTAGTACTAAAATATATATGTGATAATTAAGCAATTGAAGAAAAGTAGACATACATATTTTCTAAAAATCGAAAGGGTTGTTATCAAACAATGGGAGTCTTGTGATCGAATATCCTTCAGGTGTGTTACAAATTCTAAAAGTAATTATGACTATTTTAAAAAAGTTATCTAAACCTTAATTTTTAAAAATAGGCTTTGATTCCACTTAAAAAGTTTATATAGATTTTTAGACATAATGCAATTGTCCCAAGGCTAATGTAGACGAGGGGGGGGGGGGGGCAAGGGTGTATTGGTTATTCTAAAATTCTCTTGGAAGTTTTTTTATAAAAACCAAGTTTCTAATTTTTGCATAATTAATATTTTTATCAATTTAAAAATTTTCAACCACAAAAATTTAATCATGGCAAAAAATAAAAATGTTACAAAAATAAGAACATAAAAATTTATAGTGGTTCAGTCCAACTAGACCAATTTCAACTCCTTAAAGACTCCCTTCTCAGGTATTACACTATTGCCAAAGGGACTCACCTTTTTCTCTCACAACAAGACAGAGAAGCCTTTATTGAAACCTCTCTTCCACGAATGCCAGGTGTGGTAGAGTACCATCATCCTATCACACTCTCAAAGTGTTGGCAGTGAAACATCATCCTTTCACACTTCTCCAAGTGTCGACAGAGAATCATCATCCTTTCACACCCATTTGGTGTTGACAGAGAACCGAATCTTTATTACAAATCTATTTTCATGGATTAGAATTTTGATGATAAAAAACATTCATGATTTTCTACGACTGCCTTGCATAATAACTTTTTAGGTTCATATGATCGAGTGCAACTCAAGCCAGCTCTAGATTGGGTAGATTAAGCCTGAGTCAATTTGTATTTTTTCCCTTTATTGAGTCTATTGTCAAAAATGTGGTTCCTGATGCTATGTAACCTTGCACACACACACCTTGGGAGAATTTCAAACTGTTTCCTAGAGTTTACTACTTTTGGTAACATCATCCAGGATGATCGATTTAAAAATAGAAACCCTAATTATGGCATCCTTATCAAGGCAGCCGTCATTAAGAACATCATCCTAGATGATTTTGTATCGGCCAGGATGATAGCCTCAAATATGATAGAATCAACCGCCATATCTATTTAGGTATTACTTATTTTTGGACATCATAGCGGTCATCATCCCGGGCATTGGCCGGGTATTTAAGGAAAGTAATTAAGATTTGATTACACAATCATATCATACTGGACGATCGTAAGATCAGCAGGGACAATCCATTTGACGATTGGACATTTGACAGCTCTTATTTAGGGCGATGTTCTTGATAATATTTATTAATTTATACTGATCGGTTAGGATGATATATTATTATCCTGGATGATATGAACAAATTTCTTCTAATTGTCCCAAATCATCCTGGCTGATTGGGCTTAATTTATACTAATCGTCAAGGATGATATATATATCATCTTGGAAGATAAAGTCGACAAGGTACAAATAATGAGCTCATTTTGAGCTCTTCTATCTATGTTTTGAAAAGGCACTTAGTAAGGGTCTTTGGTAGCCATTGTAGCTTCGTCCTTTTGGATTGAACTTGAAGAGAGAGCTTGAAAGAGAGAGAAGAAAGGGTGGAGTTTGAGAAAAGCAGAAGATCCTTGGAGGGGGTTTTAAGGGAGTGTGGAGGGGGATTCTATACGGTTGCTCTGGTGAGCTTGCACCTTAGTACCATCTAATTCAAGGCTTATCTTGAGGGAAGTTCTAGAAAGACGAAGATTTCTTTGGTGTCAACGGACTTGGCTACTCCACCGCACCGGGAAAGGTGGAAGTGATTTTGTAAGGACTTCTCCGCCTAGCTGTGGGGGCTAAAGGAGAGAAATTAAGTTTATTGTAATACTTGGAGGGAGCATCCGAGGAGTAGACATAGGTCAAGGTTTAACGGAACCACTATAAATTCGGTAAGTTCATTCCTTTATTTTTTTTGCATTTAATTTTCGCACTTAGATTTCTGTGGTGAATCTTGGTTTGTGTTTTCATTGCTAAAAGATTTTATTTAAAATACCAATTTACCCCTTTTGGTTAGCCTTGGGACTAATTCATAATGTCCTAACATCCCTAATGAACTTTCAAGTGGTATCAGAGCGAGATTCATAAAAACAAGTTTTTAAAAACTTTTGAATTTTTGATCCATGGCTAATTTTTATAATCATAATATTGAGGAAGGTTTTTCAATCCCCAGACTACCTTTGTTTGAAAATATTACTTTTGATTTTTGGAAAATTTGCATGTCTACTTTCTTGCAATTAATTATTTTTTGAATGTGATAAAAAATTTTAATTAGTTATTCTGTACCATCACATAATATAGATGGAATTAAAACTTAGATTTATTTTAATCAATGGAGTAAGAAAGAACAAATCAATGCTCAATTGAATGCAAAATCATTAAATTGTTTGTTTTATGCTTTAAATTATGTAGACTTTATGTTTGTTTTATCGTGCACTATTGATAAGGAAATTTGAGATAAATTATACACTATATACGAAGGCACTAGTCAAATCAAGCAATCTAGATTGAATATTTTAATGCATGATTTTGAACTATTTTGCATGAGATCTTATGAGACAATCTTAAACATGTATACTAGGTTTATTCAAATTATCACATCATTGCATGCCTTAGTTAAAGATTTTTCAAACTTTGAAAAAATTAATAAAATTTTATATTGTCTACTTGATAAGTTTGCTACTAAAGTTTTTGCTATTATTGGATCAAAAAATTTGAATGAATATTCTATTAATAATTTGATTAGCTCACTCATTACCTATGAACAAAGTTTGGGTCAAAGACTTTTGGATGCAGGAGAGATGATAGTGCTAAATGCTGAAATCATGGAGAAAAGTGGCTTAGTGATGAAAGCGATAACTTGTCAAGCAAATTAAAAAGCTCACCAAAGTATAAGCATCAACAAAAGTGGAATAAATGTAAAAAGGATAAGAATGTTAAGATTTCTTCTAATGTTATTTGTTTTGGATGTAGGAAGCTTGGACATATGAAAAATTAGTGCCCTAATTTGAGAACTCTTCCTATGAAAGAAAACGATAAAGCTAAGAAAATTACAAAAATGACAAATAATGAAAAACAAAAAATCTCCAAGGCAGACCTAGCTTCTGAATCATCAGACCATGAGCAAGATAATGTGTAAACCATTATTTGTGTGCTTTATTTTTTTTCTGTTTTGTTCTTTTTTGTGTATTTTCTATATATATTTTTTTGGATTTATTCTTTTTCATTCTTTTTATTTCTTTTCTTTTTTGTTAAATTTTTTTTGTCTTTACTTTTTCTTTTTATATAGTATTTTCTATATTTAAAAAAATAATTAAAAATGAAAAATCTACCTTATATTTTTCTTAAATTCTCATATAAGTTGTGGTTGACTTCTATAAAAATAGTCAAAGTAAGGAAACTCATGATTTTGACTCTCAATATCTATTTCGTAAAAGAGGTTATTCTACTTTTGATTTAAAATCTTTATCATATTTCAAATTAGATTTTGAAACTGAACTTTTTCATCTCCCTACATTTTATCTATCGCATTGGAATCTTTTGCATGTTTTTGAATCTACCTCATAATTTTCTTAATCAAGTAGTTCATTGTGTTAATAGAATGAGTTTACTTTTGGTTTTAAAATTTTAGAAATGTATCATATTAGAAAAAAGGCCAATGATGCCAAATAAAAAAAATTGGCCAATGGTCAAATAAAAAGATGCGCAATGATGCCAAATTAAGAAAGATACACAAAGTATATTAAAAAGTAAAAGATGCGCAAAGTGCATCAAAAGATGACAAGAGGAATAAAATGAGCCCACAAAGAGTATGCTTAATTTTTCTGTGTTACTTAAAGCTTAAGAAAACCCTTGATATTTTTGATACTTGATCTTGAAAATCATGATTCTTGATTCACCAATTTTACATTAATTTTCTATTAGATATGTTTTATAAAAGGAGTTTGAAAATATTAGTGTTTCTTTTTCTAATTTATTCCTTGATTTAAATATTGGATTAAAAAGTTTTTGACCCTTTAAAAGAACTTGAACTTGTATTAACAATTTCTGAATTTCTTACCTTTACTGGGTTATATAGTGTCAATCCATTCCTTACTAAGTTTTTGAATAAAATAAGAGGTAACTATCTCTTTTTTAAGACTTTTTCATGCCCCTTCTCTTTTTGATAATGTCAAAGGGGGAGTACGTACTATTGTATTTGTATCTTTTTATATATAAAAATAAAAAAGAACAAAAAATTGATTTCCCCTATTTTTTAAAGTTTTATTTTAGTAGAGGGGAGATTAGGAGAAAATCTTTTCATTTTTACAAATTCAACCAGTAATGTTTACCATCATCAAAAATGGGGAGATTATTGCGGATCTATTTTCTTGGATTAGAATTTTGATGATAGCAAACATTCATGATTTTCTACGACTACCTTGCCTACTAACTTTTTAGGTCCACAAGATCGAGTGCAACTTAAGCCAGGTCAAGATTGGGTAGATTATGTCTGAGTCAATTTATATTTTTTCCCTTTCTTGAGTCTATTGTAAATAATGTGGTTCCTGATTCTAAGTAACCTTGCAGACACACACCTTGGGAGAATTTATGACTATTTTCTAGAGTTTACTATTTTAGGGTAATATCGTCTGGGATGATATTTAAATCGGCCTGGATGATCAGTTCAAAAACAGAAACACTAATTAGGGCATTCTAACTAAGGCAGTTGTCATTAAGCACATCATCATGGATGGTTTTATATCGGCCAGGACGATAGGCTTAAATCAGGAAGAATCATCCACCATATATATTTTGGTATTACATATTTTTGGACATCGTCCTAGACATCGTCTCAGGCATCGGCCTGGCCGATCCAGCATAATTTTTCCTAAATTAATTTGGTATTTAAAGAAAGCAATTAATATTTGATTACATGATCACATCATTCTGGAAGATCGCAGGATCGGTCGGGATAATTCACTGGACGATTGGACATCAGATAGTTCTTATTCTGGGCGATGTTCAGAATGATATTCCACGATTTGTACTGATCAGCCAAGATGATATATTATCATCCTGGATGAAATGAATAAATTTCTTTTGATCTTCCCAAATCATCCTAGCATATTGGGCTTAATTTATATTGATCGGCCAGGATGATATAGATATTGGCCTGGACGATAAAGTTGGCAAGTTGTAATTAATGATCTCATTTTGAGCTCTTTTATTTAAGCTTTGAGAAGGCACTTAGTAAGTGTCTTTGGCAGCCGTTGTAGCTTTGTTCTTTTGGAGAGAACTTGAAGAGAGAGCTTGAAAGGGAGAGAGGAAAGGGTGGAGTTTGAGAAAGGGAGAAGATCCTTGAAGGGGATTTCAAGGGAGTGTGGAGGGGTATTCTACACTATTGCTCCGGCGAGCTTACACCTTAGTACCATCAGATTCAAGGCTTTTCTTGAGGGAAGTTCTGGGAAGAAGGAGATCTCTTTGGTGTTAAAGGACCTAGCTACTCCGCCGCGCGCACTGGGGATGGTGGAAGTTATTTTGTAAGTGCTTCTCAGCCTAGCTGTGGGGGCTAAAGGAGAGACATTGAGTTTAGTGCAATACTTGGAGGGTGCCTCTGAGGAGTGGATGTAGGTCAAGGTTTGACCGAACCACTATAAATCCAGTGTGTTCTTTCCTTTATTATTTATGCATTTAATTTTCACACATAGATTTCTGTAGTGAATCTTGGTTTTTATTTTTATTGCTGAAAGATTTTATTTAAAATTCCAATTCACCCCTTTTGGTTAGCCTTGAGACTATTTCATAAGGGCCTAATATCCCTAACGAACTTTCAATCTTCTCAAAAATCTTCTCATGAGCAACTCCAATGAAGTATAAAAGAGATTCGACAAGACTTACAAAGAGATCCTCACCTTTGGGGAACCTTGTGAACCATTCATAATTTCCGCTTGAAAGATCTCTCTCCACACTCTCAAACACTCTCACAAAATAATCTCACACTCGCTCTTAAAGAAAATAGGAAGAAGGATTCATCCACAGTCAATTTTTAGGACCCTATATATGAAAGACATGAAAAAATGTCTAGAAAACTAAAATTTTCAATTTTAACCGTCCATAATCATACAATACGATCAATGATTATATGTATAAATAGTTCAAAATTTGCTAGTACAATCGAATATGAATCGATTTTGTACTCTAATTAACCTGTGTACGAACTAACATCGTATAATATAATCAATTCAAAATTGAATATATTCATATGGTATGTTTTAATATGAACCATTTTTGTAATATGAATAATGTAATATACAAAATTCATATCGTATAATACATTCTTTTTTTTTTAAATCATGGTTTGATTAAATGCTTTCTAAAGGAACACTTAAGCCAAATCACCCTGTATGATCCAAAATCGTACAGTACAATTAGTTTAAAAAATTTACAAATTTTTTACGCTCCCCTTATATATGTGTGTATGGTTACCCAATTACAATCACACTCTCTCATACTCAAGAAAAGTATTAAAAGTTTAGACTTCAAAAGTAGTAAACCCTAATCTAATCTAACTTGAATTCATCAATAGTCTGTAGTATGATTTTTCTAAAATGTTAGTACACAAAAATAACAAAAACAATATTTCTAATATATGTTAGGAGAAATAATACAATAATATTTTAGAATCATAAAAAAACACATGATATGAAAACATAGTTATAAAAATAAAGTTACAACATAATTTAATTATAAAATATCCTTCTCCTTTATAAGAATCTATTAGATCCCTTTTTCCCTTTGTTCATTTGGTATGTGATAGATGCCATCAATATGAGCATTTTAATAATAATATTACAAATTTTAGTGGGTAAAATGGAAAGGACTATATTTTTTTTAGTTTATATATATTGAATAACTGATATTTTTTATGTAAGCATATTGTTAATATAAGAATTGGAAGTGAATGAAGGTATTTGGTTGTGTAATAGTTGGTCTCTTTTACTTTTATAGTATTATGATAATAATACTTTTGTGGAAAAAAACAAAGAATGGTTATTCACTAATGTTGGCTTGAGAATAACTGACATGTGTATATGATAGTGGGTTGTTGAGCTTTTCTTTAAATAATGTTGGTTAGAGTTATCCTTTATTGATTCATCTGATACAAATTCAGAGTTATAATGAGAAGATTATTCTGCTAATGGGAAAATAGTGACGACTTTGTTCAATTAGCCAAGGGTTTAGTTATACTGATACTTATATTAATACTGATTTCTGAAAAAACAACGCTTTAACCAGAATTCCATACTTGTTTAGTGTGTTACTAGAAATGCTTTTACTACTTATTCATTAGTACTCTATGACTTGATTGATACTCTCTTGATTTACTATCACCATACAGATCTACTATTATTACAACTATTATTGTACTTCTCTACTATTACTACTACAAGTAATACTGATACAAATATTATTCTTATGATATTATTATCTATATTGTTTCCAATTCACTAATATAAAAGCATGTGATATATATATATATATATATATATATATATATATATATATATATATATATATATATATATATATATATATATATATATATATATATATATATATAATGTGAGATAATAGATATACTGAACATGTGCTTTATATATTACACTGACAATGATCTACTTAGGATGGAATGCATTATTATGGTCACATTTCTAAGGCTTTACCACATTTATATGATTTCACCTTGTATTAAAATGACCTTTATATCGATTTAGGGGGCTATTGAGTTACAAATTTCAATATTTCCTCAAAGTATTATTTTATTGAATTAATTTACTACTTTCACTACTATATTGGTTTATATACCATACTTTTTTTAAAACACTACTGATGCCTTACTATTACCACATATGAGTTTTACTATTTCTATAATGATTCATGATCATGTAAATGTTATTGCTATGATTTGAGTGCTGACATGCATATTACTCATTGGTCATGATTTATGTTTAGTTATAGGATTTGGTTAGTTACTGGATTCTTGAGCTAATTATTTGTGGTTAAAGTATTTAGTGTCCAGACAAGGGAACAAGGGCATGAGATTAATAAGGATACTTCAAGTTTAGGTTTTAAATATTTTATCTATTATTTTATTCTTATGATTGAGTGAGTTATATATGATTGTAAAAATCCTTAGTATTGTATGTTAAGATAGTTGCTATTTGCATGTTTTACATTTTTGCAACTTGTATAGTTTTGATGATTCCAAATATTATTGTTCAAATGTGTAATTTTCTCCTAACAATTTTAGAAGATTTGTATTTGCTCTTGTGTGTACTAACATTTCAGGTGAATCAAACTCTTAAACACGAAGTCTTCAAATCAAATTCAGCAAGAAATACTTTTAGTTTTTGAAGCTTAAAATTATCATTTGAATTGAGAGGGAGTGATTGTAATTGAGTGAATAAAAGTATACACACACACATAAGGAGATCATATAAAATTTATACTGATCGTACGGGACGATATCAGTTCGTACGGGACGATCAGATAGTTATCTCCTATTAAGATAACATGGAACGAATATGAACTAGCTAGAAAAATTTTCTTAAGTCATATTCGTCCGGTACGAAATTAAATATCGTCCAAAATGATTTTCTCTCTGTAAGAATTTTGTACATATGAAAATAATTATCGTCAGGGACGATTTGGTCTCTGTAAGAATTTTGTCCAGACAAAATTAATTATCGTCAGGGACGATTTTTTCTCTGTAAGATTTTTGTCCTGACGAACATATTTTTGTCCGGACGATATAACCTACTTAGGACAGTTTTTTTATATTCATTCTGCAGTTTTTGGAACCAACCTTGTTATAACCGTTCGTACCAGATGAACATTATTTGTACGGGACGATCAGCTTGTACGAAAACATTTCGTACACATATACAAACAGGTTCGTTTCAAGGATTTTAAGTAATATCGTCCAGGATCCACTGCGTACAGAATTTAAAACTTACAATTTTTTGGCGGTTTTTCTTGTCTTTTGTATATATAGTCAAAATTAGACTACCACCCAATCTTTTTGTCATTTGATCTTCGTGCCTATTGAGAGAAAAGTCAAGGAGAGAGTGTGAGAGAGCATTCAAAGGAGGATTCCTACCACTGGAGCATGAAGGCTTCACATTGGGTTTTAAGGTAAGAATCTCTACTTGTGAATTGGGATTACTTCACTCTTTTCTTTCTTCCTTCTAGATTTCTTGAGAAGATCTGTCAAGGAGATCCGGTTCGCTGCCGACACTTGGAGAGTGTGAACAGTCGAAGGGTTCTCTGCCCATACTAGAATAGTGTGAAAGGACGAAGGGTTTTCTGCCCACACTAGGAGAGTGTGAAAGGATGAAGGGTTCTCTGCCCACACTAGGAGAGTGTAAAAGGAAGGACGGTTCTCTGCCAATACTGTAGATTGTGTAAAAGGATGACGGTTCTCTGCCGCACCGGGTAGTGGTGAAAAAAGTGTTTATAAAGGATTCTCCGCCTTGCTGTGGGTGCAAAAGGAGAGACACTATTGGTATTAGTGTAATACTCAGTGGGTGCCTCTGGGGAGTGGATGTAGGCCTGGTTTAGACTGAACCACTATAAATCTTGTGTCATTTACTTTATTGCTTTTTTATTTTCCGCATTTTTTTTTATTTAAAAAACTCTGTGGTTGAAAAACTTTTTCTATAAAAAATTTAATAAATTTTCTTTTTTTTATTTCGGTTCAACACAACTTCAAAAAGGGTTAAGTTTTAAAAATACCAATTCACCCCCCTCTTGGTAGCCTTGGGACATTAACTTAGGTCTAACAACCTATTCACTAGACTCAACAAGTGGTATCAGAGCTTTGTTTCAAAATCATAAGTTTAAACTAATTTTTGATTAACATAGATGGCTGCATTCAGAAACTGAAATACACCTGAGGGTTACTCTATTACTAGACCTCCATTATTTGACAATATACCTTTTGTTTTTTGGAAAACACGCATGTATACTTTCTTACAGTCACTTGATTATCATATGTGGATCCTAGTCCAGGAAGGTTATACAAAATCAACTAGATTAGTTGAAGGAGTTAGAGTAGAAATACCTTTTGTAGATTGGACTATAGAAGAACGTGACTTAGCTCAACTAAATGCCAAATGTTTAAATAGCTTCTTTTGTGCTTTAAAATCTGAAGACTACATGCGGGTTTCCACTTGCAAAAGTGGAAAAGACATATGGGATAGACTTTGTATAACTTATGAAGGGACTAATGAGGTTAAGCAATCAAGACTCAATATCTTATAACATGACTATGAGTTATTTCGCATGAAACTAAATGAATCTATTTCTGACATGTACACAAGATTCACACAAATTGTCACTTCTTTGTATGTACTTGGTAGGGAATTAAGTAATGCTGAAATGGTTAATAAGATTTTTCATTATTTACCTACTGCTTACGATGCTAAAATAACTGCAATTATAGAGTCTAAAGATCTAAACATTTATTCTATTGATAATCTTCTTGATTCACTCATTGCTTATGAGCAAGGATTAAGTCAAAGAAAGATTAATGCAGGTGAACCACGAAAGGAGAAGAATATAGCACTAAAAGTGGAAGAGTAAGAGAGTGAACACTCACAACCTAAGGATGAAGACGATATTGCATTAATGACTAGACAATTCAGAAGCTTTCTAAAGAGGAAGCAGAAGAGATGCCAGCAATAGAGTAGAGGTAAGTTTAACAGAAATGGTAAGGTTTCTAATGAAGTGATTTGTTATGAATGCAGGAAACCAGGTCATATCAAGACTGATTGCCCAAAACTCAAAGCCAATCCTAGCAAGGAGAAGGTAGAGGAGAAACCAATTGTAAAGAAGGGCAAGAAAAAGTTTCAAAGAGCTTTCTGGGCGGACTCAGCTTCAAACTCATCTGAGACTGAAAAAGAAGAAGAAGTCACCAATCTTTGCTTGGTGGCAGATAATGTTGATCAATCAGATCAAGAAGAGGTATGTGACTTAACCTATGATGAATTGTTTGAAGTTTCTGAACTCATGCATGATGCATATAGAAAAATGAAAAAGATGCATGCTAGTGTAAGTTTAGAATTGGAAGAGCTTAAGAAGGAACTTGAAATCCTTAGGAAAGATCATGCTTAATAGATGATTTGAAAAAGGAAGTGTGGATACAACTCTCTTTTTAAAGAAATTTGGAAAGGACATACTCATTATTCAAAATTTATGTGGATGATATCATTTTTGGATCTTCTAATAAAAATCTTTGTGATGATTTTTCTAAAATAATGAGTAGTGAATTTGAAATTAGTCTAATGGGAGATTTAAATTACTTTCTAGGTTTTAGCATTAAGCAACTTGAGAAAGGTATATTTTTTAGTCAAACTAAATATGTTAAGGACATCCTCAAAAAATATGAAATGGACAATGCTAAACCTATTAGTACACCAATGAGTTCCTCAGTTCAGTTGGATAAGGACCTTAAGGGAAAATCTATTGATCAAAAGAAATATAGAGGAATTATTGGATCTTTACTTTACTTGACTGCTAACCGACCAGATATTATGTTCAGTGTTTACTTATGTGCTAGATTATAATCAGATCCAAAAGAATCACATTTGACAGCAGTGAAAAGGATATTAAGATACTTACTAGGAACTCAGAACTTAGGAATTTGATATCCTAAGTTTAGCTCTTCATTTGAAATTATTGATTATTCAGATTCTGACTTTGCAGGCTGTAGAGTGGATAGGAAAAGCACTTCTGGAACATGTCAATTCATTAGTTTCATGGTCTAGTAGAAAACAAAATTCAGTGACCCTATCTACTGCAGAAGCAGAATACATTGCATTAGGAAGTTGTGTGGCACAAGTACTTTGGTTAAAACAACAGTTGATTGATTTAGGATTAACTATAGGCACTATTCCAATTTATTGTGATAATACTAGTGCTATTTGCATTTTCAAAAATCCTATTCAATATTCTAGAACCAAACACATTGACTTAAGGCATCATTTCATAAGGGATCATGTATCCAAGGGAGAAATTTAACTTACCCATATTTTAACTGAAAATCAACTTGCAGATATTTTTACAAAACCTTTAGCCTTTCATACTTTCAGTACATTAAGAACAAGGCTTAGTGTAATTTATTTAAATGCTTAAATAAAAATATTTTTGCAACATTGATGTTTCTATTTTCGTAGTTTATGTTTTTATGATTTTGTTTTTGTGATTCTGAAGAAGAAGAAGAAGAAGGAGCGCAAACATCTGCACCTCAACCAAATTATTAGAATTTGATTGAGAAATTTGATAAACTTGAGACTCATTTTGATCAACGATTTGATCAAATTGATGCTCAACTTCAGCAGCAACAACAGAACATTGGTAATATAAGAAATGAAGTTCATGAAATTAATACCAATGTTATGTTGATAAATTCTTACTTCAACTTATTTGGTGGTGTTCCTCCTCCTCCTCCAGAAGAATAGAAATTTGGGTTTTGAGTACTAGATGGTTTCATGTATCTTATCTTTAGTTATATGTTTGTTTTTAGAGTTCTATGTATTTTCCTTTCTAGTTGTATTGATATTATAAATTGATCATGTAATCCTTTTATTAATATCAATATATGTTGTTGTGTTTTGATTTAGTATTATTTGTTTTTGAAATGTATTTAGTCTTTATGAATTTTATTAGTCTTTTTAATCTTAATCGTGCTTAAATTAGATTGTAATTTGAGATTAATTTCATTAGAAATTCTAGTCTTTCTAAATTTAAAATTTGTTTATAACTTGTTATAATTAGAATTTTTAATTTCATGTCTATTCATTTAGACTACATTAAATTTAATATTATAATTACAATTTAGATGTTTTCTTATTTTGTATATATTTGTTCAAGTAATATTTATGCACTTAGAAAAATTTAAAATTTTAGATTATGGATCTTGGAAAGAATTGATATCAATTACTCTTTAAAAAAAATTGTACAAGAAGTACAAAAATCAAAAGGAATGCGCAAAGATTCACAAATGTGAAAAAGAGGCACAAAATAAGCCCAATGTAAAAAGATGCACAAAAATGTGCCAAAAATTTGAAAAAGATGCACAAAAATGTGACAAATACTTGAAAAAGATGCGCAAAGCGCCACATGTGGTAATTCTCTTCTTTCCAGATTCTTTCAATCTCTTAATTCAAATTGATCTTATGTTCATTTATATTTCTATTGAACTTTGAAATATACAATTTTTATTCATCTCTTTTGTAATGATTTTTTTATCTCAAATGTCTAAATTGAATCATGTCTTTGATAAATTCTTCTTACTTACAATGTTATATCACTTCTTAAATTCTATGAATTTCTATGATTTACCTAATGTTATTAGTTTTAATTTGCATACCATATGTCAATCACTTTTTAGATTAAATTTTCAAATGAATTTCATATAATTACTTACATTTCTTGTCTTTTTCTTCTTCACTTTTTGTTGTTATCAAAAAGGGGGAGAAATTATTGTGTTTGTATGTTTGTATTTTGGTTTTGTGTCATTTGGCTTGTGCTATTAGTATTGTCTTGTATTTTTTTGTAATTTTTTGTTTATTTTTTGAAAAACAAAAATTGTGTTCTTTAGTTCAAAATGGTTCCTTATTTTCATGTATTCATCATTTTAGGGGGAGTTTAGGAGATTTTTTAAATTAAAATCATACAAACAATAATTTTTTTGCCATCATCAAAAAGGGGGAGATTGTTAAGATAGTTGATATTTGCATGATTTACATTTTTGCAACTTGTATAGTTTTGATGATTCCAAATATTATTGTTCAAATGTGTAGTTATCTCCTAACAATTTTAGAAGATTTGTATTTGCTCTTGTGTGTACTAACATTTTAGGTTAATCAAACTCTCAAACACGAAGTCTTCAAATCAAATTCAACAAAAAATACTTTTAGTTTTTGAAGCTTAAAATTATCATTTGAATTGAGAGGGAGTGATTGCAATTGAGTGAATAAAAACATACACACACACACACACACATAAGGAGATCATATATAATTTATACTGATCATACGGGACGATATCAGTTAGTACGGGACGATCAGATAGTTATCTCCTATTAAGATCACATGGAACGAATAGGAACTGGCTAGAAAAAATTTCTAAGTCCTATTCGTCCAGTACGAAATTAAATATCGTCCGGGACAATTTTCTCTCTGTAAGAATTTCGTACAGATGAAAATAATTATCGTCAGGAACGATTTGGTCTTTGTAAGAATTTCGTCCAGACAAAATTAATTATCGTCAGGGACGATTTGTTCTCTGTAAGATTTTCTTCCTAACGAATATATTTTCATCCGGACGATATAACCTTCTTTGGATAGTTTTTCTATATTCATTCTGCAGTTTTTGGAACCAACCTTATTATAACTGTTTGTACCAGACGAACTTTGTTCGTACGGGATGATCAGCTTGTACGAAAACAATTCGTAAACATATAAAAATAGGTTCATTTTAAGGCTTTTAAATAATATCGTCCAGGACGATCCTCGATCGTACGGGACGATCCACTGCGTACAGAATTGAAAACTTGCAGTTTTTGGGCATTTTTTCTTGTCTTTTGTATATATAGTCCAAATTAGACTGTCGACCCAATCTTTTTTCCATTTGATCTTCGTGCCTATTGAGAGAAAAGTCAAGGAGAGAGTGTGAGAGAGCATTCAAAGGAGGATTCCTACCACTGGAGCGTGAAGGCTTCACATTGTGTTTTAAGATAAGAATCTCATCTTGTGAATTTGGATTACTTCACTCTTTTCTTTCTTCCTTCTAGATTTCTTGTGAGAAGATCTGTCAAGGAGATCTGGTTCGCTGCCGGCACTTGGAGAGTGTGAACAGCCGAAGGGTTCTCTGCCCACACTACAAGAGTGTGAAAGGACGAAGGGTTCTCTACCCACACTAGGAGAGTGTGAAAGGATGAAGGGTTCTCTGCCCACACTAGGAGAGTGTGAAAGGACAGACGATTCTCTGCCAACACTATGGATTGTGTAAAAGGACGAAGGTTCTCTGCCACACCGGGTAGTGGTGAAAAGAGTGTTTGTAAAGGCTTCCCCGCCTTACTATGGGTGCAAAAGGAGAGACACTATTGGTATTAGTGCAATACTCAGAGGGTGCCTCTGGGGAGTGGATGTAGGTCTGGTTTAGACTGAACCACTATAAATCTTGTGTCATTTACTTTATTGCTTTTTATTTTGCGTATTTTTTTTTAAAAAACTTTGTGGTTGAAAAACTTTTTCTATAAAAAATTTAATAATTTTTTTTTTATTTCGGTTCAACATAACTTCAAAGATGGTTAAGTTTTAAAAATACCAATTCACCCCCCCCCCCCCCCCCCTCTTGGTAGCCTTGGGACATTAACTTAGGTCTAACAACCTATTCGCTAGACTCAACTTTGTATATAATTTTTTGGGACAATGAATATAGGTTTACCATATATATACTTTAAGAGCTTTTTAAAGAAAAAGAAAAAATGTCATCAGTAATGGAATAAATGTAAGAATGGTAAAAGTTCTTAAATTTCCTCTGGTGTTATATACTTTTAATGAAGCAAGTCAGTGCACCTGAAGTATGATTTCCCAACTCTTAAAGCTAACCCAAAGGAGAAGGGTGAAGAAAAAGCTAAATTCAAGAAGGGCAAGCAAAGGACACAAAAAGATTTCTAGGAAGACTCAACATCAAACACTTCTAAAATTAAAGCATAAGAGGAGGTAACCAAACTATGCTAAAATCGAGATGATCATCTTGGTCATTTTGATCAAGAAGAGGTATGTGAGCTCACACATATAATCAATTATTTGATGTTTTTCAAAATATTCATACTGCATATATGACGCTTAAAAAATCACATGCTAGCCTTAAAGCTGGCTTTTCAATTATTTAGATAGAGCATGAATACCTAAGGAAATATCATTCCACTATGGATACATCATATGGCTTTGTTAGATGAGTTTTAACATTTTAAACAAGAATCAATTTAGATTAATTGTTGAGCATGATTCCATAAAAAAAATCACATGTTTAATTATAAAATGCTTTTAAGGAATTAGAAACTCTTGTATGTCAATTAGAGAGTAATGAACATATATTAAAATTAGAAGTTTCAAGTTATAAACAAGCTTGTGAGTTTCTAAAAACAAAATTTATTACATTAAAGAATAATAACTGACCACTTTCATTTGAAGAATTTCAAAAATCTTAATCAAAGTATACATGATTTATACCTAGGAAGAGGCACCATAATCTGAATAGATTAGTAAATCCTTTTCCTGGTGTTAAATGTTTTTCTTGAGGCATGCTAGGACATATGTACCACACTTGCATAATTCATCGTAGAACAAATTTGGCGTGGAGACCAAAATTTCAAAATTTACAGTATAGTATTTATGCATTTCATTCTTCTTCCCATAAGATCGAAGATAAACTTGGATCCCAAATCTAATATATGATGATTTTGTAGGTGTACTCTCACAAAAGGCCTTGTGAGAGCATCTGGTACCTGGACACTAAAAGTTCAAGGCACATAACTTGATATACAAATCAATTCAGTTCAGTATAGGCTAGTGCAGGAGGCATGGTGACACTTAAAGATAATACCACTAGTAGAGTAGTGGAATCAGGTATGTGTATCAACTCCAAAAATTTCATTATTGAAAATATTTTAGAAGTAGATGGCTTGAAATATAACTTCTTAGCATAAGACAATTGTGATAAAGGATTTAGTATTAAAATTTTGTCTACCAACTACATGATAGGCTTAAATGAAAATACTATATTATAAGAAAATATAATTAATAATATTTAAATTCTTGATTTAAACTATTTTGAACCTACTGCTTCTTTTACCAAAAAACTATTGTTGATGAGTTTTGGTTATTTCATAAGAGATTGTGTCATGCAAGCATAAAAACCATAGAAATATTACCCAAAAGGACTTAGAGAGAGGAATTCTCAAACTAGAGTTCACTAAGGACCATGTGTATGATGCTTATCAATTAGGGAAATAAGTCAAATCATCCTTCCACTTAATCAAATAAATTAATACTAGCAAATAATTAAAATTCTTGCACATTAACCTTTTTTACCCTATTAGCACTAGAAACCTAGAAGGAAAATTTTTTGGGTATGTGATTATCGATGATTATTAGAGGTTTACTTGGGTTAGATTCATATCTCATAAAAGTGAATCATTCATGGAATTCAGATTATTCTCCACCTAGATTCAGATAAAGCTAGGTTTTAAAATTTTGACAATTTCTAATGATTATGGTGGAGAATTTTAGAATGATAAATTTGATCTTATTATAAGGAGCAAGGGATAGATCACAAATTTTTAGCTCTCAAAACCCCACAGTAGAATGGGGTTGCTGAAAGAAAAAATAAGACCCTTGTAGATGCCGCTAGAGCCGTATTAGCGGAATGCTCACTTCCTAAATATTTATAAGTAGAAATAGTTAATATAACATGTTATTTTCTAAATAGGGTAAATGTTAGATCCAAGGTGAATAAGGCACCCTATAAAATTCTTAAGGGTAGGACACCTATCCTCTTTCATCTTAATATCTTTGGATATAAAGTATTCATTTTTAATAATGTGAAATCTCTACTAGGAAAGCTTAACCCCAAATCTGATGAAGGAGTGTTCCTAGGTTACTCAAATGTTAGGAAGTCCTATATAGTTTTCAATAAAAGAACACTAGTAGCAGAGAAGATCACTCATGTTATATTTGATGAATATCATAATTCTGAAGGGTTTAGGGTAGAAAGAAGAAGTGGTTGTAAAAAATTATCCAAAGATTAGAATCTATAAATTTGGAGGAAAAGGTAGAACCTGCAAAACCCCACTACCCAGAGAATGGAGATATTTTTCAGGTCATCCTAAAGAATTAATCTTAGGAAATCCATCTAAAGGTGTTAGAACTAGGCATAGACTTAGAAAATAAGTAAACCGCTCTCGCTTCATTTTAATGAGTAAATCCACCAATAAAAATCAAACCCTATCTGATCAATTCTAGATCCTATTCATCTAAGAAGAGTATAATCAATTTGTAAGGAATAATCTTTATGAGCTAGTTAAAAGAACTAAGGATTAGAGTAGAGTGTAGTTGGAACTATATGGGATTTTAAAAATAAAATGAATTATTTTAGTGTAGTGGTGAGTAATAAAACAAGATTAGTGGCTAAAGAGTATAACCAAATAGAAGGAATTGATTTTAAAGAGACCTTAACCCCTATAGTTAGATTGGAAGCCATTAGGGAGCTACGAGCCTTTGTTAGTTTTAAGGGATTCAAATTATACTAAAAGGATATCAAAAAAGCCTTTCTTAATGGGGTTATTAAAGAAGATGTGTATGTTTAACAACCCTAAAGCTTCGAAAATACATAATTTCTTAATAATGTGTTCAAAATAAAAAAGACATTATATAGACTAAAATAAGCACCTAGAGCATGGTATAAAAGATTAAGCACATTCCTATTATAAAGAACCATTGTTAAGGGGAGTATTAACACCACCCTATTTCTGAAAAAGGTAGAAGATGAACTACTCATTGTCTAAATTTATATTGATAATATTTTGTTTGGATCTTTTGATAAAAATCTATGTGATGAATTTTTAAAAATAACGAGTAAGGAGTTTGAGATAAGTATGATGGGAGAACTGACCTACTTTCTTAGATTTAGAATATGGCAAAAGGATGATGGAACTTTCCTTAGTCAATCAAAATATATTAAGGACTTCATTAAGAAATATGAAATATATAAAGCTAATCCAAATCAATATTCTCATGAGTTATACTGTTCAGTTATATAAGTATTCAAATTAAAAATCTATTGATCAAACAAAATATAGAGGAATAATTAGATTACTTCTTTACTTGACTGCCAGTAGACCTAATATTATATTTAGTATTTGTCACTGTACTAGAGTTCAAGATGATCCAAAAGAGTCCCACTTTATTGCTACTAAGAGAATTCTTATATATCTCTTAGAAATCCAAGGCTTAAGAATCTGGTATCCTGGGCATAGAACTCCTTTGAAATTATAAGATATTCTAATTCAAATTTTGTAGGATGCCGAGTTGATATGAAAATCACTTCTAGAATATGTTAAATCTTAGGACAATCTTTAGTCTCCTAGTATAAAAGAAAATATAATTTAGTTGCATGTCCACTGCTGAAGCTGAGTTTATAGCCTTAGGAAGTTGTGTAGCCAAAGTCCTTTGTTTAAAGTAATAAATTCTAGATTTAGGACTACTTATATGGACAATTCCAATACTATGTGATAACACTCTTGCCATCTGCATTTGAAAGAATCTAATCAAACACTTTTGGACAAAACACATTGATAGAAGGCTCCACTTCATTAGAGACCATGTTACCAAAGGAGATATAAAGCGACACCATATAGCCACTAAAAATAACTTGCTGATATCTTTACAAAACCATTAGCTTTATAACAATTTTTTTGGTTAAAACCCATGGAGGGGGCTACGCATTAATATAAGAAAAGACTACAAAGTCCTTAAGAGAGACAATCAGCTTACTAATGTTCCAACGAGCTATAAAATAAAGCAAAGAAAAACATAGTAGCCGAAAGTTCAACTAATCAAAAATACAATATAACCTAGTAACATACTACCGATGCTACAGATAAACATTCAAAAAAGAATGATGCAGTAAAAGAATGGAAATATAATCTTTCTATAAAAAATGTTGATGAAAGCCTTAATCAACTTCACCTATAAAATAAGAAGGTTGTAGAACAAAAGGTTGTGACACAAAATTTTATAGCTAAACCAAGAATAATTGTATAAATTTAAGCAAAAATAAAAGATAAAAAAAAATCACTTAGTAAGAAAAGATCCAAGCCAAGGCTCCACTGAAAGAAAAAATGAGGATAGAGGCTCATAGAGCTCAAGATTAAATTAGAACAAAAGCCTCATAAAGGTAATCATCAAGCCACTCAATCCTACCCTCAGGAACAAACACCATCCAACACTCTAAGGAACTCGAACATCAAATTTTACCATAATTAGCAAAATAGGACACCATCACTAGATTATCACAAATACCTAGACCGAAGGCACTCCAGTACAAGATAAAATACAAAAATCACAAATAGCACAGCATAAGGCCACCCACAAAATAGCACAATATCATCAGGATATCCCAAAAACTTAACACATAGGCACTCCATCCTATGGCAAGATAAAAAAGCCAAGCCAAAGTCCTTGGTAAATCGAGAACATAAACAAAATAGCCCATAAACCCAGCAAAACTCCCACAAATACCCCCAACCATCCAATGCAACAACCTGAAGGTAGGAGAGCACCAATGGGAAATACAATCAGTAACATCACTAGTGCAATAACAGCTCAAGTCTATATCCACCAAGACAATAACTAAATTGAATAACACCGAGAGCTGTGAGTAGAAGAATAAAAATTGAATAAAGAAATCCAAAAGCCCAGTATTAGAATTGCTCCAAATGCAACAAGAAATATCCATAGGCTCAGCAAGTAAGAAAACAAACAAACCAAATAACCACAACCCATAATAGCAGTTAGAAAAAAGCTGCTATCCAAGGCAACCAAACTAAATGAACATAGATTCTTCACAGAAAATCAAAAACCAAAGAGAAAGACCCTAGTAACAGAAGCTAGAGCACAAACTAACACAAGTATAAATAATTAGTGAAGCCACCAAATTTGAAAGGAAACAACAAAAATCCATAGCACCCAGAGGCAGCAAAGCAAACCAAAACTAGACAACCCAATTAAATTTTAACATATGGGAGACCAAGCTCATCCAGCCAAATTAAACCTTTAAGAGCAACAAAAATGGTGGCCTTAATGTAATCATAAAAATCCTCAAGATTATAACCCCAATTAGCAAACCAAGAGGCACAAGCATTACCCTCCTTGCAAATATGATGAAAAGTGAAATTCATAAAAACCAAAATATTTTTAATTTCCCTAACATGATAAAAGAGATTAGGAGAGCAACACATATCCTCTATAGTATTTCAAAATTTGAAATCAAAATCAAAATTCATCATAATAATAATGTTAGTAAGAATAAGAGAGATGCAAACCTTAAGATCACACAAAATAGCCAAAGTAATAGCAACAACATAATTAACACTTGAAATTTGTCCAGCAAATGACACAATCAGTTTACCATTACTATCCCTAATAACTCCACCACAACCCATCAAGGAGCCATTGTTTGCACCCGCAACATTTAATTTAAAAAAAAAATTAATAGGGGCTTTGAGATAATAAATAAAGTTATCCTTTAAAGAAATAGGTAAGCCCTCCAAATTGAGACCTAACACATTACCAACAAAATAATAGTTTTTGAAGTTATTCAAGGAGAGAAAATTAATAGCATAAAGTGACAAAATCTTATCTTTAACCTTTTGAACAACCTTCTGAAAGTTCATCCGAATACCATTAATGAGATATTTTTTTTCTCTTTAACCACAAGAACCAAAGAATGAGAGAAGGAATAACATTACGGATGTGCCCTTTAGAATTTATAAACCAAGCCTTAAGCATAGATTTAAGAGACATATGAGCATTAAAATAATTTAACTAAAGCAAATAATCAAAATAAACCCACATTTTGACAACAATCAGACTAGAAATAAAAACATGACGCATATTTTCGATATGGTAACAACATTGGCAGTTTTAGAGAGAGAAGAATTTCAAAAATCTATTTGGCGGTAACAGTCGGAGAACTGATGGAAGAGGATGATCACCAGCGTATCGACGGTGATTATCCAAAGGATGACTGTGGGACTGTAAGTGAAGGTGCAAGGACTACAAATGTGGTGGATAAAATTCGGCAAGATCAGAAATCAGGAGGTGATTGTTCGATGAAATCTTTGGTTTTGAATATTGATTTGGCTAAGAAGGATGGAGGTGGGATGGAGATCTTCAATTCAATTCAGGTGGGAAAAATTCCGTTGTGGAAACGACAAGGTGCATTGTTCATTAAAGAAGGTACTGCTCTAATACCTTTGGAAGTAAAATATGTAGAAGGGAAAGGTAAGGCTATAGTTGATTTGGGAGAGATGGTTACTCCAAATAGTTTAAAAACACCTGGTTTCCCGTCCGACAATACGGCTTCATCTTCAGGAATGAATATTTTTGTTAATTGTTTTGTGAATTCGAATGCAATCCCTGGACTATGTCGCAGTGTAATAAATGAAGATTCACGAATTAAGGTTAACAAAAATATTCATTCTGGTTTAGATAAAGTTAATGAATCGGATGGAGGCAAGATGTCTGTAGAATTGCCTTAATTGGGTAATTCTAATACTGTGAACCCGTGGGGTAAAAAGCCTTATATCAAATTGGTATTCAATGAAGAAGATGTGGTCATGTAAGAGGATGGAATAGCAGTTAAGATCAATGAGGAATTGGAAGGTATAAAGCTAAGAAGTTGTCTAACTCTTTGGTTATCAAAGTGTTAGGGAAGGAGTTACCTCCTCACATGGTGGCATGGGAGCTTAGAAAGCAATGGAAGCAATTTGGGCAATTCCACTTTACTGCCTTAGGAAGTGGATGGTTCTTATGTTCTTTCTCTTCTAAAGATATGGTGGAAGAAGTGCACTCAGGAGGACCATGGTTCGTAAGTGAACATATAGTAGGAATGGAGAAATGGTCTCCGGAATTCAATTCTTCTTCAACAAAAGGACTTTCTTCACCCATATGGATTAGAATGCCACATTTACCTCTACAATGTTGGGATGAGAAAAGTATTGCTTGCATTGCATCAAGAGTTGGCAAACCTATGATGTTAGATGGAAAGATGTTCAATTGGGGGAGAAGAGAATTTGCAAGGGTATGTGTGAGAGTCCAACTTGATCATCCACTCCCTTTAGGAGTTTGGGTTGATAGCCTATGTGGAAGATTCTATCAAAAAGTGGAGTATGAAAAGGTGACAAATTTTTGTTTTATATATGGTAAGATAGGACATGTGGAGAAGGATTGTAGTACTTTGAAAGAAGTTCATAAGGAATTGGAGGTTACAAATGAAGATGCTGAAGGTTAAAAGGAAGGCAAGAAGCAAACTTTATCCGAAGAACCTGGATATGGTCCATGGATCTTGGTGAATCAAAAGAAGAAAAGGTATACAAAACAAAACAATAAGTGGTACAATCCTAACTATGTCAGCTTTTCAAGGAAATCAGTTAACCAAATTGTGGAGGTGGGAAAAAAATACATCTGTTAATGATGTAAATGCAACTAAAGAAGTGATAAATGATATTCCTAGAAAAGTAAACCCAGATGCTCTTCAACTTGAAGAAGGAGAAATCACCAATTCTGAAACAGATCGGAATTTTATTAGTTTGGGGAAGGGTTGCTTGCGAACTTAGGTAAGTCCTAAGGGATTACCTGTGAACTCAAGTATTCCCTATCATGGTTCAGAAATAAAGATTCAGGATATTACAGTAAAGGAAATGGTTCTATTAAAACCTGACGGGAAAGCAAATAATAAGGAGTCTTTTGAAGGAATTCCAACCCAGAATAAAAGGTATTCAAAGGAATTCACAGCTGAAAACAAGTCTCCAAGTAAGGAAATGATCGAGATCGAAATTAAAAATATGTTTTCTATTCTACAATCTGGTTCGGAAGGAGGCAAGGATGATCAAATAGAAGAACATACTTTGGTTGAAAGAAGTGCAGAAAATTTGAAGGAAGAGTTAAAATCTGTTAAAGCTACTAGTGATAATAAAGTAGTGGTGGAGAATCCAGTTCTTGGAGAAGTAAATTTTAAATTGCAAAAAGAATTAAAATCTGTGGGGAATAATTCTTTGAAATCTAAGACAAGAAAAGGAGATCCTAAGAGTATTTGTGGTGGGTCAAATCCCACTTCAAAGAAAAAATGAGTTCTCTAATTTTTTGGAATTGTAGGGGGGCTAGGAAGGTGGTGGCCTCCATATATTTGAAAGAAATTGTGAAGGATAATGATGCTTTGTTTGTGGGTATTATGGAAACTAAAGTTTCCTCTATGGAGTCTGAAGATATCAAAAAATTTATTGGTGAACAGTGGGATTCGTTCATGTATCCGACAGCTGGACTATCAGGAGGGATTTTGGTGTGTTGGAGACAAGATTTGGCTACATTTGAAGTTGTAGAAGAAAATGAGAAGAAGGTGGTGGGAAGACTTAAAGCTAAAGACCAACAAACTTGGATGGTAACTACAGTCTACGACAGCAGAGAAAGAAGCAAAATAAAATTTCTTTGGGAAAATCTGGAAAAGTATTTTGATGATGATTCTCCTTGGATTATAGGGGGAGATTTTAATTGTATAACCTGTCAAGATGATAAAAGAGGAGGTAAAATGTTTGTTCTTTCTCAAGGATCTAAAGATATGATCTCATTTATGAATAGAGGAGATTTACATGAAGTCAACTACATGGGTCCTAAATTCACCTGGTACAATAACAAAAATGGAGGAGGAAGGATTTTGGAAAGGCTGGATTGTTGCCTTATTAATTGTGCTGCTCTTAATATCTCCCAAACGACGGTGGTTAAGCATCTAGCCAGGATTGCATCGGACCATTGTCCTATATCTATTAAAATCTCGGCATCCAGGATAACAAAAGGGAGGAAAATTATGTTTGAAGATACCTGGTTATCATACAAAGCCTCTCATTCAATTGTGCTTGCTGCTTGGATTAAGAAGACAAAGGGTTCAGCTTCAGATATACTCAATTCAAAGTTCAAGAGAACATTAAGATCCTTATTTTTTTTGAATAAGGAGAAGCATAAAAATTTGACAGAATTAAAAGAAAAACTGAAATCTGGAATCATGGAATTACAAAAGGAGGAGATTGATTTGGGTGGATTATCAAATCTAAAAATCTGCAGTGTAAGATCCAAAATTGCTGAATTCAATAATACTTTGGAGAGGCTTAGTATGTGGTGGAAGCAAAGGGCCAAGTTTCAATGGTTGAATGAAGGAGACTCTAATTCCAAATTCTACCATGCATTTGCCTCGGCAAGGAGGAATGCTAATAGAATTAATGGTGTGAAAAATGAGGAGGGAGCAATATGTGAAGACAAGCAAAGTATTGAAGAAGTTTTCATCAAATTCTTCAATTATAAATGGAAATCAAGAAGTTGCAGTTTTAATGGGTGGGCGGAACCTGGAAACAACCCGAGCATGAAAGATTGTAAGACTCTTAATGAAGAATTTACTGAAAAGGAGCTGGAGAACACCATTTCTAATTTGGGATCGAATATTGCACCAGGTATCGATGGTATAACATAATCTTTTATTAAATCTTATTGGTTTATCATTAGGAATGATGTTTGGGCAGCTATTAAAGATTTTTTAATTCAGGATTGCTTTGTCCTGAATGGAGAGAAACTAATGTGGTCTTGATTCCCAAAGTGGCTAATCCTACTTCTTCTGAGAATTACCGCCCCATTAGCCTGTGTAATGCTATATATAAAATAGTGGCAAAAATGATCTTAAATAGGATAAGTTTTGTTCTTCGTAAGATCATTTTAGTTGAACAATATGCTTTTATCAAGGGTCGTTCGATGGCTGATTAAGTAATACTAGTTCAAGAAGTGTTTACTAAGTTTAGACACTCTAAAGCTAAAAAAAGAATGGTTGCTATTAAAATTGATATGGAACAGGCATACGACAGTATGTGTTGGGCTACTTTGGAAAAAGTGTTGGAATGGTTTGGTTTTCCTAAACCTTTTTCTAATCTAATTTTGGAATGTGTAGTTAATCCAAAATTTTCCATTTTAATTAATGGTGATAGTACTAAGTGGATAGAGGCGGATTGTGGTTTTAGACAAGGGTGCCCCTTGTCACCATTCCTTTTTATCATGTGCTCATAATTATTGTCAGAGGAATTTTGGAATATTAGAAAAAGTATTGGCATTAAAGTCAGTCCAAGAGGCCCTTTAATCTCACATTTAATGTATGCTGATAAGTAATTCTAGCTCAAGAAGTGTTTATTAAGTTTAGACACTCTAAAGCTAAAAAAAGAATGGTTGCTATTAAAATTGATATGGAACAGGCATATGACAGTATGTGTTGGGCTACTTTGGAAAAAGTGTTGGAATGGTTTGGTTTTCCTAAACCTTTTTCTAATCTAATTTTGGAATGTGTAGTTAATCCAAAATTTTCCATTTTAATTAATGGTGATAGTACTAAGTGGATAGAGGCGGATTGTGGTTTTAGACAAGGGTGCCCCTTGTCACCATTCCTTTTTATCATGTGCTCATAATTATTGTTAGAGGAATTTCGGAATATTAGAAAAAGTATTGGCATTAAAGTCAGTCCAAGAGGCCCTTTAATCTCACATTTAATGTATGCTGATGATATTATAATATTCTCAAGAGCTAACAAAAAGTGTAGAAGAAAGTTGTCAAAATCTTAAAGAATTATTGTGCTTGGACTGGACAAAAAGTCAAATTTAACTAAATCTGCGGTATTATTCAGCAAATCAGTGAAGAAAAGGGATTATGCATTGCTTCTCAAAACTATTAAAATGAAGATGGTAAAGGAAATGGAATATTTAGGAGTTAAGATAGCTCTCAGGAGATTGGTAAAAGTAGATTTCAGCAAAAAATTACTGTAAGAGCAGCAGCCCACAATGAATGTATGGGGTTCAAAATTCATTTCACTTGCAGGTAAAGTGACTTTGATTAATTCCTCTGTTCTTCCTTTAACTACCTTTCAAGTCAGTCACTCTTTGATTCCAATGAGGGTACTTTATGATGTGGAGAAAATGTGTAGAGATTTCCTTTGGAACAAAAGAGATTGTAGTTATAGTATGCACTATGTTTCATGGAGCTCATTAGGTAAACCAAAAAAAAAAGGTGGTTATGGTTTACAATCTTTAATTGATAATATGGGACCTTTGAGAGCTAAATATGCCTTGAATTTTATTATGAAGCCCAATACTATTTTAAATAGAGTATTAAGAGCCAAATACGTGGAAGTTCTATGGAATAGTAATTATAGTAGCAGTTGCTCTTCCACATAGAAAAATAATCGTAAATGGTGTAGAATTCCTCCTTCTGATGATGAGATGGACAATTTCTAATGGAGAATATATTGATACTTTCAAAGATAGATGGATAATGGATAAAACTTTAGACAAGTGGACAACGTTTATGACTATTATTGATCAAGAATTCAGCCAAGTTTCGGATTTTATAACAGAAGGAAGATGGGATGCAGAAAAAAATAAAGCTCTGTTTTGGGCTAAATGTTGATTGAATTAATCCTTAAAATTCAAATTCACTCAGATCAAGTTGAAGACAAGATGGAATGTATCAAGAAATTATCTAGAAAATCTATTGCATCCACTGTTTATGAGAAAAAATTTGAAGATATCAGTGAAGATGATTCATTTAAGTGGAGGAAAAAGTTAAAATTAAAACCAAAAATTGACATTTTCTGGTGGAGGATATGTAAGAATGTCATTCCTATGTTTTCCTTTATCTTATATAGAAATCTTACTGATAATGGAGGCTATCCAAGAGGGTGTCTAGAGTTAGAAAACATAGAGCATGTGGTGTCTAAATGTTTTTTTATCTAAAGAGTATTAAAAGTGCTTGAAGATTGACATTTTAATATTCCTGAATTCAATCCCTTACTAGACTGTTATCAGATATTGAACAGATTGGCTGATTCTAATCAATTCCTGGGTAATCTTCTTTGCTCAGTAGTTTACTTCTGCTGGATTAGTAGAAACAAAATTGTTCATTGAGGCGTGGATGATAACAAATTTTCTATTGCTTCAAGAGCTATTATTCAAACTATCTCTTCCTTTAATTCATATCCAATCCGTGAAAACTGGGATGCTAATTAGCTTATTAAGCTGTCTCATTTCTCTTGGCATCATCCTCCTCCGGGCAGGATCAAAGTAATTATTGATGCTTCAGTTTTTCAAAATAACAGCATAGGTATCAGGTGGCATTTTTAGAGACTGTAAAGGGAGAGGTTTAGCTGCTTTCGGATTTCGAACTGTACACTGGGATTCTGCTCAAAAAGAAATTATTAGCAATCTTGTCCTTGAGAGATTATATCAAAGATTGGATGCTTGAAGCTAAAGGTATTGTGATTGAAGGTGATAACCATAACGTCATCAAGATATTTCAAACTGCTTTTAAAAATCAGTGGATTAATGAAGAATTTCTAAAGCCTAAGGATTTATAATTTCTTCTTAATTTTAAGCATTTCAATTTTTTCCTTTGTTAATAGGAATGGTAATAAGTTGGCTCATTATTGTGCTAACTATGCCCCCTTCTCTTCCTTTTATTGGGATGACTTTTCTAGAGATAAAGTTCCTCTTTCAATTTTAGAATTGTTGAAAGAGGAATCATCTTGTAAGTATTTGGGTTAATAAAATCTTTTGCAGTTTGCATTTTTCAAAAAAAAAAAAAAGAACATTGGCAGTTGGATGGTAACATAAAACCTTTTTTGGAGAGATTATCATCAATGAAATAAAACTATGAGGAATTCTCCAAAAAATATCAACAAGAGTAGTAGGAATGCTCTTATGCCAAATCAACGAAAAAATATTATCACTATTTATATGGGCTTTAAAAGTATGCCAAGCCTTTTTTAAGTAAAAGTCACCATCACTAGATAAATCACATAACATAATGTCCTTAGAATCAATATTAATAGGCAAGTTAAGAATTTGATGAATAATAAAATCAAGAAACTTTAGAAAGTTTCTCATAGTCCCAACAATTATTCTTAACGAAAGAAATAACCTTAACCGTAGCAATTGAAGATGAGTTCAAGATAGAATAAATAGACTATTTTCCTAAACAATAATCTTGCCAAAAGAAAGCATTACCTTCACCAAGGCCCCAAGAACTATAGGGCTTAACCACCCATTTAACCTTGCAAAGTCTTTGCCACACTCTAGAATCACCCTGCTTAAAGAAATAAGTAGTATGATGCTTGTCAACAATGTACTTGGAAGACTTAAACTTAGCTCAAAGGCTTATTTTAGTATGAAAATTATACCAATGTTTAAAAGAGAAGGCAGAGCCAAGTCATTCATATTTTTACAACCTAAGCCCCCTTCAGCCAGAACACCACAACATTTATCCTAAGCATCCCAAGAAATTTTGGAATTAAAAGAAGTACTTTTACAAAAAAAAATTAGTAATAAGTTTATGAACCCTATTACAAATAGCTTTAGTGGGAAGAATAGTTCGAAAACTATAAATTGAAAGAGAACACAAAACACTTGATAAGAGTAATCCTACCACAAAAGCTAAGAAAATTAGAATCCCAATATAACAGTTTATTTTGCATAGAGGAAATAAGATCATAAAAAAGAAAAGTTTTTCTTCTGCCCTTAAAAGAGGAACACAAAGGTATTTAATGGGTAATTGACCATGAAAAAAACCAGTCAAGTCTTTAAGGGCCAAAATACGAATATTAGAAATGCTTTTAGAAGTAATAAAATAGCTTTTTATTTTTACTAAAGGTTAAGCCACTGATCATCACCAATTGATTAAAAAAATCCATAAGTTTTTGAAATCTATTGGTAGAAGCATTGGTAAAAAAAATAAAGTTTTTCACAAAACATAAATGAGAAATAGAAAAACCATCCAAAGTTCTAAAATAAAGATTAGGATTATTCTCAAAAAGATTGGTAAGTCCACTAGATAAAAATTCAATAGCAATGATAAAAAGAGCAGGAGATATAGGATCTCCATTCCTTAAACCATGAGAAGATTTAAAGAACCATTAGTAGAACCATTGAAAAAAATAAAGAAATAAACACCTTCAATACAGTTCTTAACAAGCTTAATAAAAAAATAATTAAAGCCAAAATACTCAAAAATATGATAAATAAAGGACTAGTCAATATTGTCATAAGCTTTGGCAATATTAAGATTTAAAATAAAATTCCCCACTCACACTCTGGCATCCAACTCATGGTAGAGTTCTTGAGCCAACAAAATTTTATCCATAATAACCCTACCATTCATAAAACCCATCTGAGAGGTAGAGATAATTTTAGGTAAAGGGAAAGTAAGACAATTCATGATAATTTTATAATTCAACTTATTAAAAAAAGTACAAAGACTTACAGGTCTAAAATCATTCCAAGTGTTGGAAAATTTGTTTTTGGGAATAAGAACAATGGAGGTAGATATATAAAATTTAGGAATATAATTACCCGCAAAAAATCCAGAATAGTAGCAAAAATATAATTATTAATAATATGCCATGAAAAATCAAATTGAGTAGCAAGACCATCAGAGCCAGCAACCAAATCACTATTCATACTAAATAAAGTATATTTAACCTCCTCAAAAGAAGGAGGTTTAGTAAGATTCATATTATCCTCTTGGGAGATATGGCTAGGAATAAAGGAGTGATCATTAATCTGAACCGGGTTAAGATTTCTATTAAGATGACTTTGAAAGTGAAAGATAACTAAATTGGCAATTTACATAATATCCTCAGAAACAGAACCATCATCACGTTTGATTTTATTAATATCATTTTTAAAATGTTTCATCTTAACCAAAGCATAAAAATGCTTAGTATTGTTGTCACCCTCAACCAAGTCCTTAACAGCTGCTTTTTATTTCCTAAAAACTTCTTCCTGAGCTTAAAATTTAAAAAGATCCTATTTAGCTTTTTTAAAAGAGAGAAATTAGCATCAAAAGGGTCAACTTGACAAGTAGATTCAATACAATCAACCAGACGCTTAATCTCCAAGATATTAGAAAAGAGATTTTTAAAAATGTTGTGGTTCCACCAATTAAAAACTTACTTAAGGCTTTTCATCTTAAAACCAAACCCTCCTCATGCAAAAATAAGAGTTATCCGGATGAAGAGGAGCAGGCCAATTATTCTACAGAAACTCAAAAAAAGAACCATGAAGTAACCAAATATTTTAAAATTTAAACTGAGAAGAGCCATCAAATTGTCTAAAATTAAGACTAATAAGCAAAGGAGAATGGTCAGACAGAGTTCTGCTAAGATGATGCAATTTAATAGAATTAAAAGAGCTAAACCAAGATATATTGATAAGAACACAATCAAAATGTTGCCATAAACAACCCCGATTCCAGGTAAATTGATTACCAGATAAACCAAAATGAATTAGATTGTAATCCAAACCATATTACTAAAATCTGCCATAGACCAATAGGATGGAGAGGAACCACCAATCCTTTTAGAAGGGTTAGTAATAGCATTAAAATCACCACCAGCAAGCCAAGGACAATTACAAATATTATGAAAATTAATAAGTTGGTCTCATAGTAATTTCCTAATGTAACAGGAAGAACCAACATACACAAAATAAGCACAACATTGAAAACTAAAAACCTCAAATTGACAATGCATAACTTGAGTAAAATCACCAATAACATTAGTTTTAACCAGATGTTTCAAAAGAGCCAAATCTTATTAGCCACATTTGAAATAGAAAAATTAAAGCCCAAAAAATGAGATGTGCTAATTAATCTAGAGGAAGAAATAAGAGGCTCAATAAGAATATGAATAGAAACATTGTGAATATGATATGAATTCTTCACATGAATTATAGTAGATGGACAAACAATCCCCCACACATTCCAAATATTAGAATTAAACATAAATAAACCAAAATAATGGGAAGTGTGTGAGCAAGTAGTTATAGGAGATTGCAATATAAACTGATATTTTTTCTTACCTCTTTTACTCCAAACTTTTCAAAAATTAGTTTCACTATCATCCTTAGGAAAATATTTAGCAACAAAGCCCATATCCTTAATATCAGTAAAAGCATCACTATTATAACAAGAGGTTGATGGAGTCTTACTATGAAGGTCCACATTAGTAATTTATTGAGGACATTCATCCTCTATAAACATACCATCATCCTCCATATTACCTTTACCTTTTCTTGAAGAAGGGAAAACCTCCATAGAAACAATTTCACCTTCCTCCAACAGGTTATCATTCCTCTCTCAATCTATATGAGGCATTTGTGTTTAAATATTAGCTTCCCTATCCTTTTCCTATACAATAGAGATAATGTTAGGAAGAGAATTACCATTCAACTCAACCGAATTTTGGTTCGTCATACAAAGATAGATGGACTCAACATTAGCATGATTTTGAATATCAACATTAGGTAAACTTTGATACACAATATTATCATATTGAACAAAAGAGATAGAAGATGTTTTAGCACCAACTTCCTGATCATGATTCAAAATAATAGAATTACTAACAATAGGTTGAAGTTCATCAACCACTAAAGGCAACGACTCCTTAACAAATTGGGATGAGTTAGAGGTATTATCCTCTACAAGCATCATATTACAATTAGTAACTTCCTGAAAAATCACATTGCTCACCTCCCCATTTGATTGTTCCAAAGACTCCATCTCTTTATGGAGATGGGGGTGCTTCCAAAAATAGTCATTAATACCATGACCGAGCATCTTGCAAAATGAACAAAATATAGCCACCAACGTCAAAGCATAAGGAGCAGCATACTATTCTACAATCGAATCCTCAAACAAGAGAGCTGGGAAATTTTTGAATGAAGAATGAACAAAGTTTTGTTTAGGAGAAGTAGATGAATAACCTTCCTCAACAACCTTGAAAGAATGAATTTTCACCTAAAAAATCATCGATGATGATGGGTTTGAGGACGACAGAGTCGTCATCAGCCAACACCAAAAAAGCAAATAGGAAAGCTAAAAATAATCCATGAAACAAAAATAAAATAACTAAAGCAAGAGAAATCAATAAAAAAACCGCAAGAAATCAAACCAAGAGAGCACAAAACGAACTCTCAGGAAGGAACCCTAAATCACCACGAATCGCCTCTAATTCTAGTGCACTATTTTGATTGAAATATATATATATATATATATATATATATATATATATATATATATATATATATATATATATATATATATATATATATATATATATATATATATATATATATATATATATATATTGAAAGTGCTCAGATGGCATTTGAAAGTTCGTTAGGGATGTTAAGCCCTTATGAACTGGCCCAAGGCTAACAAAGAGAGAAGTGAATTTGAAAAGAAGAATCTTTAAATCAAAACTCAAACTAAAACCAATATCACCGCATAGAAATTCAACGATGTGGAAATTAAAGTGCGGAGGTAATAAAGAAAGAACAAACCGAATTTATAGTGGTTCGGTCAAACCTTGACCTACGTCCACTCCTTGGAGGCACCCTCCAAGTATTGCACTAAATTTGTGACTCTCCTTTAGCCCCCACAGCTAGACGGAGAAGCCCTTACAAAATCACTTCCACCTTCCCCAGTGCGGCAGAGTCGCCGGGTCCTTTGACACCAAGGAGATCTTCTTGTTTGGTGAACTTACCTCGAGACAATCCTTGAATCCAATGGTACTAAGGTGCGAGTTTGCCGGAGCAACCGTGTGGAATCCCCTCCATAATCCCTTCAGTTCCTCCCCCTCTTAGGATATTCTCCCTCTCAAACTCCACCCTTTCCTCTCTCCCTTTCAAGCACTCTCTTCAAGTTACCCCCACAAGAACGAAGCTACAATGGCTGCCAAAGACACTTACAAAAGTTGCCATGCCATAGCTTAAATAGAAGCTCTCAAAACGAGCTCATTAATGCAAGTTGCCAACATTATCGTCCAAGACGATAGGCATATCGTCTTGGCCGATTAGTTCAAATTCAACTCAACGGCCTGGGACGATCAGAAGAAAATTGGTTATATCATCCTGGCCGATCTCACAATTGTCCCGACAGATTAGTTTAAAACCGATTTTAATCGTCCTGATCATTGCCCTGGTTTGGTGCTGGCTGAAGTCAATCGTCCAGGCCATCGTCCTGGCCGATCATAAGATCGTCTCAGACGATGTGATCGTATCAATCAACCATTAATACTTTCCAAAGATACCAGATCAATTTAGGCATAATTGAGTTAGATCAGCCTGGACTATATAAATATCGTCCTGGCCGATTTCTTATTACAAAAAACTCCTAAATTGATTATGGCGGTTGATTCATTTTGAATTAAGACTATCATCCTGGGAGATACATCTAGGCTAATCTCAAAGACGGCTGCCTTAATGAGCAAAGCGAATTTCTTGATTAAGAAAATTATGAGTTAGATACAAAAACTTACAAAAAATTCCTATGCGATAGAAAAAATGTAGAGAGAAGAAAAAAAATCAGTTTCAAAATCCAATTTAAAATACGATAAAGATTTTGAATCAAAAGTAAAATAACCTCTTTAAAAAGAGAGAAGGAGAAACAAAATCTTGAGTTCCCTTCCTCTGACTGTTTTAGAGAAGTCAAACACAACTTACCAAAGATTTAAAGAAAAAATAGGAAGTAGATTTCTCATTTTTAGAAAAGTGAATGTTTGTGTTGATAAGAGAAAAACTTACACAAAAACAAAAATTTTAAAGAATAAACAAAATAAAAACACAAAATAAAAATGAAAAACAACAAAAAAAATGAAAATACAACACAAAAACATGAAAGGCTTTTAACTATTATCACTCTCCTGGTCCGATGCTTCACAAACCAGATCTGCCCATGAGATTTTTTGCCTTTCATTATTTCCCCAATTTAAACTATGAATCGCCTTGCCCTTTTTCTTTCGTAGGAAGAATTTTTAAATTAGAGCACTGATTTTTCATATGTCCAGGCTTCCTACATCGAAAGCAAATAATGTCAGAAGGAATATGAACATCCTTACCATTTTTACCTTTTTTCCACTTTTGCTCATGCTTTGGTGAGCTTTGTTATTTACTTGACAAGTCATTACATTCGTCACCAACTAAGCTATCTCTTCATGTATCTTAAGCTTTTAGAACAATCGTTTCACCTGCAACCAAAAGTCTTTGACCCAAACTTTGCTCGTAGGCAATGAGTGACCCATTAAATTTATCAATAGAATAATCATTCAAATCTTTTGATTCACAAATATAAATTACTTTAGCATCAAACTTATTAAGTAGACAACGAAGAATTTTGTTAACTTTTTCAAAATTTAAAAATTCTTTTCCTAAAGCATGCAATGATGTTATAATTTGGATAAATCTAGTATACATGTCTAGGATAGTTTCAAAAGATTTCATGGAAAATAATTCAAAATCATGCATTAATCTATTCAACTTGGATTGCTTGATTTCACTAGTGCCTTCGTATTTTGTGTGTAGTTTATCCCAAACTTCCTTACCAGTAGTGCACATGGAGATTAACATAAAATATTCTGAATTTAAGGCACAGAAAAAAAAATTTAAAGATTTTGCATTCAATTGAGCATTGATTAGTTCTTCCCTATTCCACTGACTAAAAACAATATCAATTTCAACTCCATTAACAATTCGTGACGGTGATGAATAACCAGTTAACATTATATGCCACATGCGAAAATCAATTGATTTCAAGAAAATAGACATGCGAGTTTTCCAAAAATCAAATGACATATTTTCAAATAAATGAGGTCTGGTGATTGAATAACCTTCGGCAACATTACGATTAGCCATGGATCGAAAATTCAAAAGCTTTTAAAAACTTATTTTGAAAAATGCTCTGATAACACTTGAAAGTGCTTAGATGGCACTTGAAATTTCGTTAGGGATGTTAAGCCCTTATGAACTTGCCCAAGGCTAACAAAGAGAGAAGTGAATTCGAAAAGAAGAATCTTTAAATCAAAACTCAAACTAAAACAAATATCACCACATAGAAATTCAACGATGCAGAAATTAAAGTGCGGAGGTGATAAAGAAAGAACACACCGGATTTATAGTGGTTCGATCAAACCTTGACCTACGTCCACTCCTTGGAGGCACCCTCCAAGTATTGCACTAAAATCTTTACTCTCCTTTAGCCCCCACAGTTAGGCGAAGAAGCCCTTACAAAATCACTTCCACGTTCCCCGGTGCGGCGGAGTCGCCGGGTCCTTTGACACCAAGAAGATCTTCTTTTTTGGTGAACTTACCTCGAGACAAGCCTTGAATCCGATGGTACTAAGGTGTGAGTTCACCGGACCAACCGTGTGGAATCCCCTCCATAATCCCTTGAGTTCCTCCCCCTCACAGGATCTTCTCCCTCTAAAACTCCACCCTTTCCTCTCTCCCTTTCAAGGTCTCTCTTCAAGTCTCCCCCACAAGAACGAAGCTACAATGGCTGCCAAAGATACTTACAAAAGTTGCCATGCCATAGCTTAAATAGAAGCTCTCAAAATGAGCTCATTAATGCAAGTTGCCGACATTATCGTTCAGGACGATAGGCATTTCATCTTGGCCGATTAGTTCAAATTCAACTCAACGGCCTGGGACGATTTGGGACGATCAGAAGAAAATTGGTTATACCGTCCTGGCCAATCTCACGATTGTCCCAGCCGATTAGTTTAAAACCAATTTTAATCATCCTGATCATCGCCCTGAATTGGTGCTGGCTGAAGTCAATCGTCCAGGCCATCATCCTGGCCGATCATAAGATTATGCCGGACGATGTGATCGTATCAATCAACCATTAATGCTTTCCAAAGATACCAGATCAATTTAGGCATAATTGAGTTAGATCGGTCTGAACTTTATAAATATCGTCCAGGCCGATTTCTTATTACAAAAAATTCCTAAACTGATTATGGCGGTTGATTCTTTTTGAATTAAGACTATCATCCTGGGCGATACATGTATCGTCTAGGCCGATCTCAATGACGGCTGCCTTAATGAGGATGCCCTAATTAGGGTTTCTGATTTTGGACATATTATCCAGGATGATATAAATATTATCCCGGTCGATATTACTAAAAATAGAAATCTTATAGGGAACAACAGAAAATATTCCAAGTTACAAAACAACAGATCCCACACCAAATACAACAGACTCAAAAAAGGAAGAAGATTATAAACTGACACAGACCTAGTCTACCCAATCTTGAGTTGGTCCCAAAATACAGCCTGATCGTGTGGACCTTAAACGTTAGCACATAAGGCAAACGTAGAGAAATAAGGAATATTTGCTATCATCAAAATCATAAACCATGGATCCGCAATAATCTCCCCCTTTTTAAGATGGCAAACAATTTAATTTGAATTTTAAAAAAGCAATTTCTCCTAATCTCCCCCTCACTAGAATAACCCCTTATAAAAAATAGGGGAGATAAAAATATTTTTGTTGTATAAATTTTTTTTAAAAAAAAAAAAAGATACAAATTCAGCATTACGTTCTTCCCCTTTGACATTATCAAAAAGAGAAGAGGAACAAAAAACAAAACACAAAAACATTTCCTGATCTAATGAGAAAACAAAATTTTCTTAAAATGATAAAGTTACCTCTTGTTTTTAATCAAAATCATAGTAGAATCGGATTTGACAATGCATAACCCAGAAAAGATTAGAAACTCAGAGATTGATAATCCAAACTCAAGTCTTTTAAAAAGAAAAAAAACTTTTTAATTCAAGATCTAAAATAAGGAATAAATTAGAGAGGGAAACAATAATTTTTCAAAAACTCCTTCAATAAAATATATGTAATAGAAGATCAATGCATAAATTTTTGAATCAAGATTTCAAACTCAAATATCGAAAGTGTCATGGGTTTTCTTAAGCTTTTTAAGAAGTACAAGAATGGTAAGCATTAACTTGGTGGACTCATTTTATGCCTCATGACAATTGGTTGGCGCAATGCGTATCTTTTGATACACTTTGTGTATTCTATATTTTCAATTTGGCATATTTGCGTATCTTTTATTTTTGGCATCATTGACCAATTTTTTGAATATGCTTCCTTTCTTAATTCTTAAAAAAAAACAAAGGAAAACCCATCTTAGTGACAAAGTGAATTGCTTGATTAAGAAAATTATGAGTTAGATTGAAACACTTACGAAAAATTCCTATGCAATAGAAAAAATGTAGAGAGACGAAAAAAAAATCAGTTTCAAAATCCAATTTAAAATATGATGAAGATTTTGAATCTAAAGTAAAATAACCTCTTTAAGAAGAGAGAAGGAGAAACAAAATCTTGAGTTCCCTTCCTCTGACTGTTTTAGAGAAGTCAAACACAACTTTCCAAAGATTTCAAGAAAAAATAGGAAGTAGATTTCTCATTTTTAGAAAAGTGAATGTTTGTGTTGACCAGAGAAAAAACTTACACAAAAACAAAAATTTTAAAGAATAAAGAAAATAAAAAACACAAAATAAAAAATGAAAAACAACAAAAAAAAATGAAAACACAACACAAAAACACGAAAGGCTTTTAACTATTATCACTCTCCTGGTCCGATGCTTCACAAACCAGATCTGCCCATAAGATTTTTTGCCTTTCATTATTTCCCCAGTTTAAATTTTACTTCGCATTGCCCTTTATCTTTCATAGGAAGAATTTTTAAATTAGGGCACTGATTTTTCATATGTCTAGTTTTCTACATCGAAAGCAAATAACATCAGAAGGAATATGAACATTCTTACCATTTTTACCTTTTTTCCACTTTTGCTCATGCTTTGGTGAGCTTTATGATTTACTTGACAAGTCATTACATTCATCCCCAACTAAGCTATCTCTTCCTGTATCTTCAGCTTTTAGAACAATCATTTCACCTGCATCCAAAAGTCTTTGACCTAAACTTTGCTCGTAGGCAACGAGTGAGCCAATAAATTTATCGATAGAATAATCATTCAAATCTTTTGATTCACAAATAGAAATTACTTTAGCATCAAACTTATTAAGTAGACAACGAAGAATTTTGTTAACTTTTTCAAAATTTAAAAATTATTTTCCTAAAGCATTCAAAGATGTTACAATTTGGATAAATCTAGTATACATGTCTAGGATAGTTTCAAAAAAGATTTCATGGAAAACAATTCAAAATCATGCATTAATATATTCAACTTGGATTGCTTGATTTCACTAGTGCCTTCGTATTTGATGTGTAGTTTATCCCAAACTTCCTTACCAGTAGTGCACATGGAGATTAACATAAAATCTTCTGAATTTAAGGCACAGAAAAAACAATTTAAAGATTTTTCATTCAATTGAGCATTGATTTGTTCTTCCCTGTTCCACTGACTAAAACGAATATCAATTTTAACTCTATTAACAATTCGTGACGGTGATGAATAACCAGTTAAAATCATATGCCACATGCGAAAATCAATTGATTTCAAGAAAATAGACATGCGAGTTTTCCAAAAATCAAATGACATATTTTCAAATAAATGAGGTCTGGTGATTGAATAACCTTCGGCAACATTACGATTAGCCATGGATCAAAAATTCAAAAGCTTTTAAAAACTTATTTTTTGAAAAATGCTCTGATACCACTTGAAAGTTTATTAGGGATGTTAAGCCCTTATGAACTGGCCCAAGGCTAACAAAGAGAGAAGTGAATTCGAAAAGAAGAATCTTTAAATTAAAACTCAAACTAAAACCAATATCACCACATAGAAATTCAACGATGCGGAAATTAAAGTGCGAAGGTAATAAAGAATGAACACACCGGATTTATAGTTGTTCGGTCAAATCTTGACCTACGTCCACTCCTTGGAGGCACCCTCCAAGTATTGCACTAAAATTGTGACTCTCCTTTAGCCCCCACAGCTAGGCGAAGAAGCCCTTACAAAATCAATTCCACCTTACCCGGTGTGGTGGAGTCGCCGGGTCCTTTGACACCAAGGAGATCTTCTTTTTTGGTGAACTTACCTCGAGACAAGCCTTGAATTCGATGGTACTAAGGTTTGAGTTCACCGGACCAACCGTGTGGAATCCCCTCCATAATCCCTTGAGTTCCTCCCCCTCACAGGATCTTCTCCCTCTCAAACTCCACCCTTTCCTCTCTTATTTTCAAGCTCTCTCTTCAAGTTTCCTTCATAAGAATGAAGCTACAATGGCTGCCAAAGACACTTACAAAAGTTGCCATGCCATAGCTTAAATAGAAGCTCTCAAAATGAGCTCATTAATGTAAGTTGCCGACATTATCGTCCAGGACGATAGGCATATCGTCTTGGCCGATTAGTTCAAATTCAGCTCAACGGCCTCGGACGATTTTTGACGATCAGAAGAAAATTAGTTATATCGTCCTAGCCGATCTCACGTTCGTCCCGGCTGATTAGTTTAAAACTGATTTTAATCGTCCTGATCATCGCCCTAATTTGGTGCTGGCTGAAGTCAATCGTATAGGCCATCGTCCTGGTCAATCATAAGATCATCCTTGACGATATGATCATATCAATCAACCATTAATGCTTTTCAAAGATACCAGATTAATTTAGGCATAATTGAGTTAGATCGGCCTGGACTATATAAATATCGTCTTGGCCGATTTCTTAAAACAAAGAATTCCTAAACTGATTATGGCGTTTGATTCTTTCTGAATTAAGACTATCGTCCTTACTGATATATGTATCGTCCAGGCCGATCTCAATGACGGCTGCTTTAATGAGGATGCCCTAATTAGTGTTTTTGATTTTGGACATATCATGTATGACGATATAAATATCGTCCCGGTCGATATTACAAAAAATAGAGATCTTATAGAGAACAACGGGAAATCTTCCAAGTTACAAAACAATAGATCCCGCACCAAATATAACAGACTCAAGAAAGGAAAAAGATTACAAACTAACACAGACCTAGTCTACCCAATCTTGAGTTGGTCCGAAAATGTAGTCTGATCATGTGGACCTGAAACGTTAGCACATAAGGCAATCGTAGAGAAATAAGGAATGTTTGCTATCATCAAAATCATAAACCATAGATCTGCAACATATATATATATATATATATATATATATATATATATATATATATATTATATATATTATAATATATATATATATATATATATATATATATATATATATAGTTTTAAAAAATAATAATTTTCTTTGGGAATAATTTGAAATTGATATTTGAAATTTAATGCTAGAATCAAACATCCATTAGTGATGATATATCATCTCGAAAGGTGAAAATAACATCTCTTAATGAGTTTAGATTTAGAATTATAAATTTGAACTTGAATATCATAGTCAAATTTGAGAGAGAACTACATATGATCCCAAAGGATCAAAATGGTGTTCAATCAAATATTTAGCTATGATAATTTGGATATAATATCATTAATTTCATACTCGAATTCATATCAATGACTGATATGTCTCACCTGAGGAAGAAAGTATCATTCATTGCCTATTATTCAAATATGATAATATTGATCTCCTATTATTCATTTGTCCATCTACTCGATTATGTAGGGTTATCCTAATAATCATCAGTTATATATAATTCCAAGCAGTTAATATTCAAAATATTAAAGTACATAATTATAGCCACACTTGGCCATGCTCTTTCAATTTAAAAGAGGGTCTTAAGCATTCTGGTGCACCTGTGCAAAGCATGATAATATATTATTTTTTTATTGCCCCCTTTTAATCAGTGAAAGTTTGTTAGGGATGTTAAGCCCAATGAACTTAGTCCCAAGCTAACCAAGAGGGGGGATGAATTGGTATTTTAAAAACTCTTTTCACAAAGAAAGAAAATTGCATAAATCAAATCACACCACAGAAATAAAAGCGGAATTTTAAAAGCGCGGAAACAAGAAAAAGAACACAAAAATTTATAGTGGTTTGGTCGACTCGACCTACGTCCACTCCTTGGAGGCACCCTCCAAGTATTGCACTACAAAACATGACCCTCCTTTAGCCCCCGCGGCTAGGCGGAGAAGCCCTTACAAGAACCTCCTTTTTGCCACCCCGGCAAGGCAGAGAACCTCCGTCCTTTTGCTTCCTCCTGAAACTGGCAGAGAACCAAAACCAAAAGCAAACTCCTTACCTCTATTGACCCTTCCATGGACGAGAAACTCTAGACGAAGATGAAGCAGAGCGATCCTTGAAGCAACCCTTGTGAATCCCTTCACAAGCTCCCCCTCATAAGATCCTCTCTCTCCTCTCTCTTTCTCTCCTCAAGGTCTTCTCAGGTCAAGGCAACAGCCAAAAGTCTTTAAAAATGTTGAACAAGAGCTCATAAATAGAAAAGCTTCAAAGGAGCTCATTGATTGCAAGTTGTCGACAATATCATCCAGGCTGATCTGGACATCGGCCTAGCCGATCAGTACAAATCAAAGAAGATCAGCCAGAGCATCGCCTTGGATGCAAAACTGGATGATTAAAAATTGGCTTGATCGTCCAGGCCGATCTCACGATCGTCCTGGCTGATCAGTTCAAATCAGAGGAAAATCGTCCTGACAATAGCCCTGAATACGAGCTGGCCGATATTTATCGTCCTAAAGTAACTTAAGGTTTTTTGAATGGATCGTCCTGGCCGATCCTGCGATCGTCCATGACGATATGATCGTATCAATCATCCTTAATTACTCCCTTGATTTCCTGATCAATTAAGGCATAATTTGGTAATTTCATCCAGGCCGATCCGTAGATCATCCTGGCCGATAATTTAAAAATACAGTATACCTTAATTGACTATGGAGTCTACTTCTTTCTATTTTGAGCTTATCGTCCAGGCGGATACACATTTCGTCCAGGCCGATATGTTAATGACGGCTGCCTTAATTAAGAATTCTTACTTAGATTTTCTGTTTAAAGCTGATCATCCCGGACGATATAAATATCGGCCGGGCCGATGTGGGCAAAGCAGAAATTCTAAGCTCCTCAAGTGTGTGTGTGAAGGGTTACTTAGCATCAGTCTCTTTGACCATTACAAGTAGACTTAAAAGGTGAAAAAATAAAAAGTACAGACTGACTCAACCCTAAACCTACACAATCCTGAACTTGGCTCCTTCTTGATCGTCTGATCTTCGATTCCTGAAAAGTTAGAAGCAACAAGTAGTCCAAGAGACATAATGTTTATCAATCATCAAAACATAAGCCATAAAAAATAGATTTGCAATAATCTCTCCCTTTTTGATGATGGCAAACACAAGTAAGGAAAATATCCAAAAACATTCATTAGATTTTCAAAGTTACAAAGAACTTTTCCAACCACACACCTAAATACTACCACACCTAAACAACTTTTCTTACCACACCTACTCCCCCCTTTTTGTCATCACAAAAAAGGGGTCAAAAAACAAATAACGACTAAAAGCAAACAACAGGAAATAAACAACAGAAAACACAGACTAAAAGAACGAGGGATCCTGATCATCAGATGGAGGTGGAGGAGGTGGCTGCTGAGAGTAACTGGCAAGCGTGGTAAACGGAGCATTGAAGCAGGCGATGTCCTGGTCAAGCTGCGGCTGCTGCTGAGTAAGGAAACTGTCAAATCGGGCTAAATCCTCAGCGCGGTGTTGTTCGTAGCGGGTAATATCCTCAAAGTGTTGATGTTCCTGTGCAGCAACGTAGGCGTCAAACCGAGTCTCCCAACGATCAAACCTCTCAATCAACTGATCAACCGGAGAGGTGCTGGTGGAGAGGGACAGGATCAGGAACGGGAGCGGGAGCGGGAGCGGGAGCCTCTTCCTCTCTAGCCCCCTGAGGTTCCTCAGGGGTGGAGATGAGTACTGTGAAGGGTGCTGAAGGAATTGTTTGAGTAGAAAAGAGTTGTGAGGTTTGGTGGAATAGGATACTGAAGTTGGTATTTGGTTTCAAGGACATAGGCTATGACTTATCCTAAGGCTAGATTGGTTTTCCTTTTGTGCCCTGGATCACGGATTATGGTTAAGTGATCAATGTATCAAAAAATTAGGTCCGCAGTATTAAACTCCCTATGAGCCATGATGTAGAAAGTAGTGAGTGAAAGTAGAGGGGTGATGTGGATTCGGTCGCCAGCTTTTGGAATTACGGAGGTGCGAAGGACATGTTGGATTGTCCTAGCATCTTTGACTAAAGAGCTAGTCTCTCCAACATGGTAAGGTACATTGGTCTGGCGAAGGAAATGATTCCACCGTGGAACCAGTCACGATTAGGGTCAATAGCGATTAAGTGCAGCTTATCCCCGGTGGTGGATAGCTGTAAAAGATCAACACAATCCTGATATGTGATTTCGACAGGGCGTCGATTCACATAGGAGGTCAGGGCTGTGAAGGTAGGGTTGATGCGAAGGTTTGCAAAAAACTCTCGAAGAAACTCTGAATTGAAAGGGAAAAGCAAGAGACATAATGAAGCAAAGGGAGGTGTGGGCGAAAAGATCTATTACCGGGTAAGAGATTTGGGTAGGATTGATGATTCTTGAGACAGTAATCCCACATTCTTTGTAACGATGGTAAGCGGCTTCATCTTCCGCTTCCCTGAATCGAGGGTCAATCCTTGCCCTCGAAGAGCTCCCCAGAATTTTGTCGGACACGTTTCCCACCAGCCATAGAGAGGACTAAGCAAAAACACAAGAGGAGAAAGGATGAAGAGTGAAGAAATTAGCCAAACCGCTTTTGTGAAAACTGCACCATTCTCTGGTTTAACCATTTAACTACGATTTCAAGTAAGCGTTTAATCCGTTTGTGGGCTAAGAGGTTTTTAATAAAATTCCCGACAACCTCGGACCGGTTCATGGTTCAACCGATGAACCGTCGGTTCGGTCCGTTTTCACAAGCACTGGTTAAACCTATACAATTGTCCCAGCTAACCAAAGGGCTGAAGTGTATTTTGAAATCTCTTGAAAATTTTTAAAAGAAAATAATTTGTTTAAATAATTTTTAAACAATTTTTTTTCTTTAAAATATACTTTTCAAACCACAATAATAGAATTGTATAAAATAAAATCATAAATAAAAAGAACACCACAATTTTATTATGGGTTCGCTCCAACAAGACCTACGTTTATCCCTTAAAGACTCCTCTTAGGTATTGTACTATTTCCAAAGTGAATCTTCCTTTTTCCCCCAATAGCAAGGCAGAGAAGCATTTGCAATTTTTATCTCTTCCCCCAATCTATGGTGCGCGCAGAGTACCTCATCCTTTTACACGTCCAAGTAATCGGACAGAGTACCATCGTCTTTCACAACCCTCAAGTGTCGCAGAGTACCGTCATACAATTTACACCGCAAAGTACCAATCTCTCCTATAGCTTCTCCTCAAGTAACTAGAAAAGCAGAAAGGAAAGAATTAACAATAAAACCAAAAAAGATCTTACCATCGATAATCTTATGAACCCTTCATACACTCCACTTACAAGAACTCTCTCTCAAACACTCTCCAAAAACATACTTTCACTTGCTCTCTAAGAAATCACGAAGACTAGATTTTTCCAAGTTAGATTTTAAGGAACTTTTATATGAAAGACTCGAAAACCATCCAAAAATTTGAAAATTTTAATTTTGAGCGTACATGATCCTATAATATGATTGATGATTATACGTATAAATAGTATTAATTTTTTTGTATGAACATGTACGAACTATTTTTGTACATGATGATCATATAATATGAACCTACATCTAATGTACAAAATGTTCAAAAACAATTTTTGATTCGTCGGGATGAAAGATTCCCCATAATTTTATACTCTTGATGTCATATGTACGAGCATGCGATCATACAACATGAATAGTTCAGAAAAAATTTGATGTTCATTGGGACAAAAAGGGACCCATTCTTTTCATACTCTGCATGTCGTCTGTATGAAAGGCACTTCATACATTACGATCAGTTCAAAAAAATTTTGATGATCGTCAAGATGAACTTATGCATGTCTATTTCATACTTTGGATGTCATCTGTACGAATGTCTGTTTGTACTGTAAGAACACTACTTAAAAAAATTTCTTTCGCTAGTTTTTAGAACTGGTTGTTGGAGGAAATAACTAAACAAATTATCCCATATAAATGTAAATTATATAGTATAATTAGTTTAAAAAATTAAAAAATTTTAACATCCCCCTAGTGTGTGTGTGCACGGTTATGAAAACATGTATGATCAGAAAAACGTAGTTATGAAAACTAAGTTGCAGCATATATTGCTTGGGATATTTTGTACAAGTTGAAGAAGAATCGTGGTTCGGGTGTGCAATTGATTATGGAGAAAGTAGGTCCTTTGAGGCTCAAATTTGCTTGGAACTTCATTTCAAATCCTAATTCTCTTCTGAATAGAACATTGATGTCAAATATTGGTTTGACATGTGGAATGCTGAATGTAGAAGTCATTGTTCGGCTACTTGAAAAAATTATTCTTAATGGATCTATGTATCTTCATCCAATTATGAGATGGAAGGTATGTAATGGTGTTGAAATAAATATTTTAAATACACATGCATTTTGGACAAAAGTTTAGAGAGATAAAGTACTTTTGTAAAAATGAAATTCAAGATATGGAAAAACTTTCAGATTTTATCTCTAATAGAAATTGGGATGTTAGTAAGCTAAAGGAAGTTTTTGATTAGTATTTTATGGGGACTATTCTTACTATTCATATTCATTCAGATGTGTCTAAAGATCAGATACTTGTTAAATGTTTGGGTAAATCTATATCTGCAGTAGTAGTTGGAAAAATTGTATGAAGATATCAATGAACATAAAGATTGGAGATGGATGAAGAAGTTCAAATTAAGGCCACATATTGACTTGTTTTGGTGGCGTCTTCAGTTGAATGATATCCCTTCAAATTATTTTCATCAATAAAAGAGGTTAACTAAATACAATGGTTGCCCGAGAGGATGTGAAGGAGTTGAAGACTATGAGCATATTGCAATTAATTGTTGTAAGCCTTACAAAGTTTTTAATCTTCTTGCTAGGTGGGGATTTTCTATTCCTATACTTACGTCTCTTGAAGAGTGCAATCTTCTCCTGCAACATTGTACAAATTTTAATCCTTTCTATGGTAATTTGTATTGCTCGGTGGTGTTCTTTTATTGGAATAGCAGAAATAAAGTACTTCATGGAAGATTAGAGGAAAGCTCTGCTTATATTGCATTAAAATCCATCAGCTATGTGGTTTCTTTGTTTTGTTCAAATCCTATTTGGGAGAACTAGGATGGTAATCAACATTGTGAGTTGTCTCAACACTCTTTATTTCCTTCACCTCCTGGATAGATCAAGGCCATTGTGGATGCTTCATTGTTAAGTAATAACAAAGCAGGTATTGGTGGTATTTTTAGAGATTATCAAGTGAGGTTTATATGTGCTATTGGAATTAGCTACCTTCATTGGTATTGTTCTCAAGTTGAGTTATTGTAAATCCTTTCTTTTAAGGAATTTCATTCAAGATTGGATGTTTGATGCTCAAAGACTAATTACAGAAGGTGATCACTACAATGTTATCAAATTGTTTCAAAATTTATGGAATAAGTATCAATAAAGGAGAAAATTTTAAATCCGAACAATTTAGATTTTCTAAAAGACTTTAGTCAAGTGCTTTTTATTTTTTTCAATTAGGGATTGTATTAAGTTAGTGGATTTATGTGCTAACTTAGCTCTTTTTCAAAATTTCTTTGGGGATGATGTTAGTTGTAATAAGAATCCTCCTTCATTGATGTCATTGTTAAAGGAAGTATTTGGTTGTAATTAGTTGCTCTATTAATATATTGCTCGATGCATTTCCTTTAAAAACAAAAGCCTTCAAAGATAAAAATAACTAAGAGAAAATAAAGTATCTCAATTTATAATTGTCTTATTTTTCTAATTCTTTTTTGAAAAGGAATATATTTGGCAAAGCAACAAAATACACATACACTAGAGTGAAAAATATGATAAGTAAAAAATAAAAATTTAAACAAAGCACTTGATCTGTATTTGTGAGATACGGTCTTATCGTATTGTATGATAATAGTATGATTTTTTTAAAATTAGATAATCAAGTGATATCAATTAATATAAAATTAAAAACAAAATTTGAAATAATAAATCAGATTATACAATAATTATTATCCTGTAAAATCTACTATTTAAAGTTAATCCCACAAATATTTGTTTTTTCTGAAAATAAGTAACTCAAATTTAATCTAATTGTATTGTATGATATTTAAATATCTTTTAAGAATTTACCTATTTAGGACCTAAAATCAAGGACTCGAATTAGATTAAATTTCAAATTGTATGTTACCTATCATATAATCTGAATAAATAAAGAGCTTGACTAAACAATCTTCACTCAAATAGAATGATTTAATGCTCCAAGTATGATCTATATCAAAGTATCATCAAATATATAGCAATTTTTAGAGTTTTAGGCTGATTGAACTAATCATATAATATGATTCATATATGGTATTGTATAATCATATCAATATTATTAATAAACACTCATTTTAATGTTTTTTGGGGACACCTTATACTTATCAATAACCAAAAAAACCTATTGGAGTTTACATAAATCTAGTTTTATTTTTACAACCTCCTATATTATATATGATATATATTGAAGTATACACAATGCCATATAAATAGGTTATTCACAATGTGTACAACACTATTAATTTAAAAGTAGGGTTGTACACACTGTGTAAAATCCTATAAATTTGTACATAGTGTGTAGAAACCTATGAAGTAGTAAACAGTGTTGTACATACTGTGAACAACACTAAAAATAGGCTATACATATTATGTACAACTCTATAAATAGGTTGTATACAGTGTCTATAACACTATTAATTTGTGAATAGGCTTGTATCACTATCTACAACCCAATAAATTGGTTTCAAATAGTATGTACAACCCTGCACACACTATGTACAACATAACAAAAATTTGTACAAATTGTGTATAATATACCATATTACTGTACACAGGGTTTCCATAATTTTCCACAAAGTTTTTAAATATAACTAATTCATTTTAGATTTTTCATTCATTTCAAAAAATATTACAAAGAAAGACGCAGCATTAATTTTTGAAGATTTCCCAACCCAACAAACATTCCCAACACTTCCAGTCCATCCAACCCTAAAACCTATATCCATGTTTCTCCTATTTCCCATCTTTCTAATACTCCCGATCAAGCTGCACAAATTTTTCCTAAGGTGTTCTATCCCCTAAGCCCCTTTATAACCTCAAAAAATATCCCCTCATACCCCATTATGATCTCCAAAACATATCCCTATCTCTCTACATAATCCCAATCACCCAATGAGAACATTCAGAAAGCACTAAATGATATTCATGCTTAGATTGATATTCTAACAAATGAATGGGATTGTATATGTATGAGGCTTGCGGGTGTAGAACCTAAATGTGTGTATTTTGAATGTAATTTTACAAATCTTTGAGCTTCTTTTTTATCATGTTTCTTAAAATGAAGAAAACAAAAATTCTAAACATCCTTCCACTTTTATCCCTCTTTAGCCTCTTGAGCCTTTTAACCCTGCTACCACTGCATTACCTATTAATCCCCCTAAATATGACATTATAATTTCTAAACATATTGCTTTACCTATTGATCACCATGTACCTACTGAGCCTTCTGACCTGGCTACCACTGCATTACCTATTGATTCTTTTAAAGATGGAATTATATTTTCATAACCTGTTACTTTTCAAATAGATCCACCTTTACCTCCTAACCATGTTGAATTGGCTACCACTCCACTTAATCCAATTTTTTACCCTGAATGCACTGGTTGGAGTTGAAATACATTGTACATGAATTTTAAAAGTCTTGGTCAAATCATGACCAAGAATTTTGTAAATGAAACTATAAGTCAAATATGCATGAAGTAAGCTTGAAAAAATCAGGGAAGATTAACAACTAACCCTAACACACCTCTCCCTAATTTCATACTAAAATTATTCATATATTTTTATTTAAAAGAGAATAAGTTGTACTATATAATTGTAATAATAATAAAAAAATATTAAACAAAATCATTTCAATTTTTTTTTAAAATGCATTACTCTTCATTATGAATCTATAGAGACCAAAAACTCAAAAAATGGATTTAAAATGAATTTATTCTAATTTTTTGAAGTTGTGTGTTATTTTTTTAATTTATTTTAGAAATTTTATTATACTGTCAACTTTCCATGTGACGGCCAGGGATAGGACCATGTGGATAGCGACAGCCAACTGACATATTTACTACTTAATCGTATGATAGGGTTCTTAGCCATCGGATCCACCGCAATGCGGTTCTAACAAAGTAGATCAAACTGTGGGATTGATCTCGATCCAAGAGAATCCAACAGTAAAGATAGATCCTACTATTTTACATTGATGATCATGATATGTTCAGAAAATTTTTTGACTAACCCTTAACTATGAAGGACTAAACCAGACAATATATATGACTCCATTATAGCCATTGTTCTAAAATGAATAGATCCATTGGTTATGAGATCATCTCCTTCATACGTCAACCCATAAATAATAAACTTATTTTAAGTTTACTTATCTTAAAATACTAACTCAAATTACTTAAAACATTGAACACATGTAGGATAAAATTTAGTCAAGGGCTGGGAATAGTTTTCCAATCTATTGATGAAATACTTAGGTAGTTTTTTAGAAACCTAAGTAAATACTAAGGGTTGGAATTTTACTTACTTAGAGATAACCACATGAGATGTGTAAGTGCTCTTTCTTCTTATTGATGGATCCTCTAAAGGATTATAAAAGGATTGAAGCTTTAATATCATATGAATCACTCCTCTCACTGTTGGAAAGCTCCTAATGTCAGGAAAACCCTAGGGGAATGTGCAGTAAGCTATAGAGAAGAAAAACAAAAAAATCTTGAGCTCTAGCAGCAAGTGAGATGGGAGATTAATTTAAAAATAATATAATCCATCATCTTGGGCCTATCTCAGGTGCCAGAGTTTTTTGGATGATCCAAATGCTTGCATAAGGTTGATAGGATGCAAGATACATGAATAAATTGGTTAGAACACCATGAGCTATGCTGGCTTAGGTGAAAATAACCCAAGGTTATTCTGATGTGGAGGGAACCACTAGGGCTGTTGCGATTAAACTAGGGGGTAGGTTAGGGTTATGTCATGTATAGGAGGTTTGTTGAGTTATTTACATGATATGAGCTGGAGTCTTTAAAGGGAAAAGGAGTAAGGGAATAAGCTTTGATCGAATGAGTGTATTAGGTATTTGTTGCCACTTTGACAAATCAAAGGGGTCAAAGGCTGCTGATTTAGAGTCTAGGTGGATTAGAGGGATTATTAGAATAATTTAGAAGCAATGTGAAGTATATGGTATGGTCATTACCATGAGGGTTGAACAAAATCCATTTAAATACTTTACTAACTCATTTTGACCAGTAAACATGGTAAACACATCATGAGGTGGGGTTCTAATGAATGTTAGAGGGTTGTGGGGTAGTTTTCAAAGGGCTTAAATGGATAGATCCATTGCATGAGTGAGATAGTGTGTATGTAGATAAGTTTAACCAAATACTTTGAGTTGACTAAGTCTAAGTTATTACATTTTAACTTTGATGTGTTTGTGGTATGTGAATCATATATTAGAATGGAATAGGGTATTTGAATTATTTCGATTGGATCACCTGTAATGATTTGACCTGTTAGGTTTTGTTTGACTAGATTTAGGTTTACTTTAACTAAGTCAAAGGTTAACTAAATTATGGTGACTAGTTAAGTCCAGCTCATTAGGAGAGTGGATCACAAGTTTTTTTTTTAACATCAAATACCCTAGTTAAAGTAGACATGACTGTGGATAACATATTAGTAGAAATCACCAAAGTAGGATAAGTAAACTTTCAATGCTTAATATCATTTAGGGTTTTCCAGGAAAATAAAACTACTGTACAATAAACCCTTACAATATTCATATATTGCTTAGAGAGTTTTCTAAGCTCAACTAAATAGATAGAGCCTTTATTAAGGGTAGTGTAAATACCACACTCTTGTTAACGAAAGAAGGATAAGACCTACTAAAAGTTTAAATCTATGTTGATGATATACTATTTAGATTTATAAATAAAAATCTTTGTGATAAATTCTAAAAATTTAAGAGTGGGGAGTTTGAGATGAGCATGATGGGAGAGCTAAACTACTTTCTTGGATTTTGTATGAAACAGAAGGATGATGAAACTTTCCTTTATCAATCAAAATACATTAAGGACTTCCTTAAGAAATAATGAATGGATAATAATAAGGCAATAAACACTCACTTGAGCTCTACTCTATAGTTAGACAATGACCCAAATGAAAAATCAATTGATCATAAAAAGGGATAATTGGATCACTCCTTTACTAGACTACCAGTAAACCTGATATCATGTTTATTATTTACTTATATACTAGATTTCAGGAAGATCTCATGGAATCCCATCTCATTGTTATTAAGAAAACTCTTAGATACCTTCTTTGAACCCAAAACTTAAGAATATAGTATCCTAGACATAGTACTTCCTATCAGATTATATTTTTTGAACCCAAAACCCAAAACAAGGTATTTTTTTTCATTATTGTTAATGAAATGGAGTGAAGATAAAGTCAAGAAGGATGGTTGGTTCAGATTTCCAAAAGCTGATGGATGTTGATACTTGGGGAAAGAATTTTATTTCTTTAGAAGGAAGAATGGTCATGGTGAAATTAGTTTTTTAATCTCTTCCTATGCTCTTGTTGACTCTTTGATACAGGTAGGGATTTTGAAAGAATTTGACAAAATGTGTAGATGGTTTATATGGAAAAAACAAAATGGTAAGGATGGTATGCAATATGCTTCTTGGAAATTATTATGCAAACCTAAAGATATAAGAGGTTGTGGTCTATTCTCTGCTGTTTCTAAAGTGGGACCTCTTCATGCTGCTTGGAACTTTATTATGGATCCTGATTCTTTGCTTAATCATAGCTTAAGAGCTAAGTATGGTACAGATATCTGGAATAAGTCAATGAAGAAGGGGAGTTCTACCACTAGAGAATTTTTCTTAATGGTGCAACCTATCTTCGGCATATTGTAAGATGGAGAGTTTCTAATGGAAATTCTATAATTATCTACATGATATCTAGATATTTAATAAAAATATTTCTAAGTGGCCTACATTTGTAGCTGATTTAGAAATTATGAATTATGATCTTAGTTACATTATTGCAAATGGAGATTGGAATGAAAATCTACTTCATAACTTTTTTTGCAAGCATCTAGTTGAACTCATATTGCAAGTTCTGATTTATGTTGATAAGGATATGGATCAAACTGAATTGAAGATGAAAGTTGCAGGTAAGATGATTGTTGTGATGGCTCAAGAAGATACTATGAACTACGATTTTGGTATGGAAATAAGGAGCTGGATGAAGAAAACTCATTTGAGACCCCATGTAGAGTTGTTTTGATGGAGATTATACAATGTTGCTATTCCATCCAACTCTTTCTTGATGTATAGAGGAAAGCTCAACTATTGTGGATGCCCGAGAGGGTTTGAGGAGGCATAATATATCAATCATATTACTATGAATTATGAAAAATTAAAGGATATCATTGCTGTGTTAAATAAATGGGGATACCAAATCCCGATTTTTTCCAACATTTTGAATTGTACAAAAGAATTAAGGAGATTAGCAGGTATTAAGTCCTTAACTGCAAATATTTATTATACTACTATTTTTCTTGTTTGGAAAAGTAGAAATAAATTTATTCTTGGAGAAAAACAAGACAATTATGTGATAATTGCTGCTAACGCAGTGTACATGACTTGATTTTCACCAGTTATTAATATTTATTCGGACAATCGGGATGTCAACCAGCGTAAGCTATTTTCTTGTTGGCATCCTCCTCCACCCGGATGGATAAGAATTAAATTGATGTTTCCTTAAGTAGTAATAGTGAGGCAGGTATTGGTGGAGTTTTCAGAGATCATAAAGTAAGGTTTTTGCTTGCTTTTGGTGTTAATTATTTACATTGGGACATAGCATAATTGGAGTTATTGGCAATTTGTGCTTTGAAAAATATTATTCAAAAAATGATGTTGGAAGCACAGGGACTCATTATAGAAGGAGATAATATTAATATTATCAGATTACTTCCGCAATCTTTAAAGAAATTGAAGAACAAAGAAAGGATTGAAGAAGATTTGTCATTCATTCAAGATTTTCATAGTGTTTCTTTTAATTTTTCTAGTTGACGTTGTAATAAATTAGCAGAATGTTGTGTTAATTTTGCTTTGTTTAAAAGTTTTATTTGGAAAAACTTAGTGATGTAGATATTCCTCCTTTCCTATTACTTTTGAAGGAGGAACTTGATGCTTTAGATTTGCTTTGAGTAGTTTGTAATAGTTTCTTATTTTAATTCATTGAGCATTTCCTTTAAAAAAAATGATCTCTACTTCTTATTCAGGTTTAAATTCAAAGGTCCTATCTAATTCATCAAATACCACATGGGTAGACTCTTCTATTACCATGGTCCTCTTATTGGAGAATTTGTAGGCCTTACATAGAGATAAGTAACCTACGAAGACACCTTCATCAAACATGGGATCAAAATTTTCTAAGGGGTGATTTTACCTTGATTAAAATGAAGCATCTTCACCCAAAGATATATAAATGAGAAAGGTTGGGTGTCCTACCCATAAGGAGTTCATAGAGTTTTTTATTTAATTTGGATCTTAAATTCACCCTATCTAAAATATAATAAGTAGTATTCACTGCTTCTACCAAAAAGTACCTTGGGTGTAAATATTTAGTAAGCATGGTCCTAGAAACTTCTACCAATGTTCTATTATTTCCGTCAACTATTCCATTCTATTGAGGGTCTTAGGGGTAGAGAAGTTATAATCTATTCTTTTCTATTGACAAAAGGATTCAAACTTATAAATTTCAAACTCTCCGCTATGATCACTATGAATGGTTGAAATTTTACATCCTAATTTCCTTTGAATCATGGTGGAGAAATTTTTAAAATCTTTAAATAACTCACTCTTATGTGCTAGGAATCTAACCCAAGTAAATCTATATAAGTCATCAACTACTATAAATCCATGTCTTTCCTTCTCAAATATCTTTTAAGAAAACCTTTGAATTGTCATGTCATTAATGAGATGTCATCACCTTCCTTTACTATAAAACTATCACTTTCTAAATGATTTACATTTAAGGCCACAGTTCTTTCTTTCTTCTTTCATCCATATTATTTTTCCTTTGACTCACTCCTTGCTCGTAGGCAATGAGTGACCCAAGTAAATTATCAATAGAGTAAGTGTTCAAATCTTTTGATTCAATAATTGTAGTTATTTTAGCATCATAAGAGCTAAGTAGGCATCACAAAATCTTATTGACTTTTCAGAATTTGATAATTCTACCTAGTGCATGTAAGGATGTCACTTTCTGGATGAAACTAGTGTATATTTCAGTTGATGTCTTGCTAGGTTTCAAGCAAAAAAGTTTGTAGTTATGAAGTAGAATGTTTATCCTTGACTATTTAACTTTATTAGTTCCCTCATAAGTAATGCATAACATATCCCAAATTTCCTTTTGGACAGTGTATGTAGAAACTCACATATAATCATTGGATTTCAACACATAAAAGAAATAATTCAAATATTTAGCATTTAATAATGCGAGTTCCTAATCCTCTTTAATCCATTTAGTAAATGGGATGTCAGTTTTAACACCATTAACTACATGAGATGGAAGTGAATAAAAAGTTTGAATCATATATCAAATTCTATAGTCAATGGACTGCAAAAAAGTATACATGCAAACCTTTTAGAAATCAAATAGGTTATTTTAAAACAAAGTTGGATGGGTTCTAGAATTACCCTTAGTGCTATTCCTATTACCAAAGTACACCAATGGATCTATACTTGAAAATTTTAAAATCTAAATTTAATGAACTTCTCTAATACCAATTTAAAGTTTGAGGAGGTTGTAAGTCATCAATAAACAAGCCCTAGCCCTAGGTGCACCAAGAGGGGGGGTAAATTCGTGAATACAACAACAACATCATCAAGCCTTTATCCCATTACATGGGGTCAACTACATGAATCCTTTTTCTCCATTATGTCATATTAAAAGTCAAATTCTTGTTTAAATCTAATAAAGAAAGGTAATTCCTAATATTTTTTAACCATATCTTTACATGTTTGCCTTTACCTTTCGTAACAAAAATCAAATCTAATAACTCTAGTCTCCTAATTGAGTTATTGGAAGGCTGTTGTTTTATGTGACCAAACCATCTAAGGTGACTCTCTCTATTCTTATCTTCTACTGGAGCTACTCAAACCTTTTTATGTATATGCTCATTTCGTATCCTATGTCTAAGGGTAAAGCTACTCATATAATTATTTTATTTTAATACTAATTTCTTTATTTAAAAATAAAGATAATATATTTTTTATTTCTCAAATTTTCAATATAAGAGAAAAAAAACTAACAACAATATTCACTTAGTACAAAAGTGAGACAAATTTACCAAAACATGAAAATAACTATGATGAAATTTTAATTAGTAGAGCTAATAGTTGAGTATGCTTTTTTCACCAGGTAGTTATAATGAATTTAAAGTGCATAAATTAAAATGTAAAAAAGAGAAATCAGAATAAACATACCAGAGATTTTTAGTGGTTCGATCAAATAATGACCAGTGTTGACTCCCCATAGTACTTAACTCTAAAAAGTCTAAATAGGTTGTTAAACCTACGCAATTGTCCCAAGGCTAACCAAGAGGGGGGTGAATTGGTTATTTAAAAAAAATTCTTGATGAAATTTAAGAAAACTGTTTTAGATTTTATGCAAAGAAATTTTTTTAACCACAAAAATTAAAATGCTGAAAAAATAAAAAAGCGAAAATAAAAAGAATAAAAAGATTTATGGTGGTTCAGTCCAACAAGTCATACATCCACTCCCTAAAGACTCCCTCTTCAGGTATTGCACTATTACAAAGTGACTCTCCTTTTTCCCCCATAAGAAGATGGAGAAGCCTTTACAAAGTTTCTCTCTTCTACCAATCCCCGGTGTTGAAGAGTACTGTCATCCTTTCACACCTTCCAAGTGTTAGTAGATTACCATCATCTTTTCACACCCTCCAAGTATTCGTAGAGTACCTTCATCCTTTCACACCCTCCAAGTATTGGTAGAGTACCGTCATTCTTCCACATCCTCTAAGTGTCGATAGTGTACTGGATCTTCTTCAAAGATCTTCTCTCGAGTAACTAGAAAGAAGATAGGAAGAAAGGGGCACTAACATAAAAGAGATTCTTACCTTTGAGTAACCTTGAGAACCCTTCACACTCCACTTACAAGAACTCTCTCTCAAATACTCTCCCAAATCAAACTTTCACTTGCTCTCAAAGAAATCACGAAGACCTTATTCGTCCAAGTCAATTTCTAAGGTTTTTTTAATATGAAAGATATGAAAAATCATCCAGAAAACTATAAATTACAATTTTGAGCTTATACGATCATACAATATGATTGTCATTCATACGTACAAAATTTTAAAAAACTACTTTGTACAAACCTGTACATGCCATTTTCATACACAATAAGTATCCAGTACGAACCTTATTCATACTGTACGAAAAGCTAAGAAAATTTTTTGATTCCTCATGACGAAAAGATACCCCATCTTTTTGTACTATGAATGACGTCAATATGAATAAGGGATCGAACAGTTCAAAGAAAATTTGTGGTTCATTATGATGAAAAAGACCTATTCTTTTTATACTCTGGATGTCATCTGTATGAAGGTCACTTTGTATAGTATGAGTCATTGAAAAAAAAAATTTAATGATTTTCAGGACGAACTTGTGTGTATCTATTTCATACTTTAGACGTCATCTATAAGAAGGACTCTTCATATAGTATGAACAGTAGTTAGAAAATTTTCTTCCCCATGGTTAGTTCTACTTCTCATTGGAGGAAATAATTAAACAGATCGTCCCAAATGAATTGAAATCATACAATATTATTAGTTTAAAAAAATTATAAAATTTTAACACTCCCCAATATGTGTGTGTGGTTACCTAATTACAATCACACTCTTTTAGAGTCAATAAAAATGAAAAGTACATACTCTATTTATAATGAATCCTATTCTAATCTTATTTGAAGTCTAGAATAGTCTGGAGTATAATTTTCTCAAAATGTTAATAGATACAAACAATGAAAGCAATATATCCAATATATATTTTGAGAAACATAAATTAAAATAATAATATTTGGAAACATAAAAAGACAAACTTGATATGAAAAACATAGTTATGCAAATTATGTTTTAATAATCACCCCTTTTTTATGGTGGCAAAATAATTATTGTTTGAGTTAACATTTAAATCCTAAATTTCTCCTTAGCTCCCCCTAAATGAATGAACATAATTGAATATAGGGATTCCCATGAAAATCAAAGAACTCTAAACTTTTTCTTTTTCTTAAAAAAAATCAAATAACTCTAAATTATTTTTATTAAAAAAAAAGACAGTAGAATACAAAAAATAACAAAAATCAAGTAAATAATAAAAATGCATAAAAACACAAAAACATCAAGCAACTAATAAAAACACACAAAAATAAACAATATCACATAAACACAAAAACAAATAATACTATTACTCCCCCTTTTGACAACAAAAAAAGAAAAAGTAGAAATTGAAATGAAAGATGTCAAGCGATAAACCAAAAGAATTGACCTTGAAAATTATTTTAAAATAATTATAATAACACTATTAATTTCATAAGACTAAAAAGAAAAATTCAAAATTTTAAAAAGTTAATCAAGGTCATGATTCATCCTAGACAAATTAAATAAAGATGATTATTGCAAAAATGTTAAAATGAAGGTTATTTAACTTCAATTTCAATATAGAGTATAATTGTGAATTAGACTGATTTGAATTAGAGATTAAAGGATAGTGGAAAGAACATAATAAATAAAAATTTCAATTGGTAACATTGTGCTTATTTTTAAATATTTGTGGCACACTTTGTGCATCTTTTTTTATTTGGGCTAATTTTGTACCTCTTTTTACTTTACAAACCATTGCCTAATTTTTTATTTTTGCACATATTATGCATTTCTTTTGATATACTTTTTTTGAGTCTTTCTAAAATCAATAATCTATAATCAAACTTCTCAAATAACAAAAATATGTGTATTGAGAAAAAATATAAAAAATAATAAGACATCAATATTGCAATAATGATATTCAAATTATGTTTGCCTTAAAAGAACATTAAATTGATCTTTATATTTAAATCCAACTATAACTTAATTTAAAATATTTGAAAAATTAGATCTCGTAATAAAATTAATTTTGTAATAAAAATTAATTTATAATATATTTTAGATCAATTATAAAAAGATTTTTCACATATGCATACTAACATTTCAAATAGAGAGAAACAAACACAAGTGCCCAAAACATGACATTTTTTATTTATATCAAAAAGATTAGATACATTAATACATTGATATCAATTTAAAAACAAAAACATAAAATCATCACATAAATATCACAACACCAAACAACCACTACAAATAAGAAATAGAAAGCATCATCATATCTCTAGCAAAGGTCGGGTAGATGCAATAATAAAATTGTACATCTAAAACTCAGAGGGGCCCTGGTCTGGAGGAGTTTGGGTGAACACTGTAAAATAGCTATTCATCATAAATAAATTTGTATTTATCGTGTCAAACTAACCGCAGATCCTCCCTATGTTCTCCTGGTATCTCGCATCCTGTTGATTTAAATGAGTCTCAATTTAATTAAAATGTTTATCAAAGTGAGTCTCTAACCGATCAAAATGCTGGACCATCTCCTAAAAGTAGTGTTGATCGGGTCCAGGTGCAGGAGCACCCCTTTCTTCTTTAGAGTCACTACTTAAACTCTAATCTCTCCCAAAAAAGATTGAAATGAAGCATCAGTGAAAAAGATAGGAAATTATGTGGGAGGATCAGGAAGAAGTATGTGGTACTTCATATCTAATATGTATGCTACTAAGTTTCCTATAGCAGTATTTTTTCTCTAATGATGAGGAAGCCCAATTTTAGAAATATTATAAATGTAATAAAAAATTATTTGGGACTCATTAAAGGGTTTTCCAATCATAATCAGGTATGCAATACTGGATATAAGAGGAGTCATATTTTTATGGCCACTAGCCTTAGGAATAATTGAGGTTCTTAAGACAAAGTGTAGACTCATGCTAAATGGCATACTTAAGAGACACCTACAAGAGTTTTATTAATTTTTGTCTAGCCATAATCATATTTAGAAGTCAAAGTGTGAGCTTGAGTGCCATGAATTCTCAATTAAAGAATATTCCCTAAGTCTTCTTTTATGATGTCAACTCATTATTTTTGAATAAAAGAACTTATCCTATTCTGGTCCTCATTAAACCTCTTGTTTGCTTAGAAATATGGAAAGGTCTCCTTTTGGTGGGCATAGATCAAAGTGAGAACGAAAGAGAACTGGGTTGATGTAAAAAGAGCCATAACAGAAAAGTGAATATCATCCGGGATAAGGAGTCTAGAGGGAGTGATTTTGGCGGCAATATACTTAAAAACGCATCCTCATCATCCTTTGAAGAAAGTTGTCATATCCACCACTCCTAGATGAAGAACCCTTAGAAACACGAGAACGCCTGCTTAAGCTAGCCATTCCTAAGATGATGGCACTAGAAGGTTTTAAAGTGAAAATAAAAGTGAACGAAAATCATTTATAAAAAATGTTATGTATATAGAAAAATTACCTATCATACAGTATGAAATTGAGTTCGTACATATGATCCTGAGATCGCATAGGATGAAATTAATTTCGTATGTATGAATGGAAATGGTTAAAAATGAAATGACTTTTCCTAAAATGTCGTTTATGAGGCATCCTTTCATACATAATTTTTTACTAAGCATTCGTAAGGACGATCATAATATTAAAGATCATTTTAAAGGTGGTTAGGTTTATCCCTCACAGAAACTAACTAGTTTTTACAAATGAAAGATAATTTCATACATATGATTAGTAATAATAACTGATCGTAACCGATAAACCATCCCCATGCATACAAATGAATATGTACATATCATACAATATGATAACATCATCGTACAATACAAAATCTATGAAAAACTTAAATTTGCATGTTCAACTCAAAATCCAATCATAGAAATACTACAGAATTCATACATCACAAAAATATTTCATACCATACGAACAAAACACTTAGAAAACAAAGAATGAAAACTAGAAAAACTTCTCAAAATCCATCATCCTTCGACAAGTGACATATGTCTAAACCAAAAACTCAAAAATTAAAACCAAAATAAAAATAAACACTCACAAACAAAAAAACTAAAACAGACACACACAAAAAACATATTAAGTTTGCAAAAAAATTTATCTAAGCCTTAAGATCAATAACACCTAACCTCGTTCTTGAGGGCTAAATGTGTCAAGTGATACCTTATGTCTATATATTTGGTTCTTGAATGTTGGATATCATTCATTGAAATGTAAATGGCACTAGTGTTAACATAATAAATTGGAATTATGTCTATTATAAATCCTAAATCAATCACTATTATTTCAATCAAAGTACTTGTGTTACACAACTTCCTAAGGCATTGTATTCAACTTCAATAATAGATACGACTACAGAATTTTCTTTCCTAGTTGACCTAGAAACTAAAAAATTTCTTATGAATTAATAAGTTCTAGATGTACTCTTTTGATCGACCATACAACATGCAAAGTATGAATCATAATATCTAATAATTTTAAATGAAGAGCTATACTTAGTATACCAAATCCCTAAGTTTTTAGTTCCAAAAGATATCTTAAAATCCTTTTCACTGTTGTCAAATGCAATTCTTTTGGATCAAAATGAAATCTAACACATAAATATATATTAAACATTATATCTGGTCTTCTAGCTATTAAATAAAGAAAGGATCCAATTAACCTCTAAATTTCTTTAGATTGATAGATTTTTCCTTTGGGTCCTTATCTAACTGAACCGAGGAACTCATTGGTGTAGTTAAAGATTTAGCATTATCCATTTTATATTTCTTGAGGATGTCCTTAATATATTTTGACTGATTAAGAAAAGTTTTCTCTTCATTTTACTTAATGCTAAAACTTAGAAAGTAACTTAAATCTACTATTAAACTCATCTCAAATTAACTACTTTTTTTTTTTGAAAAACCATCACAAAGATTTTTATTTGTTGATCCAAAATTGATATAATCAACATATATTTGAATAATGAGTATATCATGTTCTAATTTCTTCAAAAAGAGAGTGGTATCCATAATTCTTTTTACAAAGATATTTTTGATAGAAAAGTGCTTAACCTCTCATCCCAAGCCTTAGGTATATATTTTAATCCATATAATGCCTTTTTAAATTTAAAAATATGATTAGGAAATTTAGAATTTTTAAAACCTAGAGGTTGCTCAAGATAAACATCCTCTTGTATCACCCCATTCAAAAAGACACTCTTAACATTCATGTGAAACAATTTAAATCCTTTAAAACAGACAAAGGTTAACAAAATTCTAATTTCTTAAAGTCTTGCTAGAGGGGAAAAATCTCTTTAAAATCAATGCCTTCAATTTGATTATACTTCTTAGTCACCAATCTAACCTTATTTCTAATCACAACTCCTAAAATAATTTCACAACCTAGTTTTCTTTGAATTCAAGTTGAAAAGATTCTAAATTCCTCAAATGATTCACTCTTATGAAATAAAAATTTAACCCAAGTGAATCTAAAAAAATAATCCATAATCATAAATCCAAACACCTTTCCTCCTAGACTTATAATGCTAATAGGTCCAAAAAGATCCATATGAATAATCTCCAATGGTTTACTAGTTCTAAGATCCTTAATGGAATGAAAGGAGGACTTCATCTATTTTCCTAATTGACATGAATCACACAGGTGATCATTAGTAAAGTATAGTTTAGGTATTCCTCTAATAAGTTCATTTTGTATAAATTTTCTAAGATTTTTCATGCTAGCGTGACAAAGCCTCCTATTTCATAATCATGATTCATCAAAAATTATTTTTAATAAAAAGCATTAGGAGATTTAATACAATTTAAATATAGCAATGCACATTATTTACCCTAGTTACTTATAATACATAATTTCTATTATGGCTTAAAATACAGCTAGTGGAAAAAAATTTAAGACTATAGCCTTTATCACATAGCTGACTAATACTCAAAAGATTATACTTTAAGACTTCTATAAGTAAAACATTTTTAATCAAAAGATTATTTGAGTTTTTGATTATACCTGTACCTACCACTTTCCTAGTAGTATTATCTCCCAGTGTAACCTTATCTCCATTACTGGCTTTGAGTGATATAAATTGTATAGTGTCTCCAGTCATATACTTCGAACATCTACTATCCAGGTACCAAATTCTCTAACGTAGTCTTATATGAGAGTGCTATAAAATAATCAAACATTAGATTAGTGAACCAAAAAAAGATTGGGTTTACATGTTGATAAAATTAATATAGATACATATATGATATGACTTATTTTATGCATCTTTGGTCTCCACATTAGATAAGATTTTCTATGAATAATGCAAGTATGAGATATGTGACCAATCATGCCACAAGAAAAGCATTTCATTCGAGAAAAAGGGTTTTTCAATTTTTGTGAAATAAATTATATTTTCATAGGTTTTAAAATTTTAAGCTTCAATTCAGGATTACAAAAATTTTCAAGAGTTGGTGGAATCTTGTTGTCTTCAAGAGCTTTCACTTTTTCTATGAGATCTGAGTTTTTTTTTTTAAATTAACATTATTAAATTTTAATTCATGTTCTCTACTATTAAATTAATCCATAAAAGTTTTAAAATCTTTTTTTAAGTTAAATATGGGATTATTTAAGTAGTTCATGCTGTTTGTTCAATTCATCAAACTCATCTAAAAGTTTTATGTGGTTGCTATTAATTTGTGTCTAATATTTCCTAAGGATTTCATGCTCTTTCTATAGTTTAAAAAAATTTAAGTTTAATCTAGCATGCATCTTTTTAAGTTTCCTTTATGGTATATGAATTCTTTTAGAAACTTTAACTAATTCATCATTACTAAAGTCACATACCTCCGCTTGATCTGACTGATCAAACTTATCAACCATTAAGTATAGCTTAGTGACTTCTTCTTCCTTTTCTATTTCTGATGAATCCGAAGCAAAGTCTACCTAAAAAGCTCATTGAAATATCTTCTTTCCCTTACTCACATTTATTTTCTCCTCCTCCTCTTTACTTCGAGTGGCTTTAAGATTAGGACAATTCATTTGGATATGTCCAGACTTCTTGCATTCATAGCAAATAATAGCATCAGAAATCTTAACATTTTTATAGAACTTACCTTTATTCTATTGATGGCATCTCCTTTTCTTCCTTTTAAAAAAAATTAAATTGTCTTATCATTAAGGTAATGTCATCCTCATTCTCAGTTTATGACTAATCACTCTCTGAGTCATCCACTTTTAAATCTATGTTATTCTCCTTTCACTTTTCTCCTGCATCAATCTCTCTTTGAGTCAATCCTTGCCCGTAAGCAATTAGTGATCCAAGAAGATTATCAATAGAGTACACATTTAAATCCCTAGACTCAGTAATAGAAATTATTTTAGTATCATGAGTAGTAGGCAAGCAACAAAGTATTTTATTAACTTTTTTAACATTCGTTAGTTCTCTATCTAATGCATGTAAGGAAGTGACTAATTAAGTGAAATGTGTATACATGTTAGATATAGATTCATTTGGTTTCATACTAAATAGTTCATAATCATGTAAAAAATATTTAGTCTAGATTATTTTACTTTATTAGTCAAATCGTATGTAATACAAAATCTATCCCAAATTTCTTTTCCACTTTTGTAAGTAGAAACATGCATATAGTCTTCAGATTTAAGAGCATAAAAGAAGCTATTAAAGAAATTTTCATTTCATTATGCTAATTATTATTCTTCTATAGTCCAGTCAATAAAGGGTGTTTCAATTCTAATAACATATATAAGTCTAGCTAGTCTAGTGTACCCATCCTGAATTTAAATCTACATGCGATAATCAAGCAATTGAAGAAAAGTAAATATTTGTATTTTCTAAAAATAAAAAAGAACACTATCAAATAATGGGGATCGAGATATCAAATACCCTTCAGGTATATTACAATTTTCAAAATTAGTCATAATCATTTTCAAAAAGTAATCTAAACTTTAAATTTTGAAACAAATCTTTGATACCACTTGAAATGTCCATATAGATTGTTAAACCTACATAATTGTCACATGTCTATCCAAGAGGGCGGGGGGGGGGGGGGGGGGGGTGAATTAGTTATTTAAAAAAAAACTCTTAGAATTTTTATTGAAAACCATTTTAGATTTTATGCAAAGAAAAAATTTTTAACCACAAAAATTAAAATACTGGAAAATAAAAAATGTGGAAATAAAAAGAAAATATAGATTTATAATGGTTCGATCATATAAGACCTACATCCACTCCCTGAAGAATCCCTCTTCAAGTATTATACTATTACCAAAGTATCTCTCATTTTAACCCAAAAGCGAGATGGAGAAGCCTTTATAATTTTCCTCTTTTCCACCAATCCCTGATGCGGTAGAGTATCATCATCCTTTTATAATCTCTAAGTGTTGTTAGAGTATCGTTTTCCATTCACACCCTCTAAGTGTTGACAGAGTACCATCATTTTTTCACACCCTCTAAGTATCAGCAAAGTATTGAATCTTCTTTAAAGATCTTCTCTTGAGCAACTAAAAAGAAGAAAGGAAGAAAGTGACACAAACACAAAAGAAAATCTTATATTTTAGTAACATTGTGAACCCTTCACACTCCACTTCCAAGAACTCTCTCTCAAACACTCTTCTAGAGCACACTTTCACTTTCTCTCAAAGAAATCTCAAAGACTAGATTTTCTCAAGTTAGTTTCTAATGACCTTTTGCATTAAAAACTTGAAAAACCATCTAAAAATTGAAAAATTATAATTTTGAGCCTATATATCATATAATACGATTGTCATTCATACGTACGAATAGTTCAAAAATTACTTTGTACAAACCTGTATAAACTATTTTCATACATAATAATCATTAAGTACAAACCATATTTATACTGTACGAACAATTAAGAAAATTTTCTAATTCAAAAGTACATATGATATGAAAAATATTGTTATATAAACTAAGTTGAAATAAGGGCTGACTTTTCTCTGGAGGCTTTTGTGTTTGTTTCCCACTGCAGCCCATATTATGATAGTGGATGTGACATTTTTTTTCCTTATTTTGTTTTGGTTTTTTTGAACTGTTGTTGGTCATTTTTTGTGGCTTTATACACTTTAGCTAAGGTTTATGTGAATATGGGCTTGAGCTGTGATTGCACCAGTTATTTTGCTAATGGATTTCCAAATTATTACTCTCCTACCTTCATGTGCTATCGTCATACTTGGTTTTGGCTATATTGTTTGGCTCTAGGTATCTATGGATTTTTGTTAGGGTTTTGGGAAATATTGGTTATGTTCTAGGTTTCACCTATTGTGGGGATGTTGGTTTACTTTTGGTTGTCTTGTGTGGTCTTTGGAGCCTTTCTTATTTTCTAAGTAATTTGATTTTGGTTGATGGTTTGGGGCCCTATTTTGGGCTGGTTATTACTGTTGTCTTAGGGCCCTTGTACAATTTCTTGGTGAGCCTGGATTGCTGCAGTTCGGAGCTATTTAGTATAGAATTTTTGTTTGAGCTTGGTGGTAGGATGGAGTGGCATGTGGATTACCCAAGTGATGATTGATGGTTTCAATTTATCTTGATCTCTCTCAGCATGTATCTTTACTTGGGTTTTATGTGGTGGAATGGTTTGGATTTCCTTATTAATTCTCATGGTTTGACAAATTTTTATTTTTTTTCTGCTTCTGTATCTTATGCATTGGGGTAATCCTATCCTGGATCATTATTTTAGAGTTCTTAACAATTTTATTAATATAGGGTGGGAGAATTTTTTCCTCATCTGTGGGTAGTTTTTTTTATGGGAAGTGCTTTATTGGTAATATCTCTTCTTATTCTCTTGCTTTAAATTTAGACAATTTCCTTTTATATTTCTATACTTTTTTGTGCTTTAGTTTTTTTATTTTGCAGCCACTTTGATTCTCAGGTGGATTTGCTTATGGCTGTGCTAAAGATTTATCACAGAAAGATTGTGCTTCATTTTTTCTATATGTATCTTTCTTTTTTGGATGCTTGTTTATATAATTATTAGCATGTTACTAGGATTTCTTATATTTAGGCTTAGTGGGGACTATTGATTCATAGTTTTCTTTTGATTTGTTTTGTAGCTCATTCTACCCTTAGAAAGCTGAGGCTCCCCTTTAAAGACAATGTAATTGCTTTTTTTATTTAATGTGTAGGTCCCTCTATGGGATTTAACCAAAAAAAAAGAGCAAGTTCTCCAACTCATTAATTAATAAGGCAATTTCCTCAATGCAAGCTAATTTGCTTATAGTTTCTATGTTTCTATTTAGTTTAAAACCAGATCTTTTGAAAGAACAGCTTCTAAGAAAGGACTTATAGTAAACACTAAGATAAACTTGTCTTATTAAACATTGATTGAGACTTATCCTTAAATAGTTATTGTTCACAAAACTTAGGCACCATACGTATAGTGTTTTTTTCTAAACTTCAGTTATAGGCGTATTATTGTCATTTGGGGCATGAGAGGCCATTCATTCACCAAAACTATTCACTTGTTGAAGTGAATTTATGAACAGATGCCGAAGTAATTAGCTTGCACTTATGAGGACTTTCTAAGAAAATATATTAAATTAAAACCGACTTTAATATGAAACTCAATGGAAGTTACCTATTACTTGGTATATATAAGCTAGCTACATTTATTTATAATTGCATCTTTCTATGAAAACTTATTTTTAGTACTTTATTTTAGTCATTCACGTAGAGCTAAAATTTGAACAAATAGAATAAATTTGAGTTCATGGATGAGCTCGGCACATTCTGACAGATTCGTATTACATTAATGTTGCATGAGCTAGAGCTTCTTTCCTTAATTCATCTTTTAATCGCTCTTCTTTATTCAAATAATGTCCAATATTAATTTAGGTGGAGGTTTAAATCCAACATATCAAAAGGAAATGAAAATGTAGAAGATATCAAGGAGAATAAGCCAACTCATGTACACCTTAGCAAATGTGAAAAATTCAATAAGTCAAAAATGAAGACTTTTCAATCACTGAATAATTTAATCATATGGAAACTCATTTGTAAGAATGATTTAATGAAATATCAATAAATTTTCTTGAATCACTTACTCCTCATTTGATTTTTCTCGAGATCAAAGATATATTGATTACCTTAGTCATTGACATTGGCTAAGTCTTAGGACTCTCAAGTCAACTCTAATGATCAATCAAACTTATCTCCCTATTGAAAGTACTATTGACTAACACTTTTTCTTCATTCCTTGAAGAACTATCATCAACCTAGGAACCATTTTCTATTGAAATCTTCATGGCCTAGCCTCCTCCTGAGTTTAAAAGTTACTTGTTGAATCTTATAAAAGGAAATCAAACCAAGTGGATCATGTTACTTACATTGAGTAACTTCTCTCCTCAATATTAAAGCTCCACCCAAGTGCTTGGTATACATCATTTCTTTCAACTATATGTCATTAAAATGGTTCTCACATCTTCTCTCTATTTACTCCTAATTCAAGTGACAATGTATGGAATGTTTAGGAATATATCAAACCATTAAATTTTCATTTTTTCACAATTAAATTATTGTTTAATGATTGAAATAATTCTAGATTTTCTTTATTTATATTTTATGATCATATAATTTTATTACTCCCTCTGACTCTCCTCTAAAAAATGCGGTCTTAATCAAACCTTTTATTTCTTTAAACTTGAATCCCTACTTGTTACATCCTGGAACATTCACGGTGGTAGAAAGAATAGAGTTTATTGTTCAAGCTTTGTACGAAGATTCAACATACATACAGATAAGAGAGAAGGGTATAAGAGTTATAAGAGTCACTATAATTTTTATGTGGAAAACCCTAGAAATGAGAATAATTATTGGGTTTGGCCCTATTAGAATGATTATATTAGTGTTAGTTGCAACTTGGATTTAAAGACTATATTTTTATATATCATTTGAGTTTTTAATGATACCAAAATATTATTGTTGTCATTACTATTTTTTCTAACATATATAGGATATATTATTTTTTTGTTGTTTGTGTGTACTAACATTTAGGAGAAATTGAAGTCCAAACTGTTGAAGACTTCAAGATAGACTAGATTAGGGTTTCTTGTAATGGAGTTCATAATTTTTCTAATTTTCATGAGTATGAGAGAGTGCGATTGTAATCACACACATTGGGGGAGTGAGTCAAATCTTTAATTTTTAAAACTAACTGTATTGTACAATTTTAAATTGTACTGTATGATTTGTTATGATAGTTCGTCCATAATGAAGTTAAGCAAATCATGCCTGGGAAAATTTTGTACTGTTAATACTGCATGATAATGTTTTCGTACATGTGACTCATACAGTATGAAATGGGTACGTATAAATTCATCCCAAATAAACTCACTATTTTTTGACTTGATGATACTGTACGAAGTGGGGCTTATACAGACAACTCCTAGAGTACAAAATGGGTGCATACTAGCTTGTCCCAAATGATCTCTTCAGATTTTGAACTGATCATACTATATGATTTTAAGTTTGTACAGATGACACATAGTGTACAAAATGGGATCATTCATATTCATACAAAATGAAGCATGATTTGTTTAAACTATTCATATTATATGATATATGGTTTGTATAGATGATTCACATTATACAAATTGGATTCGTACTAAGTCATATCGAATATATTTGTTCAATTTTGAGCTATTCGTACTATATAATGTTAGTTCATGCAGATAATTGATAGAGTACAAAATCATGTTTGTACCAGATTATACATGGATTTTTGAACTATTTATACATACGAAGTATGATCTAAAGACATTCAACTTGAAAATTTTTATTTTCTAGAGAGTTTTTCTTATCTTTCATATATAAGGGTCCTAAAAATTGTCTCCACTAATCTTCTAGAGTTATTGTTGCATATTTCTTTCAAGAGTGAAAAGGAAAGTGTTTGATAGAGTATTTTAGGAGTGAAGAATGAGAGATATTTTTTAGAGGAATTTATGAGGGGATTCACAAGGTTACTCAAAAGTAAGGATCTCTTATTTATTCTTCAAGGCACTCCCTACTTTATTAAAGACTTTTGAGAGAAGACTTTCAAAGAAGATTATGGCACTCTACCATCACCAGTAGGGTGAAACATAATATTGGTACTCTACCATCATAAGGAGGGTAAAAAAGGATGTTGGTACTCTACTATCACCAGGAGGGTGAGAAAGAATGTTGGTACTCTGACTTCAACAGGAGGGTAAAAAAGGATGTTGGTACTCTGTCATCACAAGTAGGTGAGAAAAGACATCGATACTTTGCATACAAGGTTTGTGGAAGAGAGGTTGTTGTAAGGGCTTCTATACCTTACTGTGGGAGCAAAAGGAGAGTCACTTTGATTTAGTGCAATACCTGAAGAAGGAGTCTTTAGGGAGTAAATGTAGTTCTAGTTGGACTGAACCACTATAAAATTTGGTGTACATCTATGTTTTACTTTTTACTGTATTTTTATTTTCTACACTTTTATTTTTCTATGATGGAAAATTATTTTGTAAGAATCTATCATTATGTTAAATATATTAAATTTGTTTTCTAAATTTCCAAAATAATTTTTTAAATTACCAATTCACCCCCCCCCCCCCCCTCTTGGTTAGCCTTGGGATAGCTCTGTTAAGTATAACAACCTACTTGAATTTTCAAGTGGTATCAAAGCCTATTTTCAAAAAATTACGATTTAGATAACATTTTGAAAATGATCATGGAGCCTTTTGAAAATTGTAGCACTCCTAAATAAAATTCAATTACTAGACCATCGTTGTTTGATAATATTTCTTTTATCTTTTAGAAAATTCATATATCTACTTTTCTTCAATCACTTAATTATTGGAGAATTTTATTATAGGAAGGTTACACTATACCCACGAGACTTATGATGGCATTAGGACTAAAATGTTGTTTATTGATTTGATATTAGAGGAAAAAGAACTAACTAGCTTATTTAAATGCTAAATATTTAAACTATTTTTTCTTTGTCATGAAATCTGAGGAATATATGCATGTTTCAACCTAGAAAACTGGAAAAGAAATTTGAGATAGACTTTTTATAGCACATGAAGGAACAAATTAGGTGAAATAATATAGATTAAATATTCTATTACACGACTATGAACTTTTTGTTGAAACTTGTTGAATATGAAATAGGTTATTAGATTAAGCTTATGTGCCAAAGGCTAACCAAGAGGGGGGGGTGAATTGGTAATTAAAAAAAAAAAACTTAACCTTTTTTTGGAATTTAAAAATTCGAAACCATTTTAGTAAATTGAGTAGGTTGGTTTTAAAATTTATTAAAAATAAATTTTCAACCACAGAAAAATAAAATGTAGAAATTAAAGCAGCTGAAATAAAAAGACAGATTTATAGTGGTTCGGTCAAACATGACCTACATGCACTCCCTGAAGTCTCCCACTTCAGGTATTGCACTATTACCATAAGTGTCTCTCCTTTTGCTCCCACAGTAAGGTGGAGAAGCCTTCAGAAAACTCCCTTCCACCACTACCCGTTGCGACAGAGAACCGTCATCCTTTTACACCCTCTAAGTGTCGGCAGAGATATGTGGTTGTTCACACTCTCCAAGTGTAGACAAAGAACCTTCATCCGTTCACACCCTCCAAGTGTAGGCAAAGAACCTTCGGCTATTCACACTCTCCAAATCTAAGTAGAGAACCCTCGGTTGTTCACACTCCTCGAGTGTCGGTAGAGAACTGGATCTTCTTGAAAGATCTTCACACTAGAAATTTAGAAGGACAAGAGAAAAGAGTGAAGTAAACATAAACTAAATACAAAGATCCTTACCCTTGAGTAACCAAGTGAACCCTTCATGCTCTAATGGAAGAAATCTCCTTCAAACACTCTCTCTGATGTCTCCTTCAATTTTCTTTTACCATTCACAAAGACCAAGTGAAAAAAAGATTAAATAAGTGTCTTAAGTGGACCTTATACAGAAAAGACACGAAAAACTATCCAAAAAATTGTATTTTTTTAAATTTGACAGTCCACGATCATACCGTACAATCGAATTTCATACGTATGAATAGTTCAAAAATTATTATGTACGAACTCATTGTGAATAGGAACTATATTCGTACCCGATCATCATCTGTAGAAAATATATTCTTCTGGTATGAATAGAAATTTTAAAGTACTTATGTACGAACATCTGGATGAAAACTCAACAAAGCCCATTATCCCGGTACAATCAAAAAATATCATCCGTATGAATAGTTTTAGAGGATAAAACAGAGAAGATCATCCCTATACGAACGAAAAATATCATCCGTTCGATCTTCACATTCATAAAAAATAGAGAAGATCGTCCCGGTACGAATGAAAAATATCATCTGTATTATCTTCACATTCATCAAAAAAATAGAGAAGATCATCCTGGTATGAACGAAAAATATCGTTCATAGGATCTTCATATTCATCAAAAATAGAGAAGATCATCCTGGTATGAATGTAAAATATTATTCGTACTAACTTCATATTTGGTAAAAACAGAGAAGATCATCCTGGTACAAAAGTAAAATATCGTCCATACGATCTATACTTAGAATTTGTTTCCATTTTCTATTTGTTCCATTGCTCATTGGGAAAAATAACTAACCAGATCGTCCCATACAAAATTGTATCATACCATACATTCAATTTAAAAATTGAAAATTTAAAAACTCTCCCCAGTGTGTATCTTCTCAGTTACTCAATTGCAATCTCACTCTCTCAGACTCAATAAAATGAAAAATACATACTTCAATTTACAAAACATTCTAAGCTGATCTTGATTTGAAGTCTTCAACAATCTGGAGTATGATTTTCCTGAAATGTTAGTACACACAAGAGCAAAAATAATGCTTCCAAAATATTTTAGGAGAAATAATAATCAAAATAATAATATTTAGAATCATATAAAACATTCAAGTTGTAAGAATATCCAACATGCAAAACTAAGTACCAATATTTTAATAATCTTCACCTTTTTTATGATGGAAAAATAATTATTATTTTAGTATAATTGAAAATCTTAAATTTCTCCTTAACTTCCCCTGAATGAATAAGCATGTGAATATAAGGAGATTTCTATTATGAACAGTTTAAAAATTTTTAAATTTTTAAGTTTTTATCACACAAAGCACAAACAATGTTTCTCCCCTAAACACAAACAAAAAAAAAATACAAAAACACACAAAAGTTCAAATAATATTTCTCCCCCTTTTTGACAACAGCAAAAAGAGAAGAAGAAAAAGATAACATAAATGTAAGAAGTCATATGATAAGCCTTTGATAATTGATCCTGAAAGAGATGGAGTTATAATTGAAATAACAAGATTAATGTTCAATAAAGAAAAATAGAGATTCATATCATTTAAATTAAGATATAATAAAGACAAGATAAATATATCAAGGTCATGAATCAATCTAGACAATTGGATAAGAAATATTATTGCAAAAGTGATGAAATGAAAATTAATGTAAGTCAATTTCCAATACAAAATATAATTCAACATTAGATTGATTTGAAATTAAATATTAAAAGATAGAGAAAGAACATATACTTGTGGCGACATTGCGCATCTTTTCAATATTTGTGGCATACTTTGTGAATCTTTTTATATTTGGGTTAATTTTGAGGCTCTTTTCATACTGCGAACTATTGCACATTCTTTCAATTTTTGTACACTTATACATTTTTTAATTTTTCAAATTAATCTTTCCAAAATCAATAATCTAAAAGCTCAAATTTTTCTAAGTAAAAAAATAATTATATTGAAAAGAGAAATAAACAATAATAAGACATCAAGATTGCAATAATAATATTAAAAATTTTGTATGCCTTAAAAAGAATATGAGATTGATATTCTTAACTTGATCGATTTATAAGCTAACTTACATTTATAAAAAAATTAGATTTTCTAATGAAGTTAATTTTTGTATTGTTTGTCAAATTTTACCACTTTAAAATCAATTAAGTTAGGATTATCATATAGGCAAATAAACATTTCAACCAACAAATAAAATCAAGTAAATAAAAATAGGACATGTTTTATTGATATAAAAATAAAGGATAATACATTGGAGCTCTATTGATATCAATTCACAGTAGATCTTTTAAAACATAAAAAGTAAAACTAAAAATAGTCACAAAAACTACCAAAGTCATCACATCAAATCCCAAGTGCTAGAAAAGGAAATCACAAAAAGAAATACATTTTTCATTCTAAGGTGCCCTTATCTAGAGGAGGTGGCTGGTTTAAGAGATTAAAATAGCTATTTATCATAGCATTGTTAGTGTTGACCAAGTCAAGCTGACCTCAGATCCAGCCCATATCCTATTGATATTGATAATCCTGCTGTTGTAGATGAGTCATAATTTGATCAAAGCATCTCTCAAGATGAGCAAAGCACTAGACCATGACCTGAAAGGTTGGTCCTTGAGCAGGCTCAGGTGTAGGTGCAGGTGCTCCCCCTTCTTCCTCAGAATCCTCATCTCTACCTCCTCTCCCAAACATTGCTTAGAATGAAGCATCAATAAAATAGGTATGAGTTTCCAGATAAGTATCAGGGTGGACTAGGTCATACTTCTTCTCAAGTACTTATGTCACAAGGTGTCCTAAGGTTATGTTTTTTTTTTTCTCTTATGGGAGACATAAATCCCATGAATATAGTCAAGGATGAGTTGGATTTCATCTATAGGTTGACCTGTCATAATAAGATAGGTTACAGTGGAAAGAAGAGGTTTGATATTGATACGATCACCAGCTTTAGGAATTATAGTAGTTCTAAGAACGTGCTGGATGATCCGGGCATCTTAGTACAAAGTTGACACCATAGGCAAATGGCATACTTGTCTAATTCCTCTAATCACTTGATTTATTGCGTCCAATCATAGTTTGAAGCTTAAGTCAAGGTGTGGACTCTTACTCCTTCAGTTCTTAAATTTAAAAATATCCTCATATCTTCCGTAGTTATTTCAACTCTTTTCTTCAGAACATAACTCGTAATCTTAGTTTGATCAGTGCTAAAATTCATATTGGCAAGAAAATAATTGAAGATTTCCTTGTTGTAAGAGTGAATCAGAGTGAGGATAAATGCGAATTGGGTAGAGGCAGAAAGTGGCATTACTTGATAGATAATATTTTCTTGCAAAAGAACTCTAGAAGAAGTGATTTTTGTTGAGACAAACCTAGGAAAAGATTCTTCGCTTATTTTGGATAGGAAATTTTCTTCGGCATTCCTAGAGGAAGGACCCTTAGTCAGTTCCTTAGCAAGTCTACCCCTATTGCTTGAGCTTTCCATTGAAGGATTTGGAAAGTTGAGAGGGTTTAAAAAGACTTTTGAAATGTATTAAAGCAGAGTTTTGAAGCCTTCTATTTAAAGAAAAATGATCTTTTATATGTACGAAAATGGCTTCGTACCATACGATGCTTGAAGTTGTACGAACAAAATAAAATTTAATATGTATGAATGAATGCGTCCAAAACAGAAGGACTTTTTGTAACCATGCAAGTTATGAGGCATCCTTTAATAAAAACTTTTTGACCAAACGATCGTACAGACAAACAGGTGTTCGTCTTGGAAAATCAGTTATTTAAGATTATTTTTAGGATGATTTGAATCATCCCCCACTCAGAATGACACGTGTTCATATGTACGAACATAAGGTTCATACGTATGATAAGAAATTATAACTGCTCCTATCCACATAATTGTCAACATGCATACATACGAATGAATACACATCATCCAGAAGATCTGTGGATTGTATAGACAAACTGTAATGGAAACTGAAAAACTGTACGCATTCTGTTCTACCCAACAATCGATTCACTACAAAATTTGTCCAGTATGAATTGAATTTCGTACAGTATAAATAGAACACTTAGAAAACTCTATTCGATCAATCAAAAACATAAATTTCAATATAAAAATATTTTGAAAGCACATAAAATAGAAAGATAAAAATTACAAAAGCAAATACACACATAAAATAACAAAATAGAAAAACACAAATAAATTATAAAAACAAAACACACTCACAAAAATATATATCAAGGTTGTAGAAACTGTAATTAAGCATTTAGATCAATCACACCAAGCCTTGTTCTTAATATACTAAAAGTATCAAAGACTAGTACTTTTATAAAAATATCTACATGTTCATTTTCAGTTGAAACATATTGAGTTTAATTTCTCCTTTGGATACATGATCCCTTATGAAATGATGTGTGATGTCAATATATTTGGTTCTTGAATGTTGAGTAGGATTTTTTGAAATGCAAATGGCACTAGTGTTATCACAATAAATGGAAATTGTGTTTATTATTTATCCTAAATCAATCAACTATTATTTCAACCAAAGTAATTAAGCCACACAACTTCCTAAGGTAATGTATTTAGCTTCCGTAGTAGATAGAGCTATGGAATTCTATTTTCTACTTTACCAAGAGACTAAAGAATTTCCAATAAATTGGTAAGATCTAAAAGTATTCTTTCTATCAACCCCTATAAAGTCAGAATCTAAATATCTAATTATTTCAAATAAAGAGCTAAACTTAGGGTACCAAATCCCTAAGTTTTGAGTTCCCAAGAGAAATCTCAAAAAAATTTTCACTGTTATCAAATGTGATTCTTTTGGATCTGATTAAAATCTATTACACAAATAAATAATAAACATAATATCGGGTCTGCTATCAGTCAAGTGAAGAAAAGATCAAATAATTCATCTAAATTTCTTTTGAACAACAGATTTTTCCCTTTGGGTCATTATCCAACTGAACTGAGGAACTCATAGGTGTACTAACAGGTTTAGCATTATCCATTTCATACTTTTTGAGGATATTCTTAACATACTTTAACTGACTAAGAAATATACCCTCCTCAATTTGCTTAATACTAAAACTTAAAAAGTAGCTCAAATCTCTCATTATGCTTATCTCAAATTCACTACTTTTTTATTTTAGAAAAATCATCATAAAAATTATTACTGAAAGATTCAAATATGATGTCATCAACATAAATTTGTACAATGAATATATTGTTTCCCAATTTCTTCAAAAAGAGAGTGCCGTCCACATGTCTTTTTTCGAAAGATCTCTCAAGTAGGAAGGTGCTCAACCTCTCATACCAAGCCCTAGGTTCCTGTTTTAATCCGTATGCCTTTTTGAATTTAAAAACATGATTTGGGTATTTTGAATTTTTAAAAAAAGCAAGTTATTCCATATAAACATCCTCTTAAATCATCCCATTCAAAAAGACTCATTTAACATCCATTTGATATAATTTAAATCCTCTAAAATAGGTAAAGGCTAACAAAACCCTAATTTCTTCAAGTCTAGCTACAGAGGAAAAAGTCACCTCAAAATCAATTCCTTCAATCTTATTATACCCCTTTGCCACCAATCTAGCCTTATCTCTAATGACTACTCTTGAGTCATTCATTTTGTTCTTGAATACCCACTTAGTCCTAACTACATTTTAATCATTTGGCCTTATAATTAATTTCCAAACTTTATTTCTTACAAATTAATTTAATTCTTCTAGCATTACTAAAATCTCAAATTCATCTGAAAGTACTTGATCAATATTTATGGGTTCTATCATAGAAATAAAGGCTGAATGATTGACTTCTTTGTTCAGTCCATGCCTAGTCTTAGCACCCTCACTAGGTTTACCTATAATCAATTCTTTTGGGTGGCTTTTAGAAAATCTCAAATCTCTAGGCAATGCGTTTTCTATCTCCAAATTTTCATTCAAATTTATTTTCTCAATCCTTTGGGAGTCAATTTCTATCTCATCCTCTTCAACAATTAGTTCTTCCTAAATTTTAGATTCATCAAATATAATATGTGTGGTCTCCTTAATTATCAAAGTTCTTCTATTGAATACCCTATAAGATTTTTGAACACTGGAGTATCTAAGAAAAATTCCTTCATCTTATTTTGGATCAAATTTTCCTAAGATAGATTTTTCATTGTTATGAATGTACACCTTGTATCCAAAAACATACAAATATGACAAATTAGGTGTTCTACCCATAAGTAATTCATAGGGTGTTTTATTTAAATTCAATTTGATGTTCACCGTACTTAGATTATAATATGTCGTGCTAACCACTTCAGCCCCAAAATATTTAGGAAGTAAATATTCTGCCAATATGGCTCGAGTGGCTTCTATTAATATGTTCTGTTCTTTCTTTCAACTACACCATTATGCTGAGGAGTTTTAGGTGCAGAAAAATTATAATCAATCCCTTTCTCCTTACAAAAATCCTCAAATTTCTCATTTTTAAATTCTCCACCATGATCACTTTGAATCATCAAAATCTTACATCCTAATTTTCTCTAAATCCAAGTTAAAAAATCTATAAACTCTTCAAATGATTCACTCTTATGATATAAAAATTTAACCCAAGTGAATCTAGAAAAATCGCCAGTTATAATAAATCCGTATACCTTCCCTCCTAGACTTATAGTTCCAACATGTCCAAAAAGATCCATATGCAAAATCTCTAATAGTTTACTAGTTCTAAGATCCTTATTGGACTGAAAAGAGGACTTCACTTGTTTTCCTAGTTAACAAGCATCACAAAGGTGGTCCTTAGTGTAGTCTTATTTTGGTATACATCTCACTAAGTTCTTTTGGAAAATTCTCCTTAAATTTTTCATGCTAGAGTGACAAAGTCTCATACGCCAAAGCCATGACTCATCAGAAATAAATTTTAAACAAAAAGTAGTGTGAGTTTTTATATAATTTAAATCTAGCATATAAATATTATTTATCCTCAAACCATACAAAATATCAATATCGTTAAGGCTTAATATGCAGCTAGCAAGGAAAAATTTAATGTTGTATCCTTTATCACATAGCTAGCTTCTATTCAAAAGATTATGCTTTAATCCTTCAACTAGTAGTACATTCTCTATAAAAAAGTTTTTCAAATTTCCTATCATACTTGATCCAACCTTCTTCCTTATGGTGTTATCTCGAAGTGTAACCCTTCCTCTACTTCTGCTTCGAGTGATATAAATTGCTTAGTTTCTCCAATCATATGCCTTGAGTAACTACTTTCTAGGTACCATATGCTCTAACGAGGCCTTGTATTAGAGGGTGCCTGTAAAATCATCAAATGTTAGACCTGGGAACCCAAATAAATTTGGGTTCACCTTTTGGCAAATTATAAATGTATTATTTTATGCATCTTAGATTTCCACACCAAATGAGTTTTTCTATCCAATGTACAGGTGTGTGCTATATGTCTAATCAATCCACAACTATAACATTTAACTCCAGGAAATGGATTTTTTAATCTTTTATAACTACTCTATCTATTCCTGGGTTGTATAAACTTCTAATATAAAATAGGATTAGTGAAATCTTCAAGTATTGGGGGTTTTGTATTTTCCTCAAGAGCTTTTACTTTCAACTTCAAATAAATGTTCAAATCTTCCAAAATGTTTTTATCAAACTTTAAATAATGCTCTCTACTTTCAGAATCATCCATAAATTTCTTAAATTCATTTTCCAATTCTATATAGGATGATTTCAAAATTTTATTTTCCTTGTTTAAGTTATCAAATTCATCAAATAAACTCATGTGCTTGCTATCGATTAATACATGATCTTTCCTCAGGATCTCATGTTCTTTTTGTAATTCTTGTTGTTCAAGGTTAAGGCTACCATGTATTTTCTTTTGTTTTTTATATATATCATGTATTCTCTTAGGGACTTCAAAAAGTTTGGTATAAGTTAAGTCACATACCTCTTGTTGATCAGATTGATCAAGATTATCGGCCATCAAGTATAGATTGGTGACTTCCTCTTCCTTTTCAGTCTATGAAGAGTCATAAGCTGAGTCCACCTAGAAAGCTCTTTGGAATTTCTTCTAGCCCTTCTTCACAGTCGGTTTCTCCTCTACCTTCTCCTTGCTAGTAGTGTCTTTAAGTTTTGGGCAATATGATTCCACATGTCCAAGTTTTCTACACTCATAGTGAATCATATCATTAAAAACCTTAACATTCCTATTAAACTTACCTATATTTCATTATTGTCGTCTCTTTTGCTTCCTCTTTAAAAAGCTCCTAAATTGTCTAATCATCAAAGCAATATCGTCCTCATCCTCAGGTTTAGATAGATCACTCTCCGACTCCTCCAATTTTAATGCAATGTTCTTCTCCTTTCAAGGCTCTCCTGCATCAATTTTTTGTTGACTCACTTCATGCTCGTAAGTAATTAGTGATCCAAGGAGATTATCAATAGAGTAAACATTTAAGTCTTTTGACTCTGTAATTGCAATTATCTTAGCATCATATATAGTAGGCAAAAAAATAAGTATCTTATTAATAATTTCAACATTCGTTAATTCCCTACCTAATGCATGTAAAGAAGTGATTATTTGTGTGAATCTTATGTACAAATCAGAAATAGATTCATTGGGTTTCATGAGAAATAGTTCATAGTCATGTAACAAGATATTAAGTCTAGATAGATTAACTTCATTAGTCTCTTCATAGGTTATACAAAGTCTATCCTATATGTCCTTTCCACTTTTGCAAGAGGAAACCCGCATATAATCTTCAGATTTAAGGGCATAAGAGAAACTGTTCAAATATTTTGTATTAAGTTGTGCTAATTCATGTTGTTCTACAGTCCAGTCTGCAAAAGAAATTTTAACTCTAACTTTGTCAACTAATCTTGGTAGTTTTGTATACCCTTCTTGAATTAAGATCCACATATGATAGTCTAATGACTGTAAAAATGTTGATAATCATATTTTCCAAAAATCAAAAGGAAAATTGTCAAACAAGGGAGGTCTAGTTATATAATAACCTTTTAGTGTGTTCTAATTTTTAGATGTAGCCACGGTCATTATTAAAAAAGTAGTCTAAACTTATGGTTTTCAAATAAAGCTCTGATACCACTTGTTGAATATGAAATAGATTGTTAGACCTAAGCTTATATCCCAAAGGCTAACCAAGAGTTGGTGTAAATTGGTAATTAAAAAAAATAAACTTAGCCTCTTGTTGGAATTTAAATATTAAGAACTATTTTAATAAACTGAGCAGGTTGATTTTAAAATTTTTTAAAAACAAATTTTCAACCACAAAAAAATAAAATACAGAAATTAAAGCAGTAAAAATAAAAAGACATAAATATTTATAGTGGTTCGATCAAACACAACCTATATCCACTCTCTGAAGTCTCCCACTTTAGGTATTGCACTATTACCATAAGTGTCTCACCTTTTACTCCCACAGCAAGGTAGAGAAGCCTTCACAAAACTCTCTTCCACCACTACCCGATATTGTAGAGAACCATCATCCTTTTACACCCTCTAAGTGTTGACAGAGAACCATCGACTGTTCACCCTCTCCAAGTGCAGGCAGAGAAACTTCATCCTTTCACACCCTCTAAGGGAGGCACAGAACCTTTGGCTATTCAAACTCTCTAAGTATAGGTAGAGAACCCTCATCTGTTCACACTCTTTTAGTGTCGACAGAGAATTAGATCTTCTTAAAAGATCTCCAGACTAGAAATCTAGAAGGACAAGAGAAAAGAGTGAAGTAAACACAAAGTACACACAGAGATCCATACCATTGAGTAACCAAGTGAACCCTTCATGCTCCAATATGAAGAAATCTCCTTCAAACACTCTCTCTCACTCTCTCCTTCAATTTCCCTTTACCATTCATGAAGACCAAGAGACAAAAAGATTAAATGACAGTCTTAAGTGGACCATATATAGAAAAGACATGAAAAATCGTCCATAAAATTGTATTTTTCAAATTTGACCGTCCATAATCGCCCCATACGATCAAATTTTATACGTACAAATAGTTCAAAAACTATTACATACGAACTCATTGTGAATAGGTATGAACTATATTCGTACCCAATCATCATTTGTAAGAAATATGTTCGTCCCGTACGAACAGAAATTTTATTGCACGTATGTACAAACGTATGGAAATAAACTCAATAAAGCCCATCATCCCGATAAGATAAAAACTTATCATCCATAAGAATAGCTTTAGAGGATAAAATAGAGAAGATCGTCCCGGTACGAATGAAAAATATCATCCTTACGATCATCACATTCATCAAAAATGGAGAAGATTGTCCACGTATGAATGAAAAATATCTTCCATACAATCTTCACATTCGTTAAAAATAGAGAAGATCGTCCTAGTATGAATGAAAAATATCATTCATACGATCCTCACATTCAAAAAAATAGAGAAGATCGCCCCGTTATGAATGTAAAATATCATCCATATGAACTTCATATTTTGCAAAAGTAGAGAAGATCGTCATGGTATGAAAGTAAAATATCATTCAAATGATCTAAACTTAGAAATTTTTTTGCCATTTTTTGGTCGTTCTATTGCTCATTGGGGAAAATAACTGACCAGATTGTACCATACGAAATGGTATCGTACTGTACGATCAGTTTAAAATTTCAATTTTGAAAAACTCTCCCCCAATGTGTGTGTACTTAGTTACTCAAATATAATCTCACTCTCTCAGTCTCAATAAAATGAAAAAACAGACTTCAAAATACAAAACATTCTAAGCTGATCTTGATTTGAAGTCTTTAACAATCTGGAATATGATTTTCCTGAAATGTTAGTACACATAAGAGCAAATATAATACTTCCAAAATATGTCAGGAGAAATAATAAGCAAAATAATAATATTTGGAATCATAAAAAACATACAAGTTGTAAGAATGTCAAACATGTAAAGCTAAGTACCAACTATCTGAATACTTTTTTGCATGAAATCAAATGAATCAATTACTAATGTGTGTACTCATTTTATAGAGGTAGTCACCTCATTGCATGTTTTAGTTATGGAACTAACAAATTTTGAAAAGGTTAATAAAATTTTATATTATTTACTTACTTCTTTTGATGCAAAGAGAACTATCATTACTTAGTCAGAAGACCTAATTATTTATTCTATTAATAATCTACTTAGATCACTGATTCCTTATGAGAAAGGTGTGACTCAAAGATAGATTAAAGTAGATGATAAGCGAAAGGACAAAAATATTGCATTAAAAGTGGATGACTTAGAAAGTGATCAGTCATAACCTGAGGATAAAAAAGATATTGCACTCATGATGAGGTAATTCAAAAGTTTCCTAAGAAGAAAGCAACAAAGATGTTAGTATTGGAATAAGGGTAAGTTCCATAAAAATATAAAAGTTTCTAACAACATAATCTGTTATAAATGCAGGAAACCTAGACATATTGAATCTGATTGCCCAAAAGTCAAAGCTAATCCTAAAAAGGATAAAGTTAAGTAGAAAACCAATATTAGGAAAGGCAAGAAAAGATTATAGAAAGAATTCTAGGCAGACTCAGTTTCAAATTCATCAGAAACAAAAGTAGAAAAGAAAGTCACAAACTTGTGCTTAATGAAAGATATGCTTGATTAGTTAGATCTACAGGAGAAATTCTCTTATATAAGTCATTGTGAGAGTATTTAGTACCTGGACAATGGATGTTCAAAGCATATGAATGGAGTCACAACACAAATCATATCACTGAAGTTAGGAATGGAGGCAAAGTGACACTAGGAGACAATACCACAAAAGAAGTAGTAGGTACAAGTATGATTGGTAATAGGAATAATTTCTTTATTGAGGATGTATTATTAGTTGAAGACTTAAAGTATAACCTGTTGAGTATTATTGAGCTTTTTAATAAGGGTTATAGTGTTAATTTTTTCCTACAAGCTGCATTATAAGCTAAAATCAAATTGGTGTGTTGCATAGAAATATGATAAATAATATATACATGCTTGATATAAATTTTATCAAATCTTCTAAAATTTTTTGTCTCAATATAATCACTGATGAATTATTATTATGGCATAGAAGACTTTGTTACATAAGCTAAAAAAATCTTAAGAAGATTACCTGAAAGTTCATGAGGGGTGTTAAATCCTTATAAACTAGTCTCGAGGTTAACTAAGAGGGGGGGGGGAGTGAATTGGATATTTTAAACTTCTTTAACTAAAAAAAAAGCTTTTTATATCTTGTAATAGAAACAAATTAAATCAATAATAAAAAGATTAATAAGAGATTTCATCCATGCAACTAATCGTAGTAAAAATAAAGTATAAAAAATAATTTGAAAGAATACACCAAATTTATAGTGGTTCGGTCCAACTTGACCTAAATCCACTCCTTAAAGGCACCCTCTGAGTATTGCACTAATCCTCCAGTGACTCTCCTTTAGCCCCCACAGGAAGGTGAAGAAACCCTTATAAAATAACTTCCACCTTCTCCGGTATGGCAGAGTAGCCGAGTCCTTTGACACCAAAGAGATCTTCTTTCTAAAACTTTCCTCGAGATGAATCTTAAATCCGATGGTACTAAGGTGCAAGCTTTTTGGAGCAACCACATGAAACCCCCTCCAAGAATCTTCTCCCTCTCAAACTCCACCCTTTCCTCTCTCCCTTTAAAATTATCTCTTCAGGCTTTCTCCAAAAGAACGAAGACATAATGGCTACTAAAGACATTTATAAATTTCCTTGAAAAAGCTTAAAAAGAGGGCTTTGAATATCATTAAAAATTAATTCTTGAAGCAAAGATCATCCAGGTCGATCTAGATCATCCTGTACGATCAGTACAAAGTTTCCCTTCAAGTCAAATCGCCCAGCATAGTCATGTACAATCAGTTCACCAATTTATATGGATTATCCATGATGATCTTATGAACATCCGAGAAGATTAATTCAAGATTGGTGGCGATCAACATATTATCCTGAGACAGTCTTAGGATGTCCATATGATAACATGTACGATCAAAATAAATATGATTTTCATCTTGGACAATTTAGGAAAATCAAATATATTGGCAAATATTATCTAATATGATATATAAATTATCCAAGATAATTTGATTAAACAATTTAACCCTAATTAGTCCCGTAATCATATAATTAATTTAGGCATGATTGGCATTAATTGTTAAGGAATATCTAGATCATCTTGGACAATTAAAACAAAATTTGAATATTATATTCTTATCTAAATTATCATTGATGGCTATTTTACAAGATCATAAAAGATTGTCCTGGATGATTGAAATCATCCTATATGGTTAGTTCAATGACCTGATCATCTTAGATGATTGAAATTATCCAATATGATTAGTTAAAAACTTGAACTTTTGGTTTTGACTTGATCTCACTCCCATGAGTGTGTATATACATTGACACCAAGCTAGAAAACACTTTTATATGACTTAATTGAAGAAATCAAAATAACATCAATAAGTATTATAGACTGTTTACAGCATGACCTTATTTAACATAATCTTAAGCTCTAATTTTTCATTGGATGGTGCAAGATATTTCTGAAATGTTAGTATAAACATAAATAAATATATAATGAAAATACTAGGAGATATAAATAAGTGAGCCATAATGTTTATTTTCATCAAAATTATCAACTTGTGAGCTCAAGTTGTAATATTACCTAAAAAAAAGTTAGAGGAATACCCAAACTAGCCTTCACTAAAGATCACCTATGTGATCCATGTCAATTAGAAAAATAGGTGAATTTTTCCTTTCATTAAATTAAAGATCTTAGAACTAGTAAACCACTATAAATTATTCACATGGAACTTTTGGCCTGACTGGTTAGCATTGTAAGTCTAGAAGGTATAATTTTTGGTATGTAATCGTTAATGATTTGTTAAGATTCACTTGGGTCAAATTATTATCTCAAAAGAATGAATCATTTAATGTATTTAGAATTTTTTTTTTTTACTTTGAGTTAAAGGAAACTAGGGTGTGAAATTTGTTTAGTTCAAAGTGATCATGGAGGAGAATTTGATAATGAAAAATTTGAAGATTTTTATAGAGAGCGAGGAATTGATCATAAATTTTTAGCACCTAGGACCCCTTAGTAGAATAGGGTTGTTGAAAGAAAAAATAAAAATTTGATAGAAGGCACAAGAGCCATATTGGCTGAATATTCACTTCCAAAATATTTTTCAACTAAAGCAGTTAGTATAACATATTATGTTCTTACTAAAGTGAACATTAAATCCAAGTTAAATAAGACACCCTATAAACTTCTTAAGGGGAGAACACCTAATCTTTCACATTTATGTCTTTTAATGTAAGGTGTTCATTCATAATAATAGTAAAACTCCTTTAGGAAAATTTGGTCTTAAATCTAATGAAGGAATTTTTCTAGGATATTCTAGTGTTGGCAAACCTGATAGAGTTTTTTAACAAAAAAGCTTTAGTAGTTGAGGAGACCAAACATATAGTTTTTAATGAATTTGGTATTTTGAAGAAACTAAGGTTGGAGGAAGAATACATTGAAGATATCTCCTAAGGAATTGAAAAGATAAATTTGGAAGAGAATGTTGGAAAAGAAAACACTTTGCCTAGATAATGAAATTTTTTTAAAAGTCACCCTAAAGAATTGATTTTATATTAACCAAGTGAGGGTTTTAGAACTAGGCATGTTCTTAGAAAATAAGTGAACCACTTAGCTTTTATATCGATTATTGAACCCACTAATATAAATCAAGCACTTTGATGAATTTTAGATTTTGACCATATAAGAAGAATTGAATCAATTTGTTAGAAAAAATATTTGGAAATTGATTGAAAGGCCTAAGGATCAAAGTGTTGTTGGAACTAAGTGGGTGTTAAAAAATAAAAGGAATGATTTAGGTGTTGTGGCTAGAAATAAGGCAAGATTAGTGGCCAAGGGGTATAATCAAATAGAAGGAATTGATTTTGAAGAAACTTTTTTCCTACTAGTTATACTTTAAGAGATAAGGGTATTACTATCCTTTTCCTCTTTTAAAGTTTTAATTTTTTTTCAAATGGATGTTAAGAGTATCTTTCTTAATAGGATGATTTAAGAGGATATTTATGTTGAGCAACCTCCAATTTTTAAAAATTCAAAATTATTTAATCATGTGTTTAAATTGAAAAAGGCATTAAATGGACTAAAATAAGCACCTAGGCTTAGTATGAGAGGTTAAGCACTTTCCTGTTAGAAAGATCATTTATTAAAGAAAGTGTGGACACCACTCTCTTCTTAAAAGGGTAGGAGATGACATATTTATTATTCAAATATATATTGATGATAGCTTATTTGGATCCACCAATAAAAATCTTTATGATGATTTTTCAAAAATAATTAGTGATTTTGAAAAGACTTTGATGGTAGGCTTGAGTTACTTTCTAGGTTTTAGCATAAAGCAAATTGATAATGGAACATGTCTTAGTCAGTCAAAGGAACATTATCAAAAAATATGAAATGGATAGTGCTAAACTAGTGAGTACACCAATGAGTTTCTCAGTGTAGTTAAATAAGGACTATAAGAGAAAACCTATTGATCAAAATAAATTTAGAGGAATAATTGGATTATTACTTTACTTAACTATTAGCAGATCAAATATTATGTTTATTGTTTGTTCGTGTCATAATTTTTAATTTGATCAAAAAAATCACATCTAATTGCTATTAAAAGAATTTTGAGATATATTTTAGGAACACAAATCTTAGGGATTTGGTATCCTAAGCACATCTTTTTATTTAAAATCATCGGACATTCTGATATAGATTTAGCAAGATATAGGGTTGATAAAAAAAGAACTTCTAAAACTTATCAATTCATAGGAAACTCTTTAGTTTCTTGGTCTAGCAAAAAATATAATTTAGTAGCCCTTTTTTCTGGTGAAACATAATATGTTGCCTTAGGTAGCCATGTGGCATAAGTTTTTTGGTTAAAATAATAACTAATTAATTTAGAATTTTTCTATTTATATTATTTTAATTTTTTGTGATAATATAAGCGTCATATTTATTTCAAAGAATTCTATTCAACATTCTATATCCAAGCATAGAGATATAAGGCATCACTTCTAAAACTTATCAATTGATTTACACCATGTTGCTACTGAGAATCAACTTACAAATATTTTCACAAAACCACTACTTTTGAAATGTTTAACATCTTAAGAACCAAACTATATGTGATTGATGCTTAAAATTAAATTTCTACAAATTGGATTTGTAATGTATTAATGTGTTTGTTTTGTTTCTTTGTTTGTTAGTCAGTTGTTGTTTGTTTCTCTAGGTTATGTTTGTTATTTCTTTCATTAGAATTATAGTTATTTTTTTTTCATTATTGCTTGTCATAGATCTTATATGAATTATTCTTGAATAGAGTTTTTATTTATCATGTTTTCAATATGATTTTCTTTTATACTATATAAATTTTTTTTCTATTGTATAAATTATGTAGACTGAGTATGATTTCTATTTTATGGCAATGGTCGGAGAAGCGGATGAAGGCGGTTGATTGCCAACTCCGCCGGTGATTTTCCAAGGGATGATCGGGGTTCTTTGTCTGCGGAGAGGATGCCGACGAAGGTTGTAAATTATCTCCGTCAAGGTAAGATTGCAGAAGTGGAATTGTTAAAATCTCCGTTGTTCAAGGAAAATGGATTTGGATTGTCCTCATTGAGTTCGCCTTAGAAAGTTCAAAATCCTTTGATGAAACATCAAGGAGCATTGGAGATTAAAGAGATAGCAGAACCATTGCCCATGGTGGTTAAGTATGTGGAAGGCAAAGGTAAATCTGTTGTGGATATGGTGGACATGGTTACTCTGAAACTCTATGAAATCTTCTATTAATCCATCTGATAATGCTGCTTCTACATCCATAATGAAATTTTTTGTTAATCAATTTGTGAATTCGAATGCAATCCCTGGACTTAGTCGCTACGTGATAAATGAAAATTCATGAAAAAAGGTTAACAACAATGATCATTCTGGTTTGGAGAAGAAAAACTTAACAGATGGAGTTAATGTGCCTGTTGAAATGCCGAAATTGATAGGTTCTTGAATTAAGAATCCTTGGAGTAAGAAACCATATATTAAATTGGATTTTAAAGATGATGAGGTGATACTTTCGGAGGATGGAAAGGCAGTAAAGCTCAATGAGGAATTGGACGAGCTGAATTCAAAAAAACTTTCTAAATCTTTGGTTATTAAGGTCTTCGGAAAGGATCTACCTTCTCATATGGTAGCATGGGAGCTAAGGAATCAATGGAGGCAGTTTGGAAATTTTCACTTCACTACTTTAGGAAGAGGATGGTTCTTATGTTCATTTTCTTCGGAAGAAATGGTTGAAGCTATTCATTCGGGAGGACCATGGTTTGTGAATGAACACATAGTTGGAATGGAGAAGTGGTCTCCACAATTCAATTCTTCTTCTTTAAAAGGGCTTTCTTCTCCTATTTGGATTAGAATGACTTATTTACCTTTGCAATGTTGGGATGAGAAGAATGTAGCTTGTATTGCCTCTAGAATTGGAAAACTAATGATGCTAGATGGAAACATGTTTCATTGGAGAAGAAGATAATTTGCTAGAGTTTCTGTAAGAATCCAACTTGATCAACCTCTTCTTTTAGGTGTATGGGTTGATAGCATGGCTGGAGATTTTATCAAAAAGGTGGAATATAAAAAGGTTTCAAAACTTTTGCTTTGTTTGTGGGAAGATTGGACATATGGAGAAGGAATGTATTCCAATAAAAGAAGTTCATAAGGAATTGAATGCAGTTAATGAAAATTCTAAAAATTCAGGAATGGAAAGTAAACAATCAAGCATCAATGAACCTGCTTATGGACCTTGGATCCTGGTTAAAAATAAGAAGAAAAGGATTGCAATTCAAAACAATAAGTGGATCAATCCTAACTATTCCAGAAATTTAAAAAAACCTAAGGCTCCAGGTGTTGATGTTGAGGCTGATCGGCTAGTTATGAAGACAAGTATTGGTAACAAAGTGAGCAAGGATCTACTAGGGAAAACTAATATTGATGCTAATCAAATGGAAGAAGGTGAAATCAATAAAGAAGAAGGTTTAATGAAACAGATGAGCCAAATCCCTTTTCTAGTGGAGCAAAATTTTTGAAATACTGAAAATTTTTCTTGTATTCATCTAGAGAATGCTCAGGATGGTATAAACAATTTAGAGGGGAAGGGTTGCTTGCGAACTCAGGTAAATCCTAAGGGATTACATGCGAACTCAAGTATTCCCTATCATAGTTTAGAAGTCAAGATGAAGAAAGATGCTATAGAGTAGATGGTAAAATAGAATTCTGCTGTAATTGATACTGATAAAAATTTTGTTAATATAGATCTTTTTTTTTCAGGAGAAAAGAATTCCTTCTGAGTTTACATCAGAGAATTTGAATGAAGATGAAGATTTGGATGATTTTAATAGCAAAAACAAGTTTTTTGTTTTGCAGGCAGCTAGAGAAGGTGATAAAGCTGAGGATACTGAGGACTCTAATATGGTTGACAGAGGAGCAGAATATCTGGAATTGGTTTAAAAATCTGTGAGTAATAAAAAAGAATTGGTGGAGAACTTGGTAAGTGGAGAAGTTAAGTTCAAATTATAAAAAGAGCTCAAATCTCTGGGGAATAATTCAGTGAAATCTAAAACAAGGAAAGGCGAGACAAAAAATATTTGTGGTGGGTCTAATCCCACTTCAAAGAAGAAATGAGTTCCTTAATTTTTTGGAATTGTAGGGGGGCTAGGAAGGTGGTGGCCTCCAGGTATTTGAAAGAGATTGTTAAAGATAATAAAGCTTTGTTTGTGGGTCTTATGGAAACTAAAGTTTCTTCTATGGATCCTTTGGAAGTTAAAAACTTTGTTGGTAATTTTTGGGATTATTTCTTGTATCCTACAGTTAGGTTATCAGGAGGCATCTTAATTTATTTGGGAAATGATTTAGCAACTTTTGAAGTTATGGAAGCCAATGATCAAGTTATGGTGTATGGTAACAGGGAAAACTGTAAAAGAAGGCATTTATGAAACAATCTAGAAAATTACATTGATAACAATCTTCCATGGATTATAGGTGGTGATTTTAATTGTATCATTTCCCGAAGTGAGAAGAGAGGTGGTAAGAAATTTGTGCATTCTCAAGGAGCAAGGGACATGATCTCTTTCATGAGTAGAGAAGACCTACATGAGGTTGGTTTTTTGGGTCCTAAATATACTTGGTGTAACAATAAAAGTGGAGGTGGTAGGATTTTAGAAAGATTAGATAGATTTCTTCTTAATTGTGCAGCTCTTAATCTTCTTCAAACTACGGTGGTGAGGCATCTAGCAAGAATAGCATCGGATCATTGTCCAATTGCTATTAATATTTTTGCTTCCAAAATCAAAAAGAGAAGGAATTTGATGTTTGTTATCTTATAAGGCTTCTCATTCTGTGGTTCTAGCTTCTTGGAGCAAAAATACTAAAGGTTCGGCTTCAGAAATTTTAAATTCTAAGTTTAAAAGAACTTTGAGATCCTTATTCTTTTGGAGTAAGGAGAAGCACAAAATGCTGATGGAAGGAAAAGAAAAGCTGAAAAGAGATATTCTAGACTTACAAGAAGAAGAAGTAAATATGGGTGGCTTATCAGATGTAAAGATGGATTGTTTAAGAGAAAAAATTGCAAAATTTAACAATACATTGGGTAGACTCAGCATATGGTGGAAGCAAAGGGAAAAGATTCAATGTTTGAAAGATGGAGATTCTAATTCCAAGTTCTTCCATGCAATTGCCACGACAAGGAGAAATTCAAACAGAATTAACAGTGTGAATAATGAAGAAGGTGTCATATGTGAAGATGAGAAGAGCATTTAAGATGTATTTACAAAATTTTTCAACTGCAAATGGAAGGCAAGGAAATGCAAATTAAGTGGGTGGCCGGAACCTTCGAATAGTTGGAAGAGGAGGATTGCAACACTCTTTCTAAAGAATTTTCTATGAAGGAGCTGGAGGAAATCATATCAAATTTGGGTTCCAATATCTCTCCAAGTATCGATGGTATCACTTACTCCTTTGTTAAAACATATTGATCAATCATTAAGCATGATGTTTGGGTTGCTATTAATGATTTTTTTACTTCGGGTTCTATGTGTCCTGGTTGGAAAGAAACCAATGTGGTTTTAATTCCTAATGTTGAGAACCCTATGAATCCTATCAATTATCATCCTATTAGCTTGTGTAATGCTATTAAAAAAATTGTGGCCAAAATGATATTAAATAGGATGAGTTACTTATTTCCTAAAATCATCTCTGAATAACAAAATGCTTTTATTAAGGGTCGGTCTATGGCTGATCAAATTTTAATTGCCCAAGAAGTGTTTAACAAGTTTAGACATTCTAAAGCCAAGAAAGGCTTGGTGGCTATCAAAGTTGATATGGAACAAGCATATGAGAGCATGTGTTTGTCTACATTGGAAAAGGTGATGGATTGGTTTGGGTTTCCTAAATTTTATTCTAAATTGATTTTGGAATGCGTTGTTAATCCAAAATTTTCCATTTTAATTAATGGTGGAAGCACAAAGTGGATAGAGGCTAATTGTGGATTTAGACAAGGATGCCCCTTGTCTTCTTTCCTTTTTATCTTATGTTCTCAATTATTGACGGAAGAATTTGGACATTTAGGAAAGAGGATTGGTGTTAAAGTTAATTTAAATGGGCCTAAGATTTCTCATTTAATGTATGCTGATGACATTATGATATTTTCTAAAGCTAATAAGAAGTGTTTGAAGAAAGTTGACAAGATCTTAAAGAACTATTGTAGTTGGACAGGTTAAAAGGTTAACATTCTTAAATCAGCTGCTCTATTTAGTAAAAATGTAAAAAAAAAAATTGAGTGCAGATCTCACCTCAAGGGGATTAATATGAAAATGGTGAAAGAAATGTAATATTTGGTAATAAAGATTGCTCTTAGGAGATTGGTAAAATCTGATTTCAACAAGTTAATGGTAAAATCTGCGGCTAAGATGAATCTTTGGGGAACTAAATTCATTTCACTTGCTGGAAAAATAACTTTGATAAATGCTTCAGTTCTCTCTTTACCTACTTATCAATCCAGCCACTCTTTGATCCGTTTGGGGGTATTATATGATGTGGAGAGAATGTGTAGAGATTTTCTTTGAAACAAAAGTAATGGAAGTTATGGTATGCATTATGTTTCTTGGAGCTCCTTGTGTAAACCAAAAAATAAAGGAGGATATGGTTTACAATCCTTAGTGGAGAAGTTGGGTCCTTTAAGAGCTAAATATGTATTGAATTTTATTACAAAACCAAATTCTCTGCTCAATAGAATTTGAAGAGCCAAGTATGGTAGTGATTTATGGAATGGTGCTAACAGAAATTGTTGTTCTTCTACTTGGAAACTCATCCAGAAAGGTGTTGTATCTTTATTTCCTGTATTGAGGTGGAAGATTGCTGATGGTAAGAGAATAGATACTTTTAAAGATATATGGATTCTGGACAAATCTATAGATAAATGGCCTACTTTTGTCTCAGTTTTAAACTCAGATTTTAATCAGGTCTCGATTTTCATAGCTGAAGGAATGTGGAACATGGAAAAACTTAAGCTCTATTTTTGTCCTTTGCTTATTGAATTGATTATCTCAATTCCTATACAAGCAGATTATAATGAAGACAAGCTGGAGTGTATTCACAAACTATCTGGCAGATCTATAGCTGCTATTGCGTATGAAAAAAAGTTTGAAAAAATTGGAGTAGATGAAAATTTCAGCTGGAGAAAAAAATTGAAACTAAATCCGAAAGTTGATTTATTCTGGTGGAGATTAATTAAGAATTGCATTCCTACTTTTGCTTTTCTTTTATACAGAAGGTTAGCTGATGTTGGTGGATGCCCGAGAGGATGCTTTGATATGGAAGATACAAAGCATGTGATCTTTAAATGTTATTTGATTAAAAAGGTTTTCAAACGTCTTGTTGATTGGAATTTTGATATTCCATCTTTTGATTCTTTAATTGGATGCTATCAGCTATTACAGAAACTGGTTTCTTCTAATCCATTCCTTAGAAATCTGCTATGTTCAGTGGTGTTTTACTGCTGGAATAGTAGAAATAAATTAGTTCATAATGGAATGGATGACACTAACAATACTATTGCTATGAGATTCATCATTCAAACTGTATCATCTTTTGAATCTTATTTAATCCGTGAAAACTGGGATGCTAATCAGCTGTTCAAGCTGTCTCAATCCTTTTGGCATCCTCCTCCTCCGGGTTGGATCAAGGTAAATATAGATACTTCAGTCCTTCTCAACAACAAAACCGATATTGGTGGAATTTTCAGGGATTGTAAAGGACGTGGATTACTTGCTTTTGGATTTCAATGTCTTCATTGTGATTGCTCTCAAATGGAGTTATTGGCTATTTTGGCTTTGAGAGATTATATCCACGATTGGATGCTTGAAGTGAAAGGTATTGTGATTGAAGGTGACAATTTAAATGTCATCAAGATCTTTCAAAATTCCTTTAATAAACATTTTTTGGATAAAGAATTTCTAAATCCAAAGGATTTAGATTTTCTTTTTAAATTTAAGAATGTCATCTTTTCTTTTGTGAACAGAGATTGTAATAAGTTAGCTGATTTTTTGTGCCAACTATGCTCATTCTTCTTCTTTTTATTGGGATGATTTCTCTAGGAATAAAGTTCCTCCTTCATTTCTAGACTTGTTGAAGGAGGAATCTTATTGTAAGTAATTGGTGGTTAATAAAAGTTTTGCTTTTAGCATTGTTCAAAAAAAAAAAAGACTGAATATGATTTTCTTTCTGAGTTGAGCACACAAAATTGAGATTTTTAATGCATATCACATTGTGCAATGTTGTCTTTGTATGTACAATTAGTTATTTTTTATCTGTATGATTGGAGATATTTTTCCAAGGTCAGTTCTTTTATCAAATAGAACGTATGAAATCCTATTTTTTTGGTATGATCTTATCATCAGTTTCTCATGTGGATGAACCTAAATGCCATATATGATCATTATTATTCTAATCATCCCAGATGAATAACTATTCATTTATAAGATTGTGTGTTCAAAAAACCTGTACAAAATGACTCTTTCGGAATGGCAGTTTACGAAAAGTCATTTTACTTTTGATCGTTTCCATTCGTATGTATGAAATTATTTTCATCCCATACAATTTTAAATTCATATGTATGATCAAATTTTTTTATTGTATGATTGGTCATTTTTCTTTAAACTGAATGGTATTTGATGATTTTTCTTCATAGTCATCTTCAATCTCAAACCATCTTATGTCCTTACTCTAGAAAGGCTAGTAGTAGCAAGTATCCATGTACTTCAAAAACCTCTTCATCTATTTCAAGGAGACTTGTTTAAAACTTTCTTTTTAAGGATAATTAGGAAGCCTACGGTCATTATTTTGACTAAGATTACCTCATCCCGTCTTTTAATTCAAAGAGACATTAACTTTCCCTTTATGCCTCTTTTTTCCTCAATTGAACTCTCTTTTATCCTCACCTTGATTTATTCCTATCATTATGACACATTTTAACTTTTCTTATGAATATGAGAGTGAATGAAGATCACAATAGGATGACTTATTATATCTTTAAACAACAATTAGAAATAACCAAGGAAAATTTAAGCAACTTCCTACATTTTAGAAATAAAGGGGTTAGGGCACACACCATGACCTTGAGATATGATTTTGATTGATCTAAAATTTACCATGCTTTTAGAGGTGTCACTCAAGTTAATCACCTTTCTCATGTGTACACCCTGAATAAAAATACTAGAATCGTCTAACATGTTTTGAGAACTTCTATAAAACCTAAAGCTGGTGATTGTATCAATTTAACTCCTTTACTGTCTACTGTCACATATCTTTTCATGACCAACACTCTTATAGATGAAGCCCAACTGATTATAGACTACTTCTATAAGCTTTCTAATATTGGACTTCCTCACAATAAGAGAAAGAAAATTGTGGCTTTATGCCATTTGGTTGCCTATATTTTTAAAAAGAAGTACAACCTAATCGATCATAATCCTCCTACATAGCTTCCTATTTACTTTATCGATGCTCCTTTCCATGCAGTTTTTAATCAAGAACAAGGATCTGAAGGAGAACAATTTGAAGGAGAAAAAGGAGCACCTACTCCAGCACCTGCAACTGCTTCTGAACCGGTCATAATTTCTACAAAGAAATTATCCAACATTTTGATAGACTTGACTCTCATTTTGATCAACATTTTGATCAAATTGAGAATCAACTAAACTAGTAGGATCTGAGGTACAATGAAGACATGGAGTGGATTAGAGGACAATTTAACTAACTCAACACACAAGTAGCTAGCTACGATAAATAATTACTTTATGATTTTCACCACTCAGCAACCTGTAGACCATGAACCCTAACGATTTTAGTTGTTACTTTGTTGTACTTGTTATTGTGATTTTATAATTGTTGAGATGTTTCTTTTGATCATACATGTTGGCTTTGCTATATTGTGGTTCTTCCTCTTATGATATGACGTATTGGTTATATGTGTTATAAGTGGTGAATGGAATGACATTTTGAATTGTGTAGAAATTACTCTTCTTGAATTCCCCGCGCTTCTTCCTCTCCGGCCAAATGACGTCAGAGGGACTCTGGCCACCTTCAGCCGGTGATTCCCTCAACATTCGTCAAGTGCAACCACTTTTGTCGAAGAAGTTTTCTCGTTTTGATGCGGGTTTTTCTCCACCTGCATTTGGCAACCCAAATCTTGAATTCAAATTGAGGATCAACCGTCCCCTTATCATCAAGGAAGGGAATAATCAATTCCCTAACAAGCTTCCTGAAGTCATCGGGAAAGGCAAGGGCATTGTATCTAATGATTCTGTTTTGGAACCTTTAGACACAGGGAAAATTTTGAATATCCAGATTGATTCGGATTTACATAAGGCGCGTGTTTGTAATGATGGAGATCTTGGGAATTGCTCTGCTCAAGAAACTATGTTAGAATCACTTAAGTTTGGATCAAACTTTGTTGTTAATAATGCTTGGACTAAGAAATCCAACATCAATGTCTCTGATCTTGATCTTGGTAAAGATTTTTTAGAAGATGGATCTATTGTCAAGCTTCATACTGGTAATGAATTGGATAACTCTAACAGACTACAGAAATCCCTGGTTCTAAAAATTTTTGGAGACAACATCCCATTTCACATCATTAGCATAGAACTGAGGAAGCAGTGGGGAGCTTTTGGTAAATTTCATTTAACTATGCTAGGAATGGGTTGGGTTCTCTGTGCCCTTGAAGAACCTGCTGCCTTAGAATCAATTCTAACTACGGGTCCGTGGTATGTGAAGGGTAATATTGTAGGTATGGACAAGTGGTCTCCAACTTTTTCACCTGATTCTTTCAAAGGTCTTACTGCTCCAATGTGGATCCGTTTTCCCAATCTTTCGTTACAATGCTGGGATGAGATTAATGTATGCAGGATAGCATCTATGGTAGGGAAACCTTATTTGGTTGATGGGAATATGTTCCAATGGGGGAGGAGAGAATTTGCAAGAGTTTGCGTTCGAGTCAAACTGGATGAAAAGCTTCCTCTAGGTATTTGGGTTGAGGGCAGCTTAGGAAAATTCTATCAGAACATTGAGTATGAGAGACTACCAACTTTTTGCTTCAGATGTGGAAAGATTGGTCATCTGGAGTTGAATTGCTCTAATGGTACTTTGAATTCTTCAAGCCGACTGATGCTAGCAAAGCCCAACTCAAATCTGTAGATCCTGCTGCTGTTACGAGAATTTGGAAAACTCTAAAGCAGTGTTAGGAGACAAATATGGACCTTGGATAAATGCCAAGTATGGGAAAAAACCTTTCATAAATTTTAAACCAATATCATTCATTACAGATATAAAAAGCAATACAGTTAGCAAGGAGGAAATTACAATCCCGACAATTCATTCTTTTCCCAAATCTAGTGATGATGTTAACCATCTACCAGCTGTGGATTTCTCTGAAAATGTGGTAGCTGACTCTGGTATGTTTAAAGACAATGTTGAGAAACAAGGGGTTCAGATTACAAAAAAAATTGATTGCTGGGCTAAGGATGTTGAGAATGATACTAAAATTTCTGTCGAATCTAGTACTTTGGCTGAAGCTCTTAATACTTCCACCAATTTTGTTTCAGATCCCACGGTTGTTATGGGTAAGAATTCTATCAATCCTCTTATTATCAACAACAGATTTGATATTCTCAATTCAGATGTGGAGAAAGAAGGAACTCTTGATACAGATAAAGTTTTTCAAGTTGAAGTATTAAAATCTAATGCTGATTCAGGTTCTGCTAATATTTTATCTGACAGTAATTTAGGAAGTTCTTATTTTGCTTTAAATAAGAAACCTAAAGGTACTAAACAATTGAAAAGTTTAGGATCCATTAAATTGGCTACTCGTGCCAGGAAGTTAGAAGGAGAATTAAAGGTCAAAGTGGGGAATCCTTCCCCTCTTAACCATTAATGGATTCCCTTATTTTTTGGAATTGTAGAGGAGCCAGGAAGAGAAAGGCTTCTCTATATCTTAAAGAGGTGGTGAGGGATTATGATGCTTTTTTGTAGGATTACTTGAAACTAAATTGGAATTCTTTGATAACAAAGATGCTGAGTCCTTAATTGGGAATGGATGGGATTTTCTTCATGTCCCTTCCATTGGTCTTTTAGGTGGAATTGTTGTATTCTAGAAAAAAAAAACATTGCTTCTTTCAGAATGCTAAAATTTTCTTCTCAATTTATTATTGGTGATTTGGAAGTCCCTAATAAAGGGAAATGGAAAGTGGCAACCATATATGGGAGCACCGATACTTGTAAAAGGAGGAATTTGTGGGAGATCTTGAGCAAATATTCCAACACTGATGTGCCTTTAATTTTGGGAGGAGACTTTAACTGTTTACTCACTAGGGAAGATAAGAGGGGTGGAAGAAGGTTTTATCTCTCTTTGGGATCTAAGGATAAGAAACAATTCCTAATTTGCAATGATCTTCATGAAATTGGCTTTGTTGGACCGAGATTTACTTGGTGTAATAACAAAAATGGTGGTGAATGAATCCTGGAAAGGTTGGACAGATGCTTTGTAAATACTGCGGGTTTAAACTTGTCTCAACATTTGTTGGTTAAACATTTACCTAGAGTGGCCTCTGACTACTATCCGATCATGGTGAAACTTTTTCAGAATTATCCTGCAGCTAAGAGAAGTATGAAGTTTGAAGACATTTGGGCAAGTTACCCATGTTCTTTCATTGTTGTTAAAAAAGTCTGGAACTCGAAGGTTCAGGGAAATCCACCTCAAATTCTTAATAATAAACTGAAGAAAACTCTCAGGTCTTTGTTCTTTTGGAGTAGAGAAAACATAAAATTCTGTCCCAGCTGAAAGAAAAGTTAAAAATGGAAATTCTGGAGATCCAAACTAGAGAAGCTGAGGGTGAAAATCTATCTGCAGAGGATATTTGGGTTCTCAAATGCAAAATCAACGAGATGAATTCAACGTTGGCTCGTCTAAATACATGGTGGCGTCAACGGGCGAAAGTTAAATGGAACACTGAAGGTGATTATAATACTAAATTCTTTCAGTCTTATGCCAATGCTAGAAGAAATCAGAATTTTATAAGGTGCATCCAGAATAAAGATGGTATTCTGGAAGAAGAGCAAAATAAAATAGAAAAGACTTTGCTGGATTTCTTCAGACACAAGTGGCGTCAAAGAGACATCTGTTTTGATGGATGGCCTGATGATTGGAACTCTATCTCAGAAGAAGACTCTAACTGGTTGAGTAGGGAATTTTCTTTGTTAGAAGTGGAGTTGGCGATTGAACAGACAGGTGGCTTCACAGCTCCTGGGAGTGACAGGATAACCTACTCATTCATCAGATGCTATTGGAAGATTATACAGGTTGATTTCTAGAATGCTCAGCAGCATTTTTTTCTTACAGCTGATATGAATAAGTCTTGGAAGGAGACTCTTATTGTATTAATCCCGAAAGTTTGCAATCCCTCTTCACCATCTAATTACAGACCTATCAGCCTGTGTAACACAGTTTACAAAATTGCAGCCAAAGTCTTGGTTAACAGGATGTCTTCTATCATTCCAAAACTCATTTCTAAGGAGCAATCGGTGTTCATCTCTGGAAGATCTTTATATGATCATGCTCTCTTGGCTCAAGAAATTTTCCATAAATTCAAGTACTCTAAATCTCTCAAAGGTTTAGTTTCTTTTAAAATCGACATGGAACAAGCTTATGATTCCATGGATTGGGATACTTTGAGAAAATTTTTAAATAATTGTGGATTCCCTACTTGCTTCTCTAATTTGATTATGGAATGCGTTAGTCATCCATCTTTCACCTTATTAATTAATGGTAACCATACTGCTCGGATTGAAGCTAAAAGTGGTTTCAGACAAGGTTGTCCCTTGTCACCTTTCCTTTACATTCTTTGTTCACAACTTTTGTCCAATGGCCTTAAGAAGATGGGTGATATTGGAATTCAAGTTAGCACCAGTGGATCTAAGATTTCTCATCTACTCTACGCAGATGATGTATTAATTTTTTCTGAAGCCAACAAGAAAAGTATTAAGCTGATCAAATCTACTTTAAAGAGTTTCTGTGCTTGGACGGGCCAATTGATCAATAAAGATAAGTCGGTTATCTTATTTGGGAAGTCTGTCAAGAGGAGGAAAAAGAGAGCTTTATCCCATATTATGGGGTTTAAGGTGGTGAAAGAATTTAACTACCTTGGAACTAAGATTGCTTTGAGAAGATTGGTGAAGTTGGATTTTCAATTCATCATTGATAAAGTGTTGAAGATGCTTAACACTTGGGCTAGCAAATATATCTGTTTGGCGGGTAAAATCACTTTAGTTAAATCTGTTTTTCTCTCATATCCAACTTTCCACTCTACCATCTCATTAATTCCAAAAAGTGTTTTATATGAAATTGAGAAGCTATGTAGGAATTTTTTATGGCATAAGAATGATGGAGGATTTGGTCTTCACTATGTGGATTGGAATACTTTGTGTCAATCGATCAGTTTGGGTTGTCGTGGCATACCTTCTTGTACTAAAAAGATCAGCCCACTAAGAGCAAAATTAGCTTGGAATTACATTCATAATAAAGACTCTTTGCTTCATAATATAATGTATCCAAAGTATGGTGATTTATGGAAATTTAAGGTTGGTAGGAAATTTTCTTCTCCAGCTTGGAAATTGCTTTTAAATGGGTGGGAAGCTCTTAAACCAATTGTCAGGTGGACCATTTCTATAGGCGACTCTATCAGCATTTATGAGGATATCTGGATAATGGATAAACAGATTAATAGGTGGCCTACTTTCATTGTTCCTGAAGCTATTGATAAAGAAAATGCTAAAGTCAATAAGCTAATCTTTGAAGGTAATTGGAATAATCTTGAACTGGAAAGAAGATGTGGAGATGATCTTATAAAACTGATTTGTAATATCAGAATTTGTTCTAACATGGATGAAGATCAGATTGAATTGATTAACAAGAATTATGGGAAATCCATATCTGCATTAGCCTCTCTGGCATTGACAGATTATGATCCGTCTCAAGCTTACTAGAAATGGATAAGAAATTCTAAACTCAATGCTAGAGTTGAGAATTTTTGGTGGAGAATGTTCAATAACTCTATTCCTACCTTCAAATTTCTTTCATATAGAAGATTGCAAGCTGGAAGCCTTTGTCCTATGGGAAGTAATGAAGATGAAGATTTACATCATATCTCTAACAGCTGCAGTAAAATCAAGGATGTTTTCGGTCACCTAAATAATTGGGGCTTTGCTATTATCAGCTGCCATTCTTTTGCAGATAGATGTAATTGGCTGGAAAAACAGAGCTCTTTTATAATTAATCTCTTTTGTAGCACCATTTATCTCTCTTGGAAGAATAGGTGTGAAATGGTGTTTGGCAAATATGGAAAAAGTTCTTTATCTATTGCAACATAAGCAATTGGAATTACTTCTTATTTAGTAATCTGTAATCATCAGAATTCGGGCCGATTGGTTGTCAATCAACAAGATTTGTTGTATAAATCTTGGCATCCTCCTCCACCTGATTGGATCAAATTCAATGTAGATGCTTCTTTGCTTTGCTCGTACAAAGGAGGAGTTGGAGGTGTTTGTCGTGATCACAGAGGAAGATTACTGCTAGCATTTGGGAGATCATGTGTTCACTGGGACATAGCTCATGTGGAGTTATTGGCTATCAAAACTATTAATGAGGTATTCAAAGATTGGATGATTGAGTACAATGGTATTATCATTGAAGGGGATAATATCAACATCATTAAGCTCATTAATAAGAAGATCAAAGCTGGAAAGGAAGGTATGGAAGATCTTTCTTTTACTAATAATTTCAACCATGTTATTTGTAATTGGGTTAATCGTGATAGTAATAAGTTGGCTGATCTTTGTGCTAACTATGCTATTCTTTCTTCTTTCGATTGGGAAGATGTTTCCTTGAATAAGATTCCTCCTAATTTTCTTTAAATGTTAAAGGAGGAATCGGTTGGTTGTATGCTTTAGTCTCTTTTTGTTACTAATATTGCAGCTTCTTGCTTTCTTCAAAAAAAGAATTATTTATGTTTTAGAGACAACATTTGTTGTTTCTCTAAAATGAAATTTTGAATTACTTTACTCTACTAATTAATTTCCTTGTAAAATTTAATCTCTCAAAATATTAAATTAAATTATAATTGGATTTAGATTAGAAGATATATTTTATATTCTTATAGAAAAATATCATTTAGCTATAATTGTTGCAAAATAAATATCTTATTTTTATTTAATTTCTTATTGAATGTGTTTATTTTTGTTAATTATTGGATTTTTTTTAAGATTTATTGACATTGGAAAGATCAAAATTATAAAAAGATGCACAAGTCATACTAGACTTAAAAAGATACACAAAATAAGCCACTAGTTTAAAAAGATGCACAAAGTTCATCAAAGTGAAAAGAAGTATAAAATTAGCCCAAACTGAAAAGATGCACAAAGTATGCCACAAAAAAATAAAAAGTTGCACAATGTCGCCAATTGAAAGGTTCATACAATTCTTTCCTTTATCTTTCTACATCTTATACAAATTCATATAGTTATCAAGATCTCCACTATTGAATTAGAAATTAATTAATATTTATGTCATCATTTTTCTAATAATTACTTTTATTTAATATGTCTAGAACAAATAGTAAACCTGATTGATTTTTATTATCTTAATTATTCTTTAATTTAAAATATGACACTTTCTTTTTCATATTAGGACATTAATATTATCTTTGTAAATAATTTAAAATCTTTTTCTTCATCATCTATTTTGAGTTATCAATAGATACTTATCTTTTCAAGAGTTACTTGCCTTTTTGTTGTTATTAAAATGGGAAATCATTTGTTATTGTTTGATTATTGTTTGATGTATTTTTATTTTAGATTGTTTGATTTATGTGTGTATGATTATTTTTATGTGATTTACGTAATGTGTGTATTTGGTTTGTAGTGATATGTGTGTGTAATTATTTTTGTTTGATTTATGTGAAGTGTGTATTGGGTGTGTACTAATATGTGTATTGTATGTGTTTAGTTGTGTATGTTTATTTTTGGATTTTTTTTATTTTTTATCGTTTTGATTTTCATTGGAATCCCTTTTTTTAAAATTGAGGGGGAGCTTAGAAGAAAAACTGCCTTAAGTGTTAACCCAAATAATTTTTATTTTACCATCATGAAAAAGGTAGAGATTATTACAACATAGATTTTAGGACTTTATTTTTATATATCATGTGAGTTTTTGATGATAACAAAATTTTGTTGTTCTGATCATTATTTCTTCTAACATACTTTGGATATATTTTATTTGTGTTGTTTATGAGTACTATCATTTTAGGAAAATTATACTCCATACTACCAAAAACATCAAGACATATTAGATTAGGGTTTCATATAATTGAGTATGTAATTTTTCTACTTTTTTTGAGTCTGAGAGAGTGTGATTTTAAGCAGTTTGAGAGGATAATGGAGCGGTGAGGATCTTTTGTATCTCCATTTTGGCGGTGACCATCCGTCAGCCCGGTGTGGCTGATGGAGGGTTCTATGGTAAAGCTTATTCAGATTCTACATTTTTTATTATGCATATAAAGGATTTCTTGGAGTGGTTCTTGGTAGATTATTTTCTTGCAATGAGGTGTGGAAATGAGAAGTGCTTGATTATGAATCTCTTATTTTTTAAGAATTGTGTGAATGGTTTTTGGTTAGTTAGAAGCGGATTGATTTATTTTGTAGAGAATGTTTCGTTGATCATTTTTTTTAGTTAAAGTTTGTGAGTCTTTAAGTAAGAATCGCACCTTATGATTGTGCTTACTAGAAGTGTTTTTAGATCTAGGTTTTTTTTTATTGTGGTTAGATTTAGTGGTTATTGGAGTGGTTTTATTGATTGTTTTGAGGTATTGGAGATTATGTTAAGTGTAGTTTCATTTATGAATGCCATCATTGATGTAGTTTTTTTGCCACCTGTTTAAGATCTTTTTCCTCTAATTAGTGTGAGAGTTGCTAATTATAACCTGTTAATCTTTCAATGGAGTTGGAATTGTATGAAAGTGCTCAGGATTTGAGATTGGAATTTAAGTTTTGTGGAATTATTAATCTGATTGCTATGGGAATTAGCTTCTCTGCTGTTGGAGCCAGAGTTATTGCATCGTGGCCTTTGTTTGGATCGTCCTACTTGTCTACTATTGGACTCATTGGTGATGGCATTAGGTGGGATCTTATCCCATCTAAGCCAATGAATATTACTTCTTTGTTTTTGAAGTTCAAATATTGATTGTTGTAGACTTAAAGGGAGTGGATATTTAAGATTTCATGTCTACCAGTGGGTTGACTTTGTATGGTTTTCTTGAGTGTTTTTAGGTATTGGAGATTAAGTTAAGTGCATTTTCATTTCTGAATACCATCATTGGTGCAGTTTTTTGGATTCCTGTTGTAGATCTTTTTCCTCTGATTAGGGTGAGAGTTGCAGATCATATTTTGTTAAGTCCTTTAGTGGAGTCGGAATTGAATGGAAGTGCTCAGGTTTTGAGATTGAAATTTGAGTTTGTGGGATGGTTAATCAGTTTGCTATGGGAATTGGCTTCTCTACTATTGGAGTTAGAGTTATTGCATCGTTACATTTGTATGGATCTCCGTGGTGTCTGCAATTGGATACATTGGTAATGGCATTAGATGGGATCTTATCCAACCTAAGTCAATGAATGTTACTACTTTGATCTTTAAAGTTTAAGTCCTGATTGTTGAAGACTTGAAGGGAGTGGAGATTTCATATTTCCTATTTACCAATGGGTTGATTGCGATCATGAGTTTTTTGTTTGGTATTTGTAGTGACGAAGTGGCTGTTTGGACTCTCATTTTTCTCGTTATCACTTTGTTTTATTCCATTATGATTTTAGAGTAATGGAATTTGAGACTATATCTAGTTTTCACCTTTTATCTGCTTAAGAATTTTGGGATACTAAATAACCTTTTTCAGTTGCCTTAAAAATTTGGGGTACCCTACACCCCAACTGGTTCAAAGTGAGGAATTGTGGATATTAATTTCATTATGTCTTTTTTTTTTATTATTTTGCAATTACACTCTTTTTATGTGTTGCTTGATTTTCTTTAGTGCTTCTTATCCCTTTGTTAGGAAATGGAAGTTTTTTAGTTTTATTTTATTTTTAGCTTGGAATAATTTGCAATAGTTTTTTCTTCCTTATTTAATACAATTTGCATATCTTCAAATAAAAAAGAGTGTGTGTGATTGTAATTGGGTAATCATGCACACTCACACTGGGGGAGTGAGTCAAAACTTTAATTTTTAAAACTAATTGTGCTAGATGATTTTTCATGATAGTTCCTCCAGAACGAAGTTAAGCAAAAAATGCACGTTTGTATTGTTCATACTGTATGATAATGTTTTTTATATAAATGACTCTTAGAGTATGAAATGGGTACATACCAGTTCATCCCAAACAAACTCACCATTTTTTGAACTGGTCGTACTATACGAAGTGGGGCTCATACAGACAACTCCTAAAGTACAAAATGGGTGAGAACCAATTCATCCCAAATGATCTCTCCAATTTTTGAACTGATTGTACAGTAAGATTTCAGATTCGTATAGATGACTCACAGAGTATGAAATGGGATCATCCATGTTATTACAAAAATGAAGTATGATTTATTAAAATTGTTCATATTATATGATATATGGTTTATATAAACTATTCATAGTATATCAATTGGGTTCATAAAAATCACACCGTGGTGTCGCCGAATTTAGAATCAGACCCTTTATTGGTAAAAGCATTTGCTACGATGTAGAAAATATACATTATAATTAGCAAATTAGATGATGGGAGCTGAAGAATCTAATAATCCTAGAGTTATTCTAAAGGGAGTGTTGGCTTGTTTGTTTGGTCAATAGGGCCATTATCAAATAATGGTCTGGCGACGATGATAGAGTTGCGATGGTTTGTTGATGCTATGTGAATGGGTTGTGGTCTGATGATAATAAGCTAATAAGTGGTGTTCAAATAATGGTTAGCATATGGGTGGTGGTCAAATGACTTTCGATCTAAGTTTTCTAAAAGTGGTGCATTGGTGGAACTCTAGGATCCTTAAAACCTTAGAGTACTCTATCCAATCTCAAGCCAAATGGTCACTTTAGGAAGAGACCATGGAAAATTTATAAATTTTTTTGATTGGCATGCTCCGTAAATTTGAAGATGATCAAGGGCAATTTTGGAATGTTTTATCAGACATCTCATATTATTTCCCTCATTTATAGAACATTATTTAAACATTTAGTTGCCTTAATAATTTCAAAATTAAACATACTTGGGCTCATTTGATTCGTCTCATTTAGCTGCTCAATTAAATTATAAGCAGTTATATTTGGATATAATTTGATCATCTAATTTATAATTTGAACCATCAAATTATGCTTCGACCCCCCCCCCCCCCAAATTGGGACCGATTTTGCTGACATTGGGTTTGTACCTTCATGATATTCTTTTTAACTATAAATTTGCTTAAATTGAAATTTGGATGGGCCTGTATTAGATTTTAGAAGTTGTTAACCTATATATGATTTAAGATTAGTGTCTGATAAAGGAGATTTATGGTGACGTATCAGTTACCCCCCTATTTTTGTACATCAAAGCCTGCATGTGGATCCCTAAAATATGTGTCCAAGCCTTTAAAACTGTTGCAATATATAATTTTTAAATAATTATGAGGTGTGACCCCTTCATAGACATCGTGAACCTCTCCTTCGAGCCGTGAACCAAGTAAAATTCCCTTGATCATAATTTTAGCATTCCCCAAAGTTGGTACCTTAATCAGAGCAAAATATATTAAAACTTTTAGCTTCAAAACTTTTTAAATTACTCTAATTTCACTTTATAGGCTTTGTTGGGCACTAAAAATACAAAAATGGATAATGGAATGTTGAAAAGATGTTCCTAGGACCCCCCCCCCCCCCCCCCCCCCACCCCCCCCCCACTCCCAAATGTTTGAATCGAAATGTCCATGTACAAAATTTGGCCCAAATACATTTAGGTGGTCGTACAGGCCAACTGATCGCCCCTACCACCGACGGTGTTCATACCCACACTAGCGCACACGATAAAGGAACCTGAATAATACCCCTTCCTCTCTTTTTCATGGCATTTAAATGAAGATGAAAAAAGTGCCTCCTCAAAGAAAGTGGCAAAGTTACAAACAACATAGAGCCTATGGGTAATTTTCCACCCAATGTTTGGAATAAAAAACCAAATAGAAGAGTTTCTGAGCAAGAGTTAAGCAACTTTCTATTGGAAGATGAAAATGTTGTCAAATTAGATGAAGACAAGGTGATGGAGAATTCAAAAAAATTACTGAATGCTTTAGTTGTGAAATTTTTTGGAGAAAATATACCATCATATGTTGTGAATGCTGAACTGAAGAGACAATGGTCTCATCTGGGCAAATTTAACCTTACCTGGCTTGGTAAAGGATGGATGCTACGTGCTTTCAATAATGAGGAAGGACTTGAGTCTATCATGTCCAATGGACTTTGGTATGTAAAGGGACATATCATAGGGGTGGATAAGTGGTCGTCTCAATTTTCTACTGAATCATTAAGAGGACTAACAGCTCCTATATGGATTAGGATGCCAAACTTACCTCTACATTGCTGGGATGAAATCAATGTATGAAGAACTGCATCTAAGGTTGGAAAAACTTACTTAATTGATGATAACATGTTCCAATGGGGAAGGAGGTAATTTGCAAGGATTTGTGTCCATGTTCAAATTGAAAAGAAGCTTTCCCTTGGCGTTTGGGTGGAAAGCAATTCGGGAAAGTCTTATAAAAAATTTGAGTATGAAAAGATCCCCAATCTCTGTTATAACTGTGGAAGAACTGGGCATTCAAAACTTAAATGTTCTGAATTAACAACTGAATGCAAACAAATGACATCTATAGAATTAGATGTTCCTGTACTCAAAGAAGTTGAAATTTCAGCAAGAAGAGTACTTTAGGACAGATCTTCAAACTCTAAGGTCAAACTTGCCCAGGAAATCAAGAGCTTGGGGCCTATTAGGCTGGTTTCTAGAAACAGGAAGAAGGATGGTGTAGGAAAAGACAAGGTGGGGGATTCTTCCCCCATTATTTATTAATGGTTTCCATCATGTTTTGGAACTGTAGAGGGGCAAAAAACAAACATGCCTCTCTATAGCTCAAAGAAGTAGTAAGAGGTAATGGTGTAATTTTGGTAGGATTATTAGAAACTAAAATTAATTTCTTCTTTAAGTAGATTGGATATGAAGTCACTTATTGGAGATGATTGGGACTTTTTTCAAGTTCCATCCGATGGCTTGTCATCAGGCATCATTGTTCTATGGAAAATCAATATAGCTTCTTTCTCTATTGTTGATTTCTCTCAATAAGTGGTCATTGGAGATCTTAGGATCCAGAACAAAGGTCTTTGGAGGATAGCAGCTGTGTATGGCTGAAGGGAGGTTGTCCAAAGTAGAGCTCTATGGGAAAATTTTGCAGAATTAACAGCTACAAATGTTCCAATGGCTATTGGAAGATATTTCAATTATTTGCAATCTAAAGAAGACAAAAGGGGAGAAAAAAATTTCAGGTTTTCAACTACTTCCAAAGAAATGAAAACATTCCTAGTTAACAATGATTTTCATGAAATCAATTTTATTGGCCCAAAATTCACTTGGTTCAACAATAAAGTGGGTGGTGCCATAATTTTAGAAAGACTTGATAGATGCTTTCTAAATACCGAAGCTTTGAAATCTTCAAATAGAATGGTGGTCAACACATTGCTAGAGTGGCTTCAAACCACTGCCCGGTCATACTATGTTTTATGGAGGAAATTTTCAAAGCTGAAAAGATAATTAGATATGAGGAAGTTTGGGCTTCTTATCTGGTTGCAAAAGGTATTATTAAAGATTCATGCAATAAAAATTCCAAAGGTGACTTTGCTGAAATTTTTAATCTCAATTTCAAAAGAATAATGAAAGCTTTATATTTTTGGAGTAAGTCCAAACATAAAAAGTATGAAGTTCGTAGAGATGAACTTAAAACAAAAAATTTGGGAGCTTCAATTGAAAGAATCTTGATTCATAATGTTTTAGTCAATAGGGGAGAAGAAGACTGTTAGGAATTGCTATGCTTGAATTCGGGTAATTCAATTTCTTCTTTAGCTTTTAAAGCTTCAATTAAAGCTAATGATAATTACTGTTACTGGAATTTCTTCAAAAAGATTAAACTCCTACCACGAGTTGAAGTTTTTTGATGGCGTATTCTGAACAATGCAATACCAACATCTCATTACCTTTATAATAGAAGATTCCAAGTGGAAGATGTTGGAAACTTGTTCAATATGAATTAGGTTGTTAAGCCTAATTAAATGTCCCAAGGCTAACCAAAAGGGGGGGTGAATTGGTAATTTAAAAAATTATACTTCTACTCTTGGATTTTTAGAAAACCTTTTAAATTATTAATTCAAGTTAAATTTAAAGTTTAAAAAATAAACTTTTCAACCAGAGTAAACAACTTGCAATGAAATTAAATGCGGAAGAAAAATAAGAAAGAACACACCAGATTTATAGTGGTTCGGTCAAACCTTGACCTACGTCCACTCCCCGGAGGCACCCTCCGAGTATTGCACTAATACCACAAAGTGACTCTCCTTTTGCCCTCACAGCAAGGCGGAGAAGCCTGTACAAAATCACTTTCACCTTCCCCGGTGCGGCGGAGTAGCCGGGTTCTTTGAAACCAAAGAGATCTTCTTCTCGCCAAAACTTCCCTCAAGACGACCCTTGAATCCGATGGTACTGAAGTGCAAGTTCGCCGAAGCAACCGTATGAATATCCCCTCCACACTCCCTTGAAATCCCCTCCAAGGATCTTCTCCCTCTCAAACTCCACCCTTTCCTCTCTCCCTTTCAAGTTCTCTCTTCTAGTTTTCTCCCAAAGAACGAAGACACAATGGCTGTCAAAGATACACTTTATCGTCCGTGGCGACTGATCCTCTGGAAAAATGTCATACAGACGAAATTAATAATCGTCCAGGACGATCGGGTCTCTGGAAAATTTTTGTCCAAACGAAATTAAATTATCGTCCGTGGCGATTGGTTCTCTGGAAAATTTTCGTCCAGACGAAGTAAGGAATCGTCCAGGATGATCGGTCCTCTGTAAAAATTTTGTCCAGACGAATAAATTTTCGTCCAAATGATACACCGACTTAGAACAGTTTTCAGCAGTTTCTAGAACCGACTTTGCAATAACCGTTCGTACTGGACGAACCTAGTTCGTACAGGACGATCAGCTGTACGAAGACATTTCGTACACATATTCAAATAGGGTCGTTTCAGATCGTTTAAGTAAAATCGTCCAGGACGATCCACGATCGTACAGGACGATCCACTGCGTACAGAATTGAATACTTGTAGTTTTTGGGCGGTTTTTCTTGTCTTTTGTATAAATAGTCCAAATTAGACTGCCACCCAATCTTTTTGTCATTTGATCTTCGTGCCTCTTGAAAGAATAGCCAAGGAGAGAGTGGAAGAGAGCATTCAAGGGAGGATTCCTATCACTGGAGCGAGAAGGCTTCACTTGGAGTTCAAAGGTAAGATTCTCGAATTCCCAACATAAGATGTTTGTCCGAGAGGATGTAATGCACCAGAAGACCTGGAACATATTTTGCTTAAATGTTTGAAGATAACAGATGTCTTCAACCAACTCAACAAATGGACGTTCGGTATTCCATCATTCCAATCTATTATGTACTATTTGAACTGGATAAAAATTAATGGAATAAAACAAAGCTTCATCATGAATTTGTATTGCAATTCAATCTCTTCTCGTGGAAAGCAAGGAACAATCTAATTCATGAAGGTTAAGATGAAAGTATTTTGTTGATTTCCTTGAATTCAGTTAACTATACTTCTATATCCTTCAAGTTTGATAAATTTAAATCGGGCAACCGGGGTACTAATCAGTCTTATAGTCTGTTGAATTGTTGGTACCCCCTCCTCCCGATTGGATCAAAATTAATGTGGATGTGACACTATTGAAATCTTATAAAGCTGGAATTAGAGGTGTTATTAGAGATTTAAAGAAAGAGTTATTATGGCTTATGGAAAATCATGCATTCCTTGGGATGTTGCTTACTTGGAACTTTTGGCAATACAGTTCATTAAAGAAATCATGAAAGATTGGATGGGATCATTTAAAGGTCTTATTATTGATGAGACAATCAAAACATCATCAAATACTTACAAGACTTGCGAGGTAAGTGGAAAGAAGAACTTCATTTCTTAAGTTTGTTTAATTTTGTTATTTTTAATTGGGTTGAAAGAGAGAACAATAAATTGGCAAATTTATGTGCCAATTATGCTATTTTGGGGGAGTTCATATGGAATGACTTTACTTCTAATAAGATTCCTCCTTCTTTTTTAAACTTATTGAAGGAGGAATCGGATCTTTCTTTCTAATAACTTTAGGTTTTTCTTTTTATATTTAATGCAAGCAATTGGCTTTCCTTCAAAAAAAGAGTATAATTTTTTTATTTAATTTATTTTCATTTTTTAATTATTTCAAAAAGAATAATTGCTATTTTAATCCCAAACAATTTAAAAATAATAATAATAAAAATTTCTAAAATACAAAAAAAAAATTTCTCAATTTTTTATAAAATAATATTTAAATGCCCTCCTTTGGAGTTAGGAAGAGGGCAAACTTTTCCTAAGCAAAGAATTATTTCCTTAGTTGAGGAAAAATCAGACTGGTAAAAATTTTGAAGCTTTTGATAGCAATCAAGATCTGACTGTGATTGGTTTCTAGTCTGTACTAGAAGTAGATGAAGGAGATACTTCAAAGTATTGTATAATAGATATCAAGTGAAATTTTTCAAGGATGTTTGACATATCCAAAATTACTTGTCGAAGTATTACTTGATAGTGTTAGTTAGTCGAGATAAATCCACTATGGATATTTGACATATCAGAGATTATTTGTTAGGGTTTTGCTCAATAATGTTAACCTCTATGAATGTTGTCGAGAGAAATTTATCATAGATGTTTAACCTATCTAAGATTATTTTTAAAATTATTGCTTAAAGATGTTAACCTATAATAGAGAGGTTATTATAAATTTATTAAGGATGTTGACATATTCGATGTTATTTATAGAGCACGGTATGAGAATATTAACTTATATGGAAGAGGTTGAGGGAATCCACCAAGGATATTTGACCAATCTAATGTTGTTTGTCAAATCATTGTTTGTTAATACTAGCTTTTATGGAAGAGGTCAAATATCATCCCCTTGGGATTTATTATACCTTGATTAAGAGGGGACAAATAATGTGGGTATCCTAAATTGAGGGTGAAAAGTTTTCTTTTTTTAGATCATTAATATCTTTTTGAGGTAGAGGCTATAGCCTTGACTAAGAACCAGAATTTCAGCTATGGACTGTATAGAAATAAATTTCACTTAAAGCCTTTTTGCATTCGTGATAAGCTTTATGATGAATGGGTGAAAATAAGATTATTTTTAGACAAGTAAAATATTATAGTGTCTGGCTTGGACATAAATATATTTGAGGTTGCAACTAAGGTTACTCCCCAATCCAAATTTATTTCCCATGGGATTGACGCAGTAATGGCTGATGCTTAAAAGGTGATAGAATAATGCCTTCTTATTGTTGCGATGAACTTGCCCTCAATATTGAAGGACTTCTTTTAGACCTGATAATCATGGTAAAGGGACTACCGATCTTTAACTATGTTCGGGATGTTGACATGAATGGCCTTTCAAGATTCCTGCAAAGGTTGCCTCCCAGCCAAGAATAAGTTCCCACATATTTGATATAGTTCTGGATAATAATTGATGAGAGATAATACATGTTTGCTATTATAGAAAGGTTGACCTTAATATCGAAGGACTTTTTTTGAACTTTATAATATGTCATGATAAGGGTATTACCATGCTTCAACAATGTCCATGGCATTAACGTGAACGACCTTTTGAGATTAGAGCAAAAGTTGCCCCCCAATCAAGAATTCTTTTTCACAAATGGTGGAAAACTTTTGTGTCATAAAACATTTGTGAGGATAAAAAGAAACAGAGTATAACATCTAAGCTTTGTACGAAGATCCATTATTGAGGCAAATAATAGAGAGGTATAAAAGTCATATAAGACATTAAGATTTTTACATCGAAAACCCTGAAATATTAAAAATAGCCTAATTAAAATGATTCTACAAGTGTTTAATATGGATTACAAATGAGGCCCTTTCTTTGAGAGAAGGCATTTGCTTGATATAACAAATATACATCATATAGAGCACATTGCATGATCAGAGTTTTGGAAGAATCTAATGATAAAATAGTTTTTCTCAAGAGAGTATTGGCCTGTTTGTTTGGTCAGTAGGACCGTAGTCTAGCGATGGTCCGACGTTAGCAATAGACATGTGGTAGTTCAACAATGGTTTGCAGACGGGCGATGGCCCGATGACTTTCGGTGGATTGTTGATGGTCCAATAATAGTCGGCGGATAGGCTGTCTTGCGGTGACCGTCGAGGGAAGTTCGTTGAAGGTGGTCCTTGGTGAAACTTTAGGATCCTTGAAGCCACATAGCTCTCTCTAATCTCCAGCCAAAAGGTCCCTTCATGAAGAGAGCATGGGCATATTTATAAATTTTTGTGAGTGACATGCTCCATAAATATAAAGAAGATCGAGGATAATTTTATAATATTGTATAAGAAAGCTCATATTGATTCCCATAATTGTAGAGCATTCAATCAATATTTAGTTATTTTAATGATGCCAAAATTAAGCGGTGTTAGGCTCGTTAGATTCGTCTCGTTGAGCTGCTCGATTGGATTATAAGCATGCTATATTTGGATATTATTTGATCATCCAATTTATGCTTTGAACATTATAAATGTGTTTCAACCCCCGATTTGGACCTAATGGGGCTCAGATTGGATCATTTTTGGTGTGTTGGGTTCGTCACTTCGAGATGTTCAGTCGAACTATAAGATTGTTGAAATTGTAGTTTGGATGGCCCCAAATTTAATTTTGGAATTTGTCAACCCATATATGCTTTGAGACTCATGCTTAATTTAGACGATTTTTGGTTACAGGTCACTAAATAAAAAATTGTTTCAAGTGAACTAGTACAAATTTAATAATTAATTTCCTTAATAAAAATAAATAAATATATTTCACTAATCCTTTTTATTTGGGCTGCATAAGTAATCGATCACATGCTAATCTTTATAAAAAAATTGAAGGTGGTTATATTCATAATGACTTGAGTCACATTCAAATTCTTTTAAATATAAATATATTTTACGATTTACCTTAAATTTTCCAATAGAATATTACTGCAATTCACAATGAATGACATAGTCATATAACTTATTCAGAAATAAGTGTCACGCACACATATATATCTCTCTAACGCACGCATATTATCAATTAAAAATTTATTTAAAAATAAGCACAATAAACATAAATTTTTTTATTGCATTAATATTAAATAAATTTAATAATTTTAATATTCATATTAATATAATTCAAAATATTCTGATATAATTTTAATAATTAAATATAATTCGAATTATTAAATATGAACAACCAATCATATGATATGCATAATTCATGATTCGTTGTTCACACCAAAGCTGCAAACAAATTTACACGTAATAATTTCTCCCCCATATGGAGGAACTTTTATTTGGTCCGGTGAACGTACGCTCCTCTACGTTCGGCCACCAATATTTTAGCGACACGTAGCATGAAGAAAAGTCGCCGACCTGACCCGCTAGTTTTTGGGTTCTAGTGCGTGCGTTTTTTTAAATCCTTGACGAGCCGAACAACATCCCATCACCTTTTGGATATATTTCAAATACCTAGCAAATACCGAGTTGTACCTAGTTTTTTCTAGCAATACCGAGCAAATCCTGAGCAAATACTGAGTTGTACCGAGTTGCACCTAGTTTTTTCTAGCAATACCGAGCAAATACCTAGCAGTACCGAGCAAATCCTTAGCAATACCGAGCAAATACTGAGTTGTACCTAGTTTTTTCTAGCAATACCGAGCAAATACCTAGCATTACCGAGCAAATCCTTAGCAATACCGAGCAAATCCTTAGCAAATACTGAGTTGTACCGAGTTGCACCTAATTTTTTCTAGCAATACCGAGCAAATACCTATCAATACCGAGCAAATCCCTAGCAATACCGAGCAAATTCTGAGCAAATACCGAGTTGTACCGAGTTGTAGAAAAACTCGGTACAACTCGGTATTTGTATAGTTTTGGTCTTCACAGAGCGGTATTTCTCGTTTTTGCAAAGCAATACCAAGCAAATACCGAGCAATACCGAGAAAATCGCGAACATAGCATTCACAGGTTCTGCTCCGGGTCAAGTCGTCGGGCCGCGCGGTAAAGAGTAAGAGCACGTGGCGATATGTTATTGACGGCCGAACGTACCTCTACGTCAGGTCAGAGGACGTAATAATTGTTCCATATGGAGACGGCATCATCATTGAGAAAAACTCACGTGTATGCATATCGCATCCTTTAAATTCAACGCCCCACTCATCCTCCCTTCACTTCTCTCCACCACCTCAGCCACGTTACCGTTCTCCTCCCTTGCATGCATCCATCTATCTTCTATAAATTCCCCTTACCCTCCCATCTTTCATTCTCACAGTAACTCACAAAAAATAGCTTCCATAGATCTCCTCCCACTTTGCCCAACCAAAGACTCATCTTTCTTCATCTTCACACTTCCAACTCTCCTCCCTCCCACCACCAACGCCTCTCTCCTCCTTCTCCTCTTCCTCCTACTCGTCCTCTTCCTCACCACCCCATTCATCTTCTCCTCCCATCTACCCAATCCCCGCCCCACACCCATCCCCTGTCTCCGCGGCCTCCCTTTCCTTGACTCCCTCCTCTTCCTGTCATCTCCTCCGACCCCACCCTCTCCCGTGAACTCCTTTCCCACCCCTTCCTCTCCAACCGCCCTCTCAAACTCTCCGCACGCCAACTTCTCTTCTCCCGCTCCCTCGGCTTCGCCCCGTACGGCCCTTACTGGCGCCTCCTCCGCCGCATCTCCTCCACACACCTATTCTCCCCGCGTAGCATAGCCCTACACGCCACCTCCCGCACATCCGACGCTTCCGCCCTCATTTCCCGCATTGCCACCGTGCAAAAACTCGACGGCTGCATCACTCTACGCCCGCACATTCAAGCTGCCGCGCTTGGTAACATTATGGGAGGTTTGTACGGTCGAAGGTATGATGAGGCGGATGGAATGGAGATTCAGGGTATGGTGAGGGAAGGATTTGATTTGCTTGGAGGGTTCGGTTTTGCTGACTATGTGGGGTGGCTGGGTTTCTTTCATAGAAAACGGGTTGGGAGGAGATGCGAGGTACTTGTGGGTCAGGTTAAGTTTTTTTTGGGCAGATTATAGAGAAGCATCGAGGTGCTGAGTGCTATCAGGATGATAGAGATGAGTGTGTTGGAAGGGATTTTGTGGACGTGCTTCTGTCGCTTCGTGGGGAGGAGAAGCTTGATGATGAAGACATCATCGCTGTCTTATGGGTAATTTTAATTATTATTATGAAAATATCTATTCTTTCTAAATTAGTGAATTACAATATACTTTATAAAAAATTATGCTATACATGCATATTATAATTTATTATTTTAATTAGTGTAATTTTTTTTTTTGGAAAATAATTAGTGAATTTTAAAAACTTCAACATTAATCTCTAAACAAATTTTACTATTTAAAAAAAATTATATGTGATAATTTTATTATGATATTTATTAATTAATTATGTAAATATTTTATAATTTTATCGCGTATTTTGCAGTAAATATCTTTACTATTTTTAAATTTACCTGTAATTAAAGTCATGTTATATGGATATAATAAATAAAATATGATATGTTAAATTTTAAAGTATATTATTTTATATTTCAATTTAGATATTTCGGTCTTCACTCCCTTGAATCATGTCTTATATTTGCATGACACTTAAACCATTTCATTTTTCGAATAAAAAATATTTAAAATTGCAATGTAATACATGAAAATTTAAGGAGCAAATAGTATATTTTTTATGTTATATTTATCAATAATTTTTCAAATAAAAAAATTAACAAAATATGCTAATCTAACTTTGTCTATGCTAAATCTTTTATAAGATGAGTATAAAATAAGATTTAATTGATTATTTAATGATTATAAAATTATTCTTATAATTAAATGCAAAATATATATATCTGTATCCCTATATAAATTTTCGCCCTTTAAAATATTGACTTATTATTGAATGAATCTGTAAATATTTCCCATTAAAACACACATTTCAGAATCATTTACATTAATATAATTTTAATGTACTTTTTATATAATAAAAACTATGACCTCTTGGTCTAGCCAAATGGCTTCTCTGACAAGCTCCTATAACAACAATTATTTTTATACACGTAAATGCATGAACCTAAGAAAGATAATCCCTGAAGCCCTTCCAACAACAACAGCAGCAGTGGTGAGACAAAAAAATATTATTTAGAGAATTTAAATTAAATATTTATTTTTGAAATATCAAATTTATATACATAGAACAACATGATCATCAAGTAATTATCGTATTACAATAATATATTAAAAGATTCATGCATGATTATTTAATATAATCTTCTACTTTCTCAGCTTAAGACCTATTTCAAATTGTATATGCATTACAATATATATTTATAACGATTAAAAAATTATTAATATGTTAACAAGCACATGCCCCCTGCCTATTATTCTCAACATGCAGCTCTCAAGTTCTACAATTACTTAACTGATTAGTCAAATACTGGAAGCCGAATCAGCTAAGCCACCAAATCTACGTCTAACTGTTCATATTTTAATAGTCATAATATCTTGTCCGGGCCGGCCCGGTGATTATGTGCCGTGGTTTGATCAGATATATGTGCGTAGGAAATGGTCTTCCGAGGCACCGGCATTGCTGACCGAGTGGGCCATAGCAGAATTGGTGCTCAACCCAGGCATCCAAGCCTGATTATGACGCGAGATCGACGATGTAGTGGGATTGGGTCGAGCCGCCACAGATGCTGACGTGGAGCGCATGCCATACTTACAGGCCATTATTAAGGAAACTCTACGGACCCACCAGCCCGGCCCTCTACTTTCATGGGCCCGCCTAGGTACAGGCGATGTCCAGCTTAGCAACGGGATGGTGATCCCTGCTGGGACCACCACCATGGTAAACATGTGGGCCATCGCACACGACGAGAAGATATGGGATCGACCCAATGAGTTTCGTCCTGAGCAGTTCATTGCTGCTGACGGTGGAGCTGACGTGGATGTCCGTAGTGGGGATCTCCAACTGGCTCCTTTTGGGTCGGGTTGTCGGGTCTGCCCCGGAAGAAACCTAGGTTTGGTCACTGTCGGGCTTTGGGTGGCCCGCCTTGCCCAATGCTTTGAGTGGGTGCCATCGGAGGGTTCCCCAGTGAGTCTTGACGAGGTCTTAAAGCTCTCATTGGAGATGAGAACCCCCTTGTCATAGTTGCTATTCCTAGGGAGAACTTTGACACCTACCTCTAATCTTTCGTATATGTAGCCATCATCATCGTGGTCTTTACTTATGTCTTGTTTAGTTAGCCATGTCGTGGTTTGGATCTAAGTTGATGTGTTAGATTGATCTACTTACAATGTAATTATTAACTATTATCAAATAAGGGTGTGCTATTTTATTGAGATTCAACGTATAAACATGCTTATTGATTCTCTATTGTTTTTGTTTTGGCAATTACTCACTTTCATGATTTTCTTAATATATGGAGAACATGATAATGACTAATTTAGTTCAATGCAAGTAGAAAGAAGTGTACTTTAGCTTATTGCCTACAAAGTTAAGTTCCATTAGAAATTGATGGAGATAATGCCACAGAATTCTGACTTCATCATCTCAGTCAATAAGCATGAGTACTGAATTTAATCTGTGTCAAAGGTATGAAAACAGTTTTTGGTGTAGAAATATTAAGTATTAAGGAGTAATGCGAAGATAGTTGAATCTCACAACAAATTTAGGATTCATCACGGAAGTTTATAGCTTTTTGCAAAGGTGATTATAAAATTATTGTGGAGAAAATAATCTTTTTAAACCAGCTATAGCATCTTCCTAGCACATTTTTTTTAAGTAATAGTCATACAGAGCCTGGGGTTGCGATTTGAGAAGTAAAGTAATAAATAAGTTGTACAAATTGATCAATCAGGTGGTTGAGTTTGTTGTTGGAGGATATAGCCTAATGATATAGAGAGTATCTTCCTTTTAAAACAAAAATCTAATTGATTTACATTTAAATGAAATTTAAAATGAAATAAAGATTAAACTCAAGATAGTACCAATATCATTCTTTGTCCATCTAAAATAAAGTTGAAAACAGAATACTAGTGTTATAAAATGAGTACTACTCAGCAAGGGCAGAATCCTCTATGGCTAAAGCTCCAATCTAATTTGGTGTTCATTATCATTATTATTAGGATTTCAATTATATTGTATTATTTGTAGTAGTTAAGAAGTCATGACATTGACATACCTAATTTATTGTTTTTAAATCATTAATTAATAATAATAATAACATTTATCGGCATATATTGTTTAAACTCATTTTTCATTCTAAGCGGCTTGTTAGTTTTACATTTGGTGGTCCTGATTTTTGACAATAAAATAATGAAATGATTTTCTTATTGACGAATCATCTTCCTTGGTCCTAATCTTTCAAGGGTATGATAAATGGATCGTTATTTTATAGAGGAAAGAATGTGTAGAGATTGATATTAATAATCTCCAAGCTGAACATGGACTTTGACCTATAATGTAGAGTTACGATGTAAATGATAGAAATAAAATTTAAAGAGCGTATCTGTTGAAGGCACTCCATCAAATGAGAAGTCTTCAATTGCCCCAAACATTATTTGAAAATATTGCATTCAAATTTAATCAAAAAAGATTTGATGAATATATTGAATGGTTAGAGTATAGCGTGTAGAAAAATGTTATTTTTTATGTTTCCTGTTAGATATTCAAGTTTCAAGAGAAAATTATTAAAGGCTAAGGTGTTGGAGACTCATTTATTAGGATGAGATTTAGAAATTGGAAAATGAAAGAAAAATTATTAAATCACATTGGAGAGCAAATAATCTACCTAATAAGGCTAAATAAAAATATGAAAATTTAATGCAAAATAAAGAATGCAGTATTCCTACTTTATGATTGAACAAAGATGAGAAGAGCGAAAAGGATTATTGGATCATGTTGATTGTAGCATTGAATTGTGTTTGATTTCTCTTATGTCAAGAATTATCATTTCATAGGCATGATGAATCATTCAAATCAAATAAATGAGGAAATTATTTGGAGCTATTCGATTTCTTTACTAATAATAATGAATAAATTAAGACAGTTACATCTGCATATTAAGGTCAAATTTAATGTAAACTTCACCAATGCTTCAGGAATAAATTTATTGTATTGCAGCTGCTGAAAACTTAATATCTATCATAAAAGATATCGATGACTCATACTTCATAATTATAGTTAATGAATACTGTGATATTTCTATGGAAATACAAATAGTTATTACAAAGGCATATGTTGATAAGTTGGAGTAACTTATTGAAAGATTTATAGACATTAAGCATGTTGCATTAACTATTGTAGTTGCATTGAAGCCAACCATTAAAAAATATACACATGAAACACTCATTGAGCATACATAGGATAAATGATCAAGAATATAATGGTGCATCTAATATGGAAGGGGAATTTAATGGTTTGTAGGCACTAAAATACTTAATAATAACTCTCATGCATTTAATGTTCACTTTTTTACTCATCAGCACCAATTGAACTTAGTGGCTATAGCAAAAAAATCATTGGCTTATGAACCATCTTTTCTAGATCACTTTAATGTCAATAATGTAGGAGCTTCATGCAAGAGGTGTGGTGCTCTTAGAGGCATTCAATACCATAAAATGTATACTTTAGTGATTGAAATGCATGAAATTACTAAAGAAGATGAGATCTATGATTAAAAATATGTTAAAGCTCATATTCTAATAGATACTATAGAATTTTTTATTTTATTATTGCAAAGCACTTAATGATAGCATTTTAGATATTACAAATGAATTATCAAAAGCCTTGTAGACAAAAGTTTAAGATATCGTGAATGCAATGAAATTAGTGCAAGTCTTTAAACAATGATTAGAAATAATAAGAGGATTGGATGAGATTTTTATTGGAAGAAATATCACATTTTTCTAAATTTATTGAAGTTGATGTTCATAGTATGAATTCTACATTAATGTCTCACAGATGATCAAGATATAAAAATGAAGAAATAATAGTTTGTATCATTATCGTTTGGATTTTTTTTACACTATTATTGATATATAACTTCAAGAGCTAAATATTATATTCTCTAAAATTAGTACTAAGTTATTTCATTTACTTTTGGGTCTAAATTCAAGTAACTCATTTTTTTCTTATGATAATAAAAAATTAATTTTGCTTGCAGATCTATATTCAGCAATTTTTTATGTAGTTGAACTTGTGCTTTTAGAGCACTAGTTATCCACATATATTCTTGATATGCTTATAAGCATGGAGTTCTCATTTTGGGTACACTACAAGAAAGTTGACAATTTGCGACAAACTTTGCGATGAAAATTTTCATCTCAGAAATTATGACGAATTTGTGATGAAAATTTATGTCAAGTTATTTGCGATAAATTTACGATAGAAAATCTACCAAAAATCTGCTGCAAATCCAATGCAAATAACCCTAATTAAACAAACTAGGCATTTCTTTCATCACTCATTCTAAACATCCTTCGATTGCTACCTCCTTCAATGATGTTCCTTCTTGTGCTCATTAGATATCCTTCATCCCCTTCCTCCTCCAACCTCCTTCGAGGATGTTCCTTCCTCTTGCATCTGAAGTTAAATATCCTCATCATTTAGTCAATGATTTTGCCTCCTTCTATGATGCTGTAACCTTTGACGCAACCTCCTTCAATAATGCTCATTATCGTTCAGTCACACTTCCTCCCCGAGCTTCTAACATAGTCTCCCCTCTCATCACAATTTTATGGCCCCCTTTGACGATGTTTCATTCGATGATATTCCTTTCTTGTTAAGAATGTATCCATCTTTTTTTCTTCCTTATCATGATTCTATTTTTCCTAGTAATGATGTAATAGATAGATATATTATATGTTTGTATGATTATAGTGGAAGAATGTATCAGACTTACTATGTGTAGAAAAATTCCCTTATGTTTATATTATCTACCTTAGGGGTGTCAATATTTGACATGACATGAAAACCCGACCCGGACCCGACCTAGAAAATCCGGGTTGGACCCGATCGGTTTGAAAAATGGGTTGGGTTCGGGTTCGCAGATTAGACTAGTTTGAAAAAACAGGTCGGGTTCGGATTGACCTAACGGGTTTCTGGGTCAACCCAAAAACCGGTTTATATTTGAATTTTCCCTCGCCTGCCCGCTGCCTGCGATGCTGCCACGCTGCCTGCGCCTGCCTGCTGCCCGCGATGCTGCCGCGCTGCCCACGCCTGCCTCGCGAAGCTGACCCCGCTGCCCGCACCTGCCAGCCCCGGCGCAGCGAGGGCGCTCTCTCCCCGCGCTCACCCGAGCGCGGGCCAGCCGGCTCTCCCGAGCGCTCGCCCGCCAGCGCACCCCGCGCGCTCGCCCGCCGACGCACCCGTACATGCTCGCCCGCGCGCGCACCCGCTTTGCCCGCCGGTGCACATGCTTCGCCCACGCGCTCGCTAGCTTCACCCGTACCCCGCGCGCACCCACTTCGTCAGCTTCGCCCCCAGGTTCCGTGTCGGGTTGGGTCAACCCGGCAACCCATCGGGTCGGGTCCGGGTTCGAATTTTCGACCCGTTTCTCTACCCGGGTTGGGTTAGGTTTGACCCATTTTGTACCCGAGTCAGTTCGGGTTCGACCCGAACCCGACCTGTGACCCGAAATTGACACCCCTAATCTACCTTATGAGCTATTCTAGAGATTTTGATAATAACAAACATGTGCTTGGATCTTCTATTTTATGGGTTAAGTATTTTAAGTATAATGATTCGATGGATGTGTATGATAATAACTTATATGGGATTCACATTGTAAAACTCAAGTTCAATCAAAATTTGAGCTAAAAGAACTCAAGATGGACCAAGATAGATATATTGATGATTATTATATTAATATAGGAGTATGTTAGGGTCCATTAATATTCACATACATGATTTAGTTCGCTCACAACTTAAATATCTATTAAAATAATTTACATATTATTAATTAAGGATAACAAGCTTGATTTAGAAATTTATAAGATTTCTTTATTAAATAAATTTTATGTGCTTCATAGATTACATAAATGTTATCAATTATGGAAAAATAATTAATTAGGGAAATAAAATGTAATAAGCTTACGTATTAAATTTTTTTATTTTGTATTTATTTGGAATTAAACTTATTTTACATAAATTTATTGATGTATAATTTATTTTATCTAAATTACATTATACTATTGTATGAGTATTTAAAATAACTTTAAATATATTAAAATATTTATAAGTTTTAATTTTTTTGTATATCATATTATGTTACTAAAAATGTGGCTTAATTTTTTGTTTCATTGGACTCATTGGATTCTATAGATAAACATTTATAGGTTACATGACCCAATTTGGAGAAAAATTGAATTTATAATAAGTTTCTAAACATTATCAAATTTTTATATTATATATTGGGTTGCTATTTTTGCCTTATTTTGAATGTATATGAAGAGTTTTTTATATTTACATATGATTAGCTATTTTATAGTCATTTGGAACTTATATTTATTTAATATAAATGAAATCTTTAACAAATATAATAATATTATATGATAAATTAATATTAAATTATTAGTTTTATTCAAATTTAATTTACTTATCCTTTTTTTTTAAAATACCCCTCTTTCTCTTCTTGTGAGGACTATTCAAAAGAAAAAAACTCTAGTAATCTTTTTCATTATTCTTTTCTTTTTTACATGCTTAATCTCGAGAGATGAAACTTTAATCTTCATTTCGTGAGCTCTTTTCAATTCCAAGATCAATTTCTTGATTGAAAAGCTTAAACACAGTAAATCGTGTAACATCTCTTTGTGTTTTTGAGTTTTCTTTCTTTATCTAAATATTTACATGCTTTTCTCTTTGATTTTTCATTTTTCTATTTCTGATATATATACAAGATTTATGAAAGTAATTAATATATTATATTTTCTTGGAAGATCATAAAAGTATCAAGATTTATTATATAAGATTCTTATATACTTACCCAAATAATAGGATGCTAAAGTAATTCTAATTAGTGAGGATAAAGATTTATCTACTTATCCACTTGATCATCTTTTGGGTTCTTAGATAGCACATGAATATATTATAGCTAAAATGGATGTTGGATATCTCTTCTATGAAAGAGAAAAAGAAAGATAAAACTAATGCGTTAAAGGTTGATGATAATGATGAACCTAATTCCTCAAGCTCTAATGAAGATAGCAAGAGGTGGCCATGCTTTCAAGAAGACTTTTGATATTCATTTTAATCATTTAAAAAATGAATGTGACGATCTTAAAAATAAAAAAAGTTATTTATTAGATTATTCGTTACTTGTTAGTAAACTTGAAAGGGAAAATATTTTATTAAAACTAATATTAGACTTATGCATGAAATCATAATTTCATTATAAAGTTCTATTCATTACAATATCAAATAAAAATTCTTTATATGTGTCAAATATACATCATGTTAAGTCATATGCAAACACTAATATATGGTGTAATTATTGTGGTAGAAAAAGATATATCTCATCTAATTTTTATACTAGTAGATCATAGAATGCTTAACAATAATCATTTATATGAGCGTCAAAAAATGCAAGAACTTCATATACCATATATAAAAGATATCATACTACTCATTTAGAATGTGGACCCAAATATATTTGGCTTCCAAAAGTTAACATTTTATTTTTTTTATAAGAATGCCTTCAATGTAAATTAATGAACGCATGTGGTACTTAGACAATGAATGTTCAAGACATATGATGGACAATAAAAAAAAAATCTCTATATTAGAACCAAGTCAAGAAGGATATGTCACATATCTAGATAATTCAAAGGGAAAGATTATTGTCATTGGATCCATTCGTAGGAACTCTATTATTTTAGAAAAAGACTTATTTGTTTCTAGTTTAAAACATAACTTAATATCAATTAGTCAATTATGTGATAAAGGTTTAAATGTTTCTTTCTCTGCTTCACATTGCATTATTAAAAATAATAAAACTTTTTTGCTTATTGGAAATAAATATAAAAATATTTATTTAATTGATTTAGAGAATATAAATGATATTAACTTGAATTTACTCTACATGAAATATACAAATGATGATGCTTGGTTTTGGCATAGAAGGCTATGTCATGTCAACATCTAAACTTTAAATAAAAATTATGAATATGATTTAGTAACTGGTTTACCTTTTTTTTTTTTTCATTTTGATTTTATATATAAAACATGCATTTATGTTAAACATATGAACATTTCATTTAAGAGTAAAATATTATTTCTATGAGTAGTCCTTTAGAATTATTACCTATGGACTTATTTGGGTCAATTAACACAACTAGTTTATGTGATAAAAATTATGAATTTGTTATTATAGATGATTATTCAAGATACACTTGTGTATTATTCTTAACTAATAAAAATATTGCATTTTATAATTTTAAAAAAATTGCTAATTATATTCAAAGAGAATATGATTATTTGATTCATAGAATTAAAATTGATCATGATGGAGAATTTGAAAATTATTATGATGAAAAAAAAATTAGACAAAAACTTTCAGCTCCTACAACTCAATAAAATGATGTAGACGAAAGAAAGAATTGTACTTTACTAGAATTAGCAAGATCAATGTTAGAAGAACATAAACTTTCAAAATATTTTTTGTGCTGAAGAAATAAATACTACAAGTTATTTTACCCAAACTCAGGACTTATTCTTAAAATGATCCCTTATGAAATATTTTTTGGACAGAAATATAAGAATAATAATTCATATATTTTTGAATGTAAGTATTTTTTTTTAAATAATGATAAGGATCCTTTAGGTAAATTTGATAGTAAGTATGAGGATGGTATATTTTTAGGATATTCAATTTTGGAAAATCTTTTAGAGTTTCTAATAAGAGAAAACTAATTGTTGAAGAATCTGTTCATGTAATTTTTGATGAAAATCCTATAGATTTAATAAGAAATGATTTGAATGATAATGATATTGAGAATATAAAAAATATATATTTAGAAGAAAAGGAGGATGATTCATTCCCTAAAGAATGGAGATATAATAGAAATCATTTAAAAGAATTAACAATTGGTGATCCTTCTTAAGCTATTTAGACTAGGAGAAACCTTAAGGAGGAGGTAGAACGTTTCGTATTTCAATCATATATGGAACCTATAAATATTGATGAAGCTTTACAAGATAATTTTTGGATAATTACTATGGAAGTGGAACTTAACCAATTTATAAGAAATGATCTTTAGGAGTTAGTCCTAAGACCTCATGATATAAATATAATTAAAACTAATTGGGTTTATAAAAACAAACTAAATGACTCATTATGTGTTATTTGAAATAAAGCTATATTAATTGCACAAGGGAACACACAAATAGAAGTAATAAAATTTGAAAATCTTTTGCACCCATATCAACCCTAGAGGCCTTTAGATTACTCCTTACCTTTGCTTATTTTACAAACTTTAAACTTTTCAAATAGATGTCCAAATATATTTTTGAATGGGTATATTGATCAAGATGTATTTGTAGAACAACTACTAGGTTTTAAAAGTATTAATTTTCCCAATCATGTGCATAAATTAAAGAAATCATTATATGTTTTAAAATAAGCTCCACATACTTGGTATGATAGGTTAATTAATTTTTTTAATTAAATATAATTATTGAAAAGTTAAGGTAGATACAACTCCTTTTATAAAAATAGTAGAGATGATTAAATTATTTACAAATTTATGATGATGATATGTTGCAACTCAAGAATCCAGATTGAGAATGTGATTTTTTATGATAGCAAAATATTATTATTTTGTTAATTTTATTATTTCTCTAAGCTTGTACTGAACATTTTCTAATTGTTGTTTGTGTGTAGTAACATTTTAGAAAATTTATATTCCATATTGGTGAAGATTTCAACATAGATTAGATTAGGATTTCATGTAATGAAGTCCATAATCTCTATTTTTTTATTTTCTTAGATTAGGTTTTCAACATATTCTATGACCTCCAATTATTCTATATGATTTATCATGTTTGTCCTCAAAAAAGCAATTAATCAAGTCATGGCTTATATTTTTGTATTGTTCGTACTGTAAGAAGTTAGTTCATACAATGACTAACAGTTTATGAAATCAGGTGCATACCAATTTGTCCAAAATGAATCCATTTACTTTTATATTATTCATACTATACGAAGTTAGCTCGTATAAATGACTAACATAGTTCAAAATTGGGGTCGCCCATATTCGTACCAAATAAAACATGATTTGTGTTAACTTTTTGTACTGTATGAAATTAGTTTGTATAGAAGACTAATAGTGTATGAAATAAGGTTCATACCATCTTATTCTAGATGAACACTTTTTATTTTAAACTGTTCATACATTATGATATCAGTTCGTACAGATGACTGATAGTGTATAAAATAAGGTTCGTACATGGATTTTTGAATTATTTGTACAAATAATCCATGATCATACTGTACAATGTTAAGTCAATTTAGTTGTAATTTTTCAATTTATTTGATGGGTTTTCTTATATTTTCTATATAAGATGTCCTAAAATTATTAGTCAATAACTTTACTGCAATTTTCTCTTGAGAGTGGCCATTGAGTGTGAGTGTTTGGTAGAGATTATGAGAGTAAAGTGTGAGAGATCAAGTGAGGGGGAGTTATGAGGGATTCATAAGTTTGCCTAATATGAGGATCTCTTTATCTTCTTCAAATTTTTTCCCATCTCTTCTAGAGGCTTTTGAGAGAAGATCATTAATATTGTGTCGAGGCACTCTACCTTCACCTAGAGGGTGAAAAGGGATGAAGGTTCTCTACTATTATTAGGAGGGTGAGAAAGGGCAAAAGCTCTCTACCTTCACCATGAGGGTGAAAAGGATGTTAGTACTATGTCGCACTAGGTTGGTGGAAGAGAGTTTATAAGGGCTTCTCATAATTACTGTGGGGCCAAAAGGAGAGTCACTTTGATTTAGTGCAATATCTAGAGGAGGAGTCTCCAAGGAGTGCACATAGGTCTAATTTAGAATGAACCACTATAAATTTTATGTTCTTCTGTTCGTTTTTATTTTTTTGTATTTTATTTTTATACACTTTATAGTTTAGTGCTTGAAAAATCTTTTGGATAATCATATCTAAAATAAATGCGTACTTAAGGATCATTGCTAAATAGTTTTTTAAAAATATAAGAATTGTTTTAATTAGCCATTCACCCCCATCTTGGTTAGCCTCGAGGTAATTCAATAAGGTCTAACAACCTATTCAAACTTTCAATTGGTATCAGAACCTATTTCAAAAATAAAAGTTTAGACAACTTTTTGAAAAATGATCATGGCTATTTTTGGAAACTGTAAAACTCCTGAAGGATACTTTATCACTAGACCACCTTTATTTGATAATATCCCTTTTAATATTTAGAAAACTTGCATGTCTACTTTTCTACAATCACTATACTGTCACATGTGGATATTAGTACAGAAAGGTTACACTAGACCCACTAGACTTATTATTGGCATTAGAGTTGAAACATCTTTTACTGATTGGACACTAGAAGAAAAACACTAAGCAAAACTAAATGTAAAATATTTAAATAGTTTTTTTCTTAGTATTAAAATCAAAAGACTATATGTGTGTTTTTACTTGTAAAATTGGAAAAGAAATATGAGATATACTTTATATTACTTATGAATGGATAAATTAGATTAAACAATCTAGGTTGAATATTTTATTACATGACTACGAACTATTTTGCTTGAAACCAAATGAGTCAATTCCTGACATATATACGCACATTTCACTCAGATTATTACCTAATTGCATGCTTTAGGTAGAGAACTAACTAATTAAAAAAAGGTTAATAAATTCCTATGTTATTTACCTACTACTTTTGATGCAATGATAACTGTGATAATAAAGTCGAAAGATTTGAATGTATATTAAATTGATAATCTGCTTGGATCATTAATTGATTATAAGAAAAAGGTGAATCAAAGATAGATTAATGTAGGTGATAAGCAGAAAAAGAAGAATAATGCTTTGAAAGTGGATGATTCAAAAAGTGATCAATCAACGCCTGAGGATGAAGAAGATATTACACTCATGACTAGGTAGTTTAAAAGTTTCCTAAGAAGAAGCAACATAGATGTCAGTATTGGAATAAAGGTAAGTTCAATAAGAATGCAAAACTTTCTAATGAAGTCATTTATTATTAATGTAGGAAGGCTGGACATATAAAAATAGATTGCCAAAATGTTAGAGCTAATCCTAGCAAGGAGAAAGTTAAGGAGAAAATTAAAGTTAGGAAGGAAAAGAGAAGAATACAAAGAGCTTTTTAGGCTGACTCAGTTTTTGACTCCTCAAAAATAGAAGCAGAAGAGGAAGCCACAAACTTGTGCTTAATAGTAGATAAATTTGATCATTTAGATGAAGAGAAGGTATGTGACTTATTCTACGATGAATTATTTGAAGTTTGTGAGAAAATTTGTAATGCATATAAGAAGCTTAAAAAATTATATGCTAATCATAACCTCAAGCATTTGAATTTACAAAAAGAATGTGAAAATGTTAGAAAAGATCATGCATCCATAGATAGCAACTAAATGACTTTATTGGATGAATTTGATGATTTGAATAAAAGACATGATTTATTAAAAACATCCTATACTGATCTTGAGAATGATTTTAAATTGTTTATAACTAACGTAAAACAAAGAGAATATGAGTTAAATGTTAATAATTCAGTTTTAGAAAGTGCAAACTCATATCTTTAAAAAAAACTGAAAGTCTTTAAGGGAAACAAGACATCTCCCACAGTTGAACAATTTTATAATCTTGATTAAAAGCATATAATTTCAAAATCTAGGAAAAGATATTATAACTCATATAGATTGGAAATTTCTTTTCTTGGTATTAAATGATTTTCATGTGGAATGATAGGATATATTTTCCATACTTACATAATTTATAGTGGAACACATCTAGTGTGAAGACCTAAAATACATAAATCACAACATATCAAATATGTATATGGAATTTCATTATCAAGAGGTAAACCCAAATTTATTTGTCCCAAGTCTAATATTTGATAATTTTATAGAAATGCTCTCATATAAGCCCTCATAAGAGAATTTGTTATCTAAACAGCTTATGTTTAAAATATATGACTAAAAATACAACTCAATTTATATTGCTAGAGGCCAGGGCTAGAGGCAAAGTGACACTAGGACATAATATCATTAGAAGAGTGGTAGGTATAAGTATGATTAATAATAAGAATAATTTATTTATTGAGAATATTTATTGGTTGAAGGCTTAAATCATAACTTGTTAAGTATTAGTCAGCTTTGTGATAGATATTTTAATATTAAATTTTTACCTACAGGCTGCATTATAAGCTAAAATAGAATTGATGGAGTTGCATAGAAGTAGGGTAAATAATGTATACATGCTTGATTTAAATTATATTAAATCTTCAAATGCTTTTTGTCTCAAAACTATTACTGATAAACCTTGGTTATGTCATAGAAGAATTTTTCATACGAGCATGAAAAATCTTAGGAAGATTACCAAAAAAGAATTTGTTAGAGGAATACCCAAATTAGAATTCATTAAAAATCATCAGTGTGATGTGTGTTAATTAGGAAAATAATCAAGTTATCCTTTCATTCAATTAAAAATCCTAGAACTAGCAAACTACTAGAAGTCGTACACATGAATCTTTTTGGATCGGTTAGCACTATAAGTTTAGGAGGGAAATTTTTTGGGTATGTAATTGTTGATGACTATTCAAGATTCACTTGGATTAGATTCTTATCAAATAAGAGTAAATTATTTGATGAATCTAGAAAATTTTCTACCTAGATTTAGAGGAAGCTAGGCTGTGAAATTCTTTCAATTTAAAGTGATCATGAAGGAATATTTAGTAATGGAAAATTTGAAGTACTCTATAAATAGCAAGGAATATATCACAACTTTTTAGCTCCTAGGACCCCTAAACATAATGGGGTTATTAAAATGAAGAACATAACTTTGATAGAAGCTGTTAGAGCCATATTGGCTGAATATTTACTTCTAAAATATTTTTGGGCTAAAGCTATTAATATGGCTTATTATATTTTAAATAGGGTGAATATTAGAACTAAGTTAAACAAGACACCCTATGAACTTATTAAGGAAAAAACACCCAATCTTTCACATCTACATGTCTTTAGATGTAAGGTGTTTATTCATAATAATTGTAAAAAAAATTTAGGAAAATTTGATCTTAAGTATGAAGAGTGAATTTTTCTAGGATATTCAAGTGTTAACAAATCCTATAAAGTTTATAATAAAATGACTTTGGTATTTAAGGTGACCACTAATATAGTTTTTGATGAATCTAATATTTCTAGAGGGTCTAAGTTGGAAGAAGAAGATGTTGAATTGATAATTCAAAGAATTAAAAATGAAAATATTTAAGATAAGGTTAAAATAGAAAATATATTTCCTAGAGAATGGAAATATCCTAAGAGTCATCCTAAAGAATGGATTTTAGAAGACCCGAGTGAAGGTGTTAGGATTAGGCACAAACTTAGCAAAGAAGTGAACCACTTAACATTTGTTTCAATGATCAAACCCACTAATATAAATCAAGTACTTTATAATGAATTTTGGATTTTGGCTATGTAGAAAGAATTGAATTAATTTGTTAGAAATGATCTTTGGGAGTTAATTGAAAGACCTAAAAATCAAGGTATTGTTAGAACTAAGTGGGTTTTCAAAAACAAGATGAATGATTTAGGTATAGTGGTTAAAAAAAAGTAAGATTGGTGGATAAGGCGTATAATCAAATAAAAAAGAATTGATTTTAAGGAAATATTTTCCTCTATATCTAGACTTGAAGTGATAAGGGTGCCTTTGCCAGTTTTAAGGTTTTAAATTATTTTAAATTGATGTTAAAAGTGAATTTCTTAATAGGGTGATATAAGAGAATGTTTATGTTGAGCAACCTATGAGTTTTGAAAATTCACAATTCCCTAAACTTGCGTTAAATTAAAAAAGGCATTATATGGACTAAAACATGCACTTAGGACATGATATAAAAGGCTAAGCACATTCTTATTAGAAATACCATTTATTAAAGGAAGTGTGGACACCACTCTCTTATTAAAAAGAGTAGGAGATGATATACTCATTATTTAAATATATATTAATGATATCTTAATTGGATCCAATAATAAAAATCTTTGAGGATTAACCTGGGGTATATGGTGGTGTGGAAGTGTTGGCATTCTCTGGGGTATTATTTGGGGGTGTGGAGTTGGCGGGGTGTGGCCATCTGGTATTGCAATGTTCTTCTCTTGGATGGGAGAATGTTTTTATTTCCCTGGAAGCCGTATTATTGCTTTCTTAGTATAACTGTTGCCATCCTCTCATTTTGCTGGTGGTACCGTTGGGTCTTTAGTGCTTTTACTTTTTTTTTTTTACTGTTGTATTTTTTGTTGTTTTTTTGTGGGCTTTTTGTTGCTTGTTCATGTTTTTTGTGCTGGTAGAAGACATTTCTGGATTTTTGCTTGGAAGTAGTTCGTGATTAGTTCCTCTTTTCTTCCCTCTTTTTGGGTAATCGTTCTTAAGCATCGTAGAATGTACCTAGGTTATTATGTATTTTTTTTGTAGCAAGGACCTTGTGCTTGTAGGTTTTTTTATCTTTATTTTTGTAGCTCTTATGAGCAGAAGTGAGTGCAAGGTCCTTTTAAGGACTTTGTAATTTTACCTTTAATTAACGCGTAGGCCCCTCCATGGGTTTTAATTAAAAAAAAAATGAGTAGTGAATTTGAAATGAGTTTGATGGGAGACGAGTTACTTTTTTAGTTTTAGCATAAAGTAGAAAGAATATGGCATATTTTTGAGTCAGCCAAAATACATTAGTGTCATTCTTAAGAATATGAAATGGATAGAACTAAACCAATAAGTACACTAATGAGTTCTTTAGTGCAGTTGGACAGGGACACTAAAGGCAAATCTATTGATAAGAAAAAAATATAAGAATAATTGGATCATTACTTTACTGAACTGCTAGTAGATCAGATATCATTTTTATTGTTTGTCTTTGTGCTAGATTTCAAACTGATCCAAAGGAATCCCATCTGACTGTTATTAAAAAGATTTCTGAGATATCTCTTTGAAACTCAAAACTTAGAAATATGGTATCCTAGGTACATCTCTTCTTTTGAAATCATTGGATATTCTGATTCATATTTTGCAAGATGTAGGATTGATCGAGAAAGTACATCTAGAACTTATCAATTTATTGGAAAGTTTTTATTTTCCTTATCTTGTAGAAAATAGAATTCAGTAGACCTTTCTACTGCCGAAGCAGAATATATTTCCTTAGGTAGTTTTGTGACACAAGTTCTTTGGTTAAAATTTATTCAAATTTTCTGTGATAATGTAAATGCCATATGCATTTCAAAGAACCAGATTTAATACTCTATAACCAAGCATATAGATATAAGACATCACTTCATCATGTTGCAAATTCAGTTTGATGGATTATGTTTTGATGATTAGCAAACACTCTTGCTTCTTTTCGACTGCCTTTTACTACTGACATTTTCAGGATTCAAAGATCGGACGGAAAATGGAATCTGCTCAAGACTGGGTAGATTAGGGTTGAGTCAGTATGTAATTTTCTTTTTTTCCTTTTCTTGAGTCAATTGTAAATGTTTGAAGTGACTGATGTTAAGTAGACCCTACACACACACACTTGAGAGATTTAGAATTTTTATTTTTAGTCCCATCATCCCTGATAATATTTATATCGACCTGGACGATCGAGTTCAAAATAGAAGCTCTAATCATGATTTCTTAGTTAAGGCAGTCGTAATTAACTGATCGTCCTGGACAATAAATTTATCGAACATGATGATATGCTCAAAATATAAAGAAATATCTTCCATGATTAATTTAAGTGTTCTATATTATTGGAAATCGGCCTGCACGATCGTGAGATCGGCCTGGACGATATTGCACAATTATGCCTAAATTGATCTGGCAATTAAGGAAGCTATTAAGGTTGAATTGATACGATCACATCATCCTGGATGATTGTGGGATCGGCCAGGATGGTATATTCAAAAACCCTTAGTTGCTCCTGGACGATAAATACCGGCCAGCATAAATTCAGGGCGATGTTCTGGCCGTTCAGGATCGGACAGCTCAAATTCAGGGCGATGCTCAGGACGTTTTTTCCTATGATTTTAACTGATCATCCGGGACGATCGTGAGATCAGCCGGGATGATCAAGCGAATTTTCAATCATCCAGTTCATTTTCAGAGCGGTGTTCTGGCCGATCATCTGTGATTTGAACTGATCGTACAGGACGATAGTATTATTGTCCTGGACGATAATGTCTGCAACTTGCATTTATTTAGCTCCTTTGAAGCTCTTCTATTTAAGAGCTATTATTTAACATTTTTGAATATTTTTTGACTGCTATCTTGACCTGAGAAAACCTAAAAGAGAGAGAGAGAGAGATAGAGAGGGAGAGAGAGAGAGAGGATCTTGTGAGGGGGAGCTGATGAGGGAGTTCACAAGGGTTGCTCCAAGCATTATTCCACTTCTTCTTCCCTAGAGTCTCTTGTCCTTGGAAGGGTTGGGAGGGGTAAGCTTCAGTGATCGATCGTAGTTCTCTGCCTACTTCAGGAGGAAGCAAAAGGAGTGGGGTTCTCTGCCTTGCCGGGGGTGGCAAAAAGGAGGTATTTTGTAAGGGCTTCTCCGCCTAGCTGTGGGGGATAAAGGAGAGTTACATTGGTAGTGCAATACTCGGAGGGTGCCTCCGGGGAGTGGACGTAGGTCAAGTTGACCGAACCACTATAAACCCTTGTGTTCTTTTTATTGCTTCCGCACTTTAATTTTCCACACTTGTTTTTTCGTGGTGACTTTGGTTTGTGATATTTGTTCTTGGTTTTAAAGAATTTTTTTTAAAATACCAATTCACCCCCCCTCTTGGTTAGTCTCGGGACTAGTTCATAGGGCCTAACATCCCTAACGAACTTTGAAGTGGTGTTAGAGTGGGATTCATAAAAATTGTGTTTGAAAATTTTTTGAATTTTGATCCATGGCTAACTTTGGGAATCATAATACAACTAAAGGATATTCTATTACACGACCTCCTTTGTTTGACAACCTTCCTTTTGATTTTTGGAAAACCCGCATGTCTACTTTTCTGCAATCAACTGATTATCGCATGTGGATGCTTATTAAAGAAGGATATTTTCGACCTTCTCGTGAAATTAACGGAATTAAAACTAAAGTTGCTTTTACTGAATGGACTTCCGATGAAAGAGATTTAGCTCAATGAAAGCGAAGTATTTGAACTATTTTTTCTGTGCTTTAAGTCTGAGGATTACATGTGTGTTTCTACTTGCTCTACTGGAAAAGAGATTTGGGATAGGTTGTGCATTACTTATGAATGAACCAATGAAGTAAAACAATCTCATTTGAATATTCTCTTGTATGACTATGAAATTTTTTGTATGAAATCTTCTGAAACAATTTCTGATATGTATACAAGGTTCACTTAAATTGTTACTTCTTTGCATGCCTTAGGAAGAGAACTTTCAAATTATGAAAAAGTAAATAAGATTTTGAGATGCTTGCCTTCATCTTTTGATGCTAAAATCACTGCAATCACTGTATCTAAGGATTTAAACACTTATTCGATTGATAACTTACTTGGCTCGCTCATTGCTTATGAGAAAGGGGTGAATCAAAGAAATCTCGATGTAGGTGAAAAATAAAAGGAGAAAACAGTGGCACTAAAGGCCCACAAATCTGACTCTGATTCTTCCAGGTCTGAGAGCAATGACATTGCCTTAATCACAAGATAATTCAAAAGCTTTCTAAGGAAGAAGCATAAGCATCATCAAAATTGGGGAAAAGATAAGGATAACAAATATTCTAAAGGATCATCTGATGTGGTTTGTTATGAATGCAGGAAGCCCGGACACGTGAAAGTAGATTTCCCTACACTTAAGACGCACATAAGAAAGGAAAAGAGTGAGGAGAAATCCAAGTTTAGAAAAGACAAAAAGAGACTTCAAAAGGGGTTTTAGGTGGATTCTGCATCAGATTCATCGGAGACGGAACCAGAAGATGAGACAACAAACTTGTTCTTAATGGAAGACGACCATCTTGATCAAGAAGAGGTATGTGAACTTTCCTACGATCAACTCCTTGAAATTTCTGAAAAAATTCATGCTTCACATAGGAAACTTAAGAAAACACATACTAGCTTGAAATTGGAATTTTTAAATTTACAAAAAGAGCATGGAATTTTGACTAAAGATCACTCAATAATTGATTCAAATCATATGGCTCTACTTGATGAATTTAATGAGTTAAATAAAAAGCATTGTGAATTAATTGAAGAGCATGATTCACTAAAAACTTCACACACCTCACTTGAATCTGATTTTAAGAAATCTAAAGAGATAGAGAAGAATTTGAGGATTGAGAATGAGGTCTTAAAAAGTACTAACTTGAGGATTCGAAATGAATTGGATACATGTAAGAAAACTCGGATGACACCCACACTTGATCAAAAGCCAAAACCTAGGAAGAGGTATTATAACTCAAACTATTTAAGAAATCCTTTTTCTGGAGTTAGATGTTTTTCATGTGGCATGCTAGGACACATCTCACACACTTGCACAGTTCACCATAATACACATTGGATGTAGAGACCTAAGGTGTGTGATCTATATCATACCACACATGCATTGCATTCTACTTTTCATAAGAAGGGACCCAAACCTGATTGAGTTCCTATATCTGACATTTGATGATCTTGTAGGTGGGCTCTCACAAAAGGCCTCGTGAGAGTATATGGTACCTGGATAGCGGATGTTATCGACATATGACTGGTGATGCCAATCAATTTGTTTTACTAGAGTCCAGGACTAGAGGCAAGGTTACTCTTGGAGACAACACCACCAGGAAGGTGATAGGCTCAGGTTTAATTGGTAATTCCAAGACCCTTATGATTAAAAATATTTTGCTTGTAGATGGATTAAAGCACAACCTGCTCAGCATCAGTCAACTCTGTGAAAAGGGTTTAATTGTACAATTCTTTGCAAATTCATGCATTGTAAGTTTAAGTAATAACACTATTTTACAGGAAAAGAGGATCAAAAACGTGTACATGCTTGATTTAAATAATATTAAATGTGCTGAATCATTTTATTTAAAAACTGTTGTTGATGATTCATGGTTATAGCACCGTAGACTATGTCATGCAAGTATGAAAACCCTTACGAAAGCGACCCAAAAAGACATAGCTAGAGGTGTCCCCAAACTCAAGTTTTCAAAAGATCACCTTTGTGATGCCTGCCAACTAGGAAAGCAAGTCCACTCCACTTTTCACCCCACTAAGGACATTAGCACCTCTAGACCTTTAGAAGTCCTTCACATGGATTTGTTTGGACCCATTAGCACTGCCAGCTTGGTAGGAAAGGTCTATGGTTTTGTGATTATTGATGACTACTCAAGGTTCACTTGGACTAAAATTTTTTCACATAAAAATGAGTCTTTTGAGGAGTTTAAAACATTTTCTACTTGGATTCAAAAAAAGCTACGTTGTGAGATCTTGACCATCCATAGTGACCATGGGGGAGAGTTTGAGAATGAAAAATTTGGAGATTTTTGTGAGGACAAGGGGATTAGCCACAACTTCTCAGCTCCTAGGACCCCTCAGCAAAATGGGATAGCTAAAAGTAAGAACTGGACCTTGGTGGAAGCCGCTAGAGCCATGCTTGCTGAGTATTCACTTCCAGAATACTTTTAGACTGAAGCGATTAACACAGCTTGTTTTGTGTTGATTAGGGTGAAGGTTAGAGCCAAACTAGATAAGACACCCTATGAGATCCTTAAGGGTAGGACACCCAATTTTTCCCAACTTCATGTCTTTGGTTGTAAGGTTTTCATTCACAACAATGGGAAGTCTCACTTGGGAAAATTTGATCCTAAATTTTATGAAGGAGTGTTCTTGAGATATTCTAGTGTTGGGAAGTCTTTTTTGGGTGTTTAACAAGAGGACTTTGATGGTGGAAGAGACTACACATGTAGTATTTGATGAGTCTGACCCTAAAAAGCCTGGAGTTGAGGATGATGATGATGTTGGAGAGATTACCACTGGAGTAGAAAATTTGGAGAAGGGAGTAGGTCACCAAAACATTGATGGAGTAGGAGATGTCACCCAATAGATCTGGAGGAAAGGGTTGGACCTTCTCACACCTTGCCTAGAGATTGGATATACTCTACAAGTCACCCCAAGGATTTGATCTTAGGAGACCCTTTTGATGGAGCTAAGACTAGACATGGACTTAGAAAGGAGGTGAACCACTCTGCTATTATCACAATGACTGAACCCACCAACATAAACCAAGCCCTTACTGATGAGTTTTGGATTTTAGCCTAGTAAGAGGAGTTGAATCAATTTGTTAGAAATGATGTTTGGGAGCTTGTAGAAAGACCTAAGGGACAAAGTGTAGTTGGAACAAAGTGGGTCTTTAAGAATAAGGTGAATGATTTTGGAGTGGTGGTTAGGAATAGCAAGATTAGTGACTAGGTGATACATTGATTTACACCATGTGACAACTGAAAATCAGCTGGCTGACATCTTTACTAAACCACTGGCCTTCGACACTTTCAGCTCTTTAAGGACCAGATTGGGTGTGATTGACATAAATGCATGAATTTGATCTTTTACTTACTTTCTTTTGCTTTTGATTTATTTCTTTTATTTACTTTTTATTTTGCTCTTTGTTTACTTTTCTTCTCTTTGCTTTACTTTTAGTTTTTATTTGGTTTGTTTTACTTTAATTTTTCTTTAATTTATTTTTCAAAATCATTGATGAAATGATATCATATGCCTTGTCCTTGCTTTTAAAAATTTGTAGTCAATGTATTACATCTCTTAATCTATTAGATGGTAAAAATATACCGTTGATTGTGTCTCTTTCTCTAACCTATTTTAGTGGCGCAATTTTCTTTCTAATCAAAAATCTATTTCAATTTAACAATTGTGTATGAAATTAAAATCTTTTCTAACCTTGCTAAAGCAAATCTATCTTGTATTTATAATGATTAAAGTATTTTTGTCACATCAAGATTCCTCGTTACTCTTGTCATTGGTTATTGATTCTATTTTATGGATAATTCTTCTATGTTAGAGAGAGAGCTCCTATTCTCTAATATCTAGAAGATATACTCACAACTAAGGATCCTTTTTTAAGAGAATTTAAAAGAGAATAGAGCTTGCAAAAAAAAAAAAAATTGGCCAATGATGCCAATAAAATATGCGCAATGACGTCAAATTGAATATATATATATATATATATATATATATATATATATATATATATATATATATATATATATATATATATATATATATATATATATATATATATATATATATATATATATATATATATATATATATATATATATATATACACACACACTTAAAAGATGCACAAAGCACCAATCAATTTACAAGAGGCATAAAATGAGCCCACCAAAAGCAAGCTATCTTCTCCTTTCAAATCTTTTAAAACATAGAAGATTTCATGTATCAAAGGCTTGATTGTGAGTGTTTTGCGATTGTGACAAATTTACATTGGTACATTATTCTATAAGATATGTTTTCTGAAACCAAGTGATGAATTGATCTTTTTTTCTAATATCCAATTGAATTTTTGAGTTAGATCATTGATTTCCAAAGAAGATTCTACCATAAAATAAAGTTCGAGCTAAGGGTAACCATGATCGGATATTACACTATTTTATGGATTTTTCTGATGTTGATTCATTAGCTTATAAATTTTTTAAAATCAATCACATGAAATACTACATCATGTTCATGCCTTGGTTTAAAAAAAAAATTACTTTGTTTCGTAGTTTCCTCCTCCTTTTTGAAATGTCAAAAGGGTGAGAGGAGTACTTTGTATGCTTACACTTTCGATTCCATGTTTTACACTACTGTTTTTGAAATAATTGTCAAAGTGTTTGCCATCATAAAAAAGGGAGAGATTGTTGCAAATTTGGTTTCATGGATTATGTTTTGATGATTAGCTAACACTCTTGCTTCTTTTCAACTGCCTTTTACTACTAACATTTTCAGGATTCAAAGATCGGACGGAAAATTGAATCAGCTCAAGAATGGGTAGATTAGGGTTGAGTTAGTCTGTAATTTTCTTTTTTCCTTTTCTTGAGTCAATTGTAAATGTTTAATGTGACTGATGTTAAGTAACCCTACACACACACTTGAGAGATTTAGAATTTCTATTTTTACTCCCATCGTCCCGGATGATATTTATATCGGCCTGGACGAACGAGTTCAAAACATAAGTTTTAATCAGGATTTCTTAGTTAAGGCAGCCGTAATTAACTGATCGTCCTGGATGATACATTTATCGGACATGGAGATATGCTCAAAATGGAAAAAAATGCCGCCATGATCAATTTAAGTATTCTGTATTTTTGGAAATCGGCCTGGACGATCGTGAGATCAGCCTGGATGATATTGCACAATTATGCCTAAATTGATCCGGCAATAAAGGAAGCAATTAAGGATGAATTGATATGATCACATCATCCTGGATGATCGTGGGATAGGATGGGATGATATATTTAAAAACCCTTAGTTGCTCCTGGATGATAAATATCGGCCAGCACAAATTCAGGGCGATGTTCTAGTCGATTAGGATCGGACAACTCGAATTCAGGGCGATGCACTGGACGATTTTCCTCTGATTTGAACTGATCGTCCGGGATGATCTTAAGATCAGCCGGGATGATCAATCCAACTTTCAATCATCCAGTCCATTTTCAGAGCGGTATTCTGGCCGATCATCTGTGAATTGAACTGATCGTACAAGACGATAGTATTATTGTCCTGGTCGATATTGTCGGCAACTTGCATTTATTGAGCTGTTTTGAAGCTCTTCTATTTAAGAGCTATTTTTCAATATTTTTGAACATCTTTTGGCTGCTGTCTTGACCTGAGAAAACCTAAAGGAGAGAGAGAGAGAGAGGATCTTGTGAGGGGGAGCTTGTGATGGAGTTCACAAGGGTTGCTCCAAGCATTGTTCCACTTCTTCTTCCCTAGAGTCTCTTTTCCTTGGAAGGATTGGGAGAGGTAAGCTTCAGCGATCGATTGAGGTTCTCTTCCTGCTTCAGGAGGAAGCAAAAGGAGTGGGGTTCTCTGTCTTGCCGGGGGTGCCAAAAAAGAGGTGTTTTGTAAGGGCTTCTCCGCCTAGCTGTGGGGGCTAAACGAGAGTCACGTTGGTAGTGTAATACTTGGAGGGTGCCTCCGAGGAGTGGACGTAGGTCAAGTTGGCCGAACCACTATAAACCCTTGTGTTCTTTTTACTTCTTCCTCACTTTAATTTTCCGCACTTGTTTTTCCCTGGTGACTTTGGTTTGTGATATTTGTTCTTAGTTTTAAAGATTTTTTTTTTTAAAATACCAATTCACCCCCACTCTTGGTTAGCCTCGGGACTAGTTCATAGGGCCTAACATCCCTAATGAACTTTCACATCAGAGATCATGTAACTAAAAAAAATTGAGCTATATCATATAGCTACTGAAAAAAAAAACTTGAAGACATTTTCACAAAATCTCTAGCTTTTGAAACATTTAGCACCTTAAGTACCTGATTGGGTGTTATTGATTTTCATTCTTGAGATTTAAAATTTAGTAATTCTATTTGTGATGATTCTTATTGTTGATGTTTATGTTTTTTTTTTTATTTATGTTTTATCTTTATTTGATTTTTTTTCTCTATTTAGAGTTTGATTTCTCTTTTGTATTATTATTATTATTATTTTTATTTATTTTATGGATGTTGGTTGTCTTGTTTTAGAAAAGAATCATAATTATCGTGTGCAAATTTAAAAATTTGTTATATAGTCGTACTATACTACCACTTTCGTACTACACAAAATCACTAGATTTTGCATTTAATTTTTCTAAGTTTATAAGATGAAAAAGTTTTTTGTAAACATATCATACTATACAAACTATTTATTTTTGTTTGTATAAATAGGGGGGGGGGGGGGGGGGGGGGGGGGGGGGGGGGGGGGGGGGGGGGGGGGGGGGGGGGGGGGGGGGGGGGGGCGAATTCAAAGTGCAGTTATTTTTTGAAGATCATCCCAGATGAATATATATTCATCTGTATGATCCTATTATCAACTTGCAGGAGAATCTAACAGCTAAAGTACGATCATTATTATCTAATACTCCTAGACGAACACCTGTTTATATGTATGATCATTTTGGTAAAAATGTCATATGAAATGACTCCTCAGGAATGGCAGTTTATTAAAAGTTATTTCATATTTTATCATTTCCATTCATATGTACAAAAATTGTTTCATCCATACGAACTCAAAATTATATGTAAGAACCTAGTTTTATATACTATACAATCATCTTGATTTCTTTAAATTGAAAGGTATTCATTAAGTTTTTCTTTACAACATCTTTCAATCACAAATCATCTTGTATTCAAAACTCTTTAAATGGTAAGTAGTAGCAGCAAGGGGCTCATCATTCTAGAGGCTCTACTTCTTATTCTATTAAACTAGATGAAAACTTCCTTTCTAAAGAAAATGAAGAAGCCTACTAGCATTTCTTTAAGGCAAAAATTACTCTATCCCGTCTTCTTATTCAAGAGGATATCAACTTTTCTATAATGCCTCTTTTCAATTCTACCCAATTTTTTTTCATTCTCACCTTTATCTATGTATACCATTCTAAAACCTTTTAGCATTTCCTTACTAATTTTAGAATAAGGGAGAATCATATCTAGTTATCCTCATATGTGTTTAAAGGAGGGTAGAGATTACTAAGGATTTAGGGACTTTCCTACATCTTAGAATTGAAGTGGTAGGGGCACACATGATTACTTCTTGTGCTAATTTTGAGTAGTCTAATGTAATCAAACCCTTAGAGGTGTACCTTCAATTTATCACCAATCTCATGTACATTCTTTGAACCAAAATTCTGTGATCGTCCATCATGTTTTGAGAACATCTATTATTCCTAAAGCTGGTGATCGTATCAACCTCACTCCCTTTCTTTCTACTATTACTTATCTTATAATACCAAACACTCCAATTGATGAAGCCTAGTTGATTCAAGATTACATCAATAATCTTACCAATATTAGACTTCCTACCACTAAAAAGAAGAAGAATGTAGTATAGGACAGTCGCCTATATCTTCAATATATATATATATATATATATATATATATATATATATATATATATATATTATATATATATATATATATATATATATATATATATATATATATATATATATATATATATATATATATATAATTTGATTCATTTCTGATCCACCTACTCATCTTCAAATCTATTTCACTAATGCTTCCTTTTATTCTCAATTTCACCGGGATCAAGGGGATTCAGGATATGAAAGTGGATAAGGAGAAGCTCCTGCACCTGCTCCTGGACCTGATCATCATTTTTATCAGGAAATGGTCTATCATTTTGATCAACTTGAGGCTCAATTGATCAATGATTTGATCATAATGAAACTCACTTAGACTAACTGGATGCCAGATATAATGAAGATAAGGATTGGGTCAGAGTGTAGTTCGATTATATCAACACTCAAGTAGGTACCATTAATAGTTACTTTACAATGGTCTCTTCTCCTCAGCCACCTCCAGATCAGGATCCTTCAGCATTTTAGTTTTTATTTTCTATTGCAATTGATATATGCTTTAGTTCTCTTTATTATTTATGTGATGGATTCAGAGGATTTACATTTTTGTATCAAGTTGTATTTAAATTATATGTTGGTAATGAAATGTTTGTCTTTATGTTGGTTTTAATTCACTTAAATTGTCTTTGAGTTTATTTTATTCAAAATGTTCATTAAATATAAAATTTTAGAATATCTTGCACTACAACTAAACTTCCTAACAAAATTATTTTTTATTTTCTTAAATTTTAAATCAATTTATAAGTTAGATTTAGATAATAAGATCATTTCAATATTCTAACAAATCAATATCTTATAGTTATAATTATGGCAAAATTGGTAAATTATTTTTCCTTTTTGTTTTCTTATTCAATGTATTGATTTTATTCCTAACAATAGGATTTTATTTTGTGGATTATTCTTCTTTATACAAGAAAGAATTTTTTATTGTTTGGAAGATAATTACATAAGCTATGATTTACTAAGTTAGGTTATGGAAAGAACGAAATGTCAAAATAAGAACAAAGTATGCCAAACTTGAAAAGAGGCACAAAATAAGCCTAACATGAAAAGAAGCGTAATACTTTCCAAATTTGAAAAGAGGCACAAAATGATTCTAAGATGAAAAGATGTGTAATATTCGCCACTCAAATAATTCTTATTGATAAAGAGGCATAAAATGATTCTACACTACATTTAGTTCTTTCCTATACTTTAATTCGTAAAAAGATTCTCAAATTAAAAGATAATTTTAACTATTAAAATTGAAACTAGAAGAATTGAATTTAATTAACTATGCAATGATTACTCTATTAAATATTTCTGCTTTCTAAAGCTAACAATGCACCTATTCAACTATTCTTATCAAAATTGTTCTTTGATTTAGAATTTGAGTCTTTTTTTTTTCCAATTAGAACTTTCATATTAGTTGTGTAAATAGGTTAAAATTATCTTCTTTATCATCTATTAGATTTTCCTTAGCAAATTACCATTTTAGGAGCTCTTTTTCTGATGAAAAGGGGGGGGGGGGGGGGGGGTTATAATTTGTGTTTGTTTAAAGACTTTTAGTTTGTGTTGTATTTGTTATTTTATTTTAAGTTTATTTATATTTTATGTTTTGTGCTCTATGACATAATATTCTCAAGGGGGAGCATATTTATGGTTTTTTCTTTCTTGTATTTTTTCTTGTGATTCGTGTTATACTTGCTTGTTTTATGTTTGTTTATTAAACCAAAATTAAAAAGAGGGACAAAATTTTATTGGTTCCCCGTTATTTTTATTTTTAACTTCATTGATGGGGTTTTTAGGCGAAAAGAATATTATCTGTAATTCAAATAATAATTATTTTAGCCATCATGAAAAAGGGGAGATTGTTGCATCTCAGGAATCCATATTGAGAATGCAATTTTTAATGTTAGCAAAATATTATTATTATGTTAATTTTATTATTTCTCCAAGAATGTATAGAACATTTTCTATTTATTATTTGTGTTCTAACATTTTAGGAAAATTATACTCCATGTTGGTAAAGATTTCATGATAGAGTAGATTAGAATTTCATTTAATGAAGTATATAAATATTTTTTTTTCTTAAGTCTGAGAGAGTGTGATTGTAATTGGGTAATTATGCACATGCATAGGGAGAGCGAGTTAAAAGTTCAATTTTTAAAATTAATGGTTCTATACGACCCCTAAATATATTATATAATTTGTCATGTTTGTCTTCAAAAAAGCAGTTAATCAAATCATGGCTTATATTTTTTGTACTGTTTATATTGCACAAAGTAATTCATATAGATGACTGACAGAGTATAAAATTAGGTGCATACAAATTCATCCCAAATAAATCTATTTATTTTTATACTATTCATACTGTACAAAGTTAGTAAAGATGATTGATAGTGTATGAAATTATAGTCATCCACATTCATACCAAATGAAGCATATTTTGTGTTAACTAATCAAAATGTATGATATTAGTTCATACAGATAACTAATAGTATATGAAATAAGGTTTTTACCATCTCATACAAGATGAATACATTCAGTTTTGAACTATTCTTACAATATAATATCAGTTCATACAGATGATTAACAATGTAAAAAATAAGTTTCATACATAATCGTACCTGGATTTTTGAACTATTTGTACAGATGATCCACGATTGTCATTTAACATGTCATTTTCAATTTTTGGATGTTTTTCTTATATTTTCTATATAATATGTCCTAAAATTATCAGTCAATACCTTTGTTACAATTTTCTCTTGAGAGTGGCCATTAAGTGTGAGTGTTTGGGAGAGATTGTGAGAGTGAAGTGTGAGAGATTAAGTGAGGGAGAGTTATGAGGGATTCATAAGGTTGCCCAAAGCGAGGATCTCTTTGTCTTCTTCAAATTTCTGCCCATCTCCTCTAGAGGGTTTGAGAGATGATCTTTCACATTGGGTTGAGGTACTCTGTCTTCACCTGAAGGTTCTCTGCCATCACAAGGAGGGTAAGAAAGGAAAAAGTTTATCTACCATCTCTAGGGCGTTAAAAAAAGACATCAGTACTCTACCATACCAAGTTAGTGGAAGAGAGTTTATAATGGATTCTCCGCCTTACTATGGGAGAAAAGAAGAGACACTTCGATTTAGTACAATACTTGGAGAAGGAGTCTCCAGGGAGTGGATGTATGTTTAGTTTGGATCAAACAACTATAAATTTAGTGCTTTTCTATTCATTTTTATTTTTCTGTATTTTATTTTTCCTCACTTTACATTTTTAATGGTTAAAAAATCTTTTGAGATAATCATATCTAAAATAATTGCCTACTCAAGGATCGTTGCTAAAATTTTCTATAAACATTTTCTGAAATTCCAAGAATTTTTTTTTTAAATTACGAATTCACTAACCTCTTTGTTAGCCTTGAGACATTTCAATAAGGGCTAACAAACTACACAAACGTTCAAGATATATTATTTGGAAGTATATATGAAAGTTTGTGCTATGAGTTTTACTCATTAATGTTAAAGGAATTTAAAAAGAGTATGATGGGATAACTCTCCTTTTTTATAAGACTTCAAGTAAAACAACAAGAATTTGGCACATTCATATGTCAAACTAAGTACATAAATGAATTATTAAAAAAATTTGATATAAAGAGATTCAAATTGAGTAGAATCCCTATGAGCCCATAAATTAGACTTAATTTAGATGAATAAGGAAACCAATAAATCAAATATTTTATAGGAGTATGATAGGTTTACTTTTGTATCTTATTGCTAGTAGGCCTGATATTATGTTTATTATATTTTTGTATACATGATTTCATGATAATCGTAAAGAATCACACTTAATATTAGTTAAGTGTATATTTTGATATTTAATAAGAACTCCTAACCGGACTATGCAAAAGAATCGAGGCCGGGGGGGGGGGGGGGGGGGGGGGGGGGGGGGCTTATGATATCCAAAAAATTTTATCATGAAATTTAGTTACATATTCTGATACAGACTATGCTTGTTATTAAGTTGATAGAAAATGTACATATGGAACTTGCCAATTTTTAGGATCTTTACTTATTTATTGGTTTTCTAGAAAATAAAGTTCTATTTCTTTATCCACTGTTGAAGAAGAGTACATGACAACAAATAGTTGTGTTGCTCAAGTTTTATGGCTAAAGCAACAATAAGATTATTTTGGAATTAAGCTTTAAAATATTCTTATTAAATGTGATACCACATGTGCTATCAATTTAATGAAAAATCATATACAACCCTAACAAACTAAACACATAGATATTAAACTTCATTTTATTAGAGATTATGTTAAATGTGATGGGGATATATATTTTGTAAATACAAATTCTCAAATAGATAATATTTTTAAAAAACTATTAATTGAAGAGAGATTTTGCATGTTAAGATGAATGCTTGGAATGTTAAACCCTAATATAAAAATTTGTTATATATTTATGTTATTCTTTTTAATGTTGTCAGAGAGGAAGAAGAATTATATGTTGGCCATAATTCTTTTTACATGTATATATTTAGGGAGAGAATTATTTTTTTAGCAAATTTGCTTTAAATTTCTCTCTCTCTCTCTCTCTCTATATATATATATATATATATATATATATTAGTGCTTATAAGTTGTGATAGAAGGTCAATTTTTAACTTTTTATAACAATGCCCACAATAAGTTTGTCTCATCAAAAAGGGGAAGATTTTTGAAAGTATCTATCTCATAACATATTCTAAAGATTTAAATTATAACAAAAATATGCTTTATGTTCTAATTTGAGTGCAAATTATTTTAGATATAATGATTTGATGGATGTTCATGATAATTACTTATATGGGATTTACATTGTACAACTCAAGTTCAATAAAAAATTGAGCTGAATGAACTTAAGATGGGACTAGATGAATATCTTGAATATTTTTATACTAATGTTGGAATTTGTTAGTGGTCTGTTAATATTTATTTGTATGGTTTAATTTGCTTACAATTAAAATATTTACTAAAATGATTTATATATTATTAATTAAGAACAATAAGCTTGATTTAGAAATCTATAAGATTCCTTTATTAAAAAAAATTTAAGTGTTTCATAGATTTCATAAATGGTATCAAATTTTTTTTTTTCAACAAAGCACTCAACTTGTTGATGATTAAAAAGAAAACCTAATTACAAACTAAAGACAATCGATTCCTCCTTTAGAATTTTAGAAAATAAAGGAGGAATATTATTTGAAGTAAAATCTTCCCAACAATGATATTGATTTCAGAAATAATTTTTTTATCCTTGAGAAATAACAACTCATCTTTCCATTTCCCTCCCAATTCCTTTAAAAGCTTGATAACATTGTAGTTATCACTTTCAACTATGATACCTTGATATTCAAGCATCCGATCTTTCAAGACTTCCTTAATAGATTCCACCACCGTGAGTTCTAAGTTAGAAATATCCCAGTGAATGCAAGATTTACCATACCCCAATAAAAACCTTCCTTTATTATCCCGAATATCTTCTCCAATTCCAGCCTTGTATGATTGTAACAAAGATGCATTAACATTGATCTTCATCTAGTTGGGAGGAGGAGGGTACCAACGATCTGACAGTCTTAATGACTAATTAGTATCCCAATGTCCCAATCTTCCATCCTTCATATAACATTTAGAAGCATAACTTACAGTATTAGAAGCTATAAGCATAGAACTATCTTCCTTACCGTCATGTACATATATGTTCCTGGATTTCCATGTGAGGTATACCACATTGCAATAAATATTGATGTGGAAGTTGTGACTTTTACTATACTTTTCCATCCAAACCCAACATTCTTGAAAGGAATCAAAAAGCTGCAAACCAAAACCCCATGTGTTCAGGTGACCAATAACATCCTTCAATTTATCTCAAATAATCATCAGATGACCAGTATCCTCTATTACACCACAACCTCTAGGACATTCAAGTATGTTTTGAATCCTTATTTGATATAATAAATTAAAACTTGGAACAACATTATTACATACTCGCCACTAGAAAACTTCTACTTTAGAGTTTAATTTGATTGTTCTAAAACATTTCCAATACCAACATTCCTCCTACTGCTTTGTCATTTCTTTATAAACCAGGGAAGAAATAGAATTTCCTAAATTTTGATGGACGAGCTCCAGATAATCAGCTTCCTTATCACATTGTATTTCCACCCTTTGAATTAGTTTGATTAGCTCCTCTTCGAACAAAGTTTTTTAACTTCAAATAATCCCACTCACCATTAATAATTAGTGAGTCTACCATATTGCTTCATAATCTGAAATCGAGACAAATGTAGGCCAACTATTTAAGCTTTTGTCAAGGATCCAAATATCATCCAATATATCAATAGAGCGGCTATTAACTACTCTCCACTTGACTATAGATTTCAGAGCTTTCTTTAAATGGTATCAAGTATGGAAAGATAATTATTCAAAGAAGTTAAATGTAATAAACTTAAGTGGTAAAAATTTTATCATGTTCTCTTTTTGAATTGAACTTATTTCTCATCAATTTACTAACATATAAATAATTTTACCTAAATTATATTATACTATTATATGAATATTTAATATATCTTTAAATACATTAAAATTTTCATATGTTTTTATTTTCCTGTTTATCATATTTTGTTGATGAAAACATGGCATAATTTTTATTTCATTAGTTTCATTGGATTTCGTAAATAAAAGTTTTTTGTTTATAAGACCTATTTTGGAGCTAAATTTAATTTATAATAAATTTAAAAATATTATCAAATTTGAATATTATATGATGGGTAGTCATTTTTGCCTTATTTTTTATGTATATGAAGACTTTTTTAGTTTTCCATGTGACTAGCCATTTTATAGCCATTTGAAACTTATATTTATTTAATATAAATGAATTTTTTAATAAATATAATATTATTAATTGATAAAAGAATATTAGATAATTAGTTTTATTCAAATTTAGCTTTATTTACCCTTTACCTTTAAATATCCCTCTTTCTCTTCTTGTGAGGGTTGTTCAAAAGAAAGAACTCCAATAAGATTTTCATTCATATTTTCTTCTTTACATGCTAAATCTCGAGAGGAGAAACTTTGAACTTCATTCCAAGAGATCTTTTCATTTTCAAGATTAAATTCTTGGTTGGAAAGATTCAACGCACTAATCATGTAACATCTCTTAAAGTTCTTGAGTTTGCTTTTTTTCTCTAAATATTTACTTGTTAATCTTTTAGTTTTCTTTTATTTGGTGAAATACTAGCAGAGAATATTATATTAAGTTTCTTATGTTAAATCTTTTAAATCCTTAAAGATAGCAAAGTATATATATTTATTTTCTTTTTTGTAGTATAAATTTACTTTTTAAATCTAATTAATTTTTAAAATTATTGTATGATTTCAAAAGTTATAGTTTTAATTAGCGATAAAAATATTTTTATTTAAAATACTATTCATATTTTTATTAAAATATAAATATATCTTAAAGTGAGAAAATTTTATATTACATATGTAAGTTGTGAGGTTATTAAATTTAAATTGCAAGATCACCTCAAATCATTTGGTCATTTTATTGTAAGATAATTTGACCTTGTTTTGTTTACATCAAATGTATTTTTCTTTTTCTTTATCTAAGCTATTTAGCTTAGTGGTGTTTAAATTATAATTAGATGAGATTGTACTCGCCCGTGTATGAGATTACTTAGGTTATAAACAACTTCTTTGGTTTAAAGAAGTAAGGTTTGCAAGGCAACTCTGAGATTAGTGGATTATATCTCTAGAATTAGCTAGCGTGGACATAGGTTGGATTTGAATTGAGATCAAACCACATAAAATTATTGCTTATTATTTTCTTTCTTTGCATCTATTTTTCTTTATCACATGAAAATAAGATTACAAATAGTTGCCTTAGAAGGTTTTGTCTCATAAAATGTCAACCTTTCCAAGGACCCAATTTAGATAGAAGATGTACGTATTAGATTTAGCCTATATTAAAAAGGTAGTGGTAGACCTAAATATAATATAATGGAGAAAAATAATTCATCCAGTCGACAAGAAATAATCATGGAATAAATTAATGCAAAATTAATGTTTGATGGTTGAAATGGATAAATGCATTGGGCTTATTGTGTGATAGAGATGTTCACCTCAAACATAATGGAATATTCTATAAAATTATAGTGAGACCTATAATATTTACTTATGGAGTAGAATGTCAGCCAAAAAAAGAGAATCATAATATTATTAAGTTAAGTGTTGCAGAGATGAGAATGCTTAGGTATATGAGTGGCTTTACTCTTTGAGACATGATATGAAATTAAATGAGCATATACATGTTGGAGTAGCTCCAATGGAAGATAAAATTAGAAAGTTCAGCTTAGATGGTTTTGTCACATAAAATGATAACCTTCTGATGACTTGGTTGGGAAGAAAGATCTATTAGTTTTTTTCACTAATTCACACACACTCTTATATTACCGAATATATAATGAGTGTGAGATGGAGGTGCACAACTAGTCATGCAAACTCCTAAAATCATCACTATTGCACATATTATTTTTTTTTTTAAATTGATACAAATATCATTATTTGGTTGTAGGAATTTATAGTCCAAGTGTGTTATGGATATTCAAAAGTATAGAAGTTATATGTATAATCGAATATTGCTTGGATGAAAGACATTAATAGATAATTTTTTAACTGAGTGAATTAATTCATTTGGGCAAGCTATCAATTACATTTATTTATATTAGAGGGAAGGTTTCATTATCCATATTCCAAACATAAAAATCAAGCCTAACTCACATAATATGATATTACTATTGATCAATATCGTAGAGGATTCATGCCATAATAATGATATTGGACTTCACATGATGAGTATAAGCCATATTTCACACTCAATGCGGCTTGCCTATAAGTTCCAACATAGTTGAGAAAGACAGAGTTGGAATGTTTAAGGACTTAATTTCTAATGCAACTAGGGCATACTTTTAACAATATATAGAACAATCCCCAAAAAAGGAGGAAAAAAATTTCTATGATTTGTTACACATTATGAAAAAATCAAATTGGAATAGGTGCACTACTCACTCAGAGATATTTATAGCTATAAAAATGTTAAAGATAAAGACAAAATGCAATGTACCCGAGAATGATTTAGTTAATTCATTAGACTACTTAAGGTGACCAACTAGATAGATAATATAATTCCAACAGATCTAATACTTGACTAAAAAATTAGATTTTAAACTTGGATTGATAGCTATAAAAATATATTACTATGTTAACATATGTTTGTTGTACTACGGGATAACTTGTTAGAGATTACATGTCATCACTATGATGCACCATGTTTTAAACTTAAAACATTTGTGAGATAGGTTCACCCATATTAGGAGGACAATTTAGTGACCTCTTTAGATTAGAGAGGGTGTATGGGTTGAGCTTAAAAGTGATTGCGGTAACCCATATTTTACAATGAGGTAAAGGCCTAGGTAACACCTTTAATACTGGGGGCTCAATGATGCTTAGTATAAATTTTAATAATTTCTTTGTTTATTTTTGCTAATCTAAGTATATTGCAAAAGGAGATGCTTAGTATTTTTTTTTTTTTTATAATTGCAGAAATTGCATTAAAGGGAAAAAAATTATTACAATCTAAATGCAACTCTCAAATTCCTCCTTCAATAAAAGAAATAAGGAAGAAGGAAAATCAGAGGAACTAATGGAATCAAAACAAAAATTGGTTTGTAAAGCAATAGAAGCGCATAAATCTGCAACTTTATTACAATTCCTAGAGGTATGATTAAAGATGACCTTATTGAAGTCGTGGAGGAAAGAAATCTTCTCTGAAATCCAGTTATTCTTGGAATTCGTCATTGAATCTTGTAGAAATTTGATGACATTGTAGTTATCACCTTCAATTATTAGCCATTTGTAATCAAACATCCAACCATTGATGAAGTCTTTTAAGGAAATAACCGCTTCAAGCTCTAGTTGGTTGATGTCCCAATGTATTTTCTATTTACCAAAGGCAATTAACATTCTGCCTTTATAATCCCGAGTAACACCTCCAACACTAGCTAGATTTGAGTCTAGTAAAGATGCGTCCACATTAAATTTGATCCATTCTAGAGGTGGGGGATGCCATGTAGTTTTAAACTCACGGAGGAGAGGAGCATCCCAGTTGACTAGCAAAGGATAGTTACTTGTAGCAGAAAACAGAGTGGAAGCAGCTGCCACCGAAACCGACAAACTGTTTTTGCCATGCTTAACTTCATTTCTACAATTCCATGAGATGAAAACTGCAGTGCAATAGATCTTAACAATATTCACATTAGAGCTGAGGAATGTTAGTGGGTGGATGAGCGAGCTAAGAGGTCATATATATATATATATATATATATATATATATATATATATATATATATATATATTATACTTACATAAAGATTATAAGTTATAATTATATGATGATTAATCTTATGTTATGTTTTATAAGATGAGTATACACAACTTCAAGAGAGCCAGGCTATAGCTGAAAAGGGATCCTCTAGGCATTCCACAAATATTTCTGACTACCACACTTGGTTGTAGGGGGTTGGAAAAATGTAAAAGGGACGAATTTATGGATTAGGCTCACAGGCATATACATATGAGGAACAATCTTATTCTACTACCAACTACTCTATAGGTAGCTGAGAGAATTTATATTGCCAATAGGTGTCTAACTTGACAAACGAGTTAAAAAATGTCCCAAAAAACATAGGTAGACATGAACATTTAGATACTCGATGAGCTTAAGATATTGAGAGAGTAGATTGGCAAAAATTAACCTGCGCCTACATCGGATTTGCTTAAGAGATTGAGATAGTTAATGAAAATATCAATTAACTAAATTAATTATTTTAAAAAAAAAACACTTGTAAATACTTCCTTGGGCCATCCCAGACATTTGGAAGTGTTTCCATGAAATTTTGAATTTATTTGGATAAAAAATATTAAAACCTCTCTAATTAAATAATTTAAAAAATCAATTAATTAGACAAACCTTGAAAATTCATAACTAATTCAAAAAAATTCCAAATTGACCAAACTCAAAACCATCAAATCAATTTTAGGTCAAATATTTATTTAAAATGGAAAACCACAATAAATGGGTCAAAGTCAAAAGTCAGCTTTTGGTGAATCATAATTAAAAAATATATCAGAATTTCAAAAATTCACAACATAATATAGAAAAATCTAAATCAAGCAAACTTAGAATCTAATTACTCATCTTAAGGCCAACTATTTAGGAAAATATTAAAATTCTAAAATTTACTTTAATTTAAAAAAGCAAGTTTTCACCCATAATTTAATGAATTAAAATAATCCAAAATTTTCAAAATTCAATAATTAGTTCAAAGTTCTAAAAGTTCATTAACTAATTGGCTTAAAATTTACCAACCCTTAACTCTCTACCAATTAAATTAATATATTTAATATTTGTTAGTACTAGTTAACCTAAGCCTATGATGTTATTGACTCAACCCCAAGGAAGATGAAATAAACTTCACAGCCCTAGAGTAAACAAAGGTAGAAATCAATTAACACTTAAAATATATTTAAAAATAACTGTAATACCCATATACTTAAACTTAACTCCAAAATCCCTTTAGCCTTTAATAAATTTGAACACTAGACAACCTTAAAAAATTACTTGATATAGGACCTATAAAAAATGATAGGAGTGATTTAGGAATTTATAAACCATGATGGTAAGAAGGAGAGGCTGCCATTCTTCTCCTCATTCTGTTGGGGGTAGTGATGGTAGGAAGACCTCTAGGAAAGGCAACTAATATAAGGTTTTAGAAGGAAAGGGTTGCAAGGATTGCAAACTTGTTTAGGAGGGTTCTGTGGCTGATTTCAGATTGTCGGCCGGAGATTCTTCATCTAAGGAACCTAAACGGCTTGTATTATATGATATACAATTTTGTGATTTTGCTATGACATCAGATCGAGACTTTTATTACAATCAACTATTACTGGACACCTTCATTTACGAGTTTAATTTTGTTTGCTATGATCAATAATTTTTAATTACCTTAACACCTCCGTTTGTGAGCTTCAATCGAATTGCTTCCTGCTACTACAAGTTTATCATCCTAACACCAACATCTTGTGTGTGAATGAAGTGAAAATTCTACTAGCATATGATTATAATGTAGCTTCTAGTCTCAAGTGTGTTAATAGCTTAGATGGGAGCATTATTTCCTGTAGGGTTATGTCCCCCATTGCTACAATTCAAGAACCTCTTGTTACAGAAAATTGCACATCAACTATTTATGCTAATTCTACTATGTCTACTTCACATATCTTAGGAGTAGTTGGCACTAATTTTTAGCCCCTATCTAGCAAACAAACTTCCCCTAAGTAATCTAGGGTGTTTGGGGACTATTGCCCAGGTCAATTTGCTTGGAGGAAGCCCTCTTATACTCCATTAGAAAAAAATTCTCAAATAGGAGGTCCTTGGTAAGGATGGAATTTCCTAGAGCCTAAACCTTCATAAAGTTAAAGAAAATGTATCTAAATTGGAATGTTCTTTAGGTTGGAAACTTCTAGGCAAATGGATTTCTTTTACTTGGCTCAAAGGTGAACTTTCATGGCGAAGGTCACATGTTGGGGACTATTAGTTGATCACCATTGCTCAAAATTTATTTATATGTATTTTTTAAAGTGTGGATGCTTGTGATACCATCCTTAGGGGTGGTCCTTGGATTATAGCCGGGAGCATTATTGGCCTTGTCTAGTGGTCATATTCTTTCTCTAGTGAGGATAAGTTGTTGCAAATCTATTGTCATGACTTATGTTTTGATGATTGAAAAACACTATTGATTCTCTTGGACTACCTGTTACTTCTAACTTTTCAGGAATCAAAGATCGGACGAACAAACGAAGCCAGTTCAAGATTGTGTAGGTTTAGGGTTGGGTCAGTCTGTACTTTGTTTTTTTCTCTTCTTGAGTATATTTGTAATGATCAAAGAGACTGATGCTAAGTAACCCTACACATACACACTTGAGAGACTTAGAATTTCTATTTTTACTCATATCGGCCAGGACGATATTTACATCGTCCTGGACGATCGGGCTTAAAATAAAAAATCTAAATAAGGATTCTTAATTAAGGCAGCCATCATTAACAGATCAACCTGGATGATACGTGTATCGGCCAGGACGATAAGCTCAAAATAGAAAGAAGTTGCTGCCATAGACAATTAAGGTATTCTGTATTATTTAATAATCGGCCAGGATGATCATTGATCGGCCTGGATGATATTCATAAATTATGCCTTAATTGATCAGGAAATCAAGGGAGTAATTAAGGATGATTGATACGATCATATCGTCCTGGACGATCGTAGGATCGTCCAGGACAATCTATTCAAAAACCTTAGTTACTTCTGGACGATAAATATCAGCCAGCTCAAATTCAGGGCGATGCTTTGGACGATTTTCCTCTGGTTTGAACTGATCGGCCGGGACGATCTTGAGATCGGCCTGGATGATCAAGCTAATTTTAAATCATTCAGTTTTGCTTTCATGGCGATGCTCTGGCCGATCTTCTGAGATTTGTACTGATCGGCCAGGATGATGTCCATATCAGCCTGGATGATATTGTCGGCAACTTGCAATTAATGAGCTCCTTTGAAGCTCTTCTATTTAAGAGCTCTTGTTTAACATTTTGAACAATCTTTTGTTGCTGCCTTGACCAGAGAAGGCCTTGAGGAGAGAAAGAGATAAAGGGAGAGAGAAAGGATCTTGTGAGGGGGAGCTTGTGAGGGGATTCACAAGGGTTGCTCCAAGGATCGCTTTGCTTCTTCTTCGTCTAGATTTTCTTGTCCGTGGAAGGGTCGGTAGAGGTAAGGAGTCAGCATCTAATTGTGGTTCTTTGCCAGCTTCAGGAGGAAGCAAAAGGTGATAGGTTCTCTGCCTTGCCGGGGTGGCAAAAAGAGGTTCGTTGTAAAGGCTTCTCTGCCTAGCTGTGGGGGCTAAAGGAGAGTCATGATTGTAGTGCAATACTCGGAGGGCACCTCCGGGGAGTGGATATAGGTTGAGTTGACCGAACCACTATAAATCTCTGTGTTCTTATTTCTTGCTTCCGCACTTTAATTTCCGCATTTATTTTTCTCGTGGTGTGATTTTGGTTTATGTGATCTTTTGTTCTTTGTGAAAAGAAATTTTTTAAAATACTAATTCACCCCCCTCTTGGTTAGCTTGGGCCAGTTCTATAGGGCTTAACATCCCTAACAAACTTTCAAGTGGTATCAGAGCGGGATTTAAAAATTTTAAGTTTGAAAACTTTTTGTTTTTGATCCATGGCTAACATTGGGAATCGTAACACTAAGTAAGGGTATTCTATTACCCGACCTCCCCTATTCGATAACCTACCTTTTTATTTTAGGAAAACCCACATGTCAATGTTTTTATAATCTACTGATTATCGCATGTGGATGCTTATCAAAGAAGGTTATTCTCCACCTTCTCGTGAAATTAATGCTGTAAAATTGAAGTTGCTTTTACTGAATGGACTTTTGATGAACGAGATTTAGCTCAATTGAATGCAAAATATTTGAACTTTTTTTTTCTGTGCTTTAGAATCTGAGGATTACATGCGTGTCTCCACTTGCAAAACTAGTAAAGAAATTTGAGACAAATTGTGTATTACCTATGAAGGCACTAATGAAGTTAAACAATCCCGTTTGAATATTCTCTTGCATGACTACGAACTTTTTCGCATGAAACCTCATGAATAAATTTCTGAGATGTATACTAGGTTTAGTCATATATTTACTTCACTGCATGCATTAGAAAAGAACTTTCAAATTATGAAAAAAGTAAATAAGATTTTGAGATGATTGCCTTCGTCATATGATGCTAAAATCACTGCAATCACTGAATCTAAGGATTTAAACACTTATTTTATTGATAACTTACTTGGCTCACTCATTGCTTATGAGCAAGGGATGAATCAAAGAAATCTTGATGCAGGTGAGAAGAAGAAGGAGAAAACTGTTGCACTAAAGGCACACAAACCAGATTATGAATCTTTCGGGTCTAAAAGCGATGGAGTTGCCTTCATCACAAGGCAATTCAAAAGCTTTCTAAGGAAGAAGCAAAAGCAATATTGCAGAAAAGGTAAGGATCATAAATATTCTAAAGGATATTCTGATGTCGTTTGTTATGAACGCAGGAAATCAGGACACGTGAGAACTGATTGTCCTACACTTAAAGATCACTCAAGCAAAGGAAAGGGTGAGGAGAAACCTAAGCTAAGGAAGGACAAGATGAGAGTACAAAAAGCATTTTGGGTGGATTCGGCATCAAACTCATCGGAGACGGAACTAGAAGATGAGACATCAAAATTGTGCTTGATGGAAGATGACAATCCTGATCAAGAAGAGGTATGTGAACTTTCCTACGATCAACTTCTTGAAGTTTTAGAAAAAATTCATGCATCATATAGGAAATTAAAGAAAACACATGCTATCTTGAAATTAGAATTTTTGAACCAACAAAAAGAGCATGAAATTTTGACTAAAGACCATCAAATGATTGATTTAAATCATATGACTTTACTTGATGAATTTGATGAGTTAAATAAAATTCATTGTGAATTAGTTAAAAATCATGATGCATTAAAAGTTTCACACACATCACTTGAATCTGATTTTAAGAAGTCTAAAGAGATGGAGAAAAAATTGAGGATTGAAAATGAGGTCTTAAAAATCACTAATTTGAGGATTCAAAATGAATTAGAAACATGTAAGAAAACTAGGATGACACCTACTTTTGATCAATTGCCAAAATCTAGGAAGAGGCATTATAACTCAAACCACTTAAGAAATCCCTTTCCTAGAGTTAGATGTTTTTCATGTGGCATGTTAGGACACATCTCACACACTTGTATAGTTCACCATAGTACACATTGGTGTGGAGACCTAAGGTGCATGATCCACAGCATACCACACATGCATTGCATTCTACTCTTCATAAGAAGGAACCCAAACCTAATGGGTTCCTAAATCTAACATTTGATAATTTTGCAGGAGGGCTCTCACAAAAGGCCTCGTGAGAGGATGTGGTACCTGGACAGTGGATGCTCTCGACATATGACTGGTGATGCCAACCAGTTTGTTGTACTAGAGTCTAGGACTAGAGGAAAGGTTACTCTTGGAGACAACACCACCAAGAAGGTGGTAGGCGTAGGTATAATTAGTAATTCCAAGAACCTTATGATTGAAAATGTTCTGCTTGAAGCTGGATTGAAGCACAACTTGCTTAGCATCAGTCAACTCTGTGATAATGGTTTCATCATGCAATTCTTTGCAAATTCATGCATTATAAGTTTAAGTAACAACATTATTTTGCAGGAAAAGAGGATCAACAAAGTCTACATGCTTGATTTAAATAACATTGAATGTGCTGCTTCATTTTGCTTAAAAATAGTGATTGATGATTCATGATTGTGGCACCGAGACTTTGTCATGCAAGTATGAAAACCCTTAGGAAAGTGACCCAAAAAGACCTAGTTAGAGGTGTCCCCAAACTCAAGTTTTCAAAAGACCACCTTTGTGATGCCTATCAACTAGGAAAGCAAGTCCACTCCACCTTTCACCTCATTAAGGACATTAGCACCTCTAGACCTTTAGAAGTCCTTCACATGGATTTGTTTGGACCCATTAGCACTGCCAGCCTGGGAGGGAAAGTCTATAGATTTGTGATTGTTGATGACTACTCGAGGTTCACTTGGACTAGATTTCTTTCTCATAAAAATGAGTCTTTTGAGGAGTTTAAAACATTTTCTACTTGGATTCAAAAAAAGCTAGGTTGTGAGATTTTGACCATCCCTAGTGATCATGGGGGTGAGTTTGAGAATGAAAGATTTTGAGATTTTTGTGAGGACAAGGGGATTAGCCATAATTTTTCAGCTCCTAGGACACCTCAGCAGAATGGGGTAGCTGAAAAGAAGAACCGGACCTTGGTGGAAGCCGTTAGAGCCATGCTTGCTCAGTATTCACTTCCAAAATACTTTTGGGCTGAAGCGGTTTACACAGCTTGTTATGTGTTGAATAGGGTGAATGTTAGAGCCAAATTAGAAAAGACACCCTATGAGATCCTTAAGGGTAGGACACCCAATTTTTTCCACCTTCATGTCTTTGGTTGTAAAGTTTTTATTCACAATAATGGGAAGTCTCACTTGGGAAAATTTGATCCTAAATCTAATGGAGTATTCTTGGGATATTCTAGTATTGGGAAGTCTTTTAGGGTGTTTAATAAGAGAACTTTAATGGTGGAAGAGACAACCCATGTAGTACTTGATGGGTCTGATCCTAAGAAATATGGAGTTGAGAATGATGATGAGGTTGGAGAGATTACTAGTGGAGTAGAAAATTTGGGGAAGGGGGTAGAACACCAAAGTAATGAAGGAGTAGGAGAAGTCACCCAAGGAGTAGAAAATATTGATTTGGATGAAAGGGTTGGATCTTCTCACCCTTTGCCTAGAGATTGGAGATACTCTACAAGTCACCCCAAGGATTTGATGTTAGGAGACCCTTCTAGTGGAGTTAAGACTAGACATGGACTTAGGAAGGAGGGAACCACTCTGCCTTTATCTCAATGATTGAACCCACCACCATTAACCAAGCCCTTACTGATGAGTTTTGGATTTTAGCAATGCAAGAATAATTGAATCAATTTGTAAGGAATGATGTTTGGGTGCTTGTAGAAAGACCTAAGGGACAAAGTGTAGTTGGGACAAAGTGGGTCTTTAAGAACAAGGTGAATGATTCAGGAGTGGTGATTAGGAATAAAGCAAGATTGGTGGCTAAGGGGTATAACCAAATAGATGGGATAGACTTTGAGGAGTCTTTTACCCCTGTAGCTAGATTGGAAGCCATTAGAGTGCTATTAGCCTTTATCTGCTAAAAAGGATTTAAGCTTTTTCAAATGGATGTCAAGAGTGCCTTTTTAAATGGGGAAATAAAAGAAGATGTGTTTGTAGAGCAACCCCTAGGTTTTGAAGTTCCCAATTTCCAAATCATGTTTTTAAATTAAAAAAAGCTTTGTATGGGTTAAAGCAGGCACCAAGAGCTTGGTATGAGAGGCTTAGCACATTCTTACTAGAGAGGGAATTTGTCAAGGGGAGCGTAGACACCACCCTTTTTCTTAGGAGAGTTGGAGATGATTTACTCATTGTTTAGATTTATGTTGATCAAAAGAAGTATAGAGGCATGATTGGATCCTTACTTTACTTGACTACGAGCCGACCTGATATTATATTTAGTGTTTGCCTTTGTGCTAGATTTCAAGCTGACCCTAAGGAGTCACACCTGACTGCTGTTAAGAGAATTTTTAGATAACTTTTGGGGACCCAAGGCTTAGTGATTTGGTACCCTAGACACAACACTTCTTTTGAGATTATTGGTTTTTCTGACTCTGATTTTGTAGAATGCAAGGTGGATAGAAAAAGCACTTCAGGAACTTATTAATTCATTAGACAGTCTTTGGTCTCTTGGTCTAGTAGGAAGCAAAACTCTGTTGCACTTTCCACTCCTGAAGCTAAGTACATTGCTCTTAGAAGTTGTGTGGCCCAAGTCCTTTGGTTGAAACAACAGGTATTGGATTTAGGATTTCTTGTAGGCACCATCTCAATCTTTTGTGACAACACTAGTGCCATATGCATCTCTAAGAATCCTATCCAACATTCAAGGACTAAGCACATTGACATTAGGCATCACTTCATTAGAGATCATGTGACTAAGGGAGACATTGAGTTACACCATGTGACAACTGAAAATCAATTGGCTGACATCTATACTAAACCACTAGCCTTCGATACTTTCAGTTCTTTAAGGACCAGATTGGGTGTGATTGACATAAATGCATGAAACTTGATCTTTTAGTTACTTTCTTTTTCTTTTGTTTATTTTTCTCTTAGTTTTTGGTGTGTTTTTTTCTCTTACTTAGTTTTTCAAAATCATCGCTGAAATGATAACATATTCCATGCCCTTGTTTTTGAAAATTTGTAGTCAATGAGATTTTCATCTCTTAATCTCTTAGATGGTAAAAATATTTTTTGATTGTGTCTCTTTCTCTAACCTATTTTAGTGGCATAGTTTTCTTTCCTAATCAAAAATCTATTTCAAATTAAAGATTGTGTATGAAATTAAGAATTTTTCTTAAGCTTGTTTAAGCAAATCTATCTTGTATTTATACTATTTAAAGTTTTTTTTGTCACATCAAGACCCCTCGTTACTCTTGTCTTTGATTATTGATTTTGCTTGTGGTAATTCTTCCTTATGTTAGAGAGATAGCTCCTATTCTCTAATATCAAAGTGCGCAAAGCGCTACTCAATTGACAAGAGGCATAAAATGAGCCCACTCAAAAGCAAGCTATTCTCTCTTTTTAAATCTTTTAGAACTTATAAGTTTTGATTCTCAAAGGATTTATTTCCATTGTTTCGCGATCGTGACAGATTTACTTTGGTTCACTATTTTATAAAGATATTTTTTCTTAAACCAAGTGATGGATGGATTCTTTTTCTCATATCCAATTAATTTTTTGAGTTAGGTCATTGATTTCAAAAGATGATTCTACCCTAAGAAAACGTCTGAGCTAAGGGTAACCATGACCGGATATTCTACCACTCTTTGGCTTGTTAAGATTGTTAACTCATTAACCCACAAGTTTTTAAATCAATCATATGGAATACTACATCATTTTCATGCCTTGGTTTAAAAAAAAAAATTTAAAAAAATTGTTTTGCTATTGGTCTTTTTTTTTGTTCCCTCATCCTTTTTGGTATGTCAAAAGGGGGAGAAGTTTATGATGTTTTTACACTTGTCGATCCCGAAATTTTATTACTAACTATCTTCGTAGTGTTTTTCCATCATCAAAAAGGGGGAGATTGTTGCAAATCTATTGTCATGACTTATGTTTTGATGATTGACAAGCACTATTGATTATCTTGGACTGCCTGTTACTTCTAACTTTTCAGGAATCGAAAATCGGACAAACAAATGAAGCCAGTTCAAGATTGCGTAGGTTTAGGGTTGGGTCAGTCTGTACTTTATTTTTTCTCTTCTTGAGTATATTTGTAATGATCAAAGAGACTGATGCTAAGTAACCCTACACACACACACTTGAGAGACTTAGAATTTCTAATTTTACTCATATTGGCCAGGACGATATTTACATCATCCTGGACGATCAGGCATAAAACAAAAAATCTAAACAAGGATTCTTAATTAAGTCCCCGTCATTAATAGATCGTCCTGGATGATACGTGTATCGGCCAGGATGATAAGCTAAAAATAGAAAGAAGTTGCCGCCATAAACAATTAAGGTATTACGTATTTTTTTATAATCGGCCAGGACGATCATTGATCGGCCTGGACGATATTCACAAATTATGCCTTAATTGATCAAGAAATCAAGGAAGTAATTAAGAATGATTGATACGCTCATATCGTCCTAGACGATCGTAGGATTGGCTAGGACAATCTATTTAAAAACCTTAGTTACTTCTGGACGATAAATATCGTCCAGCTCAAATTCAGGGCGATGCTTTGGACGATTTTCCTCTGATTTGAACTGATCAGCTGGGACTATCTTGAGATCGGCCTGGACAATCAAGCCAATTTTAAATCGTCCATTTTTACATTCAGGGCGATGCTCTGGCTGATATTCTGAGATTTTTACTGATCGCCAAGGACGATGTCCATATCGACCTGGACGACATTGTCGGCAACTTGCAATTAATGAGCTCCTTTGAAGCTCTTCTATTTAAGAGCTCTTGTTCAACGTTTTGAATAATCTTTTGCTGCTGCCTTGACCTGAGAAGGCCTTAAGGAGAGAAAGAAAGAGAGGGAGAGAGAGAGGATATTGTGAGGGGGAGCTTGTGAGGGGATTCACAAGGGTTGCTTCAAGGATCGCTCTGCTTCTTCTTCGTCTAGAGTTTTTCATCCATGGAAGGGTCGGTAGAGGTAAGGAGTCAGCATCTTATTGTGGTTCTCTGCCAGCTTCAGGAGGAAGCAAAAGGAGATAGGTTCTCTGCCTTGCCGGGGTGGCAAAAAGAGGTTCGTTGTAAAGGCTTCTTCGCCTAGCTGTGGGGGCTAAAGGAGAGTCACGATTGTAGTGCAATACTTGGAGGGCGCCTCCAGGGAGTGGACGTAGGTCGAGTTGACCGAACCACTATAAATCTCTATGTTCTTGTTTCTTGCGTCCGCACTTTAATTTCTGCATTTATTTTTCTCGTGGTGTTATTTTGGTTTATGTGATCTTTTGTTCTTTGTGAAAAGGAAATTTTTAAAATACCAATTCACCCCCCTTCTTGGTTAGCTTGGGCCAGTTCTATAGGGCTTAACATCCCTAACGAACTTTTATATGTAGGGTTTCTCCTTATCAATTTGGGTCTGACTTCCGCAGCTTCCTCTAATATATTGGGACCCTTCCAATATATCCTGTATAGCTTGTATGATTGGTGAATCTCTTTGGATGGATGAGCCTTTATCATCTTGGGGTCAAAGTTCTTTTGCTAAAGTATGTGTTCACATTGATTTGACACAAAAAATATCCGCAAAGTTTTGGATTAAGGGCTTAAATGGAAGATTTTTTCAGAAAGTTGAGTATAAGGGCGTTTCTCATCTTTTTTTTCCATTTTGGATTTATTTGCCATAAAATCGAGTCTTGGCCTTGCAAGACTAATTTGTACCATGCAATCCATGTTAACAACACTATTCAATCTTTAACTATGGAAATGTAGAATCCAAATATTTCTATAAGTACTTAGAAGTTTAGTTCTTTTTCTGCCAAACCTTTAGATCAACTGGGAACTTGGAATGTCATCTCTAGAAGACAAAAGACTAAGAAGAAAGGCTAACTTCATGCCAACACTTCTAAAGGTCATGAAATGAGACGCCCCTTACCAACGTCAGCTATTTCCAATCCAGAGTATATTGTGTTAAATGCTAAAAAATCTCAAAGAAGGATATCACCAACAACAGTATGAACTTCTCCAAGCATAAACTGTGAGTGTCTAATGGGCACCTTCAGAAAGAACTCCAGTAGCTGAGACCTATCAACACAGCTTCTCAAAAGAGGAAAAAAGATATTGATGATATCTTGAGCGGGGATTTAGGCCCTCCAATTAGTTGATTTGCTCTATTCTTATTTTTTGTGCTTTTCTTTAGTTTTCTTTTTCTACTTGCTTTTTTATATTGGGGATGCATAGCTGATTTTTTCCAGTTTATTTTCTTTTATACCCCTCTCTTTATTTTAATAGAATATTACTTTTTGGGGGTTAAAAAAAAGGACCTATCTAAGCCACACAACCCACTTCACCCATTTTAGATGGTTTGTTAGGACAACCAACTCTAGTTCTAGGCTAAGAAAGTATTTACTTATTTGTTACTTATGTGCTGGGTTTTTTTGTGATTTTTATTGCATGTTGGTTGCCAAACTTGATTGATATGATTATTTATTTATTTATATAATTTGTAAATTATTTTGATGGAAGTTAGATTCCTACTAAGTTAGGAATAATCTGGATGCTCATAGAGTTCTTTACAGGTGGCCATGCAAATGTTGGGCTAGATCAAAGTGGAAAAATAAAGCTTTAAATTGATAAATTTTTTGCAGGTGCGAAAAAAATTTAAGTCATTCTTGGGATATTATTGATTATTTAATTATTCATTTTAACTTTACAGGTTGTATTAGAGTCTAGTCTTCTTATTTTTTATATGTGTAATTTGTTGTAACTGAGCCAAGTACATACATCCATTTTGGAATAAAAAGAGGAGGGAACATACCCTTAGGGGAGAGTTTCCTTCTATTTGGAGATCTAAATGAGGATAATCTTTATTATAGAAAGACAAAAGAAAACACTCATTCGGGGAGGAGTTTCTTTTTATTTGGACATCAAGACTTGATAAATCAAAGGAATTAGCATAAGGAGAGAAGATGAAGAAGTGAAGACAATGAGTATCCCACTCCAAGTGACTTATGTTAGTCCTAGGATTAGAATATGAGTTGTTGTCAGTCGTACCCTATCACTTTTAATTTTTACAAATCTAGGGTTATAAATTAAGTGGCACTTGCCATAATGACATTTATTTTATTTAATTAATTGATTTGATTGATTTTTTACATTATTTTCACATGAAAAATACCAATTTTCTAGCATTTTTATTTTATATCAATTTTTATTTAGCCCAGATACATAAAGGCTCATGAGGGTACAAATAAAACCTTTCTACTTAAAGTTAAAATAAAATTTTTTAGATCACATTGAAATTCTAATGAATGAAGAAGTAAGCTGCGGATTACAAACAGTATAAATATTTGCATATTAATTGCTTCTCCTCATTGTTAGGAACCTCCCCACCTGCAAGTTCTGGCCGAATACCTAACCTATTAAGGAGTATTTCAGTCAAGGGGATGTTGTGTAATCTTTAAGATAAAACTATTTTTATGCCCTTTTAAAAAAATGTTTCATATTTATTTTATGCATTTATTGAGTTAATTAGTGTGTATTGTATTAAAATTAAATTTAAAAGTATTTAAGATTTTAATTACATTTCTCTTAAAGCATAATCACCCTACATAAGTCAAGGGGCCAATCAAGATATATTCTAGATGTCGGCCCCAACTCCTTAAAACTTAAATAAAAATGCCCCTAACTATATTTCATAAAGAGATTAGACATGTGGATTTTAAGCACCTAGGTGGTTAGCTGGCCCCCCAATCAAGGCCAGAGGTAAGTCAAGATTTTATACTATATAAGCTAGGTTTGGGCCACAGTCGTTTAGTGTCCAATTTTGATTTAGTATCCGGGGTAGACTCAGATCTTATGTCCCAAACTTTAGGAATTCAATCCCACATTTCTAATAAATTGACAACTCAAATTAAAATCTTTCGAAATCAAAACATATAGCCTAACACATATGATATATTCGGGTATTTTTTAAATATTTTATAATCTAAAAACTCCTACTGTTCCTTCATTGCCCTTACGAAATAAGTGTTCAAAATTTAATTAAATCCCTATTTGATTTCAAATATCACTTCCTTTGATATTTCTCCTTGAAAATCTCTAAAATAAAATTTCTTCCATTAATTTATTCGAGAGTATTTATAGAAAACTCAAGTTTTCCTATGATATAATTAACTATGAGGTCTTGCGCTCGTAGGAAATATAAAGATCCTAAATCTATTTTCAAAGGTGATTTTTGAAATTCATTTAATTCTCTTTGGGAAAATAAAAATTAATGATGATCATTTTTGTCATGTTTTGATGAAGAACAATATGTGATATTTTCTTTCCTTGGAAATATATATCATTTATTGTTATTACTATGAATTAGAAACAAATGATCTTTCATCAAGACTATAATAGTTGTATACTTGTTAGAATGTTATTTTGACCCTGTAGAGTCATATATAGTTCTTTCTAAAATTTGACTATCATAATTAGGATGAAACATTCAATTTTGTTGTCTGAACCCATTAGGAAATGATTATTTTTCCTCCCAAGGTGATATACCATGAAAGTTCGTTAGGGATGTTAAGCCCTATAGAACTGGCCCAATCTAACCAAGAGGGGGGGGGGGGGGGGGGGTGAATTGGTATTTTAAAATTTCATTTCACAAAGAATAAAAATTGTATAAACCAAAATCACACCACAAAAATAAATGCGGAATTAAAAGTGCGGAAGCAAAAAATAAGAACACAGAAATTTATAGTAGTTCGGTCAACTCGACCTACGTCCACTCCTTGGAGGCACCCTCCAAGTATTGCATTACAAAACGTGACTCTCCTTTAGTCCCCACGGCTAGGCGGGGAAGCCCTCACAAGAACCTCCTTTTTGCCACCCCGGCAAGGCAGAGAACCTATCTCCTTTTGCTTCCTCCTGAAGCTGGCAGAGAATTACAACCAAAAGCTAACTCCTTACCTCTACCGACCATTCCACGGACAAGAAACTCTAGACGAAGAACAAGCAGAGCGATCCTTGAAGCAACCCTTGTGAATCCCCTCACAAGCTCCCCCTCACAAGATCCTCTCTCTCTCCCTCTCTCTCTTTCTCTCCTCAAGGTCTTCTCAGGTCAAGGCAGCAGCCAAAAGGTTGTAAAAAACGTAGAAAAAGAGCTCTTAAATAGAAGAGCTTCAAAGGAGCTCATTAATTGCAAGTTGTCGACTTTATTGTCCAGGCCGATATGGACATCGGCCTGGATGATCAGTATAAAACTCAGAAGATCGGCCAGAGCATCGCCCTGGATGTAAGACTGGACGATTGAAACTTGGCTTGATCATCCAGGCCGATCTCACGATCTTCCTGGCCGATCAGTTCAAATCATAGGAAAATCATCCTGAGAATAGCCCTGGATACGAGCTGGCCGATATTTATCATCCTGAAGTAACTTAAGGTTTTTGGCTGGATCGTCCTAGCCGATCCTGTAATCATCCAGGATGATATGATCGTATCAATCATCCTTAATTACTCCCTTAATTTCTTGATCAATTAAGGCATAATTTGATAATTTCGTTTAGGCCGATCAATGATCGTCCTAGCCGATAATTTAAAAATACAGTATACCTTAATTGTCTATGGTGGCAACTTCTTTCTATTTTGAGCTTATCATCCTGGCCGATACATGTATCGTCCAGGCCGATATGTTAATGACGGCTGCCTTAATTAAGAATCCTTATTTAGACTTTCTGTTTTAAGCCTGATCGTCCAGGCCGATACAAAAAATCGTCCTGGCCGATATGAGTAAAAACAGAAATTCTAAGTCTCTCAAGTGTGTGTGTGTAGGGTTACTTAGCATCAGTCTCTTTGACCATTACAAGAGACTCAAAAAGTGAAAAACAAAAGTACAGACTAACTCAACCCTAAACCTACGCAATCCTGAACTGGGTTCTTCTTGATCGTCCGATCTTCGATTCCTGAAAAGTTAGAAGCAACAAGCAATCCAAGAGAAATAGTGTTTGTCAATCATCAAAACATAAGCCATCAAATTAGATTTGCAACAATCTCCCCCTTTTTGATGATGGCAAACACAAGTAGGAAAATATCCAAAAAAGTCCATTAAAATTTCAAAGTTACAAACCCAACAACTTTTCCAACCACACCTTACTCCCCCTTTTGTCATCACAAAAAGAGGGTCCAGATACAAAAGAAAAAACAAATAAAGACTCAAAAGCAAACTACAAAAAAAAAAAGAAAATAAACACCATAAAGCACAGACTAAAAGAACGAGGGATCCTGATCATCTGATGGAGATGGTGGAGGTGGCTGCTAAAAGTAGCTGGCAAGCGTGGTAAACTGAGCATTGAACCAGGCGATGTCCTGGTCATGCTGCTGCTGGTGGTGAGTAAGGAAACTATCAAATCGGGCTAAATCCTTAATGCGGTGTTGCTCGTAGCGGGCAATGTCCTCAGAGTGTTGCTGCTCCTGTGCAGCAATGTAGACGTCAAAGCGGGATTCCCATCGATCAAACCTCTCAATCAACTGATCAACCGGTGAGTGCTGGTGGAGAGGAATAGGGTCAGGAAAGGGAGCGGGAGCAGGAGCCTCCTCCTCTCTAGCCCCCCGAGGTTCCTAAGGGTGGAGACGAGTACTGTGAAGGGTACTGAAGGAACTGTTTGAGTAGAAGGAAGTTGGGAGGTTAGGTGGAATAGGATACTGAAGTTGGTATTTGGTTTCAAGGACATAGGCTATGATGTGTCCTAAGGCTAGATTGGGTTTCCTCTTATGACCCGGATCGCGGATTGTGGTTAAGTGATCAATGTATCGAAAGATTAAATCCGCAGTATTAAATTCTCTATGAGCCATGATGTAGAAAGTAGTGAGGGAGAGTAAAGGGGTGATGTGGATTTGGTCCCCGACTTTTGGAATTATGGAGGTGCGAAGGACATGTTGGATTGTCCTAGCATCTTTGACTAAAGAGCTAGTCTCTCCAACATGGTAAGGTGCATTGGTCTGGCGAAGGAAGTGATTCACCATGGACCAGTCAAGATCAGTATCTGAGACAATTAAGTGTAGCTTATCCCTGGTGGTGGATAGCTGTAAAAGATCAACACAATCCTGATATGTGATTTTGACAGTGCATCGATTCACATAGGGGGTCAGGTCAGTGAAGGTAGGGTTAATGCGAAGGTTTGCAAAATACTCTAGAAGAAACTCGGTATTGAAAGGGAAACCAAGAGATAGAATGAAGCAAAGGGAGGTGTGAGCAAAAAGATCCATTACCGGGTATGAGATGTGGGCAGGATTTATGATTCTGGAGACAGTTATCCCACACTCTTTGTAACGATGGTAGGCGGCTTCATCTTCTGCTTCCCTGAAATGAGGGTCAATCCTAGCTCTCGAAAAACTCCCAGAAGTTTGTCGGACATGTTTCCCACCAGCCATTGAGAGGAGTTAGCAAGAAAACACAAGAGGAGAAGGGGTGAAAAGTGCAAAACTATGGCTGGAACGGCCAGAATTTAAAGAAACAACCATATCGTCCTGGCCGATCGCAGAATCATCCAGGTCGATATGGCTCATTAATTGCGAACAGGCCGATTGATCAAAAAGGCGGTCCAATCATCCATAACCGATCAGATATCGGCCAGGCCGATTAGACACAGGTGATCCGCCCGAGGAGTCAATCCGGATGACCGTTGAAAAAGTAGATCGTCCGGGACGATTAGGTGTATCGTCCATGACGATGCACAATATTTGATCGTACCAGCCGAAGTTAAAACATTTTAAATTCTTGCCACGTGTATTGTCCAGGATGAACAGTGGATCGGCCAGGACGATTGTCCAATAATGGATCGTCCGATGTCGAATTTAAAGATTCAAACGTGCTGACACGTGGATTGTCCAGGATGATCCAGTGTATGGGCCAGGACGATGCACATAAATTGCATCGGCCAGATGAAATATTCTATCGGCCATGACTATCATCATGATTGCAACAGAGTTCTATCATATCGTCCAGGACGATATAGGATCGTCCAGGACGATGAGTTACAGCAAGCATAGAAAAGTTCAGTAGATGGAGTTTTGAAGATATTTTGTCCTATCGTCCAGGACAATAAAAATATCGGCCAGGACGATGTGACTAGAAATTAAAATCAAGGAAAAGATGGTGATTATCAAGGCCCTCAAAAAAAAAACAAAAGAAAAACAATCAGAAAAACACAGTAAAAGAAAAGCAAAAACACAAGGAAAATCAAAAGACGAATATTTTTTAATTTAATTTTTCTAATTTTTTTTTTTGTTTTATGGAGGCATCATATGAGAATTTCTCAAAAAGTTAAACTCTTAGAGTTCCACAAGATCAAGAAGTTTAGCTAATCCTAATCAGACAAAGGTAAGATATCCGATTTTGTTAACCCTAAATCAGATGTTTTTTAGGGTATAAAATTTCTTTTGAAAAACAATAATACTTAACTCAGAATAAACCTAAGTGGGCAAAAAAGAAGATCCAATCAAACTTGTTTACAAAAACCATCTCATAAATAATAAAACAAAGTACTTTTTCTCAATCATGGAATTTGAAATCAAGCATTTGAATTCATCAAATATTTAATGAGTTCTCTAAGTTTAAAAGTTTTGAAAAGAGGAGATAGCTTGCTTTTTAGTGGGCTCATTTTATGCCTCTTGAATCTTTGATTGGCTCTTCGAGCATCTTTTGATTTTTTATACACAATTGTGTAAATTTTTCTTTTTCAATTTGACGTCATTGGCCTCTTTCCTTTTTTAATTCTTGCAAGCTAAAAGCTCTTTTGCAAACTCTTAAAAGAAGCTCAGTTGTGAGTATATCCTCCAAATATTAGAGAATAGGAGCTCTCTCTCTAACATAGTGAAGAATAAGTCACAAAACAAAATAAAAAATATGTGATAAAAGCAATGGCAAGATTTTAAATAACTCGAAAGATATGTAAGAGCTTTGGATATTATGTATAAGATAGGATATTGTAGCAAGATAGAAAGAATCTTAGTTTAAAAAAAAAACATTGGCTAAAATGAGTTAGGCTTTTGTTTAGAGAAGAAAAATTATACCACTAGACAAGGTCAGAAGGAGGGAAACTATCCATGGTGTTTCTCCCTTTACCTAAATTTAGAAAAGCTAAACACAATCTTCAAAACTTCAAAATCCAAAATCTTGAAAAGATTCAACATATGGAAGGCCAAATTTAAAGACAACATGAAAACAAAACACATAAAAAATAAAACAAAACACAATGAAACAAAACATATTTCAAGAATTTATTGAAGCAACAGATTTGAGCATGAATGAGCTGCGAGCCTTCATATGTCCAGTTATCCTATGCTCTAACGAGGTCTTTGGTGAGAGCACTCCTACAAAACTCAACAACAGTCAAATTTAGGAACCCAAACAGGTTTGGGATCCTTCTTAGGAAAAGTAGAATACAATGCAGGTATGGTATGTTGTGAATCATGCATCTTAGGTCTCCACACCCAATGTGTACTACGGTGAATGGTGCAAGTGTGTGAGATGTGTCCTAGCATGCCACAAGAAAAACATCTAACTCCTGGAAAAGGGTTTCTTAAATGGTTTGAGTTATAATGCCTCTTCCTAGGTTCTGGCTTAGGATAAAAAGTGGAAGTCATCCGATTTTTCTTACATGTATCAAAATTATTTTGAATCCTCAAATTTATTCTTTTTAATGTATCATTCTCAACCCTCAAATTTTTTCTCAATCTCTTTAGATTTCTTAAGATCAAACTTAAGTGAGGTGTGTGAAGCTTTTAATGCGTTATGTTCATCAATTAGTTCCAAATGCTTTTTGTTTAAGTCATCAAATTCATCAAGAAGAGCCATGTGATTTGAATCAATCGTTGCATGATCTTTAAGAATGACTTCATACTCTTTCTGCAAATTTACAAGTTCCACTTTTAAGCTAGCATGTGTCTTCTTAAGTTTTTTATATGATGCATGAATTTTTTCACAAATTTCAAACAATTCATCATAGGTTGGTTTACATACCTCTTCCTCATCACTTTGATCTTTTCCCATGAAACACAAGTTTGTAGTTTCTTCCTCTGGTTCAGTCTCAGAGGATTCAGTACCAGATTTTGCCTAGAAACCCCTTTGGATTTTCTTCTTTACTTCTTAAACTTAGTTTTCTCCTCAATCTTTTCCTTGCTTGTGTTATCTTGAACTGTTGGGAAATCGGCTCTCACATGTCCAGGTTTCCTACATTCAAAACAAACAACATCAGAAAATCCTTTAACATGTTTATGATCCTTACATTTTCTCCAACTTTGATGGTGTTTTTGTTTCTTCCTTAGAAAGTTTTTGAATTGCCTTGTGATGAAGGCAACTTCATCGCTTTCAGACCCGGAAGATTCAGAATCCGATTTGTGCGCTTTCAGTGCAATTATTTTCTCCTTTTTCTTCTCACCTGCATCAAGATTTCTTTGATTCACCCCTTGCTCGTAAGCAATGAGTGAGCCAAGTAAGTTATCAATAGAATAGGTGTTCAAATCCTTAGATTCAGTGATTGTAGTAATTTTAGCATCGTACGAAGAAGGCAAGCATCTCAAATTTTTGTTCACTTTTTCATAGTTCGAAAGCTCTTTTCCTAAAGCATGTAGTGAAGTAACAATTTGAGTAAACCTAGTGTACATGTCAGAAATAGATTCATGAGGTTTCATACGAAAAAGTTCGTAGTCATGTAAGAGAATGTTTAAACGGGATTTTTTAACCTCATTAGTACCTTCATAGGTGATGCACAATTTATCCCAAATCTCTTTACCAGTTTTACAAGTTGAGACACGCATGTAGTCCTCAGATTTCAAAGCACAGAAAAAGCAGTTCAAACATTTTGCATTTAATTGAGCTAAATCACGTTCATCGAAAGTCCATTCAGTAAAAGCAACTTCAGTTTTAATGCCATTAATTTCACGAGAAGGTGGAGAATAACCCTCTTGAATAAGCATCCACATGCGATAATCAGTAGATTGTAAAAAAGTAGACATGCGGGTTTTCCAAAAATCAAAAGGTAAGTTGTCAAACAGTGGAGGTCGAGTAATAGAATACCCTTCCATAGTGTTATGATTCCCAAGGTTAGCCATGAATCTAATTCAAAAAGTTTTCAAACTTAAATTTTTGAATCCCGCTCTGATACCACTTGAAAGTTCGTTAGGGATGTTAAGCCCTATAGAACTGGGCCAAGCTAACCAAGAGGGGGGGGGGGGGTGAATTGGTATTTTAAAATTTCTTTTCACAAAGAATAAAAATTGTATAAACCAAAATCACACCACAAAAATAAATGCGAAATTAAAAGTGCGGAAGCAAAAAATAAGAACACAGAAATTTATAGTGGTTCGGTCAACTCGACCCACGTCCACTCCTTGGAGGCACCCTCCAAGTATTGCACTACAAAACGTGACTCTCCTTTAGCCCCCACGGCTAGGCGGAGAAGCCCTCACAAGAATCTCCTTTTTGCCACCCGGCAAGGTAGAGAACCTATCTCCTTTTGCTTCCTCCTGAAGCTGGCAGAGAACCACAACTAAAAGCTAACTCCCTACCTCTACCGACTCTTCCACGGATGAGAAACTCTAGATGAAGAACAAGCAGAGCGATCCTTGAAGTAACCTTTATGAATCACCTCACAAGCTCCCCCTCACAAGATCCTCTCTCTCTCCCTCTCTCTCTTTCTCTCCTCAAGGTCTTCTCAGGTCAAGGCAGCAGCCAAAAGATTATCAAAAACGTAGAATAAGAGCTCTTAAATAGAAGAGCTTCAAAGGAGCTCATTAATTGCAAGTTGCCGACTTTATCGTCCAGGCCGATATGGACATCGGCCTTGCCGATCAGTACAAAACTCAGAAGATCGGCCAGAGCATCGCCTTGGATGTAAGACTGGATGATTGAAACTTGGCTTGATCGTCTAGGACGATCTCACGATCGTCCTGGCCGATCAGTTCAAATCATGGGAAAATCGTCCTGAGAATAGCCCTGGATATGAGCTGGCCGATATTTAAAAATATAGTATACATTAATCGTCCTAAAGTAACTTAAGGTTTTTGGCTGGATCGTCTTGGCCGATCCTGCGATCGTCTAGAACGATATTATCGTATCAATCATCCTTAATTACTCCCTTGATTTCCTGATCAATTAAGGCATAATTTGATAATTTCGTCCTGGCCGTTCAATGATCATCCTGGCCGATAATTTAAAAATACAGTATACATTAATTGTCTATGGCGGAAACTTCTTTCTATTTTGAGCTTATCGTCCTGGCTGATACACGTATCGTCCAGGCCGATATGTTAATGACGGCTGCCTTAATTAAGAATCCTTATTTAGACTTTCTGTTTTAAGCCTGATCGTCCAGGCCGATACAAAAAATCATCCTGACCGATATGAGTACAAATAGAAATTCTAAGTCTCTCAAGTGTGTGTGTGTAGGGTTACTTAGCATCAGTCTCTTTGACCATTACAAGAGACTCAAAAAGTGAAAAACAAAAGTACAGACTGACTCAACCCTAAACCTACGCAATCCTAAACTGGCTTCTTCTTGATCGTCCGATCTTCGATTCCTGAAAAGTTAGAAGCAACAAGCAGTCCAAGAGAAATAGTGTTTGTCAATCATCAAAACATAAGCCATGAAATTAGATTCGCAACATACCATTCATCATGACATGTTTTATTTCAAAACTAAAATTATAAAAATTCAATCTTCCTAAATAAATTTAACTATAATTTGCCTTCCATTCTTTCCAAAGCAAAGTTCCTTTTTCAACCAAATAACATCACAACACTCAATTATCAACAATGCCACAGTGCTTTAGTTATAACTCTTAGGCCTTAATATGCCTGCAAAGCGATGCATCAACTCATTAAACCACATGTTATTGACCTCAATTCTATGTGAGGTCATCGGGACCTATTTAGACTCATGTCTTATGATTTGATGGTTAATAATTATCCACTTATCAATCAGATTGATGCAGTCACATTCTAATTTAATCCTTAATTATTATTCAAGTTTATTTTCAACTCAAGCTTTAGTTAAATCCTCAAATTCCAATTCAACATTTAACTAGTCCTCATGTCAAGTTTTAATCATGCCCCATCAATCCTAACAATCCATTTGGTTTTATTATGATTGATATCAATGATTTAAACTCAACCCATTAAATCTAAAACTCCATTCAAAGCCAAAATTCTTAACCAGAATCCAAGGTTAAGGGCCCATGCTCTGAAACTCTCTTTGGGTAATTATTTAATAACCTTAAAATCTAGCCAAATGAACTTTGATCCATAATATATCATTGCCCTATTCATTAGATATCCCTAGGGTCAACCCTTTAATTTTGAACATACTCTTAGGCCTTTGACCTAAGAAATTGAATTGAAATTCAAAGCCTATAAAACTATTAAGTATTTACAGCCCCTATCATTGGACTTGGCATTTTATGGAATTTGATCTTGGAACCCTCATTAAGACCCTTAACCATGTCCATAGCCTTTGTTATGACAAGTTGACCACTAAACTATATTTTGTTAGACTCAAGTTGACTCAAAATATTGCAACTTAGTTTTCATAATTATGTTTTCATATCATGTGTGTTTTTTATGATTCTAAATATTATTATTTCGATTACTTTTTCTCCTAACATATATTAGATATATTTAAATGTTTGCTAGGGATGTTAAGCCCTTATGAACTAGCTCAATGCTAACCAAGAGGGGGGGGGGGGGGGGGGGGCTGAATTGGTAATTTAAAATTATTTAGATCAAAATACAATCACAAAATTCAAACCAAAATCACCATAATAAAAATCAAAGTGCGGAAGAATAAATACGGAAATTAGTAGTAAAAGGACACAAAAATTTATAGTGGTTCGGTCAACTCGACCTACCTCCACTACCCAGAGGCGCCCTCTGGGTATTGCACTAAATACAATGACTATCCCTTACAAAAACTCCTTTTGGCCGACCCCGGCGAGGCAAAGAGCCTAACTCCTTTTGCTTCCTCCTGAAGCAGATAGAGAACCTAACTCTTTCTACTTTCTCCAAAAGTAGGGAGAGAACCTTGATCGATTGTTGAAGAAGACCTTTTCTCAATCCTCTAAGGACAAGAGACTCTAGTGGAAGAAGAAGAAGTGGAACAATGCTTGGAGTAACCCTTGTGAAATTCCCTCACAAGCTCCCCTCACAAAATCCTCTCTCTCTCCCTCTCCTCTAGGCTTTCTTAGGTAAATACAGTAGCAAAAGATCTGCTTTAAGGTTGAACAAGAGATCTTAAATAGAAGAGCTTTGAAATAGTTCTTATTTTATACAAACTAACTTTATCGTCCAGGCCAACCCGGTCAATTTGGGATGATTAGAGTAATTTTTGTCACATCATCCAGGATGATATAATATCATCCTCGCTGATTAGTTCAAATCTGAGGAAAATCATCCTAAACATCGCCCTGAATAGAAGTAGGCCGATGTCAGTCGTCCACGCCATCGTCCCGACTGATCTTGAGATCGGCCTGGCCGATATAATTATGCAATCAACCTTAATTGCTTTACTAAATTACCAGATTAATTTACGCATAATTATGCTGCATCGTCTAGGCCAATAGGAGATCATCCTAAATGATGTCCTAAAATAAAGAATACCTAAATAGATCAAGGCGGTCGATTCTTTCTGATTTGAGCCTATCGTCTAGACTTATACAATATTGTCCAGGCTGATCTACTTAATGATGGTTGCCTTAACCATGATGCCCTGATTATGGTCTTTTTTTTGAACTGATCATCCAGGCCGATATAAATATCAGCCCGGCTGATGTTAACAAAAATAATAAACTCTAAGAAACAACCAGAAATTCTCCTAAAGTGTGTGTGTGCAAGGTTACTTAGCATTACGAGCCACATCTTTTATAATAGACTCAAGAAAAGGAAAAGTGTACAAAGTGACTCAGACTTAGTCTACCCAATTTTGAGCTGGTTCTAATTGTCATCTGATTTTGTGGACTTGAAATGTTAGTAGGCAAGGCAGTCGTAGAAAAATAAGAGTGTTTTCAATCATCAAAATTATAATACATGAAAACAGATTCACAACAATCTCCCCTTTTTTGATGATGGCAAACACACAACAAAAAATTCTAATTATTTAAGACAATATTTTACTGGAAGCAATGCAACCATAGAGAACATCAAATATTAGAACAAAATAGTACATGTACAAACATACTACTCCCCATTTTGACATGTCAAAAAGGAGGAGACAAACAAAAAATAATACATAAACTAAATAGTAGAAGAAAAAATAGAAACTAATCAACAGAAAAATAAAAATAAACTAAAAGAAAAACTATATAAATGATGGCCCCTAATCATCTGAAGGAGGAGGTGGTGGTGGAAGTGCCTGCTAAAAGTAGCTTGACAGTGTAGCAACTGGGCACCAAACCAAGCTATGTCCTGGTCATGCTGCTGCTGCTGGTGAGTAACGTAGGCGTCAATATGTGCTAAGTCCTCCAAGCGGTGCTGCTCGTAGTTGGCTATGCCCCCAGCATGTTGCTGCTCTTGTGCAACAACATAAGTGTCAAATCGGGCCTCCCACTGGTCAAAGCGCTCCACCAATTGATCTAGCTAATAGTGCTGGTGGAGTAGAACATGTACTGGCATACGTGCAGGAGCCTCCTCTTCCCCTTCCTGAGCTTCCCCGTCCCTTGGGTGGAGACAAGTACTGTGAAAAGTTTGAAAGGAAATGTTATTGTAGAAGGCAGGTTGGAGGTTTGGTGGAGCAGGATATTGCAGGTTATAATTTAATTCGAAGACATAATAATTGATATGTCCTAGGGATAGACTTGGTTTCCTCGTATGACCTGGATCCCAAATGGTAATAAGATAGTCGATGTAGCGAAAGATCCGGTCGATAGCATTGAATTCATGATTTGCTAAAATATAAAAAGGTGGTGAGGGAAAGAAGGGGAGTGATATGAACACGATCACCAACCATAGGAATTATCGAAGTGTGAAGGATGGCTGGACGATCCTAGCATCCTTGAGTAAGGTGCTAGTCTCGCCCATGGGTAAATTAGCATTAGAATTGCAAAGAAAATGATTGGCCGTAGCCCAGTCAAAATCAGGATCAAAATACAGGGTGTGAATTTTATCCCCTGTGGTGGAAAGATGCAAAATCTCCGCACATTCCTGATATGTGATCTCGACAGGGTGTCAATTCACATATGAGGTAATAGAGGTAAAAGAATATTTAATGCGAAGACTTGTAAAGAACTCATAGAGCACTTCTAAATTGAATGGGACAGTAAGAGTCAGAAGAAAGCATAAGGAGGTATGGGCAGATGAGTCTAGTACCATATAAGAGAGAAATTTTGGATTGACTATTTGGGAGATTATGATTCCATCCTCCTTGTATCACTTGTAGGCAGCTTGATCATTCACCTTTTGGAAACAAGGGTTTAGAGTGGCCCTCGAGAAACTTCTGGATGGGTGATGAGAGCACTTTCCTCCAGCCACTTTTATGAAATAGCAAGAAAACAGAGATCAGGAAGCAAAGAGAAGAAAATGGTTGGAAGGGCTCGATTTATAAAGAATCATCCATATCAGCTAGGCCGATCGCAGGATCGTCTAGGCTGATATGGTTCAATAATTATGGATAGGCCGATTGGTCAAAAAGATGGTCCGATCATCCGGGCTGATCAAATATCAGTCGTGATGATTATACACAGGCGATCGTCCCGAGGAGTCAAGACAGACGACCATTAAAAAAGTATATCTTCTGGGCCGATTCGGTGGATCGTCCAGGATGATGTCTAATAATGGACCATACCAGTCAAATTTAAAACTTTTAAATCATGTACCACGTATATCAGCCTGGCCAAATAAGTGGATCATTTGGGCCGATTGTCCAAAATGGATCAACCCATTCAATTTAAAAGTTTTTAAACGTATATCCACGTGTATCATCTCGGATGAACATGAGGATCGGTCATGCCAATTTTCCATAAAGAGGAGAACATCATCCAGGCTGAAAAATTGATCAGCGGATTAAAAATGATTGAAGCAGAAGATGATTAGATGATCCAGGCCGATAATGGATCGTCCTAGACAATCAGAAGTAGAAAATCAAATCAATCGGCAAAGAGGAGTTTATAGAGTAAATTGATCGGATCGTCCTGGCTGATAGGTGTATCAGTCGGGATGATGTGAAAACAAAATTGACAATCAGAGGATAGCGATGATCAGAGAAGGCCCTAAAATATCAAAATCAAGTGAAAATGAAAACAAAATGATATGAAAAAGACAAACTCAAATAAAACAAGATTTTCTTTTCAAGGCATGAATATGACATAGTCTCTATGTAATTGTTTTTAAAATTTTATAAGGATCATTGAGTTAAAATTGCTAAAATCTAAAAAATAGTTAGAACAACTGATCCTGTTAACCCTAACTTAGTCTTCTTCAGGGTAAACCGTCTTTTGAAAACAAAAAAATCTAAATTAGAAAAGCCAACGGGTTTAAAAAAGGAGATCCATTCAAAAACTTATTTCTAGAAAAATATTTTATACAATAATATATCAAAGTAATTAGCTATAATTAGAAATTAAAAATCAATTCTTTGAAAAATATCAAGTGACACATGAAGTCTTCTAAGATTTAAAAATTTTAAAAGGAGAAGAAGCTTGCTTATGGTGGGCTCATTTTATGCCTCTTATCAATTTTATTGGCCCTTTGCGCATCTTTTAATTTTTGATACCCTTTATGTGTGTGTGTGTGTGTGTGTGTGTGTGTGTGTGTGTGTGTGTGTGTGTGTGTGTGTGTGTGTGTGTGTATATATATATATATATATATATATATATAAAATTTGGTGTCATTGGGCATCTTTTATTTTTGGCACAATTGGCCACTTTTTTTCATTAACTTTTATGCAAGCTAGTTCCCTTTCACAAATTCTTAAATATTCTTAGTTGTGATTATATCTTCTAAATATTATAGAAGAAAAACTCACTCTCTAATATAGGGAAGAATGAATAACAAAGTAGAATAAAAAATCATATGATAATTTTCAATGACAAGATTACAAAAATCTAAAAGTAAAATAAAGTCTTTGAATATTATATTAATAAAACAGATTACTATAGCAAGATTAAAAAGATCTCAGTTTCAAAAACCATTTGTTAATTTGAAATAAATTTTTGCTTAGAGAAGAAGATTACACCACTAAAGGAGGTTTGAGAAAGAGACCCAATCAACAGTGTTTTCACCCTTTAACAGATTAAGAGATGTAAAAGCATTGAATCACAAAATTTCAAAATAAAAAACAAGGCATAAAATATCAATTTCAACGATGATTTCTAAATAAAAAAATAAGACAAAAGAAGTAAAAGTTAAAACAATAGATTAGAAATCAGTAGAAATCAATTTCATGTATTTATATCAATCACACTCAATCTAATCCTTAAAGTATTTAAAGAGTCAAAGGCTAGTGGTTTAGTAAAGATGTCGGCCAATTGATTTTCAGTTGCCACATAGTGTAACTTAATGTCTCCCTTGGTCACATGGTCTCTAATGAAGTGATGTCTTATGTCTCTGTGATTGGTCCTTGAATGTTGGATAGGATTCTTAGAAATATATATGGCACTAGTGTTGTCACAAAGAATTGGAATTATGCGTACAGGTAATCCTAAATCAAGAACTTTCTATTTCAACCAAAGGACTTGGGCCACACAACTTCCTAAAGTAATGTACTCAGCTTCAGTAGTGGAAAGTGCAACAGAGTTTTATTTTCTACTAGACTAGAAGACTAAATACTGTCTTATAAATTGGCAAGTTCCTGAAGTATTTTTTCTATCCACCTTATATCCTATAAAATTAGAATCAGAATATCCAATAATCTCAAAAGAAGTGCTGTGCCTAGGGTACCAGATTCCTAAGTTTTGGGTCCCTAAAAGGTATCTAAGAATTCTCTTAACTGCAGTCAGGTGAGATTCCTTAGGACTAGCTTGAAATCTATTACAAAGATAAACATTAAATATGATATCAGGTCTTCTAGCAGTCAGGTAAAGTAAAGATCGAATCATCTCTCTATACTTCTTTTGATCAACTTATTTTCCATTAGGGTCCTTATCCAACTGAACACCTGAGGTCATGGGAGTATTAATTGGCTTGGATTTGTCCATTTCATATTTCTTCAACATTTCCTTTATGTACTTTGATTGATTCAGAAAGGTTCCATCATCTAATTATCTTTTGTTAAACCCCAAAAAGAAAAACAACTCTCCCATCATACATATCTCAAACTCCTTACTCATTATTTCAGAAAAATCATCACATAGCCTTTTTATTAGAAGATCCAAAAAGTATATCATCGATATAGATCTGAATAATGAGTAAATCATCTCCAACTTTCCTCAGGAAAAAGTTTGTATCTATGCTCCCCTTAACAAACTCCCTCTCTTGTAAAAATGTACTAAGCCTATCATACCAAGCTTTGGGTGCCTGTTTTAAACCATATAAGGCATTATTTAATTTAGAAACATGATTCAGAAATTGGGAACTCTCAAAACCTTGGGTTGTTCTATACACATCCTCTTTTTATACCCCATTTAAAAAGGCAATCTTAACGTTCATTTAAAAAAGCTTAAATCCCTTATAATAGTCAAAGGCTAATAACACTCTAATGGCTTCCAATCTAGCTAAAGGGGCAAAGGTCTCCTCAAATTCTACCCCTTCTATTTGGTTGTACCCCTTAGTCACTAATCTTGCCTTATTCCTAACTACCACACCATAATCGTTCATCTTATTCTTAAAGACCCATTTGGTTCCAACTACACTTTATCCCTTTGGTCTTTCTACAAGCTCCCAAACATCATTCCTAACAAATTAGTTCAACTCCTCTTTCATGACTAAGATCGAAAACTCATCAGAAAGGGCTTGAATGATATTGGTGGGTTCATTTATTGAGATAAAGGCAGAGTGGTTCACTTCCTTCCTAAGTCCATGCCTAGTCCTAACTCCTTCAAAAGGGTCTCCTAAGATCAGTTCTTTGGGGTGACTCGAAGAGTATCTCCAATCTCTAGGCAAAGTGTGTGATGGTTCAACCCTTTTCTCCAGATCTTCATTTTCTACTCCTTGGGTAATCTCTCCCACTCCTTCAGTGTTTGGGGGTTCTACCCTCTTCTCCAAATTTTCTACTTCAGTGGTAATCTCTCCAACATCATCATCCTCAATTCTAGGCTTCCTAGGATCAGATTCATCAAACACTATATTAGTAATCTCCTCCACCCCCAAAGTCCTCTTATTAAACGCCCTAAAAGACTTCCCAACACTAGAATATCCTAAGAACACTCCATCAGATTTAGGGACAAATTTTCCTTAGTGAGACTTCCCATTATTGTGAATGAAAATTTTACAACCAAAGACATGAAGGTCGAAAAGATTTGGTGTTTTACCCTTAAGGCTCTCATAGGGTGTCTTATCTAATTTTGCTCTAACATTCATCCTATTCAACACATAATAAGGTGTGTTAACCGCTTCAGTCCAATAGTATTTTGGAAGTGAAAACTCGGCAAGCTTGGCTCTAGTGGCTTCCACAAAGGTCTAATTCTTCCTTTCAGCTATCCCATTCTGCTGAGGGGTCCTAGGAGATGAGAAGTTGTGGCTAATCCCCTTATCCTCACAAAAGTCTCCAAATCTAACATTTTCAAACTCTCCCCCATGGTCACTATGGATGATCAAAATCTCACAACCTAGCTTTTTATGGGTACAAGTGAAGAAGGTTCTAAACTCATCAAAAGACTCATTCTTGTGTGACAAAAATCTAATACATGTGAACCTCGAGTAGTCATCAATAATCACAAAACCATAGACTTTCCCTCCTAAGCTGGCAATGCTAATGGGTCCGAACAAATCCATGTAAAGGATTTCTGAAGGTCTAGAGGTGCTAATGTCCTTAATGGAATGAAAAGTTGAGTGGACTTGCTTTCCTAATTTACAAGCATCCCAAAGGCGATCTTTTAAAAACTTAAGTTTGGGGACACCTCTAACTAGGTCTTTTTAGGTCACTTTCCTAAGGGTTTTATACTTGAATGATATAATCTCCTGTGCAACAACCATGAATTATCAATAATAGTTTTAAGCAAAATGAAGCAGCACATTCAATATTATTTAAATCAAGCAAGTAAACATTGTTGATCCACTTTCCATATAAAATAGTATTATTATTTATGCTTATAATGCATGATTTTCCCAAAAAATTTATGATGAAGCCCTTATTGCATAGCTGACTGATGCTAAGCAAGTTAAGTTTCAATCCATCTACAAGCAAAATATTTTCAATTAGAAGGTTCTTGGAATTTCCAATTATACTTGAGCCTACTACCTTCCTGGTGGTGTTTTCTCCAAGAGTAACCTTGCCTCCTTTTCTAGTTTCCAGTAAAATGAATTGTTGCCATCGCCAGTCATATGTCGAGAGCATCCGCTATACATGTACCACATGCTCTCATGAGGCCTTTTGTGAGAGCTTGCCTATAAAATTATCAAATGTCAGATTTAGAAACCTAAATATGTTTGGGTTCCTTCTTATAGATAGTATAATACATTGCAAGCTATGAATCATGTAACTTGGGTCTCCAGACCCAATGTGAACTATGGTGAATGGTGCAAGTGTGTGCTATGTGTCATAGCATGCCACATGAAAAACATCTAACTCTAGGAAAATGAAGCATTAATCTACTCATGTGGTGATGCTTTTGTTTATGTGATGCATGCAATGATGATTTTTTATTTTCAAAAGTTTTTAGATTTTCTAACTTCTTAAGCTCCTTTTCTAACTCAGCATGAGATGGTTTTAAGAAGCCACGTGCATCAAATAATTCAACATGCTTTTTGTTTAATGCATCAAACTCATCAAGTAAAGACATGTGATTGCTATCAATTATAAAATGATCTTTAAGAAGGATTTTGTGCTCTTTTTATAAATTTAAAAATTCTAATTTTAGGTTGGCACGTGTTCTCTTAAGTTTCCTATATGATGGATTAATTTGTTCTAAAAATTCAAGTAGTTGCTCATAAGTTAGTTCACATACCACTTCTTGGTTACCATGACCAAGATGATTCTCTGCCATTAAGCACAAGTTTGTTATCTCCTCTTTAGGTTTAGTCTCAGAGGAGACTGATGCAGAATTTGTCTAGAATGCCTTTTGAAATCTCTTATTATCCTTCTTGAACATGGGTTTCTCCTCACCCTTTTTCTTTCTTGGGTGAGACTTAAGTGTAGGGCAATCATCTTTAATATGTCATGGCTTCCTATATTCAAAACAAATCATATCATTAAAACTCTTAAAATTTTTGTTTCCCTTACCTTTATTCCACTTTTGATGGTTCTTTTGCTTCTTCCTTAGAAAGATTTTAAATTTCCTTGTGATTAAGGTAACATCGTCGCTTTCAAAATCGGAAGATTCAGTATCCGTGTTATTGTCCTTCAGTACCATAATTTTCTCTTTCTTTTTCTCACCTACATCAAGATTTCTTTGATTCATCCCTTGCTCATAAGCAATGAGTGAGACAAGTAAGTTATCAATCGAATAAGTATTTAAATATTTATATTCAATATTTACAGTGATTTTAACATCAAAAGAGGATGGCAAGCATCTCAAAATTTTATTTACCTTTTCATAGTTAGTGAGTTCTCTTCCTAAGTCATGCAAAGAAGTTATAATTTGATTAAACCTTGTATACATTTCAGAAAGTGATTCATATGGTTTCATACAAAAAAGTTCATAATCATGCAACAAAATATTTAATCGAGATTACTTGACTTCTTCTTCCTTCATAAGTAATACATAATTTACCCAAATTTCTTTACCATTAGTACAAGTTGAAACACACATGTAATCTTCGGATTTTAAAGCACAGAAAAAATAGTTCAAACATTTTGTATTAAGATGTGTTAAATCCCTATCATCATGAGTCCATTCAATAAAAGGAAGAGGAACATTAACTCCATTAAGATTTCTAGTCATAGGTTTATAACCATCCTTAACAAGCATCCACATTCGATAGTCAAATGATTACAAAAATTTAGACATGCGAGTTTTCCAAAAATCAAAAGGAATATTATCAAACAAAGATGGTTGGGTAATGGAATACCCTTCCATAGTATTATGATTACCAAAGTTTTCCATGGATCAAATTCAAAAAAGTTTTCAAACTTTATTTTTATGAATCCCACTCTGATACCACTTGAAAGTTCGTTAGGGTTGTTAAGCCCTTATGAATTAGTCTAAGGCTAACCAAGAGAGGGGTGGGGTGAATTGTTATTTTAAAATAATTTAGATCAAAACACAATCACAAAACTCAAACCAAAATTGCCCCAACAAAAATCAAAGTGCTGAAGAATAAATGCGGAAAGCAGTAGTAAAAGGACACAAAAATTTATAGTAATTTGGTCAACTCGACCTACTTCCACTCCCTGGAGGAACCCTCTAGGTATTTCACTAAACACAGTGACTCTCAGTTTGCTCCCACAGCAAGGCGGAGAAGACCTCACAAAAATGCCTTTCTGCCGACCGCGGCGAGGTAGAGAACTCAACTGCTTTTGCTTCCTGAAGCTGGCAGAAAACCCAACTCCTTTTGCTTCCTCCTGAAGTAGGCAAAGAACCTTGATCGATTGCTGAAGAAGACCTTCTCTCAACCCTCTAAGGATAATATACTCTAGTGGAAGAAGAAGAAGAAGTGGAACAATGCTTGGAGCAACCCTTGTAAAATTCCCTCACAAGCTCCCCCTCACAAAATCCTCTCTCTCTCCCTCTCCTCTAAGATTTCTCAGATCAAGACAACAGCAAAAGATCTGATTTAAGGTTGAATAAGAGATCTTAAATAGAAGAGCTTCAAAATAATTCTTATTTTATATAAACTGATAGGGATATTGGCTTGGCCGATCAGCATTAATTTTACTCAATCAGCCCAGTTAGTTTGGGAATAGTAGAGTAATTTTGGTCACATCGTCCTTGACTATTGAATATCAAACTGGCTGATTAGTTCAAATCTGAGGAAAATCATCCTGAACATCGCCTTGAATAGAAGTAGGCTGGTTTCAATCATCAATGCCATCGTCCCGGCCAATCCTACAATCAGCCTGGTTGATGTGATCGTGCAATCAACCTTAATTACTTTCCTTAAATACTAAATCTGTTTAGGCATAATTGTGCTTCATCTTCTAGGCCAATAGGATATCATCTTGGACGGTGTCTTAAAATAAAGAATACCCAAATAGATCATGGAGGTTGATTCTATCTTATTTGATCCTATCATCCTAGCCGATACAATATTGTCCAGGACGTCTGCTTAATGACGGCTGCCTTAACCATGATGCCCTGATTAGGGTTTCTATTTTTGAACCGGTCATCCAGGCCGATATAAATATCGGCCCGGCTGATGTTACCAAAAATAGTAAACTCGATGAAACAGTCAGAAATTCTCCCAAGGTGTGTGTGTGTGTAAGGTTACTTAGCATTAGGAGCCACATCTTTTATAATAGACTCAAGAAAAGGAAAAGTGTACAAAGTGACTCGGACTTAGTCTACCCAATCTTAAGCTGGTTCCAATTACCGTCTGATCTTGTGGACCTGAAATATTAGTAGGCAAGGCAGTCGTAGAAAAATAAGAGTGTTTGCTATCATCAAAATCATAATCCCTGAAAATAGATTTGAAATAATATTGCTTTTATTGGTTTTGTGTACTAACATTTTAAGGAAATTATACCTCAGATTGTTTAAGACTTTAAGTCAAATTAGATTAGGGTTTATTGTAAATGGAGTTTGTATTTTACACTTTTTTTTAGTTTGAGAGAGTATGATTATAATTAGGTAACCATGTGCACACATACTAGGGAAATATAAAAACTTGTATTTTTTTAAAATAATCATACTATATGATTTTGGATCATACGGGATTATTTGTCCAGGTAGTTCCTCTATCAAGCTGTTAATAAAATCATGGATGGAAAAAATTTCTAAGTACTTTTCATACTATACAAAGTTGCCTTCGTATAGACGATGTCCAGAGTATGAAATTGATGCGAACATTTCATCCATACAAATAGGTAAATTTTTTGAACTATTCATCTAGGATGAAGTTGATTTGATATAGATGTATTCTAGAGTATGAAATTGATGCGAACAATTCATCCATATAAATAGTTAAATTTTTTGAATTGTTCGCCCGGGTTGAACTTGGGTTCATACAGACGATGTCCGGTATACAAAATTAATGCAAACTTTTTTTTTCCATATGAAACATGATTTGATTAAAGTAGTTTGTACTATATGATGTCCAATCATACATATGATAATTTGTATATGAAATTACATTGTGTAGGATTATACGCATAGTTTTTTGAACTATTCATATGTATGAACATTGATCGTGCTGTAGGATTGTGGATGTTTAAAATAAAAATTTTCAATTTTCTAGAAAGTTTTTTATGTCTTTCATATATAAGGTACTATAAAATGACTAAGGATGAATCCTTTTTAATTTTTCTTTAGAGAAAAAAATGTGATAGTTATTTAGGAGAGTGTTTGAGAGAGATTTTTTAGAAATTAAGAGTGTAAAGGGTTCACAAGATACTCAAAGGGGATAATCTCTTAATATTTATAACAAATCTCTTCATGACTTCTTTGAAGATGCTCGAGGGAAGATCTTCGAAGAAGATTCAATTTTAATCTGACACTTGGAAAGGGTGAAAGGAAGCCATTTCTCTGCTAACACCAGAAGGGTGTGAAACGATGGTGGTTTCGGCCGACACTTGGAGAGTATGAAAGGATGCTGGTTCTCTACCGACACTTGGAGAGTATAAAAGGATGATGGTACTCTGTCGATAGTTAGAGGGTGTGAAAGGATGACGGTACTCTACTAACACTTAGAGGTTGTGAAAGGCCAATGGTACTCTGTTGACACTTAGAGAGTGTGAAAGGATCATGGTACTCTGCCTACATTGGAGGGTGTAAAAGGATGACGGTACTTTGCCACACTGGGGATTAGTGGAAGAGAGGGTAATTATAATGGCCTCTCTGCCTTATTGTGGGAGCAAAATGAGATTCACTATGGTAATAATGCAATACCTTAAGAGGGAGTCTTCAGGCAGTGGATGTAAGTCTAGTTGGACAAAACAACTATAAATTTCTATGTTCTTTGCTTTTTTGCATTTTTTATTTTCCTGTAATTTTTATTTTTGTTGTTAATTTTTTTTTGTATATAAAATAATAAAATAGTTTTCATAAATTTTTAAGATCAATTTTAAAATTACCAATTCACCCCAATCTTTGTTTGCCTTAGGATAATTGCATTAGGTCTAACAAACTATGCGGACTTTTCAAGTGGTATTAGAGCCTTGTTTCAAAAATTAAGATTTAGAAAACTTTTTGAAATTGATCTTGTCAACTTTTGGAAACTGTAACACACCTGAAAGGTATTCGATCACTAGACCCCCATTATTTAATAATATCCATTTCAATTTTTGAAAAACACGAATGTCAACTTTTCCTTAATTGCTTGATTATGGCATGTGAATTTTAGTACATGAAGGATAAACTAGGCCAACTAGAATTGAAACACCGTTTACTAACTGAATTATAGAAGAATGAGACATAGCTTAGTTAAATGCTAAATGTTTGAACAGTTTTTTCTATGCACTTAAATATGAAGATTACATGCATGTTTCTACCTATAAAATTGGAAAAGAAATTTAAGATAGACTTTGTATCACATATGAAGGGACCGATGAAGTGAAATAATCTAGATTAAATATTTTGTTACATGATTATAAATAATTGTTCATGAAACCAAATGAATTGATCACTAACATGTACACATGTTTCACTCAAATAGTCACCTCCTTGCAAGCTTTAGGTAGGGTCTTAACAAATACAGAAAAAGTGAATAAAATACTTTATTTTTTGCCTATTGCCTATGATGCTAAAATAATTGCTATTGTAGAGTCTAAAGATTTAAATATTTATTCAATTGACAATCTTCTTGAATCACTAATTTCTTATGAGCAAAGAGTGACTCAAAGATAGATTGATGCAGGGGAAGCAAAAGGAGAAGAATATTACTTTGAAAGTGGATGACTCAGAGAGTGATTAATCTTAGCTTAAGGATGAAGATGATATTACCTTGATGATAAGGCAACTCAAGAGTTTTCTAAAGAGAAAGCAAAGGATACACCAATAGTGGAATAAAGGGTATGTTCCAAAAAAAATGTTAAGGCTTCTAATGATGTGATTTGCTATGAATGCAGGAAGCCTGGATACATTAAATCTGATCGCCCTAATCTTAAATCCAATCCTAGCAAGGAGTAGGTAGAGGAGAAAACAAATGTAAGGAAGGCCAAGAAGATATTTCATAGAGCATTTTGGGCAGACTCAGCTTCGAATTCCTCAAAAATAGATGCAGATGAAGAAATCACAAATTTGTTCTTAATGGCTAACAAGCTTAATCAATTAGATCAAAAAGAGGTATGTGACTTAACTTATGAATAATTATTTGATATTTCTAAGAAAATACTTATCACATATAGTAAACTTAAAAAGATGCATGTTAGGTTGAATTTAGATTTTATTGAATTATAAAAAGAGCATGAATCCTTAGAAAAGATCACACAAAAATTGATAATAACCACATGAAACTTTTGGATGAGTTTGATGAATTGAACAAACAACATGAAATATTGAAAACACCCCACACTGATCTTGAAAAAGATTTCAAAACTTTTATAGATGAATCTGATAATAAAGAGTATTTTTTAAAAGTTGAAAATACTATGTTAGAAAGTGCAAACTTACTTTTTAAAGCTCAATTGAACACACTTGAGAAAAATAGAATTTCACATGCATCTAAATAATTTTTTAATCCAGATAAAAAGACAAAAAATTTAAAACCTAGAAAAAGACAAGTTTACTTATATAAATTGAAAAATGTTTTTCCTGGACTTAAATATTTTTCTTGTGGTTTGATTGGACAAATATCTTACACATACAATATTTATATTCAGTCATATCTTATGTGGAGACCAAATATGCATAAAACAAGTCATATCTTATGTATATCTAATTTAATTTTACCAAGAGGAGATTCCAAACTTGTTTGGGCTCCTAAGACTAACATTTGATTATCTTATAAAAACACTCTCATACAAGACCTCATGAGGGTATTTGTTACCTTGACAGTGGATGTTAGAGGCATATGACTAGAGGTATGAGATAATTCATATCATTGGAAGTCAAGAATGGAGGCAAGATTATACTGGGAGATTATACTGGGAGATAATACCACTAGGAAAGTGGTTGGTACATGTATGATTAAAAACTTGAAAAACTTTTACATTAATAATGATTTACTTATGGAAGGTTTAAAGCATTGTTTGTTAAGTATTAGTCAACTGTGTGATAAGCGTTATAGTGTTAATTTTTTTTCCAATAGCTGTATATTAAGCAAGAAAGGAAATGATATACTGCATGAAACTAGGGTAAATAATGCATACATGTTAGATCTGAATTATATTAAATCTCCTAATACTTTTTATCTAAAAATAATTACTGATGAATCATGGTTATGGTATAGGAGGCTTTGTCATGCTAGTATGAAACATCTTAGGAAAATTACCCAAAAAGAATTGGTTAGAGGAATACTAAAAATAGACTTTACTAAGGCTCACTTGTGTGATGCATGTCAACTAGAAAAATAGGTGAAGTTCTCCTTTCATTTCATTAATGATCTTAGAACTAGCAAACCAATGGAGATTATTCATATGAACCATTTTGGACTAATTATCACTATAAGTCTAAGAGGTAAGGTATATGGATTTATAATTGTTGATGATTTTTCTAGATTCACATGGGTTAAATTTTTATTTTATAAGAGTGAATCATTTGAGAAATTTAAACAATTTTGCACTTGGATTCAAAGAAAAATAGGATGTGAGATTTTAATAATTCTAAGTGATCATGTAGGTAAATTTGAAGATAAAAATTTTTAAGAGCTTTATAAAGAGAATGGAATTGACCATAATTTGTCTACACCTAGGCCCCCTTAATATAATAGGATAGTAGAGAGAAAGAATAGAATATTAATTAAAGTCACTAGAGCTATATTGGCAGAATACTCACTTTTTAAATATTTTTGAATTAAAGAAGTTAGTACAAATTATTATATTTTGAATATGGTGAAAATTAGATCTAAATTGAATAAGCCACCCTATGAGCTTCTTAAGGAAAGAACATCGAATTTGTTATATTTTCTTGTTTTTAGATGTAAGATGTTTATTCGTAATAATGGAAAATTTTCTTTAAGAAAATTTGATCCAAAATTTGATGAAAGGATTTTTCATGGATACTCTAGTGTTGGAAAATCTTATAGTGTTTTTAATAAGAGGATTTTGGTAGTTGAGGAGACCACATATGGATACTCTAGTGTTGGAAGAGTCAAAGTTGGAAAATGATCATATTAAAAATAACTCTCAAAGAATAGAAAAGATTAATTTGGAAGAGAATTTCGAAATTGAAAACCCTTTGCTTAAAGAATAAAATTTTCTATAAATTACCTTAAGGAATATATTTTAGGTAAAATAAGTGAGGGTGTTAGGACTAGGTATGGACTTAGCAAAGTGGTGAACCATTCTACCTTTATATCAATGATTGAACACAAAAAATATTAATTAATCACTTTTGGATGAATTTTAGATTTTGTCCACGGAAGAAGAGTTGAATTAATTTGTAAGAAACAATGTTTGGGAATTGATAGAAATGCCAAAAGTTCAAAGTATTGTTAGAACTAAGTGGGTGTTCAAAAATAAAATGAATGATTCAAGAGTTATGATTAAAAATAAGGCTAGATTGGTGGCTAAGGGGTATAATTAAATAGAAGGTGTTGATTTTAAAGAGACTTTTACCCCTGTATGAAGAATTGAAGCAATTAGGATTTTGTTAGCCTTTGCACATTTTAAAGGATTTAAATTATTTCAAATGGATGTCAAAAGTGTCTTTTTGAATGGAGTGATACTAAAAGATGTTTTTGTTGAGTAACCTCCAGGTTTTGAATATCCTAAATTCCCTAATCATGTATTCAAATTAAAAAAATCATTATATAGACTATAACAGGAACCTATGGCTTGGTATGGTTAAGCACTTTTTTATTAGAGAGATCTTTTGTGAAATGAAGTGAGGGCAACACTCTCTTTCTAAAGAAATTATGAGATGATATACTCATTATTTAAATATATATTGATGACATCATTTTTGGATCTATAAATAAAATACTTTGTAAAGATTTTTTAAAAATAATGAGCAGTATATTTGAGATGAATTTAATAAGAGATCTAAGTTATTTTCTTGGTTTTAGCATTAAGCAAAATAAGGAGGAAATTTTTCTTAGTCAGTCGAAGTATATTAAGGACATTCTAAAGAAATATAAAATTGATAATGCTAAACCAGTAACTACACCAATGTGTTACTTAGTGTAGTTGGATAAGGACCAAAAGGGAAAATCTATTGATCAAAAGAAATTTAGAGGTATAATTAGATCTTTGCTTTACTTGATTGCTAGCAGACCAGATATAATGTTCAGTGCTTATTTATGTGCTAGATTTCAATCTAATCCAAAAGAATCACATTTGATAACTATAAAAAGGATTTCGAGATATTTTTTGGAAACTTAAAACTGAGGGATTTTGTATCCTAAGTTTAGCTCTTCATTTAAAATTGTTGGATATTCTAATTTAGACTTTACAGGTTATAGGATTGATCGAATGAGTACTTCTATAACTTGCCAATTAATAGGAAATTCCTTAGTTTGTTGGTCTAGTAGGAAACAAAATTCTATAGCCCTATCTACTTCTGAAGCTAAATATATAGCCTTAGGTGTGTGGAACAAGTACTTTGATTGAAATAATAATTGAATGATTTAGAATTTTTAACAGGCACAATTCCAATTTATTGTGATAATACTAGTTCCATTTACATTTTAAAGAATCTTATCCAATATTCTAGAACAAAATATATTGCCATAAGGCATCACTTTGTTAGAGATTATATAACCAAAGGAGAGATTGAATCGAATCATATTTCTACAAAAAATCAACTTGTAGTTACTTTTATAAAAACACTAGCATTTGATACATTTAGCAACTTAAGAATAAGGTTAGGTGTGATTGATCTTAATGCATAAACTAAATTTTCTGCAAACTTGATATATTCTTTATTTGTGTATGTTTTAGTTTTATTTATGTTTGTTCATTTTTGTTTGTTTGTGCGTGTTATTTTTTTTGTTTTATTTTTTTGGGTGTTTTTAGACTGGAAGTAGGTCACTTCATTGAAATAATCAATTTTGAGAAATTTTTTTGATTTTTATGTAATTTCTCTAAGTGTGTTATTTGTATTGTATGAATCATTTTTCATCCTGTACAAATTTTGTAGTGTATACATGATAGTTTTTGGAGTTGAGCAAGTAAAACTTTGATTTTTCATAGGTTTCATGCTGCATGATGACATCATCATCTAGTACGATTTGTGCTGATTTACGATCATCTGTACACATGGGGATGGTTTTACCAGTTAGGTTCAATTATTTATTATTGATCATATGTACAAAATTATCTTTATTTGTACAATCCATATATTAGTTTCTGTAGGGCACAAACCTAACTGTCTTTAAAATTATCTTTAATATTTTGATTATCTTGAATGAACACATATTCGTCTGTACGATCGAGTGGTAAAAAATCATGTACGAAAGGACGCCCCAAAAATGGTGTTTTATGAGAAACTATTTCATCTTTGGTTGTTTCTATTCGTATGTACAAAAAAATTTCATCCCGTAAGATTTCAAGATCATATATTTGATACAAAATTTGTGTGGTGTGATTATTTATTTTTCTTTATATAAAAGGGTTTTGAAATCATTTTCATTCACTTTCAAAATCCTATCAAATCTCTTTAGAGCCCTTGTCTTGGAAATGGCCAATTCCAGCAAACGCCCACTTATTCTAAGGGTTCTTCTTCTTCAAATGCTATGGATTCTAACTTCCTGTCTAAGAAGTATGAAGATTCCTATTTTAGGTATATTGCTGCCAAGATCACCCCATCTAGACTACTTATCCATTATGATCTTTACTTATTTGTAATGCTTTTGTTTACATATACTCAACTATTTTTCATTCTCTCTCTTATCTATTCCTTTCATAAATAAACTTTTTATTATTTCTTGGCCAATATGAGATTAAGTGAGGACCGCTATAGGATTAGTTTCTATGTCCAAAAATAACATGTAGAAATAACTAAGAAAGATTTAGGAAACTTTCTTCATCTTAGAACCTAGGGTATTCAAGCCCACACTTTGACCTCTAAAGCTGATTACGACTGGTTTGAAATTAATAAAGTTCTTAGAGGTGTTTCTTATGTTAATCATTTAGATCGAGTTTACATCTTAAACCAAAATGCCCAAATCATCCAGCATGTCTTAAGAACTTTGATTATTCCTAAGGCTAGTGATTGTGTAAATATGACTCCACTCTTGTCCACTATCACATATCTTATTATGACTGAAAAGCCATTTGATGAAGACTAACTCATTATGGATTACCTATACAACCTTTCTGAAATTGGGCTTCCACACCATAAAAGGAAGAAAAAAGTGGCTTTAGGACACCCTATTCCTTACATCCTTTATAAGATGTACAATGTCATTCATCCTGATCCTCTCACTAAACTCCTGATTTAGTTTATTGATGCTTCTTTTCTACCACTATTTGGGAGAGATTAGATTTCTAGTGGTGATATTAAGGGAGAAGGAGCTCCTCCACCTACACCTGGACCCATTCAAAATTACTTTCAGGAAATGGTTCAACGATTTGATCATTTTTTTTAGAAGATGCCAATAGCTTTAAAAGATAAAAACTATTACACACTAGAACTGAAATAAACTACTAAGCATTCCTTTCAAAACAAAGCGAAAGGAAGCCTTCATAAAAAAAATTAAGCAATAGAAAAATAATTGAGAAACAAGAATTGTCATAATGAAAATAAGATCCTCTACTCCTTATTTTAAACGAATTGGGGTGGAGGAGATACAAAAAATAAAATAACCAAAATGGTTGATTAATATCGCAGAATTCTCAATTAAGTAAAAAAAATAAGAAATATAATGATACTTAAATTCTATTATTCTAGCTCGATTTATTAAATACCAAACTATGCTCATTAGGCGATCGGCCTGGACGATGCATGTATCGACCCAGATGATAGGCTTAAAACAGAAAGAATCAACCACCATGATCTATTTAGGCATTCTTTATTTTTGCCAATCGACTAGGACGATATTGTATCATCCTGGACAATTTGATAAAATTATGCCTAAATTAATCTAGCAGTTAATAAAAGCAATTATGGATGATTGATACGATCACATCGTCCGGGACGATCAGTTCAAAAAACTTAGTTGCTCCTAGACGATCAATATCGGATAGCTCATATTCCGGGCGATGGTCTGGACGATCAGGATCGGCCAGCTCAAATTTCGGGCAATACTTTGGATGATTTTCCTCTGATTTGAACTAATCGTCCGGGATGATCGTAAGATTGGCCAGGATGATCAAACTATTTTAGATTCGTTCAGAACTCTTTTCAAAGCAATTTTCTGTACCATAATCTGTGATTTGAACTAATCGTACAGGATGATTTATAATCATCCTGGATGATAGGAACACTTTTCTTCCATTTATCCCAGATCATCCCGGCTGATTAGGCTCAAATTGCACTTATTGTACGGGACAATATTAATATCGACCTGGATGATAATGTCGGAAACTTGCAATTAATGAGCTATTTTGAAGCTCTTCTATTTAAGGGCTACAGTTCAACGTTTTGAACAATCTTTTGCTGCTGTCTTGACCTAAGAAAGCCTAGAGGGGAGAGAGAGAGGGAGAGAGAGAGAGGATCTTATGAGGGGGAGCTTGTGAGGGAGATTCACAAGGGTTTCTCTAAGCATTGTTCCACTTCTTCTTCCACTAAAATCTATTATCCTTGGAAGGATTGGGAGAGGTAAGCTTCAAAGATTGATCGAGGTTCTCTGCCTGCTTCAGGAGGAAGGAAAAGGAGTTTGGTACTCTGCCTTGCCAGGGTGGAAAAAAGTAGGTTTTTGTAAGGGCTTCTCCACCTTTCTGTGGGAGCAAAAGGGGAGTCACTTTGGTAGTGCAATACTCGAAGGGCGCCTCAAGGCAGTGGATGTAGGTCGAGTTGACCGAACCACTATAAACCCTTGTGTTCTTTTTCTTGCTTCCGCACTTAATTTTTCTGCACTTATTTTTCTATGGTGATTTTGGTTTGAGCATTGTTGGTCTTCGGTTTAAAGATTTTTAAAAAATACCAATTTACCCCACCCTCTTGATTAGCCTTGGGCTAGTTCATAAGGGACTAACATTTCTAACGAACTTTTAAGTCGTATCAGAGCGGGATTCATAAAAATTGAGTTTGAAAACATTTTGAATTTTGATCTATGGCTAACTTCAAAAATCATAACACAACTGAAGGATATTCTGTTACTCGACCACCTTTGTTTGACAATCTACTTTTTGATTTTTGAAAAACTCGCATGTCTACTTTTTTACAATCAACTAATTATCGCATGTGGATGCTTATTAAAGAAAGATATTCTCCGCCTTGTCGTGAACTCAATGGAATTAAAACTGAAGTGCCTTTTACTAAATGCACTTTTGATGAAAGAGATTTAGCTCAACTCAATGCTAAGTGTTTGAATTGTTTTTTTTGTTCTTTAAAATCTGAAGACTACATGCGTGTTTCTACTTGCTCTACTGGAAAGGAGATTTGGGATAGGTTATGCATTACTTATGAAGGAACCAATGAAGTTAAGAAATCTCGTTTGAATATTCTCTTGCATGATTATGAACTTTTTTGTATGAAACCTTATGAATCAATTTCAAATACATATACAAGGTTAACTCAAATTGTAACTTCTTTGCATATGAAGAGAACATTCAAATTATGAAAAAGTGAACAAAATTTTGAGATGCTTGCTATCCTCTTTTGATGCTTAAATCACTGCCATTACTGAATCTAAAGATTTGAATACTTATTCTCATGACAACTTACTTGGCTAACTCATTGCTTACGAGCAAGGAGTGAATCAAAGAAATTTTGATGCATGCAAGAAAAGAAAGGAGAAAACTGTGGCATGAAAGGCCAACAATATGAACTCCGAGTCTTCCGGGTTTGAAAGCGATGAGTTTGCCTTAATCTCAAGGCAACTCAAAAGCTTTCTAAGGAAGAAACAAATGTATCATCAAAAGTGGAACAATGGTAAGGGAAAAAAAATTTAAGAGTTCTAATGACATAGTTTGTTTTGAATGCAGGAAACCTGGACATGTGAAATCTGATTGCAGTACACTCAAGTCTCACTCAAGCAAAAAAAAGGGTGAGGAGAAACCTAAGTCTAGGAAGGACAAAAAGAAATTTTAGAAGGCGTTCTAGTCGGACTCTGCATCCGATTCATCTGAGACTGAACCTGAAGATGAGATAACAAATTTGTGCTTAATGGCAGATGATCATCTTGATCAAGAAGAGGTATGTGAACTATCCTACGACCAACTTCTTGAAGTTTCTAAAAAAATTCATACATCATATAGAAAGCTTAAGAAAACTCATGCTGCTTTAAAAGTGGAGCTTTTGAATTTACAAAAAGAGCATGAAATTTTGATTAAAGTTCATTCAACAATTGATTCAAATCATATGGCTCTACTTGATGAATTTGATGATTTAAATAAAAAGCATTCTGAATTAATTGAAGAGCATGATTAATTAAAAGTTTTACACACCTCAGATGAATCTGATATTAAAAAATCTAAAGAGATAGAGCATAATTTGAGAATTGATAATGATGCTTTAATAGATACTAACTTAAGGATTAAAAATGAATTGGATACACTTAAGAGAAATTGGAAGACACCTATACTTGATCAAAAGCCAAAACCTAGGAAGAGGCATTACTACCCAAACCATTTAAGAAGTTCTTTTCCTAGAGTTAGATGCTTTTCATGTGGCATGCTAGGACACATCTCACACACTTACACTGTTCACCATAGTACACATTGGGTGTGGAGACTCAAATTGCATGATTCACAGCATAGCACACATGCATTGCATTCTACTTTTCTAAGTTAGGAACCCAAACCTACTTGGGTTCCTAAATCTTACATTTGATGATTTTATAGGTGAGCTCTCACAAAAGGCCTCGTGAGAGTATGTGGTACCTGGATAGCGGATGCTCTCGACATATGACTGGTGATGCCAATCAATTCGTTTTGCTGGAGACCAGGACAGGAGGCAAGGTTATTCTTGGAGACAACACCACCAGGAAGGTGGTAGGCACAGGTATAATTAGTAATTCCAAGAACCTTATGATTGAAAATGTTTTGCTTGTATATGGATTAAAACACAACTTGCTCAACATCTGTCAGCTTTACAACAAGGGCTTCATCATTCAATTCTTTGCAAATTCATACATTATAAGTTTAAATAACGACACTATTTTGTAGGGAAAGAGGATAAACAACGTGTACATGCTTGATTTAAATAACATTGAATGCGCTGCATCTTTTTGCTTAAAAGTTTTCGTTGATGATTCATAACCCTTAAGAAAGTGACCCAAAAAGACCTAGTTAGAGGTGTCCCCAACTGAAATTTTCTAAAGACCACATTTGTGATGCTTGCCAATTAGGAAAGCAAGTCCACTCCTTTTTTTACCCCATTAAGGACATTAGCACCTCTAGACCTTTAGAAGTCCTTCACATGGATTTGTTTGGACCCATTAGCACTGCCACCTTGCGAGGGAAAGTCTATGGTTTTGTAATTGTTGATGATTACTCGAGGTTCACTTGGACTAGATTTCTTTCACACAAAAATGAGTCTTTTGAGGAGTTTAGAACCTTTTTTACTTGGATTAAAAAAAATCAAGGTTGTGAGATCTTCACAATCCATATTGACCTTGGGGGAGAGTTTAAAAATAAAAGGTTTGAAAATTTTTGTGAGGACAAGGGGATTAGCCACAACTTCTTAGCTCCTAGGACCCCTTAGCAGAACGGGGTAGCTGAAAGGAAGAATCAGACCTTAGTGGAAGCCGCTAGAGCCATGCTTGCTGAGTATTCACTTCCAAAATACTTTTGGGCTGAAGTGGTTAACACAACTTGTTATGTGTTGAATAGGCTGAATGTTAGAGCCAAACTAGACAAGAACCCTATAAGTACTTAAGGGTAGGACACCCAATCTTTCCTACCTTCATGTCTTTGGTTGTAAGGTGTTCATTCACAATAATGGGAAGTCTCACTTAGGAAAATTTGATCCAAAATCTGATGAATGAGTGTTCATGGGATATTCTAGTGTTGGGAAGTCTTTTAGGGTATTTAACAATAGAACTTTGATGGTGGAAGAAACTACACATGTAGTGTTTGATAAGTCTGATCCTAGAAAGCATGGAGTTGAGGATGATGATGATGTTGGAGAGATTACCACTGGAGTAGAAAATTTGAAGAAGGGAGTAGAACACCAAAACACTGAAGGAGTAGGAGATGTTACCCAAGGAGTAGAAAATGTAGATCTAGAGCAAAGGGTTGGACCTTCACACACATTGCCTAGAGATTGGAGATACTCTACAAGTCACCCCAAAGATTTGATCTTAGGATACCCTTCTATTAGAGTTAAGACTAGACATAGACTTAGGAAGGAAGTGAACCACTCTGTCTTTATCTCAATGACTGAACCCACCAATATAAACCAAGCCCTTTCTAATGAGTTTTGGATTTTGGCCATGCAGGAGGAGTTGAACCAATTTATTAGGAATGATGTTTGGGAGCTTGTAGAAAGACCTAAGGAACAAAGTGTAGTTGGAACTAAGTGGGTCTTTAAGAATAAGGTGAATGATTCTAGAGTGGTGGTTAGGAATAAAGCATGATTAGGGGCTAAGGGGTATAATCAAATAGAAGTGATAGATTTTGAGGATACTTTTGCCCCTATAGCTAGATTGAAAGCCATTAGAGTGCTATTAGCCTTTACCTGTTATAAAGGATTTAAGCTTTTTCAAATGGATGTCAAGATTGCTTTCTTAAATGTGGAAATAAAAGAGGATGTGTTTGTAGAACAACCCCCAGGTTTTGAGAGTTCCTAATTTTCAAATCATATTTTTAAATTAAAAAAGACCTTATTTGGTTTAAAGCAGGCACCCAGAGCTTGGTATGGCAGGCTTAGCACATTCTTACTAAAAAGGGAGTTTGTTAAGGGGAGCGTAGACACCACCCCTTTTCTTAGAAAAGTTGGAGATGATTTTCTCATTATTCAGATTTATATGGATGACATACTTTTTGGATCTTCTAATAAGAAACTTTGTGAAGAATTCTCTAAAATAATGAGTAAAGAGTTTGAGATGAGTATGATGGGAGAGTTGTCCTACTTTTGGGGTTTAGCATAAAATAATTAGATGACGAAACCTTTCTAAATCAATCAAAATACATAAAGGATATTTTGAAGAAGTATGAGATGGATAAAGCCAAGCCAATTAATAATCCCATGACTTCTAGTTTTCCGTTGGATAAGGACCCAAGTGGTAAGTCTATTGATCAGATGAAATATAGAGGCATAATTGGATCTTTACTTTACTTGACTGCTAGCTGACCTGATATAATGTTTAGTGTTTATCTTTGTGCTAGATTTCAAGCTGACCCTAAGAAATCCCACCTGACTACAGTTAAGAGAATTTTTAGATACCTTTTGGGGACCCAAGGCTTAGGAATTTGGTACCCTAGGCACATCACTTCTTTTTAGATTATTGGATTTTCTGACTCTGATTTTGCAGGATGTAAAGTGGATAGAAAAAGTACTTCTGGAACTTGTCAATTCATAGGACAATCTTTGGTCTCATGGTCTAGTAGAAAGCAAAACTCAGTTGCACTTTCCACTGCTGAAGTTGAGTACATTGCGTTAGGAAGTTGTGTGGTCCAAGTCCTTTGGTTAAAACAATAAGTTTTGGATTTAGGATTACCTGTAGGCACCATCTCAATTTTCTATGTAAACACTAGTGCCATCTGCATCTCAAAAAATCCTATCCAACATTCAAGGACTAAGCACATTGACATTAGACATCACTTTATTAAAGACCATGTGACAAAGGGGGACATTAAGTTACACCATGTGACAACTGAGAATCAACTGGCTGACATCTTTACTAAATCACTAGCCTTCGACCCTTTCAGGTCTTTATGGACCAGATTGGGTGTGATTGACATAAATGCATGAACTTGATTTTTATTTGCTTTTCTTTTTCTTTCTTCTTCTTTGCTTGTCTTTTTCTTTCTTCTTCTTTTCTTCATTTATTGCTTTAAGTTTTTTGTTTGTTATTTTGTTTTTATATTTTTTTAAATCATCGCTCAAAATGATATCGTATGCCTTTTTCTAGCTTTTAAAAATTTGTAGTCAATATTTTACATCTCTTAATCCATTAAAGGGTAAAAATATACCGTTGATTGTGTCTCTTTCTTTAACATATTTTAGTTGCACAGTTTTCTTTTCTAATCAATATTCTATCTCAAATTAACAAATGGAGTATGCAATTAAGGTCATTTCTAACCTTGCTACAACAAATCTATCTTGTATGAAAGAGAATGTAGCTTGCAAAAAAAAAAAAAGTGGTCAATGATTCCAAAATCAAAAGATGTGCAATGACGCCAAATTTAAAACAAATATATACACAAAGTGTATCAAAAAGAAGTGCAAGGCGCCATTCAAATTGACAAGAGGCATAAAAAGAGCCCACCAAAAGCAAGCTCTCCTCTCCTTTCAAAAACTTTTAAAACTTGGAAGAATTCATATATCACATGATAAAATCAAAGGCTTGATTTTGACTTTTTGCGATTGTGACATAATTACTTTGATACATTATTCTATAAGATATTTTTTTTTTCTGAAGTCAAGTGGTGAACGGATCCTTTTTCATATCCAATTGAATTTTTTGAGTTAGGTCATTGATTTCAAACGACTATTTTACCCTAAAAGAAGTCCAAGCTTAGGGTTAACATGATCGGATATTCTATCATTTTTTGGATTTTTTGATGTTGTTAAATCATTAACTTACAAATCTTTAAAATCAATCACCTAGAAGACTACATCTTGTTCATGCCTTGTTCAAGAAAAAAAGAGGGTTTTGCTTACTTTGTTTCTTCGTTTCCTCCTCCTTTTGAGATGTCAAAAGGGGGAGTATGATGGTTGCGTGTTTTCACTATGTTATGAATTCTGAATTTTGGAAGCTTTGTATTTCTGCACTGCTATTTTTGAATTAATCATCGGAGTGTTTTGCCATCATAAAAAAGGGGGAGATTGTTGCAAATCTGTTTTCATGAATTATATTTTGATGATTAGCAAACACACTTGTTTCTCTACGACTGCCTTTTCTACTTACATTTCGGGGCCAGAAGATCGAATGAAAATCAGAACCAGCTCAATATTTGGTAGACTAGGTCTGGGTCAGTCTATAATTTTCTTTTTCCCTTTCTTGAGTGAATTGTCACCATTGAAGTGTTCTGATGCTAAGTAACCCTACACACACATTTGAATGATTTTTTTTTCTATCTGACATAGAATTTTTGCTTTTACTCACATCATCCCGGATAATATTATTATCATCCTGGATGATATGGTTCAAAATAGAAACCCTAATCAGTCATCTTAGTTAAGGCAGTCATCATTAGCCGATCGGCCTGGATGATACATGTATCGGCCCAGACGATAGGCCTAAAACAGAAAGAATCAGCCACCATGATCTATTTAGGCATTCTTTTTTTTTGGCAATCGGCCAGGACGATATTGTATCATTCTGGATGATCTGATACAATTATGCTTAAATTAATCTGGCAGTTAAGGAAAGTAATTAAGGATGATTGATACGATCATATCGTGTTGGATGATCTAAGGATTTTTTGGGGCAATCAGTTCAAAAACCTTAGTTGCTTCTAGACGATTAATATCGGACAGCTCATATTCCGGGCGATGGTCTGTCCGATTAGGATCGGCCAGCTCAAATTCTGGTCGATATTCTGGATGATTTTCCTCTGATTTGAACTAATCTTCCGGGATGATCGTGAGATCGGCCAGGACAATCAAGCTATTTTGGAATCATCTAGAACTCTTTTTCGAGCGATTGTCTGGACGATAATCTGTGATTTGAACTAATCGTACAGGATGATTTATAATTGTCCTGGATGATAGGAACACTTTTCTTCTATTCGTCCCAGATCATTCCGGCTGATTAGGTTCAAATTGCACTGATCGTACAGGATGATATTAATATCGTCCTGGACAATAATGCCGACAACTTGTAATTAATGAGCTATTTTGAAGCTCTTCTATTTAAGGTCTATTGTTCACGTTTTGAACAATCTTTTTCTACTCTCTTGACCTGAGAAAGCCTAGAGGAGAGAAAGAGAGAGGGAGAGAGATAGAGAATCTTGTGAGGGGGAGCTTGTGAGGGAGATTCACAAGGGTTCCTCCAAGAATTGTTCCACTCTTCTTCCACTAGTGTCTCTTGTCCTTGGAAGGGTTGAGAGAGGTAAGCTTTAATGATTGATTGAGGTTCTCTGCTTGCTTCAGGAGGAAGCAAAAGGAGTTGGGTTCTCTGCCTTGACGGGGTGGCAAAAAGGAGGTTTTGGTAAGGGCTTCTCAGCCTTGCTGTGGGAGCAAAAGGAGAGTCACATTGGTAGTGCAATACTCGGAGGGCGCCTTTTGGGAGTGGACGTAGGTCGAGTTGACCGAACCATTATAAACCCTTGTGTTCTTTTTCTTGCTTTCACACTTATTTTTCTATGGTGATTTTGGTTTGAGCATTGTTGGTCTTTGGTTTAAAGATTTTTTAAAAATACCAATTCACCCCCCCTCTTGGTTAGCCTTGGGCCAGTTTATAAGGGACTAACATCCCAAATGAAGTTTCAGAATAGCTATTTTCAGTGTGCAATCAGCCTCCTCCTCCAGATTAAGGCCCTCCGAGTTCTAGGCATACTTGTGTTGTTGTTCTTTCTACCAATCTTTTGAGAGTGATGTTATAATGTTTTTCTTTCATGTTTATAGGATTTGCTATATGTCGTTAAGTTTTTATGTGATGATGTTGTGAATTGTTCAAATTGATATCAGTTGAAATGAATGTATGTGATCCTTAAGATATCAATAAAAATGCAATGTTTTGAGGACATATTTTATTTCTTGATTCTTGAAATGTTAGTATGACTAATAAGAAAAACCTTTTTGAAAATGATCATTAAAAAGGTTATAAATTATTTTTATTTCTAAATTAATTTCCTTACAAAAATATAATCTTTTAAAAATTTAAGTTAAATTCTAACAGGATTTTTATAAGGAGATAAATTTCATGTTCTTTTAAACAAACATATCTAACATATAATTATTGCCAGATTGATGTCTTATTATTTTTTAATATGTTTATTTTTGTGATTAGTGAAATTTAAATTTTGATTACTAATATTGGAAGGTCTAAAAAAGTAAAAAAAAATTGCACAATGTATACAAAAATAGAAAAAGATGTGCAATGATTCTTAAAGTTAAAAGAGGCACAAAATTAGCCCTAATAGAAAAGATGCACAAAGTGTGCCTCAAAATTTAAAAGATGCGCAATGTCACCAATTAGAAATTTTAATTGTGTTCTTTCCACTATCACTTAGTCTCTATTCCAAATCAATCTAATTACCAATCATATTCTATATTGAATTTGAAGTTAACCAATCTTCATTTCTTCATTTTTGTAATAATTGTCTTTATTTAAATTGTCTAACATGAATATTGACTTTGATTAACTTTTATTATCTTAGTTGTTGTTTTATTTAAAATTTAAATTTTTTCTTTTTAGTATTATGGAATTAATCTTGTATTTGCAATTTGTTAAAAACCCTTTTCTACTTCAATTATTTTGGTTTATCTTTTGCATCCTTTCTTCCACGCTGTATGTCCCTTTTTGTTGTTGTCAAAATTATTTGATTTATTGATGATTGTTATTTGATTTATTATTTGATGTGCGTATGTTTTATATGTGTATGTTTTGAATGCATGAATGCATGTGTGTGAATGTTTTTTTTTTTAATGTTTGAATGTTTGGTTGTCTTCGTATTTGTGTATTTGTCTTCATGTTTATGTTGGAATTGTTTTTATTTTGGTGTCTTGTTTTTTATCTTCATGGGAATCCCTTGATTTATATTAGTCATTTTTTAGGGGGAGCTAAGGAGAAATTTTTGCTTTAAATGTTAACTCAAACAATAATTATTTTGTCAACATAAAAAAAGGGGAGATTGTTGCAACTTAGTTTTCATAACTATGTTTTCATATCATGGGTGTTTTTGATGATTCTAAATAATATTGTTTTGATTACTGTTTCTCCTAATATATATTGGATATATTGCTTTTGTTGGTTGTGTGTAATAACATTTCAAGGAAATCTTACTTCTATTTGTTAAAGACTTCAAGTTAGATTAGATTAGGGTTTATTATAAATGAAGTATGTATTTTACACTTTTCTTGAGTTTGATAGAGTTTTATTCTAATTGGGTAATCGTGGACACACACATCGGGGGAGTGTAAAGACTTCAAGTTAGTTTAAAAAATAATCATACCGTACGATTATGGATCGTGTAGGATGATTTATCTAAGTAGTTCCTTTAGCCAGGAGTTAATCAAATCATGGATAAAAAAATTTTCTAAGTAGTATTTGTACTATATGAAGTTATCTTCTTATAGACAACATCCAGAGTATAAAATTGATGTGAAAATTTTCATCCATACGAATAAGTAAAATTTTTGAACTGTTTATCCGGGATAAAGTTGACTTCGTACAAACAATGTCTATAGTTCGAAATTGATGCGAACATTTTCGTCCATACGAACAGGTTAATTTTTTGAATTGTTCTTCCATGATGATCTTGGGTTTATATAGACGACATCATGAGTATAAAATAGATACGAACATTTTCATGCATATGAAACATGATTTAATTAAAGCAGTTTGTACTTTACAATGTCCATTCATATAGAAGAAAATATGTGTATGAAATTAATTTGTACATAATTATACACATAATTTTCTGAACTATTGGTACGTATGAATATTGAGCATACTAAACGATCATGGATGTTCAAAATGGCAATATTCAATTTTCTAGATTGTTTTTGTGTCTATGATATATATGGTCCTATAAATTGACTAAGGATGTATCCTTCTTCTTTTTTCTTGACAGAAAAGTGTGAGAGTGATATGGGAGAGTGTCTGAGAGAGATTTCTTATAAATTAAGAGTGTGAAGGGTTAAGAAGGTTACTCAAAGGTGAGATTATCTTAGTGTTTGTAGAAAATCTCTTCCTTACTTCTTTGAATATGCTCGAGGTAAGATCTTTGAAGAAGATCTAGTTCTTTGCTGACACATGGGGAGTGTGAAAGGATGTCGAATCCCTGCTAACTCCAACAGGGTGTGAAAGGTCATCTTTTCTTTGCCAACACCTGGAGAGTGTGAAAGGATGCCGGTTCTCTACCAACACTTGGATAGAGTGAAAGGATGACGGTAATCAGCCAATACTTGGAGGGTGTGAAAGGATTATGGTTCTTTGCCAACAATTTAAGAGTGTGAAAGGATGATGATACTCTGCCTACACTTGGAGGGTGTAAAAGGATGACGGTACTCTGTCGCACCAGGGATTGGCGGAAGAGAGGGTAATCGTAAAGGCTTCTCTGTCTTGCTGTGAGAGAAAAAGGAGAGTCACTTTAGTAATTATACAATGCAAGAAGAGGGTGTCTTTAGGGAGTGGATATAGTTCTAATTGGATCGAACCACTATAAATTTTTTTTGTTCTTATCTTCTTTTATAACTTTTACTTTCTTGCAATTTTTATTTTTGTGGTTGAAATTTTTATTTGTACAAAAATTAATAAAACAATTTCTTAAATTTTCACCAAGAGGAATTTTAACCCCACCACCCCCCCCGGCTCTCTTGGTTAGCATTGGGATAATTGTGTTAGGTTTAACAACATATATGAACTTTTCACAAAGTTGACCTGGGCCAAAATTACCAAAAAAACCTTTGAGGACAAATTTAGACTTTTCCCTAAAAGTCAATATTGCCCAGCCAAACCAATCCTTGCAAACTCTTTAAATGCATCATAATGAGTGCATTTGGTTCAAACCCAGGCTTTCGTTTGGCTTATTTGAGCAAGTCAACTATAGTTTGTTATAATTTAGGATCCCTAGTTTGTGATTTTGATGATGAAAAACATTACTAATTGAATTTTTACTTTTCTCATTAAATATTTTAGATATTTTTTTGTCTATGAAGACTAATTTTCCAGGCAAGACATACATCAAGAAAGGATACGGAAAGCTCAAGAAAAGGTAAAATAGGAATGACAAGTAATAAAGTTTGTAATTTTACTTTTCCTTTATTCTTTATTTCTTGAGTCCAACCATATAAGAGTGTATGATATTGGGCGACTATGCATACACACACAGGGGAGGTGATATGAATTTTAAAAGTTAAAAATTTTTATACTAATTGTACTCTATAACTTCAACTTGTATTGTACAATCAGTATATAAAGAATGGCTTAATGGCTAATTAAAATTTTGTTTTTGTGAACTAATCATATTGTACGATCGTGACTGTAATGTACTATTCATTACGATCTGAAAACCTAGCCCCCAAATTAATTTAAGATTTTAGAATTTTATCTTTGAACAAATCTATTATACAAATATTTAAAATCTTGCTAAAGTTAACCCCCATGATTAGTCAATTAAATCATGATTTAGTTAATGATAGCCAATCATACTGTATGATATTGATCGTACCAAACAATTAACAAGGATGAAAATTAGTTGCCCAAAGATCATACAAAGTGAAACCATTATTTTTAAACTAATCATAATATATAATATTAATATCATACTAGACGACCTTCTTGAGATTAACTAACTGTATTGTCTGATGAGAGCAATAAGAGATAGTTAGCTGAGATGATTTTTAGTCATCACAAGAATCATCCTGTATGAGTAGAGGAAATTAAACAAATCATACTGGACAATCACTATATTATACTATATAATGTGTTCAAATTAATTAAATAGTTTGTTTGAATGACTATTGACATTGTACTGGATGGGACTAATTTTTATATGATCATAATATATGAACAAGAATTGCATTTTATGAATAGTGATGACTAACTTTACTTTTTAGGGATTCTTGAAGCCTATTACTTAAGCATGTTTTAAAGATTATCTTTATAATAAAGAAAGGATTATGTCATGCTGGAGGTACTTTGAGAGAGAAGCTTTTGAGAAATCCAGGGTTTGAGAAGGAGAAGGTGAGGTTGAGCATGAGAGAGAAAGAGTGTGAGGGGAACACATGGTTGCTCCAAGCATGCTACACTCTTGCTTATCCTATGGACTAGGTGAGTCTTTATAAGATCTCTAGGGAGAGAGGATTCTAGATCAAGTCCTTGAAGTACTCTACTTCTCCTGGAGGGAGAAAAAGGAGTAGAGGCTCTCTACTTTCTCTGGGAGGGAGAAACATCAGTCAAGGTTCGCTGCCATCTTCAGGAAGGTGACATAGCATCCGGCACTCTACCACATTAGGTTTGGTAATAGTGAATTAATATGTTCTTATCCATCTTGTTGTGGCAGCAAAAGTAGAGTAACTTTAGTTTAGTGCAAATTCTCGGAGCAGTAGACTCCAGGGAGTGGACGTAGGTTAAGGTTGACCTAGCCACTATAAAAATCTCTAGTGTATTTTTCCCTTTCTGTGCTTTTATATTTCCTAATTTTAATTCCATTATAACTGCTTGATAAAATTGGTGATTACTACTTAGGTTCATAAATCAAGATATCATCATAGTTAAATCAATATTTTTGATAAACTTGTTCGCTTATGCAAGTAATTAAAATCTAGTGTTTTTATTTTTAAAAACATTTCAAAAAATTTGTGATTGTTATTTTATCTTAAGAATGAATTTTAGTTTCAAAATTCCCCTCACCCCCCCCCCCCCCCCCCCCCCCCCCCCCCCTCCTAGTGAGCCTCAGGCTAGTTCCTTAAGATATAGTAACCATCATGAACTCTTAAGTGGTATCATAGTGGGTTCCAAAAATAAGATTTTATAAAATTTTTGAAGAACAATCATTGACTCATTTTGGAAATAATAACATTGTGGAGGGTTATTCTATAATCCATCAACCATTATTTAAAACTATTCCTTTTGATTTTTAGAAAATATTGATGTCTATAATTTTATAATTTATTGACTATAAAATTTTGCATATGATTCAAAATGGTTATTTATTACCATGGTATATAGTTAATGGTGTCAAAACTAATATTCCTTTTAATGAATGGAGCAATGAGGATATGGAACTCATATAGTTAAATGCTAAATGTCTGAATTATTTCTTTTGTGCTTTAAAATTTGAAGATTATATGCATTTTTGTATATGCCCTATTACGATAAAGGAGATTTGGGATGGATTATGTATCACCTATAAGAGAACAAGTGAAGTAAAATTGTCTAGGCTAAACATACTATTGTATGATTATGAACTCTTTTACATTAAACCTCGTGATACTCTATTTGAAATGTACACTAGGTTCACCCAAATAGTAACATCCTTACATGCACCAGGTAGAGAACTATCAAACTCTAAAAAAGTTAATAAGATTCTATACTAGTTACCTAGTTCTTATGATGCCAAGATTACTATAATCACTTAATCTAAAGACTTGAATATTTATTCCATTAACACTTTATTTGGATCATTAATTTTTTATTAGTAAGAAGTGAGTCAAAGGAAAATTGATGCAAGAGAGAAGAAGAAGGAGAGAACATAAGCACTCAAAGCAAATAATTCAGAAAGTGATAGTTTTGTAGCAGAGGAGGATGACAAGATAGCCTTAATGACATAATAATTTTAGAGTTTTTAGAAAAGAAAATAGAGACATCATCAGCACAATTGGAGCAAAGGTCAAAGCAAAAAAAATATTAAAGGTTATTCTAACATAATTTACTTCAAGTGCAAGAAACCAGGTCACCTCCGAGCTGACTGCCATAACCTGAAGACTCCCCCTATCAAGAAGAAGGGTGAAGAGAAGCCAAAGTTTAAGAGGGATAAGCAAAAGAATCAAAATGTTTTGGACTCCACCTTAGAATCATCAGAAGTAGAGATAGAGGAGGTTCTAACAAAGCTATGTCTTATGGATAATGATAATATCAATTAATTAGATCAAGATGAGGTATGTCAACTTTCCTATGATTAATTACTCATAATTTTTAAAATTATTCATGATTCATATAGGAAGATGACAAAGATGCATGCTAGTCTTTATACTGAATTACATATTTAGCAAAAAGATCATGCTAGTCTAAATAGTGATCACATGACCTTGCTTGATGAGTATGATGCCTTAAAAAAGAAGTATATCAACTTAACTAATACACACAAATTGTTAAAAATATCACATATTGACCTAGAAAACTCATTTAAGTAATTAGAAATACTTTCAAATCAATTAAATAGTAGTGAGTATGCATTAACACTAGAAGTGACAAGCTATGAGAATGCTAATGAATTTTTTTTGGAAAAAAAGTCATTATACTTGAAAAAAATTAACCATCACACATACTTACAGATTGGTACAACCCCTTAATACAGCATGCATCACCTAAACCTAAGAGAAGACACCATGACACACATAGGTTAGTAAATCTATATCCTGATGTTAGGTGTTACTCTTGTGGCATATTTGGTCTCATATCCCACACTCGCACAATTCTCCAGAGAACACATCAAATATGGAGACCTAATTTGCATTCATCACATTATAACATGCATTCATCTCATTTAATTAAGAGTAAGGTGGAACCCAAACTCACTTGGGTTCCTAAATCAATCCTCTAAATGACTATGTAGGTGTGCTCTAATAAAAGGCCTAATTAAAGCATATGGTACCATGACAGTGGATATTTGAGGCACATGCCTAGTGATATGAAACAGTTCATCACACTAGAGGCAAGGTCAGGATGCAAGGTAACATTAGGGGACAACACCATTAAAAAAGTTGCGGGCTCAAATATAATTGGCAACTCTAAAAACTTTATTATTTAGAATATCTTATTAGTTGATGGTTTAAAGTATAATCTATTAAGAATTAGTCAACTATATGATAAACGCTTTAATATAAAATATCTCTCTAATAAATGCATGATTGCTTTAAATGAAAAACTTATGTTAGAAGGAAAATAGATGAACAATGTTTACATGTTAGAATTGAATTGCACCGAATATTCAAAATACTTATTCTTAAAAACTATAGTTAATGAATCTTGGCTATGGCAAATAGACTATGTCATGCTAACATGAGGACTATTAGGAACATCTCCTACAAAAGAAAGTTAGAGGCTTACCTAAGTTAGACTTCATAAAGGACCACCGATGGGATGCCTACCAACTAGGAAAACAAGTTAGGTCTTCATTTCATTCAATAAAAGACATTAACACCTCTAGACCATATAAATCCTACACATAAACCTATTTAGACTTATTTGTACAACAAGACTAAGAGGGAAGACATATGGATTTATAATAGTGGATGAATTCTCAAGATTTACTTGGGCTAGATTCCTAGCAAATAAGAGTGAAACATTTGAGAAATTTAGAACATTCTCCATTTGGATTCAAAGGAAATTAGAATGTCAAATCTCAATATTCATAGTGATCAAGGCAGAATGTTTAAAAATGATAAATTTGAATCCTTCTATTAAGAGATAGGAATAGAACATACTTTCTCTACCCCTAAGACCCCTAATAGAATGAAATAGCTGAAAGGAAAAATAGAACCTTGTTGGAAGCTGCTAGGGCAATGCTAGCCGAATATTAACTTTCTAGGTATTTTTTGGGTAGAAGTAATGAATGCTTCTTGTTATATTTTAAATAGGATGAATGTTAGATCCAAATTAAATAAGACACCCTATAAACTCCTTAAGGTAAGGACACCCAACCTTTCTGACTTGCATGTCTTTGGGTGTAGATGTTTTATCTTAATTCATAGAAAATCACCCCTAGGAAAATTGTATCCCAAGTCTAATGAAGGTTTCTTCTTAGGTTACAATATGTAGGTAAGACTTATAAAATCTTTAGTAAAGAGACCCTGGTTGTAGAAGTGTCTACCCATGTGGGGTTTGATGAATTAAATAGGAAATAAAAATCTAAACCAAAGAAGAAGAAGTGGAGGTCATTCAAGGGGTAGATGCAACAACTATAAGAGAAAGCGTAAAACTTCAAGAAAATTTACTTGGAGAATGGAGATATTCTTCTAGTCATCCTAAAGAACTTATTTTAAGAGACTCGTCTAAAGGTGTTAGAACTCAACATGGACTTAGGAAGGAAGTCAGTCATTCAGCTTTTATCTCTATGATAGACCTGAAAGTACGAGATGCACCAAGAGGGAGGGGGATGAATTAGTATTTTTTGAAATAAACAACAAAGCTTAAATAGAAGTTCTAATTTTTTTTTTTATAAATTTCAAAAAATAAATTGACTAATTTAAAGTGGAAGCTAGTCATTAAAACAAGATTACGATAGTGGTGATGAAATTTTAAATCACACAACAAAATTATAAAATAATATTCTCACCAAGAAGTTATAGACATTATAAGATGCAAAAAGAAAATAAAAAAGTGATAAATGGAAAATGCACACAAGAAGATTTATAATGGTTCAGTCACTTGGCCTTCATCAATTCCCTGAAGTCTTCCACTCCAAAAATTTCACTTCTTAAAAGTAATTCTCCTTCTGCCCCCATAGTAAGGTGGAGAAGCCTTTACACAAACTCACTTTAACCTTCCTCGATGTGGCTAAGTACCAAACACTATGTCACCCTCCCGGTGATGGTAGAAGACCCTCTCATTTTTCTCCCTCCTGGAGAATGTAGAGGACCTTTAAGGATGTTGACCTTGAAGGCCTACATCCTAGAGAGCTCCCATAAGATTTACTCGGGTAGGCATGGAGCACTTGTGTGATCCCCTTACACTCCTTCTCCCTCACAAACTCACCTTCTTCTTTCTATCACAAGCCCTAAATCCCTTTAAGAAGCTCCCTCTCTAGAGTTCCTTTTCTTTATACAAAAGATAAAAGCATTACTTAAATATCAGGTTCCAAAAAACCCTAAGATTTAAGTTTATATTTCCTTCCAATAGGAGAAGAGCGGAGAGAGAGAAGAGAGTGGAGAGAGCGGATAGAGCGGAGAGAGTGAAGAAGAGTGGAGAGCACAATTTTGGACATTCTTTGGTGATCAGATGTGCTCCGTCAGCCTGGTATAGCCGACGAAGTCCCTTGGACTCTTTATCAACCAAGTGAACTGGGAGCGGATCTTTGGCGATCGGAAGCAGAGTAGGAGATTTTGGCAGATCTTTGGTGAGCAGAGATACTTCGTTGGCCAGGTATGGATGAAGGAGTTCTTTGTTGGGGATCTTCTTCTATTACAATATTGGTGTAGCAACTATTTTTAATTTTATTTTGGCGGAGGATTTCCTATTAGCGAAACTCCTTCAGCTTGGTTTGCAGAGCGATTGTGATTGTTGTGTTTTAATAGGTGGTTGATTTGAATTATTATTTATTGATTTTGGTAAAAATTCAAGTCTAAAGGTGATTTTGAATAAGTTTACATATTGGTTTGATGTTTCCTATAATAAGTCTTGTGTTCTAGATTTGTTCTGGTTTTTTCTTGATTCCAGATTTGGTTTGATAGTTTTCTTGGCGTGTGATCTCTTATTGTTCAAGAAATAGTTGGTGTATGGTTGTTTGGATTATAGAGTTGGATCTCTATATTATGAAGTATCAGTTTTAGGTTTCTTGAAGATTCTTGGAGATGATGTTGGTTCTACTAATTTTGCAGCCATTTGGATGTTTTTTTTTTGGATCTTCCAAGGAAGATGTTTTAAAAATTTGGTCTGAGGTAGCTGAAATTATTGAAGTGATTGATCTAATGGTGTTTAGTTTGTATATGGAAGGTTGTCTCGATCTTCATATAGTTATTTTGATGGCTTTGAGTAGTTCTTCTAAGAGAGATAGTTCGAATAATTGCTATGGTGAAGCCAGAATTATTGAAGTTAGTGTCCTATTGTGGTTTGGTTTGTTTATGGAAAGTTGTTTGGATCATCAAAGATGTATTGGAGCTTGCTTTTGGTGGGAGCTTATCTTATCAAAGCTTAAGATGGATTCTTCTTTGTTCTTTGAAGTACAAGTCTTAATTGTTAAAGACTTGAAGGGTTTGAAGTTTACTGGTTTTTCTATTGTCAGTGTGATGAGGGTGGGGACTATTATTAGTTCGTATGACTGGAAATGATGAGGCTGATTGTTGGCCTCTTCAAATTGGTGTCAATGTCATTGCTTCATCGACTTTGCTTTGTTCATTCAGGGTGGTTATTATTGGATGCATTGAGGTTTCAGCGGATTCATCCCTTGATTGGAGCTCGTTGGCCTCTAAGGATTTAGTTGTTTCAGCAGATTCATCCCTTGAAGACGGTCATTTTGTTATTTTGTCGGCTATTTTAGTTGTTACTTTTCTTATTATAGTTGGTTGTTTTTTTGGTTATCTTGTAGGGTTTTCTATCCTTTTTGAAATTATTGTAATGAAATATGGGATTTTTACTAGGCTTCATTTTTTATCTTTTGGAAACTCTAGGATACTAACCAACCTTTTAGGTTGTTTTAATATTTGGTGTCCCCATGACCCCAATGGATTTAAAAAGGAATTTAGTAGATCACATATCCATTATGATAGTTTTAAAGGGCTTGTCTTTGCTTTCTAGTTTGTAATAGTTTTTTTTTTTGTTTAATGCATTTGCATTTCTTAAAAAAAAAACCAAGAATTTTAATTTACCCATTTCTATTCATACAATACGATCATAGATCGTACAGTATGACTAGTTCAAAAAAGCTTTCATCCTAGTACAAAGGAGTACGAACAGGCAAAAATTTTCAAATATATCATTCAGTACGATATATATATCGTCTAGTGTAATATACTATATTTCTTCTATTAGTATAGTACGAACACTAGGATGACCAAAATTCATCTTTGTTTATTTTCTGGTATGATCCAACTTATACAATATGTTCAGTTAAAATCTTCAGGTCGTCTGATACGATGTTTACATCATCTATTACATTTATTTCAAAAATTAAGGGATCGTCCGATATGATCTTCGGGACAACCAAAAAATAGCCTCGGTTCATCATACGGTATGAACCAGGTCATATAGTATGATCACCAATTATTAATTAAGCCTTAATTTAATTGACTAATCTTGGGGGTTAATTTTAGCAAGTATTCAAATATTCGTATAGTATGATAGGATCATATAGTATGATCAGTTCAAAATTTAACAATTTAAAAACTTGCTCAAAATTAATCTAGCAGCAAGGGTTTTGAATTAAAAACAAATCATATAGTACGATTGTGATCGTACGATACAATTAGTTCACAGAAGATAGTCATTAAGCCACAGTGTTTTGAATATTATAATTTAAAATCGTACATTACGATCTATAAAAATAATAATTTTTTTTCTTTTAAGAAAAACTCTCCCCCTATCTGTGTGCATGGTTACTCAGTTTGCATACACTTTTTGTGGCCATACTCAAGAAACAAAGAAAAGATGAAAAAATATAAAGTTACATACTCCTTCAAATTCTATTCTACCAGTCTCAAGTCTTCTATTATCTTGTGTAGCATGTGATCTCCTTGAAATGTTATTACTCACAAATAAGAATAACATTCAAAATATTCAATGAATACTAAGACAATTCAATCAACATTATTTGTCATCATATAAATCTCAGACTATGGTTTATAGAGTCTAATAATCTCCATTTTTTTTATAATGTCAAATAATATTATCGATGGGCAAGATAGTATATAATTTTTTTTAAGAAACAAGAATAAACAAATGAATAGAAATATGAACAAGAAAAGAAACACATGCATTTCTTTTTAAGTAAGAAACTAAAATAGAAATTATGGTATGTAATAAGAAGGCATACAAACTTAGGTAGACAAGCATCTCCCCCTTTTGACATCACCAAAAAGAGGAGTACCAAAAAAAAAAAAAAGAACTTAAAACATATCAGACAGTGACTTAGTCAAAAAGGAGGATCTTGATCAGTTGGTGGTGGAGGTGGCTGAAAGAAGAGATGGATGGATGCGAACTGTTGATCAATTGAAGCAAATCTTTCCCCAAACTATCGCATGTCCTCCTCATAATATTGGCGTTGTTCGTAGATATGTGAGTCAAGCTAGGTTTCTAGTTGGTTGAGTTATTGAATGATGTCATTATGATGATATGCAGTTGCGTTCCTCTTTGTGGAGCAAGTCCTCTTAGTGGAGTAGGCTCTCCTGCTAGAGCAGCTTTCCCTTCTTCATCAAAATCTAGCTCATCATGCACTTGGCCCCGATGAAAAAAGATATGGAAGGATGTATCCATATAGAAAATAAAGACATTGTTGTGTTATCCAGGATAGGTTATTTTATATTTGTGGTGAAGAATGTATCCTATGAGATGGTTGAGGGCTAAATTGAGTTTTCTATGGGTGCTATGAAGGAGAATTTTGGACATGTTTTAGATATAGTTAATAATTAAATTGTCTTCATCAAATCTAGTATTGGACATGATTAGGTAGATGACCAAAGATATGATTGGGGTCATGTATATCCTATCTCTGGGTTTAGGTATTATGGATGTCCTAAGTACATATTGGATAATGCGGACATTTTGGGTTGAGGACTAGACAAGAAGTTGGTGTTTGTTCAAAGTAATATTTATATGAACCAAATTGGTCGAACTCCAAACAAATTCATTTGTTATAAAAGAGTAGGCCCAAGGTCCTTCAGTATAAAGCCCGATATATTGAGCAATCTTTACTTTGGGGATTTTTAAATTTTGATAGTAGACAAAGGAAGTGAGGGTCAAATTATCTATATTTATCCTTAGGTTGGAAGGGATCTCATAGAGGAGCTCAAAATTGAATAGAAAAAGCCAGGGTGAGAAGAAATTGGAAGTTAGTGGAATCAAAGAGGCTAATCACCTCAAAGTTCAGCGCAACTTGATTTAGCATACTAGGAGTTATCCTGCAAGCTTTGAACTTATAGTATGCTTCATCATCCTTAGCAGACAAAAAGCGATCATCATGGCGATGAGAAGAAGAGGAGCTTCTTGGGATGATTCAGCCTCATTTGCTTAAGCTTGCCATAGAGTAGAAACAAGTGAAGATAAGTAGAGTAAGTAGAGGTCGAGTGAAATGAGTTTATACCCCATCCCCCCCCCCCCCCCCCCCCCCCCCCCCTCCCACATTTATAAATTTTTTGATAATTTGTATAGTACGATCGGGCACTTATTTTTTCTAGATGATTGGTTGGGAAAAGTGGTTAAATCATACAGTATGATATGAAGGAAATAGGTTCATCCTAAGGAGTCAATAGTATGACTATTGAAGAAAAAAATGTATAGTATGAAAAGGTGTTCATCTTGGCATCAAAATGACATTGAGAAGAATGGTGGCAAGTGATTTTTATTTCATCATTGAAAAATTGCTCAAATTTCTCAATGTATGGGGAACAAAGTCTTTATCTCTGCAGGAAAGATAGTTCTCTTAAGAACTATTATTTTAACAATCCCCAACTTCTTCACTTCTCATTCTTTAGTGCCGATGAGAATTCTAAAGGAGATTGATAAAATTTGTAGAGAATTCTTATGGAAGAAAGCTTCAGGGAAAACAGGATTACATTATCTTAGTTGGGAAAATCTTTGTAAATCAAAGAAGAATGGTGGCTGCGGGTTTCAATCTTCAAACACAAAAGTAGCTCCTCTTAGAGCTAGATTATCATGGAGATTCCTTAACAATAAACAGTCCTTACTTCATAAAACTTTGGCTCCTAAATATGGTACTTCATTTGGAAGTAATGGAACGAAGAAGACTTCTTCATCTTGGAAAATTCTTAATAATGGAGGTGAAGCATTGGATCCACTTATTAGATGGAATATTTCTAATGGTAATTCAATCAAAGTATTCAAGTATAAATGGATACTTGATAGAAGAATCAATGAATGGCCTACTCTTGTAATCCCTCAAGAAGATGATGATCTGTTTCTAAACATGTTTATTGAAAATGGTGGCTGGAATGAGGACAAACTGAAACTGTTCCTTGGAAATGAACTTATTCAGCTCATAATGAATATCAAAATTGATACAGCTCTTGAAAATGATGTCCAAGAACATTTATACCAAAGTTCAGGAAAGTCTATTCCTGGCATGATTTCAGAATATCAGCAAAAAGATGATGAATGGACTCCTTTCTTTTGGATTAAGAAAGCTAATCTAAATCCACGGGTTCACACATTTATTTGGAGAGCTTTCAACAATGCAATACCAACTTTTCATTTCCTGAAGCATAGAAAATTAAAAGACAATGACCTTTGTCCAAGATGCAATGCTGGAAAAGAAGATTTAGAGCATATTATCGGAGGGTGCTTCAAAATCAAAGAGGTTATTGCGATTATAAAAAGTTGGGGTTTTGTTTTGCCAGAATTCAATAACATTTAAGATTGCTGTAAATGGATTCATAATATCTCCAAGAGTAAAGGTATGATATTAAATTTCTACTTTAATGTCATGTATTATTCATGGAAAGCTAGAAACAAGTTGATACACAAAGGAAATAATGAAAGTGCAATCTTTGTTGCTGTACAAGCTATCAACCAGATTTCTTATTCTAAGATTATTTTTAATCAAGTGCTGGAATTATGGGATGTTAATCAGTCTACTAGACTGTTCAATACTTGGCATCCCCCTCCACCCGGTTGGTTAAAAATCAATGTAGATGCTACTCTTTCATCTTCGTACAAAGCAGGAGTTGGAGGCATAATTAGAGATTGTAAAGGAAGACTCCTTTTGGCTTTCGGAAATACTTGCATTCATTGGGATATTTATCAATTGGAACTCATGGCAATCAAAGGATTGAAGAATGTTATCAAAGATTGGATGTTCAAGTATAAAGGAGCAATTATTGAGAGTGACAACTTCAATGTCATCAAGGTTATTCAAGATGCTAAGGAAAAGAATTTCCAAAATCAAGATGAGTTAAATTTCTTAAATGATTTTAATTATGTGATTTTAAAATGAATTTCTAGAGAAGGAAATAAACTAGCCGACCTTTGTGCTAGTTATGGTATCCTTAGTAGCTTTATTTGGGAAGACATACATTTGGATAAGATTCCTCCTTCATTTGTTCAATTGGTGAAGGAGGAATCCTGCTTGTAGTTATTTTTCTCTTGTTCTTTTTTTAATGCATTTATGCTTCTTCAAAAAAAAAGAATTCTTCTTCAATGAAATCAGCCTTGAGCATTTCCAAATGATTAAGTTTTAATTTTTGATTATCTGACAGTGAAGGCCACTCCTCAAAAATGTTGATACTTGATCAATATGAGTTAGGTTGTTAAACCTAAGCTTAGGTCCTAGCAGCTAACCAAGAGGGGGGTGAATTGGTAATTAAAAATTTTTATCCCTCTTCAAAATTTAGAACCGAGAAAATTAACTTTTGTGAACTTTATAGAAAACTTTTTTCAACCACAAGTTAGAAATAATAAAACAAAAATAAAAAGTAGCGGAAAAATAAAAGACACGAGATTTATAGTGGTTCGGTCAAACACGACCTACATCCACTCCCCAGAGGCACCCTCCTAGTATTGCACTAATACCACTAGTAACTCTCCTTTTGCACCCACAGCAAGGCGGATAAGCCTTTACAAAACTCTTTTCCACCACTACCCGGTACGGCAGAGAATCGTCATCCTCTTACACTCTTCCCAGTGTTGGCAGAGAACCGTTCATCCTTTCACACTCTCCCGGTATAGGCAGAGAACCCTTCATCCTTTCACACTCTCCTAGTATGGGTAGAGAACCCTTCATTCTTTCACATTCTCCTAGTGTGGGCAGATAACCCTTCAGCTATTCACACTCTCCAAGTGTGGGAAAAGAATCCTTTGGCTGTTCACACTCTCCAAGTGTCGGCAGAGAAACGAATCTCTTTGACAGATCTTCTTCACAAGAAATCTAGAAAAAAGAGAGAAATAAGTGAAGTAATAAAAAACTAAAAGTAGAGACTCTTACCTTTGAGTACCAAGTGAAACCATCACGCTCCAGTAGTAAGAATTCTCCTTCAAACACTCTCTCCTTAACTCTCCTTTCAATTGGCACGAACATCAGTAGGCAAAAAGATTAAGTGGCAATATTTATTGGACTTTATATAGGAAAGACACAAAAATTCATCCAAAAACTGCTAAAATTCAAGTCTGTCAGTAATGGATCGTCCCGTATGATCGTGGATCATCCAAGACGATGTTACTTAATTCAGTTGGAAACGAACCCAATATATATTGGTATAAACTGATTTCATACATGTTAATCATCCCGTACGAACAAGGTTTGTCTAGTACGAATAGTTATATCATAGGTCGGTTCCGAAATATGCAGGAAGTCGCCCAATTTTCAAGAGTCAGTTCGCTTCATCTTGGGACGAATATGAGTTCGTCTGGACAAAATTTTTACAGAGGACATTTCATCCGGGCATGAATATGGATTTCATCTGAATGAAAATTTTCCAGAGGATATTTCGTCCTAGGACAAATTGGAGTTCGTTTGGACAAAAATTTTCCAGAGAGTATTTCATCCTGGCATGAATATGAATTTCGTCTGAACGAAAATTTTCCAGAGTCCATTTCGTACTGGGATGAATAGGAAATTCTCCCTGGACAATCAGGACTTAGAAAAATTTTCTTCGCTTCCTGTTCGTTCCATTTCTCTTCCAAGGAGATAACTGACTTGATCGTCCCGTACGAACTGTGTTCATCCCGTACGATTAGTATAATTTTTTTTAAAGATCTCCTTAAGTGTGTGTGTGTGTGTTTACACAATTACATTGACTCCCTCTCAAACTCAATGCAAAGAAAAATATAAGCTTCAATTTACAAACTATCTTATGCTGAATTTGATTTGAAGTCGTCATTAGTCTCGAGTTCGAATTTCCTGAAATGTTAGTCCACACAAGAGGAAAAAATAAATCTTCCAAAAGTGTTAGGGGAACAAAACTTAAAACAATAATATTTGGAATCATCAAAACTATACAAGTTGCAAGAATGTAAAACATGCAAATAGCAACTCTCTTAACAATCTCACCCGTTTAGATGATAGAAAAACAATTATTGTTTGTATAATTTTCAAATTTTAAGAATCTCCTAAACTTCCCGTGAATTAATGAACATTTGAAAATAAGGAGGCTTTGCACAACAGTTTTATCTCTCCTTTTTTTTTTTAAATTTTAAAATAGAACAAAAGCCATACTACGAAATAGAAATACAATACGAACAAGGATACAAAAAGATACGAGTTATGGAAAGATATGAACAAATAATATTTTCTCCCCCTTTTTGACAACAGCAAAAAGAGAAGAAGAAAAGGACTAGAAATGTTAGCAGCCATATGATAATCCTTTGATAATTGATCCTTGAAAGTGATTGAAATAAATTTTACAAAAAAAATCAAAACATTAGGCAAATCATAGTAATTCATAGAATTTAAGAAGAGATATAACATTGATAATAAAAAGTATATATTAAAAATATGAGTCAATTTAGACACTAAGGTAGAGAAAATCATTGCAAAAAGGATGAATAGAAAATTTTTATATTTCAAATTTCAATATGGAATATAAATGTACCGAAGATCAATTTGAATTAAGAGATTAAAAGATTATGGAAAGAATTAACTACAACATGTGACATTTTGCACATCTTTTTCAAATTTGTGGCACATTTTTTTGCCTCTTTTCACTTGTGGGCTTATTTTGTGCCTATTTTTCAAATTGTGAACCTTTGCGCATTCCTTTTGGTTTTTGTATATATGTACATTTTTTAAGAGTAATTGTATTCTTTCCAAAATCAATAATAAAAAATTTCAAATTTTTCTAAGTGCATAAATATTTATTGATAAGTAAAATATAAAATAAGAAAACATCACAATTGCAATAATAAATTAGACATTAATGTAGTCTAAATAAGACACATGAAATTGACAATCTTAATTACATCAAGTTATAAGCAAAACTTAAATTTAGAAAAAATAGATTTTCTAATGAATTTAATTTTAACTTGCATTTCAATGTATAACACTCTTATGATAAAAAATTATAACGATTGTCATATGGGCTAACATGCATTTCAAAAACAAGATTAAATTCAAAACAGGATAACTTATATTGATATCAAAATAAAGGATATTACAATCTCAGCAAATGATATGAATACGACATAAGATTCAAAAACAAAAACATCTAATGAAAAGAAAATACATCACATTTTCCTAAATCATAAAACTAACACATCAACTAAAGAAAACACATAATCGAGTACATGAAATCATTCTAATGGACCCTGATTTGAAGAAGGAGAAGGATTTGCAGCACCGAATAAATTGAAATAGCTACTCATCATAAGCATTTTGGAATTTATATCGTTTATCTATTCTCGCATAAATCCCATATCTTGAGTGTACTATATATCCTGCTGCTGCATATGAGCTTCAATTTGATCAAACCTTTGATCAAAGTGAGTCTCTAAAAGTTCAAATCTTTGAACCAAATCCTGATAATTTGGTTCATTAGCAGGTGCAGGTGCAGCTTCATGTTCTTCCTTAGTATCACTAATGACATACATTTTACTTGGTTCATCTTTATTGAAGATTGAAGTCCAAAATAAAATAGCTTTTCGTAATCACACAACTTACGAAGTATCCTTTCGTACAGACTTTTGAACAAAACGATCGTACTGACGAATACATATTCATCCTGGATGATCAGAACTTATGATCATTTTAATGGTAGTTGAAATCATCCCCTATATCGAACTGACATGTATTTGTCTGAACGAACCAAAGGTTCGTACGTACAAATTATATCATTAAAGACTACCTTATCTATTTAACTGTCATTCATACGTCCCGTCGTTTGAAAATTTCATCCTGGATGATCATGACGATCGTACAGACGAAGTGAATATTAAAAACTAAAGAAACTGCATGCAAACTGTTCAAAATCCAACGGTTTGACACACTACATAATTCGTCTCGTATGAAAACATTTCGTCCCGGATGATTGTCACTTAAATTTTTTAAAACATACACTCAATAAAAAAACTAAAACACAAACACAACAAAAATGCATAAAATCACAAAAACAAAAACTCAAATATAGATAATCACAAACACAAGATAAACAAAATCATAAAAACACACAAATACAATAACTAAAAAACACATATCAATGTTGCAGAAAACATTTTTAATTAAGCATTCAAATCAATTATCCAAGCCTTATTCTTAACGCACTGAAAGTATCAAAGGCTAAAGGTTTTGTAAAAATGTCTGCAAGTTGATTTTCAGTAGAAACATGAGTAAGTTCAATTTCTCCTTTGGATACATGATCCCATATGAAATGATGTCTTATGTCTATATGTTTGGTTCTTGAATGTTGAATATAATTTTTAGAAATACAAATAGCACTAGTGTTATCACAATAAATTAGAATAGTTTCTATAGTTAATCCAAAATAATTCAACTATTATTTCAACCAAAGTACTTGTCCCACATAACTTTCTAATGCAATATATTCAGCTTCTGTAGTAGATAGGGCTACTGAGTTTTATTTTCTTCTAGACTAAGATACTAAAGAATTTCTAATAAACTGACATGTTCCAAAAGTGCTCTTTCTATCCACCTTACAACCTGCAAAGTCAGAATATGAATAATCAATTATTTCAAATGAAGAGCTAAACTTAGGATACCAAATTCCTAAGTTTTGAGTTCCTAACAGATATCTTAGAATCCTTTTTACTGCTGTCAAATATGATTCTTTTGGATCTGATTGAGATCTAGAACACAAACAAACACTAAACATGATATCGGGCTGGCTAGCTGTCAAGTAAAGTAAAGATCCAATTATTCCTATAAATTTCTTTTGATCAATAGATTTTCCCTTAGGGTCCTTATCCAACTGAACTAAGGAACTCATAGGTGTACTAATAGGTTAGCATTATCTATTTCATACTTTTTGAGGATGTCCTTAACATACTTTGACTGACTAAGAAATGTACCTTCCTCAATTTGCTTAATGCTAAATCTTAGAAAGTAACTTAAATCTCCCAATAGACTCATCTAAAATTCACTACTCATTGTTTTAGAAAAATCATCACAAAGATTTTTATTTGAAGATCCAAAGATGATGTCAACCACATAAATTTGTATAATGAGTATATCTTTTCCAAATCTCTTCAAAAAAAGAGTTGTATCTATACTTCCTTTTTCAAATGATCTTTTAAGTAGGAAGGTGCTTAACCTCTTATACTAAACCCTAGGTGCCTATTTCAATCCATATAATGCCTTTTTCAATTTGAAAATATGATTTGGGTATTTAAAATTTTCAAAACCTAGTGGTTGTTCTATAAAAACATCTTTTTAAATTATCTAATTTAAAAAGGTACTTTTCACATCGATTTGATACAATTTAAATCCTCTAAAACAGGCAAAGGCTAGCAAACCCATAATTACTTCAAGTCTCCTCAAAATCAATCCCTTCAATCTGATTATACCTCTTAGCAACTAATCTTGCCTTATTTCTAATGATTACTCGTGAGTCTTTCATTTTATTTTTGAATACCCACTTTGTTCCAACTACACTTTGATTCTTTGGCCTTGTAGTTAATTCCCAAACTTTATTTCTTACAAATTGATTTAACTCTTCTTACATGGCCAAAATCTAAAATTCATCTAAAAGTGCTTGATCAATATTAGTGGGTTTTATTATTGAAATGAAGGCTGAATGATTGACTTCTTTGTTTAATCCATGCCTAGTCCTTACACCCTCACTAGGTTCACCAATTATCAACTCCTTTGGGTGGTTTTTAGAAAATCTCAAATCTCTAGGAAAAGGATTTTCTATCTCCAAATTTTTTTCTATATTTTCTTTCAAATTTTCTTCCAAATTTATTTTATCAATCTTTTGGGAGTTATCCTCAATCTCATCTTCTACAATATTTGGCTCTTTCAAATTTCCAGATTCATCAAATACAATATGTGTTGTCTCCTCAATTACCAAAGTTCTTCTATTGAATACTCTATAAGATTTTTCAACACTTGAGTATCCAATAAAAATTTCTTCATTTGATTTTGGAACAAATTTTTCTAAGGCAGATTTTCCATTATTATGTATTAACACCTTGCAACCAAAAACATACAAATGAGATAAGTTAGGTGTTCTTACTCTTAGCAACTCATAGGGTGTTTATTTAATTTAGATCTCACATTCACCCTATTCAGAACATAACATGCAGTGCTAACTGCCTCAGCCCAAAAGTATTTAGGAAGTGAGTATTCTGATAATATTGTTCCGGCAGCTTCTATTAATATTTTGTTTTTCCGTTTGACTACCCCATTCTACTGAGGAGTTCTAGGTGCAGAAAAATTGTGATCAATTCCTTTCTCCTTACAAAAATCCTCAAATCTTTTATTTTCAAATTCTCCTCCATGATCACTTTTTATAGTCATGATTTCACACCCAAGTTTTCTTTGAATCCAAGTTGAAAAATTTCTAAATTCGTCAAATGATTCACTCTTATGAAATAGAAATCTAACCCATGTGAATCTTGAGTAATCATCCACAATCACAAATCCGTATACCTTCCCGCCTAGACTTATAGTTCCAACTGATCCAAAAAGATCCATATGCAAAATCTCCAATGGTTTACTAGTTCTAAGATCCTTATTGGATTGAAAAGAGGACTTCACTTGCTTTCCTGATTGACATGCATCACAAAGGTGGTCCTAAGTAAAGTCTAGTTTTGGTATACCTCTCACTAAGTTTTTTTGGGTAATTCTCTTAAGATTTTTCATGCTAGAATGATAAAGTCTCCTATGCTAAAGCCATGACTCATCAAAAATTGTTTTTAAACAAAAAGAAGTAGGAGTTTGAATGCAATTCAGATTTAGCATATAAACATTATTTACCCTTTTACCATTTAAAACATCATTTCCATTTAGGCTTAAAATGGAGCTAGTAGGAAAAAAATTTTACACAATATCCTTTATCACATAGCTAGCTTATGCTTAATAAATTATGCTTTAAGCCTTCTACCAATAATACATTTTCAGTATAAAAATTCTTTATATTTCTAATCATACATGTCCCAATCACCTTCCTTGTGGTGTTATCTCCAAGTGTAACCTTGCCTCCACTCCTGGCTCCGAGCGATATGAATTGTGCAGTATCTCCAGTCATATGCTTTGAACATCCACTATCCAGATACCATATGCTCTCACGAGGTCTTGTGTGAGAGCGACCCTGTAAGATTATCAAACGTTAGACTTGGGAACCCAAAAGTGTTTGGGTTCTCCTTTTAGCAATTTATAAAGAGATGCATGTATGATATGTCTAAGTTTATACATCTTAGGCTTCCACACCAAATAAGTTTTCTTCTTCAAAGTATAGGTGTGAGCTATGTGTCCAATCAATCCATAATTGTTACATTTGACTTTTGGAAAAGGATTCCTAAGTCTATTACTATTCCTTTATCTATTTAGGGATTGCATAAATTTAGGATACAAAATAGGATTAATAAAATATTTAAGTTTAGGGGGTATCCTATTATCCTCGAGAGCTTTTATCATTAATTTGTAACATGAATTCATATCTTCCAAAATTCGATTTGTATAATCTGATCTATAAATCTTGCTCCCCGATTAATCTTTAAAATTTTTAAAATCTTTTTCAAGTTCTGCATAGGATGATTTTAAATTTTTATAATTTTTATTCAAGTTATCAAACTCATCAAGTAATTTCATGTGGTTGTCATCAATTAAAGCATGATCTTTCCCAAGAATTTCATGATTCTTTTGTAGTTCTTTAAATTCTAAACGTAAACTAGCATGCATTTTCTTTATTTTCCTATATGCATCATGCATGTGTTCAGAAACTTCAAAAAGTTCATCATAACTTAAGTCACATACCTCTTCTTTATCTGATAGATCAAGACTATCGGCCATTAAGCACAGATTAGTGACTTCCACTTCCTTTTCTGTCTCTGATGAATTCGAAGCTGAGTCTGCCCAAAAGCTCTTTGGAATTTCTTCTTTCCCTTCTTCACAAATGGTTTCTTTTCTACCTTCTCTTGCTAGGAGTGGCTTGAAGTTTTGGGAAATCTGTCTTAATATGTCCAGGTTTCCTACACTCATATCAAATCACATCATTTGAAACCTTGACATTTCTATTGAATTTATCTCTATTCCATTACTGGCGTCTCCTCTGCTTCCTCTTCAGAAAGCTTCTAAATTGTCTAGTCATCAATGCGATGTCGTCTTCATCCTCAGGTTGTGAGTGTTCACTCTCAAACTCCTCCACTTTCAGTGATATGTTCTTCTCCCTTCATGGTTCACCTGCATCAATCTTTCTTTGGATAACTACTTGCTCATAAGAAATTAGTGAACCAAGAAGGTTGTCAATAGAGTAAATGTTTAGATCTTTAAGCTCTATAATTATAGTAATTTTAGCATCATAAGTAGTAGGCAAAAAATGAAGAATCTTATTAATCATTTTAGCATTCATTAGTGCCCTACCTAATACATATAAAGAGGTGACTATTTATGTGAATCTTGTGTACATATCAGAAATGGATTCATTAGGTTTCAAGAGAAACAGTTCATAATCATTCAACAAGATATTTAGTCTAGATTGCTTAACCTCAATAGTCCCCTCATATGTTACGCAAAGTCTATCCCATATGTCCTTTCCACTCTTGCAAGTAGAAACCCGCATGTAATCTTCTTATTTAAGTGCACAAAAGAAATTATTCAAGTATTTGACGTTTAGTTGTGCTAAGTCACGTTCTTATACTGTCCAGTCCACAAAAGGTGTTTCAACTCTAACTCCGTTAACTAGTCTAGTTAGTTATGTATACCCTTACTGAACTAAGATCCATATACGATATTCAAGTGACTGTAAAAATGTAGACATGCATTTTTTTCAAAAATAAAAGGAATATTGTCAAATAATGGAGGTTTAGTTATAGAATAACCCTCAGGTATATTTTGATTTTCAAATGGAGTCATCTACGTTAATCAAAAAGTAGTCTAAACTTATAATTTTGAAACAAAACTCTGATACCACTTATTGATACTTGATCAATATGAATTAGGTTGTTAAATCTAAGCTTATGTCCCAACGGCTAACCTAGATGGGGGTGAATTGGTAATTAAAAAAATTTTATCTCTCTTCAAAATTTAGAACCGAGAAAATTAACTTTAGTGAATTTTATAAAAAACATTTTTCAACCACAAGTTAGAAACAATAAAACAAAAATAAAAAGCAACAGAAAAATAAAAGACACGAGATTTATAGTGATTTTGTCAAACATGACCTACATCCACTCTGCGGAGGCACCCTCCGAGTATTGCACTAATACCACTAGTGACTCTAATTTTGCACCCACAGCAAGGCGGACAAGCCTTTATAAAACTCTCTTCCACCACTACCCGGTACGGCAGAGACCATCGTCCTTTTACACTCTTCCCAGTGTTGGTACAAAACCGTTCATCCAAGCACACTCTCCTGGTGTAGGCAGAGAACCCTTCATCCTTTCACACTCTCCTAGTGTGGGCAGAGAACTCTTTATCCTTTCATACTCTCCTAGTATGGGCAGAGAACTCTTCGGCTGCTCACACTCTCTAAGTGTGGGTAAAGAACCCTTAGGCTGGTCACATTCTCTAAGTTTCGGCAGAGAACTGGATCTCTTTGACAGATCTTCTTCACAAGAAATCTAGAAGGAAGAGAAAAAAGAGTGAAGTAATAAAAAACCAAAAGTAGAGACTCTTACCTTTGAGTACCAAGTGAAACCTTCACAATCTAGTAGTAAGAATTCTCCTTCAAACACTGTCTCACACTCTCTCCTTGACTCTCCTTTCAATTGGCATGATGATTAATAGGCAAAAAGATTAAGTGACAGTTTATATTGGACTTTATATGGGAAAGACAAAAAAAATCATCCAAAAACTGCTAAACTTTAAGTCTAGAAGCCGTGGATCGTCCCGTACGATCTTGGATCGTCCCGGACGATGTTACTTAATTTAGTTGGAAATGAACCTAATGTATATTGGTACGAACTGACTTCGTACATATTAATCGTCCCATACGAACAAGGTTTGTCTTGTACGAACAATTGTCACCAAATTTTCAAGAGTCTGTTCGCTTCGTCCTAGGAAGAATATGAGTTCATATGGATGAAATTTTTACAGAGGACATTTCGTCCTGGCACAAATATGGATTTTGTCTGAACAAAAATTTCCCAGAGAACATTTAGTCCTGGGACGAATTGGACTTCATCTGGACAAAAATTTTCCAAAGAGCATTTTGTCCTGGCACGAATATGAATTTCATCTGAACAAAAATTTTCCAGAGCCCATTTCATACTGGGATGAATGGGAAATTTGTTTTGGACGATCAGGACTTAGAAAAATTTTCTTCGCTTCATGTTCGTTCCATTGCTCTTCCGAGGAGATAACTGACTTGATCGTCCCGTACGAACTGTGTTCGTCCCATACGATCAGTATAATTTTTTTTAAAGATCTCCTTAAGTGTATGTGTGTTCACATAATTACAATCACTCCCTCTCAAACTCAATGCAAAGAAAAATGCAAGATTCAATTTACGAACTATCTTATACTGAATTTGATTTGAAGTCGTCATTAGTCTGGAGTTCGAATTTCCTGAAATGTTAGTCCACACAAGAGCAAAAACAAATGTTCCAAAAAGTGTTAGGAGATAACAAAACTTAAAACAATAATATTTGGAATCATCAAAACTATACAAGTTGCAAGAATATAAAACATGTAAATAGCAATTCTCTTAACAAAAAATACAATTTTTGGCCTTCCACTTGTTGTTGAAGAATTTCAACAAAACTTCTTCAATTTGTTCAATCTCTTCAAGCACATTGTTGTTCTCATCTTTGAACTGTCTTACCATATTTGCATTTCTTCTAGCTGAAGCAAAATTGTGGAAGAACTTGGAGTTCATATCTCCTTATTCAATCCATCTCACCTTAGCTCTTTAGTTCCACCAAGTTGATAGTCTTCTTAGCATTATGTTCAACTCACAAACCTTACCACGCAAAAGCAACAAATTATCAGGAGTAATGTCTGCTTCTGATGTCTCCTCCATTTGAAGATTCAAAATTTCCATTTTTAGTTGGTCTTTACATAAACATTGGTCTTTACACTTATTCCTATTCCAAAAGAATAGAGCTTTTAATGTTCTTCTTAGTTTTCTATGTAGAATATCAGCTTCATTGCCAAAATCATTTTTTCCCTAAGACTTGACCACTATATTCCAAGCAGTTGGATAAGATCTCCAGGTATCTTCAAATTTTATATTATTTGCTTTGTTGTGTTGTTTCCCTTCCAATCTCATAACTATAGGGCTGTGATCAGATGATATCCTTGCAAGGTGTCTGATTTTGGCTAAACGAACTAGTTGTAATGCAACAGAATTCAACAAACTTCTATCAAGCCACTCCCATATTCTAGCAGCTCCATCCTTGTTATTACACCAAGTAAATCTTGGTCCAATCATTCCAACATCATGAAGATCATTGTTGATCATGAATGACTTCAAATCTCTAGGTCCTCTTGAAAAAGTGAACCTTTTACCTCCTTTTTTATCCTCTTTGCTTAGAATACAATTTAAATCCCCCCCAATAATAGAAGGGATGCTGCTCACCATAGAATTCTATAGCTTCTCCCATAGTAAACTTCTTTCATGACAGTGCTTGTTTCTATATATAGTTGCAATATTCCATATCCCCAAAGAATTAGTATTAAGAGAACCAAAAACCATTTGAGAAGAGTGATCAATCACACTAAATGAGACAAGATTTTTCCTCCACAAAACCAAAATTCCTTCATATATTCCATGTGCTGGGTGATGGAAAAAATCCCAATCAACCCCAATAATGCTCTTAACTTCTTTCCTCTCAATGATTGATAATTTTGTCTCGATCAAGCCAATAAAAAACACATCATAATCTCCAACAATTTCTTTAACATATGAGGCATCCTTCTTCTTAGCCCCCCTAAAATTCCAAAATACAATGGATGATATTTATATAATCAATGGGGATACCTCCCCGCATTTTTTACCTACTCTTCCTTCTCCTCTTTTCTTTCTATTTTTAATTTCAACCGGTCCCAAAGACCTTATTTCTTTCACCAATTTATTCTTAACCAAGACACTTAGAGCATCACTTTTTCCTTTCATTATAATTCGCATGTCTTCAGAAACAAGGCATGCTGTAATTTTGTTATTCTCCATTATCTCCTTATGCATTTCCACATCAACTTCTCTAATTTCAGTTTCATCATATAACACACTAAACTTATTTTCCATTGATTCATCAGATGTCATGCTAAAATTGTTCTCAGCAGTATTTGTATACAATTTTTCAGCCATGACCAACTCAGCTGCTATTGATTCAGATAGTATATCCACATTAAGATTACTGGTTATATCTTCTGCTTCATCTTCCATATTTGTCATTTTATCTGGTTATACCCCTTAGATACTAGTCTGGCTTTATTTCTTACTATGGTTCTTGATTCATTCACCTTATTTCTAAACACCCACTTTGTTCCCACTACACTCTGCTATTTAGGACTCTTGCCACAGATTTTTGGATTACCACAAGATTCTCTGATTACCAACGGTCCATTGCCACAGATTTTTGGATTACTGCTATAATTGGCATGAGAAGATTCTTGCTGAGGTGCAGGTTGACCACCATTAAGATCGGCCAAACTCCGACCACCTGAGATGGTAGTTGCCTAGCAAATCATCAGCTCCGGCAAAGTTGCCAATCCAACGGGAGTTCAAAATTTTGAAAATTTCTCTCTAGAAAATGGGAATTTCTCTCTCTAGAAAATGAGAATTTCTCTCTCTAAAAAGATCACCTCTAACTAGGTTTTTCTGAGTTAAATTCCTAAGTGTTTTCAAGCTAGCATGGCATAGTCTCCTATGTCATAGCCAAGAGTCTTCCATTATTATTTTTAAATATAGTGAATTTGAATTTTCAATATAGTTGAGATCTAACATGTAAACATTATTTATTTACTTTTCTTTTAATATAAGTTTATCATTTATATAAATTAAGTATTTGTTGGAGAGAAATTTTATGTCAAATCCTTTGTCACATAAATGACTAATGCTTAACAAATTATACTTTAAACCATAAACTAATAAGACATTTTCAATTAAAAAATTCTTAGAATTTCCAACAATACCTGAGCCCATCACTTTTCTGATGGTGTTGTCTGCTAAAGTCACCTTGCCTCTAGTCGTGGTCTCCAATGTAATCAACTTTATCATGTCTCTAATTATATGTCTTGAGCACCCACTATCCAAGTACCACATGCCTTCACTAGGTCTTTTGTGAGAGTATCCCTATAATATCATTCAAAGGTTAGATTTGGGAACCAAAGTGAGTTTGGGTTCCTCCTTATACTTGTATGAATGAGATGTATGTATGTTATGTTGTGATGAATGTAATTCAGGTCTCCACACTAGGTGTGTCCTATAGAGAATCGTGCAAGTGCTGGCTATGTGACCTAGCATGCCATTAAAGAAGCACCTAATACCAAGAAATGGGTTCACTAACCAATGTGGGTGGTGATGCATTTTCTTAAAGTTATGTGATGCATTCAATGTCGAGGGTTTGCTCATTTGGTCTAATGGGGATAATGGTTTATCTTTTTCAAATGCTATGAGTTTTGTTTTCAATGCTTTATTTTCATATTCATAAGCTTCCACTTCCACTTTTAGCCGATGTTCATTATTATCTATTTCTCTTTCAAGTTCATCTAACTTCTTAAACTCTTTTTCTAATTCAATATGCAATGTCTTCAAGGAATCATGTGCATCATATAATTTAATGTGCTTATTTTTTAATGCATTAAACTCATCAAGCAGGGACATGTGATCTCTCTCTAGATCAGAATATTCTTTAACTAAATTAGCATGCTTAGTTTGTAAAAAAAGTAAATTCAATGTTAAGATTAGCATTCATTTTCTTTAATTTTCTCTTCGAGTCAAGGAATTTTTCAAAAATAACCAACAAATCTTCATATGGAAGTTGACATACCTCATCTTGATCTATTAATCAGGATTATCGTTAGCTATTAGACACAAATTTGCTGCCTCCTCCTCAACTTCTTCATATGACAATTTTGAGGTAGAGTCGGCCCAAAATACCTTATGTGTCTTCAGCTTCCCTTTCTTTTATTTTAGCATCTCCTCACCCTTATCCTTAGTTGGATGGAACTTTACGTTGGGGCAATCAGCTCGAAGGTGACCTATTTTTTTGCACTCAAAGAAAATTATGTCAAATGAAACCTTAGTATTCTTTGAGCATTTACCTTTTTTTCAGTTGTTTTGATGATGCCTTTGTGTTCTTTTTAGAAAATTCTTGAATTTTTGAGTCATCAAGGCTACATCATCATCTTCCTCCACTGCAGAACTTTCACTTTTTGAGTTATTTGCTTTTAGAGCCACCGTTTGCTCCTTCTTCTTCTCTCCTACATCATTTTGTCTTTGACTTACTCCTTGCTCGTAAGCAATGAGTGACCCAAGCAAATTATCAATTTAATAAATGTTTAAATCCTTAGACTCAGTAATTGTAATGATTTTAACATCATAAGAAGTATGTAAGCATCTCAAAACTTTATTGACTTTTTCAGAATTAGAAATCTCTCTATCTAGTACATGCCAGGATTTCACTATATAGGTTAACCTAGTATACATGTCAGATATAGCTTCATTAGGTTTCATGCAGAGGAGTTTATAATCTTGCAATAAAATATTTAACCTAGACTATTTAACCTCACTAGTTCCATCATACATGATGCACAGTCTATTGCAGATCCCCTTACTAGAAGCATAGGTGGACACTCTCAAATGGTCTTCTGATTTTAATGCACAAAAGAAATAATTCAAGCACTTAGCATTTACTTGTTCTAGATCCCTATCCTCATTACATCACTCACTAAATGCTACATAAGTTTTAACGTCATTCAAAAGTTTAAAAGGTGCAATGTAACCTTCTTGTACCAACATACACATACGATAGTCTATAGACTATAAAAATGTAAACATTCAAATTTTCCAAAAATCATTTTGTATTTTATCAAATAACGATGGATGAGTTATAGAACAACCTTTCATAGTATTACCATTTATCAAAATCTTCTCTCTTAGAGTACATTCAATAGTCACACAAACGTCTCTTTATTGCAAAAAGAATCTTTAAAACATGCTTAAGTAATGACTTCAAAAAACCATAAAAAATCAAGTTAGCCATTACTATTCATATAGTACAATTCTAGCTCATAGAGTACGATCAGTTCAAAACTAAACCCGCCTAGTAAGATATAAACAATAATTCAAATTTGTTACAAATTTAGACCCAAGTACTATGATTTTGATGATAATAAATATTATTTTTTCTCAACTACTACTATTCTTGAATATTTATTTTATTTTCCCAGCTCACTAACCTTTTAGATCCACAAGTTCAGTTAGAATGTCAAATAAGCTTAAGATTAGGTAGACTAGGATTAAGTCCATCTGTAATTTCTATTCTAATATATCTTTTACCATATCTTGAGTCAAATGTACTTTACTGGATCTTGAAGCTAAGTAACCTTGCACACACACTAAAGAGAAGAAATTTATTAACTTAGAGTTTTCCTACTTTTTATTATACCATATAGGATGATTTCAAATTGCCTAGGACAATAAGTTAAAAATAGAAACCCTACTTAGGGCTTCCTATTAAGATGAGATAATTAACTAATTATACTAGATGATCTAGATCATCTAGGATGATTAGTCATATGTATGAAAATTCATTCACCAATTATATTTAGACATGTTTTTTGAAATTATAATTTTTGTCTAATCATCCAGGATTATCAACATCATCCTTGACGATGCAAGATAATATGCTTAAATTGATCCAATGACTAGGAGAGTAATTAAGGTTAGATCGATCATCTTATCTGGGATGATCATAAAATCATACTGGACAATCTGTAAGAAAAACCTTAGTTTCTCCTAAATCTCTTAGACATCTCGAACTATCTACTTGATGATAAAGTCTATTTTTAAACTAACTGTATAGGTTGATCTTTATATCATCCTGGATGATAAGTTATATTTCTATATCATTTTGATTTATCTCCAAGATGTCTCAAACTATCTATTGGATGATAATATATGATATTGAACTAATCTTACAAGATGTTCTCCATGTCATCCTAGATGATCAAAATAAATATTACATTCTAATCAAACAGGAAACCTAGATAATCCTGGCTGTAAGGGCTGATTCAAACTAATTATACATTCAATTGATTTTCCTAGATAATCTTTGATGGAAATCTAAAAATTAGAGCATTTTTTAAGACCTTTTATTTAAGCTCTCTCAATTATTGATGATATAATCTTTTGCTAATATCCTAATCTAAGAGAGCTTAGAGAAGGAGAAGGAGAGCTTGGGGTGAGAGAGAGAATCTTATGAGCGGGAGTTTTTGAGGTGTTCTTAAAGGTTACTCCAAGTAAGGATTTAAGTCATCTTCTCCAATCGTCATCCTTAGCTCTTTGGTGGCTCTAGGGAGGTCTTCATCAACACTAGATCAAGGTTCTCTACCTTCTTCATGAGGAAATAAAAGGAGTTGGGTTTCTCTGCCTGCTTCAGGAGGAAGCAAAAGGAGCCTAGGTTCTTTATCTTATTGAGGTTGGTGAAAAAGATTTTATAAGGGCTTCTCCACCTTATTGTGGTAGCAAAAGGAGAGAGACTATAGTTGTAGTGCAATACCTAGAGGGAAAGCTCTTGGGAGTGGATATAGGTCAAGTTGACTGAACAACTATAAAAAAATGGTGAATTCTTTCTATTTTATTAAGTTTTAGAAAACTTTGAATTAAAGATCCATGGCTAACTTTTGTAACAAAAAAATAGTAAAGGGTGTTCCATTACTTGACCACCCATATTTGATAATATATCGTTTAATTTTTGGAAAATTCACATGTCCACCTTTTTGTAATCTATAGATTATCACATGTGGATGCTTGTAAAAGAATGTTATTCTACACTGACACGTGAAATTAATGGCATAAAAACTAAACTTCCTTTTTTTGAATGGACTTTTGATGATAGAGATCTAGCACAACTTAATGCAAAATGTTTAAACTATTTTTTTATGCAATAAAATATGAAGATTACATGTATGTTTCAACAATGTCTTCTGGTAAAGAAACTTGAGATAGATTATGTATTACTTATGAAGGCATAAGTGAAGTTAAGTAATCTAGGTTAAATATTTTACATCATGATTATGAATTTTTTCTCATGAAACCTAGTGAGATAATATCTAAAATGTATATTATGTTTACATAAATAGTCAACTCTTTGCACACCTTAAGAAGAGAACTAACAAACTATTAGAGAGTAAACAAATTTTTGAGATGTTTACCTTCTTCCTTTGATGCTAAGATTACTGCTATAACTGAATTCAAGGATTTCAATGTTTATTCTATAGATAACTTACTTGAATCACTCATTACATATGAGCAAGGAGTGAACCAAAGATAACTTAATGCAGGGAAGAAAAGAAGGACAAAATTATAGCCTTAAAGGTTGCTGATTATGAAACTGATACTTGTTGCAAATCTAAGATTATGGATTAGACTTTTGATGATAGCAAGCATTCATGTTTTTCTACGACTACCTTGCCTACTAACTTTTTAGGTCCACAAGATCAAGCGCAACTCAAGACTAGCTCAAGATTGGGTAGATTTAGTTTAAGTCAGTTTGTAATGTTTTCCTATTCTTGAGTCAATTATAAAAGTGGTTCCTGATGCTAAGTAACCTTGCACACACACACTTGAGGGATTTATTGCATTTTTCTATTTTAAGTACATCGGTCTGGATAATGTTCATATCGGCCAGGATGATGCGATTAAAAATAGAAACACTAATTAGGGCATCCTGGTTAAGGCAACCGTCATTAAGTACATCATCCTGGGGGATCCTTGTATCAGCCAGGACGATAAGTTCAAATGAGAAAGAATCAGCCGCCACGATCAATTTAGGTCTTCTTTATTTTAGGACATCAGTCAAGACGATCTCAACTTCAGCCTGGATGATGCAGCATAATTATGCCTAAATTAATATGGAAATCATAGAAAGCAATTAAGGCTGATTGATATGATAACATCGGCTAGGCCGATCATATTATCAGCCAGGATGAAGTCCTGACGATTGACATCTGCTAGACTCAACTTAGGGCGATGATTAGGATGATTGTACATGTATTTGAAATAATCGGCCAGGATGATATTATATCGGCCTGGACGATGTAACTAATTTTCTTCTGATCATCCCAAATCATCCCAACTAATTGAGCTTAATTTATACTGATCATACAGGATGATAGAAATATCATCCTAGACGATAATGTCAGTTCTTGAAATTCTATTTAAAGGACCTGAATTTTCTCATGCAAAGAGACCTTTAGCTGTTGTCTTGACCTGAGAGAGCCAAGTGGAGAGGGAGAGAAAGGGAGAAAGAGGGAGGAACTTATGAGGGGGAGTTTGTGAGAGGGATTCACAAAGATTTCTCCAACCAAGGTTCCAAGGCATCTTCTCCAGTCTTCATCCTTCATCCTTAGGGGTTCAAGGTAGGTAAGCTTCAATAATTGGTTGAGGTTCTCTGCCTGATTTAGGAGGAAGCAATAGGTGTTTGGTTCTCTGCTTGGTTCAAGAGGAAGCAAAAGGAGTTGGGTTCTCTGCCTGCTTCAGGAGTAAGCAAAAGGAGTTGGGTTCCCTACCTTGTCGAGGTTGGCGGAAAGGAATCTTTGTGAGGGCTTCTCCACCTAGCTGTGGGAGTAAACGGAGAGTCACTTTTGTAGTGCAATACTCAGAGGGTGCCTCCGAGGAGTGTATGTAGGTCAAGGTTTGATCGAACCAAAATAAATTCGGTGTGATCCTTCTTTATTTTATTTCCGCATTTATTTTTTTTGCACTTTGATTTTTGTGGTAATTTTAGTTTGTGATTGTGCTTTGATTGTAAGAAGGTTTTTAAAATACCAATTCACCCCCACTAGTTAGCCTTGGACTAGTTCTTAAGGGCTTAACATCTCTAATGAACTTTCAAGTGGTATCAGAGAGGGATTCTTAAAAATTAAGTTTGAAAACTTTTTGAATTTTGATCCATGGCTAACAATGGTAATCATAATGCAACGAAAGGATATTATATAAAATGACCACCTTTGTTTGATAATCTTCATTTTGATTTTATGAAATCTCACATGTTTACTTTTTTACAATCGATTGACTATCATATGTGGATGTTTATTAAAGAATGATATTCTCCACCTTCTCGTGAACTTAATGGAATAAAAATTGAAGTACTTATTACTGAATGGACTTTTGATGAAAAAGATTTAGCACAACTTAAGGCAAAGTGTTTGAACTTTTTTTTTTGTGCTTTAAAATTAGAAGATTACATGCGTATTTCCACTTGCACTACTGGTAAAGAAATTTGGGATAAATTGTGTATCACCTATGAAGGCACTAATGAAGTTATGTAATCTCGTTTGAATATTTTATTGCATGATTATGAAATTTTTTGTATGAAATCTAATGAAATGATTTCTGAAATGTATACAAGATTTACTCAGATTGTTACTTCATTGCATGCATTAGAAAGAGAACTTACTAACTATGAAAAAGTGAACAAAATTTTAAGATGCTTGCCTTCCTCTTTTGATGCTAAAATCACTAAAATTATTGAATCCAAAGATTTAAATGCCTATTTGATCGATAACTTAATTGGTTCACTCATTTCTTACGAGTAAGGAGTGAACCAAAGAAATCTCGATGCAGGTGAGAGGAAGAAGGAGAAAATGGTGGCACTTAAGGCGAACAACTTGGACATTGACTCCTCCGGGTCTGTAAGGGATGAAGTTGCCTTCATCACTAGGGAATTCAAAAAATTTCAAAGGAAGAAGCACAAGAATCATAAGAAGTGGAATAAAGGTAAGGGTAACAAAAATTTCAAAAATTCTAATGATATAATTTGTTTAGAATGCAGGAAGCAAGGACATGTTAAAACTGATTGCTCTACACTCAAGTCTCACCCAAGCAAGGAAAAAGGTGAGGAGAAACCCAAGTCCAAGAAGGACAAGAAGAGATTCCAAAAGGCATTCTGGGAAGATTCTGCTTCAGACACCTTTGAGACTGAACCTGAAGAGGATATAACAAACTTGTGCTTAATGGCAGACAATAATCTTGGTCAAAGTAACCAAGAAGAGGTTTGTGAACCAACTTATGATATTTTATTAGAAATTTGTGAGCACATGCATGCATCATATTAAAAAGTCAAGAAAACACATGCTAATTTGAAATTAGAATTTCTAAATTTACAAAAAAGCATTAAATTCTTCTTAAAGATCATTCTACAATTGATTCTAATCACGTGGCATTACTTAATGAGTTTGATGCTTTAAACAAAAAACATACTGATTTATCTAATGCTCATAATTCTTTAAAATCATCCCATGCATATTTAGAAAAAGAATATAAAAAATTAGAAAATCTAAAAGCTTTTGAAAATAAAAAACCTTCATTTCATGTATCACATAAAAACATCACCATAGATTAGTGCATCCTTTTCCTGGAATTAGATGTTTTTCATGTAGCATGCTAGAACATATAGCATACACTTGCACCATTCACTACAATTCACATTGGGTATGGAGACCCAAGTTACATGATTCACCGCATGCATTGCATTTTACTTTTTATAAAGAGAGACCCAAACCTATTTGGATTCCTAAGCCTGACATTTGATAATTTTGTAGGCAAGCTCTCACAAAAGACCTCATCAGAACATGTGGTACCTGGACAGCGGATGCTCTCGACATATGACTGGCGATGCCAATCAATTCATTTTGCTGGAGACCAGGACAGGAGGCAAGGTGATTATTGGAGATAACACCACCAGGAAGGTGGTAGGATTAGGTATAATTGGTAATTCAAAGAACATTTTGATTGAAAATGTTTTGCTTATAGATAGACTGAAACACAACTTGCTCGGCATCAATCAGCTTTGCGATAAGGGCTTCATCAAATTTTTTTTGGCAAATTCATGCATTATCAACTTAAATAATAACACTATTTTGCAGGGAAAGCGGATCAATAATGTTTACTTACTTGATTTAAATAACATTGAATGTGCTGCTTCATTTTGCTTAAAAATTGCAGTTGATGATTCATGGTTATGGCATAGGAGATTATGTCATACCAGAATCAAAACCCATAGGAAAGTGAACCAAACAGACCTAATTAGAGGTGTCCCCAAACTTAAGTTTTTGAAAGACCACCTTTGTGATGCTTGTCAATTAAGAAAGTAAGTACACTCCACTTTTCACTCCATTAAGGATATTAGAACCTCTAGACCTTTAGAAATCCTTCACATGGGTTTGTTTGGACCCATTAGCACTGCCAGCTTAGGAGGGAAAGTCTATGATTTTATAATTATTGATGACTACTCGAGGTTCACTTGGACTAGATTTTTGTCACACAAAAATGTGTCTTTTGATGAGTTTAGAGCCTTCTTCACTTGGATTTTAAAAAAGATAGGTTGTGAGATCTTGACCATCCATAGTGACCATAGGGGAGAGTTTGAAAATGAGACATTTAGAGATTTTTCTAAGGATAAAGGGATTAGCCACAACTTCTCAACTCCTAGGACCCCTCAGCAGAACGGGGAAGCTGAAAGGAAGAACCTAAACTTAGTGGAAGCAGCTAGAGCCATGCTTGCTGAGTATTCACTTCCAAAATACATTTGGGCTGAAGTGGTTAACACAGCTTGTTATGTGTTGAATAGGGTGAATGTTAGAGCCAAATTAGATAAGACACCCTATGAGATCCTTAAAGGTAGGAAACCCAATCTTTCACACCTTCATGTCTTTGGTTGTAAGGTTTTCATTCACAACAATGAGAAGTCTCACTTAGGAAAATTTGACCCAAAGTCTGATGAAGGAGTGTTCTTAGGATATTCTAGTGTTGGAAAGTCTTTTAGGATGTTTAATAAGAGAACTTTGGTGGTGGGGGAAACTACTTATGTAGTGTTTGATGAGTCTGATCCTAGAAAGCCTAGAGTTGAGGATGCTGATGATGTTGGAGAGATTACCTCTGGAGTAGAAAATTTAGAGAAGAGGGTAGAGCACCAGAACACTGAAGTAGTAGGAAATGTTATCCAAGGAGTAGAAAATATAGATATGGAGAAAAGGGTTGAACCTTCACATACTTTGCCTATAGATTGGAGATACTCTTCGAGTCACCCTAAAGATGTTATCTAAGGAGACCCTTCTGATGGAGTTAGGACTAGACATAGGCTTAGGAAGGAAGTGAACCACTCTATCTTTATCTCAATGACTGAACCCACCAAAATAAACCAAGCCCTTTCTGATGAGTTTTGGATCTTAGCCATGCAGGAGTTGAACCAATTTGATAGGAATGATGCTTGGGAGCTTGTAGAAAGACCTAAGGAATAAAGTGTAGTTGGAACCAAGTGGGTCTTTAAGAAAAAGGTGAATGATTCTGGAGTAGTGGTTAGGAATAAGGCAAGATTAGTGACTATGGGGTATAACCAAATAGAAGGGATACATTTTGAGGAGACTTTTGCCCCTGTAGCTAGATTGGAAGCCATTAGGGTGTTATTAGCCTTTGCCTATTATAAGGGATTTAAGCTTTTCCAAATGGACATAAAGAGTGCCTTCTTAAATGGGGAAATAAAAGAGGATGTGTTTCTAGAACAACCCCCAGGTTTTGAGAGTTCTCAATTTCCAAATCATGTTTTCAAATTAATAAAGGTCTTATATGTATTAAAGTAAGCACCTAGAGCTTAGTATGAGAGGCTTAGAACATTTTTACTAGAAAGGGAGACCACCCTATTCCTGAGGAAAGTAGGAGATGATTTACTCATTGTTCAGATCTATGTCGATGATATACTTTTTGGATCTTCTAATAAAAGGCTATGTGATAATTTTTTTAAAATAATGCGTAAGGAGTTTTAGATGAGTTTGATGGGAGTGTTGTCCTACTTTTTGGTGTTTAGTGTAAAACTAATGGATGATGGAACCTTTCTGAATCAATCAAAATATATAAAGGACATCTTGAAGAAGTATGAAATGGATAAAGCCAAGCTAATTAATACTCTCATGTCCTTAGGAATTCAGTTGGACAAAGACCCAAATGGAAAACCAGTTGATCAAAAGAAGTACAGAGGGATGATTGGATCTCTACTATTTAACTACTAGCCTACTCGATATAATGTTAAGCATTTGTCTTTGTGCTAGATTTCAAGCTGAACCTGAGGAATCCCACCTGACTATAGTTAAGAGAATTCTTAGATACCTTTTAGGGACCAAAACTTAGGAATCTGGTACCCCAAGCACAGCACTTCTTTTGAGATTATTGGATATTCTGACTCTGATTTTGTGGGATTAAGGTAGATCAAAAAAGCACTTCTGGAACTTGTCAATTCATAGGACAGTCTTTAGTCTCTTGGTCTAGTAGAAAGCAAAACTTTGTTGCTCTTTCCACTGCTGAAGCTGAGTACATTATTTTAGAAAGTTGTGTGGCCCAACTCCTTTGGTTAAAACAGCAAGTACTGGATTTAAGATTACCTGTATGCACCATCTCTGTTCTTTGTGACAACACTAGTGCCATCGGCATTTCTAAGAATCCTATCCAACATTCAAGGACTAAGCACATTGATATAAGGTATCACTTTATTAGAGACCATGTGACTAAGGGATACATTGAGTTACATCATGTGGCGACTGAGAATCAACTGGATGACATATTTACTAAGCCATTGGCCTTCGACACTTTCAGCACCTTAAGGACTAGATTGGGTGTGATTGACATTAATGCATAAACTTGATCTCTACTATTTTTTTTCTATTATCTGCTGATTACTTTGCTTTTTCTTTTGTTAGTTTTTTAGTTATTTTTTTTTATTTTCTTTTCTTTTGGTACTTTATTTTTTCATATGCCTTAATTTATTTTTTATAAATCATCACTGAATTGATATCGTATGCCTTATTTTTGTCTTTTAGAAAATTTGTAGTCAATGTGTTACATCTCTTAATCTGCTAAAGGATAAAAACATCATTGATTGTGTCTCTTTCTCTAACCTATTTTGGTGGTAAAATTTTCTTTTCTAAACAAAAGTTTATCTCAAATTAACAACTGAATTTTGCAATTGAGATATTTTCCACCTTGCTACAGTAATCTAGCTTATATTACAATAATCAAAGTCGTTATTTTACTTCAAGATTTCTTGTTATCTTATCAATGCATCTCTCATATAATTTTTTATTCTATTTTGTGGTTTGTTCTTCTCTATATTAGAGAGTGAGTTTTTCTTCTCTAATATCTAGAAGATATACTCACAACTAAGAATACTTAAGAGTTTTTGAAAAAGAATATAACTTGCAAAAAAAAAAAAAGTGGCCAATGATGCCAAAAGCAAAAGATGCGCAATGATGCCAAATTAAAAAAAAATACATAAACTATATCAAAAATTAAAAGATGCCCAAAGTGTTCCATTCAATGGACAAGAGACATAAAATGAGCCCATCTAAAAGCAAGCTATCTTTTTTTCTTCCAACTCTTAAAACTTAGAAGATTTTATGTATCACTTGAGATTTTCAAGAACTTGATTTCAAATTTTGCGATTGTAACAAACTACTTTGATATACTATTATATAAGATATTTTTCTAAAACCAAGTCTTGATCGGATCTCTTTTTTTATCCAATTGATTTTTTCTGAGTTAGGCCTTTTGATTTCAAAAGGCAATTTTATCCTTAAGAAGTCTGAGCTTAGGGTTAACATGATCGAATATTTTATTATTTTTTGGATTTTTGATGTTGTTTAACTCATTAACTTAAAATTTTTTAAAATAAATCACATGGAAGACTATATCACGTTCATGCCTTAATTTAATAAAAAACAAAAAAAAAACTTTGTTTCTTTGCTCTTTTTTCTATAGTTTGTTATTTTAGTTTTTGTTATGTTTTTGTTTTTGTTTTGTTGTTTCTCCCTCCTTTTTGTGATGTTAAAAGGTGGAGTAGTCTGCTGTACCATGTACTTTTATTCTGGAATTTAGTAAACTACTTCTTCGTTACACTGCTTCCATTAAGCTGTCAAAACTGCTTGAACTTTTCTGATTATGTTTATCATCATCAAAAAGGGGGAGATTATTGCAAATCTTAGAATATGGATTAGACTTTTGATGATAGCAACATTCATGTTTTTCTATGTCTTCCTTACCTACTAATTTTTCAGGTCCACAAGATCAAGCGCAACTCAAGACCAGCTCAAGATTGGGTAGATTTAGTTTGAGTCAGTTTGTAATGTTTTCCTTTTCTTGAGTCAATTATAAAAGTGATTCCTAATGCTAAGTAACCTTGCACACACACACTTGAGGGATTTTCTATGTTTTTCTATTTTGAGTTCATTGGCCTAGAGGATGTTCACATCGGCCAGGACTAAAAACAAAAACCATAACTAGGGCATCCTGATTAAGGCAACCATCATTAAGCACATCATCTTGGATGATCCTTATATCATCCAGGATGATAAGCTAAAATAAGAAAGAATCAGCTGCCACGATCAATTTAGGTATAATTTTTTTTAGGATATTGGCCAAGACGATCTCAACATTGACCTGGACGATGCAATACAATTATGCCTAAATTAATCTAGCAATTATGGAATTAAGGATGGTTGATACGATCACATCGGTGGGCTGATCGTAGTATCGGCCGGGACGATGTCCTGGTTGATTGACATCGGCCAGACTCTATTCAAGGTGATGTTAAGGATAATTGTACTCAAATTTGAACTAATCGGCCAGAATAATATAGTATCATCCTGGATGATGTAACCATATCATCCCGACTGCTTAAGATAATCTGTACTGATCATATAGGATGATAGAAATATCGTCCTGGACGATAATGTCCGTTCTTGAAATTCTATTTAAAGGACCCAAATTTTCTCATGCAAAGAGACCTTTAGCTGTTGTCTTGAGCTGAGAGAGCCAAGAGGGGAGGGAGGGAAAGGGAGAGAGAGGGAGGAACTTGTGAGAGGGAGTTTGTGAGAGGGATTCTCAAAGGTTGCTCCAAGAAAGGTTCTAAGGTGTCTTCTCTAGTCTTCGTCCTTCATCCTTGGGGGTTCAAGGGAGGTAAGCTTGAGCAATTGGTCGAGGTTCTCTACCTGCTTCAGGAGGAAGTAAACTGAGTTGGGTTCTCTGCCTGCTTCAGGAGGAAGCAAAAGGAGTTGGGTTATCTGCCTGCTTCAGGAGGAAGGAAAGGAGTTGGGTACTCTGCCTCAGTGTGGTTGGCGGAAAGGAGTCTTTGTGAGGGCTTCTCCTCCTTACTATGGGAGCAAAAGGTGAGTCACTTTTGTAGTGCAATACTCGGAGGGTGCCTTCGAGGAGTGGACGTAGGTTAAGGTTTGATCGAAGCACTATAAATCTGGTGTGATCCTTCTTTGTTTTATTTCCGCATTTTTTTTACGCACTTTGATTTTTGTGGTGATTTTAGTTTATGATTGTTCTTTGAATGTAAGAAGATTTTTAAAATACCAATTCACCCCCCCCCCCCCTCTTGGTTAGCCTTGGGCTAGTTCTTAAGGGATTAACATCCCTAACAAACTTTCAATACTTCATGTTCTAAGAATGATATTATTTCCTTAATTATAAAGCAATTCAAAAGCTTTTTGAGAGAGAAGCAAAAGCACCATTAGAAATGGAATAAAGGTAAAAATAACAAGAATGCTAAAGGTTCTTCTGAAGTGATTTTCTTTGAATACAACAAGCCAGGATATGTAAAAGCTGATTTCTTATACTTAAGGCTCACCTAAGTTAAGAAGGGTGAAGAGAAAACCAAGTTAAAGAAGGGCAAGCTAAGAACCCAAAAACCTTTCTAGGCGTATTCTTCATTTTACTCCTCTAAAACAGAAGCTGAAGAGGAGATAACAAACTTCTATTTAATGGCAGATGATCATCTTGGTCACTCTGACCAAAAAGAGGTATGTGAATTAACATATAATCAATTTCTTAAAGCTTTTGAAAAATTTTATTCATCTTATAGAAAGATTAAAAAATCACATGCTAGCCTGAAATTGGAATTTCTGAACTTGGAAAAAGAGTATAAAGTTTTGATTAAAGATCATTCTACACTTGATAGCAATCATATGTCTTTATTTGAAAATTTTTATTCGTTCAATGCAAAACATTTTGTTTTAACAAATGAGCATGATTCCTTAAAAGTTTATATATTGAGCTAGAAAATGCATATAAGAAATTAGTTACTATTGCAGGTGATTTAGATAGTAAGGAGCATACTTTGAAAATAGAAATTTCAATTCTTGAAATATTAATAAGTTTTTAGAAGCTAAATTAACTACTTTGAAAGAAAATAGAAAACCACCCATAATGCTTGAGCTTCACAGTCCATCAGATCAGCATGCATCATTCAAACCTAGGAAGAGCCGCTATAACCCGAGTAGACTAGTAAACCCTTTTACTCATTTTAGACATTTCTTTTGTGGAGTATTAGGACATATCTCTCATATTTGCACCATTTACCATAGTACACATTTGGTGTGGATGATCTAGCGTTGACTGCTGGCGGATAGTAATAGGTTTAGGAATAGTTTCTTCCTCTGCTCCTACAGCCTCCTCATGCTCCGGATGGAGATGAGTTCTATGAAGGACGTGGAAGGAGCTATTAGTGTACAAGGCAAGTTGATAGTTTGGTGGGGTAAGATATTGAAAGTTGTACTTAGTTTCAAGAGCATAGGCAATGATGTGTCCAAGGGCCAAATTTGGTTTTACCTTATATCAAGGATCCCTAATACTAGTTAAGTATTCAATGTATTGAAATAGAGAATCACTAGCATTATAATTCTTATGAGCCATTATATAATAAGTGGTGATGGAGAGTAGAAGAGTAATGTGAATACGATCACCAACTTTTGGAATTATAGAAGTTCTAAGGAAATGTTGGATGGTCCTATCATATTTGACTAATGAATTAGAGGTATTATCATAGAAAGTGACATTGATGTGTATTAAATACTGATTAATAGTGGTGGGAAGTTTAATATTTTCATGAAAATTGTGATAAGTGATTTCTACAGGCCTTTTACTAACATATGATTGAAGCACAATGTAGGCAAAGTTATGTCTAAGGCTAGCAAAGAACTCATACAAAAGTTCAGAATGGAAAGGGAATGTGAGGGTTAGAATGAAGGTAAGGGTAGTATGGGAGAACATATCTAACATCAGATAGGTCATTGTGCGGGGATTGATTATCATGGAGGACGTAATCCCTGTAGTTTTGTATCAAAGGTAAGCATCCTGATCAGCTACCTCAGTGAAGCGAGGTTCTATAGTTCACCTTGAGGAACTTATAGTTTGCATCTTAAAATATTTGCCACCAGCCATTAGAAAGACTTGAGAGTTTGAGTGAGAGGGAGGAATAATTGGAGGATTTTGAAGTGAAGAAAATGGTTCAAATCAACTATTTAAAAAGGGTCGGGTAAATCGTCTAGGATGATCAAGGAATTATCTAGCATGATCATGAGCAATAATGGATTTTAGTATGATTATTCAAAAAGGTGATCTTATCATCTAGGATGATTATATGTTATCGAGGACAATTAGACACAGGCAATCATTTTGAGGAGTCAGCCAGTATGATTTTTTATTATAAAGATCATCCAGGATGAATACGTGGATCATCTAGGATGATTGGAAATTATGGATCGTACCAATCGAATTCAAATCATCCAACAATTTTTTTCCATGTGGATCATCCATGATGAAGATGGAATTGTCCAGGATGACCACCAATAAAGAAGTCAGAGTTCGATCATATCATTTAAGAAGATATAGATCATCCAAGATGATCTCAAATATTAGAGTCAGAGTAACCGTTAGATGGATGAATAATAGTGAATTGATGATATCATCCAGGACATTGTGAACAACAAATTAAAAATTTGAAGATGGATAGAGTTGATTAGAAGAGGTCTCAAAAATAACAAACAAGTAAAATATGATAAAATAAATAAATAAAAAAACAACAAAAAGACAATAAAAATAATGAAAAGGTTAGAAAAAATAAGATTTTTTTCTTAATTAATACTAGAAAATGATAAATTTCCCTTATGATTAGATTAAAAAATTAGCAAGACATGAATTAACATCTCCAAAATCCAAAAATGGTATAATAATTGATCCTATTAACCCTATCTCAGACTCCTTTTATGGTAAAAATCTTTTGAAAACAAAAATCTAACTCATAAAAGAAATTAGATAAGAAAAGAGATATGTTCAAAACTTTGTTTCAAAAAAATATCTTATAGAATAATGTAACAAAGTATTTAGTCACGATCATGAGTTTCAAAATCAAAACTTTGAAGATATTAAGTGATACATGAATTCTTCTTAGATTTAAAGGTTTGAAAGAGAAGGAAGCTTAATTTCTTATGGGCTCATTTTGTGCCTCTTGTCAGTTATTAGGCGCACTTTGCTTATCTTTTGATTTTGATACATTTTGTATGTCTTTCAATTATTTGGTGATCATTAAGCATCTTTTTAATTTTTTGGAATCATTTTATGCCACTTATCATTTTTGCAAACTAACTCCCTTTCAAAACCTTTCAAAACTCTCAATTCTTAGAATATCTTCCACATAATAATAAAAAAAAAACTCACTCTCTAATATAATGAGGAATAAATTACAAAAAAGAACATATTCATATGATAAATACAATAACTTAATCATGAAAGCTTGAAAGTGATTTAATGACTTTGAATATTAATTATATGAGATAAATTACTGTAAGAAGATAGAAAAGATCTTAATTTAAAAGTCAAATTATTAATTTAAAATAGATTTTTATTTCAAAAAGAAAATTACACCGCAAAAGGAGTTAGAGAAAGAGAAACAATCCACGGTGTTTCTTCCTTTAACTTATTTAGGGATGTAAATCATTTTTATAAATTTTGAAAAATAAAAACAAGGAAAAAATGTCATTCCATGAGTGATCAATAAAAAATAGTGAAGGAAAAAAATAACATAAAAATGAAACACAAAAAATAGCAGCACATAAATAAAAACAAACATGCAAACAAAAATAAAAGAAAGATAAAAAAATATAAATTTAAGAGTTAGATAATCATGAAGTTCATGTATTTATATCTATAACACCTAATATGGTCCTTATGATGCTGAAAGTTTCAAAGACTAGTGGTTTAGTGAAGATGTCAACTAGTTAGTTTTCTATTACTACAAGGTGTAGCTCAATGTCTCCATTAGTAATATGGTCCCTAATAAAGTAATGTCTTATGTTATTATGTTTGGTTCTAGAATGTTGGATAGGATTTTAGAAATTAAAATGGCACTAGTGTTATCACATAGAATAGACATTATGCCTACAAGTAATCGTAAATCTAGAATATGTTGCTTTAACTAAAGGAATTGGGCCACACAACTTCCTAAGGCTATGTATTCAACTTCAGCAGAGGAAAGTGCAACTGAGTTTTATTTTCTACTAGACCTGTTGACTAAGGATCATTTTATAAATTTATTTGTTTCAGATGTACTCTTTCTATCCATCCTACACCCTACAAAGCATGAATCAAAATATTTTATAATCTCAAAAGAAGTATTACTCCTTTGATACAAGATTCCTATGTTTTGGGCTAATAGGAGCTATCTAAGGATTCTGTTAAATACAGTCAGATGGGACTCCTTCAGATTAACTTGAAATCTAGCACAAAGGAAAATACTAAACATTATATCAGGTCTACTAGCTATCAAGTTAAAGAGCAATCCAATTATTCCTCTGTATATCTTTTGATCAACTAATTTTTTTTTTTAGTCTTTATCTAATTGAAAATTAGAGCTCATGGGAGTGTTTATTAGGTTGGCTTTGTCCATTTCATATTTCTTTAGGATGTCCTTAATGTATTTTAATTATTTAAGAAAAGTTCCATCATCCATTTGCCTTATGTAAAATCTCAAAAAGTAGGACAATTCTTCCATCATACTCATCTTTAATTCCTTACTCATTATTTTAGAAAAATCATCACATAAATTTTTATCAGAAGATCCAAAAAGTATATCATTAACATAGATCTAGACAATGAGTAATTTATTTCTTACTCTTCTCAAAAAAAGGATGGTGTCTACACTCCCCTTAACAAACTCTCTTTCTAATAGGAATGTGCTAAGCCTCCCATACCATGCCTTGGGTCCATATTTTAATCCATACAAAGCCTTTTTTCATTTAAAAATATAATTTAGAAATTAGGAATTCTCAAAGCCTAGGGGTTGCTCTACAAACACATCTTTTTTTATTACCTTATTTAAAAAGGCACTCTGGATATATATTTAGAAAAGCTTATATATCTTATAATAGGTAAAGGCTAGTAGCACTCTAATCACATCCAATCTAGCTACAGGGGCAAAAGCCTCATCAAAATCAACCCCTTTATTTGATTATATCTCTTAACTATAAATCTTGCCTTATTCCTAAGAACCACACCAGAATCATTTATTTTATTTTTAAAGATCCATTTGGTTCTTACTATACTTTGATCGTTAGGTCTTTTTACTATCTCCTAAATAACATTCGTAATAAATTGGTTTAGTTCCCCTTGCATTACTAGGATCTAAAATTCATCAAAAAGGGCTTGATTAATGTTGGTGGGTTTAGTCATTAAGATGATGGGTTCAGTCATTGAGATGAATGTATAGTGGTTAACTTCTTTTTTAAGTTTATGCCTCGTTCTAACACCTTCAAAAGGGTCTCCTAAGATCAATTCTTTAGGTTGGATCAAAGAATATCTCCAATCTCTAGGAAAACTGCTTTGAGAATCTACCCTTTCCTCCAGATTTATAGTTTCCACTCTTTGGGTAATATCACCTACTTTATCTTCTTCCTCAACCCAAGACTTCTCAGAATCAAATTCATCAAATATTATAAGAGTAGTATCCTCCACCACCAATGTCCTCTTATTAAACACTTTATAGGATTTCCCTACACTTGAATAGCCTAAGAGCACTCTATAAGATTTGTGTCAAATTTTCCTAAGAGTAATTTCCCATTATTTAGAATAAAAACCTTACATCCAAAGACAAGGAGGTGAGAAAGGTTGGGTTTCCTACCTTTAATGATCTCATATGGTGTCTTATTCTGTTTGGATCTAACATTCACCTTATTCAACACATAATAGGTTGTGTTCATCACATTTGCCCAAAAGTATTTTAGAAGTGAATACTCATCAAGCATGGCTCTAGGGGCTTCCACTATAGTCCAGTTCTTTCTTTTAGCTACCTCATTATGCTGACGGGTCTTAAGAGCTGAGAAGTTATGACTAATCGCTTCCTCCTCATAGTAAGTATTAAATCTATCATTTTTAAACTCTCCACCATAGTCACTATAAATGCTCAAGATATCACAACATAGCTTTTTTTGAATCCAAGTGGAGAATAATTTAAATTCATCAAATGAATCACTTTTATATGATAAAAATCTAGTCTAAGTGAACCTCGAGTAGTCATTGAATATTATAAATCCAAAGACCTTTCTCCCTTAGTTTAAAGTGCTAATGGGTCCAAATAAAAACATGTGAAGGACTTCTAAAGGTTTAGAGGAGCTTATCACCTTAATGGAATGGAAAGAGGATTTTACTTATTTCCCTGATTGATAAGCATCACATAGGTGGTCCTTAGTGAATTCAAGCTTGGGGATTCCTCTTACTAAGTCTTTTTAGGTTACATTGCTAAGTGTTTTCATGATAGTAAGACACAACATCCTATTTCATAACTAAGACTCATTAACAACAGTTTTCAGGAAAAGGGTGCTATTAGAATTAAGAGAATTTAAAATTAGTATGTAAACATTATTCAATCTTTTTCGTGCAGTACAATTTTTTCATTTAGGCTTAAGATGCAGCTAGTAGTTAAAAATTTAATTGTGTAGCCTTTATCACACAGTTAGCTTATACTTAACATATTATGTTTTAAGCCATTAATAAATAAAACATTTTCATTTAAAAGGTTCTTGAAGTTTTTTATTATACATGTTCCCACCACTTTCTTGGTGGTGTTGTCTCCAAGAGCGACCTTACCTCCATCCCTAGCCTCCAGCAAAATGAATTGATTATCATCTCTAGTCATATGGCATGAGCATCCGTTGTCCAGGTTCCACATGCTCTCACGAGGTCATGTGTGAGAGCACCCTTAAAAAATCATCAAAAGTTAGATTTGGGAACCTAAACAGGTTTGGGACCCTTTTTATAGAAAGTGCGATGTAATGTATACATACTACGCTGTGAGTTTTGAAATTTAGGTCTCCACACCAAATGTGTACTATGGTAAATGGTGAAAATATGATATATATGTCCAAATACTCCACAAAAGAAACATCTAAAATGTGTAAAAGGCTTTACTAGTCTACTCGGGTTATAGTGGCTCTTCCTAGGTTTGAATGATGCATGCTGATCTGATGAATTGTGAAACTCAAGAATTATGGGTGGTTTTCTATTTTCTTTCAAAGTAGTTAATTTAGCTTCTAAAAATTATTTATAATTCAAGAATTGAAATTTCTATTTTCAAAGTATGCTCCTTACTATCTAAATCAGTTGCAAGAGTAACTAATTTCTTATATGCATTTTCTAGCTAAACATATAAACTTTTAAGGAATCATGCTCATTTGTTAAATCAAAATATTTTGCATTCAATGAATAAAAATTTTCCAATAAATACATATGATTTCTATCAAGTGTAGAATAATCTTTATTGAAAACTTTATACTCTTTTTCTAAGTTCAGAAATTCCAATTTTAGGCTAGCATGTGATTTTTTAACCTTTCTATAAGATGAATAAATTTTCTCAAAAACTTAAAGAAATTGATCATATGTTAATTCACATACCTCTTTTTGGTCAGAGTGACCAAGATGATCATCTTGCATTAAACACAAGTTTGTTATCTCCTCTTCAGCTGCAGTTTTAGAGGAGTCAAATGAAGAATCCGCCTAGAAAGCTTTTTGGGTTATTAGCTTTCCCCTCTTTAACTTGAATTTCTCCTCACCCTTCTTTACTTAGGTGAGCCTTAAGTATAAGAAATTAGCTTTTACATATTCTGGCTTCTTGTATTCAAATAAAATCACTTCAGAAGAACCTTTAGAGTTCTTATTATTTTTACCTTTATTCCATTTCTAATGGTGCTTTTGCTTCTTTCTCAAAAAGCTTTTGAATTGCTTTATAATTAAGGTAATAACATCATTCTTAGAACATGAAGTATCAGTTTCATAATCAGCAACCTTTAAGGCTATAATTTTGTCCTTCTTTTTCTCAATTGCATTAAGTTATCTTTGGTTCACTCCTTGCTCATATATAATGAGTGATTCAAATAAGTTATCTATAGAATAAACATTCAAATCCTTGGATTCCGTTATAGTAGTAATCTTAGCATCAGAGGAAGAAGGACAACATCTCAAAATTTTGTTTACTTTCTCATAGTTTGTTAGTTTTCTTCTTAAGGTGTGAAGGGAGGTGACTATTTATGTAAATCTAATATACATTTTAGATATTATGTCACTATGTTTCATGAGAAAAAATCCATAGTCATGATGTAAAATATTTAACCTAGATTACTTAACTTCACTTATGCCTTCATAAGTAACACATAATCTATCTCAAGTTTCTTTACCAGAAGCACATGTTGAAACATGCATGTAATCTTCATATTTTATTGCACAAAAAAATAGTTTAAATATTTTGCATTAAGTTGTGCTAGATCTCTATCATCAAAAGTCCATTCAAAAAATGGAAGTTTAGTTTTTATGGCAATAATTTCACGTGTCAGTGTAGAATAACATTCTTTTACAAGCATCTACATGCGATAATCTATAAATTACAAAGAAGGTGGAAATGTACGTTTTCCAGAAATCAAATGGTATATTATCAAATATGGGTGGTCAAGTAATGGAATACCCTTTCACTATCTTTTGGTTACCAAAGTTATCCATGGATCTTTAATTGAAAGTTTTCTAAAACTTAATTTATTAATCCCGCTCTAATACCACTTGAAAGTTTGTTATGGTTTTAAATACCTTACAAACTAGCCTGAGGCTAACAAAGAGGTGGATGAATTGGTGTTTTAAAAAAATTGACTTAAATAGTAAGGAAAATCTTTTTGATATTTTTGATGTTTTAAAATAAACTATTTTTATTCCAATGAGGAAGCAGAACAATTTCAAGGAAAAAATGATGATATTATAACCACATAAATAATTAAGAGTAAGTAATGCAAAAATAAAGTGCAGGAAAAAAATAGAAAGAGTTCACCATATTATTATAGTGGTTCAGTCAACTTGACCTATATCCACTGCTAAAAGCCTTCCCTCTAGGTATTGCACTAAAACAATAGTGTCTCTCCTTTTGCCACCATAATAATGTGGAGAAGCCCTTATAAAATCCTTTTCAGCAACCTCAATGAGACTTTTGATTCCTCCTGAAGCAGGCAGAGAACCCCAACTCCTTTTGCTTCCTGATGAAGAAGGCAGAGAACCCTGATCTAGTGCTGATGAAGACCTCCCTAGAGCCACCAAGGAGCCAAGGATGATGATTGTAGAAGATGACTTAAATCCTTACTTGGAGTAACCTTTATGAATACCTTAAAAGCTCCCTCTCATAAGATTCTCTCCCGCACCCCCATGCTCTCCTTCTCCTTCTCTAAGTTCTCTCAGATTAGGATAATAGAAAAAGATTATATCATCAATAATTAAGAGAGCTTTAATATAAGGTCATAAAAAATGCCCCAATTTTTAACTTTTCATCAAAGATTATCCAGGAAAATCAATTGAATGTATAATTAGTTTAAATCAGCCCTAACAGCTAGGATGATCTAGGTTTCTTTTATGATTAGAATGTAATATTTATTTTGATCGTCTAGGATGATGTGGAAAACATCCTGTAAGATTAGTTCAATATCATATATTATCATCCAATAGATAGTTTGAGACATCCAGAAGATAAATCAAAATGATATAGAAATATAACTTATCATCAAGGATGATGTGGAGATTATCCTATACGGTTAGTTCAAAAATAGACTTTATCATCAAGTAGGTAGTTCGGGATGTCTAAGAGATTTAGGAGAAACTAAGGTTTTTCTTACAGGTTGTCCAGTATTATTTTGTGATCATCCCAAATAAGATGATCGATCTAACCTTAATTTCTCTCCTAATCATTGGATCAATTTAAGCATATTCTCTTGTATTGTCAAAGATGATGTTGATCATACATGATGATTAGACAAAAATTGCAATTTCAAAAAACATGTCTAAAATATAATTGGTGATTGAATTTTCATACATGTGACTAATCATCCTAGATGATCTAGATCATCTAGTATAATTAGTTAATTATCTCATCTTAATAGGAAGCCCTAAGTAGGGTTTCTATTTTTAACAGATCGTCCAAGGCAATTTGAAATCATCCTATATGGTATAATCAAAAATAGAAAAACTCAAACTCAATAAATTTCTTCTCTTTAGTGTGTGTGCAATTACTTAGCTTCAGGATCAAGTAAAGTACATTTAACTCAAGATATGGTAAAAGATATATTAGAATAGAAATTACATATGGACTTAATCCAAGTCTACCTAATCTTAAGAATATTTGGCATTCTAAGTAAACTTGTGGATCTAAAAGGTTAGTGAGCAGGGAAAATAAAATAAATATTCAAGAATAGTATTAGTTGAGAAAAATAATATTTATTATCATCAAAATCACAGTACTTGGGTCTAAATTTGTAACAAATTTGAATGATTGTTTATATCTTACTAGACGGGTTTAGTTTTGAACTAATCATGCTCTATGAGCTAGAATTGTACTGTATGAATTGTAATGGCTAACTTGATTTTTTAGGGTTTCTTGAAGCCATTACTTAAGCATGTTTTAAGTTGTTTTTGTAATAAAGAGAGGTTTGTGTGACTATTGAATATACTCTAAGAGAGAAGCTTTTGAGAAATCTAGAGTTTGAGATGAAGGAGAAGAAGAGGTGCGAGGGGATCACATAGTTGCTTCAAACTAATTGCACCATTTCTCCTCATGTGGCTTTGGTGAGTCTTTGTAAGCTCTCTAAGGAGAGAGGATTCTAGGTTATGTCCTCCAGGTATTCTGCCTTCTCTAGGAGGGAGAAAAAAGAGGTTCTTTGCCTTCTTCAAGAGGGAGAAAAATGAGTCAACATCCGCTGCCATCATCGCGAGGGTGACATAGTGTTTGACACTCTATCGTATCAGCTTTGGTGAAAGTGAGCCTATAGAGGCTTCTCTATCTTGATGTGGGAGCAAAAAAAGAGTCACTTTATTTTAGTGCAAATTCTTAGAGCGAATGACTCTGGGGAGTGGATGTTTGTCAAAGTTGACCAAACCACTATAAAAATCTCTGGTGTGTTTTTTTCCTTTTGCACTTATATATTTCTTGTATTTAATTTCCATTATAAGTTCTTGAGAAAATTGGTGATTATTGCTTATGTTAATAAATAAAGATATTATTATAGTTAAAATAATATTTTGATAAACTCGTTCGCTTTCATAAGTAATAAAAATAGGGTATTTTCAATTTCTAAAAATGTATAAAAAAATTGTTATTATTATTTTGAGTTAAGAAATTTTTTAAATTACCAATTCACCCCCCCCCCCCCCCCCCCCCCCCCTCTTGGTGAGCCTCTGACTAGTTCCTTAAGGTCTAACAACCTTCATGTACTTTTGTGGTTGACCAAATGACCCCATTTCAAATCAAATATCCATTTCATTGCATGAGACAAGCTCTACTAATTTCTAATAATCAAATAAAAATTATTGAACACAAACCCAACCTTGATTTGACCTCGTTTATAAAGTCAATGGTTTGACCAGATCAACTATTAAACATTATACACATTCAATCAAGCTCCAATTCAAGCCTAAATTCATTTAAACCATTTGAACATTTCCCCTTTTTATTTAACCTTAATTGGACACTTTGACCAAATCATCAGTTGACTTAGTCAACATGACCTATATTTGGTTAAATATAGTCAACAGAGAGTCATTCCATCACATACCATCAAGTTCAACTTATTCAAGCTCTCCAGACTTTTAAGTGCACTCATTCATATGTTTTAAACACTTTCACATTTATCACTCGTCAAACCTTAATGAGTTTGACCAAGTTAACATTTTGAGATTGGTCAAACCCCTTATTTTATAGTCAAATCACTTATTTCTTTAACTCAAACCCTTATAAAATCATTCATTAATTCTCATATTAAGGTTAGAAGATGCTTAAGCCCCTCATGAGCCAAATCATGATAAAGTTAAAAATTTTAACTTCTTGCATTTGGTCAAAACTCTTTGCTTTTGGTTAAACCTCAAAGAACTTGAAATCAAGCCCTTGGGAGTCCACTCAACCAACTTTCCAAACCCCCTACTTTCCACCTCACTATGCTTTGACAAGTTAACTAGTCATACAAGTCAATAAGACATTTAAAATTGCTTAATTGGTCAACAACCCACGTAAAAGCATATACTTTCATTCCATATTGCCTCCAAACTATTCCAATAGTCTATTTATTCTTTTTATCTGCTACATAAGAAGCCTTGACTTCTTGACCAATCAAAGAGTCAACTTAAGGCTCAAAACCCTTTCAAATAGTCAAAATCCCTTAACCCATTAAACCCCTTTTAAATCCTATAAGTTGGTCTTTCCAAATTTGCTCAAAAGAACCATTAGAGTTCCTTAACCTAAGCTTAGCACCTAGCTTAGCCTAAAAAGGCAAAATGGTCCCTCCTCATGCCTAAGCCAACCAATGGCATAAGGGTACTTGTAGCCTTTTCACCTATCACCCAATGGCTTGGGATAAGAGCAAGGCATCTAATGAAGGTTCTTGATGCATCAAATTCATTAATTTTAGAACCCTGAGATTTAAGTAAATCAAAAGCCTTATATTCATTTATTCCAACTTCACTCAATCCACATACCTTTTCCTAATCATTTGTCCATTCATTTCAACTATCCAAGACTTCCTTCTCATTTCCCCAGTTTAAAGCCACCAGTTAACAGCCACTGGCAACAAGCTTCTGGTGAGAAGAACCACTAACTTCGTACATACATCATAGCTCATAATCTAGATAATATTAACCATCAATTTGTTGTAGGAGTTTATTCATTGAAATACAACAAGTTGAACTGACTAAAGAAACCATAAATCCAATGTTTGGATCAAGGTATAATGCTAAACTAAGCACAAACAACACTAGTCTTAATAGTTTTTCATAAAGCACTTTTTAGACCAAATAAATACATCACAACTATTGATAATCACTTCCCCTAGATATGTCTACAATTTCAAGTTATTTGATTAGGTATTTACGGAGAACAAAGTAATTATCCTATTATTATGGCTAACATTAGTATGCATAAGGTGGCACTTCCTTCATATCAACAGTCTTGATCTTCTTATTTAACCACATTATTATACATGTGGATCTGATCAAATAATTTTAATTTTTTTTTTCAGCTTGATCAGGGATGTTGAATCAAATTATAGAGGATCCAATGGTTCAGGCTCTCTATTGACACTAATAAGTGGCACAAGCAGTCGAGTCACAACATTCCATAATAATGGCTAAAGATTGCCATGGTTTAATCATTGGCCATTAATACACTCTTCTTTTCTCGCAGATTTGATCTAACCATTGGGATGTTTCAATGTTACCTCTATGTTACCGCAGTATTGATCCAATGAGCTGGATGTCGACGCGCGGCTCTCCCTCACAACCGCTCTCATTTTTTATCAATATTAAGTCATTTCAAATGATTTCAAATGTTTTTAATTAACAAATTTTTTAAAAATCCATATAAAATTCAATTTTTATCCAAAATATTACAAATAAATATTTATTTTTCTTAGAATTTTATTACCTTTCATTTTAAATTAAAGTCAATTAAAAAATCTTTTTCAAATTTGAATATTTCTAAATATTAAATTTATGATTTTTAATTAGTATTTTACTAAATATGGAATCTAATTATTATGACATTTTTAGAAAATTAATTTTGAAATGTTTCTATTTTTTTAGTAGACTTCATAAACTTTCTAACCCATATTTTGATGTCAATCAATTTTTTAATAATATGAGTTAAATTTAATTTCAATTTTTGAAAATTCCTTATAATTTAACTTTGGTTTGTTCCTACTCAATCAATCCTTCTCAATAGCATTTTAAACAAAATTTAATCATTAGAGAACTAACTTAATCAAATCAAGTCTGAATGTATAAGGCATTTGCTTGTGAGCTTTATTTTAGGTTGAATTTTTCATAGTTCATGGTTTAGGCACATTTACTTTCACTTGGGTTTAATTAAAAATCACCATGGTTCTGAACATGATTAATTTTTCCTTTTTGAGGAATGGGAATGCTTGTGCTAAAGCCATGGCTAAGTTATTTTATTTTTTGGACTCTATGAAGGATTTTAGTTTTTCCAATTTGCCTCTTCTTATTAAGGGCTTGTTAAAGTTGGACAAACATAATGTTCCTTATGTTAATATTTGAGGGGATGTTGGCTGCTATTTTCTAGTGGCTCGAATTTTGCTCCCTTTGCATGTTTTACTGGGTTTGCTGGCTCCCTGCCTTGGTTGGGGATGTCTGCTGCTAGTTTGTCTTAATCTTGTTGTTCTAATTTTTGGCTGGTGGAGGGCTTGTGTGGACTAGAGGATTGGATTGTTTTCTCTGAGTTTCTTTGGTGATGTGCTGTCGGGCACTATTTTTTCTGTTAAGGTTTTGTGTTCTTTTGATGGGCTGTTGGATGTTCTTGCTGTTTTGAGGTTGCTGTTTGTTTTTGGTATATTGGTTTTTCTTGGGAGTTTTGGCTGTAATTTTGGCCCTCTGGTTTCTTCTTGACACTTGTTGTGTTGGTGTAGGTGGTGGGAGTTGATTGGTGTGGTTTGGCATAATCATATTGGTTTGCAGTTGCGGTGGGATTTAGATTCTAAGATTTGGGATCCTTTCTATTGGGGGATCTTTGGCTGGTATTTTGGGCTGTTGTTACCTTCTGGCTACTTGCTATGTTGGTGCAGGTGGTTGGATTTTTGTGGTTTGGTTTGGCCTAATCTTACTGGTTGGCATTTGGAGATGTCTTTTGATACAAAAATTTGGTTTCCTTTGTTCTTGGTATTTTGCAGTTATTGGTATTATCATTTTGAGGCATAATGGCTTCAGCAATTGGTGTCTTTGCAATTTGGATAATTTTGGGCTATTTTGTCTTAGTCTTGGTGGTAACTGTGATAATTATGATTGCTATAATAAGTTTTTTGCCTATGTTTTCTGTCAATTATGTTCTTTTATCTTTTACTTTGTTTTGGTTAGATTTTGCCTTATAGGTGTCCATGTTGTTGAGTGGAACAGAAGGTTTTTGGAGCTGGATACTTATTTTGGTACATTTATGGTTTTTTGGGTGCTCATCCTTATGCACCGTAGAATCTACCTAGGATTCTGTGTAATTTTGATTAGTAGGGAACTCAGGCTTGAAGGTTTTTTTTTTCTTTTAATTTTGTAGCTTTTTATAGCACTAGTGAGCTTGAGTTCCCTTTAACGACCTTGTAATCATTATTTTTTAATTAACGCATAGGCCCCATCGTGGGTTTCTCCTAAAAAAAATTAAATAGAGTAAAAAATTACTAATTGCATTTATTAAAGCATCATTACCCTACATAAGTCAAGGGGACAACTATAATTTGCCCTAGACATTAGTTACATTTCCTTAAAACTTAATCAATAGCCTATAACACTTTTATAAAAATTACTGTACTTAAGGTTTTTAAGCGCTTAAGTTGTTTGTTGGCCCCCCAATCAAGGTCGGAGTAAGTTCTGATCTTTACTGTATTACTAGGTTAGGGCAATTATTATTTATTGCTAAATTTAAACTTAGGATCCATGGCAAACTCTAAATCATAAGTCCCCACCTTTGGGAATCTAATCCAACCATTCTAATAAATCATCAACTAAAATTAAAATCTTATTCAATCCAAAACTTAAAGCTTAACGCTTAGGTTAGGCTGAGACATTTTTGAATTATTTTATAATCCTAAAATGCCTCTTCTCTTTCTTCGACTTTCAGGAATAAGTGTTCAAAATTCAATAGAATCTTAATTAAAATTTGTTCCTCACTTTCTTTGATACCACTCTTTGAAAATCTCACAAATATATTTTTTGCCTTATTTTAATCAAGAATTTTCATATGAAACTCCAATTTCTTATAATTTAATTAACTATGAAGGCTTATATTCATAAGAGATTTTGAATCCAGATCTACAATTAAAAGTTAATTTTCAAAGTTTGATTAATCTTCTTAATGAAAATTAAAATCAATGATGTTCATTATCATTATATTCAGATGATCGATAGTAAATGATAATTTCTTTCCTTAGAAAGTTATATCATTTATTGTTGTGACATTAAATATGAAATTAATGATCCTTCAACCAAAATTTCAAAATTAAATACTTGAGAGATTGTCATTTTGACCCTTTGGGGTTATATGTTGTTCTCCCATGAATTCGACTATTAAAATCAGGATAAAATTTTCAACTTCATTACCTGAACCCATTAGGGATGATATCTTTGCCTCATTGGGCAATATATAGTTCATAATGATGTGTTCTATTTTCAAAAATAAAATTCCAGAAATTAAATTCCCCAAAAGAAATTACCTTTCAAATTTCTCTTAACTCCAATGTGGGTCCAAATCAGCAAGCGGCATAGTAGAGAAAACCCTTTGGCATTATGCGGTTAGTTCACTTTATGGGCATCACAGTACAAGTATCTCAAATGCTACGGTCCCATGATCTATTTTATATAATTTTTCTATAAATGGTCAAAGAACTTGGCCGAGGTGCACCAATAATGGGTGTAAATTAATAATTTTAAAAAAATTCCTAAGCAAAAATGCCACATTTTTTCTTTAGCCACAAAAAAAAATTAAAAAATTTCTTTAAATATATTACTCAAAATAAAAGGCAAAAAAAAATTTATATAAAGTTTTTTTTTAACACATGCAAATATTCTTTTAGGAAAACATTTTAAACTCAGTGCAATTGATTGATAAGACTGAAACAAATAAACTCAACTTGCAAAGAAAGAAATTGTAGGAAAATACAATTATGGAAAATGCAAAAAGCATAATAGAAATTTTATAGTGGTTTTGTTAACCTTGACCTACGTCCACTCCCAAGAGTCCTCCACTTTGGGTATTATACTAACACTAAGTAACTCCTTTTACTCACATAGTAAGGTGGAGAAGCCCTTACAAATTCATTTTCACCAAACCTGATTCATCGGAGTGCTGGAAGCTACATCACCTTCACAATGATGACAGCAGACCTTAAATATTTTTTCACCCTCTTAGAGAAGGTAGAGCAACCATGTGATCCCTTTACAGTCCTCCCTCACACTCAACCTCGCCTTTTCCTTCCTCTGAAACCCTAATTTTCTCTCAAAAGAACCTCTCTCAGAGTTCATTCAGGAGTCACACAATCCTGTCTCCCTTTGAAATGAAGTTATAAAAGTTGCTTAAGTAATGAGCTTAAAAAATCCTAAAATTCAAGTGAGTTATCTTATATTCGTACAGTATGATATAAGGTCATATAGTATAATCAATTCAAAAGCTAGTCCCATTTAGTATGATGAGAATAGTCATTTCATATGATATTTTCAACTTTTTAGACATATCATATAGTATGATCCTAAGAACATCTAGTGCGATATGTTTACTTTCTCTCTGTCAGTGCAAGATTATTCTTAGGACAATTTGAAATTGTCTTTATCTATCACGTACTGCTACCATCATATAATATGATTAATTCATTTTTATGGATTCAGCATGTACATTATGAATATAATATAATATGATCACTTACAAAAAGCATGTTTCATTTTGTACAATCACTAGGATGACCAAACTTTATCTCTATCAATCATACATATGATCGCTATCATACGGTATGATCGGTTGCTTTTAATTAAACTAAGATTTGATTGACTAATTACCATGGTTAATTTAAGTAAGATTTTTCATTTTCATACCATACAAATAACATCATAAAGTACGATTAGTTCAAAATTTAAATCTTAAATATCTTATGTAATTTATCTTATGGCTAGGGCATTTAGATCGTATTGATTCATACAGTACGATCTAGATCATACATTAAAATTAGTTTATAGAAATTAATTATTCAATTAGCCATTAAACCCATTCTTTGTATAACTGAACATGCAATATGACTGTAAGACGTACAATACGATTAGTACAAGATATGGAAATTTATTAATATTTCCCATTTAGACATGCACCTTTTGATCTCCAAGAATTTATGGACCAAATTTTTTAGTTAGGTTAAAGATTAGTGAAGAAAGAATCATTAATTTCCCTTTCTCTTATATCACACAAGCCTCCAAATATTAGTGTTATTTCATCTTTACTCATATCCTCCCTAGTATAATATTAGTGAAGTAACTAAGGATAGTGCCCTTCTAAATATTTCCATTCACAAGGCTACACTATTAACATTAGAGAGTTGATCATATCATCCCTTACATACATTAATAGTTGATCTACCTTAATATGATTATGCCATCCCTAAATTTATGCTATTTGTGTAGAACTACGAGTGAGGGGTGATTAGAATGAGGAGCAGTTATTTCCCACAACTTCTCTGAATAGGGGTAAAATTATAAGATTTTGATAATTTGATAAAAAAGAGATGGATCCTATGGAACCTTGGTCTTATGTTGGGGTAGGGAGCAGTAGCAGCAGGAGGAGTGCTAGGACTCCTAAATCATAAGTGATCAGGTGGAAAACCTAAGTGGGAAGATAGATAGAGTAAAAAAATTTTATAAAAAAACTAAAGATTGGCAATATGATATAAAGATGTGAATGGTTCACACTATAGACCAGTAGGAGAGATAATACATGTATACATCTAAGTTTAATGAAGCTTTGGTTCATATGTTTATAAGTAGCCCATCCGTAGAGAGGCCCGATCAGTATAAGTTTCCTTATGCACTTGAGTATCCACCTTTTATATGACAACCTAGAGAGAGAGATGACGAGGAAGAAGAAGATGAGGAAGGTCTCTTAAGATTAGATAGAATTGGTATGCTCTATGTTAAACCATAAAGTTTTCTATTGGCTGGAGCCTTTGGTTATAGTTTTTTTAGTCTTGGCCTCTACTTCTCCATTATTATCCTCAGTTTCTTTCCTATGCTAAGTTTGCTTCCTGATCCTCGATCTTTGTTTTAGTTTCATTTCTATTGCTTGGTATGGTTTTGTTTTGTCTAGATATCTTGATCTTTGCAGCTTTGTTCTAGGTTTTAGCATTCCATTGTTGTCAAGGAGTTGTTGCTATGATTTTGCTATTCCCTAGTTCTGCGGGTCTCCTCTCTATTTCCTTATTCCCAGTAAGACTGTGGTTCTTATTTACTCATGGGTGCTTGGCTTGGCTACCTGGTTTGGTGGTTTTTGTGTTGGCCTTACCCCTATGCCTTCTGGGGCTGATTTTTCTCTAGAGCCTTTTATGTTTGTTGCATGCTTCTTACTTTATTATGTTAGTTGTTGTGCTTTACTTCTTTCCTTTTTTTTTCTGGTGTTTTTTAACTGCTATTGGTGTTTTTTTATGGTTTTGTGTATTTTAGCTTAGAATTTTGTGGCTATGGGCTTCAGCTGTGATTTCACCAGTTTGTTTATTGACAGTTTTCCTATTTATTACTCTCCTACCTTCAGGTGCTACTGTGAGACCAAGTATTGGCTATATTTTATGGATGTGGGTATTTATGGGAGTAATGTTGGGGTCTGGGGCTTTATTGGTTCTATATTGGGTTTCTCCTATCGTGGGGTTGCTGGGTTGCTTTTGGTTATCTGGTGTGATTTCTGGGGCCTTTCTTGTTATTTGAGTTTTTTGCTTATGGTTATTAGTTTGGAGCCTTATGCTGGGTTGGTTGTTGGTGTTGGCTTGGGGCCCTTTTATGGGTTATGCTGGTGGTAGTTGTGCCCCTTGACTTTACTTTTATGCTGTGTTGCTTATCTGTCGAGATGTTTTTCTTTTAATGTATAGGAGGCTCTTTTTTACATCTCTGTGAGCCAAGTTTGTTGCAGTTCAGGGTTGTATGTCACGGTGTGGTTGTATGGGCTTGGAGGTAGAATTGAGTGATTACTGATTTCAATTAATCCTGATCTCTATCAGCCTATACCATTATTTGGGTTTTATGTGGTGGAATGGTTTGGAGTTTTTTAATAGCTTGCATGGATTTTCCAACTACTTTTAATTCCTTTTTTTGTATCTTATGTAATGCGGTAAGTATATCCTGGATCATTGTTATAAAGTTCTTATTATTTTTTTTATATCGAGTCAACTGTAGGTTTTTTTTTTGCTCAGAATCTCTTTATTAGTAATATCTATTTTTTTATTCTGCTTTTAATTTAGTCAATTCCCATTTATATTTCTATGTTGTTTTGTGCTTTCGTTTTTTTTTTGTAGCATTCTAGATTCTCAGGTGGATTTTCTTATGGTTGTGATCACGATCTTTTGTAGAAACATTATGCTTCATGTTCCTATCAGTATCTTTCTTTTTGTATGCTTGTCTGTAGCATTACTAGCATGTTACTAGATCATTTTTTTTTTGGCTTAATGGGTACTATCAGCTCGTAGGTTTTCCTTTGATTTGTTTTATAGCTTGTTCGAGCATTAGAGAGCTGAGGGTCTCCCTTAAGGACCTTGTAACTGCTTTTTTATTTAATGTGAAGGCCCCTCTATAGGTTTTAACCAAGAATAAAATAAAATAAAAAAGAAGATTAGGAAGACTCGATTCTGAGGGGTAGGCTTCAGAGAGAGTGTGTCAGAGAATGATGTTTGAAGTTTATTTTGTTGCATTTTTTTTTATTATTTGGCATTTTTATTTATACTCTAACTAAAGACTGCAAATTTAGCACTTCTTGGGATGTAACCCAACTTTACGTTTAGTTTGGTATCTATTCTAGTTGAAGACTTAAAACTTAGCACTTATAGGAGGCAACTATTTGATTAAAAAAAGTTGTTTGAAAAAGTCAATTATCTTTGGGAGAATTTTAATTTCTAAATTTTTAATTTAGAAATCAAACACATCATCATGAATGATATATTATCTCGGGAGGTGAATATATCAATCCCTAGTGGGTTTAAATTTTAAAACTTTAAATTTATCATTGCTATCATAGTTAACTTAAGAAAAGGCAACACACAAATTAAGAGGGTCGAAATGATGTTTAATCAAGTTTCAACTATAATAATCTGAATAATAGATTATTAATTTAATAATAAAAATCATGATAATAAAATAATATATCTTCTGAAGAAAAGATAATATCATATATGATCAATCATTTGAAAATGATAATAATAATCTTTGAGTTCGATTTTCCAAAAGGTAATTATTTGAAGTTTTAAAAAGAATGATTACTGAAAAAAAAATTGATCTAGGTTTTTAAATCTCCTACGAGCGCAAACACTTATATTTAATTACATTATAGAAAACTAGAATTTCCTATGAGTACTCTCGATTAAAATAGCGATAAAAATTTTATTTAAGAATTCAAAGTTTGATATCAATAGAGGCGATGATTGGAAATTTTTAATCAGGATTGATTCAAATTTGAACACTTGTTTTTGGAATCAGAGGAGGAAGGGTAGAAGACACTTCAGATTCTGAAAGGGATTCTGAAACAATTTAGAAGTGCCTCAGTCTATCCTAAGTGTTAAGCTTAAATTTTTATTGAAAGATATTTATATTTGAATGTTGAATTTTATTAAAAACTTGGGATTCAATTCCTAGTGGTTGAGGTCTTATAGCCTGAGCCTATCTTAGTTATTAAATCTAAATTAGATAATAAAAATTAGTTACCTGAACTTGGCTAATGTAGTATAAATTTGGAATTTTCTCAGCCTTGATAGGGGAGCCAGCTAACTACCTAGTTACGTTAAAACCATGGTTCTTGTCACTTATAAAGAGTGGGTAAAATTATATTTTATTAAGTTAAGTTCTATGATTTGGGGCCAATATCTAGAGAAAATCCTAATTGGCCTATTCACTTATATTGGGTAATATGAAACATTAATTAAAATGTAATTAAATCTTTAGACTTTTTTTTAAAAGATTTTTAATGTAATGCATGCAAGCTGACTCAATAATTCCTTAAAATCATATATGAAGAAGTTTTAAAATTATGCTTTAAAACAATTATCTTAGAGAATGCAAAATATCCTCTTGATATGACTGCACCCTAATAGGTCAGGTGTCATGTATAACCCGTAAGCGGAGAGATGCCTTACAAGGTAGAGAAAATTCAATATATATGAATGAGACCCTCGGTGAATTCGAGCTTACTTCTAAAAATTGTTAGAGTTTCTGTATTATCATACAATTTTTAATTTAATTAAAGTAGAAAAATTTTATTTTTGTACCCTCATAAGCCATCAATCAGGTTCTAAGAAAAATCAAAGTTAACATGCAAGATCATCAAAAAACTACTAAAAATATTCAATCATAATTTTAAAACAAGTACATTAATCAATAATAAAATAAATTAAATTAATATTAAAATTAAAAGTACATGTGGCAAATGCCAGTTAACGTTACAACCTAGAATTGCAAAAAATTAAAATGGCTGGGTACCACTGATAACAAGCCCGGATTTCTAATCCTAAGAATCAAGTAACTTTGAGAATGAATCTTCTCATTCTTCACTTCTTCATCCTACTGTGGGGCTCCATGGATCGTTAGGTCCAGATATTTAAATGAAAAGAAACTCCCCCTCAAAAGGAGTGTTATTTTTTCTCTTTGGATATTTTAAATTTATCCTAATATGGATATCTAAATGGATAGGAACTCTCTCCTAATGGATGTACCTTCTTGTTTGGATTCCAAATTGAATATGTAATCACATCTCAAATGTCACTTTTAATTATAACTTAATTACAAATCAAATTACATTAAATTTTATTTGAATATGAAAAGGAAAATCTAAACAAAATAACCTGTAGGGTTATCCTAATAAATCAATAGTTAATTTAACATCCCAAGAAGTAATATATATATATATATATATATATATATATATATATATATATATATATATATATATATATATATATATATATATATATATATATATATATATATATATATATATAAATTAATTAATTAAATGATCAAAAAATTCACAATCATACATGCGCATGCTCTTTTAATTTTTAAAAGGGGAATTAGGAATTTCTAAAGCACTAGTATAAAACATTATCAATTTAAAGCTTAATTTTATGCCCCCTTTAATTTTAATATCCTGTATGAATATGGCCACATACTTAAGATTGAATTTATAAAAATTATCCCTAATCTAAGGGTAAATCTAACGCCCCTATATCATATCACAGAGTACAAAAACTAAGTAAACAATCAATTAATCTAAACTAGAAACTAGCATGCAGTGAAAACCATAAAAAACCTAACACACAATAAAAAACTAAAACCAGTCTAGCATAAGGCTAGAGTTGGTTGTCCTAGAAAATCATCTAAAGTATGTGGGGTAGGCTATGTGGTTTGGATATGTTCTATATATGATTGATTTATTAGAGTTTTTTAGAGGTTCTGATTGGTTTAAAGGCTTAATGGAATTTTTATTAAAGTTTAAATATTAATGATTTAAAATCAATTTTAAGATGTATTATTTTAAAGTTAAATGGCTACTACCTTTGTTGCTCACCGAGGTCGTGAAGTTTATTTCACCTTTCTTAAGGCTTAGTTAATAGTCTCATAAGCCTTGGTTACCCAATGATAATTGATAGAATTAAGTGAATTAAATTAATTTTGGATTGAATGTTAATGAATTTTAATTAAGAATAATTTGTTGCTAATTTTAAGGTTTAAATTAATTGAATTTTCCATTACCTGGTTGGTGGCATTGATTCAGAGGCTTGAGGAATCAAGCCTCCTTAAGACACGTAGCCCCACAACCCTAAGTAGGCTAGCCTAAAAACTTAGTTGATATAGTTGGATTAAGAATTTCAAGCTTGGTTGAATTATTAATAATCAATTGATTTTATGTTTTTACACTCTTTTAAATCCATTCATGGCATTGTGCCATTAGGCTTGAGGAACTAGGCCTCCGTAAGACACTTAGCTCTGCAACATGGAGTAGTCCATCCTAAAAACTTTATATTTGGAGTGGTCATTATGTATTAAAGGGTTAGTTGATTTATTTTAAAATTCATTTAATATTTCCTAGAATTTAAAATTAATTATCAAATTTTTATAATTTTTTTATTATTTTAATTTATTAATTAGGGGGTCAAAGTTGGAATTTTAGATTCAAAGATATTTATGTAGTTTTGACATTTTTATTAATTATTATACCTTTTGATGAGTAATTAAGCTTTAACTTTGATATATTTGGAGTTTTTTACAATCAGTTATAAATTTTTAAATTTTAACTTAATGATGACCAAATTATTGACTTTTAAACTTAAATTATTTCTTGTGATTTGATATTTTTTTTATAAATATTAGACCCTAAACTGATTCTAATGCTATTGAGTTTGTTCAATTTCTAATTTTCTTGAATTAGTTATGATTTTTTAGAAGTTTATGTATTTATTGAATTTTTAAAAAAAATAAGGGTGTTTTAATTATTTTAATCCAAATAAATTTCCAACTCCTTGAAATTAAATCTATTGGCCAGGAATGACGTAAGAAGAGTTTTCCAAGTGTTTGATATTTTCAAAAAATTTAACTTTTTTTATTATTTAAATTTATTAAATATTTATTTTCAATTAAAATAAAATTAAGGTTGAAATTAAAATCAAGTTAAGGGGATTTTATTTTTATTTGATTAAAGACTTAATTTTGGTAATTTAAAGGTATTATATGTATTTAATGAATTTATTTTAGATTTATCATAATTTCTAGAATTTGTTAATGCTTAATTAAAGGACTAATTAATTAAATATGTTATTTATTTTTAAAATCGGTAAAAAAATTTCTATGGGTTGTAGATGTCACTAGCTTCTAGTGGTTTATATTTGACTACAATAGGAGGTGTATCTTAAATTATAAAATTTATCTAAGTTTTCTAAGCATGTCCTTAATTATTGTCATTAAGGTGTCACTAGATTATATATGATTGAATCAAAGTTACTAACGCTTCAAATACATGAATAAGATGCAATCACAATAATAAACAATTCCTATATCTAGGATAGCCTAAGCTAGGTGCTAGTGCGTGTACCCTACACATGCATATGAAGATATAATTAACATAGATAATAGTTTAATTAGTGAATGGTTGGAACACAACTATTCACTAATCCTTCCTCATGATTTCGATTCACAAAAGCTCAAGATATGTTTAAAATTCCATAGGATCTCTCAACACTCAAAGATTTATAATAAATATAATTTTAAAATAAGTATATGAATATATATATACGTATAAATGAAAATATTAGTCTTAAAATTAAATATTTAAAATATCATTAAAATAGTTTCAAAAAAAAATTTTCTTAGAGATCCTTACATATATAAAATAATTTTATATTTTTTTTATTTTTGAAATATTTAATTAAAAATTAATCAATAATAAAGTAATAAATAATATAAATTATTAAAAACATTTAAGTTTTTAAAGTTAAAATAAATTTTAAATTAAAATATTTAACTTTCTAAAAATATTGAAATATTATATAAAATTTTTTTATTTCATTTGAATTTATTCTAGATTTTTAAAAGTTTATGTTAAATAAAGCATTTAAACTAATTAAAAAAAATTTAAAACTTAAAATAATTATTAAATTAAATAAATTTAATTCATAAACTTTTCATACATTTTAAATTTTTAAAATAATATTCTTTCAATTTTCAAAATTATTTAAATTTAATTTAAATTAAATATAAATTAATTATTTAAATAATTATATAGTTAAAATTTATTTCTAATGTTTATAATTATTTAAAATAATTTTAATTTTAAATTAAGATATTTTAAATTTTAAATAATTTAATATCAAAATATTAAAGAAGATTTATTTTTTAATTTTAATTTTGTTTAGAATATTTGATGTTTAAATTAATTGAAAGATTTAAAATATTTAAAAAATAATAAATATTTAAATTAATTTGAAAATAATATTATTGTAATTTTTAAATGTTTTTTGAAAATTTTTAAATGATTTGAAGTTAATTTTAAAAAATTTAGGGACTATTTAATTTATATTAAATTAAAGATTAATAAAATATTTAAATTTTTAATATTGTACTAATTATTTAAAATATAAGTACTATTAAAAAAAATGTAATTTTTAAACTAAATTATTTTAAACTTTAGAAATCTGAATAAGAAATATTAATAATTTATAATTAAATTTGAATTTTTAAATATTTTGATAATTAAATATTTACTTTATATAATTAATTTTAATTAATATTTAAATATAATTTAATTTAACATTAATATCTTGTTTAAATGCTTTCTAAAAATTAGAGATTATTTTAAGGTATATTAATTAAAATTTGAATGCTTAAAATAATTTAAAATACATCGTACATTTTAAATTAATGTTAGTTTTAAATGAAGGGGTTTAATTTTCTAGATTTTTGATATATATTATGAATTTTTTTATTTATAATTAATTTTATATAATTTTTAAAAAATGTTAGTTTAAAATAAATTTAAATTAATAAAAATAGAACATTGGCTGCTGCGGCGGTAGATGGCCACGTGGCAGAAGCGGATTGGGGATCCAAACCACGGGAAATGATTATCGGCGGTGAAATAATTATGTCACCATTTATTGTTACATAATCATAAATTATGGATGCCTAATATGAGTCATTGGCTCATCCGCACCACCAGATCCTCCACCTTTTAAAATCAACGGCATAGATTAAGCGAAACGAAGCAGATAACCGTAGGATTGGATCTGCTGTTGAATGAAACCATGGAATGTCTTGATCTAGACCGTTGCTCATGTGATAAATGGTCTAGAAATCATACATTTAGAATATGTTAAGAATGAACCATAGAATGAGTTTTTCATCTAGTTCTCTCGATTGGATCGGTCATTTTCCTTGAAGTATTAAACCGAAACTCAAAACATGTACAAAAATCATGGTGTAGGTTTTTTTGGCTTAAAAATCACTTAATTAAAAGAAAATTAAATCTAAATCTAGTGATCTATGGCTAGAGTTTTTAGGAATTTTTATCAATTTGAGGGGAGATTATTCTGTTGAGCTTGTAGACTTTCCTCATAAATTTTCCTAATTAAAATTGCATTTTAAAATGCCATAGATTGACTGAATGGAGCCTTAGATGAACTTGGTGATAACGTGGATGGAATCCCATTACTAGCATTGTTTGATCAAAGGATCTGAACTTTGGATATGGAAGACAATCACTTGAGAGCTCAAACGAAGTTGTGGTTGGGCTTGAGGGCTTAAGAATTATGAGAGAGTTAGGGAATTCAAATAAAGGCTCAATAATAGGTTTTTCCAAATTCTAACTACTCTAGATTGAAAAAAGGGTCTTAATCACTTTGGTAAGACTCTAAGATGGTGCCACCTATCCAAGGAGTAGTTGGGGGCATAGGAATCAAAGGACATGAATGACATGCCATATGGAAAGGTCATTTTGTCTTGACTTGAGAACATGAGACCATTAGAGTTTGTTTAAATCTAATTTAAGGATTAGGGGAGACTAAGAAGGTTTTATAGTAGAGCTAAGTGGCTGAAGTGATTAGGAATAGATTGGAAAAGGTTTGGAGAGGAATTTGACCATCTTTAATCACCTCAATGAGTTGGTTTAACTATTTGACTACTCCTCATTCCATGTGAGAGCTAAGGTGGTAAGGGATAGAGCTTAGGAGCTGGTTGAAATGCCTTGGGTTCAATGCATGAATCAAGGAATCAAAGTTTGATGGGGTTTGACCATTTGAATGCTCTTTAAGGAGATTTGTTTACTTTTTGACTAGTCAAATAGTAAATAAAAGGTGAGCTGGCAATCAAATGTTGGGAGGGGGCATTTGAGATGACTAAGAGAGGTTTGGAACAACTTACTTGGTATTTGAATGAGTAATCATATATATGTGTATGTTTGACCAAGCTAGAACAAATTGACTTGGTCAAATTGACCATGACTTGGCTAATAGCAGGTTAAAAAATACTTGAGGTTTTAAATGGAAAATATTTGAAGGGTTAAAGGTGATTTAGTTAAATGGGTTATGTTGATCCATTTGGACCTTTAAAGGGTTAATGGATCAACCTAGGTTGACCCAAGACCTAGGCTTGATCTTAATGAGTTTGATTTAATGAATGGGGTCTAGTAGAGGTATTCTCAAGGGTTGGAATGGCCTAAATGGTGAAATTGACCATTTAGGCCCTTAAAGAGCCAATGTGTCAACTTTGGTTGACTTGGTCAACCAAGTTGACCCAGGGGCTGGGTCTAGGCTCAATAGGTTTGAAATTATGTTTTCAAACTATTGGAGGTGTTCTCAAGGTCTAAGGAGGTTATTTGGTAAAATATGACCATTTAGATGAAAGTTCGTTAGGTATATTAGGCCCTTATGAACTAGCCCAAGACTAACCAAGAGGGGAGGGGGGGGGTGAATTGCTATTTTAAAAAATCTTTTAACCAAAGCACAACAAAGCTCAAACCAAAATCACCACAGAAAATAAGTGCGAAAAAATTAAATGCGGAAGCAGTAAAAAGAACACAAGGGTTTATAGTGGTTCGGTCAACTCAACCTAAGTCCACTCCCCGGGGGTGCCCTCCGAGTATTGCATTACCAAAGTGACTCTCTTTTTACTCCCATAGCAAGGCGGAGAAGCCCTTATAACAACCTCCTTTTTGCCATCCCAGACAAGTCATAGAACCCAACTCCTTATGCTTCTTGCTGAAGCAGGCAGAGAACCTCGATCGATTGCTAAAGCTTACCTCTCCTAACCCTTCTAAGGACAATAGACTCTAGTGGAAGAAGAAGTGGAATAATGCTTGGAGAAACCCTTGTGAATCTCCCTCATAAGTTCCCCCTCATAAGATCCTCTCGCTCTCTCCTCTAGGCTTTCTCAGGTCAAGACAGCAACAAAAGATTGTTCAAAATGTTGAACAATAGCTCTTAAATAGAAGAGCTTCAAAATATCTCATTAATTGTGAGTTGCCGACATTATTGTCTAGGACGATAGGTATATCATCCTGTATAATCAGTGCAATCTAATCCTAATCAGCTGGAACAATTTGGGATGAATAGAAGAAAGGTGTTCCTATCATCCAGGACGATAATAAATCGTCTTGTATGATTAGTTAAAATCACAGACTATCAGCCAAAAAATCGATCTGAAAAGAGTTATGGATGATTCCAAAATAGCTTGATCGTCCGAGCCGATCTCACGATCGTCCCGGACGATTAGTTCAAATCAGAGAGAAATCGTCCAGAGTATCGCCCAGAATTTGAGCTGGCCGATCCTGATCGTCCATGAACAACTAAGGTTTTTTGAACTGATCGTCTGGGACGATGTGATCGTATTAATTATCCTTAATTGCTTGCCTTAAATGTCAGACTAATTTAGGCATAATTGTATCATATCGTTCAGGCCAATATAATATTGTCCTGGCCAATTTCCATAAATAAAGAATGCCTAAATAGATCATGGCGGCTGATTCTTTCTATTTTGAGGGTATCGTCCTGGCCGATATAAGTATCATCTAGGACGATTGACTAATAACAGCTGCCTTAACAAGATGTCCTGATTCGGGTTTTTATTTTGAACCCGATCATCCAGGACGATATAAATATCGTCCAGGAAGATGTGAGTAAAAATAGAAATTCTAAATCACTCAAGTGTGTGTGTAGGGTTACTTAGCATCAAACACTTCAAACATTACAATTGACACAAGAAAGGGAAAAAGAAAATTACAAATTGACTCAAACCTAGTCTACCCAATCTTAAGCTGGTTCTGATTGCCGTCTGATCTTGAGGCCCTAAAATGTCAGTAGAGAAGGCAGTCGTAGAGAATTAAGAGTGCTTGCTAGTCATTAAAACATAATCCATGAAAACTGATTTGCAACAATCTCCTCCTTTTTTATGATTGCAAAACACTCCGACGATTAATTCCAAAACATCAGTGCAAAATAGAAAGCTTCCAAAATTCAAAATACATAACACAGTGAAACTACTCAAACATCCTACTCCCCCTTTTGACATCTTAAAAAGGAGGAAGAAATGAAGAAACAAAGTAAACAAAACCCCTTTTTTTATAAACCAAGGCATGAACATGATGTAGTATTCCATGTGATTGATTTTAAAAATTTGTGAGTTAATGTGTTAACAACATCAAAAATCCAAAAAATAGTAGAATATCTTATCATGGTTACCCTTAGCTCGAATTTTCTTTTAGGGTAAAATCATCTTTTGAAATCAATGACCTAACTCAAAAATTCAATTGGATATGAAAAAAGATCTGTTCACCACTTGGTTTCAGAAAAAATATCTTATAGAATAATGTATCAAAGTAAATTTTTCACAATCGCAAAACAATCAAAATCAAGAATTTGATTTTATTAAGTGATACATGAAATCTTCTAAGTTTTAAAAGATTTGAAAAGAGAGGAGAGCTTGCTTTTGGTGGGATCCTTTTATGCCTCGTGTCAATTTGAATGGCGCTTTGCGCATCTTTTAATTTTTGATACACTTTGTGTATATTTTTTTTTCAATTTGGCATCATTGCGCATCTTTTATTTTTGGCATTATTGACCATTTTTTTTCATTTTTGTATGCTACATTCTCTTTCAAAAACTCTTAAATAATCTTAGTTGTGAGTATATCTTCTAGATATTAGAGAAGAAAAACTAACTCTCTAATATAGGGAAGAATAATCCATAAAACAGAATCAATAATCGTGTGAAGAAATACAATGACAAGGGCAATGAGGAATCATGATGTGATAAAAAGACTTTGATCATTATATATACAAGATAGATTTGCTGTAGCAAGGTTATAAAAGATCTTAATTGCATACTCCATTTGTTAATTTGAGATAGACTTTTGATTAGAAAAGGAAATTGTGCCACTAAAATATATTAGAGAAAGAGACACAATCAACAGAATATTCTTACCCTTTAATAAATTAAGAGATGTAAAATATTGACTACAAATTTTTAAAAGCAAGAACAAGGCATACGATATCACTTCAATGATGATTTAAAAGAAAGTGAAAAATAAAACAAAACAACAAACAAAAAACTAACAACAGAACATAAAGCAATAAAAGAAGAAAAGAAAATGAACAAAAAGAAAAGCAAGTAAAAGATCAAATTCATGCATTTATGTCAATCACACCCAATCTGGTCCTTAAAGAGCTGAAAGTGTCTAAGGCCAGTGGTTTAGTAAAGATGTCAGCCAGTTGATTCTCAGTTGTCATATGGTATAACTCAATGTCTCCCTTAGTCACATGATCTCTAATAAAGTGATGCCTAATGTTAATGTGCTTAGTCCTTGAATGTTGGATAGGATTCTTAGAAATGCATAGGGCACTAGTGTTGTAACAAAAGATTGAGATGGTGCCTACAGGTAATCCTAAATCCAATACTTGTTGTTTCAACCAAAGGACTTGGACCACATTACTTCCTAAAGTAATGTACTCGGCTTCAGCAATGAAAAGAGCAACAAAGTTTTGCTTTCTACTAGACCAGGAGATTAAAGACTGTCTTATGAATTGACAAGTTCCAGAAGTGCTTTTTCTATCCACCTTAATCCCACAAAATCAGAGTCAGAATATCCAATAATCTCAAAAGAAGTGTTGTGCATGGGGTACCAGATTCCTAAGTTTTGGTCCCTAAAAGGTATCTAGAATTCTATTAACTATAGTCAGGTGGGATTCCTTAGGATCAGCTTGAAATCTAGCACAAAGACAAATGTTGAACATTATATTGGGTCATCTAGTAGTCAAGTAAAGTAGAGATCCAATCACCCCTCTGTACTTCTTTTGATCAATTGATTTTCCTTTTGGGACTTTGTCCAACTGAATTCCTAAGGACATTGGAGTATTAATTAGCTTGGCTTTATCTATTTCATACTTCTTCAAGATATCCTTTGTATATTTTGATTGATTCAGAAAGGTTCCATCATCCATTTATTTTACACTAAACACGAAAAAGTAGGACAACACTCCCATCAAACTCATCTCAAACTCCATACTCATTATTTTAAAAAAATCATCACATAGCTTTTTATTAGAAGATCCAAAAAGTATATCATCGACATAGATTTCAATAATGAGTAAATCATCTCCTACTTTCCTCAGGAATAGGGTGGTGTCTACGCTCCTCTTAATAAACTCCCTTTCTAGTAAAAATATGCTAAGCCTCTCATACCAAGCTCTAGGTGCCTACTTTAATCCTTATAAGGCCTTTTTTAATTTGAAAATAAAATTTGGAAATTGGGAACTCTCAAAACCTGGGGGTTGTTCTAGAAACACATCCTTTTTTATTTCCCCAATTAAAAAGACACTCTTAACGTTCATTTGGAAAAGCTTAAATCCCTTATAATTGGCAAAGGCTAATAGCACTCTAATGGCTTCCAATCTAGCTACAGGGGCAAAGATCTCCTCAAAATCTATCCCTTCAATTTGGTTATATCCCTTAGCCACAAATTTTACTTTATTCCTTACCACCAATCCAGAATCATTCACCTTGTTCTTAAAGACCCACTTGGTTCCAACTACACTTTGTCCCTTTGGTCTTTCTACAAGCTCTCAAACATCATTCCAAACAAATTGGTTCAACTCCTCCTGCATGGCAAAAATCCAAAACTCATCAAAAAGCGCTTGGTTTATGTTGGTGGGTTCAGTCATTGAGATAAAGGCAGAGTGGTTCACTTCTTTCCTAAGTCCATGTCTATTCCTAACTCCATTAGAAGGGTCTCCTAAGATCAAATCTTTAGGGTGACTTGTAGAGTATCTCCAATCTCTAGGCAAGGTGTGTGAAGGTCCAACCCTTTCATCCAGATCTATATTTTCTACTCCTTGGGTAACATCTCCTACTCCTTAAGTGTTTTGGTGTTCTACTCCCTTCTCCAAATTTTCTACTCCAATGGTAATCTCTCCAACATCATCATCATCCTCAACTCCAGGCTTTCTAGGATCATACTCATCAAACACAACATACGTAGTCTCTTCCACCATCAAAGTTCTCTTATTAAACACTCTAAAAGACTTCCCAACATTAGAATATCCCAAGAACACTCCTTCATCAGATTTTGGATCAAATTTTCCTAAGTGAGACTTTCCATTATTATGAATGAAAACCTTACAACCAAAGACATGAAGGTGGGAAAGATTGGGTATCCTACCCTTAAGGATCTCATAGGGTGTCTTTTCTAGCTTTGCTCTAACATTCACCCTATTCAACACATAACAAGCTGTGTTAACCGCTTCAGCCCAAAAGTATTTTGGAAGTGAATACTCAACAAGCATGGAACTAGTGACTTCCACTAAGGTCTGGTTCTTCCTTTCAGCTACCCCGTTCTGCTGAGAGGTCCTAGGAGCTAAGAAGTTGTGGCTAATCTCCTTATTCTCATAAAAATCTTCAAATCTTTTATTTTCAAACTCTTCCACATGGTCACTATGGATGGTCAAGATCTCACAACCTAGCTTTTTCTGAATCCAAGTAAAAAAAGGTTCTAAACTCCTCAAAAGACTCATTTTTGAGTGAAAGAAATCTAGTCCAAGGGAACCTCAAGTAGTCATCGACAATTACAAAACCATAGACTTTCCCTCCCAAGCTGACAGTACTAATGGGTCCAAACAAATCCATGTGAATGACTTCTAAAGGTCTAGAGGTGCTAATGTCCTTAATGGGGTGAAAAGTGGAGTAGACTTGCTTTCCTAATTGGCAGACATCACAAAGGTGGTCTTTAGAAAATTTTTGTTTGGGGACACCTCTAATTAGGTCTTTTTGGGTCACTCTCCTAAGGATTTTCATGCTAGCATGACATAATCTTCTCTATCACAACCATGAATCATCAACAACAATTGTTAAGTAAAAAGATGCAGTGCATTCAATATTATTTAAATCAAGCATATACACATTGTTGATCCACTTTCCCTGCAAAATAATATTGTTATTTAAACTTATAATGCATCAATTTGCAAAGCATTATATAATGAAGCCTTTATCGCAAAGCTGACTGATGCTGAGCAAGTTGTGTTTTAATCCATCTACAAGAAAAATATTTTCAATCATAAGGTTCTTGGAATTACCAATTATACCTATGCCTACCAACTTCCTGGTGGTGTTGTCCCCAAGAGTAACCTTGCCTCCTGTCCTGGTCTCCAGCAAAATGAATTGATTGGCATCATCAGTCATAAGCCAAGAGCATCCGCTGTCTAGGTACCACATACTCTCATGAGGCCTTTTGTGAGAGCTCTCCTACAAAAATCATCAAATATCAGATTTAGGAACCCAAGCTGGTTTGGGTCCCTTCTTATGAAAAGTAGAATGCAATACATGTGTGCTATGTTGTGAATCATACAATTTGGGTCTCCACACCCAATGTGTACTATGGTGAACAGTGCAAGTGTGTAAGATGTGTCCTAGCATGCCACATGAGAAGCATTTAATTCCAGGAAAAGGATTTCTTAAATGGTTTGGGTAGTAATGCCTTTTCCTAGATTTTGGCTTTTGATCAAGTGTAGGTGTCGTCCAATTTTTCTTAAGTATATCCAATTCATTTTTAATCCTCGAGTTAGTACCTTTTAAAGCATCATTATCAAATCTCAAATTTTGCTCTATCTCTTTAGATTTCTTAAAATCAGATTTAAGTGAGGTGTGTGAAGCTTTTAATAAATCATGCCCTTCAATTAATTCTAAATGCTTTTTATTTAACTCATCAAATTCATTAAGTAGAGCCATATGGTTTGAATCAATTGTTGAATAATATTTAATCAAAATTCCATGCTCCTTTTGAAAATTCAAAAGCTCCAATTTTAAACTAGCATGAGTTTTCTTAAGTTTTCTATATGATGCATGAATTTTTTCAGAAACTTCAAGGAGTTTGTCGTAGGGCAGTTCACATACCTCTTCTTGATCAAGATGCTCATCTGCCATTAAGCACAGGTTTGTTGTCTCATCTTCAGGCTCAAACTCCGATGAATCAGATGCAGAGTCTGCCCAGAATGCCTTTTGAAGTTTCTTTTTGTCCTTCCTAAACTTGGATTTCTCCTCACCCTTTTCTTTTCTTGAGTGAGACTTAAGTGTAGGGCAATCAGCTTTCAAATGTCCAGGCTTCCTGCATTCAAAACAAACCATCTCATTATAACTTTAAAAATTTTTGTTTCCCTTACTTTTGTTCCACTTTTGATGATACTTTTGTTTCCTCCTTAGATAGCTTTTGAATTGCTTTGTGATTAAGGCAAAGTCATTGCTTTTAGACAAAAAAGAATCAGTACATGTTGTTGGCCTTCAATGCCACAGTTTTCTCCTTCTTTTTCTCACCTGCATCAAGATTTCTTTGATTTACCCCTTGCTCGTAAGTAATGAGTGAGCCAAGTAAGTTATCAATCGAATAGGTATTCAAATCTTTAGATTCAGTGATTACAGTTATTTTAGTATCAAAAGAGGAAGGCAAGCATCTCAAAATTTTGTTCACTTTTTCATAATTTGAAAGTTCTCTTCCTAAGGCATGCAAAGAAGTTATAATCTGAGTAAACCTTGTATATATATCAGAAATTAATTCAGAAGGTTTCGTACGAAAAATTTCGTAATCATGCAAGAGAATATTCAAATGAGATTGTTTAACTTTATTGGTTCCTTCATAAGTAATGCACAATCTATCCCAAATCTCCTTACTAGTAGAGCAAGTAGAGACACGCATGTAATCTTCAGACTTTAAAGCACAGAAAAAATAGTTTAAACACTTTGCATTAAGTTGAGCTAAATATCTTTCATCAAAAGTCCATTCAGTAAAAGGTACTTCAATTTTAATTTCATTAAGTTCACAAGAAGGTGGAGAATATCCATCTTTAATAAGCATCCACATGCGATAATTAGTTGATTGTAAAAAAAAGTAGACATGCGAGTTTTCCAAAAGTCAAAATGAAGCATATCAAATAAGGGTGGTCGAGTACTAGAATATCCTTCCGTTGTATTACAATTTCCAAAGTTATCCATGGATTAAAATTCAAAAAGTTTTCAAACTCAGTTTTTATGAATCCATCTCTGATACCACTTTAAAGTTCGTTAGGGATGTTAGGCCCTTATGAACTAGCCCAAGGCTAACCAAAAGGGGTGGGTGAATTGGTATTTTAAAAAATCTTTTAACCAAAGCATAATAAAGCTCAAACCAAAATCACCACAGAAAACAAATGCGAAAAAATTAAATGCCGAAGCAGTAAAAAGAACACAAGGGTTTATAGTGGTTTGATCAACTCGACCTACGTCCACTCCCCGGAGGTGCCCTCCGAGTATTGCACTACTAAAGTGACTCTCCTTTTGCTCCCATAACAAGGCGGAGAAGCCCTTAATACAACCTCCTTTTTGCCACCCCCGGCAAGGCAGAGAACCCCAACTCCTTTTGCTCAAAGAACCTCGATTGATTGTTGAAGCTTACCTCTCCCAACCCTTCCAAGGACAAGAGACTCTAGTGGAAAAAGAAGTGGAACAATGCTTGGAGCAACCCTTATGAATCTCCCTCACAGGCTACCCCTCACAAGATCCTCTCTCTCTCTCCCTCTCTCTCTCTCCTCCAGGCTTTCTCAGGTCAAGACAACAGTAAAGATTGTTCAAAATATTAAACAATATCTCTTAAATAGAAGAGCTTCAAAATAGCTCATTAATTGCGAGTTGCCAATATTATCGTCCAGGATGATAGGTATTCCATCCTGTACGATCAGTGCAATTTAAGCCTAATCAACCGGGATAATATGGGATGAATAGAAGAAAGGTGTTCCTATCATCCAAGATGATAATAAATAGTCCTGTATAATTAATTCAAATCATAGACTATCGGCCAGACAAACGCTCTTAAAAGAGTTCTGGAAGATTCCAAAATAGCTTGATCATCTGGGCCGATCTCATGATCATCCCGGATGATTAGTTCAAATCAGAGAGAAATCATCCTGAGCATCGCCCGGAATTTGAGCTGGCCGATCCTGATCGTCCAGGAGCAATTAAGGTCTTCTGAACTGATCATCCCGGCCAATCTTGTGATTGTCCGGGATGATGTGATCATATCAATCATCCTTAATTATTTGCCTTAAATGCCAGATTAATTTAGGCATAATTATATCATATCGTCTAGGCCGATCAATATCATCCTGGCTGATTTCCATAAATAAAGAATGCCTAAATAGATCATGGCGGCTAATTCTTTCTATTTTGAGGCAATCATCCTGGCCGATACAAGTATTGTCCAAGACGGTCGGCTAATAACGGCTGCCTTAACAAGATGTCCTGATTAGGGTTTCTGTTTTGAACCCGATCGTCTAGGACGATATAAATATCATCCGGGATAATGTGAGTAAAAACAGAAATTCTAAATCACTCAAGTATATGTGTAGGGTTACTTAGCATCAGGCACTTCAAAGATTACAATTGACATAAGAAAGGGAAAAAGAAAATTACAAACTGACTCAAACCTAGTCTACCCAATCTTGAGCTGGTTCCGATTGTCGTCTGATCTTGAAGCCTAAAATTTTAGTAGAGAAGGTAGTCGTAGAGAAGTAAGAGTGTTTGCTAATTATCAGAACATAATCTATGAAAATAGATTTGCAACATTGGACCCTATAAGGGGCCTAATATATCAACCTATGTTTACCTGATCAACCGTATTAGCCTTGGATTAGGTCCAACAGATTGAGTTTGATGTTTGTAGGTTAATGGGGCATTTTAGTCATTTTGAACCCTAGTCAATTAGGGGTCAAAGTGAGTCCACATAGCATAATCAGGGGTCTATATGTGGTTAGAGGCTTTGGAGAAGGTTCCAAGGTCAAATTCCACTAAGTGATAGGTCCAGTTGCATAGGCTATAAATATTTAAAGGTTTATAACCTTTGGGTTTCAATTTAGTTTTTAAGGTTAAAAGAAATGTATTATGCTAATCTTTAGAGGGTATATCCTAGAGAAATTTTTTATCAATAAGTAATTGATAGATCAAGAATCAGGGGTCATTTAATTGGAATTTGAATGGTTTGAAAAATCATTGGAAAAAGGCTTTAAGGACCAAGACCTTTAGCCTTGGATTTCTAGATTTGAGCTAGATTTTGGGTTTGATTAATTAAATTTGAATAATCAAAATCAAACAAAATCATTTTAATGACTATTATTGATTGTATTAGGTTGCATCTACATTGGAGACCTGTTTGAAGGTTGGATTAAGGTTTAAACTTGAGTTTAGATTCTGAATTAAACTGATTGAAGTCTAGACATAAATTCTAAATTATTTGAAGGATAAGATTTATCTAAGATCTAAATTAATCCTAGGGTTTGAGTTAATCTATGATCTAGGTAAGTTTAGCAACAGTATAGATCTTGATTATTGGATAAATCTTAGGATCTGGATTGGCCCTAGTGACTTCATACAAAAATGAGGTCAACAACAACTTATATATATATATTTGAATTTAGTATGAGCCGTGTTTATGTTAGGAATGTAATGTTATACTTGTTCTTTAACACATATTTTATGCAGTTTTTATCACTTATATGAAAGCATGTGTTTGTAATATTTATTTATGTGTTTATATACATTAGCAAATTCCCCTAATGCTTAAATTTTTATTATCCTCCAATTACTTTTATATTATGATTATTTAATTAACCCTTATAAAAATAATAATTAAAAAATATTAAAAATTAGAATAATAATAAAACCATAGATCCTAATTTTAATGAACTCTATTTATACTTCATAGATTGGAATGTCTAATACTTAACTCATTCAACCATTTGAGAAATTATCCTATTTTGAATTTATAAGTTATACCTTTATGAATTTAACTTTTAAAAATTATAAGATGAATAATGAGTATTAAAAATTATCTAAAAGTAGATTAAAATTTGAAATTATAGCTAATCTGAAGATGGAATAACTAATCACATCAAGTCTAGACATTAAGATTACTATGATTGTATGAGAATCCTAAAGCAAAAGTACATGTTCAAAATCATTAATTATGACTATATTAAGATTGCAATCAAAATAGTTCTTAAAAGAAAAAGGAATGAAAAATATAAATATAAAAAGATGAGTAAATCAAAAATTGATATCATTGAAAACTTAAAGATTTGGATTGCAATCTTATACAAAAATTATAAAATATAAGATGAGAGAGCTAATATAAACGATGGTGAACTAATGAAAGTAAAATTTAACTATAATCATATCAAATTATTAAAACTAAATTATTAAAAATTTAAAGATCAATTCTATAACTTATAATTTCAAATTAGGTAAACACAAGAATGATTTATTAAGATTAACTATTGGTAATTTTTCAAACTAAAAGTATAGCTTCAATTCATTTTTACTAATTCTAAAAAAATGATGTATTATCCTAAATTTTATTAATTTTAGATTATCACTTTTTTTTTGTTAATAATTTAATTAGAATTACAATCTTTTATTTACTTGAGGACAAGCATCAATTTAAGGCAGTGCTTAGTCTCTGTTTGATAGCACCGCTACGTTGGAGGAGTCAGCATCGTGAAGCCCATCTAACTATCCCAGCATGATAAAGTTGAAGCAGTTAGCATCAGAGGAGTTAGCATTGTATAGCCCATTCTTTTTCTACACAGCATCTTGGCACCAAATTCCAGCATTGCTAAGTTAATAAAGTTCCACATTGACATCGTAGTGCTAAATTGTCAGAAGCGCCACAATACTATAGTTATAACTATTCAAGCCATGATCTACCAGTGAAGCGATGTGATGATTTTTTAAATAGTGAGACCATGTCAGTAAGCATCATAATAGAGGAAACTCTTTAGCGTTGTAGCATTAGTTCATTTTATGGGCATGCAACATAAATTGTCTGAAATGCCACAGTGCTAAAATAAATTTTCTATATGTTTTTTTATAAATATTCTATTTGTAATGTTAGTGGAGGAGTTCAGTCACATGTTTAATTTTAGTCTCTATAATGCTTCTCTAATTTTTCCTTAGGAGTTACAACTAAGAGAATCAATGAAGTACTATATATATATATATATATATATATATATATATATATATATATATATATATATATATATATATATATATATATATATATATATATATATATATATATATTCCATTAGAGTGTTTGGCTTGTATTTATTGAAGCAATTCTTTAAGTTCTAAGAGGAGCATAGAGGATATCATTAAACCCATCCGGTGGTATCAATTCTTCTATACTTTCTATCTTTTATGTAATTAATGAAAATGAAAATGCTTCACTTGCTCTTTATGTCAAGCAAGATTTTTGTAGGGTGAAAGACTATATGTGTTTAGAGTGGTACTGATGTTAGAAGAGTTTAATATGTCCATCGTTACTTCATCCTTAACTAAGCAGTGGACGATGCATATGCTCTGAATAGCGTCAATATAAAAGAGAATCATTGTGAAACATATTTTATTTAAATTCTATCGATCTAAAATAATTTATCCAAAAATGTTGCAACTTAGTTTTCAAAACTATATTTTTATGTCATATGAGTTTTAGATGATTCCAAAATCTTATTATGTTGATTACTGTTCCTAACATATATTAAAAATTTTGGTTGTGTTGTTTGTGTGCTCTAATATTTCAGGGAAATCATAATCCATACTGCTAAAAACTTCAAGCAGATTAGATTAGGGTTTATAATAATTTAAGTCTATATCTTTTTTTTTTTCTTAAGTCTAAGAGAGTGTGATTGTAATTATGTAATCATACATACACACTAGGGGAGTGTAAAAAACTTGTATTTTTAAACTAATTATACTGTACGATCATGGGATCGTACGACAAAATTTAACCTGCATTTTCGTCCAAAACAGAGTTTATCGAATCATGCCTGAAATTTTTTTTAAGTCATGTTCATACTGTATAAAGTTATATTCGTACAGATGATGCCCAGAGCATAAAATGGCAGCGTACTAGTTCATCCCAAACAAACTCAAATTTTTTTGAACTAATCGTATTGTATAAAATTAGAGTCATATAGATGACATCTAAAGTACGACATGACTACTTTCCAGTTCATCCATATGAATAGGAAAATTTTTGAACTAATCATACAGTACAAAATTAATTCGTACTGATGACATCTAGTGTATAAAATGGACTTGTCCATTTTTGTACCAAACAAGGCATGATTTTTTTAAATTAGTCATATTGTATAATATTGGGTTCGTACAGTACACCAACCAGAGTATGAAATTCATTTATAAAGAGTCATACCGAGCAAATTGGTTTAACTTTGAACTGATCGTACTGTACAATATTAGTTTATACATATGACTACCAGATTATTAAATTTATTCATATAGAATCGTATAAGCATTTTATGAACTGATCATACATATGATGTGCAATCATACTATACCATCCATGATGGTTAAATTGAAATTTTTAGTTTTCTGGATGGTTTTTTGTGTCATTTATATATTAGAGTTCTTAAAATTGACTTTCTATGAAGTCGTGCTGTGAATTTCTTTTGAGATTTTTATGAAGAGTTTCTTGTGATTAGAGAGTGAGAGATTTCTTAAGAGGGATTTGTAAGGGGATTCAAAAGGTTGTCTAACGATGAGTATATCTTGCTTATTCTTCAAAGTTCTTACCTACTTTCTTGAAAAGTCTTGGAAGAAGATGTTCAAAGGAGCGTTGATTCTCTACCAATATCAGGAGGGTGTGAAAGGATGATGGTACTCTACTGACACCAAGAGGATGTGAAAGGATGATGCTTCTCTAGTGATACCCAAAGGGTGTAAAAGGACATCAGTTATCTGCTATCACTAGGAGGGTGAAAAAGGATGAAGGTACTCTACTGCACTGGTGATTGGTGGAAGAGAGGTTAATTATAAGGGATTCTCCACCTTGTTGTGGGAGCAAAATGAGAGTCACTTTGGTATAGTGCAATACCTAAAAAGGGAGTCTTTAGGGAATGGACATAGGTCTATTTTTACCGAACCACTATAAATTTCTATGTTCTTTCTATCCTTACTTCTTATTGTTTTTATTTTTTGTAAGTTAATTTCTAGTTGTAAAACATTGAAAATTTTTATTAATGTGATTAAAAATTTAAAAATGATTTTTCTGTTCTAACAAGAGATTTTTAAATTACCAATTCAACCTCCCTCTTGGTTAGCCTTCGAATAATTGCTTTAGGTCTAACAACCTATTTATACTTTCAAGTGGTATGAGAGCCTACTTTCAAAAATTAAGATTTAGACAACTTTATGAAAATGTTCATGGCAACTTTTGGAAGCTGTAATATACCCGAAGGATATTCTATCACTAGACCACTAATGTTTGATAACATCCATTTCGATTTTTGCAAAACACATATGTCAACTTTTCTTCAAATGCTTTACTATCGCATATGGATTGTAGTACATAAAGAATACAGTAAGCCAACTAGGCTTGTAGATGGCATTATAATTAAAAAATATTTATTGACTGGAATGTAGAAGAAAAAGACTTAGCTCAGTTAAATGCTAAATATTTAAACAATTTTTTTATGCACTTAAATCTGAAGAGTGTCTCTCAACCTATGGAACTGGAAAAAAAATTTGGGATAGGATTTGTGTTACATATAAAGGAACTAATGAGGTGAAATAATCTAGATTGAATATTCTACTACACGATTATGAACTTTTTTGCATGAAACTGAATGAATCAATCACTGACATGTACACTCATTTCCAAAAATAATCACCTCATTATATGCTTTAGGTAGGGAATTAATGAATGCTAAAAATGTAAATAAAATTCTTCATTGGTTTCCTACTGCTTATGATGCAAAGATAAATGCTATAACATAATGAAAAGACATAAATATTTATTCTATTGATAATCTTCTTGGATTATTTTTATGAGCATTGAGTGATTCAAAAACAGATTAATGTAGGTGACAAGCAAAAGGAGAAAAATATTATATTCAAAGTGAATGACTTGGATAGTGATCTATCTCAACCTAAGGATAAAGATGATATTTCCTTAATAATGAGACAATTTAGAAGTTTCCTTTAGAGGAAGCAAAGGAGACATCAACAGTGGAATAAGGGTAAGTTCTATAAAAATGCTAAGGCTTCTAATGACATAATTTATTAAGAATACAAGAAGCTTCGACACATCAAACCTGAATACCTGAATCTTAAAGCTAATCCTAGCAAGGAGAAGGTCGAGGAGAAAAGCAATGTAATGAAGGGCAAGAAGAGATTGTATAGAGCATTTTAGGAGGACTCAGCTTTAGATTCTTCAAAAATAGAAGCAGGGGACGAAGTCACAAACTTGTATTTAATGGCTGATAAGCTTGATCAGTCATATCAAGAAGAGGTATGTGACTTAACTAATGATGAATTATTTGATAATTTTGAAAAGATTCATACTATTTATAGGAAACTCAAAAAACTATATACTAAGTTAAATATAAAATTTTTAAAATAATAAAAAGAGCATGAAATCCTTAAAATTGATCACGCATTGATTGATAGAAACCATATGAAATTATTTGATAAGTTTGATGATTTGAATAAAAAGCATGAATTATTAAAATCATCTCATACTAAACTTGAAAATAATTTTAAAACATTTATGGAAGAATTTGATAGTAGAAAGCAATATCTAAAAGTTGACAATGTTATTTCAGAAAGTGTTAACTCATATCTTTGGGAGAAACTAAAAGCTACAGAGGAAAACATGATACCCCCAACACTTGAAGATTTTTGTAATCCTGATCTGAAGCTTAAAATTTTAAAACCTAGAAAAAGGCAGTATAACTCACACAGATTGATAAATCCTTTTCTTGTAGTAAAATGTTTTTTTTTTTTTTTTTGTGGATTGATTTGCCATATTTCTCATACATGCACTATTCATAGTAAATCATATCTTATGTGGAGAACTAAGATGCATAAAATAAATCTTGTCAAACATATATCTAGATTATTTTTGCAAAGAGGAGAACCCAACCTTGTTTAGGTTTCCAAGTCTAACATTTGATTTAGTTGTAGAAACACTCTCATATAATACCTCGTGAGACAAGCTTACATTGGGAGACAATACCACTAGGAAAGTGGTAGGCAAAGTTATGATTTGAAATTTGAACAATTTTTTCATTGAAAATATCTTATTGGTAGAAGGCTTAAAGCATAACTTATTGAGTATTAGTCAGCTATATAATAAAGGTTATAATATAAAATATTTTCCCACTAGCTATATAATAAGCCAAAATGGAATTGATGTATTATATAAAAATAGGATAAATAATGTTTATATGCTTGATTTAAATTTTATTAAATCATCTAATGCTTTTTGTCTCAAAATAATTTTTGATGAATCATGATTATAGCATAAGAAACATTATCACACGAGTATAAAAAATCTTAGGAAAATTATCTAAAAAGAATTGGTTAGAGGAATATCCAAACTAGACTTTTCTAAGGATCACCTATATGATGAATGTGAATTAGAAAAATAGATGAAGTCCTCTCATTCTGTTAAGGATCTTAGAACTAACAAACTATTAGAAATTATTCACATGGATCTTTTTGGACCTGTTAGCACTGTAAGTCTAGGAAGTAAAATAATTGGATTTGTGATAGATGATGATTTTTTAAGATTCACTTGGGTCAAATTTTTATTTCATAAGATTTAATCATTTGAGGCATTTAAAAACTTTTACACATGGATTCATTAGGGAGTGAGATTTTATCAATTCAAAGTAATCATGGTGGAGAATTTGAAAATGAAAAATTTAAAATTTTTGTAAAGAGAAAGGAGTTAATCATAATTATTTTAGCACCTAGGATCCCTCAGCAAAATAGGATAGTAGAAAGAAAGAATAAAATATTAATTGAAACTGCTAGAGCTATGTTGACAGAAAACTTAGTTCCAAAATATTTTTAGGCCGAAGTGGTTAGTATAGCTTATTATATTTTATATAGGGTAAATTTTAGATCAAAATTGAATAAGATAACATATGAACTTCTTAAGGGTGCAATTCCTAATCTTTCACATCTACATGTTTTTGGATGCATGATGTTCATTCACAATAATGGTAAAACTCCTCTAGGAAAATTTGATCCAAAGTTTGATGAAGGAATTTTTGATATTCCAGTTTTGGCAAATCCTATAGAGTTTTTAATAAGAGAACTTTGTTAGTTGAGGAGAGCACACATGTTTTTTTTTTATGAATCTAGCATTTTAAAAGAGCCAAGGTTGAAAGAAGATCATATTAAAAATATCTCCCAAAGAGTCAAAAAGACAAATTTGGAAGAGAATGTTAAAAAAGAAAACTATTTTCTTAGAGAATGGATATTTTCTAAAAATCATAATAAGGAATTGATTTTAGATGAACCAAGTGAGGGTGTTAGGACTATGCATGGACTTAGAAAAGAAGTGAATCATTTTGTCTTTATATTAATGGTTGAAACCACTAATATAAAACAAGCACTTTCGGATTAATTTTGGATTTTGTCCATGCAAGAAGAATTACAGTAATTTGTTAGAAATAATATTTGGGAATTAATTGAAAGGCCTAAGGATCAAAGTGTTGTTCGAACTAAGTGGGTGTTCAAAAATAAAATGAATAATTAAGGAGTTATGATAAGAAATAAGGCAAGATTGGTGGCCAAGGGGTATAATCAAATATAAGAGATTGATTTTCAAGAAACCTTTGTCGTTGTAGAAGTAATTAGGGTTTTGTTAGCCTTTGCATATAGTAAAGGTTTTAAATTATATCAAATGGATATTAAGAGTTCAATTCTTAATTGGGAGATATAAGAGAATATCTATGTTGAGTAACCTCTAGGGTTTAAAAATTCTAAATTCACTAATCATGTGTTTAAATTAAAAAAGGTATTATATCGACTGAAATAGGCACCTAGAGTTTGGTATGAGAGGTTAAGCACTTTCCTATTAGAGAGATCATTTGTAAAAGGAAGTGTGGACACCACTCTTTTTTTAAAAAGGATAGAAGATGACATACTCATTATTCAAATATATGTTGATGGTATCTTATTTGGATCTACAAATAAAAATCTTTATAATAATTTTTTAAAAGTAATGGTGTCTGATCCTTTGAAAGATGCAGAAAATGTTGACCCCTTGGCAAATGTTAGAAATTTGGTTGCAGTTCCATTGAATCATGCAGAATTCAGTTGCCAAATTGAAGAAGATGCTGAAATCAAGGAAAGAGATGAAGTTACTGTAAGCCTTAATTCAAATTTGGTTGTTGAGCTGGTGGTAGATCATAATTCAAATTTTGAATACAATCAATCTCAAGCATTGATAGCTGAAATTAGAGATGATATTGCTGAATTTGATTTGGTGGTTCCAATAGATAATGAAGCTACTTTCATGGATCAACAAATAAATGCTAAAATTTTGGGAATTCAAAATTCAAATTTTGTATTCCCACATATCATGGAAGTAGATAAGGAAGCTATGATATCTGAAATTAGGTTGGTTCCGACTATTCAGAAGGCTATTGAGAAGCTGAAGCCGATTTTTTCTCCAACAAATCCAGCTAAGCATTTTGAGAAGCATGATATAATTGAAGGAATAAATGAGATTGCTGTTATTACCATGGATCAACCAAATACTGCTGAAATTTTGAAAATACAAAATTCTAATTTTGAATTTCCACAAACTATGGAGGAAGATAAGGAGGAGTTTGAGAAGGAGCAGAATTCGGTTTTGACTCCTACTAAGGTAGCATGGACTTCTGAAATATTTGTTAATAATGATGGAACAAGAGATGGTTTTTCTGAAACCATTTCTCCTACTTCAACAATCAGTTTAAAATTCAAAAAAACTATCTTATTGAAGAATAAAAAAGGATCTTCTTTGGAGCTTGGTTCTTCCGGTTTTAAACACAAGATATTCAAAGAACTGCATGCTCTAGGACCGGTGAAATATCAAACTAGAAGGAGGATTACTGATCTCAGAATGAAGAACAACTTGAGAGGTTCTTCCCAAACATCTCAGTAATATATTACCCGAAATTTCATCGCAATCAGCAAAGTCGAAAGATACATAAGGTTGGAAATTATGTTCAAAGAATTCTCCAAATCTTTTGCTTGTTACTACATCATTGGAAGTTGGAAAAGACATCTAAAATACCTATTATTGTTATTCTTAGGTGTATTCAGATTGTCCTGGTTTTTTTGTAATTTTCTTTTGATTATCTTTTGTAGCTTCCTTTTTCTTTTAGGTTTTTATTTATTTTTTAAACTTATTATATTTTCTTATGGGATCGATACTAGATCTTATTCTTTAACCGGGTGGGAACTCTGGGATACTAACCAACCCTTGGATTGTTTCAAACTTTGGTATCCTTTGCATCTCAACGGTTTCAAAATAGGAAATAGTGGGTTTCATTCCAAAAATAATAGGTTTAATGTTAACAAATATGCTTTCAATAAGGATCCTTTTTCTCTTGATCAAGGATCTATTAGTTTTTTTACTTCCTAGTTTGTATTAGGTTGTTATTTCTTTATTTTTAATGCAACTTTTACATTTTTCTCAAAAAAAAAAAAAAAGAACTTGATATGATTTTAATGATAGATTTGAGTTATTTTTTTAGTTTTAGCAAAAAGCAAAATGATGAAGGAATTTTTCTTAATCAGTCAAAGTATATTAAGAATATTCTCTAAAAATATAAAATGTATAATGCTAAACGTCTTACTACCCTAATGAGTTCCTAAGTGCAGTTGGATAAGGACTCTAAGCGAAAATATGTTGATCAAAAGAAATTTAGAGGTATTATTGGATCTTTGCTTTACTTTACTGCTAGTAAACCAGATATCATATTTAGTGTTTGTTCGTGTGCTAGATTTTAATCTGATCCAAAAGAATCACATTTGATATTAATTAAAAGAATTATGAGATATCTTTTGAGAACTCAAAACTTAGGGATTTGATATCCTAAGCACAACTCTTCTTTTGAAATTATTAGATATTCTTATTCAGATTTTACATAATGGTTGATCAAAAAAGTACACATGGAACTTATCAATTTATTAAAAACTATTTAGTTTTTTGGTGCAGTAAAATATAGAATTCAGTAGCCCTTTCTACTGTCAAATAAGAATATATTACCTTAGGTAGTTATGTGGCACAAGTTCTTTAGTTATAGTATTAATTGAATGACTTAGGATTTTCTATAGGCACAATTTTGATTTTCTATGATAATACTAGTGCCATATACATTTTAAAGAATTCTATTCAATATTCTAGAACCAAGCATATAGATATAATGCATCACTTCATTAGAAATCAATTAGTTAAGGGAGAAATTAAATTGCATCACATTGCTACAGAGAATTAACTTGCAGATATTTTATAAAACCACTGGCTTTTGACACATTTAGCACATTAAGGACCATATTCTATGTGATTGATCTGCTTAAATTGAAATTTTGCAAACCTGATTTATTGTGTAATTATATATTTCTTTATTTTCATAGGTTGATTTTAAAAGTTTATTGTTTGTATTTTTTTGTTGGTTTTTTTTTTTCTTGATTGTTTTCTCTTTTGCTAGTTTTGCACTTGCTTTATTTTTGATTTTATTGGAAGCATGTCATTTTGTTTGAATTTTTTTTTTGTTTTTCATGTCTTATTTTTAAATATTCTTTTCATACTGTACAAATTTTTTTTTGTACTATACGAATTCCATAACATGTACTTCATAGGTTTCTGAGTTGGGTACACAAAATTTTATTTTTCATAGAGTTTCATATGGTAAGATGACATCATCATATTGTATGATATGTATTATTTCATCTGTATGATTGGAGATGGTTTTCTAGAAAATGTCAGTTATTAATCACAGATCATACGTACGAAATTGTTTTTACATTTCTAGGATAATGTTATTTGGGGTGATGTTAAATGGAAAACTATTTGCATGGGTTTTGTAAGATCAATGAAATGATGGAATGTTTTGTTGACATGCAATAATTTTTATTTCTTGATATATTTATGTTTTTTAGAGAAAAATCTTTTGTGGTTGATCATTGGAATAGATTTTCAATTACTTTGATCTACAAATTAATTTCCTTGTAAAATTTAATCTTTCAAAATTTTAATTAAAATTATTATTGGATGTGGATAAGGATTTCAATTTCACGTTCTTATAGATAAATATAACTTAGCTATAATTCTTATAAGATTGATGTCTTATTTTTATTTTAATTTTTTTAATGTGTTAATTTTTATTAATTATTCAAATTGGAGTTAAGATTTATTGATATTGGAAAGATCAAAAATATCAAAAGGTGTATAGAGCATGCCAAACTTAAAAAGATGCACAAAATGTTCCACTTGTTTAAAAAAAGATGTACAATATTCACCAAAGTAAAAAGAGGCATAAAATTAGCCCAAATATCACAAAGTGTGTCACAAAAATAGAAATGATGAACAACATCGCCAATCAATAAATTTGTACTATTCTTTCCTTTTATCAATCTATCTTTTATTCAAAAATACATAATTGATAATAATAATCACTATTGAATTAGAAACTAATTAATCTTTATTTCATCCTTTTTGCAATAATTATTTTTATATATTCAATTTTTCTAATATGAATAGTGAACCTTATTGACTTTTCTTATCTTAGTTGTTCTTTAATTTAAAATTTGTTTTTTTTTTGCATTTGGAAATTAATGTCATATTTGTAATAAATTTAAAATCTTTTTCTTCTCCAACTCTTTTGATTTATCCATAGAAACTTTTTATTTTAGGGTGTACTTCCCTTTTTATTGTTGTCAAATGGGGGAGTCATTAATTATTATTTAATTTTTTTTATTGTTGTTCATTAGTTATTGTTTGATGTTTTTTATTATTTATCATTAGTTATTATTTGATATTTTTATTATTGTTAGAAGTATGTTTGTTTTGTATATCTTTTTGTCTATGTATTTGTTCATTTTTTTGTTTTTATAGTTTTTGTGGGTTTTTTCTTTTTAATTCTTTTTTGGGTTTATGTTTTGATCTTCATGCAAACCCCTTGTTTTCAGATTGGTCATTCATTTAAGGAGAGCTAAGTAGAAAATTTGCTTTAATTATTAACTCAAATAATAATTATTTTGCCATCATCGAAAAGGGGTAGATAGTTGCAACTTAGTTTTCAAAACTATGTTTTTATATCATGTATGTTTTTGATGATTACTATTTCTCCTAACATATATTTGAAATTTTGGTTGTGTTGTTTGTGTGTACTAATATTTCAGGAAAATCATACTCCAAACTGTTGAAGACTTCAAGACAAATTTTATTAGGGTTTGTTATTATTAAAGTCTATACTTTTTTTTTTTTATTTTTCTTAATTCTAATATAGTGTGAATGTAATTGAGTAACCGTGTACACATACACTAGGAGAGTGTAAAAAACTTATATTTTAAAACTAATCATGTCGTATGATCATGGGATTATACGAGATGATTTGAACTAAGTGTTCCTCTCTAATGGAGTTGATCGTATAATGCCTGGAAATTTTCTATGTTTTGTTTATACTGTACAAAGTTACATTCGTATAAATGATTTCAAGAGAATGAAATGGATGACTACCAGTTCATCCCAAATAAACTTAGAATTTTATAAACTAATCATACTATACAAAATTAGTTTCGTATAAATGATGTTCATAGTATGAAATAGGTGCGTTCAAGTTCATCAATATGAACAAGTAAATTTTTGAACTTATCGTACTGTTCAAAATTAGTTTCATACACAAGACGTCTAGAGTAACTAATGGACTCATCCATTTTATGCCAAATAAAGCATGATTTTGTTAAATTAATCATATTGTATGATATTGGATTCATATAGTATGCTAACCAGAGTATGAAATGCATTTGAATAGAATCATACCAGACGAATTGGTTTAATTTTGAACTGGTCATACTATATGATGGTACTTTGTGCATACGATGGCTAGAGTATGAATTGGTTCGTATAGTATCGTATGAGCATTTTTTAAACTAATCATACGGATGATGTGCGATTATACTGCATGATCCATGATGGTAAAATTGAAATTTTCTATTTTCTATATGGTTTTTCATGTCATTAGTATATACGAGTTCTTAAAATTGACTGTCTAAGAACTCCTACTATGAATTTCTTTTGAGAGTGCACTTGGAGAGTTTCTTGTGATTGGAGAGTGACAGATTTCTTAAGAGGGATTTGTGAGGGGATTCACAAGGTTGCCGAATGGTGAATATCTCTTGATTGTTCTTCAACGTTCTTTCTTTTTTTCTTGAAGTCTCTTGGAAGAGGATTTTCAAAGGAACAACGATACTCTACTGACACTAGGAGGGTGTGAAAGGAGGACGGTACTCTACTAACACCAGGAGGGTGTGAAAGGATGAGGGTTCTCTATCGACACCAAGAGAGTATGAAAGGAAGTAGGTTCTCTGTCGTTATCAAGAGGGTATAAAGGAAGACAATAATCTGTTGACACCAGGAGAGTATGAAAAGATGATGGTTCTCTATCGACACCAGGAGGGTGTGAAAGGATGTCAATTCTCTACCATCACTAGGAGGCTGAAAAAGGATGATGGTACTCTGCCATACTAGGGATTAGTAGAAGAGAGGTTAATTGTAAGGGCTATCCACCTTGATGTGGGAGCAAAAGGAGAGTCACTTTAGTATAGTGCAATACTTGAAGAGGGAGTCTTCAAGGAGTAGAAAAAGATCTAGTTGGACCGAACAACTATAAATTTTTGTGTTCTTTCTATCTTTAATTTTTACTATTTTTATTTTTTGCAAGTTAATTTGTGGTTTAAAAACATTTTTGAAAAATTGTATCATTGTGATTAAAAATTTAAAAATAGTTTTTTGATCTACTAAGAGATTTTTAAATTAGCAATTCAGCCCCCTCTTAGTTAGCCTTGGGACAATTGCTTTAGGTCTAATAACCTATTCAGGCTTATAAATAGTATTTCATTTAATTATTTTTTATTTTAAATTAAGTGATTGAATCTCCACCTAAACTTATTTTTATTTAGTAGGATGATTATTGTAGTTGAGGTGGGTAGCATGAGTATTTAAAAGTAAACATTATTTCTCATGAGATCAATACTTTATTCTATCATTATATTACTTGATTTGACACATACTTATATATAATAAGTGAGAATTTTATAATTTTTTATCAAAGATAACCTAAGCATTATTTAGGAATTTATATAGCCCTAAATCAATTTCTTAATTTTTTAGGTTACTCTACCACCCCCATTAAAATCTGTTGCAACCCATGACCCCAAGTTTGAGATTTTGATCATGACAAATAATGTTGTTTGAATCATTTATTCATTGAATATTATTTTATTTGTTATTGTCCGTGAGTACTAACTTTTTAGGAAGATCAAAAGCTACTCAGGACGACAGGAAGACTCAAGAATGGGTAGATTAGGAGTATGAGTCTGCAATATATTTGGTTGTTTATTTTATTTTTATTTTCTTGAGTCTGGCCACAAAATGTATAAAAGTCTGAGCAACCATGCACACACACAGGGGAAGAGTGTTTTTAAATGAAAAATTTAGAGTTTTTCTTTCTATGTAGATCGTACAGTACGATGTTATTTCGTACCGTACGATTAGAGCTTTGTAGGACGATTCTGTGAATAGGTCGTACCGTATGAATGTATTCGTACTGTACAATATGTTCAAAGCCAAAACCCTAGCAGCCGTTTTAACTTAGGTAAGTTATTTTTCGCCGCTCGTACTATACGAACACTTTCGTACTGTACTATTTTGGTTAAATACTTACTTAAATTAACCCGTGATTAATGCAAGAAATCTGGGCTTAATTATAATTTGAACATCATACGATACAAACAAATTCATACAATATGATGAACAGAGACGAATTATAATTATCCCGAATGATCTCTTCGATTTTGTCTCATCGTACTGTACGATGACAATCGTACCATACGATGATTAGAGACAATGTTTGATCGTCCCGACTATCGTCCTGTACGAACAGAATTGTTATGGAACATATCATACGATTTAAACTCGTACTGTATGAATGCTTTTGAACTATTCGTACCACTTCATACCAAGATGAAGTCTGTTTATACATATCGTACTGTACGATAATAAACCGTACTGTACGATAGTAACAGCTACTTTTGAAATATCAGGGATTTTGGAGCCTGTTTTGAGGTGAAAAACTTATCATATTTTGGTGGTGTGAATTAGAGAGGAGAACGTGGTTAGAGAGGGATTCCGAGGGAGAGAGCTCTATAAGTTCTTTAGGGTTTGAGAGAGGAAAGAGAAGGTGAGCGTTGTGAGGGAGAAGAGGTGTGAGGGAGATCACACGGTTGCTCCGAACTTGCTGCATCTTTCTCCTCTTGTGGCCCTAGAAGAATTTGTTGGAGGATCTCCAAGGGGAAAGGCTCTTCTACATATGTGACCTCGACGTACTCTGCCTTCTCCAGGAGGGAGAAAAATGATAAGGTTCTTTGCCGTCGCCAGGAGGGTGAAAATAGTGTTTGGCACTCCGCCACGACAGGTTGGTGAAAGGGAGTATTGTAAGGGCTTCTCCCCCTTGCCAAGGGGGGCAAAAGGAGAGCTATTGCTTGTAGTGAAATACCCGGAGCGGAGGACTCCAGGGAGTGGACGTAGGTCATGGTTTGACCAAACCACTATAAAAATCTCGGTGTGCTTTTTCCTTATTGTCTTTTATTACTGCGTGCATTTTATTTTTCAATATTTGCTTGGAAATATTTGTGAAAAAAAATTTTTTAAATTTTCATGTTAAAATTTTAAAACATCAAAAATATTAGAACTCCTGCTTAGGTTTTAACTATTGTCAAAAAGTTTTCACAATTCACCCCCCCTCCCCTCTTGTCCATCTAGTAATTTCAAAATCCTTATAGCCTATGTCCTAGATTATAAGAAAGGCTTGACATGCCCTACACCATCCAATCACCTCTCAAATTACTACTTCAATAACTCCTACCAAGTACTCCAACTTTAAATACAACCAATACTGTTTGTTATCATAAAAAAGGAGGAGATTATTATAATCTGAGAGCTGGAGCACATGTTTTAATGATAAAAAATAATATTAGTCTTTATTTAGACTCACTTATTTTATTATTGTATATATTTTTTAAGTGTACTTACATTTCACGTACAACATCACCAAGCATCATTAAAAGGATTTTGGCCCAAGATTGGGTGGAATAAGTTGATGTATTTAAATGATTCTACTTTTTGTATTTCTTAAGCATACTAATTATATTTGGTGTTTATTAATATAACAATTATGCATACACTAATAAGGGAAATAAAACATAATAATTTAATTTTTTAAAGATCATACTAGATTATTTCGATTGTACTATACGATCTATTCATTCAAAAATTAATTAAAAAACTTAAATTAAGAAAAAAAATAAAATGAACTAATTTTACTATATGATTACAATAAAGCTCGACAATCATTTTATATTTAGAAATCCCCATCTCCAAATTAAATTAAGTAATATTTTAAGATTAAAAATTTTATTCTATTTGTATAGTATGATGCTAATCATACAATACGATATTTAAAAATCTTGCCCATTAACTCTTTAAGATTAATCAATTGGATTAGAAATTAAGTGTGATTAGCGATCAAAATTTATGAAGTGAGGTTCATATTGTACAAATTGTGAATCAACTAGGATGATAATTAATCACCATACTTAGTCTAGGATAAATTGATTATTTCATTAAACTATTCATACTGTATGAACATACGATCGTCTTGAATAATCAGTTAAAAATCTTTGAACTGATTGCATGGGAAAATAGCCATCATACAATACTTAAGAGATAATTGAGCTAATAATACTCTATGATCCCCAAATTGTAATGTATGAACAGTGAAGGCAAAATTGAAAATTAGATTTTTTTTTTCCTTGAATTTAAATATCTTTTAATTCATTTAAGATTATCTTTGGCCATTTATTTTGAGAGAGCATTTCTATAAATTAGGGTTTGAAGAGAGAGCTTTGTTCATGAGAGAGAGAGAGAGAGATAGAGAGATAGAGAGATGAGGTTTCAAAACAGAAGAGCCTTTTTAGATCATGGGAATGTGTGAGATGGGTTCTACATAATGTTGTTGCATGAACGTTCACCTTCCTACTCTAAGTGTCTTTGATTTGCTTGAGGGAAATTTTAGGATGGTGCTCGTGGTGTATAAGGATTTTGCTTCTCCGCCGCACCTTGTTGGTGAAAGGGATTTGGCTACTCTCTAACACCAGGTTGGTGAAAAGGATTCGGCTACTCCGTCACACCATGGAATGGTGGAAGAAATTATGTAAAGATTTCTCTGTATTACTGTGGAAGAAAAAGAAGAGTCACAAAAGTTTAGTGAAATGCCTGAAGAGGAATTCAAAGAGTTGACATAGGTTGTATTTTGACTAAACCACTATAAAATTTCTAGTGTGGTTGTTTCTTTCTCTTTTAGCACTTTTTATTGCATTTTTAATTTTATGCATGTTACATTGTTGCAAATCTGAGTTGATAACATTGTGATTGTTTTGGATTAATTTTTGTTAGCAAGAACTGAAAATTTAAAAGGAAGAAAAATATTTTTCCAACAAAAGTAAAAAAAAAAAGATTATTTGGTTATTTTATTTTTTTGCTTCCGCTTGAGAAAACTTGTTTTAAAACTATAGTTCTTGCTTTGGTTAAACTTTTTCAAAGAAGAGTTTTTTTAAAAAGAAAAGTTTTTAAAACATCAATTCAACCCCATCTTAGTACGCTATTACAGTTCCACTAGGTTTAACAATCTCATATTGAACTTTCACTTCCCTATTCTCTAGACATTGCATGTTGTCGAATACTTTTTATCCTCACTAACCAATCTTTATAGCCTGTGATTATACCGATCCCTTGAATAGTGGGAGCTTCAACTTTTGAAACATATGTAAATGTATATCCTCTTGTAGTCCCTTATTTCAAGTACACTTACTCTATGCATCACTTATTGATTTGTAATCATTCTACAAGCTGCATCAAGATGTGAAAACTCACTAGAACTATTGTTACACTCTATCCATTCTATATATCCTTATCAGCAGGGTCTATCTATCCACTAATATAATTATATTTCCAAATCCAACAAACATCAAACTCAATACACATACACACATATATAATTAATCAATTAAATGCAAGGAAGAAATTTTATTAAGATCATTTATAATCTATAATGACCTACAAATTTTGCAAAAACATTTACAATAAAAATCTAGAAATTTTAGAAAAATTAAGCTGGAGTGTTGCGATGTTGTGCTTATGAGTGTGGTGGTGCTGTGAGCAGCTAGGAAAGCATCGTCATTATTGTGAGATCTCTAGAATTTCTAGAAATAATTTAGTGTTGCAACACTACGGTACAATGGTATTTTACATGAAGTACTAAAATGCTTAATCATGGGAGTTTCAAAGCTCTAGGCACTAAATAATATTTTTATATATTTTTTAAATTATATTTAATACTAAGCCTACCCCTCCCTTCATTTTGCTTGTCTTGTTAGCTAAGGAATAAGGGGAGAAAAATGAAAAGAGGAGGAGAAGAGAGATAAGAGAGAAAAAATGTGTTTGGGTCATTTTTTTCCACCAATTCTATTTTGATATTTCTTCTAATCATGATAGGTAACTTGAATGTAACTTTTTTTTTAAAGGATTTTGATTTCTAAGATTTTGTTTCTCTTAAAATAATTTGAATGCATTAGCTCTGATTTTAATAATTTATAATTGTATAACTTTTAATATGTGATAGATATTTGTCATCCCAAGCATTTTGATTGTATGATATTGAAATTTCACTATTTGGTTTTGATTATATGTTATTTTAACTAAAATGAGTAGTATAATATTAATTATAAAATAAACAAGAAATAGTATATAACATTTAGACATGGAATATAAGGCATGCATTCATTTACCATTCAATTAGGTCAACATGAAGTTTTGACATACTACAGACATATTAACAAGTGTATTGATGATTATATTAAATATTTATATGATGTTTTTTATTATGCTCTATATGATGTGACATGTGATAAAGGAAAACAAAAGCTATCAAAAATTAATTAACTAATTAAGTTTGGCTAGAGACATGTTACCTTTGTATAGGAGGGTGGGCCAACGGACTATCCTTTAAACAAGTTTATGTTGAAATCCTAAATAATATGAAAAATGGTGTATAAGTAGATTGAGTAAGATGATATGATAAGCTACATGAAAGCCACCTGATTAATTTGTGATATATGATATGAGATTGAATCCTAGAAATGAGCCTGATTCCTAAAAATAAGATTGATATAACTAATACTGATTTCTATAGGCTTGTCCTACTAAATTAGATGTATAAAAAGTACACCATAGATAGTCAGATGTCTAAATTTTCTTATTTTGCTAAAATTAATACATTACTTAAACATGCATATGATAGGAACATATATGATAAATGACACGTATTGCATGATGAGATATGATATATACAAGATATATGAGATGATTGATATTTTTACATCAAATGAGTGTTAAGCTTGACACAAGAGTATATTTATGAATCATATACTATGAATTATATGATATACATTAGATGCTGCTCTAGCATTAAGATAGAATTTATTAAATATGATTCATGATATACATACATAGCATAGACATTGTATGACATGCCTATGATAATAACAAGTATGTGAATTTCCTAAGCGGGTATATGAACTAATCTATTTTGTAACTAATAAATATAGAAATGATATAACATGATGATTCTTTTTTTTATTTATTATTGCTAATCACTACTCATGAATTATATAGTTATACAAATTATTATTGCTTATATGATTAGATACTATTCTTAGTGACTACAATATACTTTATAATTATATACACATAATAATATAGATTGAATCATTACATGCATATCATTTTTACTATATTATATTAATTTTAGTGGAAGATTTTGGTAACCTACTGAGCTACTATACAAATATTTTTAGAAAGGAACACAATCTAGTAAAGTAATGTAGATCAAGATTTGGATTTTATCTATGTTTGTACATATTTTTTTCTTTTAAAGAAATGAGTGAAAAGAGATTGATATACATATTGACTATACTCTTGGCTAGTGTATATGAATTTTAAGGAATTATTATAATTTTATACCTATCTGTATATGATTATTAGTTACCTCCACTTGATTGATTTATGCTAATGGAATTATTAGTAGCTTTGATAAATTATTTAAGGGATTCAAATTGATAATTCATTAAAATTTGATTTTTTGACATGATAATTAATATCATAGTGAAAATTATTAGAAAAAATGAATTATAACTAAAGCTATATGTAATAATTGAGATGGGTATAATGTTAGAATTTACTTTCTTTACATTCAATATATGCATATATATATATATATATATATATATATATATATATATATATATATATATATATATATATATATATATATATATATATATATATATATATATATGTGTGTGTGTGTGTGTGTGTGTGTGTGTGTGTGTGTGTGTGTGTGTGTGTGTGTGTGTGTGTGTGTGTGTGTGATTAATATATAATTTAATAAAAAATAGAACTATAATAAGTGTCATGGATCCATCTAAAGTTCGAAATGAATAAAGTACAACGGCCACAGTAAGTTCTTGAATTATGACACAGTTTGCTATATTGATATTACACTTGATGAGTAATGCACAGAGTCGACAGATTAGGAATAAGGAAACTAAATAGGTCATTCATTTTAAAATTTTCCATAAGTAGATGCCTACACTATTTAAGGGAGCATTAGAGCCATGGGTAGTAGAGGACTAGCTACTAAAGATAGAAAAGATCTTTGACAACATATAGTGTTAAAAAAATAGGAAAGTACCCTTGGCAGTGTTTTTATTTGAAGGAAAGGTAGAGAGATTAAAGATAAGATAAAAACAAGAAAAACTTTTAGGAAAGTTAAATGTAAAGATTAATTGGGTAGAGTTTATGGAAATTTTTAAATATTATTATATTCCTCAACTAGCACTGCAATAAATATAAGAGGCCTTTATAATACTATACTAGGGAAACAAGGTTGTAACGTAGTATAAGTCTGGTATACTGGCCAAGTGTGCACCTCAATTTGTCAATAATATTGAGGAGAAATTTTACAGATTCTTATGGGCACTAAAGGATGAGTTGAGGCATCCACTTTTACTACTAAGGATTCAATAATTGTCAGAGTTAGTTAAGACAGCTTGTAAAAAATGATTTGGTTATTCATATATTCAAAAAGAATATGAGCAAGAAGAGAACTTATGAAGAGGTGAATATAGGAGAAATTAGTGAAAAGAGAAATATGTTTACAGATGTCAAGTGAGGACCTCTCGTACTAATAGGTATTGTACAAGAGTATCCCAAATGTTGGAGGAGGCATGCATGATTGTGTTATCTAATTATAGGAAAAAGATTCATGTGTGGTGTAATAATTTAAAAATATGATAAAAGTATTTTAAAATAAAATTAAAAATTTTTGTTTAAACTTGACCACTTCAATGTTGTGCTTGGTAGTGCTACAACACTAGGCTTGAAAGTATAGCGATGTCAAAAATTGCCACCATAATATTTGAGGCTCAATTCTATAGTAATTCTAGATTAAACATGTAGTGTTATATCGGAGAATTGTAGTGCTAGATACTAAAAGAACTTATATATATTTTATTCCAAATTCTAAGTACTTAAGTAACCTTTCTTGTATGCCTTCCTCATTTGACTGGCTTGCTCATAGAAGAAAGTGAGAAAGGAGGAAGAGGGGAAGAGAGAGGAAAGAGAAAGTGAACCTACATGTTTTTTTTAATATAATTTTTATTATTTTTTTTTAAGTTACAAATTGTATTAAATAAACTAGAAATTATTACAAACTAACAAAAGGAAAAACATTTCTCACATTCCTTATTTATTAAACTAAACAAAGTTGAAGGAATGTTACTAAACAAAAATAATCAAAACAAAACTATTTTCTAAAGCTAGAGTAGCACACAAATTGGCTACTTATTACATTCTCTTGAGGTATGATGGAAAATAACTTTATCAAAGTTATTAAGAAAGAGTAGCTTCTCTGAAATCGAAGTGCAAGTTTGCCACCTTAATTTTCACCTAAAAGCTTGAAGGAACTTGATTATATTAATATTATCACCTTTGAAAGTTCGTTAGGGATGTTAAGCCCTTAAGAACTGGCCTGAGGCTAACCAAGAGGGGAGGTGAATTTGTGTTTTTAAAAAAATTTCTTTAGGTGAAGCAAAAAAAAACTTTAAAACCAAATCATCACAGAAATCAAGGTGCAGAAAAATAAACGAGGAAGCAAAACAAAGAAAGATCACACTGAATTTATAGTGGTTCGGTCAATCCTTGAACTACGTCCACTCCTCAGAGGAACCCTCTGAGTATTGCACTAACTAAGCATCTCTCCTTTAGCTCCCACAGCTAGGCGCAAAAGCCTTTACAACAGACTCCTTTTCACCAACCCCAGTGCGGCAAAGAATCGACTCCTTTTGCTTCCTCCTGAAGCGGGCAGAAAACCCAGACCATTGCTGAAGTAGACCTCCAAAGAACCTCCCAAGGATGAAGGACAAAGAACGGACATGACGACTTGGAACCTTGCTTGGAGCAACCTTTGTGAACCCTCTCACAAACTCCCCCTCCCAAGTTCCTCTCTCTCTCTCTCTCTCCCTCTTCCAAGGCTCTCTCAGGTCAAGACAACAGCACTCAAGGTCTTTTGCAGGATAAAATTTGGTTCCTTTAAATAGAATTTCAAGAATCGACTTTATCATCCAGGCCGATATCAATATCATCCTGGCCGATCAGTACAAAATAAGCTCAATTAGCTGGAATGATTCAGGACAATCAAAAGAAAATTGGTTATATTGTCCAGGCTAATACAATATCATTCAAGCCGATTAGTTTAAATCCGAGTACAATCATCCTGAACATCGCCCTGAAAAGAGTCTGGCCGATGTTAATCGTCCAGGACATCATCCCGGTCGATTCTACGATTGGTCCGGTAGATGTGATCATATCAATAAGCCTTAATTGCTTTCCATAATTGCCAGATTAATTTAGGCATAATTATGTTGTATTGTCCAAGCAGATATAGAGATCGTTCGGGCTGATAATTTAAAATAGAGAATACCTAAATTTATCATGGCGGTTGATTCTTTCTAATTTGAGCCTATCTTCCTGGCCGATACAAGTATCATCTAGGACGATTTGCTTAATGATGGTTGCTTAACCAGGATGCCCTAATTAGGGTTTCTTTTTTTAGTTTAATCATCCTGGCCAATATGAACATTATCCAGGCTGATGTACTCAAAATAGAAAAAATTCAGAAAACCCCTCATGAGTGTTATGTAGTGAATTATGCAATTTGGGTCTCCATACCCAATGTGTACTATGGTGAATGGTGCAAGTATGTGCTATGTGTCCTAACATGCCACATGAAAAACATCTCACTCCAGAAAAAGGATTTCTTAATCGATTTGGGTTATAATGTCTCTTCGTAGTTATTGGCTTTGGATCAAATGTTGGTGTCATCCAATTTTTTTTACATGCATCCAATTCAGTTTTAAACCTCATGTGAGCATTTTCTAAATCAATTTCCAAACAGAGCTTTTTATGCTCATATTCTTTAGTAGAAGCTTTAAAATCAGATTAAAACGTAGTGTAGGAAGCTTTCAAAGAATCATTCTCAGTTAGTAATTTAGAATGCTTTTTATTTAAATCATCAATTTCATCAAGTAGAGACATGTGATTGCTATCAATTTGAAAGTGATCTTTTCTCAAAATTTCATGTTCTTTTTGTAAATTCAAAAACTCCAATTTCAAACTAGCGTGAGTTTTCCTAAGTTTCTATATGATGCATGTATTTTCTCATATATTTCAAGCAAATGGTCATAGGTTGGTTGGCATACCTCTTCTTGGTCAGATTATTCAAAATCATCAGCCGTTAAGCATAAGTTTGTTGTCTCTTCTTCAAGTTCAGTCTCAGATGAGTCAGATGCAGACTCCGCCCAAAAAGTTTTTTGGGCTCACTTCTTATCCTTTCTAAACTTAGGTTTTTCCTCATTCTTTTCTTTGCTTGAGTGATCCTGAAGTGTAGGACAATCAGCTCTGACATGTCCAAGCTTCCTGCATTCAAAATAAACAATATCAGAAGAACCTTTAAAATTTAGTCATTCTTACCCTTTCTCCAATTCTGATGATGCTTGTGACTCTTCCTTAGAATGTTTTTGAATTGCCTAGTGATAAAGGCAACTTCATCGCTTACAAACCCGAAAGAATATGAATTTGTTTCATTTGCCTTCAGTGCTATGATTTTCTCCTTCTTTTTCTCATCTGCATCCAAATTTCTTTGATTCACTCCTTGCTCGTAAGCAATGAGTGAGCCAAGTAAGTTGTAAATCTAATATGTATTTAAATCTTTAGATTCATATATTACAGTAATTTTTGCATCGAAATAGGAAGGTAAACATCTTAAAATTTTGTTTACTTTTTCATAGTTAGAAAGTTCTCTTCCTAATGCATGCAATGAAGTAACAATCTAAGTAAACCTTGTATACATTTAAGAAATTGATTCAGAAAGCTTCATACAAAAAAGTTCATAATCATGCAAGAGAATATTCAAACGGGATTGCTTGACTTTATTAGTACCTTCATACGTGATAAACAATTTATCCCAAATTTCTTTGCCAGTAGTGCAAGTGGAAACACGCATGTAATCTTCCTATTTCAAAGAACAAAAAAAATATTTCAAACATTTTGCATTTAATTGTGCTAAATCCCTATCATCTAGAGTCCATTCAGTAAAAGGAAGTGGATCAGTAACGCCATTCAATTTTCCAGTTGGAGGTGTATAACCATCCTTAACAAGCATCCACATGTGATAATCAATTGATTGTAAAAATGAAGACATGAGAGTTTTCCAAAAACTAAAAGGGATATTATCAAACAAAGGTGGTCGAATAATAGAATACCCTTCCGCAGTATTATGATTTCCATTTTTATCCATGGATCAAAATTCAAAAAGTTTTCAAACTTAGTTTTTATGAATCTCGCTCTGATACCACTTGAAAGATTGTTAGGGATGTTAAGCCCTTAAGAACTAGCCTGAGGCTAACCAAGAGGGGGGTGAATTGGTGTTTTAAAAAAAAATTCTTTAGGTGAAGCACAAAAAAACTTCAAAACCAAATCACCATAGAAATCAAAGTGCAGAAAAATAAACGAGGAAGCAAAACAAAGAAAGATCACATAAGATTTATAGTGGTTCGGTCAATCCTTGACCTACGTTCACTCCTCGGAGGCACCCTCCGAGTATTGCACTAACTAAGTGTCTCTCCTTTAGCTTCCACAGCTAGGTGGATAAGTCTTTACAACAGACTCCTTTTCACCAACCCCGGTGCAACAGAGAACCAACTCCATTTACTTCATCCTGAAACGGGTAGAGAAACCAGACCTTTACAGATGTAGACCTCCTAAGAACCTCCCAAGGATGAAGGATGAAGAACGAAGATGATGACTTGGAACCTTGCTTGGAGCAACCTTTGTGAACCCTCTCACAAACTCCTCCTCACAAGTTCCTCTCTCTCTCTCTCTCTCCCTCTCCCAAGGCTCTCTCAGGTCAAGATAGCAGCACTCAAGGTCTTTTGTAGGATAAAATTTGGGTCCTTTAAATAGAATTTCAAGAACCGACTTTATCATCCAGGCCGATATCCATATCATCCTAGCCGATCAGTACAAAATAAGCTGAATTAGTTGGGATGATTCTGGACGATCAGAAGAAAATTGGTTACATCGTCCATGCCAATACAATATTGTCCTGTCCGATTAGTTCAAATCCGAGTACAGTCGTCCTGAATATCTCCCTGAATAGAGTCTTGCCGATGTCAATCATCCAGGACATCGTCCTGGCCAATTTTACGATCGGCCCGGCCGATGTGATCGTATCAATCAGCCTTAATTGCTTTCCATAATTACAAGATTAATTTAGGCATAATTATGCTGTATCATCCAGGCCGATATGGAGATCATCGAGGCTGATAATTTAAAATAAAGAATACCTAAATTGATCATGGTGGCAGATTCTTTCTGATTTGAGCCTATCGTCCTGGCTGATACAAGTATCGTCTAGGACAATTTACTTAATGACGGTTGCTTAACAAAGATGCCCTAATTAGGGTTTATGCTTTTAGTTGAATCGTCTTGGCCGATATGAACATCATCCAGGCCGATGTACTCAAAACAAAAAAACTTAGAAAACCCCTCAAGTGTGTGTGTGCAAGGTTACTTAGCATCAGGAACCACTTTTACAATTGACTCAAGAAAGGAAAAATACAGACTTGACTCAACCTAAATCTACCCGATCTTGAGATGGCTTGAGTTGCATTCGATCTTGTGGAGGTGAAAAGTTATTAGGCAAAGCACTTGTAGGAAATCATGAATTTTTGCTATCATCAAAAGTCTAATCCATAAACTCAGATTTGTAACAACCTTCTATTATAACACCTTTGCTTTCAAACATCCATATTTATAATAAGTCATTTATTTAAAAAATAGCCTCCATCTCCAACTGAATAATATCCAAATGAATTATCTTCTTCCAAAATGCAAGAAGAAATCTATCTTTATGGTCTCTGATTATACCCCCAATGCTTGTAAGATTTGACTCCAAAAGAGAAGCATCCACATTGATCTTGGTCCAATCTAGAGGTGGAGGGTGCCAAAATTTTTAAAACTCCATATGGAGATTAGCACCCCAGTCATCTAGCATTGGACAAGTTGACATGGCTGTGAATAACACATTAGCAGCAATCACCAAAGAAGGAAAAGTATACTTTCCATGCCTGATATCATTTTATATTTCTATGTAAAGAAAACTTCTATACAATAAACCTTTACAATATTCTTATATTGCTTAGATAGTTTTCTAAGCTCAGCTAAACAATTTTCCAAAGATTGAAAAATAAGAATTTGAAATCCCCATTGTCTCAATATGCAAATAATATCAACTAAAAAAATGCAATTGACTGCAATATAAGAGTATTCTTCAACCTCTTGACATCATCTAGCACAAGAGTCAGCCGAAGTCTTCTATACTTTCAAAAAATCATTAGTTGGAATGGCATACCTCCTCATCCTCCACCAAAAAATTTCAACTCTCAGATTAAGCTATAATTTTCTTGACCAATTAGAGAACCCAAAATCATCATCTTTAATAATATATTTCATTAATTGATCATATGTGAACGCTAAAATAGATCTTTCCAAAGGCTGAAATAGGGCTTCAACTCAATCCTCTTCTTCTCCATCATGACATATACTAACTTGCAATATTATCCTGATAAGATCTTGATGAAAAAATGATGCAGCTCACTAGTATTCCAACCTCCAAACAGCATTAAAAATTGTTGAAGCATAACACCATTCAACTTGAAACAATTGGCTAGCATTGGCCATTTGTTAAAAAATCTATCCAAAAGCCATATATCATTCATAACATTCATTTTTTCTCCATTTTCCACCTTCCATTTTACAATTGGTTTGATGTAAGAAGCCCCATCTAAAAGAATATAACAAGCCACTGAATATCCTCTTTTAAACACCCCATTCCAAATATCATTACAAAATTTAGCAATAATACTTTTATGTAATTAAGATATAGGATTTTCAATGAAACTCCAAGCTAGTCTTGCTCTCAATGCACTGACTTTGAGGACTACCGAATCTAAACCCCTACTACTATGATCTTTTGGTTTACATAAGTCCTCCCATTCCATATAATGTAGACTTCCTCTACCATTACCTTTATGCCAAATAAAATATCTACAAACCCAATCCAATTCATACAAAACTCCTTTGGGAACCAATGAATTTGTTGATAAAAAAATCGGTAAAGATAAGGAGTATTTTATAACCGCAATACTCCCAGCCAATGATAAGAATATAGTTCCCCAAGAATTAAGTCCTTCCAATGCATAATCAATCATAGATAGAAAATCTACCTTCACCATTCCTCATAAAATAATCTTAATTCCCAAGTATTTCAACTCATTAACCATTTTGAAGCCCATTTTCCTTGCAATTTTCCTTTTCGTGGAAGATGTGAGAGCTTTTCCAAACAACATTTGAGACTTCGCTTTGTTAACCTTCTTCCTAGTCCACCCACAAAAATCAGTACTTATGCTCATCATAACTTGAACCAACCTTGTAGATGCTATCCCAAATAATAACACATCATCTACATACAAAAGGTGAGTAATTTTCTCAGCTCTAAGAGAAATCTGAATTCCTAATTCATGTCCTTTTTGATTAATTGCATTTGATAAGAGTTAAGAACACATAATGAATAAATAGGGGTATATAGGACATCCTTGTCGAAAACCACTATTAGCTTCAATCCATTTAGTGCTCTTACCAATCAAGATGATGGAAAATCTCACATTCACCATGCATTCCATAATAAAACTAGAAAACTTGGCAAGAAAACCAAACCATTTTAAAACATGTTCCAAAGCCATTCATCCCATACTGTCATATGCCTACTCCATGTCCAACTTAATCGCCATATAGTTTTTATTAGGAAAGTTATTATATTCATAGTAAGTAAACTTTACTCTTAATCTACTTTCAATGATTCTAAGTTTGATATATTTTCTCTCGCTTAAAAGTAATAACAAGCTTGTATCTCTAATTTAAGTGAACTTTCACCGTATAACTTTTGAAATGTGATAGTTGTTATCAATCTGAGAAATTTGACAATAATCTTTTTGAAATTCACCTAGTAAAATAGAAGTTATGATTTTCTAAAAATATAGACTAATATATAGATTTTTCCTTTAGTTTATATATTCAAGCATTTTATGTTGTACTTCATGCATGAAAGAGTGATTGATACAACTAATATAAGATAAATGTGGCATTTTCATCTAAAGAAAGAAGTTTGGAATCTAACATTAAAATTAATATGTGTTGGTTATTAAAATTATAATATCGTGCTCATGAAGGTAGGTCAACGGGCTTTCATAAAAGATGTTTTGAGGTGTTATCTCAATTGTAGCTTATAACTGATGATTTATTATACTAACAGGAAGATGGTAATGAGTCTTAATTATTTAATAAAACCAACTTTAATAATATAATGATAATAAATAATATTGATTAAATAATAAAATACCATTTTAAAGGTGGATGTCATGCCTTATTGAATCCTACATTGATACATGCTCATGGATTAATAACATTAATTGCATTAATAAATAGATCATATAGCATTCATTTGTTTACTTATATAGCATATGATATTGATACATACACTAATAGGATATGAAAGATAAGAAGGATAAGATTAATGATTGTTGAATTATATGATATTGTAGATAATACTTATTATTTATGACCACTAATTTTAATTGCTAATTTGATATATGATGGATTGATATAAAATTGGAGGCCACAAAATTTTTGAATATGATACTCGTATGATTTAGTATATGATATGCATTGATTACAGTTGTAGATATTGGTAACTTACAAGGCTATAATGCTTATTATGTTATTTTTATATGTTTTCAAAGAAAGGCAAGGAAGCTTAATGATGAGATGTGTTCAAGCCTCTAATAATCTTTTTATTTTGTAGTCATGTATTCATTGAAATGAGCTAGTTTATTGTATTACATTACTAATGTATATGTATCATTTTGGGTTTATACTAGTTATACATATTAAATAAATATAAATGAATGCTTTTTTTCTTTTGTTTCTCCAAAAGTTGTAAATTCTAGTTAAATGGTTAAATGGTGGAGTGGTTATAATATAAAAAATAAAACATATAATTCATTTAATTTAGATATTGGGGAGTAACTTGTTATCAGTATAACCATAAGATGATGGATTGCCCATAAAGGTAATACGTAAAAAGATCTGGGTTCAAAAAGATCAATCCAACCAAGCAGATAAATAGAGGATTTATTGCAAATCTAGAATCCCACCCTATGACTTTAATCATGACAAACCTTATAGATTGAATTGTACATTCTCAAGAAATATGTTGGATATTTTTTTTTGTTTTTTGTGCACTAATAATTGTATATAATACTCAAGAAGACAAAAGTCTCAAGATGGGAAAGATTAGGATGTCAAGTCAAAAGAGTCTGTATTTTTATTTTTTTTATTTTTCTATTTTCATTAGTCAGATCACATTAGAGTATATGCAATTGGGTGATCATGCACACACACATATGGCGAGAGAGAAAATTTTTCAAAAACTTATTCTTAACTTATCATATTATATGATTGAAAATCCTATTGTACAATTAGTTGTTTTTTTTATGAACTGCATAATGCAAAAAATAAATAAAAGGCCTAATACAAACTACTAAGTGATAGAAAACCTATCACTTTCCTCCTTTAAGAAAGAAAATAAAGTAGAAGGCACCTTATTACAATCTAATTCTTCCCACAAAAAATCTCCTTTCAAAGCAAAGTTAGCTCAAAAGTCAGCTAACTTATTATAATCTATATTTGCAAAATAAAAATAAAAATTAAAACTTCAAAATCCTTGAGAAAAGAAAAGTCTTCCCATCCAAATTGGTTATACTTTTTTTTTTTTTTTTAGAAATGCAGAATGCATTAAGTAGAAAAAAGTAAAGAACTAGTTACAATCTTGAATAGGATGATATTCTTCCTTGATTAAATTAGCCATCAAGGGAGGGATATCATCAAAAGAAAAACTATCAAAGTAAAAATTGTCATCTAAAGCCATAGATGCACACAAGTTGGCTACCTTATTACAATCTCTATAAGCATGTACAAAGACAACTTTATTGAAATCATTCACAAATAAAGAATCACTTACTAATTTGAAGATCACGGTACCTTTATTCTGCTTCAAAGATTTTTGAATGTAGTTGATAACATTCATGTTATCACTTTCCAATATCACCCCTTTATAGTCCCTCATCCAGCTTTTGACGTAGTCCTTGACCGAGAGAATAGCTCCCATTTCCAGCTGTGCAATATCCCAATGCATCATCTTCTTCCCAAATGCAAGAATGAATCTACCATTACAATCTCGAAAAACACCTCCAATCCCAGCTGATCCCGAAGACGTTAAGGAAGCATCAATATTGATTTTCATCCACTCTTTTGGTGGGGGGCACCAAGATGCTTGAGACTCCCTAAGGAGATTAGTGCTCCAGTTAGAAAGAAATGGACTTGTTTTGGTAATTGCCACTGATAAAGCGTTAGAAGCCACCAAATAAGAAGGAAGTGCAGTTTTTCCATGCTTTATCTCATTTCTATTTTTCCAAGAGAAGTAAGCAATAGTACAATACCCAGATTTTTAGCTGAATTTTTCTTAAGCTCCTTAAGACAATGATCAAGGGAATTGAAAATTGGGATAGGAATACCCCAGTTCACAAGCTGATTGATGATTTCAACCATATATTTGCATTGAACAATGATGTGCTCATAGTTCTCCACCGTATTACAACCTCTAGCACATGAATCGATATCAAGAAGCTTACGATTTTTAAGATATAAGTTGGTAGGAATAGATGCATTCCCAAGTCTCCACCAAAACATTTCCACCTTCTTGCTCAGCTTCAGCTTTTTGAGCCAATTATAATAGCCATCATCAGTTAAATTGAATTTTCTTCTCAAAATGTTTTCAAAAGCCAATCCAGAAATAGTTCTTCCAGGACAGAAATTCTGCATTTCCAGCATATCAACATTGCTGGAATTAATCTGGATATTGCTGATAACATTCACAAGTTCTGGATGAAACCAATTCTGAAGCAAATTAGAATTGGTTATACACACGGTCATCTTTGACAACTGAGTTTTGTAAGTGTTTCATGATGTTTAAGTTGTTTCCCTCTAAATCATTCCTTTAGCATCCATCATACAATCCTTGATTATTCTTCTCAACGAACAAAAAGCTAAAAGTTCCAAATATCCATTGTCCCAATGCAAACATTTGAAGCCAAAAGCTAGCAAAAATCTTCCTCTATGATCTCTGAAAATACCCCCAACTCCAACTTCATTAGAATGAAGCAAAGCTGCATGGATATTTACTTTAATCCATCCGAGTGTAGGGGGATGCCAAAAAGAGGAAATCAGCAATGTATGTTGGTTAGCACCCCACTTATCCGAATATAGATTAAACTTTGGAGATATTGATGCAAAACTAATAGCATTGGAAACAATGTATCCCAACCCGAGCTCATGCCCTTCATGTATTAGAATATTTCTACTCTTCCAAGAGTGAAAAATAATTGAATAATATAATTTAACAATAAAAGGATTCACCTTCACTATCTTTTTCAAATTTTCCAAATAGTCCTGAAAATTTGCAAACACTGGAATACGGATGCCCCATTGATTAACTAATTTAATAGCTAGAATTAACTTTGAGCAATTAACAGCAACATGCTCCACATCTTCCTTCATCTCACAACATCTCAGGCACTGGTTGGAATTTAACAATCTTATATCCATTAGGAAATAGTATTAGGAATAGAATTTTTCATAAGATGCCACTAGAAGAATGCAATACAAGGATTAAGATTTGAATCCTTTAACCATTTCCAAGCCTGTATTAAAACTAGTTCTTCCGCCTTAGATATTGCCTCCGAACACTTGGCCAAAGCTATAATAGATTTACCAGAGAAGTTACTTAAATGTTCCAAACCATTGTCTGCATGCTCCAAACTAATCCAGATGTGAAGGATACTTCAATCAAATCATCTTCAAAAAGTTTGGCTAGCTTTACCTGATTGCAAGCTCCATCATAAATAAAATTAACCAAAGGAAGAAACTCTCCATCCACCACTACAATGAATGTTGTCCACCTAACAAAGCTTCTATCTAATACCCAAATATTATTCAAAATATTAACTGAAGACCCAAAAGCAATTCTCCACCTTATAATTAGTCTAAGAGCATTAGCTCCACTAAGCAGTAATTTCCACATCGAAGAAACATTCAACCTTCCCTCATCACACCAAACATTTCTACCATACTTTGCAAGTAATGATTTGCTGAGAATATAATTTGCTTTATTAAAAAAATCCAAAACTAACCTTGCTCTCAAAGGTTCCATGGAAGAAACCACGGAATGAATCCCCTGTCCTCCATTTAAAATTGGCTCACAAATCTCTTTCCAAGCAATAAAATCTAAGCCATGACATCCATCTTTTTTATTCCATAAAAACTCCCTACACATCTTATCGAATTTCTTCAAAATACTCAAAAGAACTAGAGAAAGAGAAAAATAAACAGTTGAATTGAGAGCATCACTAACTTAATAAGCACCAATCTCCCAGAAAAGGAGATTAATTTCTTACCCCACACCTCAAGTTTTGAGGCTGCTTTCTCCAAAAGGATCAAGAAATCTACTGCAATAAGCCTTTGTAAAGCAATCTAGATGCCCAAGTAGTGTAGCTCTTTGACTTCCACAAAGCCCATAATCCTGGAAATCACCCTCCTCCTACTCCTCTCCATAGAATGCTAAAGAGGATAGAAAATTTAAAAAAGTTAACATGTTGACCCGTCCACCAGCAGTAATCAACAGTAATTTTCTTAATTTTCCTTAAATTTACAAGCTTGGCACTTGAGAACATAACAATGTCATCAGCAAATAAAAGATGGGAAATCTTTGGAGCTGAAGGAGCAACTTTCAAACCCAATTTTCATCCCTTTGATAAGAAAGTATTAGTAAGAAGTTGAGAGCATAAAATTAACAAATACGGCAATAATGGACATCCTTATCTAAAACCACTCTTAGCTTCAATCCACTTCAAACTAGCCCCACTAACTTGAACCAAGAAAACTGGGTCAATCACATACTCCATTAAGAGGTTAAAAAAATTATTCCAGAACCCAAAGTAATTCAAAACGTGCCTAAGAGTATCCCAAGTCATGCTATCATAAGCTTTTTCTATGTCCAATTTAATTGCAACCAACCCTTTTTTACATTTAGAAAATCAAAATTTATAAAAAAGTTCTTGGGCAAGAAGAATATGATCTGATAAAGAAATCCCTTTGATGAAAGCTACTTGAACATTAGAAACCAAATAATGGATCACCTTCACCAATCTATTTAAAAGGACTTTAGCCACAATCTTATAAATTGAAAGACAAAAGCTAATTGGACTAAAGTTAGAAGGAACTAAAGGACTACTCACTTTAGGAATAAGCACCACCAAAGTTTCCTTCCGTTTAGAGCACATCTTACCCGAAGATGAGAAATGATGAATAGAATTCCACACATCCAAGCCAATTATCTTCCAATATGCCTTGATGAAAGAGTAAGAGATTCCATCCACACCAGGAGAAATATTATTGCCAAGATCTTTGACCACAACCTCTACTTCTTCTAGCAAGAAATATGCAATAAGGATACATAATTTCCATGACTTAACAAGTTTGGATTCAATGGCCAACCATCCAAACAGCAATCTCTAAGTCTCCATTTATTGCTAAAAAGACTAAAGAAGACTTCCTTAATAGCCTCGGGATCATCCACCAGTACACCCATGTCATTCTTCAATTGCTTAATATGGTTATCATTCCTTCAACCATTTGCAAAAGCATGAAAAAAACTTGAATTTGTATAACCTTCACTTAACCACTTAGCCTTGCCCTTCGCCTCCACCATGTACTCAATCGAGCAAGAGTACAATTGAATTCATTAAATTTAGACCTGATAAAAAGAATTTTATTATCAAGAAAATTCTGAACCAATGACTCTTCCACTTGAAGCTCATCGATCTCTTTCTTCAGCTTATCTTTCAAATCAACCAAGTTTTGATGCTTTGCTTTGCTCCAAACGTACAAAGCTTTTAAAACTCTTGATAACTTCTTATTTATGGTTTCCATAGCATCTCCTCTAACAGGTTTTTCCTAAGACCTTCTGAAAATTGAGGATGAAGCCAGATAAAACAACCATACATCTCCAAATTTTTGAAATTTGCTACCATGATTTGCTTAATTAATAATTTTCAATATAATAGGGCAATGTTTCGAAGTGATCCTAGAAAAGTACCTAGCTTAAGCCTAGTGGAATAATTCTAATGCTTTTGAATTCAACAAACACCTATCAATCCTTTCATGAATGCGAGCACTGCCATTTTTATTATTGCACCAAGTATACTTTGAACCAAGAATCCCAACATCATGAAGGTCATTTTTGTTCATAAAATCTTTCATATCTAAAGGCCCTTGAGAAAAAGAGAACTTTTTCCCTCCTTTCTTATCTTCTTGAGAAAGAATGCAATTAAAACTCCCCCTACCATAGAAGGTACCTTGAACCTCAAGTAACACTCCAGATAATCCCACAACTCCCTTCTTCCATACAAATCTCTGCCACCATAAATAGTAGAGACCACCCATACACCTTTATTAAAAATTTTTAACTCCCCAACTACATACTAAGCAGAAGCTTCCAACAAAGTAAAAGCAGCCAAATTAGACCTCCATAATACCAATATCTCTCCAGACATCCCTCTAGATGGGAAAAGAAAAAGGTCCCAACCTGCTCTCATGAATTTATCAAAATCATCTCTAGAAAGAGATAAAATTTTAGTCTCCATAATTCCAACAAAAAAAAACATCCCACTCTTTAATAATTTCCTTCAAATACAAGGAGGCCACCTTCTTATTTTCCCCCCTACAGTTCCAAAAGGCTAATGAACTCATTTTATCAAGAAGGGGGAAAGACCCCCACCCCTTTTTCTGTTCAAATTACCTTTAATTTGCCTAGAAGATGAATTCAAAGGCCCAAGATTCCTACGTTTGTTAGAAAGCTTTGGTTTATGAACACTAGGCATAATATTGCTCAAGAAAGCATTGACAGCACCCTTATTCTCCAAAACATCTTCTTTGCTAAAAACAGCTAAATCAACCTTCCTCATTTGATAGGAAGGGTCCACAAATTCTACCAATTCACCTTCTTCAAATTCAATTCTATTAGAAACATCAGCCTTTAATAATTAATTTCCTCCTCACATATTGAATTCAGCACTTCAAAATGGTTTTCTAAAGAAAAATATAAATTGGACTTAGTAAGAGATGAAAGATACATACCCAATCTTCCAAGATAATCCTGAGCAGAATCACCATCAAGATTTCCAAAGTCATCCGTGTTATCCATTACGTTCATAGTAGATCTGCCAACATTTTCAGCTTCATTAGAAGGTATACAAGCATCTCCAATCATACCAAAATTATTCGCAGTGGACAATAGAATAACATCAACTTGTACATTTAAAAATATATTCTTTACAAATTCAACTTCAACTTGTGCCTTAGTCCCATTTACACTCTTTTACAAACCCGCAGCCTTCTGTTCTTTGTCTGTCCCAGCAAGAACATTTTCATTGATTCGTGATTTTCGAAAACCTCTAATCTTTGGTATATACTCCTTCCCCAAAATCCCCAAGTTTCTTCTTTTATTCCTTTTATTATTAACTAATACCCAAGGACCCAAAGTAGAATCCTCCATAGAGCCTTTAGCTTTAGCTTCTTCAGCAACTTTTTGATGAATAGAAATCTTCATTAATCCATCTGCACCATCATCTACCTCCTTCACCTTGCAAGCATCAATCAAATGACCAATCCTTCCTCATTTGAAGCAAAAGGGAGAAACTTTTTCATATTTCAACTTTTGAAAAAATGTTCCATTCATCCCTTCCACCAGAACAGCTATTAGAAGTTGTCGGTCTAGTTGAATTCAGACACATACTCTAGCAAACTCCCTTCTTCCCCATTGAAACATATCTCTATCAATCAAAAGCAGTTTACCAATGAGAGAAGCTATCCTCAATACATTGATTTCATCCCAACAATAAAGCGTAAGATTGGGCATCCTAATCTTTATTGGAGAGAATAGTCCCTTAACAGAATTAGGATTGAAATTAGGATACCATTTATCAAGCCCAATGATATGCCTTTTCACAAACCATGGGCCACCCGATAAAATATTCTCCATAGATTCAACGGAAAAAAAAAAACAAAGCAGCCAATCCGATCCAAGAACAGTCAGGTGAAACTTGCCAAATTGCAACCATTGGCATCTTAATTCATCAGCAATCATCTGTATGGGGATACATCTTCCAAATACTTTGATGATAATCGAACATTGTAGCTTAAGATAATTAGCTTTAACATTGGGTTCAAATAGCTTAACAGCCATTCCATCTTCCATCAGGAATAAATCATTGCTCGACAAATTGACTTTGATATACGAGCATTTTGACTAAGGATTCCTTAAACTTTATTTAATTACTTCTCTACCAGCAGAATGATTTTTCACCATCAGAGAAGATCATACCTCATTCTCTATTGAATTGCCACAAACATTTGATGGAGCACCACTATTGTCATGAATAGCTGGAACACCTCCAAAAATAGAAATAGGTTTAATGTTGGAAAACCTATTAACAAATAACTTCATATCAGATGAAGAAGATTCAATTTTATCAATTCCATGACTTTCCTGAGGAGAAGTCTCCTTATATTCTTCTAATATTTATTTGCCTTTTTCGATCACCATAGATGTTGATTGAGATTTGTCACTAACTGGTTCTCTAATAACAACTGCATCATTAGATCAAAAAACCTTTCGAGAAACCATAAATTGAGCAGGGGCAGATGGACCAGACTCACCACCAATTATAAGGGTAGAGTTCCAGCCATTAGAGATGGCCGGTGGTTGCTCCTCCATAGCTAGCAAAAAAATTGCCAACGTAATGCAGACGAGAAAATTTGAAAAAAAAAAATCCAGGAGTTTCTCTCACTATATATGACTAGTTGTTTTAAAGAATGGTTCAATGGCTAATTGAAATATCATATTATGTAAACTAATTATAATGAATGATATATATCATACTATGATTGAAATTTTGCTAAAAAAAACCCCATGATTAGTTAATCAAATTATGATTAATTAATAATAGTTAATCATACTATATGATGTTGATTATACCAGATGATTGATAGAGATAAGATCATACCTCATTCTCATAATTCAAGCCAAATAAATCCATAATTTTTGACCTAATCACATTATACAATGATGATCATACCAAATGAGTGGTAGACATGAATTTTGTCATCCAAAAAATCATACCATATGAAGTAGAAATTTTTGAGCTAATTGTATTGTATGATAGTTATATCGTATAGGACGATTTACTAAAAATAACTAACCATATTGTACGGTGAGAATAATAAAGGAAGAGTGATAGAGATGAATTTTTGTCATCCTAGGAATCATCTCATAGGAATAGAGGAAATTAAACAGATCATACAGGACTATCTCTGGATCGTACTATATAATGTGTTCATAAAATTGAAATAGTTTATTTAAATGACTATTTATATTGTACTGGATGGCACTAATTTTGAATTGATCGTACTGTATAAACTTGGACAGTACTATACGGACAGTGATGACAAACTTGAACTTTTTAGGTTTCTTGAAGCATATTATAAAAGTAATTTCTTTAGCCTATTTTAAACATATGAAATGAGAGGAACCTGATTAAAGGAGGAACTCTAAGAGGGAGATTTAAAGAAAGTCAGTGTTTTTGAGAGAAAGGAGAAGGTGAGCATGAGTGTGAGGGAGAAGTAATTTGAGGAGGATCATATGGTTTCTCCAGGATAGTTGCACCCTTGCTCCTCCTATAGCCATGATGAGTCATATCAGAGCTCTCTAGGGAGAGAGGATTCTAGCCCAATCCTTTGGGTTCTTCACCTTCTCTAGGAGGGAGAAAAAGGAGTATAGGTTCTTTGCCTTCTCTAGGAGAGAAAAAGGAGTCGAGGTTCTTTATCTTCTCTAGGAGGGAGAAAAGGGAGTAAAGTTTATCTACCTGTGAAAGGAGTTATTCTCCTCTGCCTCACTGGGTTGGTGGAAGGGAATTTATAAAGGCTTCTCTGCCTTGCTGAGGGAAAAAGAAGAGTCACTTTGTGTTAGTGTAATACTCAGAATGGAGGACTCTAGGTTGTGGACGTACGTATTATTTGACCGAACCATTTTAAAATTTGGTGTTTTCTTTTTAATTTTATTTTTTGTATTATACTTTTTGCACTTTATTATCATTATAACTACTTAGTGAATTTCTAAGATCGATGTTTTATTGTGCAATTTAGAATTTCATCATCATCACATAAATTATTGTTAAAATTATTAGCTTCCCCATTGTGAATTTAAAATGCCTATTTCAAAAGTTTGAAAAATCTATAAAAAATTTGTACTCATGTTGAATAGTATTTTTAAAAGCACCAATTTACCCCCGTCTTGGTGCATCTCAAACTTTTAGGATTACAGGATCCATGATACTTAGTCAAGGTTTTATGAGTATGATAGATAGAAGAAGGAATCTGAGTGAGCAACAGAGGCATCCAACACCATGAGGGAGATCATCACCTCTAATACAACTGAGAGTGTATAGTTTAATTTAGTAGGAATTGTGAGATGCACCTAAAACGTCTAGTGATATAAGTACTCTTTCACATATAATTATTTTTTATTCATATGTGACATAATTGATTGCTGAACATGCTATATAATTAGTTAATTAACATGCATATATGTGTGAATGAATGATTATGTGACATGATGAATATTTAAGGTGAATATTCATCAATTATTTTATCAAGAATCTTTAACACCCAAGATATAATATCAAAATAATTATATATTTATTTATTAATTAATCTACCATAGCCACAAATATCTTTTAATCAATGCAATTATAAGGGAAAGAATTTATAAATCACATTCTTCAAAATAATCGACAGTATTTATTTCTCAAAATTCTTATACAATAGATAAGATTTCAATCAATACATTCATAAGTCTATCTTTGCCTCAACTATAAAAGAATACAAATAGAGAAAATATAGGAATAAAATAAAACCTAATTCACATATATGTCCTCATAAAAATATATAAAATCATAGAGTGAGCTAACAACCTAGTAGGTTACGATAACCTAAAATTGAAATTAATATAAGGCACTAGAAAAAGCATGCATATAATAATTTAATCACTACTAGTATTATCATATAACTATAAAAGCACGTAATTGAATGTTTGTGATGGTTGTTAAACATTAAAGAATTAGCCCGAGGTTCATCAAGAGGGGGGGGGAATTGATTATTTTAAAAAAATCTTCTTAATTCAAAAATAATGATGATAATATTCTTGAAAAGTTTTTGAAATTGAAAATACAAAATTTCAATTAATTACAAAAGTGGAGGAGTTATCAAAATTATTGATTTAAATACGATGATAATATTCAATTTTCCCAAGAAGTTATAACAAAAATAAAATGCAAGAAAAATAAACTTGCAAAAAGGAGAAAAACACACTAGAGACTTTTATAGGGGTTTGATCTACCTTAACCTATGTCCACTCCCTAGAGTCCTCGATCTTCTCCAGGTATTGTACTAATCAATAAGTGAATCTCCATTTGCTCCAACAGCAAGGTGGAGAAGCTCTTATATACTCACTTTCATCAAACCTGATGCGACAGAGTGTTGGAGACCATGTCATCCTTCTGATGATGGCAGTGAACCTTATTTTTTTCCCTCTTGAAGAAGGAAAAGAACGTCAGTGCCTTTTTCTCCCTCTTGGAGAAGGTAGAATACCTCGAGTACTTCACCTAGAAGAGTCTCTCTCTAAAGAGCTTTCAAAGACTCACCAAGGCCACAACTGGAGAAAGGGTGTAGCTAGCTCGGAGCAACCATGTGATCCCCTCATAATCCTTCTCCTTCACGCTCAACCTCACTTTCTCCTTCCTCTGAAGCCATAGATTTCTTAAAAGCTTTTATCTTTTGAGTACCTTCAGTAATCACACAATCCTCTCACAATTGTAAAGAGAATTTCTAAAACTTGCTTATGTATTGGGCCTCAAGAAACCCTAAAAAATCTAGTTATATGTTATTGTTCATACAGTATTATTCTAATTTGTATAGTATAAGCAGTTCAAAACTAGTCATGTCTAGTAGGATGTGAATAGATATTCAAATGAATTGTTTAATTAATTCAAACACATCATATAATATAATCCAGAGATCATTCAGTGTAATCTATTTTGATTTCCTTTATTTATATAGGACAATTCTTAGGATGGGTGAAAATCATATCTATCAATCATCATGCACTTCTCTCACCATACAATACTATAAATTGATTTCTAGTAGGTCATCCAATACTATATGAATATCAAATGGTATGATTAGTTCAAAAATTATGGTTTCATTTGGTACAATCTTTAGAATGACCAAATTTCATCTCTATCAATCATTTGGTACAATCGACATTGTGCGGTATGATTTGTTATCATTAATTAAACTATTATTTGATTGACTAATCATGGGGGTTATTTTAACCAGGGTTTAAAATATTTTTATAATATAATTAGCATCATATATTATGATTACTTCAAAAATTAAATTTTAAAATCTTACTTAAATTAATCTGGCAATTAGTGTTTTCAAATCATAATGAATTATACAGTATGATCAAGATTGTACAGTATGATTAGTTCACATGAACTAATTTTTCAATTAGTTGATAAGCCCTATTCTTTTTATATTGATCAAATAGTACGATTGTAAGTCATACAGTATGATTAGTACAGAAATTTAAAATTTTAAAATTATCTCACTCCCCTTATGTGTGTGCATGGTCACCCAATTGCATACTCTTATGTAATCAGACTTGACAAATGAAAAATAAACAAAAGTAAAATTACATACTTTGTTTACTTATCATTCCTATTTTACCCATTCTTGAGCTTTCAGTAGCCCTGAGCAGTGTATGTCTTACCTATAATATTATTGCTCATATATAAAAGAAATATCTAAAATAATTAATGCGAAAAGTAACAATTTAATCAATAATATTTATCATCATTAAAATTATAGACTAGGGATCCTCGATTGCAAAAATTTCTTCCTCTTTGATGATGTCAAATAAAGTTAGTTTATAGGTAAGATAATTATTCTTTACTCCTAAGCTCCCCCTCACTAGGTGATAAATTCAAAGAATTAAGGGTTGCATAATTTTTTTTTTTTAGTATTTTCTCTTTTTTTAATGAAATATAATAATCAAAAAATAACATGAAACAAACTACCATAAATACAAGATTTTATGAAGTTGAAACATACGACTAAAATAAATATTTTCTCCTCCTTTGACATCACCAAAAGAGGAGGAAAGATCAAATAAAGAGAACAATTTAAGAAAAACAAGTAAGACAAAAAAGGAAAACACTAAAGGTAAGGTGGGTCCTTATCAGGAGTAGTGGTGGTGGTTGAAAGTATTAATGGATGGAGGTAAATAGATTTTCAGTAAAATAAAACCTTTCACCAAACCAGCTGATGCCTTCCTCGTGCTACTATTGTTGTTGTTGAATGTGATAATCAGGATTAGTTTCTAGCTACTTGATCAGATGATCTAAGACATTGTGATGGTATGCAGGGTAGGTAGGTGTATGTGGTGGTATTGGTGGTGGTGGAGGTTCACCTTCAGGAGCAGCTTCCCCTTCATCATCAAATTTTACCTCATCGTGCTCTTTCCCTCAATTGTAAAGGATAAGGAAGGAGGCATTTATATAGAAATAGGAACATTATTGGGTTGAGCATGATAATTAATTTCATATTTTTTATCTAGGATATATCCTAAGATGTGTCCTAAGGTAACATTTTATTTTCTTTTAGTACTTGGATGTCAAATATGAGTCATTTTGTGAATATAATGAATAATCATTTGGGCTTCATCAAATTTGGTATTTAACATTATGAGGTAGGTGACTACATAAAGAAGTGGGGTTATGTTAACCTGATCCCTAGCTTTAGGTATAATTGAGGTTTTGAAGACATATTGGATGAACCATGCATTATGATTTAAAGTGTGGAATAGTGGTTGATATTGGTTTATGGGCACATTCTTAATGATTAAGTTGATAAAATTCTAGTCAAAGTCAGTTATAAAGATAAGTTATTATGGATGAGGTTCTTCAGTAGAAAGACCTATATGTTCCCCTATGTCTTCGTTGTTGATCTCCAGTGGTTGTTGGTAAACAACGGAAGTCAAGATAGAGGTTTCCAAATTTAGCCTAAGGTTGGCTAAGAATTCATAAAGAAGTTCAAAGTTGAAAGGAAAAGCCAATTTGAGGAGAAATTCAAGAGTAGTAGAGGCAAAGAGGTTTAACACCTCGAAGTTAAGGGCTGGTTTATTTAGCATTTGAGAAGGGGTAATTTTTTCCTCCTTAAACTTGTAATATGCATCTACATCCCTTGCATATAGGAAATAATCATAAAAGCAATGAGAGGAGGAGGAGCTTCCCTTAGTCATTTATCATGTTTGCCTTCACTGTCCATTGGACGGGAAGGTTTAGAGGGTATGAGTTCGAAAGAGTAGTGAGTTGAGTGAATTAAAATGTTTAAATCCTTCCCATTTATAAATTTTAGGTAGATTATATAGTATGATCGAGGTTTATACATTATGATTAGAGAATTTAATTCATCTTGACTTCTTGTCAAAAAAAGTGGTCAAATCATATAGTATGATCAGGTATTGTACTAGATAATCTTCGATATAATGTTTGATGAACAATATCATATAGTGCAAATAGGTGTTTGCATGGTATAAAACATAATAATTATTGTACTAGCTGAACTGAATGTATCTCAATCCAATTTTATATGTGTATCGTATAGTATGAAAAAGGGTATCATACCATATGATTACCAATAATTTTGTACCAAACAAATTGAATTCTTCAACATGTAGTTACACATAGATTGTTCATTATAAGTAAAGGTTTGTACAGTATGATGTGTATATCATTAATCTAATTTGGATCATTGATTAAGCTAAGGGTTATAACATGTGCATCTGTGCATATCTTACAATACGGACATTAATCATAAAGTATGATATGAATTAAACTTGAAAGATTTTGTGAGTTAGTGAGATATGTGTGTGTGTGTGTGTGATGATCATGAAACATCTTAAACCATTTTTTTTAAATCATAAACAATAAATAATAACAAATAAATATGCATAAGAACAAACACAAATATATAAACACATGTGAATGATGATTTCAAATAATTTTTTTTATTTATTTATCTTGAATTAAGCATGAATTTCTATAACACCTAGTTTTATCCTTAAGGTGATAAGGGTGTCATTGGCTAGGGGTTTATTGAAGATTTTTATTAATTGATCTCCTATAGCTATATGATGCAATTTTATATCTCCCTTTGCTACATTATCTCTTATAAAGTGATGCCTATTGTATATATGTTTTGTGTGGAAGTGTTGAATTAGATTTTTGGAAATGCAAATAACACTAGTGTTATCATACATAATCAAAATGGTTCTTATAGCTATTCCATGATCTAAGAGTTGTTACTTTATCCATAATACTTGAGCAATACTTCTCCCTACTACTATATATTTCACCTCAACTCTAGAAAAGGCTACTGAGTTTTATTTTTTATTGGACCAAGAAACTAATGATTTTCCTATAAATTGGCATATTTATTAGGCACTTTTTCTATTTACCCTACATCCTGTAAAATTAAAATTTGATATATTATGATTTCAAAAGAAGTGTTATATTTAGGATACCAGCTTCCTAGGTTTAGAGTGCCTAACAGGTATCTAAGGAATCTCTTAACATTATTCATATGGGATTCTTTTGGATCAGCCAAAAATCTTGCACAAAGGAAAATACTAAATATTATATCCGGTCTACCAGCAACTAAGTAAAGAAGATATCCAATTTTTCCCCTATACTTTTTGTGATCTATTAACTTTTTGTTTAGGTCCTTATTTAATTGAATAGTATAACTCATGGGAGTGTTCATGGCCTTAGCATTGTCCATTTCATATTTTTAAAGGATGTCCTCGATGTATTTATGTTGGCTAAGGAAGGTTCCATCATCCATCTAATTTACACTAAATCCAAGAGAGTAGCATAGCTCTCCCATCATACTCATCTCAAATTTTATACTCATTATTTTTGAAAATTTATCACATAGGTTTTTATTTGAGGATCCAAATAAGATATTATTAACATAAGTATGGATAATGACTAAGTCTTCTCATTCTTTCTTAAGGAAAAGTGTGGTGTCTTCACTACCATTAATAAAGCCTTTATGTAGAAGGAATGTGCTTAGCCTTTCATACCAAGCTCTAGGTACTTGCTTCAACCCAGAAAAGGTCTTTTTAGTTTGAATACATGATTTAGAAATTGTGAATTTTCAAAACCTAGGGGTTGCTTAACATAAACATCCTCTTGAATAACCCTATTTATAAGGGCACTCTTAATATCCATTTGATCTTAAAAACCTTAAAGCAAGTAAAGGCTACTAGCACCCTAATGGCTTTTATTCTAGCTACATGGGCAAAGGTTTCCTCAAAATCTATTCCTTTGATTTAGTTATACCCCTTAGCTACTAATTTCACCTTATTCCTCACTACCAATCCATAGTCATTCATCTTATTTTTGAAATCCCACTTCATTCCAACCACACTCTTGTCCTTAGGTATCTTAACTAGTTCTCATACATCATTTCTCAAAAATTAGTTTCGCTCTTCTTGTAATGATAAGATCCAAAATTCATCATCTAGGGCTTGATCTATATTGGTAGGTTCTATCATAGAGATGAAAGTTAAATGACTAACTTCTATCATAAGTCCATGCCCAGTTCTAAAACCATTATATGGGTCTCCTAAAATAAGTTTTTTAGGATGACTAGAAGAATATCTCTATTCTCTTGGCCATTTTTCTTGAGGTTCTACCCTCTCTCTTATAGAAATTCCTTCTACCCCTTGCATGACCTCCACTTCTTCTTCTTAAGGTTTAGATGCATAGGTCTTATTTGATTCATCAAATACCATATGGGTATACTCTTCTACTACCAGGATCCTCTTATAAAAGTTTCTATACTATTTACCTATAGATGAGTAACCTAAAAAAACACCTTCATGAGACTTAGGATCAAATTTTCCTACGGGTATTTTTCTATTGATTAAGATAAAGGATCTACAACCAAAGACATTTAAGTGAGAAAGGTTGGGTGTCCTACCCTTAAGGAGTTCATATGGTATCTTATTAAGCTTTGATAAAACATTTACTCTATTTGAAATATAATAAGTAGTATTCACTTCTCCTGCCTAAAAATACCTAGGGAGTAAATACTCTACTAGCTTTGCCCTAGCTGCTTTCACCAAGGTTTTGTTTTTTCTTTCAGCTATTTTATTCTGTTGGGGGGTCCTAGGGGCAGAAAAGTTATGTTATATTCCTATCTCTTGATAGAAGGATTCAAACTTATCATTTTTAAACTCTCCATCATGATCACTATGAATTTTTTAGATTTGACATCCTAATTTCCTTTAAATCTAGGTGGAGAAAGTTCTAAATTTCTCAAATGAATCACTCTTATGTTCTAGGAATTTAATCTAAGTAAATCTAGAGTAGTCATCTACTATTATAAATATATCTCTTCCCTTTTAGGCTTGTTGTACTAATAAGCCTAAATAGGTCCATCTGAAGGAATTCTAGTAACCTAGAGGATTTAATATCTTTGAATAAATGAAATGAATACCTAAATTATTTTCCTAGTTGGCAGGCATCACATAGGTGGTTCTTAGTGAAGTTTAACTTAGGTATGCCTCAAATTAGGTTTTCTTAGGTGATTTTCCTAAGTGTACCCATGCTCGCATGACATAGTATCCAATGCCATAGCTAAGACTCATCAATTATAGTTTTTAAGCACAAGGAATTTGAACATTCAATACAATTCATGTCTAACTTGAATTCAATTATAGTTTTCATTTATGAATAGTTTCTAATTTAGAAAATTATGATTTTTTGGTATAAAGTAATTAAAAATTTTCCAACACTATTTCACTTTAATTTTGGAAGATAAAAGATCAGCATAAATTTAAGGTAATTTTTCTAAGTTGTATTAATTTTTCTTCACTATTTTATCTTCTTCCCATGCATAATGGCTTTAGGGATTCATTTCCAATCAATTTGTTTGTATGATAATATGAATCATTGCACTTGTTCAATGGATTCATTATAGGGTACAATTATTATTTTTTTTAAGAATAACTAACTTGCTTTATATAAAAGATGTCAAAATTCAAAACATCATTTCAAAAAATTGATTAAAATAATCAATCAATTCAATTCGCAATTATAATTATATAATTTTGGAATCATTAATTTAATTATCTTGATTCTAAATATCATTTTATACTTGTTAATGTTTATTTAATGATGGGCTTTTGAAAATTTTGTTGTGGTGAAACTATTTTAGGGTGTTCTCACTAGACATTTGCAAGAGTATATGCCTTGGTGAATGCTTTTTACTGATGATATTCTTCTTCTTGATAAGACTAGAGAGGGAGTTGAAGGTAAACTTGAATTATGGAGGTCAACTTTAGAGTCTAAAGGTTTTTGCTTGAGTAAATCTAAAATTGAATATATGGAGTGTAATTTTAGTGGCAATAGAACTAGTGAGGGGATTATGACTTTGGGTGATCAAGTCATTAATAAAAGTATAATTTTTAGATTTCTTGGATCTATTGTTCAGAGTGATGGTGAAATTGATGGGGATATTATCAGCCGAATTCAAGTTGAATAGTTGAAGTGGAGTAATGCATCGGGCTTATTGTGCAATAGAAAAGCCCTCCTCAAACTTAAGGGAAAATTCTATAAGATGGTGGTGAGACCTATATTGCTTTATGGTGCTGAATATTGGCCATTAAAAGATAAGCATAATACTAAGTGTTGTAGAGATGAGGATTCTTAGGTGGATTAGTGGCTTGACCCTTAGAGATAGGATATGAAATGAGCATATTCATGAAAAGGTTGGAGTAGCTCCAGTGGAAGATAAGATTAGAGAGAGTCACCTTAGATGGTTTGGTCAAATTAAACAAAGGCCTTCTGATGACCCAGTTAGGAATGTTAAGGTATTAGATTTGAGTTATGTTAAGAAAGGTAGAGTTAGACTTAAAAGGCATGGTTAGAAAATATTAGAAATGATCTTTCTTTATCTGATTTAAATGAGAATTTGACTTTTAACCGGACACAATGGAGAAAAAGGATTCATGTAGCAGACCCCACTTAGTGGGACAAAGGCTTGATGTTGTTCTTATTACTGTTGTAGTGAAATTATGGGCCTTAATATTTTAACAACATTAGCTATTTTTTATACTAGTTATGCCCGTAATTATTCAAGTATATGAAACTATGGGTTGATGGTGATCGGGATACATCCATTCAGTGTATCCTTAAATGGAGAAATTATTACATGTTATCATTAGCTGTCATCCAAAGGCAAATTAGGATGCACTACTTCACCATTTTACTATGTATTAGGTGACATGACGCATCCTAATGCTCCTCTAAATGGTCTAGTAACAGCACGTAATGATTGCTTCATTGGATGGCTACATTAGCAACTTTGTTTGGAAGGCTATTGTGGCAACCAGTACTTCCTCCTTGGATGGCTATTTAAACAACCAGTTCTTTTTCCTTTTGGGATGGTCTTTGAAAGCAATCAAGTGAGCTCGGACTCTGAACAATATAATAGTATTTGTGTTAGGAAATGTGCCTTGAAGTAATATTATCATAATATATTTACTTTTGAAATAAATATTAAAAAATGAAGTTAGCATGCACCAATATTATCATTTGATATAATATTTTATTATTAAATTTTATTCCATGATTTCATATGTAACCATAATTTAGTATATAACTATATATAAGAGGAATAAGTTATGGATAATAATCTAAATATGTTCATAATTATTAATTATAGTTAGAATTTATAATTAAATATTATTATTATGCTCCACAAACAATAAGAATGGATAATCTTATCCAAATTATTTGATATAGGGATATTAATGATGGAGATACTTTATATAATATGATTATATAGAACTAGACGAGCTAAATGCTGAATTCTCTAATAAATTCTATTTTAACTAGAGGGATTTTAAAATAAATCATAAAGATGATCATATATAAAATAATCTTAACTTGAGTTATTAATAAATTCCTATTTGGAACATTCTGTTTCTTCACTAACTTAAAAATAGTTAAGAAGATATAAACTCAATTTGTATTTCTTAGAAACACAATAAAAAAAATGGTTGGAAATGTTAATATAAAGATATGGAAACATTTACTTTCAATTTTGAAAGTTAAAAAATTAGTTCCCTTGAATAATTAATTCAGAACCTGAACAACTAAGCGCTCAAATTTTTTATAATGACACAAAGTTTATTGTTCATTAGAGAATTAATTAGAATTCAAGGATCACTATATGGAATTACCTAGCTCTAATTATGAAATTTTTATAGAGAATTATTTTATATGTAATAATTAAATCAATGGACAATTCAATCTTTTAAATTGAGTAAATTATACTATAAATTTAAGAGTGTAATTTCATGTTTATGGTGGAATAATATTTAAATTAAAAACTTTGATTTATTAATTTAAGAGTTAAATTAATAGTCAACTTTATTAGAGCTTAAATTATAGGTTCATTAGTCCCTTCTACATCACCTTAGCACTATTATATATTAATTGAACACTATTGTTACGAATGTAACATAATATAAATTTTAAATTATGATTACTTTAATAACACATTTATGTTATAGGAACACCTTTTATTTATATTATATAAATTTTATAAGTTGATGATGTATCATGGTAAATATCTTTTAATATTAAAAAATAAATATGATGATCTGTTATTAAAGATAGAGACAATAATACAACAACAACATCATCATCATCATCAATCCTTTATCCCACTATGTGGGGTCGGCTACATGAATTCTTTTTCTCCATTGTGTCCTATTAAAAGTCAAATTCTTGTTTAAATCTAATAAAGAAAGGTCATTCCTAATATTTTCTAACCAAGTCTTTTTAGGTCTACCCCTACCTTTCTTAACATAAGTCAAATCTAATACCTCTACTCTCCTAACAGGGTCATCGCAAGGCCACCGTTTTATGCGACCAAACCATCTAAGGCGACTTTCTCTAATCTTATCTTCTACTGGAGCTACTCCAACCTTTTCACGTATATGCTCATATCGTATCCTATCTCTAAGGGTAAATCCACTCATCCACCTGAGCATCGTCATCTCTGCCACACTTAATTTAGTATTATGCTTCTATTTTAAAGGCCAACATTCGGCATCATAAAGCATTGCAGGCCTCACTACCATCTTATAGAATTTTCCCTTAAGTTTAAGGGGTACATTTCTATCAGATAACAAGCTCGATGCATTCCTCCGCTTCAACCATCCAACTTGAATTCTGCTGATAATATCCCCATCTATTTCACCATCACTCTGAACAATAGATCCAAGATATCTAAAACGTGTACTCTTATTAATGACTTGATCGTCCAAAGTCGCAATCCCCTCACTATGTCTATTACTTCTAAAATTACACTCCATATATTCCGTTTTAGAACTACTCAAGAAAAAACCTTTAGACTCTAAGGTTGACCTCCATAATTCAAGTTTACCTTCAACTCCCTCTCTAGTCTTATCAATAAGAAGAATATCATCAGCAAAAAGCATACACCAAGGTACATCCTCTTGCAATTGTCTAGTGAGGACATCCATGAGTAAAGCAAAAAGATATGGGCTTAAGGCTGATCCTTGATGTAACCCAACCGAAATAGGGAAATACTTGGTCAATCCACCTTGTGTTTGAACACAAGTAATAGCTCCTGCATACATATCTTTAATGATTTGAATATAAGCATTATTGACTCCTTTCTTTTCAAGAACTCTTCATAGAACTTCTCTTGGAACTTTATCATATGCTTTTTCTAAATCAATAAATATCATATGTAGATCTTTCATATTTTCTCTATATTTCTCCATTAAACCTCTTAATAAATGTATGGCTTCCATACTCGACCTACCCGGCATGAATCCAAATTGATTTTGAGAAACATTTGTATCACGCCGCAACCTATGCTCCATAACTCGCTCCCATAGTTTTAAAATATGACACATTAACTTAATACCTCTATAATTCGCACAATCTTGTGCATCACCTTTATTCTTAAAAATAGGAATTAACACACTCATTCTCCACTCATCTGGCATCTTCTTAGTCTTCAAAATAGTATTAAAAAGTTTAGTCAGCCATGAAATTCCTTCATCTCCTAAGCATTTCCACACCTCAATTGGAATATCATCAGGTCCAACAGCTTTTCCACCCTTCATTTTCTTTAAAGCCTCTCTAACTTCAGTTTTACTAATACGCTGATAAAAACATAAATCTTTATTTTCATTTAGGGTGCTAAGGTCACTATAGTCAATCTTATTTTTATAATCTTCATTAAAAAGTTTAGCAAAATATCTCATCCATCTTTGTTGAATATCATCTTCTAAGAAGAGTATTTTTTTATCTTCATCTTTAATACACTTCACTTGAGCTAAATCCTTACTACTCCTATCTCTTTGTTTGGCTAACTTATACATATATCTTTCTCCCTCTTTAGTATCTAATCTATTATATAAATCACTAAAAGCTAATGCCTTTGCATCGCATATTGCTTTGTTAGCAACCTTACGAGCCACTTTATATATTTCCCAATTATCATAATTTTTAAAATTAAACCAATTTTTATAACAAAGCTTCTTATTTTTATTTTTTTCTTGCACATTAGGATTCCACCACCAACTATTTTTACTATTAGGAGCTTTTCCCTTTGATACTCCAAGGACATCTTTTGCAATGTTCTTAATATCACTAGCCACTTTTTCCCACATAATATTAGCATCCTCATGCACAGACAAAATCTTAAGATCTAAAATCTTATTTCCAAAAATATTTTTGTTAATATTCTTTAAATGCCCCCATTTAATCCTAGAAAATTATTTTACTTTATTTTTTTATGCCCCTTTATCTTAAAGTCCAAAAGTAATAATCGATGTTGGGTACATAAATTTTCACTCAGAAAAACTTTACAATCTTTGCAATCTAAATGATTTAATTTTCTAATAAGAAAATAGTCAATCTAGGTTGTATTATATCCATTTTAATAAGTGATGAGATGCTCAATCCTTTTCTTAAATAAGGTATTAGCAATTAAAAAATCATAAGCTAAACAAAATTCCAATATGGTCTTGCCACCTTCATTCGTCGTTCCAAATCCATGGCAGCCATGAATGCTTTTAAAATCATCTACCTCTCTACCAACATGTCTATTTAAATCTCATCCAATAAAAACTCTTTCTTCAAGAGGTATATTTTATATTAATTCTTCTAAGTCATTCCAAAAATTTAATTTAGAACTCATATCCAAACCTACTTGAGGAGCATAAGCACTTATAATATTAACAATCTTATCATCAACAACAATCTTTAAAGCTATAATTCTATATCCAATCCTATTAATTTTTATAACATTATTCTTTAAACTCTTATCTATAATAACACCTACACCATTTCTAGTACGACTCCTACCTGAATACCAAAGTTTAAATTCTAAACTATCAATTTCCTTAGCCTTATCTCCAACCCATTTAGTTTCCTGAATACACAAAATATTTAACTTCCTATGAATCATAATATCTATTAATTCCATTAATTTTCCTGTAAGGGATCCTATATTCCAAGTTCCTATCCTAATTTTAGTTTCATGGACTAGCTTCTTTGCCCACATCCATCCTTGATGTGGGAACCCTTGCCTATTTAACACTATACCCGGGCGCCGGTGCAGCGGCCATTGCACACTTGTCACTGTATTCAGGCCATACAATGCGTAGCTTCCAGGGGACGCCCTAGCATTAACATAATTTCTTAAAGGATTCATGTCATTATTGTTCGACAAGTTTTATGCTGGTTGTCGACTACCTAACGAAACCCTCCACTTTTCTCATCCAGGACTTGGGACCTGGCAACGGCAGTGTTAATGTGTCATAATAATTATCATTTTAATATAAGTATAAATATGCTTCATGAATTAAAAAAGGAGCTTATAAAAAGAGGTTTCCAAATAGAAAAGATGTAAACTTTTCTTATAAATGAATGAATTAAGTTCAACATGAGAGATGGGAATATGATTGATGATTAAAATTAGTGTCTTAGTTTTTTTTATTGAAGGATGAAATTATGTTTATAACAAAAATTACATTCAAAAGAAAGAGTGTTCTTCAATAATTGATTGAATGGGCACACTCACTAAAATATAATTAGTGAGGTGATTAGAAGAAGGAGAAGAATAAGAAGATTTATGTTCTCAATCAACGTTTCGAAGAAGAAGATTTACGATCTCAATCAATATTTTGGTAATTTTTCTTCATTCCATATTTTAAACACAATTATTTATCAAGAAAATTAAAAATTAGAAAATCTGAATTTAATTTTCTAAATCATGATTTTGATTTTGGCTTTTATAAAAGGATAAAAAGATCCAACAATTGGTATTAGAACTATAGTTAATTTTTTATGCATTGATTTAAATTTTATTTTTTATTAAAATTCTTATTCTATATGATAAAATTAAGCCATCATAGGAATCATTTTATTCATAAGATGAAAATATATTAAATGTATATATATGATAGTTATGCAATTATTGCAATAAATCATTGTTTAAAATTTTTGAAATGGAGTATTTCTCAGGTGTTTTTTTAAATAAAATGCAAGTATTGTTTATATATATAATATATTTGAAAAGGATTTATGAATAATTTTTTATATGCATAGAAAATCTAAAGTGGATAATGAATTTACTTTAGTTAAAAGAATTATTTATTTATGTTTTCAATCTCAAGCATCCTATATAGAGAAGATTCTTTTAAGATTTGGGATGCAAAACTCCAAGAGAAGAAATGTGCGTTCACGTCATGGAGTTTATCTTTCAAAAAAGCAGTGTCCACAAACATAATAAGAGAAAGATGATATGTTACAAGTACCTTATGAATCAGTAGTTGGTAGTCTAATGTATCTAATATTATGTATAAGACCTGACATTTAATATGTTGCATGTTTCATTGGGTGGTAGTTAAACATATACATAAATATCTCATATAAACTTAAAAATATATGCTTGGGTATTCTTGAAGTGATTTATTTCCCTAAAGAATACATTGATATTGACTTTTAATTTGATAGAGATAAAAATAAATCCTCATCAAGCTCAATATTTATTTTAGGAGGAGGAGCCATATTTTGGCGAAGTATAAAATAATCATGTATTTTTTATTCAACTATGGAAGATGAATATGTTGTTGTTGTAGAAATAGCTAAAGAAGTAGTTTGGCTCCATATTTTTCTAATAGAATTGGAAGTTATTAGAAATTTAGAAAAATATCTAACATTATTTTGTGAAAATAGTGTAGCTATATCAAATACAAAGGAAGCCATAAATCATAAAAGACTAAGGCATATAGATATAAAATATCATTTGATAAGAAAGATTGTGAAAGAGGGTAAGGTATTTGTATAGAAGAGAGCATCTAAAAGAATATTGCTGATCATTTTACCAAGATGAAGCTTGAAATTTTTTTTCAAAAACTTGTACAAGTAATGGGATTAAGGAAGATGTCTCATTCGCTTTAGGGCAAGTGAGAGTTTGTTAAGGAATATGCCCTAAAGAAATATTATTGTAATACATTTTTTGTTGAATTAAATATTTAAAGACAAGTCTAGCATGTTCTGATATTATTATTTGATATAAGATTTTATTATTATATTTATTTTACAATTTTTTTTGTAACCATAATTCAATATCTAATTATGTACAAGAGGATTGAATTATGGATAACAATCTAAATAAGTTCATAATTATTAATTATAGTTGGAATTTATAATTAAATATTATTAGTACGGTCTGTCTACATTAAGAATGGAATAATCTTATTCAAATTATTTAATATGGAGATATTAATAATGGAGGTACTTTATATAATATGATTATATAGAATTGGGTCTAAAAATTTTGAATTCTTTAAAAAAATTATGTTTTAACTAGAAATATCTTAAAATTAATCATAAAGATGATCATATATAAAATAATCTTAATCTTGAGTTATTAATAAACTCTTATTTGTAACATTTGGTTTCTTGACTGACTCAAAAATAGTTTGGAAAACATAAACTCAATCCTTGTATCTTAGAAACACAATAAAATAAATGGTTGGGAATATTAATATACATATATGGAATCCATTCCTTTCAATTTTAAAAGTTAAAAAATTAGTTCCTTTGAATAATTAATTCATAACCTAAATAATTGAGGGCTCAAATTTTGTGATAAGGTCATAAAGTTTATAGTTTATTAAAGAATTAATTAGAATTTAAATATCAAGATATAATTAGTGAAGCGAGGGAACTACTTAACTCTAATTATGAACTTTTGTGGAGCATTATTTTAAATGTAATGATTAAATCAATGGATAATTCAATCTTTTAAATTGAGAAAATTATACTATAAATTGAAGAGTGTAATTCATGTTTCTAATGGAGTAATATTGAAATTAATAATTTTGATTTTTTAGTTTAAGAGTTAAATTAATTGTTAAATTTACTACAGCTTGAATTATAGGTCTATAGGTTTCTTTTTTAACACCTTAGCACTATTATATATTAATTGAACAATATTGTTAAGAATATAATGAATGGGAAAATTAATGCTACCACATAGATTCGATATTCTCCTATTTTGTAATCAAACACTACATTGAGAATAAATTACAGTCTGAGGAGACTGACACAGTATTTTTTTTTTTTGTTAAAACCCACAGCGGGGCCTACGCGTTAAGATAAAAAAGGTTACAGAGTCCTTAAAGGAAATATCAGCTCACTACCGCTCAAACGAGCTACAAAACAAAGGAAAAGAAAACCTATGAGACAATTATCTCCACTACTAAAAAGTATAAGGAACCCTAGTGACATACTACTAATGCTAAAGACCAACATCCAAAAAAGAAAGATCAGAAGATAACCATAAAGCTCAGTCTTCCTGCCAAAAAATTTCCAATCCTGCCTGACCAACTTCCTCTGCAAAAAATAGAAGCAACAAAAAAGAAGGATACACACAAAAAGAGTATTAGCAAAACATATATGATAAAAGTAATAAGTAAGTAAACAATAGAGAAAATAGAGCCAAGTGAAGAGAGTCTCAAAATTTAGATCATAAGAGCTCAGAGTATAATCAGTAAACATAGCCTCATTAGGATTGTCCACAAGCCACTCAATTCTGCCAAAAGCAGCCCAACAGCAACTATTCCAATTCTCATTGACAATACACATATTAGAGATAAAGAAATTCTTGAACATAACATTAAAGAAGGGAAAGAAGACAGCCACACCAGAACCAGCAAAGACTCTACTCCCCACAGACCAATGATAAGGACAATATTATACAATGGATTCAATATTAAAATAGGGTTTTGAAAAATGATATTTTTATGATCAAATATAATTCAAAGAATAACATATCATCTCGAAAGATGAATATAAATTTCTATAGTGTGTATTTAAAAGTAGAAAAAGAGTTTTAAAAATTCATCCATTCTTTTGATTAGATGTAATAAGGAGAACAGTATATCATCTTAAAAGATGAGCATAATATTCTTCAAGACATCTAAAAATAAGAATGGTTTATAAAATTTAACATTTTTACGATTGAATATAACAAGTATAATATTATAATATATAAGAAGATAATAATAATAATTATATACAAGTATATTTAAAATTAGAAATGAGTTTTTAAAAGACATCTGCATTCCTAGAGTTCTTTTCCTTATTTTATCCTAAATAAGGTTTATTTTAATCAAGAGTTTTCAAATTCCTATAGGGCAAGCCCAATAGTTAATTACATCCTAGGAGGCGTGCTCCTAAGAAAGCTCTTGATCCAAATAATGATTTCTTACCCTTTAATTACAAAGTAAAAAAGCAAGGAAAGATGAAGTAAATTTTTCAAATAGAAAGCTCAATGTTGAAAAGTTCTTAGCGAGTCATAGGAGGAAAAGTAGGAGGTGCCAGATTCTGAGAAGCTTAAAGGTAATCTTAGTATACCCTATGTTGGGCTTTATATGTTAAGAAAGAATTTTATGTTTAGGTTGTCATTTTATTAGAAATGTGGGATTATATTTTTAATTGTTGGGCACATATGATTTTTTTTGTCAACCCTAAATCATAAGTTTAATTTACATACTACAAAGTAGTGACCCAAACCTATCTAATGAAGTGTAAATCTGAACTTACCCCGACCGAGATTTGGGAGCCATCTAATCACCTTGGTGCTTTAAAACCATGTGTTCGGTCTTTTATGAAAGATGGGAAGGGACATTATTTTGAAAGTTCAGTAAGGATGTTAAGCCCTTATGAAGTAGTCCTGAGGCTAACCAAGAGGGGGTGAATTGGTATTTTAAAAAATTTCTCAATCAATATAGAAGCATAAACTCAATAAAGCCATGATACACCACAAAAGAAATAAAGTGCATAAATTAAATGTGGAAGTAATAATAAGAAATAATACACCATATTTTATAGTGGCTCGGTCAACTCAACCTATGTCCACTCCCCGGAGGTGCCCTCCGAGTATTGCACTAAACTTAGTGTCTCTCCTTCTGCCCCCACAACAAGGCAGAGAAGCCCATACAAAAACTTCTTTCTACTAACCCCAGTGAGGCAGATAACCCAACTCATTTTGCTTCCTCCTGAAGCATGCAAAGAATTCAACTCCTTTTGCTTCCCCCTAGAAGCAAGAGAACCTAACTCCTTTTGCTTTCTTTAGAAGCAGACAGAGAACTATGATCAGTTGCTGAAGTCCACCTCTCTCAAATTTCCAAGGAACCAGGGTCGATGACCGGAGAATATGACTTGAACCTTTTCTTGGGGCAACCTTTGTGAATCCCCTAAAAAACTTTCCCTCAAAAGATCCTCTCTCTCTCCCTTGCTCTCCCTCTCCTCTTAGCTCTCTCAATTCAGGACAGCAGCAAAAGATGCACTCTTGGATAAACCAAGAGATCTTATATAGAAGAGCTTTGGAATAGCTCTTAATTGCAACAAACTGACATTATCATCCAGGACGATCTGAATATTGCCCTGTACGACCAGTATAAATTTAACTCAATGAGCCAGGATAATTTGGGATGATCATAATGTAATTTTTTTATATCCTTCTATATGATTAGTTTAATTCATTGAGTATCATCCAGCACATCGCCTTGGATGGATGTCTGGATGATGAAAAAATTGCCTTGTCATTTAGGACAATCTTACGATCATCCAGGATGATTAGTTCAAAACTATGAATATCATCTAGAACATCGCCCTGAATGGATGTCTGTACGATGCAAAGTTAACTGGATCGTCTGGGCTGATCTCACAATCATGTTAGATGATTAGTTCATAACATCACATATAATCCAGAGTATTGCCCTGGATGGAACCAGGCTGATTATACATTATCTTTGAAGAATTATGATTTGTTAATTGATTATCTTGTATGATCCTGCGATCATCCAGGATGATATGATCGAGCAATCAAACTTTAATTACCAAATTAATTTAGGCATAATTATGCTGCATCGTCCTAGACGATGTCCTAGATAATGTCCAAAAATAAAAGATGCCAAAATAGTTATGGCAGTTTATTCTTGTTGATTTGAGCCTATCATCCCGGATGATGCTAATATCATCCAAGATGATGCACTTAATTGTGGTTGTCTTAACTAGGATGCCTAATTAGGGTTTCTATTTTTAACTGATCATCCAAGATTATTTTTAGATCATCTTGAATGATGTGATCAAAATAGAAAAATCTAATCATTCAGACAAAATTTTTTCCCAAGTGTGTGTGTTTAAGGTTACTTAGCATCAAGAACCACATCATTTATAATTGACTCAAGAAAGGGTAACAGACATAAAATGTATACTACAACTTGACTCAATCCTAATCTACCTAATCTTGAGCTGGCTCGATTTACAATTTGATCTTGTGGACCTGAAATGTTAATGGGCAAGATAGTCGTAGAAAAACAAAAAGATTTCTTATCATAAAAATCATATTACCTGAAATCAGATTAGTAATAATCTCCCCCTTTTTTGTGATGAAAAACACAAAAATAATTAAAGAAGCTCAAAGCAAAGCAAATCAATAGAAACACTATGAAACCAAAAATTCAAATTTTACTAAGGAACAATATAGTACAACTAGAACAGTATAGCTACTCCCCCTTTTGACATCATAAAAAGGAGGAAAAAAGAAAAGAAATAAAACAAAAACTAACAAATAGAAGTAAACTATACAAAGGAAAAATCAACATCATGAAAAATAAACTAAAAGAAGGATGGAGATGATCTGAGAAGGTTCAAAAACATGAAAATCAACTCTAAAAGATAAAAATAAAATATGAAAAAGACACAAAACTTCAAAAGGAATGAAAAAAAAAAAGATTTTTTTTATCAAGGCCCAAATATGATAAATTCTCCATGTGATTGAATTAAAAATTTGTAAGAATCAAAGAATTAACATTATGGAAATCTGAGAAATGGTATAACAACTGATCCTGTTAGCCCTAGCTTGGACTTCTCCTAGGGCAAATCGTCTTTTGAAAACAAAGATCTAAATAAAAAAAAAATTAATTGGATTAGAAAAAATGATTCATTCAAAACTTGGTTCCATAAAAATGTTTTATATAATAATATATTAAAGTAATTAGTCATTATCATGAATTCCAAAATCAAACCTTTGAAAAATATCAAATAATATATGAATACTTCTAAGATTTAAAAGTTTGAAAGAGAAGAATGCTTGCTTTTTGTGGGCTCATTTTATGCCTCTTGTCAATTGATTGGCACACTTTGTACATCTTTTGATTTTTGATACACTTTGTGTATCTTTCTCAATTTGGCGTCATTGCGCATCTTTTGATTTGGCGTCATTGGCCTATTTTATTTTTTTTTACAAGCTAGATTTCTTTTTAAAAAACTCTTAAGTACTCTTAGTTATGAGTATATCTTTCAGATATTAGAGAAGAAAAACTCACTCTCTAATATAAGGAAGAATAAACCATAAAATAGAGTCAAAATTATATGATAAATACAATGACAAGATTATAAAAAATCTAAAGGTAATATAAAGACTTTGAATATTATATATATAAGATAGATTACTGTAGTAAAATTGAAAATATCTCAATCACAAAGTCTAGTTATTAATTTAAGATAGACTTTTATTTAGAAAAGAAAATTATACCACTAAAAGAAGTTAGAGGAAGAGAAATAATCAACGGTGTTTCTTCCTTTAACTGATTTAGGGATGTCAAGTATTGACTACAAATTTTTAAAAACAAAAATAAGGCATAAAATATCATTTTAGTAGTGATCACAAAGATAAATGTTTCTAAACTTTGTTTCAAATGTGGTAAAATTGGCCATTTAATGGTAAATTGTCCTGGTTCTAAGCCGACAGAGTACAAAGATAAATCCATTATGAATTCTTCTGAAGTGGCTTCTGATGGTAAAAAAGCAAATACTGATGAAGTAGCAATTGTTGATCCGGAAGAGAAATGGTATGGACCTTGGATGCAGGTCAGATATTGGAAGAAAAGAAGATTTTAGAATAATGCAACAAAGAAGATTCAAAAACCTGTTCTAGCTACTGGTTTGAGTGCTGTTAAAGAAGTCTGGAGAGCTATTCCAGGTGCTGTTCCAAGTCAGATTCCATAAGAAAATTCTATTCAGGAAATTTATGTTCCTAATGGAAAAGACAAGCCTTTGGTTGATAAACTAAAGAAAGATGATAAAGATAAAGATCTGGTTGCTTTTGAAAATGTGGATATTGCATTAGCAATTGACAGAAGCCTAGAAGATGGAGAAATCATGGATAATATGCCAATCAATGCTACGAATTTATCTTAGGTCGGAAATGGGATTGCTTCAAGTAAGTATATGACTACTTCTCAAACTATTATTTTGAATAAGAATATGTTTTATATTCTTAACATTGTTGATGAGGATATTAACAATGTTGAAATTGTATTGAGAAATAACATAGTTGATAATGTTGTTATGTCATCTCATAAACCAAATGATATGGCTTTAAATATTGAAAAAGTTAAAATGGATAATAACTCGATCAAAAGGAAATTGGAAAAAGAACTCAAAACTCTTTTTTTTTTTTTTTTTTGAGAAGATGCATAAATTGCATTTAAGAAGAAAAAATATTTAACCTAATACAAACTAGGTAAAATAAGCTAATGATGCCTTTTCCAACATGAAAAAGTATCTTATTAAAAGATAAATTTGTTATTTTAAACTTATTATAACTGTAATGAAATCCACTATCTCCTATTTTGAAACTGTTGAGATGTAGGGGATACCAAGATATAAGACAACCCGAATGTTGATTAGTATCCCAGAGTTCCCATCCAGTTAGAGAAAAAGAAATAGTAAAGATCTCATAAATAATCAGGCAAAGTTTAAAATAACAAATTAAACTAAGAAAAAGTAAATAAAATCTAATAATAAAAACAATACAATTCAATACTAAATTCCAAAAGTTTGGTAAAATTTTGCCAAACTTTATTACCAAGTGCTCCATCTTCAGAAATCTCTTTCTTTTGTTGCTATCCAAGGAAGATTCTGTCTTCATATTAATGGGATACAAAGGAAGAAGAACCTTTCGAACTGTTCTTCTCTTTATGTTCAGATATTTTCCTTCTTGGTAAATCTTTCACCGGACCCAATGCTTGAAGTTCTTTGAATAAAACATGTTTTGAACCAGGTGAAACATTCTTCTTAAAAAAGTTTTTATCTTTCTTAAGAATAGTTTTGTTAAAATTCAAGCTAATAGCAGATGGAGGAGAGTAAGAATCAATGATATTAGTGTAACTACCATTTACACTAACTCCAGCCGCCAAAGTAGTTGATGTTTCAAATTCTCTTTTTTGATCTACCAAAAAAACATAATGATTAGTTTCGGCCTTAGTAGGAGTCAAACCTGAATTTTGATCTTCCTTCTTTGTAGCAGCCTTAGAATGATTCATCTCTCTCTCAACCTTCTCCATAACCGCCTCCTCCATTTTTGGTTTTTTATTGCTAAGATCTTCAGCTATCTTAGGCATTTCCGTTGGACTAACATCACTTAGTCCAATTGAATTTGTTGTAGAAAAAACTGGATTTAATTCCTCAACATCCTTAACTACCTCCATGATATGTGGGATTTCAAAATTTGAATTTTGAAATTTTGAAATGGAGTAGTTTTCAATACCGGTTTCAGACAGAGTATCCTGATTTTCAGCATCATCTTCAGCTCTTTCTTCAACTCTTTCCTCCACAAATCCCGGAATTTTGAATTCATAATTTGAATTCAATTTTTTGTTGGGCTTTTTGATTCTATCTTCTACCATCTTTTCAGCAATTTGAATTTCAGAAACATTAGAGTCAGTTTTCCCGTCTTCTACATCTTTTTCCATGGAAATAACTCCATCAGCTTTTGGTTTATCCTTGGTTGAATCCTTTTTAAAAACTGGAATAGATCTTCTCTTACTTTTAAACTTCACGTGCATCCAAGGTACAAAGCATTATCATTTTGAACAGAATTTTTAATGGTCTCTTTGACAATAGGATTTTGATTTTGTCTTGAATTGGGACACACATAATCAATATGCCCGATTTTCCCACATTTAAAGCAAAAAGAAGATAGATTTTCATACTCAAATTTTTGGAAAAATCTACAATGAGACCCTTCCACCCAAATTCCAGCAGGGAGTTTAGAGTTCAAATTAACTCTAATGCAAGCTCTAGCAAATTCTCTCCTCCCCCACCTAAACATATTACCATCCAATAAAAGAGGAGTTCCAATTCTAGAAACAATTCTAGTGATATTGGATTCATCCCAACAATGTAAAGGCAAATGTGGAAGGCGAACCAAAATTGGAGAGGAAATTCCATTCAAAGAATAAGGAGAGAAGGTTGGAGACCAAATGTCTAATCCAACCACAAAACCCCCTACAAGCCATGGTCCCCCATTAAGGACCCCCTCCATGGCTTCATGAGTATGAAATGAACAAAGGAGCAAATCAAGACCAAGCAATGTAATATGAAAATTTCCAAATTTAGACCATTGCTTTCTTAATTCAATTGAATACTTAGAAAAAGGATAATTTTTTCTAAGAATTTTGACACCAAGGAATTTTTCAAGATTTGAACATTAGAAAACTCTTTTTCTTTGTCCAAAATGACAACATTTTCATCTCCCAATTTATCAAGATTTTCACTTAATTTTATTTTAATGTGAGGTTTTTTAATCCACACATTAGGGATATCCAATTTTGGATAAGTAATTGGAATAACCATATCCTTCTTCAAAATTTCAGCAAAACTCCCTTTTGAAGAAGATGCTTCCTTATCATTTGTTCCAACAAAGGAAGGCTCCAAAGGTTTAGGCATATCAAAGATCGAAATAATTTCCTTCCCTTTGCCTAAAATCGGCAAAGGTTTTTCCTTAGACTTTAATCCTCCCTCTTTAATGACAAGAGGGGATTCCAAAATCCGAAAAGAAGAGATTCGATTGAAGGAGAATCTACCTTTTGAATCCAACATGAATGGACTCGCGGAAGATAGCAAATTTTTGGTGATCCGGTCATCCATGGATGACCGGCCACCATCTTCCATCTCCAATAATGCCACACGAATTCTTCAAGATCTTCTTCCAATTCCTTCCTCAATTTGTGGAGCTTATCTCTCTACTCTGCCTACACTTGGAGGGTGAACTCAAAACTCTTGGACCAATTAAACCTATGACTAGAAACAGAAGATTGGAGATGGGAAACAAAGACAATAAGAATGGGGCTAGTCCCCCTTCTAATCAATGAATTCCATTGTCTTTTGGAATTATAGAGGAGCAAGGAAAGTTCATGCTTCTCTATATCTTAAAGAATTTGTCAAACAATATGATGTGGGTTTTATTGGTTTGTTAGAAACCAAAGTTTCTTCTATAAATAGAAAATATATCAATGCTCTTATTGGTATGGATTGGAATTTTTTTCATTACCCTTCGGAGGGACTTTTAGGAGGGATTTTAATTCTTTGGAATAGAAGGTTTGCTTCTTTTAATACCTTGTTCTCTTCTTATCAATGGTGATTAGAAATCCATAATAAAAGGATTTGGAGGATTTCTACTGTTTATGATAACAATGATTCTTATAAAAGGTGGGACCTTTGGAATCAATTGGAGAAGTATATGCTTCTTGACAGACCTTCTGTGGTGGGAGGTGATTTTAATTGCCTTTTATCCAAAGGTGATAAGAAAGGAGGTAAAGGATTTGAATTCTCACAAGGCTCAAAGGAAATGAAATTTTTCTTTGCTAACCTTGATTATCATGAATTGAATTTTATTGGGCCAAATATACTTGGTCCAATAACAAATCAAGTGGAGCTCTAATTCTAGAAAGACTAGACAGATGCTTTGTTAATTCATCTGCTCTTGAGTATAATTCTTTATTGGTGGTTCATCGTCTCCCTCGTATAGCTTCATATCATTGTCCCATTATGATGAAATTATGGGAAGATCAATCAAAATCTAATGGCTACATCAAGTTTGAAGATACTTGGGCTTCTCACTATGCTTCGGCAGCTATTGTTCAAAAAGCCTGGAACAGAAACATTGCAATTCATCATTCAGATAGGCTTAATATCAAATTTAAAAGGGCTTTAAAAGCTCTCTTTTACTTGAGTAAATCAAAATTGAAAGACCTCAATCTTGTGAAAGATAATCTTATCAAAGATATATTGGATCTTCAAATGGAGGAGTCATCGGTTGGCAGCCTTCCTGATGGAAAAATCTTGCTTCTCAGATCCAAAATCAATGACCTTTAATGTACCTTAGCCTGATTAAACTCTTAGTTGAGACAAAGAGAAAAAGTAAGATGGCTAAAAGATGGAGACTTGAATACAAGGTTCTTTCATTCATTTGCAAATGCTTTAAGAAATACAAATTATATCTTCAATATTAAAGATGAGAATGGAGATCTGGTGAAGGAGCAAGCTCAGATTGAAGAGATTTTCTTCAAAATTTTCCAATCCAAGTGGAAGTACATATCATGTTCTTTGAATAATTGGCCTAGCCCTAGAGAAATTTTATCAGATTCAGATAGAGCTATGCTTAATTCCGAACTAAACCTGAAGGAAGTTTTTGATGTTGTCAGCCATTTGAAGGGAGGAGTTTCACCTGGTGTTGATGGTATTACTCATTCATTTATTAAATTCTATTGGCACATCATTAAAATAGATGTATGGAATGCTTTGAAAAAGTTTTTTCATACGGGTATAATGGAATCCAGTTGGAAAGATACACTGATTGTACTCATTTCAAAGGTGGAATTGCCTATGACACCTTCTAATTTTTGGCCTATAAGCTTATGTAAAACAATTTATAAGCTTGTGGCTAAAATTCTTCTCAATATATTTGTTAATCTTCTTCCAAAACTGGTTTCAGATAATCAATCTGCTTTTATTAAAGGTCGATCTCTAATAGATAATGTGTTAATTGCTCAAGAAGTCTTCCATAAATTCAAATTTTTAAAATCTATAAAAGGATTGGTTTTATTCAAAATTGACATGAAGCAAGCCTATGATAGCATGTCTTGGGAAACTTTGGAGCATATTTTGAGTTATTTTCGCTTTCCGTTACACTTTTCAAAGCTTATTCTTGAATGTGTACGTGATCCAAGGTTTTCTATTTTGATCAATGGTAAATCTTCTAATTGGATCCATGCTCTTAGTGGCTTTCGACAAGGTTGTCCCCTATCTCCTTTTCTCTTTGTTTTATGTTCTCATCTATTATCTAATTCTTTGATGCAAGAAGAGATAGAGGGATTAAGATTCATCATAATACCCCTAGGATATCACTTCTGCTTTATGCAGATGATATCTTGCTTTTTTCTGAAGCAAACTTGAAGATGGTAAAGAGGATTAAAGACATTTTACTAGACTATTATAAGTGGCGGGTCAAAAAATCAACTACAATAAGTCTTCTATTTTATGTGGAAAAGCTGTTAGTAGAAGGAAAAAGAAAAAAATTGCTTGAGTAATGGGATTCAAGTATGTGAAGGAATTATATTACTTAGGAGTTAAAATTGCATTAAGAAGATTGGTGGCTTCAGATTTCAGTTTTCTGTTGGAAAACGTTCTTGGGAAACTTGATACTTGGAGAACCAAGTTTATTTCTCTTGTTGGAAGAATTACTCTTGCTAGATCAACAATCCTTTCAATACCAGTTTTTTATTGCACTCATTCACTGGTTCCAACCGGTATATTGGCTGAGATAGACAAAGCTTGTAGAGAATTTATTTGGCACAAGGATAAGAATGAAGGTGGACTATATTATGTCAGCTGGGAAATTCCATGCAAGCTGTTGCATTCAAGTGGACGGGGTCTCCAATCCTGTTCACAAAGAATGAATTCTGTAAGAGCAAAAATTGCATAGAAATATGTGAATGATGCAGATTCATTTTTGCATAAATGCTTGAAGCCAAAGATAGACTTATTCATGGAAGACTTCTTGAGTAAGCCTGGACAATTCAAAAGCTTTCTAAAAAGGAATCACAAGCATCATCATAAGTGGAAAAAAAGGTAAGGATATAAAAATTATAAAAGTTCTTTTGATGTTGTCTATTTTGAATGCAGGAAGCCTGGACATGTCAAAGCTGATTTTTCTACACTTAAGGATCACTCAAGCAAGGATGAGGGTGAGGAGAAACCTAAGTTCATAAAGGATAAGAAGTAGTTCCAGAAGGCATTCTAGGTGGATTCTGCATCTGACTCCTTTGAGACTGAAGCAGAGGAAGAGAATATAAACTTGTACTTAATGGTGGATGAACATCTTAGTCAGTCTGACCAAGAAGAGGTATGCGAACCAACCTATGATAAATACTTATAGTATGTGAGAAAATTCATGCATTATATAGGAAACTTAAAAAAACGCATGCTAGTTTAAAATTAGAGTTTTTAAATTTACAAAAAGAGCATGAAATTTTACTTAAAGATCATTCTACAATTGATAGTAATCATATATCTTTACTTGATGAGTTTGATGAATTGAATAAAAGTATTCTGAGTTGGTTATTGAGCATGATTCATTGAAGGCATCCTTCACTTCACTTTAATCTGATTTTAAGATATATATTGATGAATCTGAGCGTAGGGAGCACTATTTGAGAGTTGATAATGCCATTTTAGAAAGTGCTTGTCCTTAAGATTCAGAAGACATCGTGGAAGTCAGATTAAAGTGAAGGATGAATTAAATATAGTTGAGAAAAATAGCACTACACCCACACTTGATCTAAAGACAAAACCTAGGAAGAGGTATTATAACCCGAACATATTAGTAATTCATTTTCCTGGTGTTAGATATTTTTCATGTGGTATGCTAGGTCACATTTCACACACTTGCACTGTTCACCGTAGTACACATTGGAAATTATATGGTTCACAGCATAATACACATGTATTGCATTCTTATTTTCATAAGAAGGGATCCAAACCTTTTTGGGTTCCTAAATCTGACGTTTGATGATTTTGTAGGCTTGCTCTCACAAAAGGTCTCATGAGAGCATGTGGTACTTGGACAGTGGAGGCTCACGGCTCTTAATTGCATAATCTTACTACTTAATAAATTTTGATTTGCATGTTTTCTGATCTATTGCTTGTTATTATTTTCCTTTCTTCCCTTTCTATTTATTGTTGTTTTTTACTCTTTTATTTGTTTTAGATTTGATTGTTTTACTTTCTACTTACTTTTGTTCTTTGTGTTTTATTTTTGTCATTTTAGTTTTTCCTTTAGTCTTTTTTTTTTTTTTTGAAAAATGCATAAAGCAATTGCATTAAAATAAAAGCAAACTAATACAAGCTAATAGCATCACATTCCTCCTTTAATAATAGATAGAAAGGAGAAGGAATGTGTTCCATACTAAGACAATCCCAAGAAAAATCACCATTATGAGCTTAGTTAGCACACATATCCACTAACTTATTACTTTCCCTACTAACATGTTTGAAAATAACAAAATTAAACTCTTTAGTAAAGGAAGAGAACCTTACATCAATCTCCGGTTTATGATTTTTGTTGATAAGGCTTTGAAAACTTTTCATCACATTTTTATTGTCTCCTTCAATGATAATTCCTATAACTTGAGAATTCCAATCATTGATAATACCATGTAGAGATAAAATAGCCTCTAATTCAAGTTGAGCAATGTCCCAATGAATACCTTTGATTCCTTTGCAAAAAAAAAAAAAAATCTTCCTAGATGGTCACGGCCGACAGCTCCAATTCCAGCATTATAAGAAGATAACAAGGAAGCATCCACATTAATTTTGATCCAATCGGGTTGAGGGGGATGCCAAGAATTTTTAAACAAACGAGATGTTTGATTAACATCCCATAGGCCCGATTTATTTCTATTAGAAATAGAAATTGAAGTCATACTAAGAGCATTAGATGCAATGCTTAAATTGCAATCCTCCATCCCTTCATGAATAAGTCTATTTCTAGACTTCCAGCAAAGAAATACCAAATTACAATAAACACTTGTGATAAATGTTTTTTTGGAAGCATTAAACTTCAACCAAGAAATTAATTTAGCATAAGTGTTAAAAATCAGAATATGAAAGCCCCATTGATTGAGAATTTTTTTAATTTGAATGAGTTTATCATAACTCACCGCCACATGCTTAACATCTTCAATTTCCAAGCAACCTTTTGGACATAAGCATCCTTCCTTGAGTCTTCTATATTATAGGAAATGAAAAGTTGGAAAAACTTTATGATATAACGTCCACCAAAATACTTCAGTTCTTGGATTGAGATTAATTTTCTTCATCCAAGACCATTAGCTTCCTTTATTTGAATCAATTAACATAGCTTCATAAGATAATGCAGCCAAAGTTTTTCCAGAATTACTAGAAATCAACTCCATTTGATCACAGCTAGCTTCTTGATCAATCTTCACGTTGCATATAATCTGAAGCAAATTCTTTCCAAAAACATTTTGCAATTTGGATTTGTTCCATCTTCCATTTTCAATAAAGTAATTTACACCTAACTCATTGATTTGTAGATTATCAAGGAACGTTTGCCATGTACATAAGGCTTTATGTAGTATCCACACATCCTCCAATACATTAACTTTTTCACCATTAGAGATTTTCCATCTAATAATCGGTTTGAGAGCCATTGCACCACTTCTTAAGATTTTACAGGTGCTAGATAAATTCTGTTCCAATCCGAAATCCAGCCAGAATTCACATGAAAAATATCTAACACCAGGAAAAGGATATACTAATATGTTCGGGTTATAATACATCTTCCTAGGTTTTGGCTTTAGATCAAGTGTGGGTGTAGTGCTATTTTCCTCAACTATATTTAATTCATCTTTAAACCTCGAGTTAGCACTTTCTAAAATTGCATTATCAACTCTCAAATAGTGCTCCCTACGCTCAGATTCATCAATATATATCTTAAAATCAGATTAAAGTGAAGTGAAGGATGCCTTCAATGAATCATGCTCAATAACCAACTTAGAATACTTTTATTCAATTCATCAAACTCATCAAGTAAAAATATATGATTGCTATCAATTGTAGAATGATCTTTAAGTAAAATTTCATGCTCTTTTTGTAAATTTAAAAACTCTAATTTTAAACTAGCATGTGTTTTTTTAAGTTTCCTATATAATGCATGAATTTTCTCACATACTATAAGTATTTATCATAGGTTGGTTCGCATACCTCTTCTTGGTCAGACTGACTAAGATGTTCATCCACCATTAAGTACAAGTTTATATTCTCTTCCTCCGCTTCAGTCTCAAAGGAGTCAGATGCAGAATCCACCTATAATGCCTTCTGAAACTACTTATTATCCTTTATGAACTTAGGTTTCTCCTCACCCTCATCCTTGCTTGAGTGATCCTTAAGTGTAGGATAATCAGCTTTGACATGTCCAGGCTTCCTGCATTCAAAATAGACAACATCAAAAGAACTTTTATAATTTTTATATCCTTACTTTTTTTTCCGCTTATGATGATGCTTGTGATTCCTTTTTAGAAAGCTTTTGAATTGCCGAGTGATTAAAACAATATCATCATTATTAGATCTGAAAGAATTTATATTCGTTCATTAGCCTTTAGTGCCACAGTTTTCTTCTTCTTTTTCTCACCTGCATTAAGATTTCTTTGATTCACCCGTTGCTCATAAACAATGAGTGATCCAAGTAAGTTATAAATCAAATAAGTATTTAAATCTTTAGATTCAGTAATTATAGTAATCTTAGCATCAAATGAAGAAGGCAAACATCTCAAAATTTTATTAACTTTTTCATAATTTATGAGTTCTCTTCCTTAAGCATGCAATGAGGTGACAATTTGCATAAATCTAGTATATATGTAAGAAATCGATTCAGAAGGTTTCATATAAAAAAGTTTGTAGTCATGCAATAAAATATTCAAGTGAGATTATTTAACTTCATTTGTTCTTTCACAAGTAATACACAATCTATCCCAAATTGTTTTACTAGTAGAATAAGTTGAAACACGCATGTAATCTTCTGATTTTAAAGCACAGAAAAAAATAGTTCAAACATTTTTCATTAAGTTGTGACAAATCCCATTCAACAAAAGTCCATTCAGTAAAAGGAAGTTTAGTTTTAATGCCATTAATTTTACATAACGGAGGTGAATAACCTTCTTTAACAAGCATCCACATACGATAGCCAATCGAATGTAAAAATGTAGACATGCAAGTTTTCCAAAATTTGAAAGCAATATTATCAAATAAAGGTAGTTTAGTAATAGAATACCCTTCCACAATATTATAATTTTCAGAGTTAGCCATGGATTGAAATTCAATAGTTTTCAAAAACTCAATTTTATGAATCCCACCCTGATACCACTTGAAAGTGCTCTGATACCACTAAAAAGTTCATTAGGGATGTTAAGCTCTTATGAACTAGTCCTGAGGCTAACTAAGAGGGGGGTGAATTGATATTTAAAAAAAAAAATCAATTAAAATAGAAGCACAAACTCAGTAAAACCAAGATTCACCATAAGAGAAAAAAAGTGCAAAAATTAAATGTGAAAGCAATAATAAGAAAGAACACACCATATTTTATAGTGGTTCGATCAACTCGACCTATGTCCACTCCTTGGAGGTTCCCTCTGAGTATTGCACTAAACTTAGTGTCTCTCCTTTGCCTCCAAAGTTAGGTAGAGAAGCCCGTAAAAAAACTCTTTTCCACCAACCCTGGTGAGGCAGAGAACCCAACTCCTTTTGCTTCCTCTTGAAGTAGGTAGAGAACCCAACTACTTTTGCTTCCCCTCAGAAGCAAGTAGAGAACCCAACTCCTTTTGCTTCCTCTAGAAGTAGGCAGAGAACTTTAATCAGTTGCTGAAGTCCACCTCTCTCAAATCTCTAAGGAACTAAGGACAATGACTGGAGAAGATGACTTGGAACTTTACTTGGAGCAACCTTTGTGAATCCCCTCACAAATTCCCCCTCATAAGATTTTCTCTCTCTTCCTTGCTCTGCCTCTCCTCTTGGCTCTCTCAGATTAGGACAGCAGCAAAAGATGCACTCTTGGGTAAAATAAGATGTCTTATATAGAAGAGCTTCAGAATAGCTCTTAATTACAACAAACTAGTATTATCTTCTAGAACAATCAGAATATCATCCAATACGATCAGTACAAATTTTGCTTAATTAGCCAGGATGATTTGGGATATTCAAAAGGTAATTTATTCATAGCATCCAGGATGATAATATATTGTCCTGTATGATTAGTTTAATCCATCAAATATCATCCAACACATCGCTCTAGATGGATATCTAGAAGATGAAAAAATTCCTTTATCATCCTGGACAATCTCATGATCGTCCAGGTTGATTAGTTCAAAACTATAAATATCATCCAGAATATTGCCCTGAATGGATGTCTGGACGATGTAAAATTGACTGGATCATTTGGGTCGATCTCATAATCGTCCGAGATGATTAGTTCAAAGCATCACATATCGTCCAGAGTATCGCCCTGAATGAAACTAGGCCAATTATACATTATCCAGGAAGAACTAAGGTTTGTTAAATGATTGTCATGTATGATCCTGTGATCATCAACGATGATATGATTGAGCAATCAAACCTTAATTACTTTCTTTAATTACCTAATTAACTTAGGCATAATTATGCTGCATCATTCAGGATGATGTTCAAAAATAAAAGATGCCTAAATAGATATGATAGCTAATTATTTCTGATTTGAACCTATCATCCCGGATGATGCTAATATCGTCCAAGATTATGCGCTTAATTTTGGCTGCCTTAACCAGGATGCCGAAATTAGGGTTTCTATTTTTAACTGATTGTCTAGGATAATTTTTGGATTGCCTTGAATAATGTAATCTAAACATAAAACTCTAATCAATCAGACAAAAGTTTTTCCCAAGTGTGTGTGTTTGTGCAAGGTTATTTAGCATCAGGAATCACATCATTTATAATTGACTCAAGAAAGGGTAAAAGACAAAAAATATACATTACAGGCTGACTCGGTCCTAATCCACCCAATCTTGAGCTAGCTCGATTTGAAATTTGATCTTGTGGACCTAAAATATTAGTAGACAAAGCAGTCATAGAAAAATAAAAATGTTTGCTATTATCAAAATCATATTCCCTGAAATCATATTCACCATATGTTTAAGTTTAGAGGAATTGGGGGTTGACATCTAAGGTAAATCCTAATTAATCCCTCAACTTATATAGTGTAAATGATGCTTAAAAGTATAATGCAATTAAAATTTTAAACTTGTATAATTTGTATATAATGCAATGCATGCTAATTAACTCAAATGCATAAAAAGATTGTGAAGCATTTTTTAAATCAGGTATAAAAATATATATTTTTTCTCTAGAGATTGCATAGCATCCCCTTAAAGTTTCAAGTATAAAAGATTTTATTTATACCATCATAAAACTTAGATCATATCCAGGCTAAAACAAATTATGACATGCAAGAAACCTAAAAAATTAGGTAATTTATACTTTACAAATATATAAACAACCAATAAAATTAACCAATTAAATTAATTAAATTTCCATATGGCAAGTGCCACTTTATTTACAATCTAGGGTTTGCAAAAATTTAAAGTGTCTGGGTACCACTAACAACGTCATGAATTTTAATCCTAAGACTTATACAAGTGACTTTGAAATGAGATATATCTTCATCTTCACTTCTTCATCTTTTCTCTTTAGCCTTTTTTATTTCAATGAGCTCCTTGAATTCGTCATGTTTGGATATCCAAATGTAAAGAAACTTATCCCCAAAGGGGCATTTCTTTTCCCTTTGGATATTAAAATTATACTAACTTGGCTGTTTAAATAGAAGAGAACATTCTCCTAAGGGATATTCTCTCATATTTGGAATTCGATTTAGATTTGATAACCCAATTTTAAATCAATTTCACATTACAACCCTTTCAAATATATTTATATTATAAAAGAAAATCTTGACCACCTACAAGGATAACCTAAGCCGTTATAATAAAATAATCCATAGCAGTATATAATTGCATTTAAATTAAATTCACCAGCCTTACTTAACCATGCTCTTTTAATTTTAAGAGGGCTTAAGATTTTTCACCTGCAGAAAATATGTCAGTTTAAATATTTAATTTGTCCCCTTTGATTTAGCCTTATATTAACAAGGCCACCTCCAGAAAATTCTATGAGCATCTAGATCGTTTCTAACCTAGGGGTAATTTATCATCCATCACATCAATTCTTAGATTACAAGAATAAATAAATAAATAAATACATCAATCATTACAACCATCGTATAGTGATACCCATAAGAAAGCCTAACACAGAGGAGCAAGAAAGCAAATATCGACCTAACCTAAAGCTAGAGTCAATTGTCCTAGCAATCTAAGGTTGTGTGGCTTGGGATATATCTTAGGTTTATTATCAGTTGAAGTTCTCTAAAAAATTAAATTTAGTTTGCAGAAAGGTCAAAGGAAATTTATGTTCAAATTTAAGTTTTTAAGGTCTTTAATATGTTTTTAAGTTCATTTTAAGTATAATTTTAATTGTTAAGGTTGATTAATAAGTTAGGATATTTAAGAAGTTTTAATTAATCACTTATTTTTAGTCCTTATGTATTTGTTTGACGATTTATTGACAAAATATTGAGTAATAATTTGATTTGATGGTTCATTGAATTTTAATAATTTATCAAGTTCTTAATATATTTTGAATTTTTTTTATAATTTATTGAATTTTTTAAAAGTTTATTAAAATTTCATATAATTTATTGAATTTTTAAATGATTTTCTTAACTTTAAAGATTTATTAAATTTTTAATTGCTATTAGAAAATTTAATTTAGTAATTGATTTATTTCTTGATTTTATTCAAGATTTATCTTTTTAGATTATCATAAAATTTTATAAGTTTTCTAATTTTAATTTAATTATTAATGATTTTTTTAATATTTTAATTTTTATGTTTAACTTTTAGTATTATTTTATGTTATTATTATTTTATGTAAAAAATTTCAATTTTTTTTTAATTTATTATTTATTTTGTATATGTTATTTTTATTTTAATTTAGATGTTATTTTAAGTTCAAAGGACTGAGCTTGATGTTTGGTCTGAGAAGATGGGGTTAGACCACACTTAATTAAATATTTAGCACAATAAGGATACCAATCAAAATGGAGTTCAACTATTTAATTCATAAAAGGATCATCGATGTGTACATCATTTTCAAGTAGAGAACCCAACTCTTTTTGCTTCCTCTTGAAGTAGGTAGAGAACCCAACTACTTTTGCTTCCCCTCAGAAGCAAGTAGAGAACCCAACTCCTTTTGCTTCCTCTAGAAGTAGGCAGAGAACTTTAATCAGTTGCTGAAGTCCACCTCTCTCAAATCTCTAAGGAACTAAGGACAATGACTGGAGAAGATGACTTGGAACTTTACTTGGAGCAACCTTTGTGAATCCCCTCACAAATTCCCCCTCATAAGATTTTCTCTCTCTCCCTTGCTCTCCCTCTCCTCTTGGCTCTCTCAGATTAGGACAGCAGCAAAAGATGCACTCTTGGGTAAAATAAGATGTCTTATATAGAAGAGCTTCAGAATAGCTCTTAATTACAACAAACTAGTATTATCTTCTAGAACAATCAGAATATCATCCAATACGATCAGTACAAATTTTGCTTAATTAGCCAGGATGATTTGGGATATTCAAAAGGTAATTTATTCATAGCATCCAGGATGATAATATATTGTCCTGTATGATTAGTTTAATCCATCAAATATCATCCAACACATCGCTCTAGATGGATGTCTAGAAGATGAAAAAATTCCTTTATCATCCTGGACAATCTCATGATCGTCCAGGTTGATTAGTTCAAAACTATAAATATCATCCAGAATATTGCCATGAATGGATGTCTGGACGATGTAAAATTGACTGGATCATCTGGGCCGATCTCACAATCATCCGAGATGATTAGTTCAAAGCATCACATATCGTCCAGAGTATTGCCCTGAATGAAACTAGGCCAATTATACATTATCCAGGAAGAACTAAGGTTTGTTAAATGATTGTCATGTATGATCCTGTGATCATCAACGATGATATGATTGAGCAATCAAACCTTAATTACTTTCTTTAATTACCTAATTAACTTAGGCATAATTATGCTGCATCATTCAGGATGATGTTCAAAAATAAAAGATGCCTAAATAGATATGATGGCTAATTATTTCTGATTTGAACCTATCATCCTGGATGATGCTAATATCGTCCAAGATTATGCGCTTAATTTTGGCTGCCTTAACCAGGATGCCCAAATTAGGGTTTCTATTTTTAACTGATTGTCTAGGATAATTTTTGGATTGCCTTGAATAATGTAATCTAAACATAAAACTCTAATCAATCAGACAAAAGTTTTTCCCAAGTGTGTGTAATTGTGCAAGGTTATTTAGCATCAGGAATCACATCATTTATAATTGACTCAAGAAAGGGTAAAAGACAAAAAATATACATTACAGGCTGACTCGGTCCTAATCCACCCAATCTTGAGCTAGCTCGATTTGCAATTTGATCTTGTGGACCTAAAATATTAGTAGACAAAGCAGTCATAGAAAAATAAAAATGTTTGCTATTATCAAAATTATATTCCCTTAAATCATATTCACCATATGTTTAAGTTTAGAAGAATTGGGGGTTAACATCTAAGGTAAATCCTAATTAATCCCTCAACTTATATAGTGTAAATGATGCTTAAAAGTATAATGCAATTAAAATTTTAAACTTGTATAATTTGTATATAATGCAATGCATGCTAATTAACTCAAATGCATAAAAAGATTGTGAAGCATTTTTTAAATCAGGTATAAAAATATATATTTTTTCTCTAGAGATTGCATAGCATCCCCTTAAAGTTTCAAGTATAAAAGATTTTATTTATACCATCATAAAACTTAGATCATATCCAGGCTAAAACAATTATGACATGCAAGAAACCTAAAAAATTAGGTAATTTATACTTTACAAATATATAAACAACCAATAAAATTAACCAATTAAATTAATTAAATTTCCATATGGCAAGTGCCACTTTATTTACAATCTAGGGTTTGCAAAAATTTAAAGTGTCTGGGTACCACTAACAACGTCATGAATTTTAATCCTAAGACTTATACAAGTGACTTTGAAATGAGATATATCTTCATCTTCACTTCTTCATCTTTTCTCTTTAGCCTTTTTTATTTCAATGAGCTCCTTGAATTCGTCATGTTTGGATATCCAAATGTAAAGAAACTTATCCCCAAAGGGGCATTTCTTTTCCCTTTGGATATTAAAATTATACTAACTTGGCTGTTTACATAGAAGAGAACATTCTCCTAAGGGATATTCTCTCATATTTGGAATTCGATTTGGATTTGATAACCCAATTTTAAATCAATTTCACATTACAACCCTTTCAAATATATTTATATTATAAAAGAAAATCTTGACCACCTACAAGGATAACCTAAGACGTTATAATAAAATAATCCATAGCAGTATATAATTGCATTTAAATTAAATTCACCAGCCTTACTTAACCATGCTCTTTTAATTTTAAGAGGGCTTATGATTTTTCACCTGCAGAAAATATGTCAGTTTAAATATTTAATTTGTCCCCTTTGATTTAGCCTTATATTAACAAGGCCACCTCCAGAAAATTCTATGAGCATCTAGATCGTTTCTAACCTAGGGGTAATTTATCATCCATCACATCAATTCTTAGATTACAAGAATAAATAAATAAATACATCAATCATTACAACCATCGTATAGTGATACCCATAAGAAAGCCTAACACAGAGGAGCAAGAAAGCAAATATCGACCTAACCTAAAGCTAGAGTCAATTGTCCTAGCAATCTAAGGTTGTGTGGCTTGGGATATATCTTAGGTTTATTATTAGTTGAAGTTCTCTAAAAAATTAAATTTAGTTTGCAGAAAGGTCAAAGGAAATTTATGTTCAAATTTAAGTTTTTAAGGTCTTTAATATGTTTTTAAGTTCATTTTAAGTATAATTTTAATTGTTAAGGTTGATTAATAAGTTAGGATATTTAAGAAGTTTTAATTAATCACTTATTTTTAGTCCTTATGTATTTGTTTGACGATTTATTGACAAAATATTGAGTAATAATTTGATTTGATGGTTCATTGAATTTTAATAATTTATCAAGTTCTTAATATATTTTGAATTTTTTTATAATTTATTGAATTTTTTAAAAGTTTATTAAAATTTCATATAATTTATTGAATTTTTAAATGATTTTCTTAACTTTAAAGATTTATTAAATTTTTAATTGCTATTAGAAAATTTAATTTAGTAATTGATTTATTTCTTGATTTTATTCAAGATTTATCTTTTTAGATTATCATAAAATTTTATAAGTTTTCTAATTTTAATTTAATTATTAATGATTTTTTTAATATTTTAATTTTTATGTTTAACTTTTAGTATTATTTTATGTTATTATTATTTTATGTAAAAAATTTCAATTTTTTTTAATTTATTATTTATTTTGTATATGTTATTTTTATTTTAATTTAGATGTTATTTTAAGTTCAAAGGACTGAGCTTGATGTTTGGTCTGAGAAGATGGGGTTAGACCACACTTAATTAAATATTTAGCACAATAAGGATACCAATCAAAATGGAGTTCAACTATTTAATTCATAAAAGGATCATCAATGTGTACATCATTTTCAATATTCTTGCTAGTTGAAGGAATAAACTTAACAATTTTACAATCATTGCTTTGTGGGGGAATGAACTTTATGGGGGAGGAGTAGGGTGCCAACGAATATTATCTTCGAGGCAAAGATATTCTTCATCTCATTTTCCTCTTTTTTTTTCATTTTTATTTTCTAGTGAAACTTCACTTTTGGCTAATTTGAGATCTTTAGAAATAGCCATTTATTTTTTAGTCAAATAATAGGTGGCATCTTCATAAATTTCTACTTCACTAGTTGAGAATTGTTATAAATCTCATTTAATATAGTTCTCAATACCATCTCAGATGTATTTAATGCACTGATACAAGGATGAAGGAACCATCCTATATTCATGAAGCCGGGGTCTACCTAAAAGAGCATTAAAGGATGTTGGAGAGTCTATAACATGAAACTTTGCTTAAGTTTTCAATTCTTTGATTTCCAAAAATAGAGTATGTGAACATAAAGCCCTCTTGCCATTTTTATTAAAAATCTCATAAGATCAACTTATCTAAAAAGAGCTTATGAACAACTATTCTCAAATATGCAAGAGCTCTAAGAGTTATAATATTAACTGATGCACCAAGATCAATAAGGATATTGTTCAATATGAAGTTATATATGTTTATTATTATGTATAATAGATGACTACCCCAAACATATATCTTTATTAAAAAAAAGAAATTTTAAGAACTCCTTGAGAACTTCTCTCATTTCTTTGGAAAGTATCAATGCATCATAAATGCTTAATTTGGCATGCAGCTTCCTGAGATGAGCTAGGACATTGTAATCGACCATGGGTAATCTACTCATAACTGAACCTTGAATAGGAATAAACTGAGGTGGAAGAGAAGATTCTAGTTCATCAACAACTTGCTTCCCTTTATCTTCAATAGAAGCATGAGGTGGTAGCTCTTTGCCACTATGAAGTTTGATTTGCACTATCTCTTAAGAAAAAGTGACATGCGAGTTATCTACTTTGACCTTAGATAACTCCTATTTCATTCCTAACAAATTTTTAGAATCCAACATCTTTGCTTTAATACAGATAGGTGTACCATATAAATCAAGGACATGGGCATCACTATCTAAATAATAGCCAAGAGAATATTTTAATTATTCAAAATTAAATTGATAATTAGAAGAATTATTTTCATATATTTGCCAAGTCATATGTAACATCCCTATCAGAAACAGGCAAGATATATATAGAAACCTTCTTCATTAATTATGTATCTTTACATGGAACAAAATAAAATTCATCTAAAGTAAGAGGATTGAGGAATCTAGCTTCCTCATCTATACAAAATACAACTTTAATAGACACAGAATGTTAAACACTAAAAATGAAATAAAATAATCTCTAGTATCCTCCTCTTCCTGAGTTATAGGAGCCTGGCTAACTTGGGCTTCCTTAAGCATTGAAAGTGGATTCATCTCTACATCATCTTATAAAACTTTTAGATCAACTTGGAAGGACTTCTAAGCTCCAAAAGACTCCTAAAAAGAAGAATGATACAGCTTGTTTAGAAATATCATTGGAGATTGCGATAAAGTTATATCTTAAGTAGAATCAAAATTTGAATAAATAGTAGGAATAATAGGCTAACCAATCACACACTTCACTTATCCCAGCCCTAGATCCACTAAGTATTCCATGGGAATCACAATAGCTCCTAATTTCATATTTCTGTCAAGTCATTCTTTGAAAGTGAAGCAATCTTAAAGTTGATGGCCCAATATTTGATAGTAGCGACAATAATTAGGTTGGTCTGACTTACCCACTTTATCTGGCCATCTGGGAGCAGGTAATTTAGAGTCTTGTTTTTTCAGAAGATTCTTCAATATCCTCTTTAAAGCCTCCTTCTTCAGTGGGTAAGTTTTACCAATCATTGCAATGAACTTTTCCCAAATTCTCTTTCTTTCTTCTAGGGTAAGGTAAGGCTGTTGATGATTCAACTATGGCTCAAACTGTGGTGGCGGATATTGTAGTCTCTTATACTGTTGATTATAAGACCATAAAGGAGGAATTTTAGCCTGCACTATTATAGGTTGCTTTCCTTTATTCACAACAAAAATTGACCATGATTTCTTTTTAAACGCCTTCTAAGGTTTCAACTTCTTTGGGTCTAATGAGGATTGATCATTAAGGAAAGAAAGATGTGAGGCTTCTTCTTGGAGACTAGGGCTTTAGTGAGCAAATTTTCAAATGTTTTAATGGTAAAGCCTTTCAAAATAAAAGCTACCAGACCATGAATGTTCTTGAGTAGAATCTTAATTACATGCTGCTCCTACAATTGGGGTCACACTTCATACTCAAATTCCTCCATCTGAGTATATAATCAATTAATTTCTTCTCAAGCTTTTATTTTTCTATCATAAGTCTCTAACTATGACATGGTGCTGACTGCCTGCTAATCTCTTAATAAATATGTTCTCCAGCTCTATGAAATTGTGCACTGTGCCATTTGGTATATCTCTATACCGATCAAATGCCATCCCTGATCAACTATTGATAAACTACCTAAAAGGAAAAGTATTATTTTCCCCAGTATTACAATAACAAACTCTAAAGTATGATATGTGCTACCTCGGGTTTCTAGTACCATCGAACATCTTGAAAGATGGAGGCACAAATCCATTTTGGTATGGAATGGCATTAAATTCCTCTAGGTAGGGTCTACCCTTTAGAGTATATGACACGCTCTAGGACTCTACTAATGCCTCCCTTACTTATTTTTCCACCATCTATTTTATCTCTTATGGTTGAGAAGCCTTAATTTATGGATCTTGTTGGTACTCTTATATGGCCTCAATCACTTATTTGTTCCCTACCTCCTAAGCAGACTCGGGTTGAGAAGACTCAACCTATGCTCATGGTGGTAAAGGACCCTGTATTGGAAAGATGCAGTGGCGGCCATCATTTTTTCTAATCTCTTTTCCATGTTTATAATATGTTCATCTTTTTTCTTTAATTATTGTAACAGACATTGAGTTAAGTCTGACGTTTTATCTTCCCCAACAACAACATCTTGTATCCCAGTATCTTCAATGTACTCAATATGGGGTGATCTTATTTTTCTACCATAAGAACATCATGTATTATATAGTCCAATATACCATCTTGATCAGGATCAAAATCTAAAGCTTCTTCATCATCTACATTCTCAATGTTATTTTTTAGTTCATCTAGCAACACCTCTATAGACCTTCCAGAAATATAGTGGGGATCAATGGGAATATACCTTTCATAATCCATATGATCTAGGATGTTGTTCTCAAACCTCTCCTCTTTAAGATCACCTTCTATAGGATTCTCAGGTGAAGCTGTTATAAGAGAAATAGCTTTTTACTTGGGTATCCAAACCTTCTTCTCATTAGAAGTTAGAGGGTATTGATTTGATAATTCCAACCACTCTATATTAGGATAAAAAGATGGAGAAGGACCCATAGAGTAGTGTCTATCTACTCAAGGAGAAGAGTGGGTATGAGAATAATGCTGAATTTTTCTAAGCCCCTATGGTCGTGTGGAGGAATGAGATAACTAATAACTAGCTTTCTATGGAATATGTTGAGTATCTTTAAACTTTACTAACACATCAGTCAAAATAATGTTGTTTATCTTCTTACGGAATCTCCTTGGTTCACTAGGGTATCCATCAGATAGTGCAAAGATTATAGCTAGTTTTAATACTCTTCTATTATCTCTAATCCTTGATTGACCCACTACTCAGTTTCAATACTCTTCTATCTTTAGGTTTCTTCTTGAATCTTCTCAATGACCATTCTATTTCATATTTCTTAAAAACCCTTCTTTAGTTTATGAGTGGTTATTTGTACATTCTTGGACTATCACTTTCACCATATTTTGAATGTGTGTTTCCTTTATTTTAGCTACCTCAGTGCCAAACTTTCCAACAACAATAGAAGATGAATGAGCAATCACCCTCATATTTTCCACTCCATCATCAATGAAGAGGAGATAAAACCTACTACCACTAAGGTGTGGAGAGTTAGGAGGGGTAAACTCATTTTCTCCTGACTTTCTCAAATTTTTCATCCTTCTTTTTACATGATGATTCCTATTTTTTCTTTAGGGTTTTTTCATAATTTTTTATAGATTAGAGGAGGAACCTACTTTAAATTGAATGGGGAAACTAAAATGTGTGGAACTATCCACCATAACAATTGACTTGAGTTTCTGGTCTTCACTAGATTGCTCAATTCTAACAAATACCGAGGGCTTAGAGGCTACAAGGGCAGTTTAAGACCTGCATCCCAAGGTGAATTCTAAACTAGATTTCTAATTTGCAACATCAATAGGTGGGAAAATAGTAAACTCAGGTCCACTAACCAAAAATTGCAAGTCAATAATCCTTTTTCGAACTTGATTATGCTACCATTAATGAAAGGATTGTACAATATATTCATGTTATTAGAAAGGGAGAAAATTAGTTTGAACATCATTTTCCCTGAAATTTAAAAGAAATTTTTAATTGTGCTTTGAATAAATTATTCTAAATGCAACAGTTAATTAATCCAACTAAATATTTAAAATCTTATCTCATTTAATACATATCGAGTTATATATAGAAATATAACTGCAATATACAATATTGAGAAAAGAATGAATATAACTGTAATACATAATATTAAGATTTTGTACATAATACTGAGATAATTATATTTAATAAATATTAATCTACAAGAAAAAATATAACTATAACATACGAATTAACAAATAGGGATTTTTTATTCTTATTCTTTTGAACAAAAAGGTCATAAAAGGAGCCTCTCATCAAAATTTAATGGGGTCCAAAATAAGACCTTTAGAATTTCTTAAATACCAGTCAAATTATCCAAGAATGAAAAGAATAAGAAAACTGGTGGAAGAAAGGTAGTTACAACCTATGTAAGGCACAAAAATACTACCGATGTAAGGGTATAAATCATTTCTAAAGATGGACAGAGGATTTTTCCCTAGTGGAGTCGCGTGAAAATTCGATGTTCTACTATTTTGTAATTGAATGCAAAATTGATGTTCTACTATTTTGTAATTGAATACTACATTAAGAATAAAGTGTAGTCTTAGGAGACTGATACAATATTCTACAATGGATTCAATATCAAAATAGGGTTTTGGAAAATGATATTTCTTTGATCAAACACAGTTCAAAGAATAACATATCATCTCAAAAGATAACCATAAAATTCTATAGAGAGTGTTTAAAAATAGAATTAGGGTTTTGAAAATTCAATCATTCTTTTAATTAGATGTAACAAGGAGAACATTATATCATCTTAAAAGACGAACATAGCATTCTTCAAGACATCTAAAAAACAAGAATAGGTTTTCTAAAATTCATCATTTCTAAGATCAAATATAACAAGTGAAATGCTATATTATCTGGAAAGACAATAATAACATTTTTTTACAGGTATATTTCAAGTTAGAAATGAGTTTTTAAAAGACATCTTTAATTACAAAGTAAACGACCAGGAAAGAAGTACGAAATTTTTCAGGAGAAAGCTCGATGTTGAATAGTTCTTAGTGAGTCAAAGGGGAAAATGTAGGAGGTGCTGGATTCTGAGATGCCTAGATGAAACCTCTATCTATCCTATGTTGAGATTTACATTTTAAGAGAGAATTTTCTTGTTTTGGTTGACATTTTATTAGGAATGTAGGATTATATTCCTGAAGTGTGGGGACTTGTAATTTTTTTTTGTATGCTCCACATCCTAAGTCTAAATTGGATACTACAAACTAGTGACTTGAACCTATTTAATGATGTACAAATATGGACTTACTCCGGCTTAAATTTGGAAGCCAGCTAATTAACTATGCACTTTAAAACCATGTGTTTGATCTTTTTATGAAAGATGGATAGGGATGTTATTTAAGTTTTAAGGATTTGGGGCCTGACATCTAAGATAAATCCTAATTGGCCCCTCAACTTATATAGGATAAATGATGCTTGAAAGTAGAATGTAATTAAAATTTTAGACTCCTTAAATTTGTATCTAATGTAATGCATGCTAATTAACTCAAATGCATAAAATAATTATGAAGCAATTTTAAAATCAGGCTTAGAATATTTTTTTTTCTAGAGACTACATAATATCCCCTTGACAGAATTGTAACCTATCATGCCAAGTGGTTTGCCAGAACCCGTAGGCATGGAGGTGCATAATAAGGAAGAGAAAGTAATAATATGCATATATGCTGACTCTAGGCAGTCTCGAGCTTACTTCTTAGATCGTCGGAGTTTTTATATAATCCTAAAATTGTATTAAAGATTAAAGTAGAAAAGATTTTATTTGCGCCCTCACAAAACTCTGATCGTATCCAAGCTAAAAAAATTATGGCTTGCATGAAACCAAAAAAATAGGTAATTTCTATTATGCAAATAATATAAATAATCAATTAAATAAATTAAATATCTATATGGCAAGTGCAACTTTATTTATAACCCAGGGTCTATAGAAATTAAAAATGGCTTGGTACCACTAACAACAACCCAGATTCTAATCATAAGACTGATGCAAGTGACATTGAAATGGGATATCTCTTCATCTTCACTTATTTATCTTTTCTCTTTAGTCTTTTTTCTTTCTGTGAGCTCCTTTAATTTGTCAGGTCTGTATATTCAAATGAAAAGAAACTCATCTTTGAAGGGTATTTTCTTTTTCCTTTGGATATTTAAATTATACTAACTTGACTTTCTAAATAGATAAGAACATTCCCCTAAGGGATATTCTCTCCACTTTAGATTCCAAGTTGGATGTGATATTCTAATTTAAAATCACTTTCACATTATAGCTCTTTCAAATACATTTATATTATATATCAATATAAGAGAAAATTTAAACCACCTACAAGGTTATCCTAAATAGTTATAACAAAATCATCATAAGTAGTTATATATTTGCATTTAAACTAAATTCATTAACCACACTTGGCCATCCTCTTTTAATTTTAAGGGGGCTTAGCATTTTACTCCTGTAGAAAATATGTCAGTTTAAATCTTTAATTTGCACCCTTTGATTTAGCCCTATATGAGAATGGCCACCTACAAAAATATTTTTGAGCATCCATATTGTTATTAACCTAGAACTAATCTATCACCCATCACATCAATCCCTAGATTGTAGGAATAAATAAATAAACAAGCAAATCAATCATTACAACCAGCATGCAGTGAAAATCATGAGAAAGTCCGTCACATGATATCAAGAATGTAAACACCAGCCTAACTTAAAGCTATAGTGGGTTGTCCTAACAAAAAAATATAAGTGTGTGTTGCAAGCTGTGTGGCTTGGGGATATATCTTAGGTTTATTATTAGTTTAAGTTTTCTAATCTTTTGAACATAGTTTATTGAAAGGTCAAGAGAATTTTATGTTCTAATTTAACTTTTTAGTATCTTTAATTTTTTTAGATTTATTTTAAGAAAAATTTTAATTATTAAGATTGATTAATTAGATTAATTATTTAGGGAGTTTTAATTAATCACTTCATTTTAGTCCAAATGTATCTATTTGATGATTTATTAGCAAAATATTAGTTAATTATTTGATTTGATAATTCATTGAATTTTTAATTATTTATCGAGTTTTTAATACATTATTGAATGTTTTATAATTTATTGAGTATAAAAAAGGTTTATTGAATTTTTAAAAGTTTAATTTAATTTTAAAGATGTATTGAATTTTTATTTGCTATTAGAGAATTTAATTTAGTAATTGACTAATTTCTTGATTTTCTTTGAGATTTATATATTTATTTTTTATTAAATATTATGAGTTTTATGATTCATATTTAATTATTTATGATTTTTTAATATTTTAATATTTATGTATAATTTTTATGTTAATATTATTGTATGCTATTATTATTTTATGAAAAAGTATGAATTTTTTTTTATTTATTATTTATTTTCCTATATGTCATTTTTATTTTAAATTAGAAGTTAGTTTATATATATGTATGTATGTATATATATATTAATGAATGAATTTTATTTATCATCATTTTTTTGAGTTGTGTATGTTATTTGATTGGTTGGAGTTATTGTATAAAATTCTTAATAAAGCCCTAAATGATTTAAACCCTACAAGTCTAATAGGAGGATAAACTAAGAGTTATTATAATCAAGTTCTAGTGCTCCTAATCACTAGCACAATTGTCAAACATGCAATCGATTGGGCTCATTTTCTAATAAATCAAATAACATTTAAATAGCATAATAAAATATAAATAATAGAATAAAAGGAACTTGTAAATTACATATTGAATTGTAAAAAGGCATGATAATAAAAATTAGGGTTTCTATAGGGCCCTATAGTTGGGAGATAGCAAAATATAACAAGGGTTCTGGGCCTTAAGGCTATCTAAGTTTTTAGGATACTCAGATACACTGGAACCAATACTGGTGATATCTTACCGTAGCAACTCTACCTAGTTGGATATATGTGACTGACACCTTTAACTCATTTTCTTTTATTCACTTGATTAATACCATTCCTTGAAGATCATGCAAACAAAGAAAATAAAATAAGGATTAGAAGAACATTTATTAATTAAAATTGAAATAATTGAAAAAAGAATATTATTTAAATCCAAACGTACCTTTTTTGGGCTTGTACACCGGTTCGATTGATTCCCTTTTAAACTTTTCTCTTCTTAAAGCGTACTTAGCATTTTTTAAAATTCACCCCAAGGCACAAGAAAGGGGAAGAAGAAGAAGGAGAAAGAGAGAGGTAGAGAGAGAAAGGGAGTCATTGCTTTCTTTAACACTTTCATTTTCTAATAAACACCCAACTAACTCACTCTCAACCACCCACACCTTTCACCTCTTAGTAATCTAACTTTCACTTTTCCTCATTTACATACTCCACAATCACAACTCATATACTTCCCAACATATATATTTTTCACAAGCACTTCTATGTTCAACAATCATATACTTCAAAATACCATTCAACCTACATACCTCACTTTCAATAAAAGCACTTTTCAAAAACAAATTTATTTTCTCACAAAAACTCTTTTCAAAACACCTTTCTTTTTAATAAACTTTTTGAAACATTTTTCCTTTCAATTCCAATAATTTCACTTTTCATCCACTTTCAAAACATACAACTTACTTTTTTAAAATCCAAACACATTACTTTTCACCTTTCCCACACAGTACTTTTCCAACCTACACTTCCACCTTTAAAACATACAATCTCCACTTCCCACTTTTCACACACCTAATGTTCCACTTTTCAACACACACACATTTTTCACACTTTCTAAGATCTTAATCTTTCAAAATCTACACACTTCCCAACACTCACATTCCACAAAAATATATATATACTTTTCCACACTTACACATGTCACCTTACAAAGAAATACACATTTTACTTTTCAAAACATACACCTTCCATCTTTCCAAAATCGTACAATTTGTTTTTCAAAACAATACACACAGTTTAATATTTTTTTTTAACATTCACAAAATGCCTCAAGCAATTACTAACCTTTCCATAGAAACTACTCCAATAACATAAATAACATTGCATTTAATCCATAAAACACATGAACATTCTCCAAAAAATTTCCAACCTTCTCATAATATGTCATTACATACTCAAATGAAACTTTTATCTCAAACTCATAAACTTACTTCAGTGTTAAACATACAACATTTGCCAATAATACATTCCTATTATAATATGAAGATATTAAAGCTTTAATGAAGATCAATGTTAAAATAGGGAATCCTAATATCTTCTTGATATATCATGTTTTCAAAGAAAAGAGTTCTCCAAAGTCATGTAAACCAAGAACACATCAACCAAAAGAAAACGCCAAAGAGTAACATCAGAAAAAAGAAAAAAGGCTTATTCAAAATTCATCCAAATTTCATTACCTTTACATGCAAGTGCCCATATAACACATGACTTAAACTTAAATGACTATGCAAAGGCGGGTGAAGCAAAAAAGAATTACAAATAACTTCATTCCAAAATAAAAAATAAAAATTAATGACTCTTTCTACCAACACCCAAAATTCCACTGTATCAAATCTACGATGCTTACCAAAATTAACAACATATTATAGGAAAGAAGAAAAATAGCCCTGCCCACGTGAGACGATCAAATCATTTCCCTAAAATAATCTCTAACCTCTCACATCAACAAGAGAACTTTTCTTGAAAGAGAAGAAATTTAAACATGCCTATAACTCTTCCAACTTATTCATTTATTCCAAATTGAGCCATGCCAAATGAAGTTTGAGAGGAGAAAGGAAAACCATAGCAACTTCATACCCATCCAACAATTATTCAAGAAGGCTTCCCACATAGCTACAAAACTTTCCATCTAAATTTTGTAAAGATGATATTGAAGCAAATAGCATATGCATGAGAGCCTTACAAAACTAATCATGAAATTTGTTTACAAATCATGTATGACTCTCTCCAAAAATAGCCACAAGAAATGGTAAAGAAAGAAGTTATGCAGGAATTAACATATAGAAATATTTAGTGACTCGGGCATATTCCCACCTTAATCTTTGTTATTACTTTATCAACAAATGCAGAAGCTTGATATAACTCTTAGAACAACCAAAGAAGTTTCATAAAACTAGGATAATAATAATGATAAGAAAATTCAAGAACAAACATTCTTTCAAATCTGCAAGATGATTAACCATCACTAATTATAATATAGACTTTGCCAATGTTAAAATTTAGCAAGTAAGGAGAATAACAACCCATACTTTGTAGTAACCCTTCTTTCAAAAAAATTCTTCTCATGCTTTTAGCTAGAACTTTGTAGTTAAAATCTCATGTCATTAGAATGAATCTTGCATTTGATGATAGTTTAGAAAATCATTCTTCTCGAAGAGAAACCAATGGAGAAAAAGAAAACATAAAAAGCAAAACATCAACTACCAATGTATCCATTCATTCTTGTAAAAAGCACATAGCATTTTTTAATATGAATGATAATATCCATTATCTCTTTATTAGATCTCCCTTGTTTCAGCTCTCATGAATTTATGAAAAGTGAAAGAAAATCAAACCTCTTTTCAAGATGATAACATAATTATACATCATGTATTTTATCTATAAGATAATGATATAGAAGAAGAAGGAGATGATGAGGATGAAGAAGAAATTACCCAAGAATGGAAAGAAAAATAAATGGCTACATTGATTAGGGCTTACGGACTGAGCCGTCATATGGGGGTTCAGCTTAGGCTTGCGATTAGCAAAGAGAGGATTGGACCTAGGGCTTGAGAATGGCAGAGAGAGGCGAACCTTCATTTAGGGTATAGAAAGTGAGAGAGCAAGGGTTGTGCTAGTGGAAAGGGAGAGGGAGATCGTTCGATTAGCTTGCAAATAAGAGGGAGACAGAGAGGGAGGAGGTTTTTGTGAATTAGAGAGATCATGGAGGGGAATTGGTTCAACTGGCCTTAACCACACCTAAATTAAACCCTTTTTAAATTGGTTTAAAATTTGCATTCCTACCCCTCCTGGTCAATAGTTGCGATTAAATGTTACATTGAGGGTTAATTTTAATACAATATGATGAAGTAATTTAAATGGTTTTATTTAAATTTAAATTTTTATAGCTTTATTTAATCAATTTAACTCGATTAATAATGTTGATTTTATTTTAATGGGTTTGAGATGAATTAACTTGGATTTAATCAAAGCCATCATTTTCAAATCAAACCTGATTTGAGTTTATTTAACTTGGTCTCATGTTGATTTATATCATAAAGTTCAATTTAAAGTTGTTGATTTCATATGAGTATATTTAAATTAAATGATAAGGTCGAGTCGATGCTATGTTAGTGGGTATCCCCTTAAGGGAAATCCTACCAAGTGACCATGTCTATGCTAGGCTATGAAGACCTAGATCTAGAGATGAATTTCGAGAAAATCAACCTCAAATAATGCGGTCAAATTATAACATAATATAAATATTAAATTATGAGTACATTAGTAACTTCTTTATTTTATAAGAGCACATTTTATTTATATTATACAAAATTTCATGAGATCATGATGTATCTGTTGTGTATCTGTTTTTTAGAAATGAAATTTTAATGATTACAAACACTTTTCTTTTACTTTGAATGCCTTGCCTACTAACGTTTCAGGACCACAGGATCGATACTGCAAGTTGAACCAGCTCAAGATTGGGTAGATTAGGTTTGTGTCAATCTGTAATGTACTTTTTCCCTTTCCTGAGTCAAATTTAATCCTTATGCTGTCTGATGCTAAGTAACCTTACACACACACACACCTTGGGAGAATTTCTGATTGTTTCTTAGAATTTATTATTTTTGGTGACATCGGCCGGGCCTGGACGATCAGTTCAAAAATAGAAACCCTAATCAGGGCATCATGATTAAGGCAGCCATCATTAATCCGATCGGCCTGGACGATATTGTATCAGCCAGGACGATAGGCTCAAATCATAAAGAATAAGCCGTCATGATCTATTTAGGTATTCTTTATTTTAGGACATCGGCCAAGATGATATCCTATCGGCCTAAACGATGCAGCATAATTATGCCTAATTTAATCTGGAAATTACATAAAGCAATTAAGGCTGATTGTACGATCAAATCAACCGGGGCGATCGTAGAATCGGCTGGGATGATGGCGTGGACGATTGACATCAACCTACTTTAATTCAGGGCGATGTCTAGGATGATTTGGCTCGGATACCCCTATCAGACTGGATGATAAAGTTGGTTTATATAAAATAAGAGCTATTTTGAAGCTCTTCTATTTAAGATCCCTTGCTCTACCTTAGAAAAGATCTTTTGCTGCTGTCTTGACCTGAGAAAGCTTAGAGGAGAGAGAGAGAGAGGGAAAGAGAGGATTTTATAAGGGAGAGCTTATGAGGGAGATTCATAAGGGTTGCTCCAAGTATTGTTCCACTTCTTCTTCCACTAGAGTCTCTTGTCCTTGGAAGGGTTGAGAGAGGTAAGCTTCAGCAATCGATCAAGGTTCTCTGCCTACTTCAGGAGGAAGCAAAAGGAGTTGGGTTCTCTGTCTCTCCGGGGTTGGGTGAAAGGAATTTTGTGAGGGCTTCTCTGCCTTGCTGTGGGAGCAAAAGGAGAGTCACTTTTGTAGTGCAATACTCGGAGGCGCCTCTGGGGAGTGGACGTACGTTGAGTTGACCGAACCACTATAAATCCTTGTGTTCTTTTTCTACTGCTTCCACATTTAATTTTCTGCACTTTGATTTACGTTATGGTGAAGCTTGGTTTGATTTTTGTGTTTTGATTGTAAGAAATTTTAAAATACCAATTCACCCCCCCCCCCCTCTTGATTAGTCTTGGGGCGGTTCATAGGACTTAATATCCCTAATGAACTTTCAGTGTCTTGATAAATATCTTTTAATATTAAAAGATAAAGAGTATGATGTATCATTAAAGATAAAGATGATGATGTGTCATGATAATTATCATTTTAATATAGATAAAAAAGATGTTTCAAGAATTTTAAAAAGTTGCTTATGAAAACATGTGACCAAATTGAAAAGATATGAACTTTTCAATAAAAGAATGAATTAGTTCTACGTGAGAGATGGAAGATTATACATTAGAAAAAATAGTCTCTAAGTTATTTCTTTTTTAAGGATGAAATTGTGTTGAGAACACAAATTGCATTCAAAAGAAAGTGTGTTCATCAATAATTGATTGAATGCGTTGACTCAATAAAATATATTTTGAGAGGTGATTAGAAGAAGAAGATTTTCGATCATAATCAATATTTTGATAAGTTTTCTTTATTCCATATTTTTAAAAATATTAGTTATTATGAAAATTAAATTGAGAAAGTGTAAATTTAATTTTCTAAATCTTGATTTCCATTTTTGCTTTTATAAAAGGATATAAAGATCCAACAATTGGATATCCTTTAGATCTTTTGGACCATTCTTAGCCTGGGTTCTTTACGATTTCTCTTTACTTCATTTGATTTCTTACTTTTTGTTCTACATTAAGATATACATTTTTTTTGTACAATAGTTTCAAAATGATGAAATCCTTTATACACAGCATCTTTACCACTTTTCACTTGTACTTTTTTATAGTTAATGAAAAAGGGATATACCAAAATTAACCCCCCCCCCCCTTCCCAAAAAAAATTGCTTTAGATTTAATTTATGATATCATTAATATGACATGCTATATGGATTCAATAAATAAGTAAAGAAAGATTGATAAATAAATTAATTAATTTGTTTTCTCAATATATTTATCAATTAATGCTTCTAATTTGAAATTAGTATTCTTTGTTTAAAAATTAAATTAAATTAAAACAATATGTAACCAAAGTGACCTCAATTAGATCAATATATTTAATTTAGAAATAATTGAATAATACTAAAGATTTATTTGAGTCTATGCAAAAACTAATTAGCCCAAAGGAAGATTAATTTTTGTTGGACTATAGAGATGTAATTATATGTGATAATTTTAAAATTATTCATGCATATAATAAATCAGTCCAAAGAAAGGCTTATTATTGGTTGAATTTATTATCAATATTTATTAATTATAATTTTAAGAGTACCATTTATAAATTATAATTTTTGTCCAAAGACTAAATTATATTTTTTGTTATATATCTTATAAATTGTGTTATGTATCTTATAAAGGGCTCGCCTTACATTATTTATATATAGTTAACTATTTTTCATATTATTTATGTATAAAGATATAACATTATTGTTGATTGTGAGCTATTTTTATTTTTTTTAGTTAATATTTCTTCAATATCTCCAAATTTAAATAATATTTTAGTGCTTAATGACTCTTATGTTCAAAAATGGAAAGAGCATATTACTATTATTCTTAGGTTTATGGATCTAGATTATGCAATACAGACTGAACGCCCTCCTTCCCTTACTGTGAAAAGCACTTTTGAATAAAGAGAAATTTTTGAAAAGTGGCAATCAAACTGCATGAGTCTTATGATTATGAAGCAGTCTATTCCAAATACCATTAGGATACAATCCCTAAGGAGGAAAATGCTAAACAATTTCTAAGTTGAATAGCAAATACTTTCATACAAGTACTTTTCTTAATAAACTTATTTCAATATAGTACCAAGGTAAAAGGAACATAAAAGAGTATATTATGAAAATTTATAATCTTGATATAAGATTAAAAGAATTAAAATTTGAATCATCTTATGACATTCTTGTGCATCTAATCTTAATCTCTCTTCCAACATAATTTAGTCCTCTTAAGATAAGTAACAATACTTAAAAAAGGGAATCTTAATGAGCTTATTACTCAATATGTGCAAGAAAAAGAAAAATTGAAACAAGAAAAGATAAAAAATACTCACTTAGCTTTTTCTTCTAATAATATTGCCACTAAAAGGAAAAAGGAATTATAAAGATGAAAGATCTCTAGATAAAGGGACTTCACAACTTCAAGTACAAAAGAAGCAATATCTCTTTATTACTTATTTCTTCTATAAGAAGACTGGTCATGTGAAGAAGGGTTATCCAAAACATGCTAACTAGCTCATCAAAAAACGTAAACTTCAAGATCTTATTTATACTAAAATAAATTTGGCCTTAGTATTAAATCGAATTTAGTAGATAGATAAATGTTCAACTACTTACAAAAATGTGTCTATCAAGGATTGTCTAAGGAATTAAGTGCCAATTGATGATGATAGATTTATCTATAAGGAGAATGGCGCAACACTCCTATTAAAGTTATAGGCATATATAGATTGTACTTAGAATCTAATTGTCCTTTAAATTTGTGTGATAATTTTTATGTACCATTATTTAGATGAAATATAACTTCTATTTCTTATTAGGATAAATATGATTACTTTAATTTATTTTGAAATAAAAAATTTAGTCTCCTCCAATATTAAAAAATTATTAGTAAATGTTCTTCAATTGATAATCTATATAAATTGGATATATGTGTCTCACAAATAAATAAAACTTTGCATATAAATAATTTTGTTTCAATGAGAAAATTAAGTGATGAAAATTTTTTTATGTTATGGCATAGGCATTCAGGAGATATTTCTAAACAAAAAATTGAAAGGTTTGTGTCAGATGAAATTATTGATTCCCTTAATTATATTGATCATAAAATTTATATTTAATGTATTAAGAAAAAATTAAAAAAAAAATATTAATGAAATAGATGCCAAAAGAAGTTTAAATATTTTGGAATTAATACATATTGATATTTGCTACCTATTCCCCATAACTTCTTGAAATGGTCAACAATATTTTATTATTTTTATATATGATTATTTCATTATTCATATTTATACTTATTATATTAAAAATTAAAATCCCTAGATAAATTTAAGATCTTTAATGCTAAAGTTGAAAATTAATTTGGTAAGAAGATTAAAACAGTCAAATCTAAATGTGGTATTAAATATTATAGTAGATATGATAGATCTGTTGAACAACGTCCTGTCCTTTTTATAAAATATTTAGTGGAGTGTGGCATCATTCCTCAATACATAATATCAAGGACTCTTAAGTCAAAATAATGTGGCTGAAAGACAAAATAGAACCTTAAAGGACATGGTTAAAGTAAGTTAGTTATTCTGCCTTGCTAAAATCACTTTGGTGAGAAGAATTAAAAACTACCTTTTATATTCTTAATAGAGTTCCAAGAAAATCATTAGCTAAAATTTCATATGAGTTGTGGACTGAAAAGAAGCTTAATATTAGGCATTTCCATGTTTGGGGATATCCAGCTGAGACTAGGCTATAATGTTAATGAAAGAAAATTAGACTTAAGAAATATTAGCTCATATTTTGTTGATACTTTAAAAATTTCAAGAGGATTTAAGTTTTATGATTCTTCAAATAACATTTTTTTTTTTTGAGATAGACAATGCTAAGTTATTGAGGATGTTGAATATATTAGGAGTGATAAACTGAAATATTTTAATTTTGAGGAAGAATATGTTACTCTTGATACTGTTATAATTTAAAATGATCACGTAATAATACTTGATGTTACTCAGATTATAAATTCAAATAATCAAAATACTCTCAAGTTATATCCAATTATATAGAAGGATAATAACATCAAATTGAAGTTCCTTTAAGAAGATCTATAAGGGAAAGGAGAACAACATTTTTATATGATTATATTATGTATCTCCAAGAATGAGTTTGATATGGGATTAAAAGATTACCTGGTCTCTTTCAGTCAAGTTAAATAAAGTTTTAATTCCCAAAAGTGGATAGAGGCCATAGAAGATGAGATGAGATCAATGAAAGATAATGATTTGAGATCTTTGTAAATTGCCTAAAGGAGTAAACCCAATTAGTTGTAAATGAATTTTTAAAACCAAATGGGATTCAAAAGACATTATTAAAAGATATAAGGCACATATTATTGTTAAAGGCTCATTTAAAAGAAAGACATTGATTATAAAGAGACATTCTCTCTAATTTTTTTGAAAGATTCTCTTAGAATCACCATGCACTATTAGCTCAATATGATTTAGAGCTGCACTAGATATATGTAAAAATTATACTCTTAATGAATATATTGAGTAAATAATATATATTATGCAACTAGAAATGTTTTAATCTTCTGTTTCAAAATATATATTGTACAAATTAAAAAAAAAAATCATCTATATTTGAAACAAGCTTTCCGTCAATGGTATAAAAAGTTTAATCAAGTGATTGGTTCATTTGGTTTTAAAGAAAATACTTTTGATCGATGCATTTATCATAAGGTTTATTCTCCTAGTGTCATATATATATATATATATATATATATATATATATATATATATATATATATATATATATATATATATATATATATATATATATATATATATATATATATATATATATATACATAGGCTTTATTACAAGAGATTAAGAGATTTCTTTCAAATAAATTTGAAATAAAAGATCTTGTATGTCACATCCCATTTTGAGCCCATATAGTCAATCTAGAGTGTAACAGAGAAGAAGAATTTGAATAGACCTTCTTCTTACTCATATCCATTCTGAAATATTGATATGAAAATCAGATAAGTAAAAATTAGTCTATTTTGACTATCCTATCATATATAATCATATCAACCATTATACTTCATAACACAAAGCATATGTAATATACCTCAAATTAAATGCACATTTTAAATAAAATATAAAGCTTTACTAAAACTTTAAAAATTAACTTATAATATCTAAAATTCTACGTAGATACACCAAAAAAGTATTTGTACACAAAAAGCAGTTAACTGTCCTGACTACTACCCCGCTTCTTTCTTCCCCTAGTATGTAGTAAAACTAATGCGATTGAGCTAGAGCTCAATGAAATATGCAAATAATATATAATAAATAAAAATTGAATTCAATAAAAACTAAAGTTGACATTTTCCATATGAGTGATAAAATAGGGAATGAATTTTGCAAGTATACATGCTTATATTTGGCAGAAATGTTTGGGTAGTATATTGGAGATACATCATTTGTGTTGGGTAATCAAATTCATCTGTATTGCTCTCATTATATATTTGGCTTATTATAAATAGCATATATCGATAAACTGTTTAGCAGATTTGACATGAAAGATTGTGCATTAGGAGATACACTCATTGTTAAAGGGGATAATTTTAGTATGCTTTAATGCCCATGAAATGAAGTTAAAAAGCAAGAAATTTATAAGATCCCTTATACATTGGTAATAAGGAGTCTTATGTGCGCTCAAGTTTATATTTTTTAGAATATTACATACATCATTGGAATGCTTGGTATATATTTATGAAACTCAGGAATGAATCATTAGAAAGCAGTGAAGTGGGTTATGAGGTATCGAAAAAGGTCAAGAAATCTCATACTCTCATATTAGAGATCTGATCATTTAGAGACTGTGGGGTATTCCGACTCTGATTTTGTTGGTTTTCTAGATAGTAAGAAATCCACTTCATTTCAAATGCTTGGTGCCCTCCACCGAAAGAGTGGATTAAGATCAACTTAGATGCCTCTTTGCTTAGCTCTAATCTTGGTGGTATTGGTGGTGTCTTTCGGGGCCATAAAGGACGTTTGATCAGTGCATTTGGAAAGAAGAAGACTCATTGGGATGTGGCACAGCTCGAAATGGAAGCAGTTCTTACGGTGAAGGAGTTTCTTAAGAGCTGGATGTTGGAATGCAAGGGGTTGATCATTAAGAGTGATAATGTCAACATTATCCATTTCATTCAAGATTTGTTGAAGAAGAATAAATGGCCTTTGGATAGATGGTCGGTAAAAGATCTATTGTTTCTAAATTATTTTAATAAAGTTTTTTTTACATCATGCTTATAGATATTGTAATAAAGTAGCTAATTGTTGTGCTACTTTGGCATTGGAAAATAGTTTTTCTTTTGATAGCTTTTCTCTTGAAGGTATCCCTTCCATCTTGATGGATTTAATCAAGAAGAAATGTGATCCTTTTATTACTTGTATCTAGTTCTTTGTTGCTTCTTTTAATGCAATTGATGCAATTCTTCAAAAAAAAAAAAAAAAAGAAATCCACTTCATATTATATTTTCATGTTAGTTGGAAGAGCTATACATGGAAAAGTGTTAGACAATCACTTATACCTTCTTCTACAATGAAAGTAGAGTTTATAAATTGTTATCATGCTTCATATCGGGGAATATAATTGCAAAATTTTATTACAATGCTACATATTGTTAATGACATTTAGGGGCCATAAAAGATAAATTGTGATAATTAAGCAACTGAATTATATTTTAAGAATAATAAGGGCTCATCAAAATCAAAGCATATTGACATTAAGTTTCTTGTTGTAAAGGTTAGGGTTCATAGTTCTCAAATTTTTATTTAATATATTAATACAAATTTTATGATTTCATGCCCATTTATAAATGGATTACCACCTAATGTATTTCATGAGCATATGGCTCGTATGAGTGTAATAAATTTTGATTATGTGCTAGTATATTGGGAGATTATTTGTATTCTTTAATTTATTATAAACTTAATTTTTGATCAGACTAAAGTATTGTTATTTTGGTTATTGAAAACTCTAAAAATAAAGTTACTTAATTTCAATTATGGTTTAACATAAAGTACTGAATCTTTGGTGATAACTCTTTTGAATTATAATATTGGATCAATTGAAATAGTCATGCTTTTAGATCACATTACATGAAATTTTTAGGCTACACATCCATATTTGATTTATGCTATTAATTATATTAATATAGTAATCATTGATAGGTTTTGTTATAAAGAATGAAACGAATGAAACAAATGTTTCTTTAATTCTATATTGATATGATGGACCAGATTGTTTAAAAATGTTATTTCATAAAGATATTAAATATTGAGCTCTTACATTTATTTAATAATGTATAATTATAAATATACATATATGTGGCTCAAGTGGGAGATTGTTAAAAAAATTTCTATATTTGGGGCCATATATATTAAATATTATATATTAGTTGGTATCTAAATTTAAGCAAATTAAATTAGCCATATATCAATAAAATAAAATTATTATTTAACTTATGTGGAATCTCATTTAAACTTGAATGAATTTAAATATTATGTAGAGACCAAGTGATTATTTTATTTTAATGATGAGCTAAAATAAAATAAATAAACTTAAAGAATAAATAGGGTCGTGGTCCCAGTTTAAGTGGTTAATTTCTCATTTTCTCTCATTTCTCAACTTGAGTGAAAGGAGGAGTCTCTTATTCTCTTGGAGAACGCTGCTTCGAATGTGAAAAATCAAAAACCTCAAAATCCCAATTCTGCATTTTCAATGGAATCAGTTACGCTTCCAATAATTTTTTTGATGATTTGACATGTAATTTGGAGGCAACAAAAATTATTTTTCGCCTCCATTGAATTCTATATTGTACTCGAATATTTACACATTAGAAATTGAAATAAAAAACCAATTTGTAAATATCTTTGAAGAAGAGGCAGTTTCATTTGGAACAGCTTTCCGAATATTTTTGTGATATGGAAAAGAGCTTTTAACAGCAAAAACATAAGTTGCTTCAACTGAAGCCAACATTCTTGAAAACGAAGATAATTAGATGATTAGGATCTACAATAATTACTGAGAAGCATGCTAAACCTTAAACTAAGATTAAAATGCTTAAAGTTTTGAATCAATTTTCTCCATTTGAACGACCTCACTTATTCTGTTAATCTGTATGTTAACCCCAAAGTTTAAGTTCAAAATTTACTTTACAATAATTTCAGAAATTATGCATTAAAGAAAAAAAGTTTGTCCAACTCACTTAATGCTTTGCATAAAATAACCAACAACAACAACAACATCATCAACAAACCTTTATCCCACTACTTGGGGTTGGCTACATGAATCCTTTTTCTCCATTGTGTCCTATTAAAAGTCAAATTTTCATTTAAATCTAATAAAGAAAGGTCATTCCTAATATTTTCTAACCAAGTCTTTTTAGGTCTACCTCTACCTTTCTTAACATAAGTCAAATCTAATATCTCTACTCTCCTAACCGGGTCATCAGAAGGCTGCCGTTTTATGTGACCAAAACATCTAAGTCGACTCTCTCTAATCTTATCTTCTACTGGAGCTACTCCAACCTTTTCATGTATATGCTCATTTCGTATCTTATCTCTAAGGGTAAAACCACTCATCCACCTGAGCATCCTCATCTCTGTCACACTTAACTTAGCATTATGCTTCTCTTTTAATGACCAACATTCGGCACCATATAGCATTGCAGGCCTCACCACCATCTTATAGAATTTTCCCTTGAGTTTCAGGGGTACTTTTCTATCGCACAACAAGTCCGATGCATTCCTCCACTTCAACCATCCAACTTGAATTCTGCTGATAATATCCTCATTTATTTCACCATCACTCTAAACAATAAATCCAAGATATCTAAAACATGTACTCTTATTAATGACTTGATTGTCCAGAGTCACAATCCCCTCACTAGGTCTATTACTACTAAAATTACACTCTATATATTCCGCTTTGCATAAAATAGCAATTAAACAAAATTAAAAACACTTATTTTTTCTCCATAAATTAGGAGAAGAAAGATACCTGCGGAAATCTCCTCCAATCTTCAGCAAGCTCTTTTGCCACCACAAGTTGCTAATGGTGTGAAAGCAAGACAATCAGTGACAAGAAAATAAAAATTAGCGGCCCTTCTGAACTTCGGAAATAATGAATTTGCAAAAATGTAGCCAAAAATAGTTTGTTGTCGACGCATAATTCAATCCATAGTTCAGATTAGTAGTCTCAAAATAATATGGATCACTTGCAAGTTGCAACAACCACCGGCGAAAATCCTGCCCTCAAATCCGAGACTGCAGCTCACATCCTGCAAAGCAATGAGGAAAAGTCAAATTGGAACCATATAGTTTCTCACGTAAAATCATCAAGAAGTGGATTGTATCCATCCTTAAAACTTGTCATTGACGGCAAGCCAAAATGTTCGATGAAAACAGCACTATCAAGCGAAAGTTACAATTTAGAGGTAGAGATTATTGCTGATTTTAAGCATGACGAAATCCAAAAAAAAAAAACCTAGTGGTAAAGAATAATTAATGCGAATTCATCTATAACTGAACGTAGAAGAGAAATTATTGGAGGATTAGGCCAGACCTAATTCATCAAAACTCTTTCTCATGCGAAGCACGCGAAGTCACAAAACTCTTCTTCACCAAACAATTGGCGAACTGTCGTCGTGACTCCCGTTCCAATGTACAAATTTTTAAAATGATTTCATTTTATTTTTATGTAGGTCAAACTAAAAGAAAAAAGAAAAAGAATGTCAATCGTTAACCAATAGAACGACTGACTTGATGACGTGGCATTCGAAGACGTAATTGGGAGTGGCTGACGATAGACGATGTGGAGGGAGGAGTTGAACGAAGGCCCATCGGTTTTCTAGTGAAAGGACTTGAGTTAGATTTTTAATTTAAATTAGTATGAAATTAACCTAATTTTAAATTGAATAGCATGTATGTTTAATTTCAATGTTATTAAAAATTTTATGAAAGAAAAAATGATAAATGGCTTTATAATAAATAATTGATTTATATTATTATGTTATAATTTTTTTTATTTATTTTAAAATTGAATGGGCCTATAAACAACAACATTTTTTTTAACTTTCTAAATTTAGAAGAAGGAATCTTAAATTTAATTGAAAGTAGAAGAGTAAATTTTTAAGTTTAATTTTATTTATTATTTTTTAATTTAGAAGATTAAATTTTTAGATATAATTTTATTGTTTATTAAATTTAGAATATTATTTTCTTAATTTAACTTTAATTATATTTTTTTCCAAATTTAGAAGAGTAATTTTTTAAATGCAAAAGGACTGGAGTGGGGCAAAGGGAAAAGAAGATAATAAAAACTTAAAATAAGATGTTATATCTCAATTCATGAGAGCCCTCTGATTTGCCCACCCAACGCTTACCCGAGGCTTGCCCGCAAACCTGACATCCACCCAACCTGCCTGACATCTGTGCAATAATTGTTGGCGCCTAACCGATGCCTACCCAATGCCTCCTCGCAAACATGTGCAAACCCCCACCCAACAGTCAGTGGGAGGGATCTCAACTGGCTTAGCCATTGGGTAATCAAACAAGTGCACAATCATTCGAATCCCAAACAACTTGTCTATCAACCTACCCGCCAGACAGCTCGACCTGCCCACCAGCTTAGAAGCAACATTAGAGCTAGTAGTTTGCTTCGCAACGACTGACATCATTTCAATAATTTTATTTTTTAGTTTTGTTTTTGCGTAAAAATTTTTTTAATGTTTTCATTTTAAAAATTTATCCCTGATCCAATAGAAACAACATCAAGGCTTCAAGATAATCGACTACCTCTCGTCATGAAACCGAGTTGACAAGAATAATTCCGTAGAAGAAGGCAAACAAGCTAAAAGTTCATGGGGTTTGTGAAACCCTAAAAAACTAGCTAGAGGATAAATAAGAGGGGTGAATTGGTTATTTTAAAAATTCTTTAATGAAAAAGAACTTTTTTAAAAACTTTTCAAACCCACACACGATAATCCATAAAGTGGATACGAAAAGAGTAAATTTTATAACAATAAAAATAAAACAGATTTTTCAATCACACATATAATTGCAGAAAATAAAGTGCAGAAAATAATATGGATGAACACATCTGAATTTATAATGGTTTGATCAACCTAACCTACGTCCACTCCTTAGAGGCTCTCTATCCAAGTATTGCACTAAACAGTAGTGACCCTCTTTTTGCTCCCACAACAAGGCAGAGAAGCCTGTACAGACATTACTTCACCTTCCAGTGTGACCGAGAATCATAACTCTTTTACAAGCAGAGAACCTCAACTCTATTTTCACCCTCATGGTGATGGTTTCACTCTCATGGTGATGGTCAGATAATCATAACTCTACTTTCACCCTCATTGTGATGGTTAGAGAACTTTAACTCTATTTTCATCCTCCAGGAGACGGTCAGAGAATCATGTTCTTTATTGAAGAACTTTTTCTCTGAAGCCATAAAGAATCCAAGCAGACATTGAAGATACTAGGCAAGATTCTTGCTTAAAGAAACTTTGTGAATCCCCTTACAACTTCTCCCTCATAAAATCTCCCTCTTTGACAAATCTCTCCTTTTCTCCCTCGAGGCTCTCTCTCTCCTAAGCTGATCTTCTTTTCTCCCTCAAGGCTCTCTCTCCTGAAGTCTCAATAACCAAAAATATTCTAATAGGAGTATTAAAAAACCTTAAGTAGTGAGATCAAGAAACCCTAATTTTCAAGAGATTCATCTTCTGTTCGTACAGTATGATACACATATCATATAGTACGATCAGTATAATTCAAACTCGTCCAACAAGATCATTTAGATGAACTGTTTAAATTTTATAAAATTTTTTACAGTACAATTGAACCATCATACAGTACAAACTGTAAAAATTCTTTTTGTTTGTTTGGGAGATCCTTGAGACGACCAACTTTGCACACTATCGATTATCTAGGACTGTAAAAATCATATAATACAACCAGTACTAAAATCATGGATTTTATTTGGTATGATCTCTTGGATGACCAATTTTATACACGGATAATTATATAGTGTGAACTATATTATACAGTATGATCAATCATAATAATTATCTATAATTTGATTATCTGATATCGATGGATTAATTAAGAAAGATTAGGGTGTCTAGTACAAACCTAATTGTATTGTACAATCAATATAGAATTAGTACCCTTCTTAACTTTTTGTAACTAGGGTTTTGATAGAGCACAACAGATTGTAGTATGAATTAAAATTGTATAGTTTGAAACATGGTCATACAATATGAATCTAAAATCATACAGTATGATGTACTTAAAAAAATCTCTCAAAAAATATTTTTCTATCTCCCCCTTTGTGTGTGCAAAGTTATGAGCAATAATATCCACCCAAATACATAATATGACTCAAGAAAGAAAAAAATTACATTATAAAATGAAAACCAACTGTAACCCTAGTTTATCTAGTCTTAAGCTGATCATAATTACGAGTAAACGACAGGCTAATTTCCTAAAATATTAGTACATACAAACACAAAAATAAAATATAACAAAAATAAGAGAAAGCAGTAACAAATACAACAATATTTATTAACATTAAAAATATAGTGCTTGAATCAGGTTTACAATAATCTTCCCCTTTTCGATGATGAAAAATATTGTTATTTTTGGATTTTCAAAAAGTTACTTTCCTCTAAACTCCCTCTTAGATGAAAATCATTGTAAGAAAAAAGAGTGTACTTTTTTTAAAATAATATAAAAATAACAAAATTAAATAAAAAATAATAAAATACTACTCCACTTTTTGATATCACAAAAAGAGGAAAAATAGCATGATGAAAAAATAGAAAATAGAAAAAAAATGCATAAAATAAATCGACTCAAAATGACTAACAACTCAAGGTAAAGAAAGAAACATCACAGACATGAAAACTCTTGTGGACATTTTCAGAATATAATAAACTTACTCTTTAAACAGAAAAGATAAATAAGATAAGTGATGACTTAATTGCAACCAAAGCATTAGGATTCTAGAGTTTGTACACCCACTTTAATATCGTTATAGGTTAAAATCATTTGTTTAAATAAAAATCTAATTCAAGAATTACAATTACGCAGAGAAACTTAGCTTTTTCAGACAGCTAGCATGAAATATATCAAATAGAATATTATTGTAAAAGTGATGAATAAAGAACAAAGATTTTCCAAAATCAAGTATAAAACATATTCTAAAAAACAGGCATTTTCTAAGATTTAATGATTTACCAAAAAGAAAAGCTAATTTAAGTTCGGCTCATTTTATGTCTCTTTTATTATATTTTAACATATATTGCACATCTTTTGTTTTTGATACACTTAGTGCATCTTTTTATTTTTTGACGTCATTGTGCATTTTTTTATTTTGGTCTCATTTTGTACCTCTTTTGATTTTTTTTTCAAATTACTTTCTTTTTAAATATTTAAGAATCTCGGTTGTAAAGATTATCTTCCAAATAGAAGAGAAGAGTAGCTCACTCTCTTATATAGGGAGGAATAATCTAGAAAGCAAATCTGGTATTTTTAATAGGAATAAATAGTTTGATTTATGAAAAATAATGAATCTCATTTATCAAATTACAGAATATATTCGTGATATAAAAAATTCAGTGGAATCAAAGTGCTTTCATTTCAACCATCTTAATTTCATTTTGATTTAGATTACATGTTTACATAAGGAATTATCATGCAAAGGAAATAATAAGAGATATGAAAATTCATAAGATTTGTTTATCCTTCGAGTTTAAACAATGCCAGCAATTACTTATTAAACTTGTAAGTCATAATAAAAGTATGTTTATTATAAACACCAAAGAGCATTGAAGAGAGTTCATTTGCACAATATGATCTAAGTCATATAGTATGAGTTTAATCATACAATATGATCCAAGTCATACAGTACAATCAATAGAAACACATTTTTCTTTTGCTACATATTTATCGAGTAAAGAACACATAAATGAGATCTAAGAGCACAGAACTAGCTAGAAAGAAGAAGAAATAACACTTGAAAGTTAGGAAATAAACAAAAAATATTTTATAGGTGTTAGGTGTTTGTGAGCTAGTTTGTTAGAGGTGAACCGTCAAGATTTGCTTAATATAGCTCCACAAACATGAGTTGTAATGTGTGTATTAAGAGACCGACCACCCCCACGCCCCTCCCCCTCTTCCCAAAATCATGGTGGTTGAACAATGAGTTTGGTTCTCAATTATTGAAACTTTGTGATGGGAAGGTGTTTGGTTAGAATATATGTTAGCTGATCCTGAAAAGATATTTGAAGAAGATGAATGCGACAAGCTTGTACTTGTTATTGGATGAAGTGGTAGTTGATCTCTATATGTTTTGTTCGAGCGTGGAAGATGGGGTTAGTGGAGAGAGTGATGGCATATTGATTTATCATAGTAGAGTGGAGTTGGCTAAGTTACCTGTATATTGGAATCTTGTAGAAGTCATTGAAGCAAGACTATGTCAGTGAATACGGATGCAAGAGTGTGATACTCTACCATGCTGGATGATCTAGCGATGGTGGGTTGTTTCTTGACAATCTAGGATATGATGGTATACCCAAGGTAGGAGATGTGACCGATGGTGGAACAGCGAGTGATGGGGTCACTTGTCCAATCTGAGTTGTTAAATAAGTGAAGTTGAAGCAAACTGTTGGTTATGGTTAGACCATATGTAGTTGTTCCTTTGAGATAGCGTAGAAGATGCTTCAACCATACAAAGTGCTCAGCTTGTGAGTTGTGCATATGTCGACACAATTGGTTTACAGCATATGTAATATATGGGCGAGTGATAGTGAGGTATTGAAGTGATCTTATTAGATGACAATACTTCTCTGGAGAGAAGGAGATTGTAGTGCGAGTGGAGGCTTTGGAACGGTGCGATGAGGTGGGATTGGAGACTAGATTGCTGGAGGTGAAGCCAGCTTTAGTGAGGTAGAGAGGGTGTATTTTTCTTAGGAGAGGAATGAGGTGTTGGACTTACGGCTGATTTGGATGCCTAGAAAAGTGGAGGGTAGGGATTGCTGATGTGTTTTATAAAGAAGGTGGAGCTAAGGTTTTGAATGATTTGGTGAATATGAGTGGGGGATGAACCGGTGATATAACATCATAGATGTATATGAAAAGGTATGTGGAGTGGGTAGAGGAGTTGATAATAAACAAGGAAGGGGAAGATTTGTTGGGATGAAAACCAAGAGAGAGTAGATAGTAGGAGAATGTGGTGAACCCCTACTGCGGAGATTGTTTAAGGCCATATATGGCCTTCTTGAGGAGGCATACATGATGTGGAAAACTAAGATCTTAAAAACCTTTGGGTTCATTCATGTACATGATATTGTAAAGAGGGCCATGGAGAAATGCATTAGAGATGTCTAACTAATGTATTTTCCATCCTTTATAGAGAGAAAGGTTGTGGAGGATGAGGATGGATGGCATCTTTGCTACTGGACTAAACGTCTCAACAAAGTGGAGGCCAAGCTCTTGACAATTATCGAGAGCAACCAATCTAGCTTTGTAAGTGGGAGAGGAGTGGATTGGATGCTTCTTTAGGTGAAATGTCCCTTTTTTAGCCAAGTACTTGAGTAGAGGGCGGTTTGGGAACTAACAACCAAGTGTTGTTCTATTGGGGAGTAGTGAATTTTGCTTCCATGGCTTGCTTCCAATCAGAATTCGTAAAGGCCTCATGGAAAGATGTAGATTCAGTGAGTATTTGAAGAGAAGTGAGAAAATTAAGTGGTTGTTGAGGCTTTAGATGATCGGTTTTGCACCAAGTTAGCATTGGGTGAATAGTTGGAGAAGGTGGTATTGTGGGGATAGATTGCGTGGAAGAAGATGAAGGAGAATTGGGGTTGGTTTATACAAGAGTTGATAGATGAGAAGTGAGAATAATTATTTAATTTGGGGTGGTGGAGGATGGTATGGGTAAGGTAGATATTGGCGTAAGTAGAAATGGGTTGGAGGGAGGAGGAGTGGGAGAGGGATCGAGTAGATGATCTTGATAAGGGAACGTGGATTCATCAAACTATACATGACGAGAGATGATGAGATTGTTGAAGGATGATTTAAGGCACTTGTAACCTTTGTGAACATCGGAGTAGTCGAGGAAAATACACATTGATGCTTTTGGTTGTAGCTTGGTTCGAGTGGTGGGAGGAAACCATGGAAAGAAGGCGCAACCAAAAATGCAAAGATGATTGTAGTTGGGTGTTTGATTGAAGAGGAGTTGGTAGAGAACATTACTCATGGGTCCCTGGTGAAGGCAGCGGTGGAACTGATCCAGAATTTTAAAGTTAGAAGCGTCAAAATGTATAGAAATGTTATTATCTTGAGTTTATTTGTGAATGGATAAAAGGTTATGAGAAATTTGAGGAGTATGAAATATTTGTGAGAGTAGCAAGTTACCATTTGGAAGTGGAAGCAAGCCCTGGCCAGAGTTAGTAATCAGCATGTTGGTTCCATTGCCGACAGTGACCTGATCAGATCCATAGTATTCTGTAGATTGATTAAGATTATCGAGATGAGGTGTTAGATGGGATGTAGCTCCAAAGTCAAGGATTGAATTAGTGGGATAAGGGGAGGAAGTAAGAAGAGTTGTAGTGCTTATGGATGAGGATTGCTGATTGGGAAGTTGAGGAACATAATTAGCATTGAGTTGATGCCAACATTTGAATGATGAATGGCCTCATTTTTTGTTGATTTGGCATATTAGTGGAGATGGCGATTGAGGATGAGATTGATTGTTGTTTTGGAATCGGCCTCATCCTCGTATGTGAGATACACGTCCACGATTACTGTAGAAAGCATAGGAGGGGTTTGTGGTAAGTTCGATTTTGGTAGAATCTACCAAAAGATTTATTTATTCACTAATAAGAAGTGAATAGAAATATATGGAATCATTGGGCTGAGATTAGTTTGAATGGAAGTTTAAATGATTGGTATTGTAGTGGAAAGCCATTGTGAGTATACAAGATAATATTCTCATGGTCTATAGTACATCATGTGGCAGAGATGTGATCCATAAGATTTTTAACCTCGATAATGTATTGACTCATAGAGGAGTTCTTCATACTGGTGTTTTGCAGCTCATTTTTGAGTTGGATAACTCATGAGTGATTTGTAGCTTAGAGGTGTCACTCGAGAGTACTCCAGATTTTGTTGTAGTTGCGAAGATTGTTAACATAGGGAAGAATTGAGGGGGTGAGAGTAGATCATAGTGCTACCATGAGATTTTGATCTATCAGGAGCCTTTGCTTGTACATGGGGGTTTCGGTAATGGTTGAGTCAGAGGTGGTCATGTTGGGAGGAGGAATGGGATTAGTACAACAAAGAAAATAAGAAAACCCATTTGCAAAGAAGACTTCAAGGATCTTTGATTTCCAATTAGGGTATGTATCATTGGAAAGTTGAGTGGGAATGATAGTTTTGATATTAGGATGACAAATTTTAAAGATGAGGGAATTTGAGGGTTAGGAAAAGATTCTACCTGAGATGTGTCTGATTGCTCCTTACTTAGTGTATCGTGAGGTATTCTACTGCTCTGATACCATGTAAAAATCTGAACAAAGAAGAAACAGACAATGGAACATTCGGCTTTACCTGAGTAGAAGAATACACTTGGAGAAAACCTGTATTATCTAGCGGTAGGAGGAAAGCATAGTAAAATAGTAAAATACTGTGTCATTACAAAGTGAAAAGAGTGTACATAAAGGCGTGTAGGGTAAGGTGTATAGTGAGTGCGTACAACCACACTCTTGGCTTTGCAGGTGTAAGGTGTGTGTGTAGTTTAGTTTGTTATAGGTGAACGATCCATATTTGCTTAATATAGCTCCACTAACGTGAGCTGTAATGTGTGTATTAAGAATATGATCAAAGTTACTCATTCAAATCTAAAAATTATTTTCTTAAAGGTTACCGAGGGAGGCTTGAAAATTTAATGAAAGGATTAAACCAAGGAGACCTGTATATTCTGCTCAGACATTCTGTAATTGGCCATGCATGTAAAGTAACAAAATTTGAGGCTGGTAAGAATCATCTCTATAACATAGAATGATGGATCATCTCTATAATAAAAGGCTCCAAAAACTGTAAAAGTCAGGACTACTTTGGGAAGGCAATCAACAAACTAGAATTTTATGAATTCTTTGTGGTATTCGAAAACGTCTGTTGGTTACACCTAATCCTACTAATATGTCTGGATAGTTAGAGCTAGACAACAAGAGTAAGAAAAAACATATATGAAGAGTGGTTAAGAAATCAAATTACCCTTTGAACAAAAAAATGGCATGAAGTCTAATATATTCACGATGACTCTTTATTTATATAGTTAAAATGGGTACATTAATGTCTACATCTTGAAAAAATAGAGAAATAAAACATGATTAGGCATGACTAGTACAGGCATGTGAACTAGGCTGAAATGCATGCAAGTGGTCATCTATCTCTAATGTGGCTTGGGATACCTCTTGCGGGGCACTATATAAGCAACTAGTCTTCAAAGGTGAGAGTTTTGGTTGAGTCGTTGAGGTTGATTGTCTTGATTAGGTCTTTGAAGGAGAGTTCACTGATCAGGTTCTCTAGGATGAATATCATGGGCTAGCTCTTAAAGAACAAAATGTCCTAGATGAGTGGTGGGTCCTTTTAGGCGAATGTGCCTATGAGATAGAATAAACATTGTTGATGAAGCCATGATTGTAGGCTTTGTAGTTGTATGCCTCTTGTAGCTTTGATGGAGATATCTAGGGAAGATGGACAAACTAAATGGGGGAGAACTATTGAAAGAGCCGAGTCTTCATAGGGTGAGTGCTTCTTCAAGTGAATGCTTATGGAGGAAATTTCTCTAGTCGAACTTACTCGGAATATATGCATGCTTGGTCAAGTTTCTCTAGGGAGAGCTCCTATAGCATGAGCTTCATCTGGGTGGATGTCTTCCCATCCTGGACCTTGCTTTGGCAAATGCTAATTAAGGCGAGGCTCATTTTGGTCAAGTGTGCCTTTTAATCGAGCTCATTAAGATCAAACCTGCGATTTACTTATATCAGCAAAGATGGCTACACATTGTACATTCTTGGAAGTTCTACATAATGTTTTTTTAAACTTGTAGTGGAAATAGAGTGATGAGTTCAATTTCTGGAGTATTTACCTGAGACCATTTTAATCTTAAACTATCTGATATATTAGTTAACTCTTCAAATATGTTCCAAAATTGTCCATTGACTCCTCAAATAATCCAACAGAGGGGTTATTTATGGACTATATTTAAGGAGTCAATATGCTTAATCAAATGCATTTATTTTTTGGGAATAAAATAACCTTAGGCAAATGGTCCCAAAATTATTTTTACATTTTTCTCAAATAAAAAATGAAGCGTTTAAGAAATTCAAATAATGAAAAACATTGAAAGTCAAACTGATTGAAGGATGAAAGCTCTCATAACTGATAATGATTTGGAGTTTTACAATGCATATTCTGATTTGTTGTGTAGATCAAATGAAATTCAATAGCACAAACTGTTAGGAAAACTCCCTGGCAAATTAGTTTGGCTGAAATGATTACAGAACCTTATTAGATATGTGTAATGTGCTTGCGTTCACGGGAAGCTGATTCTACAGCTTGTTATCTAATTAATTGAGTCCCCTCAACGGCTATAAACCATTAGACTTCACAGAATTTTTTGATGCATAGCTTGTGCTCATCGGAATGTGGGAAAATTAGAGGTGCACTTTCTGACATGCTAGAGTTGCACTTTTTTTTTTTTTTAATGGAGATCAATTTAAAATAAAAACCTGGAAGGGGAGTTATTTGAGATCTTTATACTATTTCAGGATTTCCAAACAGAATTTCTATATATAAATTTAGAAACAATGATCACGACTAGCAAGTTGATCTCCTTTTTTGTGTTCTCTGCATGATGATAGGGCTATCTAAAAGGCTTGTTCTTGATTGATCATCAGCTTGCTAAATTATTAGCTTGATTCCGATTAGTTTTATAAACTCGTACATTTAACGGGACAAAAACAAATGAGGTTTTGTTTAATCCTATTTAGCTTGACAATAGCTCATTACGTTTAGGTACAAAAAAACATACATGTGTGTGGATATATATGCACATATATAAGGAATGTGTATTCATGCATTCATATTTTTATGAATATTGTATTTATATGTTGCGACAAATATCTTATATAAATTATATTTGACTTTTAGGTAGACTTTTTGTTCCTTAATAGGTCTTGTTCGGCTTGCTAAGCTAACGATCCAAACCCAAACAAAAAGATTTGGCTCGTCTGTTGTGCGAGTTTAGCCAAAGAACTGTTGAGCTCAGTTCAAAAGCCTGGAAGTGAGCACAGTAGTTGTAATGGACAATCTCTGCACCGTCAAATGAATTTCTCATATAAATGCCAAAGTTTATGCGGTGACCCACAAAAGCCATCTGCCTTGATACCTTATGTTTGGATGCATCAGTGACAAATCCATTCAAGATTCTGCATCTTACTGTTGCTTGCTTTGGCTGGTAATGATTTGTAATACATATTAAATCTGAATCGGTATGTTTTAACAGAATAACGTAATACTTTGCAGCAGATTTGGATAGACATTCTTTTTATTGTTTTGATGGATTGATGATATATTTAATTATTGGATTTGACAGGACCCCAAAAAGGTGGATCTAAATGACTCAGCATGCAAGACAAGTACCACAGCATTATTTACTCAGAGCCCTTTTTTGAGATGACTGAAAAAAAGGATAAGACCTTAGCCCATCCAACTTTGTTCATATCACTTTTGCTTCACCCTGTTTGGAAGGAGAAATTATTATGTGCGGTCACCGGATGTCATCCAGAGACGAATCAGGATGTATCACGTCACCACTTGTTGTGTATCGGTGCTATGTATCGGTGTATAGCAGGGTGACATGATGCATCTTGATTCGCCTCAGAACTATCCGGTGACCGCTTGGAAGGCACTGTCATTTCTCACAAAAAGCATCCCAAATGTTCTTCTTCTTTAGATGTAATAATCAATTTTTGAAAATCATACCTATTTTATTAAAAAAAATATTTTAAAATAACTATTTTTCATATTTTGATATGCATTTGATTTTATTTGTTTTTTATCAATGGCTCATTTCTTCCTTACATATCATTATATCAACTATGAATTTTTCTGACGCAAGGAGTTGTAAGGCTTTTACATAACTTGCATCATGCCTTCCATGGCAACAGTAGAAGCAAATTGAAACGCTCTTCAGATTTTGGCTTTCGAATAAACTAATTATTCTTTTACTCTTTCACCTTCATCCATGTACTGTTGTGATTTCATTATCAAGGCTTTTGCCCTTTATTTGTTTTTCTAGCTAGAAGGATTATGGTGGCCAATGCTACTAAGTTTTGTCGGTTTTTTTTTTTCACTTGGTTTTAGAGCTTAGTATGTTCAACTAGTGATCTATTTTGGCTTTTATAATTTACTATTGCTTTGGTATTGTTATATTCTATAGTTTGCTTGTGTCCAGCTTGTGAATTGTTCGTGATTATGGATTGAGACCATGATGTTAGAGACTTGTTTCAAGCCACATCTTTTTTTCCAAAGTTGAATGATATGAACAAAATTGTTTAGAAGGCTTGCAACAAGTCATAATTGATGGACAAAGATTTACACGACATGGCCAATGACCTAAAGATTTTAATGCCAACAATGTTCTAAATAAAAGAGAAGTCCTAAGGAAGTAATAAATTAAAGCATGTAAAGCTGCGCTTATGCTTGAAGTTATTGAAAATGAAGTCAAATTTAAGAGACTGGGAAATCCGAGAAAGAATGAGATTTGTTTTCTTTGCACTCCATGCTAGAGCTAGTAATATTGCATCGTTGTAGTATGGTAATAAGAATGTCTCCCATTTTTATTTAAAATTAAAAAAATATATTTAATAAGATCAGTATTCTTTATCCAAGTTTTTTTTATGATAAAATTAAGAACCATAGGATTTTGCTTTGTGCTTTGATTAGAAATTATCATGCATATATGAATACTTTGTTGAGTTGGGCTACACCATGAAGCTTGATTTAGAAGGAGAAACTACTTGTTAATCAAGAAACTTTCAATTCTTAAATGAGTAATTTTACTAAGCATCTCAAAAAGAATGCTCGATTTATATGAATAAAAATAAACCAAATAGTTTTAGTTGAAATTAAGATTTGTCAAATTGGATTGAGCTTGAGAAAGAATAAAATCTTGATTAAAATAGAATGTTCAACTTCAGTGGAACTTATTATAGCTATGAGAAGTTTGTCCCAATAAATTAAGTTTGTCAACTCAAACATAAGCAATCATATTTTGATTCAAACAGAGATGAAAAGGGAGATAACGGTGGCAATTTTACACTTTTATCTCTTGTTGCTCAATCATCTAATATTGATTTTGAATGCAATTAGATTATTAATTTTGGATATTCTAATCATCTCATCATTCATAAAGAGTGTTTTGAAACTTTATGTGCTTGTTTTTTTTTTAATCTTGTTGGCATTATTGATCATTCACTTTGTCTTGCTAAGAAAATTGTAGGTTTATCTCTTACATCATCTACTCTCTTAACTTTATCACTTAATAATACTTATTATATTCTTAACATTAAAATTAAATAATTTTTATTTCTCAAAATGTTGGATAAATGATATTTTATATTATTTAAGGAAACACAAAGTGAATTTTCTTTGTTAAAGCTAGTATGTTTTTGGTAAGCATATTAGCAAATAGAGAAAAAAGAATAAAGTATATTACATTTTTACCCACTTTTAAAAGCATGTTAAATTGGGATCCACCATTGAGCCTCTTAGGCCAGAGTCTAGCTTAGCCTACTTAGCACTCAGTGACTCATAGTGGTACTAGGAACAAACATAACTCCTTTTTTGTCGAGCTCCTATTACTTTAGCTATAAAAATTGATAATCATTTAACCCAAACTCAACCTTAGGATAACCTAAGATGGTTTAGGGCCCATGAGGTTTAGTCAAGCTTAGATTTATGTGATTACCCTAAGATAGGCATGCCCACCATTACACAATAACCCCATAAGACCTAATGAAGCTTGAGGATAGCATAAACTAACTTAACTACCCTTTTACCTAGATTCACATATGTTAGGAAAATCTTAGGCTCTGTCCAAAACCCCTAACACCCTTATAATTGTTGACCCTTAGATAGACCTCCCTTAGATGAAAATAATACCCCATTTGGCTTATAATAGTGGCCCATTGATCCATTGTAGACTTCTAAGCCTTAGTAGCTCCAATCATAGTCTTTTTTAGAGGGAGTTGAGTTATTTTGAGCCATGACTTTTGTTAAATCAGACATGAGGTGGTATTAGACTGATATATTCCTTGATGATCCTAAGATGCCTAAATCTAACCCAAGTTGTAGGTATATAAACCAGTTTAAACCCCTATCCTCTAATTATGCCCAAAACTATATATAATCGAGCTTGCTATAATATTCTTCCCTTGGCTAAAATCAGATGAAACATTTTGCACCCCTCACCCTTAACTTAGGTAATTAAATCATTTTACCCCTAACATAAAACAAACTTACTCAAACCTAATCAAACTTGATTCTGCATTGTAATTACTAAATGATCGATAATTTATCTCCCTTGATTTATTCTCCTCCTTTTCTATTTACTCTATCAATTTTGTTTTATCGTTTATGCTTTTTTTCTATGGTCACACAAGATGCTCTACTTCTATTATTAGAGTGGTTCTTCAAGTTTTTTTTGGGCAATAATGCCTTTGTAGTCAACATAACACTATGGTGGTTCAATGGATTGTGACCTTTCTTGCAAATAAATTCAACTTCACGATCTTCAATTAGGGAATTGGAATATTTTCTGATCGAACCCTAAACCTATATCTATATATCAGTATTCCCTATCAATTAAGCCAATGAACATTTATTCTATGCATGTCATTATAAATCCATATATATCATGCAATTCTATTATATGTAATACAATATAAATATTATATATTTCATATGTATCAAGTGTCATTGTATTAGTCTTATAAATCTTATCAGTCATATCATGGGTTTATATCAAGAATGTCATGTATCATGTACTAATCATAATATATCCCTAATGCAATTTATTATGTTATATGCATATGAAAGAAAGATAGGATATTTAACCACCTATGATGTTTTTTCTATATATAGTCTTGTAGGCTAACCCTACAAGAATCAATCTCAATCATATCAATTATATTTAAAGAATCAGCCTAATATCAAATATCATAAATCAGGTCATATCATATCAATCAACTCCCCGTATACCTCCCTTTTTAATATCACTTATGGTTATAGTACAAATATTATTTAAAAGAAATCTCATTGGCTTACCCTCATCTAAAGGAAAACATGTGTCTAGCCAACTTGAATCAATCAATCATTTCCAACCAACCTTTTATGCTTTTACACATTTCATATCATATAGAGCATAATATAAAATATCATACACACCCAATGCAACTATCACTATACTCATCAAGATATTTGTAGTATGTCAAAAATGCATATTTGACTAAATGAATAATAAATGTACGCATCTCTTATATTTTATGCCCATATATACTATTTTGATGGTTAATTATTGTATACTTAATATTATACTACTAATTTTTTTTTTTTTAAAGATATATAAACAAAACCATCATTTGAAAATTCAATATAAACCAGTCAAAAAGTTTAAGAAAATTATATCTACTATATATCAAAATTACATAGTGAAAAAAAAACTAAAATAAGAGATATTATATTTTAAACCATTTTGGGAGGGAGAAAATAGAAGAAAATATAAAATAATTGAATATAGAGATAGGTTTAGGGTTACCTACCATGCTCAAAGCACTTTTCTAAACTAGAGCGATAAAAAAAATGATTAGGAGCAAGCTCGCTCTCTCTCTCTCTCTCTCTCTCTCTCTCTCTCTCTCTCTCTCTCTCTCTCCCTCCCTCCCTCCCTCTCTCCTCCTGCTCCTTCTCACTTCCCTTCTCTCTTCTCTCCCGGCCAAACAAGGAAAATAGGTGAGGGGAATGGTGTGAGGTCTTTAATGAATTGGAATATATATATATATATAATTTTTCTAGCCAATGTAAGAGCGCTCCCTTAAATTCCAAAAAAATTGAGAGCTTATTGTTGTAGTGCCCCAAGATTAGCACCACAATGCTCTCTTAGACAATTTCCTAGCATTTAGAAGATTAAATTTAAGGTCATTATAATCTGTCCAACTTAGAAAAATATTATCCTTGATATTTCCCTTTACATATCGCTAACAAACATAATAGAAATAATGATCACTAGTCACATCAATCATTAATAAAATCATGTATACATTAAAACATGTATGTATGTCAATCATTTAATCATATAACATGTTCTGAAATATATTTCAATCTTAAATAAGAAAACTTTCATAATAATATTATAGATAGAGAATTATATTAGTGGATCTCTCTAGTACATCTTTCAATTCTTGCTAACTCAAACTATAAACTCTTGATGGTATTAGGGGTTCCATCATTATTGATAGTGTGGACTACCTCTTACCTTCACACATATTCCTTCCATATGTTTTACTTATAGATCCTTGATTAAACATTTGGGATCCTGCACTTCTCTATCATATGCTTACCTGAACCAATCTATCATGAATCAAATCTCTCTCCAAATCCTCTATATAGGCAGTCCATCATCTTATATCCTTACTTAACACATTTGATTCACTATCCTTTGATAAGATAGCAATTCCTTACAATTATCCTACCATGTCTAGGATATTCCTACACACTTCTAGCTAGTATCATAGATCTTCTCCTAATATAAACAAACATACTTCTCTTTTAACTACTTTCTCCACTTATCAACTCTTCGCCAGCTCTCTTTCTTATCATGCCCTATTGGAATTAGAGAATTACCAAATTATTTTTTATCAATCTGGGTCCCTCAACTAACTCTAAAAATCTCTTGAATTGTTAGTGGTACAAGTGTGTGTCTCAGCTCATCCTTCAATCCTCTTAAGAACTGTAACATTTCTCTTTAATAGTACAGACCAATTAAGGTGCATATCTAGCCAATGCTGTAAACTCAGCTTTATACTACATCATTTATAATAACCCTAAATTCATATTGGAAAACAATTTTAAAATCTAGATTTAGCAAGAAGTAATACGACGTAGCAGTGCTGTGATGCTAAGAATAGCCACCACAACATTAAAAGCTATGTTATATAGTAACTCTGTGTGCATCATGCTATTAAGTGATACTAGGTCTTAGGCATCATCACATGAGACACTAAAAATATTTTTTTAAAATATTTTTTAATGTAAATATCCCTTCCACTTCATCATCCCTCTCCTCCTTTACATTTCTTCCCAAGTAAGAGCTAAGGAGAAGGAGAAGAGAAGGGAGAGAGACTAAGAGAGAGAGAAAGTCTTCTTGTGTTTTTTTCTATCCATCACTTATGTTACAAGTTTTATTCTAATTTATATAAGAGACTAAACTTTTACTCATTGTTTGCGATGGTTTTGATTTTTATATATATTTTTATATCTCATGAATCTACCAAAAAAGTATTTTCTCCTGATTTTATACCTTTTGAAATGCTACCATTTTGATCATTATGAATAATTTCATATGATTTTATTACCTTTTCATTGATTAAATATTTGTTTTTTAGAATTTTTTTAAGTGAAATGAGTAGGGAAAGGTATATTAAAAATGGGTTGAAAAGTAATATAATATGATTTTGATACAAAGATATTGAAATGTGATATGTGCTAAAATTATTGATATGATTGGTATGTAATTAATTGTAATACTAACATTAATCTAATAAGAATACTTGCAAGATGAATCTATTAAGATGAAATATTTGGCAATGTGTATAAAATCAGAAAATCAAAAGGCTAATATGAAACACCATAAGATATATTGAAATGATATACTGATTGATATTAAATATTTGATATCCTTAAAATAGAAGTTATAAAGAGCTGGAGATATATACTATAGTCATAAGTGTAAGAGCAAGATCAAGATACCTTCAAGATCAATATACCCTTAAGATTAATATACCCTTATCTAAATATCTGATACATAATAAGAATATTGATAATACTAAAATATGATAAATAGTACTGATATATGACTGATTTATTAATATAACTAATTGACTAAAGAGATAGAATGAATAATAAGATTAATTAATTGAATGAGACTGATTAAATGATAAAAATAGATTAACTAATTGATTAATAAATAAATATTGATTTAAGATCAAGATTGATTAATTAATAAATATTGATTTATGTTCAGGATTGATAATGGAGATAATCGATATTATTGATAGATTAAAATGTGATACATAATAGACTAATAAATTGATATAGGTGACCAATACATATAATATTTTTTTTAAGAAATGCAAATTGCATTAAAAAGAAGAAACAACTATTACAAACTAGAAAAAAAAACCCTTTAAAACTATTATAATGGATATGCGATCCACTAAATTCCATTTTAAATCCATTAAGATGATGGGGACACCAAATATTGAAACAACCTAAAAGGTTGATTAGTATCCCAGATTTTCCAAAAGATAGAAAATGAGACATAGTAAAAATCTCACATTTCATTATAATAATTTCAAAAAGTAAAAAAAAAAACCTACAAGTAAACCAAACAAATGACAAACTACTTCAAGAAAAATAAAAAAAAACAACTAAACCATCTGCCAAATCATCAAAAGGACCGCCATCAACATTCTTTGAGGCCAACGAGCTCCAATCAATAGTAGAATCCGCTGAAACCTCAATGCAACCAACAACAACCAACATGAATGAACAAAACAATGTTGACAAAGCAATATCACCGACTCCCATATCCAGAGTCCAAGAATCAGCCTCTTCACAACCAAAGACAAACAAACTGATAATCACTACCACACACATCATACTAACAAGTAAAAAACAACTAATATTCAAATCCTTCAAGTCTTCAACAAAAAAGACTTGTTCTTTAAAGACCAAAAAAAATAACCATCTTAAGTCTAGATGGGATATGTTCCCACATAAAACAAACTCCAACACTTCTATGATGATCCAAACAACCTTCCATATACAAACCAAACAACATTAGAACAATAGCTTCAATAACTCCGGCTTCACCAGAACTTTTTTTCGAACTATCTCCCTTGGAATTTCCAATCAAAGCCATCGAAAAAGTTGCATAACCAGTGGTAATAGAAGGATTAACTCCAAGACTCTTAAGGAAAACTGAAACCCTCTCAAACAACAAGAAATCACACACCAAGAAAATCATGATCACATCAACCATTTCTCCAAGATTCTTGAAGAAATAAAAAAATTGCTCCATAAATCTCCAAAATGATTCGGATAAGACAACCAACAAGAAAATTCATGCATCTCATTCCTTAATTGAAGAGTTTCATTCCTTAATTAAATACAAAGGATCAACTTCAACTTCATAGAAAAATCTTTAGGACAAAACCATCCACATCTATAAGATAAAAATCCAAACCAAATTTTCTTGAACAACAACTGATTCCACACCAAGAGCCTCTCAGTTTCAAACGTCAAACCAAAAAAAAATTCCAGCTCCAAGCATTGATTTAAGGCAATCATAAAATCCATACAAAATTAAGCAATAATTACCACAAAAAATCTCAAGTCTTGTCTCAGTAGAACGTCCACACCACAAGCAAACTTTGGCCAAACGTTTCTCCATCAGAAACAAATCCAAAACACCCACCAAGCAGAAATTTCATTCAAAGAAATACTAAATCCACCATCCAGGGGAAGAAAAACCTCATCCAAAATCACATTCAGATTTGTAGAGTTACCAAATTCAATCAGGAATCTAATATTTGAATAATAAACGCCACCAGAATAATCATTAGACAAATCAGTATGATAGAGTCCCGTCGTTAGGCAAAGGTCCACCAAAATCATCTTTAAATCAATAGCTTCTCTACCCAAATTCCACCAAGGACCTCCGTCGGCCATACTAGACCGACAAAGAACCATCGATCACCAAGGTTTCTCCAAAATCGCCAAGATCGCCTTCTCCATCGCCTTTAACTTGTATATATCTATACTCTTACATGCATTTTCTCCCTATAACATATATTGATTCATAGATTTTCATACATATTTACAGCATACTATTTCTTTTTTCATGTATTGATTTTAGTTATAAAATTTTAGTTATTTGTTCAGCTATTATTTTATTATGTAGTATTTATATGAGCTACAGTGTGAGGCTAATCAGTTGGAGATAGTTTAAATTTTGTTTCCCATCCTTTGTGTTTTTTTTTTGTATGATGTTGTTGTCTATTGTATATATTATTTTGAAAACTTGTATATATATATATATATATATATATATATATATATATATATATATATATATATATATATATATATATAATGAACATTTATGTAATTATGTATTTCACTTATATTGAAGCATGAGAGCTCTAGTGATGTCTAGATAAAAATAATAAAAAGATGTGCAATTCTTTCAACTTAGATTTTGGGGCTTGACATCACTATAATATTTCCTTATTCTAACCTCATGAAAGCTTCCTATATTTGATGTTGAGCTGATGGAGGTACAAACTAAACCCTGAAGGTGCTAACAAACTCCTCCCAGATGATCAAAGATTTCAACTTGCCTTGAAACTTCTCCCTTTGCTATCTTATCCACCATTTCTCATATTCCCCTTCAAATAGAAACATTGCTAGTGATGCTTTCTTGCTTTTTAGATACTACATGCTATCCAATATCTTCTCTATCATTAGTAGCTAATGCTCTTCTACATGTTACATTATAGCTCCCTTAAATAGAAGGGGCTTCAATTTTTGAAACATCTTTAAATACTAGTATTCTTCATTCTCTTTGCTCTTATATTATCTGCTATGTTCATTACTCATCAACTATGGTATCAAACTGGTAAACTACATTATATTGTCAAAGCTCACTATGGCCATTAAACTTTATTCATTTGGTACTTTAGATGGATCTATTATATGTAATATAGTTCTTTTTCCTATGAAATTATAATTCAATCATGCATATTCATGTTATGAATGTAAGGAAAATAAATTTTAGCACTTCTCATTTCAACCCCTCTCATTAATCAATTCCTATAGCTCTGGATTACAATCCAATTCTTCTAATAACAATGACATTAATATCAAATTTGTGGTGCCCCAAGACCTACATTTATAAGAATTGCATATTTTGTCTCTTAATTAATCTACCAAATATTTTAATAATTCATTGATATAAAAAAAAACCAATTGAAGCAACTATAAATCATATACATTAAAATATTTCTATACTTATTTATCAAAGTTTAACTTATAATAGCCAAAAGATCAATTAATTCATTAGTCTAATCCTCTAGTCTTTTGACTATAAAAAATTAAAACCAAAAATATAGAAACTAAAATAAAACTTGAATCCTCATCTAGCTCACTTCAATGAATCTTAACCTCTTCCTGAAAATATAAAGAAAATATAGGATAATTTAATAGCTCAACCTACAACTACAATCAATGCAAAATACTAGAAAATAATATGCATGTAATTATTCAATATATACTAGTAAAATCATAATTGTGTAATTATTAAACACAACCAGAGAGACCCCTTATGAAAAACTATATTTTAATATGAACACCCATAGTGTCTTTAAGATCAGAATTAGACCATAATTAAACTTAATGGGCTTTCTCCAGCTCACTTAACCTTCTATAACCCATAAAAAAAGGATTTAAAAATTGGGTTTAAGTTTGGGCTCTAGAAAAAACTAGACTATCTAAGAGTTTGAAGCTTAATATTATATGTTCCCCTTATTCTTAGGAAGTTGCTTAATTCATGTTAGATGAATACTATCATACCCTATAATCTAATTTGAAAGAATTCTTTATTTTATCATTTATTAGATAAAAAAATTAGATCTATTTAATTTTATTTATCAGTAATAAAATCAAATATCAACGAAAGTAAATTCTATTGATCAAAACATTCATAAGCATCTCTATTTATTTCTCTAAAATCATATATAATACTCATGAATCATATTTATATAATCTATCATTTCAATTATGAGTATAATAGAATAACTACAAATAGAAAGAAATGACTAATAACAAACTTTGAGAAATCTAATTAGCCTCATACTTCTGATTCTCTTTACTGGTATGAAATCATTTAAACCACATATAAGAAGCCTAGTAGGTAGCCAAATCCTACAATTGAACCAAAGCATGGTAAAGAAGCAATATGCATGTCTAATTACTTTAATATAAGTAATAGACATATGATAATGAATTAGTACAAAAATAGTAAAAATCATATGCAGTAATAGTAGAGTTGGTAAATAGTAAAATAGTATTGTACAAGAACTAGTAAAGAAGTACAGTGTGAAAATCAATAAACCAGTATAACTATCAAAATCATAAAACACACTCATCATATCAATACTATTAATCAATGAAAATCAATAAATGAATCATATATAGATTGATAAAACTAAAGCATCGATAAAGAATATCATAAATCATATAAATATAATAAACTGGAACTAGTAATATCAATGAAGCAAATTAATAACAATAATCACATTCTTTATCAATATCAGTGTAGTATCACAATCATCTGCTCAGTATGTTTAATAATCAATCAATCAATCAGTAAACAAGATAGTGAATTAATAACAGTAGCAGTAATATTAAAATTATATCACTAGTAGCATCAATATCAATATCAGTTATAGTATCAAGGCAATATAGTAAATAAGTTAATGTTATTATTATTAATAATATCGATGTCTATATTGGTATAAGTAAACCCGTAGTTATAATAGTAAATTTAGATAATGACAATAAAATAGTAAACAATGAAATGTAAAGTAATATAATAATAATGAATCAATAACATTCATTTAATAATCATATTAATCAAGTAAAAAGTCACAACTTAGGAATTGTTTTAATATCAATAATTCATATATAATAATTAATGGCTTAGTAAATAGAGTTGTCACTCTTTTGTCCATTGGCACAGTAGTTACAACTCCCAACCAATATCATGTGAATCACTCGAGGATAATATCATACCAAATATTTAAAAGAAAGCATGTCGGCCCATCATCTTGTACATGTTAGTTAGCCTTCACCCAATGTTAGTGAAACCAAACTTTTCCTTATTTTTCCACAAAAATTAATATCACATTTTTTGACAGTAATAATGATAAACTATTACTCAAACACATGTCAATATTCATTCATAATGCTTGAATTTAAAATATGCTTAAATAAGCATACTTACTTCTATTTAGAAAAAATTATAAAAAAATTCAATAACTTCTATTTTACTAGGTAGAATTTAGAAATATTACAATCAAAATCTCTATAATAATTAGTATAGTATCATATAAAACATTACAAATTAAAAGTTCAATGCATCTAAATAAAATGCAATAAAATTAATTTTGGAGAGAATCAAATTGTTGAATCAAAATGTTTGAAAACAAAAGTAGGATCAGAGACACCTACCATAATCTGAGCACCATAAAAATAACACGATGGCTAAAATCATCTTTTCTCTTTATTTTCTCTCCTCTTTCTTCTTAGGGAAGACATGACACCTAAATTAAATTTTTTTATTAAAGTTTTTATTTTGAAATTTGGGGTTATCACGATCTATCCATCTTAGAAAAATGTCATCCAGATATTTGTTTAAAGGATTATGTCACTAAATTAATGCAAAAAAATTTGGTATGATTAAATTTCAAAATCGAATAAAAAATCAAATCACAAATCAAAACTTATTAAACTTAATGATTTCCTATCATGCGCTCATGCAATTAATTCAATCACATATAACTCACTTATGTGAATAATTATAGATGCAAACTAATGCACTTTAATCTACCTGATCTATCTGACTTATAATCAATTTTGAATAGCTCTGATAATAATTCAATTATTTCTTCCAACAACTACTCTGATAATAGTTGTCATGCCTGAGAATCTAATTTAAAAGAATTCTTCATTTTATCTTTTATTAGACAATAATTATAGCTATCTAATTTTATTTATTAGTAATAAAATTAAATATCATCAAAAGAAAATTCTATTGATCAAAATATCCATATAAATCTCTGCTCATTTCTCCAAAATTATATAATATTTAGGAATACAAATATAATCCATCATTTTAGTCTTGAGTAATAAAGAATAACTACAGACAAAAAAGAAATGACTAATGATAAACTTAGAGAAATTGGATCAACTTCTTACTTAGGGGTGTAAAAGAGTCGACTTTTAACATTATTGAGCTCAGCTCATCAGTCAGAAAGCGAGCTCAAACTCGAGCTCATCCCACTATAAACGAGCTCGAACCAATTAGCGGGCCGCTCGATTTCATGCCAGATTTTGCACTTAAACAAATTTTTCCCGCCCAATTTCACATTTTGATGCCTATGTTCGTCCCGTATTTTGAAAAGTTGGAACAATAGGTTTTTTTATTTAAACATGAACATGTGGTAGCATTTTTTTTTTCGGGGGGGGGGGGGGGGGGGGGGGGGGGGCGGCGTTAACTAGTTGTTTTTTATTCTTACTTTTTAAAATCTTCTCTTAAATATTCATAAAAGCTAATAAGTCTATCATATCATTAATGAAGAGTCAAAATAGGTATATTTTTTATTCTTCTTTTTTGAAAGCTTGTCATATATGCTGCCATATCATTAATGAAGAGTAGATACCTCAAACCATTTATTTTTTTTTAAAATAAAAATTTGTTTGCTGATTACTTTAATTAAAATAATTTTGAGCTAGCTCGCGATCTCACAAGTCAAGACTCAACTAGCTCAAAATCGAGCTACAGATTGTGGCTCGATAAGCTCATCTCACGAGCTCGTTGTCAAGTTAAGGTTGAGCCGAATCTGCTCACTTATATCCATAATCACACTCTTAATCCTTTATTTTGAACTAAAATCATTTAAATAATATATAATGAGCTAAGTAACCCAACAAGTGACCTAATCTTATAACTAAACCAAAGCATGATAAAGAAGTATTATGCATATCTAATCAGTTCAATACTAGTAAAAGTCATATGATCATGAATCAGTGTAGAAATAATAAAACTCACATAAAGTAGTAGTAGAGTCGATAAATAATAAAATAGTATGATACGGGAACTAATAAAGTAATACAATGTGAAAACTAGTAAACCAATACATGTGTCAAAACCATAAAGCACTCGTCTTATCAATACTATCAATCGATGATAATTAGTAAAGAAATAATATAAATCATTAAAACCAAAGCATTGGTAAAGACTATCGTAAAACATATAAATGTAGTAAACTAATAACAATAATCAGATTCTATATTACTATTAGTGTGGTATCATAATCACATGATTAATATATCATATAATCAGTCAATTAGTAAATAATACAGTGAATCGATAATAGTAGCAATAATAGTGATAGTATACCAGTAGTAACATCAGTATTAGTATTGGTGAAAGTATAGATATAGCATAGCAAATCAATGAGAGATATTATAGGTAATAATATTGGTATATGTATCACTATCGACAAACCCATAATAATAATAATGAATCTATACAATGATAATAAATTAATAATCAATGAATAATAAATCCATACACTAATAATGAATTAGTAACATATAATTTAGTAATCATATTAATTAAATAAGAAGTCCTGGCTTATGTGGTGCTTTCTAGTATCAGTAATCCGCAGTTAGTAATCGTTGGCTCAGTAAATAAAGTTGTCACTCTTTTACCTATCATCATAGTAATAACTCCTTAAAACTCCCAATCAGTATCATGTAAAGCTGTAGAGGATAACATCAAAACCATATGTTTAAAGAAAAAAGCCTATCAGCCCATCAGTCCATCATCCTGTATAGGTCAGTCAGTCTTCAACTAATATTAGTCAAACTAATATTTTACTTATTTTTTTTCAAATATTAGTATCACATTTTTTTTTTACAGTAATCTCGACCATCAATTACTTAACCAGAGGTCTATATTCATTCACAATGCTTGTATTAATAATATACTTAAATAAAAATACTTATTTCTTTTCAGAGAAAACCAAATAAAATTAAAAAAATTCTTTTTTACCTAGTGAAATTTAGATCGATATGTTATAATCAAAATCTTCATAACAATTAGTTCAATATCATATAAAAAGTTAGGGACTAGAAGTTCAATAAATCTGAAGAAAATACAATAAAATCAATTTTGGGAAGAATAAAATTGTTTAATCAAACTATATAAAATCGATAGTATGATCAAACTTACCTACCACGACTTGAGCAAATTCCACAAAAATATTGAAGTGATCTGGCAGATAAAATTAAATTCTCTTTTCTCTCTCTCTCCTCTTTCATTCCATTTCTCATCTTCCTTTTTTGATAAGGCACGACATTGAAATTTAAAATTTTCATTTAAAAAAAAAATCATTTCAAAAATTTGGGTTATCACAAACACAACAATCAAATCAAATAAATATATATGTCACAAGCAACTAGAATTTTGTAAAGCAAGTTTTTAAAGTCTACCATTAATGTCCATCCTACAAAACAATTATATTATTTTTTTAAAGATTTATGAGAGTAGTTAGAGAAGTTAAATATATTCATTAAGAAATACATATTTTTCTGATGGAATGTTTGATCCCAAAAGTTCATTGAGGATAAAAATATCACAATTTTTGCATCAAGATATCTAAAAATATCCAAAAATCTAAATTCTGTCATAGTAGAATTTTACAACAAGATTATTTTATTGAGATTTATAGATTTATTAACATCCAACGAAAGAATAGGACAACATTTTTGAAAATAAGTTTAGAAATATGTAGGAAATTCAATAAAATATAAAAAATAGGGTATCCTGCAAATTTTCCATATTATTTGAGAGAACTCTACTGTTGAATTTTTTTCTTCACCATGGTGAGGATGGGACCCAGAATTGGTATGAAGATCACTTATTCTTGGCATCGAATTTTGGGGACAATTTAACTCATTTAAAGGCAAAAAGTGGAGCTTCAAAATGGGATGAATAATTATCTCATCTTTGATCCAATCTGTATAAATAGGGACAATCTATCCCATTTCAAGACAAAGACCATATCTTTTGCAAAGGGATTGTGAATCTTAAATGTCACTTACAACTTTGTACTTGCTGGATAATATAAAGTCACTTAGTAGAGAAACACAAGATCCTTCAAACAATTACCATGGCCCATAATGAGGAAACTAAGCATCGCCTATTAACGTCAAATCTCTTTTAAGAGAAAGAATCAAAACCTCTTAAGTGAGAATTATGATGTGTCAGTTTTTCTCTCATTCAGAAGAAATTATTCTGTCCGGAGACCGTGTGAAAGCCATTTTTTCTTCCAGGTTCGTCCGGACGAAGTTTTTCCTTCCAGGTTCATCCAGGATAATCAGTTCAAAATCAGGTGACAGAGAAGTTTGTCCCAGGACAAAGTAGGGTTCGTCCATACAAAATTTGTCCAGAGAGCAACTCGTCCAGCAACGATAACTATTTCATCTGAACGAAATTCGTCCAGTGGGAAAATTGTCCGCGGATGATTTTGGATCGTCCAAGATGATCTTCGTGGATATATATGGAAATGAGATCTTTATGAAGAGATATAAAAGCCAGGAGAGAGAAAATTGAAGGAAAAAGAAGAAAAAGTGATTTTTGGGCGACTTTGATCCGTTTTCATCCGTCACTGTAGTTGAAAAAGTTGACCGACTCGAGGTAAGGCACATTCCGCCTTTCTCAATTTTCAGAAATGAGAATTTTGACGACTTTTCTGTCTTGAATTTTATTTTTGTTAGCGAATATCTAGTTTTGTTTCGCACTGACGAACTTTTTACCGCGTAACTTTTGGTATGTTTCTAAGATGATATTTGTGAACATTTTGAGTATTTTCTGGAAGATTTTACTGAGTATTTTGGATTCTGTGGTGTTTTAATCGAACTACGAACTATCTGGATATTGAAAAATGTTACTTTAGTACAATAAAAGTCTTACAATGCTATTTTGTATTATCTGTGATAATTTGGTGAATTTTTGAATCAGTGAATTCTGTGTAAATTCCGTATACTGTCGTTATGCCACTGACAATTTTTTTAACATAATCCGATTTTCTGATTTGAATGATTTGATGTGCTGTGATATCAGAAGGGAGTTATAAGTGGCCGGAATCCTTTGTGATTCCATTATCTAGGTCAGGAAAATCTGAAAAACAAGTTCTGTTCTGAAAATTTTGTATATCTGTTATGTTCTGGTGCTATAAGCACAAAGGGAGACATAAGGGGCCAGAATCTGTTGAGATTCTATTTGTGTCAGAGAAGGGAGGCATAAGGGGCCAGAATCCATTGAAATTCTATCAGGGTCCAAGAATCTGATATGTGTTCTATGATATGTGATATGATTAATCTGATATTAAATGTGATTTGATCTGATTTGAAATCTATTCCGTAGATTCTATTTATTCTGTGAAATCTGATTTGAATGTTCTGCTATGTGATATGAATTCAATTCTTCTGTATCGGTTATTTGATTTCTGTTCGACATCTATTATATATGATTATCTGAATTCTGTACGATTATTTGAATAATGGCTTCTGATGTATTTTCTGATGTCTATTTCTGGAGATTTTGATTAGCTGGTGTAGTCTTGCTGAGCTGTTAGCTCATTCTTATTATTTACGTGGTTTTTAGGTGCTGGGAAAGGGAAGAAAGTCTTGTACTAGCAGTTCCGTGTCAGATCAATTATTATGTATTTTATACTTTTGATTTTTGTACGTCATGACTTTTCTGTTCTATTCTTTCTATCGGTATCCATGCACTGTATTGTACATGATTATTTTGATGAAAGGAGAAAATGATAGATGAACTGTTCTATATATTTGGAAGTTATAGTAGCTCTGTATTTTCTATTCTGTATGTCTAAAATTTGGAAGATTATCTGAAGCAAATTCCAAAACTAGATCCTAGATTTTTAGCATTTGTCGCGGCCCGACACGAAGGGATTCATTTCAGTCGGGTTGGGTCGTGACAAATCTTTAGTGGTATCAGAGCAATGGTTTTGGAATTTGGGTTATAAGACAGAGCTATAGGAATTGATCTGTAAGTCTGGTGGGGTACTTTCTGTTTGTTTAGATTTTTATTATTGTTGTTTCATATGCATGTGCATAGTTGCATTATGTGTGATTATGGATCTGTCAGATCTAGATATGAGTGATGGGCAGAGTGCTAGTTAGGAAGCTCCTATAAACAGTACTGCCCCAGTGGTTGGTTCTGATACAGTTTTATAGTTTACTACATTGGTTGCTCAGATGATGAGCGAGACTCAGAATAGAGCATCTACTATTAGATCTGAAGATGTAGATAGACATCTACAAATATTTTTGAGATTGAAGCCTCCGAGGTTTGAGGGCACTGTTGAGCCTAGAGCAGCTGAGGTTTGGTTAAGGAGATTGGAAAACACATTTGACGGTATGCAATGTCCTTCTGATAGGAAGGTACCGTTAGCTATTTTTCTATTGGATTGGGAAGCAGAGCGCTGGTGGACAGGCTAGCAAGAGGAGAAATTCCAAGATAAACTGAACTCCCTGATTACTTGGGAAGAATTTTCTGAAGTATTTCGATCGTGGTTTGTACCCCCTTCTGTAAGATAGCAAATACAGGAGAATTTTCTGAGGTTGGTTCAGGGGAGCAGGACAGTGATGCAGTATGAGGCAGAGTTTACTGCTTTAGCCTGATATGCTCCATAGGTTGTGAGTACTTCTGCTGAGAAGTACTATCAATTTCTGAGGGGACTACGACATAGTCTGAGGCATCCCCTGGTACCATTTTATATTTCTGATTTCTCTGCGCTTGTTGAGAGAGCTCATCAGATAGAGAACGATCTGATGGCTACCAGCAGCGGTGGACTACCAGTAGGAAGAGATTCAGTGGTGATGATTCTAGCAGTGGTTTTTTTGGAAAGAAGAGATTTATTTTTGGAGACTTCAAGAAGAGTGGACAGTCAGGATCCACTACAGTTTCTAGTAGTGTCAGTGTGACCAGTTCTGGGTTAGTCAGTGGGGCACCTGTGTGTCAAACTTACGGACAACGACATTTTGGCCAGTGCTATAGGATGACTGGTCAGTGTTTCAAATGTGGTCAGTCAGGACATTAGATTTGTAGAGTGTCCACAAGCTGGATTTGACCGGCGATCTGAGTCCAGATCAGAGAGCTTTGCTAGATTAGCAGGAAGACCGATGACAGTTCCTCCATGTACTATTTCTGAATGCTTGTTTGGTAGAGCTGGTGGTCCGGGTTCTCTGACGAGGAGACCACCTAGTGGTAGTTAGAGGGAGTTTGGTAGTTTTGCAGCTCCAGTTCAGCCACATGTGAATAGTTTGAATCAACAAGAGACTCGAGATGCTCCGAATGTGGTAACAGGTACGATTTGCATTTTTGATCATTCCTGTCATATTTTGTTTTATTATGAAGCTAGTCACTTATTTTTGTCTGAGCGCTGTTTTGATGTTTTGCATTTGGATTCTGTGACGTTATCGATTTCTCTTTCTATTCTTTTGCCGGCTGGGAATAATTTGATTGCCCGAAAGTTTTGTTTCTGTGAAATTGATATTTCTGGCAAGAAGTGGAAGTCGTGTTTAATTTTGTTGCCGATTTCTTCGTATGACATGATTTTGGGTATGGATTGGTTGAGTCTGTATGAGGCTCAAATTGACTGTTTGAAGAAACAAGTGAGCTTGCTTATGAATGGTGAAAGATGTGTATTCCGAGGGTTAAGCGGTGTTTTGTCTTGTTTGATTTCTGTGTTGGAAGTCAGGAGAATGTGGAAGAAGGGCTATTCGGTGTTTTTGGCATCCGTACGGGATATGATATAGATTCGGGTTCTATTTCTGACATCCTGGTTGTACGATATTTTCTAGATGTATTTCCTGAAGAGTTGGTTAGATTACCTCCGGATAGAGATGTTGAGTTCTGTATTGATGTTTTTTCGGGTACGGCTCCGTACAGGATGGCACTGAAGGAATTTTCAGAGTTGAAAGTTCAGCTCCAGGAGTTGGTGGATAGAGAATTTATCTATCCTAATGTTTCTCCTTGGGGAGCACCTATTTTATTTGTGAAGAAGAAGGATGGGATATTGCGTATGTGTGTTGATTACAGAGATTTGAATAAAGTTACAATTAAGAACAAGTATCCGTTGCCATGGATTGATGATTTATTTGATCAGCTGGCCGGATTTTCTATATTCTCAAAGATTGATTTGAGATCTGGATACTATCAGGTGAAGATAAAGGAAACTGATATGATGAAGATAGCTTTCAGTATTCGATACGGGCACTACAAGTTTTTAGTTATGCCATTTGGGGTAACCAATGCACCTGCTATTTTTATGAATCTGATGAACAGAGTATTCAAGGAGTATCTGGATCAATTTGTGATCGTCTTTATAGACGATATTCTAGTATATTCTGTTTCTGAGGAAGATCATGCCAAATATTTGAAGAGTGTGTTGGACAACATCAGTTTTATGCTAAATTCTCCAAGTGCGAATTCTGGTTGAAGAGCATTTCTTTTATGGGTCATATGGTGAGCGACGAAGGTATTTTAGTTGATCCCCAGAAAATTCAAGCTGTTGCTAATTGGCCAAGGCCTACTACGATATTTGAGATACGTAGTTTCTTGGGTATGGCTGGATATTATTGGAAGTTTGTGAAGGGATTTTTCTCAAATTTCTATACCTCTAACGAGACTGACTCAGAAGTCAGTAGCTTTTGTTTGGTCACCGGAGTGTGAAGCTAGTTTTTCAAAAGTTGAAGGATTGTTCGACTTCTGCTCCAGTGCTAGTACTTCCATCTGGTACGGAAGGATTTCAGGTATTTAGTGATGCTTCACTGAAAGGTTTGGGCTGTGTTTTGATGCAGCATGGTCGGGTAATAGCTTATGCTTCAAGGCAGTTGAAATTACATGAAAAGAATTATCCGACGCATGATTTGGAATTGGCTGCAGTTGTATTTGCTTTGAAGATTTGACGTCACTACTTGTATGGCGTCAGGTGTGAGATCTTTACGGATCATAAGAGCTTGAAGTACATTTTTACTCAGAAGGATCTAAATTTGAGGCAAAGAAGATGGCTTGAATTGATCAAGGATTATGATATGATGATTCAGTATCAGCCTGGTAAAACCAATGTGGTAGCAGACGCTCTGAGCCGGAAGTCTTCTGGATTATCAGGTATTCAGCTCACTTCTGATGAGTATCTGATACGAGATATGGAGAGATTACAAATTAAGGTGATTTTTTCTGCTGGTTCGGATTTTGGTGTGTTGACTCAGATAAATATTCAGTCTTCTTTAGAAGAAAGGATCCATGAAGCTCAAAAGTCAGACATTGACTATTTAAAGTTGATTGGTCAGATTGAATCTGGTAAGAAACTTGAACTATAACTTTCTGATTATGGTGTTATTTTATGTAAGAATAGATTGTGGATTCCTATGTTTGGAGATCTGAGGAAAGATATTATACACGAATCTCATCATTCAGGCTATACTATTCATCCAGGAAGTGGTAAGATGTACAGAGATATGAAGAGTTTATTTTGGTGGCCTGAAATAACAAAGGATATAGCATAGTTCATTTCAAAATGCGAAGCCTGTCTGTTAGTGAAGGCAGAGCATCAGTGACTAGGCAGTCTTTTGCAGTCGTTGCCTATCCCTGAGTGGAAGTGGGAGGAGGTAACGATGGATTTTGCTATAGGTTTTCCTCGATCAAGGCAAGGACATGATGCAATTTGGGTAATTATTGATCGATTGACGAAGTCTACATATTTTCTTCTGATCAGACAGACGGATCAGGTGGATAAGTTAGCTTAGGTATATGTTAAAGAAATTATCAGATTGCACGGTGTGCCAAAAGTGATTGTATCTGATAGAGATGGATGATTTACTTCCAGATTTTAGAAGGGTATTCAACAAGGATTGGGTACGAAGTTGCATTTCAGTACTGCTTTTTATCCGCAGACTGATGGACAGTCTGAGAGAACTATTCAAGTATTGGAAAATCTTCTGAGTTTATGTGTTTTGGATTTTGGAAGCAGTTAGGAAGATCATATCCCATTGATAGAATTTGCTTATAATAACAGTTATAAGTCAAGTATTGGTATGGCACCTTACGAAGCTCTGTATGGCCGAAAGTGTAGAACTCCTTTGACTCTGACTGAAGTGGGAGATATACAAGAAATGGGGTCATCCTTTGTGAATGAAACTGTTAAGAAAATCAATCTGATTAAAGAAAGATTGAAAGCTGCACAGGACAGGCAATAGAAGTATTATAATCAGAAGCACATATTTGTAGAATTTCAGGTTGGTGACTTTGTCTATGTCAAAGTCAGTCTGATGAAAGGCATCAGCAGATTTGGAAGAGTAAGTAAGCTCAGTCCAAGGTATGTCGGACCTTTTGAAATCATTGAAAGGATTGAAAAAGCTGCTTATAGATTATTATTGCCTGATCAGATGTCTGACGTATATAGCGTGTTTCACATATCCTCTTTGAGAAAGTGGATGTCTGATTCTGAAAAGAAATTGTCCGCCGATGATGTGGAGATTCAGAAGAATCTACAATACAAGGAAGAGCCTGAAAAGATTTTAACTTATGACATTCGTAAGTTAAGAAGTAAACAGATTCCTACTGTTAAGATTCAGTGGAAACGCAGAACAGCACGAGAAGCTACTTGGGAGAAGGAGTCGGATATGAGACAATTATATCCGTATATGTTTTGACTCAGTTTAGTTTTGGAAATGTCAAGGACGACATTTTTTTGATGGTGGGGAGATTGTGAAAGCCATTTTTCCTTCCAGGTTCGTTCGGATGAAGTTTTTCCTTCCAGGTTCATCCGGGACGATCAATTCAAAATCAGGTGATAGAGAAGTTTTTCCCAGGATGAAGTAGGGTTCGTCCGTATGAAATTTGCCTAGAGAGCAACTCATCCAGGAACGATAACTATTTCGTCTGAACAAAATTCGTCAGTGGGCAAATAGCCCCTGGATGATTTTGGATCGCCCAGGATGATCTGCGTGGATATATATGAAAATGAGATCTTTTTGAAGAGAGAGAAAATCCAAGAGAGAGAAAATCGAAGGAAAAAGAAGAAAAAGTGATTTTTGGGCAACTTCGATTCATTTTCGTCCGTCACTGTAGTTGAAAAAGTTGACTAGCTCGAGGTAAGGCACATTCCACCTTTCTAAATTTTCAGAAATGAGAATTTTGACGACTTTTCTGTCTCGAATTTTATTTCCGTTAGCGAATATTTGGTTTTGTTTTGCACTGACAAACTTTTACTGCGTAACTTTTGGTATGTTTCTGAGATGATATTTGTGCACATTTTGAGTTTTTTTTGGAAGATTTTTACCGAGTATTTTGGATTATGCGGCATTTTAATTGAACTACGAATTATCTGGATGTTGAAAAATATTGCTTCAGTACAATAAATGTCTTACAATGCTGTTTTGTATTATCTGTGGTAATTTGGTGAATTTCTGAATCTATGAATTATGTGTAAATTTTGTATATTGTCGTTATGCCGCTGACGATTTTTCTAACGTAATTCGATTTTCTGATTTGAATGATTTGATGTGCTATGATATCAGAAGGGAGTTATAAGGGGCCGAAATCCTTTGTGATTTTGTTATCTAGGTCAGGGAAATTTGAAAAACAAGTTTTGTTCTAAAAATTCTGTATATCTGTTATCTTCTGGTGCTATAAGCACAAAGGGAGACATAAGGGGCTAGAATCCGTTGAGATTCTGTCTGTGTCAGGGAAGGGAGGTATAAGGGGCCAGAATCTGTTGAGATTCTATCAGGGTCCGGGAATCTGATATGTGTTCTGTGATATGTGATCTGATTGATCTGATATTGGATGTGATTTGATCTGATTTGAAATCTGTTCCGTACGATTCTATTTGTTATGTGAAATCTGATTTGAATGTTCTGCTATGTGAAATGAATTCAGTTCTTCTGTACCGATTATTTGATTTTTGTTCGATATCTATTTTGTATGATTATCTGAATTCTATATGGCTATTTGAATAACGGCTTCTGATGTATTTTCTAATGTGTATTTCTGGAGATTTTGATTGGCTGGTGTAGTATTGCTGAGCTGTTAGCTCATTCTTGTTATCTGCGTGATTTTCAGGTTCTGAGAAAGGGAAGGAAGTCTTAGACTAGCAGTTCCATGTCTGATCAGTTGTTAGGTATTTTATACTTTTGATTTTTGTACAGTCATGGCTTTTCTATTCTTTTCTTTCTGTCGGTATCCATGCACTGTATTGTACATGATTATTTTGATGAAAGGAGAAAATGATAGATGAACTGTTCTGTATATTTAAAAGTTATAGTAGCTCTGTGTTTTCTGTTCTGTATGTCTGAAATTTGGAAGAATGTCTGAAGAAAATTCTAAAACTAGATCCTGGATTTTCAACATTTGTTGCGGCCCGACGCGAAGGGATTCGTTCCGGTCGGGTTGGGTCGTGACAGACCGGACGCAGAATGCCATCCGGAGATCAATCAGAATGCGCCATGTTAGCAGTATCGAGAAGCACGTGATACCGAGAATAGGGTGATGTGGCACATTCTGGTTGATCTTCGAACGATGTTCGACGTCCACACAGAATAATTAATCTATTCAAATGGCTCATTTGTAGGTTGAGGGGAGTTTGAGGAGTTACAAAATTTTCTAGCAAATTTTGAGATTTTTTGGATTTTTTTTTTTTTTTGAAATTTTAGAGACTTGCTTTCAAGTTTTTTAGAAATTAAATAAAAAAAAAAAACTAAACAAATGGAATGAAATGTTTTCCATTTCAATTGTAAAAAAGTATCAAACTACATTAATACATGCCCAGATAGTAATGCTGGCGAGCACAATCACTGCCTATACATGTTCAAGCCCAACTTTGGGATCAAACATGTCTTTATTGTGTCCATAAGGCCTTTTTTTATGTTTTGATCTTATTTTTTAAACTTTTAGACTTCAATAAGAAAATTTGTGGAATTTTGATTTTTTTTTTCAAAATTTCTCTAATTTACTCGCCAATTTTTATGTAAGGTTGAAATGATGGTTTCAGAGAATTCAATTGGTTCACGACTCTGATGTGAGACACATATTAACATCTTGAGAGTAGTTGTATAAATTTCATTTTTAAGAAGTATAATTTTGAATCATGAATTTTCAGGTCTCAAAATTTTTTTGGATGATATATATTTTAATGTATGAAAATAGGGGACTAATGATGCATTACCAAAAATCCATTTGTTCAAGCTTGAATCCTAATGCAATATTGGATTTGGAAACTTTTGATATTAAATTAGGGCCAAATAATCCTTGAATATAACATGCTTAAAAATTAAAATCAAGATGAGTACTTCGATGGAAGAATTTAACGAGACCATAATCACTCAATTCTTAAAACATTAACGAACTTAAATAATGAAAAATAATATATGCTTATGAGAATAATAATGGGATGTTCAATGGACTATTTGAGAACTTAGCTAAAACTATCAAACTATTCTAAAAAATTATAAATAAATTCAAATTCTTCATATTAAAGGGATCTTGATTTTGACTTTGGAGAAAGCCTACCAGTTTAATTTCATAACTCCAAAGCCCTATCTAACCCTCAATAATAATTTTGATCACCAACCTTCATTATCTGACCATCATTGATTGATCTCACTTGATCATCGTAGCTCATTTTTCATTATTAATTTTACCACCATTCCTTAACCATTATAGCTCACTCATCATTCTGATCACTTCCATATGACTAGGGGTGTCAATATTTGACACGACACGAAAATTCAACCCAAAATTTTTTGGTTAGACCTGACCTGATTTCAAAATGAGTCGGGCTCGATTTGACCCATCAGGTTTTCGGGTCCCCGGAAACCCATTTGAAATGAGCTGATCGCGTTGCTTGAGCTTGCCCGCACGCCCGCCTGAGGTCTGCACACGGCTTCCCGCAGTTGCCCGCGCCGGCCCGAGCATGCCTGAGGTTGACCGCTCGCTCCAGTGCACAGCCGAGGCTGACCATGTCGGCTCGCTCCAGAGCCTGCCTGCCGACACTCGCGTCCATGCCTACCAGCACTCGCTTCTAAAAACACCTCTTTTTTCCACACCCAGCAAGGCAGAGAACCTTCCTCCTTTTGCTTCCTCCTGAAGCAGATAGAGAACCTCGATCTCTTGATGGAACTTACATCTCCCAACCCTTCCAAGGACAAGATACTCTAGGGAAGAAGAAGTGGAACAATGCTTGAAGCAACCCTTGTGAATCCCCTCATAAGCTCCCCCTCACAAGATCCTCTCACTCTCTCTCCTTTAGGTTTTCTCAGGTCAAGATAGCAGCCAAGGATATTCAAAAACGTTGAACAAGAGCTCTTAAATAGAAGAGCTTCAAAGGAGCTCATTAATTGCAAGTTGCCGACAATATCTCCAGGCCGATATGGACATCGTCCTGGCCGATCAGTATAAATCCCATGAGATTGGCCAAAGCATCGCCCTGAATTCAAATTGGATGATTGAAAATTGGCTTGATCGTCTAGGACGATCTCACAATCGTCCAGGCCGATCAGTTCAAATCAGAGGCAAATCATCTAGAGCATCGCCCTGAATTCAAGCTGTCCTATCCCGATCGTCCAGCACATCGCCCTGAATTTGTGCTGGCCGATATTTATCGTCCAGAAGTAACTAAGGTTTTTGAATAGATCGTCCTGGCCGATCCTCCAATCGTCCAGGACGATGTGATCGTATCAATCATCCTTAATTTCTTCCTTGATTTGTCTTATTAATTAGGGCATAATTGTGAATATCGTCCAGGTCGATCCAAGATCGTCCTGGCCGATTTCCAAAAATACAAAATACATTAATTATTTATGGCGGTAATTTCTTTCTATTTTGATCCTATCGTCCTGGCCGATACACGTATCATCCAGGACGATTTGCTAATGACGGCTGCCTTAATTAAGAACCCCTGATTAGATTTTCTATTTTAAGCCCAATCGTCCAGGACGATGTAAATATCGTCCTGGCCGATTTGAGTAAAAATAGAAATTTTAAGTCTCTCAAGTGTGTGTGTGTATGTGTGTAGGGTTACTTAGCATCAGTCTCTTTGAACATTACAATTTGACTCAAGAAGAGAAAAAGTAAAATACATATTGACTCAACCCTAACCTACGTAATCTTGAACTGGCTTGATTTGTCATCTGATTTCTTGGCCCTGAAATGTCAGTTATAAGAAAGGAAATCATAGTGTTTACTAATCATCAAAAGTGTAATTCATGAACTAACATATTTGCAACAATCTCTCCCTTTTTGATGTTTGCAAACATAAGTAGAAAAATCTCAGTAAAAATAGTAGTTCATTAAAATTTCAAAGTTACAAGCATCAACTTTTCCTACCACATCCTACTCCCCCTTTTTTCATCACAAAAAGAGGGTCCTAGACACACATAAAGAAAAAAGGAAGAAAAAAAAAACAACAGAAACTAAAACAAACTACAAGACAAACTACAGAAAACAGAAAACAAAAACTAAAAAAAATGAGGGATCATGATCATCAGATGGAGGTGGTGGAGGTGGTTGCTGAAAGTAGCCAGCTAGCGTAGTAAACTGAGCATTGAACAAGGCGATGTCCTGGTCATGCTGCTGGTGGTGGTGAGTAATGAAGCTATCAAAATGGGCTAAGTCTTCTGTGCGGTGCTGCTCGTAGCGGGCCATGTCCTTAGAATGTTGCTGCTCCTGTGCAGCAATGTAAGCGTCGAAGCGGGTCTCCCATCAATCAAACCTCTCCACTAACTGGTCAAACTATGAGTGCTGGCGAAGAGGGGCAGGATCAGGAATGGGAGCGGGGGCCTCCTACTCCTCGGCCCCCTGAGGTTCCCCATCCCCTGGGTGGAAACGAGTACTGTGAAGGATATTGAAAGAGTTGTTTCAGTAGCAAGGAGGCTTAAGGTCGTGAAGAGAAGGATATTGAAGATTGTATTTGGTTTCAAGAATGTAGGCTATGAGATGTCCTAAAGCAAGGTTGGGTTTCCTCCTATGACCTGGATCGCGAATAGTTGTTAAATGATCAATGTATCAAAAGATTAGATCAGTGGCATTAAATTCTCTCCAGGCCATGATGAAAAAGGTAGTCAAAGAAAGTAGAGGAGTGATGTGGATTCGGTCCCCAGCTTTTGGAATGATGGAGGTGTGAAGGACATGCTGAATTGTCCTAGCATCTTTGACTAAAGAGCTAGTCTCTCCAACATGAAAGGGTGTGTTGGTTTGGCAAAGAAAATGGTTTGCAGTGGACCAGTCAAAATTAGGATCTGAAACGATTATATGCAGCTTATCCCCGGTGGTGGATAGCTGCAAAAGTTCAATACAGTCCTGATATGTAATTTCGACGGGGCGTCAATTTACATAGGAGGTTAGGGCTGTGAAAGTAGAATTTATGCGAAGATTTAGCATAAAATTTTAAAAGAAGTTCTGAAGAAAAAGGGACATCAAGGGTAAGAATGAAACAGAGAGAAGTGTGAGCAAAGAGATCCATTATCGGATATGAAAGGTGGACATGATTGATTGTTCTGGAAAGGGTGATGCCACATTCTTTATAGTGATGGTAAGCTGCTTGATCCTCCACTTTCCTGAATCAATGGTCCAAAGTGGCCCTCGAGGAACTTCCAGAAGTTTGTCGGACTCGCTTCCCACCAGCCATAGCAAAAATCAGTAAGAAAACACAAGAGAAGAGGATTGAGGTGAAAACAATTGCTGGAATGGCCTGAATTTAAAGAAATCGGCCATATCATCCAGGACGATCGCAGAATCGTCTAGGACGATTTGGTTCAATTATTACGTACATACCGATTGGTCAAAAAGGTGGTCCGATCGGCCGAGCTGATCAGATATCGGCCAGGACGATTAGATACAGGTGATCGTCCTGAGGAGTCAAGCCAGACGACCGTTGAAAAAGTAGATCGTCCGGGCCGATTAGGTGTATCGTCCAGGATGATACACATTAATTGATTGTACCGGCCGAAGTTAAAACGTTTTAAATTTGTGCCACATGTATCGTGCAGGACGAACAGTGGATCAGCCAGGCTGATTGTCCAATAATGGATCGTCCGGGGCTAATTTTAAAAATTTAAACTTGCTGACGCGTGGATCGTCCAGGACGATCTAGTGTATCGGCCAGGATGATGACCATAAAATGCATCGGCCATGATGAAATATGTTATCATCCAAGACTTTCAATAAGATTGCAACAGAGTTCGATCAGATCATCCAGGACGAAGAGCTACAGCAAGCACAGAAAAGTTCAGCATATGGAAATTTTGAAGAGAATTTGTCCTATCGTCCATGACGATATAATAATTGGCCAGGATGATGTGACAAAAAATTTAAATCCAAGGAAAATATGTTGATGATCAAAGCCCTTAAAAATAAATGACTCACAATACAAAGCTAGAAGCAATAATAAAAAGGCTAAAAAAAATAGAAAGAAAAAGAAAAAATGAAGGAAAGGAAAAATTTTCTTGTTTTTGGTTTTTAAAATATATTTTTTTTTTGTTTTAGCAAAGTATCCATATGACAAATTTCTCAAACAATTAAATTTTAGAGATTCAAAAGATCAAAGAGTTAACAAGTCAAAATATGAAAAAAAAAAAAAAAACAAAAAAGGTAGAATATCCGATCTTGTTGTTCCCTAGCTCGGACTTCTTTCCGGGCAATAAACTCTTTTTTAAAAATAAAAGGTCTAACTCAGAAAAACTTTACTGGGTAAAAATAAGATCCAATCAAAACTTGGTTACAAAGAAAATATTTTATAATATAATAAAGTAATTTGTCTCAATCATGAAATTTGAAATCAAGCCTTTGAAAGCATCATATAACCAATGAGTTCTCTAAGTTTTAAAAATTCAGAAAAGAGATAATATCTTGTATTTAGTGGGCTCATTTTATGCCTCTTGTATCTTTGATTTGGCTCTTTGAGCATCTTGATTTTTTTATACACATTTGTGTATATATATTTTTTATTTCAAATTTGCATTTTTTTCACTTTCTTCCATAATTTTTTCAAGCTAAAATCTCTTTAACAAAAACACTTAAAAAGAACCTTAGTTATAAGTATATCCTCCAAATATTAGAGAATAGGAGCTCTCTCTCCAACATAGGGAAGAACAAGCCACAAAACAAAATCATAATCATGTGATAAATGCAATGGCAAGATTTCAATTAACTTGAAAGATATATAAGAACTTTGGATATTATGCACAAGATAGATTATTGTTAGCAAGATAAAAAGAATCTTAGTTTCAAAAACCAGTTGTTAATATGAGATAGACTACTGTCTAGAAAAAAAATTATGTCATTAAAACAGGTTAGAGGGAGGGAAACCATCAACGGTGTTTCTGTTAAGATAGTTGCTATTTGCATTCTTTAAATTTTGGCAACTTGTATAGTTTTGAAGATTCTAAATATTATTGTTCAAATTTGTAGTTATCTCCTAACAATTTTAGAAGAATTGTATTTGCTCTTGTGTGTACTAACATTTCAGGAAAAATGAACTCCAGACTACGAAGACTTCAAATCAAATTCAGAATGAGATACTTTGTAAAATTTAAAGTTTGCACTTCTTTGAAATTAAATTGAAAGGGAGTGATTGAAATTGAGTGAAAAAAAACATACACACACATATAATGGATCATAAAAATTTTATACTGATCATACTGGACGATATCCGTTCGTACGGGACGATCAGACAGTTATCTCCTATTGAGCACATGGAACGAATATGAACTTGTTTGAAAAATTTTCTAAGTCCTATTCGTCCGGGATGAATTTTATAATCATCCAGGACGAATTTTATAATCGTCCAGGACGATTGGTTCTCTGTAAAATTTTCATCCAGATGAAATTAAATTATCGTCCATGGCGATTGGTCCTATGGAAAATTTTTGTCTAGACGAAATTAAATATCATCCAGGACGATCTGGTTTCTGGAAAATTTTCGTCCAGACGAAATTAAATTATCGTCCATGGCGATTGGTCCTCTGGAAAATTTTCGTCCAGACGAAATTAATAATCGTCCGGGACGATCGGTCCTCTGTAAAAATTTCGTCTATACGAATAAATTTTTTGTCCAAGCGATTAACCGATTTAGAACGGTTTTCAGCAGTTTCTAGAACCGACCTTTGTAATAACCGTTCGTACCGGACGAACCTAGTTTGTACGGGACGATCAGCTGTACGAAGACATTTCGTACACATATTCAAATAGGGTCATTTTAATTCATTTAAGTAAAATCATCCAGGACGATCCACGATCGTACAGAATTGAAAACTTGCAGTTTTTGGGTGGTTTTTCTTATCTTTTGTATAAATAGTCCAAATTAGACTGCCACCCAATCTTTTTGTCATTTGATCTTTGTGCCTCTTGAGAGAACAGCCAAGGAGAGAGTGGAAGAGAGCATTCAAGGGAGGATTCCTACCACTGGAGCGAGAAGGCTTCACTTAGATTTCAAAGGTAAGAATCTCTACTTGTGAATTGAAATTACTTCACTCTTTTCTTTCTTCCTTCTAGATTCTTGTGAGAAGATCTATCAAGGAGATCTGGTTCTCTGCCGACACTTGGAGAGTGTGAACAGCCGAAGGGTGCTCTGCCCACACTAGGAGAGTGTGAAAGGATGAAAGGTTCTCTGCCTACACTTGGAGAGTGTGAAAGGACGAAGGGTTCTCTGCCCACACTAGGAGAGTGTGAAAGGACGAAGGGTTCTTTGCCTACACTTGGAGAGTGTGGAAGGACGAAGGGTTCTCTACCCACACTAGGAGAGTGTGAAAGGATGGGCGGTTCTCTGCCAACACTGTGGATTGTGTAAAAGGATGACGGTTCTCTGCCGCACCGAGGAGTGGTGAAAAGAGTGTGTTGTAAAGGTTTCTCCGCCTTGCTGTGGGTGCAAAAGGAGAGTCACTATTGGTATTAGTGCAATACTCAGAGGGTGCCTCTGGGGAGTGGATGTAGGTCTGGTTTTAGACCGAACAACTATAAATCTGGTGTCATTTACTTTACTGTTTTTATATTTCCGCATTTTAATTTTAGTCTTAAAAACTCTGTGGTTAAAAAACTTTTTCTACAAAAACTTAAAAGAAACATTTTTATTTCGGTTCAACATAATTTTAAAAAGAGGATTTAAATTTTTTTTAAAAAACTACCAATTCACCCCCCCCCCCTCTTGGTAGCCTTGGGACATTAACTTAGGCTTAACAACCTAATTACTAGACTCAACAGTTTCTCCCTTTATCTAATTTAGATATGATAATCAATGGCTTTAAATCTCCAAAATCTAAAAGCTTTTAAAAATAATCAAATAGAAAACCAATCGTAAAAGCAAAGAGAAAATAAAATAATCTAGAACAACAAAAAGCTTCTTTTTTTTTGAAAGAAATGCAATAGCATTAAAATAAGAAAAACCAAGAACAAGCAACAAACTAGTAGAGATCTTCCTTCAAACTACTTTCTTCCTTTATAAGTTTAATAAAGAAGGAGGAAGAGAGCTCTCACTAAAATCGTTCCAAATGAAGTCATACAAAAAGGAAACGTTAGCACAAATATCAGCTACCTTATTACCTTTTCTGCTAATATATTTAAAAATGACATTACTTCTATACCTTAACCCGAAGAAGTCTTCATATTCCTTGATTCCAACCTTTTTATTGCCTTTGCTATACATTTCTTGAAGAAATTGAATAACATTTTTATTGTCTCCCTCGATGATGACACCTTTGGCATCGTCCAAACAATTGTGTAACAAATACTTCAAAGAATTGAATGAATAAAGCTCCAATTGTGAAATATCCCAATGTATTCCATAGAAACCAAATGCACGAATCATTCTTCCTCTATAGTCTCTTACAACTCCTCCAATTCCTGCTCCATAGTTGCTTTTCAATGCAGCATCAATATTAATCTTGTGCCACTCGGGTGGAGGAGGATGCCATGTATCAAAAGACAATCCTATGGATTGAATAGCATCCCAGTTGTCCGAGAGTACTTTATGTCTTCTATCATAAGCAATCATGCTTATAACATTAGTAGCCAATGTTAAAACACTTCTTTCTTACCGTGCTTTATTTTATTTCTATCATTCCATGAAATCCATAATAGAAAGCTTTATCATCCCAGGATTCTTCTCGTGTCTGTTTTTAGCTTCTTCCAAGCAATGTTGAAATGAATCGAAGAATGGGACTAGAAAAACCCATTCCCGTAGAATGCCAATAATCTTTAGTAGCTTGGGACATCTTGTAGTGATATGATCTACATCCTCAATTCCTCCACATCCTCTTGGACATTTATTATCAATGGATAATTTTCTTTTCAATAGAAAATCAGAAGTTGGAATAGCATTCTTACAAAGCCTCCAAATGAAAAATTCCACCTTTGAGTACAATTTCAGCTTATGAATCCATAAGAAAGAGCTCCCCTCAAACACCTTAATTAAGTCTTCCTTGATCAGAGCAGCAATAGATTTACCAGTAAATTTGTATTTTAGATCCATATAATCCTCTTCTCCTTCTTTATCAATAGGAATGCTACAAATAACAAAAACCAGTTCTTCCCCGAAAAAAAGAAGTAATTTTTCAATGTCCCATTGGCCTTCTAGGATAAAAAAATCTAGAGTTAAATTATCTTCATCAAAAGGAGCAATAAAAGTAGGCCATTTGAGTAGGATTTTGTCAAAAATCCATATGTCCTTCAAAACATTAATACGCATCCCATTCACCACATTCCATCTTATAACTTTCCTCATAGATTTTCAACCACTAGCAATGATTTTCCAAGCCGTAGAACCCCCTTTAATCTCATCTTTCTTCCACCAGTATTCACCATACTTGATTAATAAATTTCTATTTAGGAAGGAGTTAGGATTAATTACCAGATTCCAAGAGAATTTTGCTCTCAGATTTTGAATACTGTTGACAGAAGAGTGAATTCCCCAGCCACCGTTAGCTCTTGGCTTGCAAAGCTCATCCCAAGCAATATAATGCATCCCCTGTTTACCATCTTGATTCTTCCATATGTAATTTTTGCTGAATTTTTCAAATTCCCTCAATACACTAAGAGGAATTAAGGAATGAGATATTAAATACAGTGGCAAATTACAAAATACCGAATTGACAAGCACAATCTTTCCAATAAGAGAAATATATCTATTTCCCCAAGCATTTAAAGTCTTCAATGCTTTATCCAATAGAAATTGAAAATTAGACTTTTTCAATCTTCTCAAAGCTAATTTTGTTCCCAGATAATCCATCTCACCAACCATCTTGATTTCCATAATTTTTTTTATCTTTTTTTTCATTCTTCTATCAACATTCTTACAAACAATCATGGAAGATTTTTTAAGATTAATTTTTTGCCCTGTCCATCCACAATAGTTGCTCAAAATGATCTTCATTTCCTTGATACTTCTAATCTTTGCTTTAGAGAATAAAAGGATATCATCTGCATAAAGCAAAAGAGAAATAACATTTCCAGAAGAAGCCACTTTAATGCCTAAATCCTTCCCCTCTTGATTAAAAGCATTAGTAATTAATTGGGAACAAAGGATAAAAAGAAAAGGGGAAAATGGACATCCCTGACGAAAACCACTCTTCCCTTCAATCCACTTTGACAAGTTCCCATTGATGATAATAGAAAATCTGGGCTCAACAATACATTCCAAGATAAGCATATTGAATTTTTCAGGAAAACCCGTGCTTCTCAATACCCCTTCAAGAATACTCCAACACATGCTATCATAGGCTTGCTCCATGTCAATTTTGATTGCCACCATACCTTCTTTAGATTTAGAAATCCTCATTTTGTTAATAACCTCCTATGCCAATAGAATATGTTCTGAGATGCTCCTCCCTTTCATGAAAGCAACTTTTTCTTCAGATATAAGTTTTGGAATAACCACCATAAGCCTATTGAGTAACACCTTAGCAACAACTTTGTAGATGGAGTTACACAAGCTAATAGGATGGAAAGCTTCAGGAGATAAAGGATTAGTAATTTTTGGTATCAAAATAATAAGAGTTTCTTTCCAACTATTACACATAATACCAGATATAAAAAAATCTTTAACTTCCTTACAAACATCAATACCAACAATGTTCCAATTGTGTTTAAGAAAAGAGTATGTGACATCTAGCATAACCGCCGGAAAAAACTGCCTGATTTCGGCATTTTTCCTGTAGTGACCACAGGTCCCGGTGATTTGTCGTTGCCAAGCCCTTTGATAACCTCCAAGATTTCCTCATATGAAATCTGTTTCTCCAGGCTATTTCTGTCTGTCTCATCCAGAATATTAACAGGATTCGGCCATTTGTCCATACAACACTCCCTTTGCTTCCACTTATTTTCAAAAAAAAAACTGAAATAGAATTTGTTGCATAACCAAGGGATCTTCAGTAATGCCATCGTCTTCATCTTTAATTTGAGAAATTCTTTTTCCAATTCTTCTTGTGTTAGCAAAAGAATGAAAAATTTTTGAGTTAGAATCACCTTCCTCAATCCATTTAGCTTTAGCTCTTTGTCTCCAATAAGTGTTGAGTCTAGAAAGCACAGAATTGAGTTTAAAAACTTTAGATCTGAGATCCCAAAGTTTTTCATTTGATAACCACCCAACCGACGCTTCTTCTTCTTGAATAAGAGAGATTTCTTCTTTTAATTTCTCCTTATCTAAAGAGAAATCCTTAATTCTTGCCTTGCTCCAATAAAACAAATCCATCAAAGCTCTTATACATTTTTTATTGAGAATCTCCATATCATTGCCTTGAAAATCCTTTCTCCAAACACTTTCAATTATGAGAGACGATGCTTTGAATGAAATCCACACTTCTTCGAATTTGATTATCCCATTCTTTTGAAATGGATTATCAAGGATCTTCAATACAATAGGTCAATGATCTGACGCTACCCTTGCAAGATGTCTTACCACTGCATTATTTATCTTGTTGATGGCTATAGAGTTTAGAAAACATTATCCAACCTTTCGAGAAGGCGATCCCCTCCAGATTTGTTATTACACCAAGTGTATTTTTGACCAACAAAGCCCACATCATGAAGGTCATTCACATTTAAGAAATCAGCCATTTCTTTGGGACCTTGAGAAAAAGCAAATTTTCTACCACCCCTTTTATCATCTTGTGACAAGATGCAATTAAAATCGCCCCCAACAATGAAAGGAACCTTTCTATTGGACACCTCTTCGAGATTACTCCATAATTCTCTCCTCTTCATAACATCCTTATTGCCATATATGGTAGCAATCATCCACTCCCCCTTATTGAAGATATTGAGATCTCCAATAATGCATTGATCGTCTTCCTTTATTACAGAGAAAGAAGCTAAATCAGATCTCCAAAGGACCATAATTCCACCTGACAGCCCTTTAGATGGATATATATAAAAGTCCCAATCATCTCCCATAATATTTTTTAAAGAAACTTTATCAAAAGAATTGATTTTAGTTTCAACCAAACCCACAAATAGAGTACCATGGTCTTTAACTACCTCCTTGAGCTATAGAGAGGCCTCTTTCTTCTTGGCTCCTCTACAATTCCAAAAAATTATGGAATTCATTAATAAAACATTGGGGATGCCCCCCTTCCTTCCTCTTGCTACCTCCACCATCAATATTCCTTCCTCTTGGAATGTTCTTTATAGGGCCCAGAGATTTTAGCTACTTAGCTAATTTTATTTTGTTTGAATCACCAATAGAAATTTTATCTCCTCCCATCTTATTATCAGATAAAATTTTTCTCCACTTTTATCTATGATCAGCCTTCTTTTCGAACCATCACCAGATTTTTCAGCATTTTCCTTTTCTTTAACCAAAACTAACAATTCTTCATTAACAAGATTTTCAGAAATTGAACTCAGGATATCAAATTTGTTTCCATAATTTGATATTTTAATACAAGAAGAAACAGGGGACTTACTCAATACAGCTACAGGTCCCTCCTTGGTATCCTTTGAGAAAAATTATATGTCCTCTTCATCATGTTTGTTCTCCTCTATAATCGGCTGCTCCTTGTCTGGAATCAATTCTCCTTCTTCTAATTGGTCTTTATTACTCAGAACAGGATCTTCTATTGAGGTGATAAATCTGCCATCAGCTCCATCATTTCCTTCTTCCATAGTTACTTTATCATTTCCCATCTTCTTAACATATATAGCTTTGCTGGATTTAACAACAATGCTCTTTTGAATTGGCTTTCTTCCTTTCTTATTATTGACAAGAATCCATGGTCCATACGTTGGTTTATCATCAGTAATTTGCTCTTTACTTATGCTATTTACTTCTGAAGTGATGCTATCTCCCAATTTATCTTTACAGGCTTTATTACTGTTATTACCACATTCATTCTTCAAGTGTCCAATAACTCCACATTCAAAGCAAAGGTTGGCTACCTTTTCATATTCAACTTTTTGAAAAAACCTCCCTGAGATACTATCCACCCAAATTCCCAAAGGAAGAGGTTGATCAAGTTTCACCCTCACACAAACTCTTGCAAACTCCCTTCTTCCCCATTGGAAGAGATTCCCATCCATCATCAATGGGATTCCAATTCTAGAAGCTATTCTTGCTATATTATCTTCATCCCAACATTACAAGGGAAGGTTAGGCATCCTAACCCATATAGGAGATGTTATCCCCTTCATAGAATTAGTTGAAAATTCAGTGGACCACCTCTCCATTCCCATAATGTGCCCATTGATAAACCATGCCCCCCCTGAAAGTACTGCTTCCATCATTTCCTCCGATTGAAAAGAACATAAGAACCACCCTCTTCCTAGAGTGGTAAAATGAAATTGACCATAGTGTTTCCATTGTCTTCTTATCTCCCAAGCAACCAGATGAGACGCCAATTCTCTGCCAAACACCTTTATCACTACATAATTTGAAAGTTTTTCAGAATTCTTAAATTCCAGAACTTCATTCATTCTAACAGCTTTTCCATCTTCAGAAATCATTCTTTCGTCTTCTTTAAAATCAATTTTGATGTAAGGCTTATTACTCCTGGGATTATTGATACCAACTTTACCAGAATAAGTCGGCATTTTATCATTAACCTTATCAACAGCCAAATTGTTCTCTATATTCAGTACCTCCTGAATATTGTTGATACACATCTTCACTGGATTCTTCTTTAACCCTATATCCAAGTTAATATTATAATTAACAAATCTGTTTACAAATATTTTCATCCCAGAGGAAGAAGCTTCGGGATCCAACAAATTCATACCAAAATAAGTTTTTTCAATACCTGGAGGAATATTAGTTTCAAAATCAACAACTCCTTTACCTTTTGCTTCGACATAAATGATTTTTCTAGGCTCTGCTTCAGATACATCTCTGATCACCAACTGACCATTAAGTTTCTTCATACGATCATCCATTTGTTGAGGAGACGATAACTTCTCGTTCATCTTCATATTGATCTTCGAATTGCCAATAAAGGACGGAGGTCTGGTCGCTGGAGCCTGAGAAGGCTGGCGACTCTCCGCCGCCATCTTCGCCCGCCCTTCTTGAGAAGCAAGAACAAAAACCAGGAACAAAAATTTGAATTACACTTTAATTTCCCTCTCTACCCGAAAAAGCTGGATTTTCTCTCTCTAAGAGGTTCCTCCAAACAACAAAAAGCTAGCACACAACAAAAATAACACAAAACTAATTAAAAAAAATATTTCAAGAAATTATGAAGCAGCAACTTTAAGCAATTATGAGCTGCGAGCCTCCATATGTCCAATTATCCTAAGATCCCACGAGGTCTTTGATGAGAGACCACCTGCAAAACTCAACAACAGTCAGATTTAGGAACCCAAATAGGTTTGGGTCCCTTCTCATAAAAAGTAGAGTGTAATGCATGTGCGCTATGCTGTGAATTATGCAATTTTGGTCTCCACACCCAATGTGTACTACGGTGAATAGTACAAGTGTGTGAGATGTGTCCTAGCATGCCACATAAAAAACATCCTAACTCAAGGAAAAGGTTTTCTTAAATGGTTTGAGTTATAATACATCTTTCTAGGTTTTGGCTTTGGATTTAAAGTGGGAGTCTTCCAAATTCCCTTAAGTGTATCCAATTCAATTTTTAATCCTCAAGTTTGTATTTTTTAGAACATCATTCTCAACCCTCAAGTTTTTCTCTTTCTCTTTAGATTTCTTTCAAAGTTTGTTAGGGATGTTAAGCTCTATAGAACTGGCCCAAGCTAACCAGGAGGGGGTGGGTGAATTGGTATTTTAAAAATTCTTCTCACAAAGAAGTAAAAATCTCATAAACCAAAATCACACCACAAGAAAAATAAGCGCGGAAAATTAAAGTGCGGAAGCAAGAAATAAGAATACAGAAATTTATAGTGGTTCGATCAACTCGACCTATGTCCACTCCCTGGAGGCGCCCTCCGAGTATTGCACTACAATCGTGACTCTCCTTTAACCCCCACAGCTAGGCGGAGAAGCCTTTATAAGGAACCTCTGTTTGCCACCTTGGCAAGGCAGAGAACCTATCTCCTTTTTCTTTCTCCTGAAGCTGGCAGAGAACCACAATCAGATGCTAAATCCTTACCTCTACCGACCCTTCCACGGATGAGAAACTCTAGACAAAGAAGAAGCAGAGCGATCCTTGAAGCAACCCTTATGAATCCCCTTACAAGCTCGCCCTCACAAGATCCTCTCTCTCTCTCCTCTCTCTCTTTCTCTCCTCAAGGTCTTCTCAAGTCAAAGCAGCAGCAAAGGATAGTTCAAAATATTGAACAAGAGCTCTTAAGTAGAAGAGCTTCAAAGGAGCTCATTAATTGCAAGTTGCCGATAATATCGTCCAGGCTGATAGGGACATCGTCCTGTCCGATCAGTACAAATCTCACAAGATCGGCCAGAGCATCGCCCTGAATGCAAATTGGACGATTTAAAACTGGCTTGATCATCAAGGCTGATCTCACGATCATCCTGGCCGAGCAGTTCAAATAAGAGGAAAATCATCCAGAGCATCGCCCTGAATTCAAGCTGCCCGATATTTATCGTCCAGAAGTAACTAAGGTTTTTGAATAGATCATCCTGGCCGATCCTGCGATCGTCCAAGACGATATAATCGTATCAATCATCCTTAATTACTTCCTTAATTTATCTGATTAATTAAGGCATAATTGTGAATATCGTCCAGGCCGATCCAAGATCGTCCTGGCCGATTACCAAAAATTATAGAATACCTTAATTGTTTATGGCGGCAACTTCTTTCTGTTTTGATCTTATCATCCTGGTCGATACATTTATCATCCAGGACGATCAGTTAATGACGGCTGCCTTAATTAAGAATCCCGAATAGAATCTCTGTTTGAAACTAAAACGTCCAGGCCGATAAAAATATCGTCCTGGCCGATGTGAGTAAAAATAGAAATTCTAAGTCTCTCAAGTGTGTGTGTAGGGTTACTTAGCATCAGTCTCTTTGAACATTTCAAATAGACTCAAGAAGAGAAAAAATAAAGTACAGACTGACTCAACCCTAAACCTACACAATCTTGAACTGGCTTTGTTTGTTCGTCCAATCTTCGATTCCTGAAAAGTTAGAAGTAACATGTAGTCCAAGAGAATCAATAGTGTTTGTCAATCATCAAAACATAAGTCATGAAAATAGATTTGCAACAATCTCACCCTTTTTTATGATGGAAAAACACTACGAAGATAATCAGCAGCAAAATTACGGGATCGATAAGTGTAAAAACATCATAAACTTCTCCCCCTTATGACATATCAAAAAGGAGGAGGAGAAAAAAAACAATAGCAAACAACACTTTTTTTTTTAATCAAAGCAATTCATATGAGAATTTCTCAAATAATTTAAACTTTAGAGTTTCAATAGATCAATAGGTTAATAAATTTCAATCGAAAGAAGGTAGAATATCTTAATCTGTTAACCCTAGATTGGACATCCTTCAGGGTATAAATTTGTCTTTTGAAAAACAGAGGCCTAACTCAGAATAACTAAATAGGATAAAAAGAAGACCCATTCAAAACTTGTTTACAAAGAAAATATCTCATAAATAATATGTCAAAGTAATTTTTTTTCAATCATGGAATTTGAAATCAACCCTTTGAAAATCTCACATAACTCATAAGTTCTTCTAAGTTTTTAAAAGTTTTGAAAAGAGAGGATAGATTGCCTTTCAGTCGGCTCATTTTATGCCTCTTGAATCTTTGATTGGCTCTTTGAGCATCTTTTGATTTTTGATACACATTTGTGTATATACTTTTTATTTCAATTTTGGCGTCTTTACCACTTTCCTTTTTATCTTTTGCAAGCTCAATTCTCTTTTGCAAACTCTTAAAAGAAGTTCTTAATTGTGAGTATATCTTCTATATATTAGAGAATAGGAGTACTCTCTCTAACATGGGGAAGAACTACCCACAAAACAAAACCAAAAATCATATGATCAGTGCAAAGGCAAGATCTCAATTAACTTGAGAGATATAAAAGAACTTTGGATATTATGCACAAGATAGATTTTTGTAGCAAGATAAAAAGAATCTTAGTTTAAAAAACCCTTGGCTAAAATGAGTTAGACTTTTGTTTAGAGAAGAAAATCATACCACTAAACAAGGTCAAAAGGAGGGAAACCATCAACGGTATTTCTCCCTTTAACCGATTTAGAAATGCTAAACATAATCTCTAAAACTCTAAAATTTTAAAAGCTTGAAAAGTTCATCATATGGAAAGAAAGCAAAGTGAAAACAAAATAAATTAAAAAAATAACAAAAAATAGCACACAACCAAAAGACTAAAACAACACTAATTAAAAAAAAATTAAGAAATTTTATGAAGCAGCATGTTTAAGCATTTATGAGCTGCGAGCCTCCATATGTCCAATTATCCTATGCTCCCATGAGGTCTTTGGTGAGAACACACCTGCAAAACTCAATAATAGTCAGATTTAGTAACCCAAACTGGTTTGGGCCCTTTCTTAGAAAAAGTAGAATGCAGTGCAGGTATGGTATGCTGTGAATCATGCACCTTAGGTCTCCACACCCAATGTATACTACGGTGAATGGTGCAAAGTGTGTGAGATGTGTCCTAGCATGCCACAAGAAAAACATCTAACTCCAGGAAAATGTTTTCTTAAATGGTTTGAGTTATAATGCCTCTTCCTAGGTCTTGGCTTTTGATCAAGAGTAGGCATCATCCAAGTTTTCTTAAGTGTAGACAATTCATTCTTAATCCTCAAGTTTGTATTTTTAAGGTATCATTATCAATCCTCAAATTTTTCTCGATCTCTTTAGATTTCTTAAAATCTGAATCAAGTGAGGTGTGTGAAACTTTTAATGCATTATATTCATCAATTAATTCCAAATGCTTCTTATTTAAGTCATCAAATTCATCAAGAAGGGCCATGTGATTTGAATCAATCATTGCATGATCTTTGAGAAAAACTTCATGCTCTTTTTGTAAATTTAAAAGTTCTAATTTTAGGCTAGCATAAGTCTTTTTAAGATTTTTGTATGATGCATGGATTTTCTCACAAATCTCAAACAATTTATCATAAGTTGGTTTGCATACCTCTTCTTCATCACTTTGATCTAGATGATCTTCCCCCATTAAGCACAGGTTTGTAGTCTCTTCCTCTTGTTCAGTCTCAGAGGAATCAGTGCCAGATTCTTCCCAGAATGCCTTTTGGACTCTCTTCTTGTCCTTTCTAAACTTAGGTTTCTCCTCACCTTTTTCCTTTTCTTTGCTCGAGTGATCTTGAAGTGTAGGACAATCGGCTTTCACATGTCCAGGCTTCCTACATTCATAACAAACAACATCAGAAGATCTTTTAGAATATTTATGATCCTTACATTTTCTCCAATGATGCATTTGCTTCTTCCGTAGAAAGCTTTTTAATTGCCTTGTAATAAAGGCAACTCCATCGCTTTTAGATCCAGAAGTTTCAGAATCTGATTTGTGTGCCTTCAGTGCAACTGTTTTCTCCTTCTTCTTCTCACCTGCATCAAGATTTCTTTGATTCACCGCTTGCTCGTAAGCAATGAGTGAGCCAAGTAAGTTATCAATAGATAAGTGTTCAAATCCTTAGATTCAGTGATAGTAGTGATTTTAGCATCATATGACGAAGGCAAGCAACTCAAAATCTTGTTTACTTTTTCAAAGTTTGAAAGTTCTATTCCTAGTGCATGCATTGAAGTAACTATCTGAGTAAACCTAGTATACATGTCAGAAATTGATTCATGAGGTTTCATACGAAAAAGTTCGTAGTCATGCAAGAGAATGTTCAAACGAGATTGTTTAACTTCATTAATGCCTTCATAAGTGATACACAATTTATCCCAAATTTCTTTACTAGTTTTACAAGTAGAAACACGCATGTAATCCTCAGATTTTAAAGCACAGAAAAAATAGTTCAAACATTTTCCATTTATTTGGGCTAAATCACTTTCATCGAAAGTCCATTTAGTAAAAGCAATTTAAGTTTTAACACCATTAATTTCACGAGAAGGTGGAGAATAACCTTCTTTGATAAGCATCCACTTGCAATAATCAGTAGATTATAAAAATATTGACATGCAGGTTTTCCAGAAATCAAAAGGTAGGTTATCGAACAGAGGAGGTCGGGTAATAGAATACCCTTCCATAGTGTTACGATTCCCAAGGTTAGCTATGGATCAAAATTCAAAAAGTTTTTAAACAAATTTTTTATGAATCCCGCTCTGATACCACTTGAAAGTTCGTTAGGGATGTTAAGCCCTATAGAACTGGCCCAAGCTAACCTAGAGGGGGGGTGAATTGATATTTTAAAAATTCTTTTCACAAAGAAGTAAAAAACTCATAAACCAAAATCTCACCACAAGAAAAATAAGCACAAAAATTTAAAGTGCGGAAGCAAGAAATAAGAACACGGAAATGTATAGTGGTTTGGTCAACTCGACCTACGTCCACTCCCCGGAGGCGCCCTCCGAGTATTGCACTACAATCGTGACTCTCCTTTAGCCCCCAAAGCTAGGCGGAGAAGCCTTTAAAAGGAACCTCTTTTTGCCACCCCGGCAAGGCAGAGAACCTATCTCCTTTTGCTTCCTCCTGAAGCTGGCAGAGAACCACAATCAGATGCTGAATCCTTACCTCTACCAACCCTTCCACGGACGAGAAACTCTAAACGAAGAAGAAGCAGAGCGATCCTTGAAGCAACCCTTGTGAATCCCCTCACAAGCTCCCCCTCACAAGTTCCTCTCTCTCTCCCTCTCTCTCTTTCTCTCCTAAAGGTCTTCTCAGGTCAAGGCAGCAGCAAAAGATAGTTCAAAATGTTAAACAATAGCTCTTAAATAGAAGAGCTTCAAAGGAGCTCATTAATTGCAAGTTGCCGACAATATCGTCCAGGCCGATAGGGACATCATCCTGACCGATCAGTACAAATCTCAGAAGATCGGCCAGAGCATCGCCCTGAATGCAAACTGGATGATTTAAAATTGGCTTGATCGTCCAGGCTAATCTCAAGATCGTCCCGGCCGATCAGTTCAAATCAAAGGAAAATTATCCAGAGCATCACCCTGAATTCAAGCTTTCTGATATTTATCATCCAGAAGTAACTAAGATTTTTGAACAGATCGTCCTGGACGATCCTGCGATCATCCAGGACGATATGATCGTATCAATCATCCTTAATTACTTCCTTGATTTGTTTGATTAATTAAGGCATAATTGTGAATATCATCCAGGCCGATCCAAGTTCGTCCTGGCCGATTACCAAAAAGTATAGAATGCTTTAATTGTTTATGGCGGCAACTCCTTTCTGTTTTGAGCTTATCATCCTGGCCGATACACTTATCATCCAGGACGATCAGTTAATGACGGCTACCTTAATTAAGAATCCCGAATAGAATCTTTATTTGAAACTAAATCATCCAGCCCGATAAAAAAATCAACCTGGCCGATGTGAGTAAAAACAGAAATTCTAAGTCTCTCAAGTGTGTGTGTGTGTAGGGTTACTTAGCATAAGTCTCTTTGAACATTACAAATAGACTCAAAAAGAGAAAAAACAAAGTACAGACTGACTCAACCCTAAACCTACGCAATCTTGAACTGGCTTCGTTTGTTCGTCCGATATTCGATTCCTAAAAAGTTAGAAGTAACATGTAGTCCAAGAGAATTAATAGTGTTTGTCAATCATCAAAACATAAGTCATGAAAATAGATTTGCAACATTCTTGAAATCAGATTGAAGAGAGGTGTGTGAAACTTTTAATGCTTCATTCTCATCAATTAGTTTTGAATGCTTTTTGTTCAAATCATCAAATTCATTAAGAAAAGCCATGTGATTAGAATCAATCGTTGAATGATCTTTAAGAATAACTTCATACTCTTTTTGTAAATTCACAAGTTCCAATTTTAAGTTAGCTTGAGTCTTCTTAAGTTTTTTTGTATGATGCATGAATTTTCTCACAAATCTCAAACAATTCATCATAGGTTGGTTTACATACCTCTTCATCATCGCTTTGCTCAAGATGATCTTCCCCCATTAAGCACAGGTTTGTTGTCTCTTCCTCCGGTTCAGTCTCAGAGGAATTTGATGCAGATTCTACCCATAATGCTTTTTGAACTTTTTTCTTGTCCTTCCTGAACTTGGATTTCTCCTCACCCTTTTCCTTTTCTTTGCTCGAGTGATCTTGAAGTGTAGAACAATCGACTTTCACATGTTCAGACTTCCTGCATTCATAACAAATAACATCAGAAGATCCTTTAGAATATTTATTATCCTTACCTTTTCTCCAATGATGCTTTTACTTCTACCTTAGAAAGTTTTTGAATTGCCTAGAGATGAAGGAAACTTCATCGCTCTCAGACCCGAAAGAATCAGAGTCAGATTTGTGTGCCTTCAGTGCCACATTTTCTCTTTCTTTTTCTCACCTACATCAAGATTTCTTTGATTCACGCCTTGCTTGTAAGCAATAAGCTATGTAAGTTGTCAATCGAATACGTGTTCAAATCCTTAGATTCAGTTATAGCAGTGATTTTAGCATCAAACGATGAAGGCAAGCATCTCAAAATTTTGTTTACTTTTTCAAAATTCAAAAGTTCTCTTCCTAAGGCATGAAATGAAGTAACAATTTGAGTAAACCTTATATACATGTCAGAAATAGATTCGGAAGGTTTCATACGAAAAAGTTCGTAGTCATGCAAGAGAATATTCAAGCGAGATTGTTTCACTTCATTGGTTCCTTTATAAGTAATGCATAACCTATCCCAAATTTCCTTACCAGTTTTACAAGTGGAGACACGCATGTAATCCTCAGACTTTAAAGCACATAAAAAATAGTTCAAACATTTTGCATTCAATTGAGCAAAATTTCTTTCATCGAAAGTCCATTCAGTAAAAGTAACTTCTGTTTTAATTCCGTTAATTTCACAAGAAGGTGGAGAATACCCTTTTTTAATAAGAATCCACATGCGATAATCAATAGATTGTAAAACGTTGACATGCGGGTTTTCCAAAAATCAAAAGGTAGATTATCAAATAAGGGAGGTCGTGTAATTGAATAACCTTCCGTAGTGTTACAAATCCCAAAGTTAGCCATGGATCAAAATTCTAAAAAGTTTTCAAACTCAGTTTTATGAATCCCGCTCTGATACCACTTGAAAGTTCGTTAGAGATGTTAAGCCCTATAGAACTGACCCAAGGCTAACCAAGAGGGGGGTGAATTGGTATTTTAAAAAATCTTTAGGCAAAGCACGAGTACAAACCAAATCACCACAAAAAAAGTGCGGAAGAAATAAATGCGGAAGCAGTAAAAATAAGAACACAAGGGTTTATAGTGGTTCGGTCAACTCGACCTACGTCCACTCCCAGGAGGCGCCCTCTGAGTATTGCACTACAATCGTGACTCACCTTTAGCACCCACAGCTAGGCGGAGAAGCCTTTACAAACACCTCTTTATGCCACACCCGGCAAGGCAGAGAACCTTCCTCCTTTTGTTTCCTCCTGAAGCAGGCTGAGAACCTCGATCGCTTGCTGGAACTTACCTCTCCCAACCCTTCCAAGGACAAGAGACTCTATAGAAGAAGAAGTGGAACAATGCTTAGAGTAAACCTTGTGAATCCCCTCACAAGCTCCCCCTCACAAGATCCTCTCTCTCTCTCTCTACTTTAGGTTTTCTAAGGTCAAGACAGCAGCCAAGGATGTTCAAAAATATTGAACAAGAGCTCTTAAATATAAGAGCTTCGAAGGAGCTCATTAATTATAAGTTGCCGACAATATCGTCCAGGCCGATATGGACATTGTCCTGGCCGATCAGTACAAATCCCATGAGATCGGCCAGAGCATCTCCCTGAATGCAAACTGGACGATTGAAAATTGGCTTGATCATCTAGGACGATCTCATGATCGTCCAGGCCAATCAATTCAAATTAGAGGAAAATCGTCTAGAGCATCGCCCTGAATTCAAGCTGTCAAATCCCGATTGTCTAGCACATCGCCCTGAATTTGTGTTGGCCGATATTTATCGTCCAAAAGTAACTAAGGTTTTTGAATAGATCATCCTGGCTGATCCCGCGTCGTCCAGGATGATGTGATCGTATCAATCAACCTTAATTACTTCCTTGATTTGTCTGATTAATTAGGGTATAATTATGAATATCGTCCAGGCCGATCCAAGATCATCCTGGCCGATTTCCAAAAATACAGAATACCTTAATTATTTATGGCAATAATTTCTTTCTATTTTGATCCTATCATCCTGGCCGATACACGTATCGTTCAGGACGATTTGCTAATGACGGCTGCCTTAATTAAGAACCCCTGATTAGATTTTCTGTTTTAAGCCTGATTGTCCAGGACGATGTAAATATCGTCCTGGCCAATTTGAGTAAAAACAAAAATTTTAATTCTCTCAAGTGTGTGTGTGTAGTGTTACTTAGCATCAGTCTCTTTGACCATTATTATTTGACTCAAGAAGATAAAAAGCAAAATACAGACTGACTCAACCCTAACCTTTGTAATCTTGAACTGGCTTGATTTGTCATCTGATTTTTTTGCCCTGAAATGTCAGTTATAAGAAAGGAAATCATAGTGTTTGCTAATCATCAAAAGTGTAATTCATGAACCAACAGATTTGCAACATGTGTATATATATATATATATATATATATATATATATATATATACTATTTCAATTAGGTTAGGCTTTATAATTTTTTCTCTTTTCAGATTTTACATATAAAATTTTTAATATAGCTCATGCATAATTTTTTAATCTATTCATGTACAAGACAATGATGTAAAGCTGCAATAACACAAAATTTTGTTATATTCTATTCATCACTATAAACCTTTATTTAATAATTTATGCCTTTACTAATTATAAAATTTGATTATTATTATTAAAATAAACACAAGTCAAAGTAGATAATCATCATAATTATAAGATTTAATTAAATATTTTTTCTTTAAATAAGTAAGCTTTTGGGTTCAGTATTAAAAATGACAAAAATATTTAAGTTTAAAATAAAGTCAGAAATGCCGCATGATTTTTCACAGTTATTTTTAATTTAGAAAATATGATTGAGAAAATAGCTTTTAAAAATAAAAATAGAAAATTATAGAATACTATTGCCAAATAAAATCCCAAAACAACTCGACTTCACCAAAATATAACATTATTAACTAAAAAATTTATTTAATGCATACTTATAAGCTGCGAAATAGAAATTAAGATGTGTTGCATCCTGGAGTATTCGCGGCGGTAGAGAAATATATAGTTTAACGTCTTAGCGTTGTACGAAGATCCAGCACACAATCAGATAAGTGAGAGGGTGTAGCATTCATAAGAGACACCAGAGTTTTTATGTGGAAACCCCTGAAAAAGGGAGAAAACCATGGGGCCTGGCCAAGTTTGAATGAACCCAATAGTATTTGTAGTCAATTACAAATGAGGCCCTTCCTTGGGAGAAGGCCTTGGATTTATGTCACAAATGTACATCATATAGAGTGCATTACATGGAGGGAGTTACAATAAATGTGTTTGTTTTGTCGGCACGACCATAGTCGATAGGATGGAGGTCGAAAAGACTGTTGCCCGGTGATGGAGGTCGGAAAGACCATAGTAGGCGATGAAGGTCAGAAGGATCGTAGTTGGCATGAGACCGAGGATAGAAAGACCGTTGTCTTTTGATGGAGGTCAGAAGGACCATAGTAGGAAACTAAGGTCTGAAGGACCCTAGTCGGTAGGAGATTGGAGTCTGAAAGATCGTTGTTTGGTGATGGAGGTCGGAAGACCATAGTAGGCAACGAAGGACTGTAGTCGGCAGGAGACTGAGGTCTGAAAGACCGTTATCTGGTGATGGAGGTCGAAAGGACCATATTAGACGACGATGGTCTGAATGATCGTAGTCGACAGGAGACCAGGGTCAGAAAGATCGTTGTCTTGTGATGAAGTAGAATGATCATAGTAGGTGACTGAGGTCAGAAGGATCGTAGTCGACAGGAGACCAGAGTCAGAAAGACCTTTGTCTTGTGATGAAGGTCAGCAGTATTCTAAGAGAAATATGGGCATCAAGTGGTGGCCTGGTGGAGCACAAGGACTCAAGTAGTGGTCCGGCAGAAGTTTGGGCCTCAGGTGATGTTCTGGTAGAGCACACGGCCTCAAGTAGGTAGTTTGATGGAGGTGATGGCCTCAAGTGGTGGTCTGGCGGAGCAACGACGTCAGGCGGTGATCTGGGGGAGGTGAGGGCCTCTGGAGAAGGTGAGGGCCTCTGATGAAGGTGAGGGCCTCTAACGAAGATGAGGGAATCTAACGAAGTTGAGGGCCTCTAACGAAGGTGAGGGCCTCTAGCAAAGGTGAGGGCCTCTGGCGAAGGTGAGGGCCTCTAGCGAAGGTGAGGGCCTCAGATGGTGGTTTAGCGAAGGTGAGGGCATCAGGAGGTGGTCCAGCGAAACTCTAGTGGTGGTCCGTGTTGCAAATATATTTTAATGACTTATGTTTTGATGATTGACAAACACTATTGATTCTCTTGGACTACCTATTACTTCTAACTTTTCAGGAATCGAAGATCGGACGAGCAATAGAAGCCAGTTCAAGATTGCGTATGTTTAGGGTTGAGTCAGTCTATACTTTGTTTTTTCTCTTCTTGAGTCTATTTGTTATGTTCAAAGAGATTGATGTTAAGTAACCCTACACACACACACTTGAGAGACTTAGAAATTCTATTTTTACTCAAATCGGCCAGGACGATATTTACATCGTCCGGGACGATCTGATTAAAATAAAAATTCTATCAGGGATTCTTAATTAAGGCAGCCGTAATTAACAGATCGGCCTGGACAATACGTGTATCAGCCAGGCCGATAAGCTCAAAACAGAAAAAAGTTGCCGCCATAAACAATTAAGGTATTCTGTATTTTTAGAAATCGGCCAGGACGATCTTGGATCGGCCTGGACGATATTTTATAATTATGCCTTAATTGATCAAAAAAATCAAGAAAGTAATTAAGGATGATTGATATGATCATATCGGCCTGGATGATATCAGGATCGGCAGGGCCGATCTGTTCAAAAACCTTAGTTACTCCTGGATGTTAAATATCGGCCAGCTTGAATTCAGGGCGATGCTGTGGATGATTTTCCTCTGATTTGAACTGATCGTCCGGGACGATCGTGAGATCGGCCTGGACGATCAAGACAATTTTAAATCATCCATTTTTGCATTCAGGGTGATGCTCTGGCCGATCTTCTAAGATTTGTACTGATCAGCCAGGACGATGTCCATATCGGCCTGGACGATATTGTCGGCAACTTGTAATTAAAGAGCTCCTTTGAAGGGGGGGTCTTGTGAGGGGATTCACAAGGGTTGCTTAAAGGATCGCTCTGCTTCTTCTTCGTCTAGAGTTTCTCATTCGTGGAAGGGTCGGTAGAGGTAAGGAATTCAGCATCTGATTGTGGTTCTCTGCCAGCTTCAGGAGGAAGCAAAAGGAGATAGGTTCTCTGCCTTGTCGGGGTGGCAAAAAGAGGTTCTTTGTAAAAGCTTCTCCGCCTAGCTGTGGGGGATAAAGAAGAGTCATGATTGTAGTGCAATACTCGAAGGGCGCCTCTGGGGAGTGGACGTAGGTCAAGTTGACCGAACCACTATAAATTTCTGTGTTCTTCTTTCTTGCTTTCGCACTTTAAATTTCTACGCTTATTTTTTTTGTGATGTGATTTTGGTTTATGAGATTTTACTTCTTTGTGAAAAGAAAATTTTTAAAATGCTAATTCACCCCCCCCCCCCCCCTCATGGTTAGCTTGGGCCAGATCTATAGGGCTTAACATCCCTAACGAACTTTCAAGTAGTATCAGAGCAGGATTCAGAAAAAATTAGTTTGAAAACTTTTTGAATTTTGATCCATGGATAACCTTAGGAATCGTAACACTACGGAAGGGTATTCTCTTACCCGACCTCCCCTGTTCGATAACCTACCTTTTAATTTCTGGAAAATCCGCATGTTGACGTTTTTACAATCTACTGATTATCGCATGTGGATGCTTATCAAAGAAGGTTATTCTCCACCTTCTCGTGAAATTAATAGTGTTAAAACTGAAATTACTTTTACTGAATGGACTTTTTATGAAAGAGATTTAGCCCAATTAAATGCAAAATGTTTGAATTATTTTTTCTGTGCTTTAAAATCTGAGGATTACATGCGTGTCTCCACTTGCAAAACGGGTAAAGAAAATTGAGATAAATTATGTATCACTTATGAAGGCACTAATGAAGTTAAACAATCTCGTTTGAATATTCTCTAGCATAACTATGAACTTTTTCGTATGAAACCTCATGAATCTGTTTCTGACATATATACTAGGTTTACTCAGATAGTTACTTCACTGCATGTATTAGGAAAAGAACTTTCAAACTATGAAAAAGTAAACAAGATTTTGAGAAGCTTGCCCTCGTCATATGATACTAAAATCACTGCAATCACTGAATCTAAGGACTTAAACACTTAATCTATTGATAACTTACTTGGCTCACTCATTGCTTACGAGCAAGAGGTGAATCAAAGAAATCTTGATGCAGGTGAGAAGAAGAAGGAGAAAACAGTTGCACTGAAGGCGCACAAATCAGATTCTAAATCTTCCGGGTCTAAAAGCGATGAAGTTGCCTTCATTACAAGGCAATTCAAAATCTTTCTAAGGAAGATGCAAAAGCATCATTGGAGAAAAGGTAGGGATCATAAACATTCTAAAGGATCTTCTGATATTGTTTGTTATGAATGCAGGAAGCCTGGACATGTGAAAGCCGATTGTCTTACACTTCAAGATCACTCGAGCAAAGAAAAGGAAAAAGGTGAGGAGAACCCTAAGTTTAAGAAGGACAAGAAGAGAGTCCAAAAGGCGTTCTGGGCAGAATATGGTACTGATTCCTCTGAGATTGGACCAGAGGAAGAGACTACAAACCTGTGCTTAATGGGGGAAGATCATCTTGAGCAAAGTGATGAGGAAGAGGTATGTAAACCAACATATGATGAATTGTTTGAGATTTGTGAGAAAATCCATGTATCATACAAAAACCTTAAGAAGACTCATGCTAACAAAAAATTGGAACTTGTAAATTTGTAAAAAGAGTATGAAGTTATACTTAAAGATCATTCAACGATTGATTATAATCACATGGCTCTTCTTGATGAATTTGATGATTTGAACAAAAAGCATTCGAAATTAATTAATGAGCATGATGCATTAAAACCTTCACACACATCACTTGAATCTGATTTCAATATATCTAAAAAGAAAGAAAAATACTTGAGGGTTGAGAATGATGTTCTAAAAAACACAAACTTGAGGATTAAAAATAAATTGGATACACTTAAGGGAAATTGGAAGACTCCCACTTTTAATCCAAAGCCAAAACCTAGGAAGAGGCATTATAACTCAAATCATTTAAGAAATCCTTTTCCTGGAGTTAGATGTTTTTCTTGTGGCATGCTAGGACACATATCACACACTTGCACTGTTCACCATAGTACACATTGGGTGTGGAGACCTAAGATACATGATTCACAGCATATTACACCTGCATTGTATTCTACCTTTCCTAAGAAGGGACCCAAACTAGGTTGGGTTCCTAAATCTGACTGTTGTTGAGTTTTGCAGGTGTGCTCTCACCAAAGACCTTGTGGGAGTATAGGATAATTGGACACATGGAGGCTCGCAGCTCAAAATTGCTTAAACTTGCTGCTTCATAATTTCTTGAAATTATTTTTCATTAATTAGTTTTGTGTTATTTTTGTTGTGTGGTTTCTTTCTGTTGTTCTAGATTGCTTTGTTTTTATTTTGTTTTTTATGTTTGGTTTCCTATATGATTATTTTTTAAGATTTAAATTTTGGAGTTTTAGAGATTATGTTTAGCATTTCTAAATCGGTTAAAGGGAGGAATACCGTTGATGGTTTCCCTCCTTCTGAACTTGTTTAGTGGTATAATTTTTTTCTCTAAATAAAAGTCTAACTCATTTTAGCCAATGGTTTTTGAAACTAAGATTCTTTTTATCTTGATACAAAAAATCTATCTTGTGCATAATATCTAAAGTTCTTATATATCTCTAAAGTTATTTGAGATCTTGCCTTTGCACTGATCATATATTTTTTAGTTTTGTTTTGTGGGTAGTTATTCCCTATGTTAGAGAGAGTGCTCCTATTCTCTAATATCTAGAAGATATACTCACAACTAAGAACTTCTTTTTAGAGTTAGTAAAAGAAAATTGAGCTTGCAAAAGATTAAAAAAAAAAAAAAAAAGTGGCAAAGACGCCAAAATTGAAATAAAAAGTATATACACAAATGTGTATCAAAAATCAAAAGATGCTCAAAGAGCCAATCAAAGATTTAAGAGGCATAAAATGAGCCTACTAAAAGGCAAGCTATCCTCTCTTTTCAAAACTTTTAAAACTTAGAAGAACTTATGGAATATGTGAGATTTTCAAAGGCTTGATTTCAAATTCCATGTTGAGAAAAATTACTTTGACATATTATTTATGAGATATTTTCTTTGTAAACAAGTTTTGAATGGATCTTCTTTTTATCCTATTTAGTGATTCTGAGTTAGGCCTCTGTTTTTCAAAAGATAATTTATACCCTGATGGATGTCCGATCTAGCGTTAATAGAATCAGATATTATACCTTCTTCCGATTGAAATTTGTTAACCTATTGATCTCTTGAAACTCTAAAGTTTAAATTATTTAAGAAATTCTCATATGAATTGCTTTGATAAAACAAAAAAAAATTATAAAACATTAAAAAAATAGTTGGCTTCTTTTCAAATTGTTTGTTTTTAGTTTTTTATTATTGTTCGTTTCTCTTTTCTTATGCTTTTCTTTTGTTTTATTTTTTAGGGGCTTTGATCATCACCATCCTTCATTGTTTTTCAAATTATAGTCACATCGTCCTGGCCGATACTTTTATCATCCTGGACGATAGGGCAAATTCTCTTCAAATTTCCATCTGCATAACTTTTTTGTTCTTGCTATAACTCTTCGTCCTAGACGATACTTTATCATCCTGGACGATCTGATCGAACTCTGTTGCAATCTTGATGATAGTCCTGGCCGATAAAATATTTTATCCTGGCCGATGCATTTATGGTCATCATCCTGGCCGATACACTATATCATCCTGGACGATCCACGTGTCAGCATGTTTAAATCCTTAAAATTGGCCCCGGACGATCCATTATTGGACAATCGTCCTGGCTGATCCACTGTTCATCCTGGACGATACACGTGGCACAGATTTAAAATGTTTTAACTTCGGTCGGTACAATCAATTATTGTGCATCATCCTGGACGATACACCTAATTGGCCCGGACGATTTGCTTTTTCAACAGTCGTCCGGCTTGACTCCTCGGGACGATCGCCTGTGTCTAATCGTCCTGGCCGATATCTGATCGGCTCAGACAATCGGACCGCCTTTTTGACCAATCGGCCTGTACGCAATTATTGTTCCATATCATCCTGGACGATTCTGCGATCGACCTGGACGATATGATCGTTTCTTTAAATTCTGACCGTTCCAGCCATGTTTTTCACTTCATATCCCTTCTCCTCTTGTGTTTTCTTGCTAACTCCTCACTATGGCTGGTGGGAAACGTGTTCGATAAACTTCTGAGAGTTCTTCGAGGGCTAGGATTGACCCTCATTTCAGGGAGGCAGAAGATGAAGCTGCTTACCATCGATACAAAGAATGTGGGATAACTGTCTCTAGAATCATCAATCCTGCCCATATTTCATATCCGGTAATAGATCTTTTTGCTCACACTTCCCTTTGTTTCATTCTGTCTCTTGCTTTCCCCTTTAATACTGAGCTTCTTCATAAATTCTTCACAAACCTTCGCATAAATCCTACTTTCACAGCCCTAACCTCCTATGTGAATCGACGCCCCATCGAAATCACATATCAAGACTGTGTTGAACTTTTACAGCTATCCACCACCGGGGATAAGCTTCACTTAATCGCTTCAGATCCTGACTTTGACTGGTCCACGGCAAATCACTTCCTTTTCCAGACCAATGCACCTTTTCATGTTGGAGAGACTAGCTCTTTAGTCAAAGATGCTAGGACAATCCAACATGTCCTTCGCACCTTCATAATTCCAAAAGCCGGGGACCGAATCCACATCACTCCTCTACTTTTCCCTAACTACTTTCTACATCATGGCACATAGAGAATTTAATAATGCAGACTTAATTTTTTGGTACATTGATCACTTAACCACAATTCACGATCCAGGTCATAAGAGAAAACCCAATCTAGCTTTAGGACACCTCATAGCCTATGTCCTCGAAACCAAATACCAACTTCAGTATCCTGTTCCACCCAACCTCCCAACTCTCTTCTACTCAAACAGTTCCTTCAGTACCCTTCATATTACTCATCTCCACCCTGGGGATGAGGAACCTTGGGGGCTAAGGAGGAGGAGACTCCCGCTCCCGCTCCTGTTCCTGATCCTATTCCTCTCCACCTGCACTCACCATTTGATCAGTTGATAGACATGTTTGATCGATGGGAGACCCGCTTTGACGCTTACATTGCTGCACAGGACCAGCAACATTCTAAAGACATTGCCCGCTACAAGCAGCACCGCACAGAGGATTTAGCCCGTTTTGATAGCTATATTACTAACCAGCAGCAGCAACATGACCAGGACATCACCTGGTTCAATGCTCAGTTTACTACGCTTGCCAGCTACTTTCAACAGCCACCTCCACCACCTCCATCTGATGATCAGGGTCCCTCGTTTTTCTAGTCTTTGTTTTGTATTTTCTGTAGTTTGTCTTGTAGTTTATTTTAGTTTATGTTAAGTTATTTCCTTTTTTATGTGAGTCTAGGACCCTCTTTTTGTGATGACAAAAGGGGGAGTAAGTTGTGGTAGGAAAAGTTGGTGTGCTTGTAACTTTGAAATTTTAATGAATTGCTATTTTTTCTGAGTTTTTCCTACTTGTGTTTGCCATCATCAAAACGGGAGATATTATTGCAAATCTAATTTTATGACTTACATTTTGATGATTGACAAATACTATTGATTCTCTTGGACTACCTATTACTTTTAACTTTTCAGGAATCGAAGATCGGACGAACAATAGAAGCCAGTTCAGGATTGCGTAGGTTTAGGGTTGAGTCAGTCTGTACTTTGTTTTTTCTCTTCTTGAGTCTATTTGTAATGTTCAAAGAGACTGATGCTAAGTAACCCTAGACACACACACTTGAGAGACTTAGAAATTCTATTTTTACTCAAATCGGCCAGGACGATATTTACATCGTCCGGGACGATCTGGCTTAAAACAGAAATTCTATTAAGGATTCTTAATTAAGGCAGTCGTCATTAATATATCGGCCTGGACAATACGTGTATCGGCCAGGACGATAAGCTCAAAATAAAAAAAAAGTTGCCGCCATAAACAATTAAGGTATTTTATATTTTTGGAAATCGGCCAGGACGATCTTGGATCAGCCTGGATGATATTTTACAATTATGCCTTAATTGATCAAACAAATCAAGAAAGTAATTAAGGATGATTGATATAATCATATCGGCCTGGACGATATTAAGATCGGCAGGGCCGATCTGTTCAAAAACCTTAGTTACTCCTGGACGTTAAATATCGGCCAGCTTAAATTTAGGGCAATACTCTGGACGATTTTCCTCTGATTTGAACTGATCGTCCGGGACGATCGTGAGATCGGCCTGGATGATCAAGCCAATTTTAAATCATCCAGTTTTGCATTCAGGGCAATGCTCTGGCCGATCTTCTGAGATTTGTACTGATCGGCCAGGACGATGTCCATATCGGCCTGGACGATATTATCGGCAACTTGCAATTAATGAGCTCCTTTGAAGCTCTTCTATTTAATAGCTCTTGTTCAACATTTTGAACAATCTTTTACTGCTGCCTTGACCTGAGAAGACCTTGAGGAGAGAAAGAGATAGAGAGGGAGAGAGAGAGAGGATCTTGTGAGGGGGAGCTTGTGAGGGGATTCACAAGGGTTGCTTCAAGGTTCGCTCTACTTCTTCTTTGTCTAGAGTTTCTCATCCGTGGAAGGGTCGGTAGAGGTAAGGATTCAGCATCTGATTGTGGTTCTCTGCCAGCTTCAGGAGGAAGCAAAAGGAGATAGGTTCTCTACCTTGCCGGGGTGGCAAAAAGAGGTTCTTTGTAAAGGCTTCTCTGCCTAGCTGTGGGGGCTAAAGGAGAGTCACGATTGTAGTGCAATACTCGAAGGGCGCCTCCGGGGAGTGGACGTAGGTCGAGTTGACCGAACCATAATAAATTTCTGTGTTCTTCTTTCTTGCTTCTGCACTTTAAATTTCTACGCTTATTTTTTTTATGATGTGATTTTGGTTTACGAGATTTTTCTTCTTTGTGAAAAGAAAATTTTTAAAATACCAATTCACCCCCCCCCCCTCTTGGTTAGCTTGGGCCAGTTCTATAGGGCTTAACATCCCTAACAAACTTTCAGTCCGGCGAGGCTTCGGCGGTTGTCCGTAGAGGCTCTGGCGGTGGTCCGGCGAGGCTCCGTGGTGGTCCGACGAGGTTCTGTTGGTGGTCCGGCGGTGGTCCGGCGTGGATCCTGCAGTGGTCCGGCGAGGTTCTGGCGGTGGTCGAGGAGGAGCTTCTTCCTTCTCTTCCTTCTCTTATCTTCTTCTTTTCTTGCTTGGGTCCTCTTCTCAAGAGAAATGAGGGGTCTATTTATATATTTTATGGAGTGTTGGTGGAATTTTGAAAACATATTTTGAAAATATTAGTTTTCTTTGGGAATTTTAAAATTGAGATCGAATCCTAATTCTAGAAGTCGAATCAACTCATCCGAAAAAGTATATCACCCCGAAGGAAGAAAATAAAATTCCATAACGGTGTTCAAACTTAGAATTATATAATTCATCTTGAATATCATGGCTAGATTCTAAAGAGAACCCTACACGGCCCCGAGGGGACGAGATAGAGTTCAACTAAATAATCCAATTGTGGTATTCAAGGAGTATGATTGCTGAATTCACATCAAAAGCCTTATCAAAGAAGGATGTATCTCCCCAAAGGAAGATAACACCTTTCAATGATAATTCTTCTAATATGATAACGACAATCATTTTTTTAAAATTTTTCCCAAATAAATCTAAAAGGATTTTAAAAAGGTTAATTTTGAAATCAGGTGTGTGTGGTTCCAAATCTCCTACGAGCGCAAGTCCTCATAGTTAATTACATCGTAGGGAGACAGAGTCCCCTACGAAAACTCTCGATTAAAATAAGAATGAAATTTTGTTAGATTTTCTATGAGTGATACAAAAAAAAACCGAATAGAATCTTTTGGAAAATTAAAAGGGAATGGGTCAAGATTGAACATTTATTAACAGAATTGAAGGAAGACAGGTAGGGGACACTTTGAGATTCCAGAACCATCCGAAAGTGTCCCAACTTAATCTAAGTATTGGGCTTTATATTTTGGATTGAAATGATATTTAATTAGAGTTGAGAATTTTATTAGAAAATTGGGATTATATTCCCGAAATTTGGGGTCTTATAATCAAAGATCTGCCCCGGATCCTAAATCTAATTTGGATGCTGGACCACAGTCGTCCGATCCTAACTAATGCAGTGCAAAACCTGGACTTACCCCGGCCTGGATTGGGGAGCCAGCTAACCACCTAGTCGATTTAAAAGAGATGAGTCCGGTCTTTTATGAAAGAGTGATAGGGACGTTATACTTAAAGTTCTGGAGAATTGGGGCCGACATCTAGAAATTTTTCTAATTGGCCCCTTCGACTTATGTTGGGTACTAAAATGCTAAAACTGATCCAATTAAAATTTTGACTCTTTTGATTCGTATCTAATGCAATGCATGCTGGTCGACAACTTCCAAATCAAATATGCTTGAAATTTTAAAAACAGGCTTATAAAAATAATTTTTTAGAAGACTGGACTTCCCCAGGTCCGGCACCTCGTCCTCATAGGTCAGACAATCCGGACTCTACCCGCAGGCGGGGAAGGGTCTAAAACAAGGAAAGAAGAAGTGCAGAAATATACATGCGACCCCGGGGTCGATCCCCTGCTAATTCCCTAAATTCGTTATCTTTCTATGTTATTTAGACTCACTAAAATTTTAGACTTTTAAAGTTATGAGTAGAAAACTTTCACACCCTCACGAGTCTCACGTGTCCAGGCAAAAACAAAAGCGGCATACAATCGCCAAAAAATTAGGAAAAGCAGGCAATCCTAAAGGCAATCAATTCATCACATCAAATATTAACCAATTAATAAATGTCCATAGGCAAAGTTGCCTTGCTTATTACAAACCAGAGTTTTACAGAAAATAAAGTGGCCGGGCACCACTGACAACAACCCGGATTCTAAGCCTAGTAATGATGCAAGTAATTTTGAGTGGGATACTCTCCATCTTCAAGTCTTCAATCTTGCTCTTCTTTGGACTCCTTTTCTTCAAACTTCTTAGATTCTTTGTGGTGAACTACCCAAATGGATAAGAGGGCACTTCCCTTTTAAGGGGAAGGCCACTCTTTCCTCTTTGGATATAAGAGAAGTATGATCCAAATTTGGATTTTCAAATGGAAAAAGGAATACTTCCCAAAAGGGCATCCTTTCCTCTTTGGAATCCAAACTTTGGATCTATGTATCCCAACTCAAAATTAACTTTCACAACACTTGACAATTATATAAATTACATTTATATCAAAAATAAAATCTAGACTCACTGCAGGGTTATCCTAAGCAGTTAATAAATGATAAGAAGTTATATATGTGCAAAAAGGAAAGTAAAACACACTGGCCACGCTCTTTTTATTGTTTGGGGGCTTTAGCAGCTTAAGCACCTGTGCAAGCATTTATAACAATTAATAAATTTTTATTGATTTAGCCCCCTTTTACTTCCCTGCATGAACGTGGCCACCTGTAGAAAACTATGTGAACATCCAGATCATACCTAACCTAAGGGTAATCTAGTCGCCAAACACATCAATCCATCCACAGAGTGCAGAAAAGTAAGCAGACACAGCAAAGCAATTTCATCCACAACATGCAGTGAAAACTATGAAAAATCCAGCACACAGCAGTAAAGTAAACACCGGCCTAACCTAGATCTAGAGTTTGTTGTCCTAGCACATCATATAAAGTGTGTTTAAAAGGTCGTGTGGCTGGGGTAAATCCTAAACTGGGTGATTAATCAAAGTTGTCTAAAGTTCTGGGTTTGTTAAGGCATAAAAAGGGGATTTGAGTTAAACTTTAAATATTAATAAATTAGGTATTTTAATTAAATATATTTTAAAAGTTAATTGATTGTTACATTTGTTTCACACTGAGGCCGTGAAGTTTATTTCACCTTCCTTGGGGCTAAGTTAATAGCCTCGTAGGCCTGGGTTACCTAGTAGCAGTCGGGGTTAATTAAATTATTTTAAATTGGTTGGAATTAAATGAGTGAATTAACATTAAGGGGAATTGATTGCTGATTTTAATGGGTTGGTTGAGAATTTTAATACCCTATTAAAAGAGTTTTAGAGGTTGGAGAAGTTAACAGACTTTAAAGGATTACCCGGATACGTTAACTAAGGGGTCAAAATTTGACTTTCAAAATTAGAGCTAATCTTAAGGATTTTAGATTTTTAATAAATACTAGACCTAATTATGAGTTGTTAGACAGGTGGTACATTCAATTTGGAGTTTTCTATCCAAAGTTATGATTTTTAGAAGTTCTGGCCCAGTTTGACCTAAATTCACCAAGATGTTGAGTTATTGACTCTGACCAAATTATGGAAGTTTAATATTTTTAGGAAGTAATAGATTCTAATTGAAGTCATTATCCATTAAGTTTGATTAATCAATATTTTTCTATAATTAACAGTGAATTTTATAAATTTTTACATGTTTGTAGGGATTATCAAACTATCTCAACTAAGGGAGCTGCTTAAGGATTTGAACCCAAATAAGCCCTAAACTCCATGGGATCAATTCCAAAGGTCATAAATGACCTAAGGACAGATCAACAAGTGTTTAAAACCCTTTTGGGATTTTTATGATTTTTCAAGATTAATTAAAATTGATTAAACCCTAATTACTCAAGGGTCAAGCTAAGACAAATCTAGAGATCAATTTAAGAGGGTTTCAATTCTTATTGATTAGGGGATTAATCAGGGACAATTAAGGACATTTTAATGGATTTTATAAGTTAAGAATACTTCATTATCAATTAATTAGGGTTAACAGGCCATTTCTAAGAAGGATTTTTTAGGCTCCTACTTGGGGAACCAAATGAACTCCAAATTTGATGAAATTTGGACCATAGGATCACCTGACCCTAAGTACTAAACCCACCAAATTTGAGCTCAAATGGAGTACACTAAGATGGTTAACCAAACCACCCAAGGTGAGCTCTAAGTCACCTTCAAATCACTATAGGGGTCTATCCTAGGCCTGGATTGGGTTAAAATCAGTGGCTCTACACTCCTCATCCTACACATCATCAACACACCAAAAATTACACCCTAAATCCCATTGGATAGGTCTATATCCCCTTTTGAATTTAAGGGTCAAACCATGACTCTTAAACTTAAAAATTAGGGAAAATGCCCTTGAACAACTTAAAATGGGGAGATAAAATTTGGACATGTCAGAAACATGCCCAATTTCAATCTCTCTAAATTCCAGACCTGGTCGATTTGTATTTAAAAAGTAATTAAGGAAATACATAAAATACTCAAATTGAAATTAAGCCTAACACTGACCTAACCAGGGTCTAGAACCATAAGTCTTTTGTAGAGCTCCCTGAGACCTTTCCAATGAGCCTAAGAACACCTAATTTGGACAAGTGTGCAGGGAGTTATGAATTTTTGAAGTTCCCTTGAATTTCTGGATTTATTAATCCGGCAATTACACAGTCAGCAGGCCTTTACACGCGCCGCGCGCTGATTGGCCAAGCAATGATTGGCGCTAACGGTTAATGGCCGGGTTAACCACAACCGTCGGATGGCGGATCGGACGGCTGAGATTAACGGCGCTCCGATACCGCGGGATCTAATTCGAGCCGTTGATCGAGATCAATGGCTGAGATTTCGTCTTCAACCTCCCGTGCGTATCCGAGATCGTAGAGCTTCTACAGCTTGATCCGAGCGATCCTGTCTGTGAACTCTGATGAAATTTTACAGGGAGGATCAGGACGGTGGAAACCATCAATCCAACGGTGGGGATCCGTTGGGGTGAAGGTTTCCTTCACACTTGACTGGACTACCTAGCTAAGGAGCTCGGGATGGAGGGATTACCGCAGAGAAGGCCTCAACGAATGAGCTTCTCTATCAGGAAGCTTCAGGGGACGATGGCAAACAGTTCTCCTTCAGAGGTCGGGACCGGAGGACGGCCGGAGGTGCGACTTCGAGCGGGACGCCGAAAGCTTTCACGGGCACTTGCTCGAACGGAAGGAGGGATCGATCTGGGAGCTCGGAGGAAGCGTCTGGGAGTTCGAAGGAGCTTTGGGAATTGATTGAGAGCGAATGCCAATGCTTCTGGAGGTCTGGCGAGCTCGAGGGTATTCGGCCACCTTTCGGGAGCTTGGACGGCCGAGATTGAGCTGGAGAGGGCTCGGATCGCTGCTAGGTGGAGAATGGCGACGTCCAGGGGAGATCGTGGGGATCAAACTGGTGGACAGCAGCCTTGAGCTAGGAATTGTCTGGGGGGGACCACCAGAACTCAATTTCAATTGGCTCCGACCGCCGCCGGCCATGGTCTGGGTCGGGTTGAGTGGGGGAGGCCGATGGGGATGTGCTGGAGCCAAGGGTGGAGTCAATTTGGCCTGGGAAGGTCTGGATCCAATTGGTGGCTGGATTGGACCCAAACCTGCTCGCAAATTGAGCCCGATCCAGGTCAGGTCAGACCCTGGGTTTGGTATGGGAGATAGGTCTGGGTCTGGTGCACCCAATGTAGGTGGCAATTGGATCCAATTTGATCTGGGTTGGAAGATGGCTCGGGTTGATTCAAACCTGCTCGGTTCTGGTCGATTTGGGCTCAACCCAGGTCAGGCTAGACCTTGGGCTTGAGGTGGGAAGTGGGTCTGGGTCTGGTGGACCCAATGCAAGTGGCTATTGGGTCCAATTTGGTCTGGGTTAAAAGATGGCTCGGGTCCAAGTGTTTTTGGCTACTTTGGGTTAGCCTAACTCTTGACCCAGGCTAGCCCAAGGCATGGGCTGGCTGGAGGAAGTGTGTTAGACCTAGGGCCACCTATGAGAGGTGTGGATCAAGTTCAATTGGGCTTAGGTTGAGAATTGGCTCAATCCCAAGTGCTCTTGGACACTTTGGGTTAGCCTAACTCTTGACCCAAGTGAGCCCAAGGATTGGGCTGGTCAAGGAAGGTGCATTGGGTCAATGGGAACCCAATGACACCTTAATTTGGATTCAATTTGATTAAGGTCAAGAGATGGATCAAGGGAGGCCTCTCTTTGGTCACTTGGGTCAAGCCATATGGCTAACCCAAGTGAGCCCAAGGCTTGGGTCTCCAAGAGGGGTCTCTTGGGTACCCAAGGGGTTATCCCATGCATTCAAAGGACTTGGAATGGACTTGGTTCAAAAAATTGAAAGGGAAGGGGTGTATGGGTTAATGGGTCAAACTTGGTTGACTTGGTCAACCAAGTTGACCCAAGGTCTGGGTTTGAGCTCAACAAATTGGGTTTGATATTTGAAACTTATTGAAATTGGTTTCAAAGAGTTTAGAATTGATTTGAGTTGAAATGGGCATTTGAAATCCCATACGGGTATTTTGGTCAATCCTGACCCATTGGTCAACTAGGATCAAAAATGGGTCTGGAAAATGCAGTTTACTGCTCAATGGGTTACAATCAAGGGTTTGGAAGTAATTGGAGGCTTTGATAAGGACTCCAAGATCAAAATCTCCAAAGTGTTAAGTCCAATGGCATAGGCTGTAAATATTTGAAGGTTTTATAGCCTTTGGATTTTAATTCAGACTCTGGGGTTAGAGATCTCAGAATGGGCTCAAAATTGGAGGGTAGCCTCTTGAGACATGTCTTATCACTTTTTAAGTGATAGACCCTGAATCAGAGGCCATTTGACTGGGTTTTGAAATGTTTGAAAAATCTTTGAAAAGGGTCCTTAGGACAAGGCCTTAAGACTTTGGATTTGAGTCTGGATCTCTGGGTTTTGATTGGATTTTAAGTTTGAATGATTAATGTTGGAGTATCCAAATCATTTACAATCATGTGGTGATTGTTAATGAATGGATAGGGTCAAAGCTAGATCAAGGTGGAATCAAAGTCTAGATTGAAATTTGGGTTCTCAAGTGGATTGAATCAAAGTTTGGATATGTTTAAAATTTGAATTAATTGGGAATTGAGTTGAATAAAGCTTGAGATTTAAATTGATCAAGGGTAGGAATTAAATTGAAGTTGGAGTTGATCAAAGGTAAGAATTGATTTGAGGTTGAAGTTGATCAAAGGTAGGGATTGATTTGAAGTTGAAGTTGATCAAGGGTGGGGATTGATTTGAGTCTAGATTGGTCCTAAGATCTAGAGGGGTTCTAAGATCTAGGATCTAAGGGAATCCTAGGCTCTAGAGTAGGCCCTAAGGTCTGGTTCTAGGAAAGGATCCTAAGGTCTAGAATGGATCCTAAGGTCTAGAATAGATCCTAAGGTCTGGCTCTAGGAAAGGATCTTAAGGTCTAGAGTAGGCCCTAAGGTCTAGAATTGATCTGAAGTTTGGAAGGGCCTTAGTGACCTCATATAAAAATGAGGTCAACATGGAGTGGCATGGACCGTAAATAGGTGAGAGATCAAGGGTAAAGGGGGAGTGCATGAAAGGACGACCGATGTTGAATCCTTTGATCATGGACTATTTGATGGACATTTAAAGGTCTAATTGGTGTCAGAATTCAGTGATCTTAGGCTCATTGGATTCATCTCGTCGATCCTCTTGATTCGAGTATAAGCTTGTTATGTTTATAAACCATTTGGTAATCCAAATTGTGGTTTGAACCTTCCAACAGCACTTCAGGTCCTTGATTTGGGCCATTTGTGCTCGGAATGAGTTAAATTTGGTGTCGTTGGGTTCGTATTTTCGAGATGCTCAGTATTACTGTAAGCTCGCTGAAATCGAAGTTCAGGTGCACCCAGATTTAATTTTTCAAGTTTCCAACTTGATTTTTGCCTCGAGATTCGTGGCCGATCAAGATAATTTTTGCATGACGTATCAAGATGCTTACTGAAATCATCTGTTGACATTCCAAATGAAAAATAGTAATTAATTAAGATGGTATATATAAAGAAAAGTAATAAATACACTTTAAAATATTAAAATTAGACTTTAGGTATGGGAACTAAATCAACAAAATTATCATCATAAAGGAAAATTGAGGATTTACATATATACAATTTTTTTTTTTGTATTTATTTATATATCTAACATTAAAAATTTATATTTATTTATATAATATCCTAGTTTCTAAATCAAATCAAAATATATTTATGAAATATTTTTTTCAATTTAATTAAGTTAATGATAGTGATTTTTGTATTTAATTTAATGAATATCATATGATATAAGAGAAATTTGACTTTATATGTCCCATAATGTGAGAAATTGGAGAAATATGTATATTATTTTGTTTCTTGTGATAATATGATAAAAAATTTTCATTCATACCAAAATACCATAATAATTTAAAGAAATACTCTAGTTTATACAAACAAATTACCGCTTAAGAAATTGATTAACCCCTTATATTCTGCTTGTTCTTTTTTTCCAGAGATTCTTATCCTCGAGTGATGGTTTTGAAGAAAAATTGTAATGTAAGATTTTTATCTTGTCTCTATCTCTGACTGGCTAGCAATATTCATTGAAGGTTATTTAAACGATATTATATGTTTATACTCAGGACGTTAAACCTAAATGGATGTTAGATATGAGTGTCTTTGAACATGCTTAAAACTTAAATGGCCTTGATCGATATATATTCAACACATGATCGAAAAATTCTATAAAGCATTTTCAAAGCTTGATTTTGTTTTAGAACATGGATCAAATAGTTTAAAAGGTTTAATCATGATTTGAAGATGGTTCGTTCAAAAACCAAAAATTTGATTAATATTGAAACATAGTTCAACAACTAATTGTATGATCGATCAAGTTTCAATCATATGTTTGATGAAATTTCAAGGAAAATTTGAAATTATTATTTTTACCTCTATACTCATTTGCAATTAATTCATTTGAGTTGTCTTATTATGCATATAAATGTATGCTCAAATTACATATAAAGCTGAGGACGTGATGAAAAAGATTATTAAGCATTTTGAGCCATTTAAGACTGATGATATCACCATGTTGAACATAAGAGGTAAGCACACAAAATATGAATATGTAGATGATAATCATTTATATATTGATATATTGTACCGCTTTTAGTGGATATGTTGTTGATTTCAATGGATATGCTACTCAAGATCAATAAAAAGCCTAATGACCTAAATTCAAAGTTTCAAATTGAATGTGCACATGCTATTTTTGATGAAAATGGTTTCATCAATGAAAAGCTTGATGCCCTAAATTCCTGATGAAAATGGTTTCAAGTTTGATGATCTTCATAAATATATTATATAATGATATAGATGTGGCTAGATTTGGGCATTTTAATGACTGTAGCTTTATTATTGATGTCGATCTTTATTTAGTTTTATCCAAAAAAATTTATTATATTATAACTATTGTGATTATACTCATCATGTTATTGTAAAATATTATACCTACTTTAATTTAATATAATGCATCTTACTAAAACTTTATTGTTTATTATGTTTGCCTTATAATCTATTGTATTAAGACTATAAATTATGATATATTAGGCTTGGATTATGTGTTGATTATTTCACTCATTGTAATCAGGCTTCTCTTCATCTTACTCATGCTAGTTATTAATGTTTACACCTTACAATCTCCAATTAGAGATGTGCTTTACTAGACTATATATATTCCTCACACTCATTATATGTAAACCACATAATCCTAAAGAAAAAAAAATAGATATGCACTTATAACCATAAGTAGATGAGCTTAAGCTTTTGTTGGAATATGTATTCAGATATGAAACATCCATATAATAAAATTTTTAGATGAAAGCAATGCTAATGTGGATAATTGACTTTCTAGCATATGAGGTATTATCATATTGAAGCACAATAAGAAAGTTAGTTTATTCATACTGCATGGATTTATCCAAAGCATTCACATTAGAATAGGGAGGAAAAAATTCACAATTTGATTGTCATCAAATATTTTTATCTGCTGATCATGCATTTTGAAGAAATGAAAGTGCATTTTTCAAGAATAGAGGAGAGAAATTAATGCTGCCACTAAGGTTGTAAGAGAGTTGCTATTTGCATGTTTTACATTCTTGCAACTTGTATAATTTTGATGATTTCAAATATTATTATTTTAAGTATTATATTCTCCTAACACTTTTTAGAAGAATTATTTTTTGCTCTTATATGGACTAACATTTCAGGATAATCGTACTCCAGACTATTGAGGACTTCAAATCAAATTCAGCACATCATAGTTTGGAAATTGAAGTCTGTATTTTTCATTCTATTGAGTTTGAGAGATTGTGATTGTAATTGAGTAGCTTAGCACACACACACTTGGGGAGATCTTTAAAAAATCAAACTGATCGTACGGGTCGAATCAAGTTCGTACGGGACGATCAGGTCAGTTATCCCCTCGGAAGAGCAATGGAACAAACAGGAAGTGAGAAAATTTTTCTAAGTCCTAATCGTCCAGACGAATTTCCCTATTCATCCCGGGATGATGTGCTCTGGATTCTAACTTTGAACTGTTCGTCCAGACGAAGTGTACCATTCATTCCTAGATGATGGGCTCTGGATTTCTCACTTTGTATTGATCGTCCGGACGAAGTGTATAATTCGTCCCATGATGATTGGCTATGGATTCTCACTTTGTACTGATAGTCCACACAATTCATCCTATTCGTATCAGGAGAAAGTTCTCTGGACACATGACATGAATTATTCGTCCAGATGAACACTCTTCTTCGTCCCAGGACGATGTCCTCTATTCCTTGAAAATTTGGGTCCACCTTACAGTTTCATCCGAACAAACCCTTAATATAACTGTTCGTCCCAGGAATTAAGTGAAAATCGTCCGGGATTGTTTTTCTACTTAGTGTTTTTGTGTGTATTTTTGATTTTGTGATTTTCTATGTTTTCTATCATTTTTTTTGTTTGTGTGTTCGATTTTGAGAATTCTAGTACAGGTTGTTTTTGTATTCTCTCACATCTAGATTTTTGAATGCATGCTTCAAAATTAAGTGAAAATCGTCCGGGATGAAAGTTATTTGGTACGGGATGAATTGTTTTGTGTATTAACTATCGGATTTGAACTGTTTGCATACAATTTTTTAGTTTTCATTTTACTGTTTATTTGTACGATCATCACGATCGTCCGAATGATCTGTTAAATTTTATGTATGAATGTAGATAGTTAAACGGATAAGGTCATTTTCATTATGCATGATCATGCGTACGAACTTATGGTTCGTACATACGAAGGCTTGGCGATTCGATGTGGGGGACGATTTAAACTGCCATAAAAACGATCTTAAATGTCAATTGTCAAGGATGAACACCTATTCGTCTGTATGATCATTTGGTCAAAAGTCTGTACGAAAGGATGCATCGTAACTTGTGTGATCACGAAAAGCCATTTCATTTTTGGACTCATTTCTTCGTCCATACAAAATTTCATTCGTACGTACAAACTCAAATTCATACGGGAAGAAATTAATTTCGTATGTACGAAAACTCATTTTTCCATTAAATTGAAGGCTTTTGAACTCAAATTTCATCACTTCAAACATCCCTTTCAAACCCCTATTCAACTAGATCTTCTTCATGGCTAGCTCTAGTAAAAGACAAAAGGTACTAGCTAAGGGACCACCCAAAAACTTTAGTGAAAACTTTCTGTCTAAGGCTAATGAAGAGTCATTCCCTAGATTTGCTTCTTCAAAAATCACTCCATCTAGAGTCCTTCTACAAGAGCAAATCAATTTTAAGGTAATGAATCTGTTTGCTTCCACTCAATTTGGCCTCATTCTCACTCTTATCCACTTCTACAACAAGGAGACCTTTCACTACTTTCTTGCAAACATGTCCTTTAACTCTGATCATTCTGTGATTAGATCCTATGTGTTTAGGAAGAAAGTAGAAATTACTAAAGAGGATATGGGAATCTTTTTAAACTTAAGGATTCAAGGGAATAGAGCCCATACTTTGACTGGTCTACTATAAATTATATTCTTGAGGATATGGTGGGATAAGTCATATACCCAAAGTGTCAACTCTTAGTCAAAAAGCCCGAATCATCCAGCATGTTTTTCTTACCTCTATGATACCTAAAGCTGGTGATCGAGTAAACATTACTCCACTTCTTTCTACTGTGCCTTATCTAATCATAACTAGCCAATCTATAGATGATGCCCAACTACTCATTGACTACATTTATGAACTTGTTGAGATTGGCCATGTCTCCCACAAGAGAGAAAAACATTGCCTTAGGACATCTTGTGACTCACATTTTGGAAAAGAAATATGATCTAATTTATCCAGTTCAAGATTTCAAAGAATCTCTACTTTAACGATGGATATTTTCGAGCAATCTTTAATAAAGATGAACCACGTGAACAACATGTTATTAGTGACTTATAGGAGGAACCTACACCTGCTGGTGAACCAAATTATCAAGATTTGGTTCACATATTTGATCGTTTAGAGACTCATTTTGATCAAAGATTTGATCAAATTGAAACTCACTTACAATAGCAGGATGCTCAGTATAATCAAGACATGGGATAGATACGTGAGCAGATAGATGGTATAAGTTCCAATATGCTTATGATGAGCAGTTATTTTAATTTCTTTAATGCTCCACCTCCTCCAGATCAGGGTCCCTCAGAGTGATTTATGTACTTTCTTATGATCTTTTCTAGCTAATGTGATGTGATTGATGTATTTTGTATTTATTATGTGTTAGTATCATTTAATGTGTTATCATTTAAGTTTTATGTTTTAAAGTTCATATTGTAAGCGTATTGATATCATTTCTACTGATTGTAATATTCTTCATCATGATATCAATATAAGTTATCTTGTCTTGCTTTTAATCTTATTTTGAAATGTGTGTTAGCCTATATAAAAATCCCTAAATTTTTGATCTTACAAGTGATATACCTTGAACTGCAATATAAAATTGAATTCATTAGAAAATTAAATTTTTCTAAATTTAAGTTGTGCTTATAACTTGATGTAATTAAGAATTTCATTTTCATGTCTCTTGTTAGACTAATTTAAATTTTCATATTATTATTGCAATTGTGATGTTTTCTTATTTAGTATTTCTATTATCAATAAAAATATTATTGTACTTAGAGAAATTTAAAATTTTAGATTATTGATTTTGAAAAGATTGAGAATACACTTGAAAATGTACAATTGTAAAAAAATCAAAAGAATGCACAAAAGTTCGCATATTGAAAAAGAGGCACAAAATTAGCCCACCTGTAAAAAGATGCACAAAAAGTGCCACAAATATTGAAAATATGCGCAAAATGCCACAAGTTGTATTTTGTTCAGATTTTTTCCTTAATCTTTCAATCTTTTAATTCAAATTAATCTTCTGCATGATTTTGTTTCGTATTAAAATTTGAAATATATAAATTTTATATTCATCATTTATGCAATGATATTCTTTATCTCAATGTCTAAATTGACTCATATTTTTGATAAATCCTCTTTACTATCGATGTTATATCTCTTCTTAAATCCTATGAATCATTTTATTTTCCTAATGATTTAATTTTATTTGCAAAATTTATTTCAATCATTTTTAAGGATCAATTATAAAAGGATTATCATATGACTACTTACATTTATGTTTTTATTCTTTTTTTTTTCTTCTCTTTTTGCTGTTGTCAAAAAGGGGGAGAAATTTTATTTTATTTTATAACTATCATTGCATTTTTTTTATTTTAATCATTATTTTATCATTGTACTTTATGTTCTAGTGATCGTATGTTCTGATTGAATCTCTCTGTGTGTCTCTATGTGTTTGTGTTCAAACAAAAACTTAAAAAAAAAAATTATGCTCAAATACCTCCTTATTCTCACATGTTTATCAATTCAGGGGGAGTTTAGGAGATTCTTAGAATTTGAAAATTATACAAACAATAATTGTTTTGCCATCATAAAAATGGGGGAGTTTGTTAAGAGAGTTTCTATTTGCATGTTTTACATTCTTGCAACTTGTATAGTTTTGATGATTCCAAATATTATTATTTTAAATATTATATTCTCCTAATACTTTTTAGAAGAATTATTTTTTGCTCTTGTGTGGACTAACATTTCAGGATAATCGTACTCCAAACTACTGTGGACTTCAAATCAAATTCAGCACATCATAGTTTTAAATTTGAAGTATGTATTTTTCATTCTATTGAGTTTGAGAGATTGTGATTATAATTGAGTAGCTTAGCACACACATACTTAGGGAGATCTTTAAAAAATCATACTGATTGTATGGGACGAACCAAGTTCATACGGGATAATCAGGTCAATTATCCCCTCAGAAGCGCAATCGAATAAACAGGAAGTGAAAAAATTTTTCTAAGTCCTGATCGTCCAGACAAATTTCCCTATTCATCTCGGGACGATGTGCTATGGATTCTCACTTTAAACTATTCATACAGACTAAGTGTACCATTCGTTCCTGGACGATGGGCTCTAGATTTCTCATTTTGTATTGATCGTCCGGAAAAAGTGTATAAAACGATTGGCTCTGGATTCTCACTTTGTGCTAATAGTCTATACAATTCATCCTGTTCGTATCAGGATGAAGTTCTCTGGACACATGGCATGAACTATTCATCCAGACGAACACTCATCTTCGTCCCAGGATGATGTCCTCTATTCCTTGAAAATTTGGGACCGTCATGCTTTTTTGTCCGAACGAACCCTTGATATAACTGTTCATCCCAGGACGAACTTAGTTCGTACGGGATGATAATCAAGTACAAAGTCAATTCATACCAATATACATTGGGTTCATATGCAACTTCTTTTATACTATTTGTACAGGACGATCTGACGATCGTCCGGGACTATCGACTGTGTACAGACTTGAAAGTCAGCAGTATTTGGACGGTTTTTCTTGTCTTTCCTATATAAGGTCCACTTAAAATTATCTTGTAATTCTTTTGCCTACTAATCTTCATGTAAACTGAAGGGAGAGTGAAGCAGAGAGTGTGAGAGAGTGTTTGAAGGAGGATTCTTATAACTGGAGCGTGAAGGATTCATTTGGTACTTAAAGGTAAGAATATTTAATTGTGATTTTTGGTTACTTCACTCTTTTCTCTCTTCCTTCTAGATTTCTCGTAAGAAGATCTGTCAAGGAGATCCAATTCTCTACCAACACTCGTGGAGTGTGAAAGGATGAAGGGTTCTCTGCTTACACTTGGAAAGTGTGAACAGCCGAAGGATTCTCTGTCCACATTTGGAGAGTGTGAAAAGACGGACGGTTCTCTGCTAACACTTGGAGAGTGTAAAAGGATGGACGGTTCTCTGCCAACACTTGGAGAGTGTAAAAGAACGAATATTCTCTGCCACACCGGGTAGTGGTGGAAGAGAGTTTTAGTAAAGGCTTATCCGCCTTGCTGTGGGTGCAAAAGGAGAGTCACTAGTGGTATTAGTGCAATACTCGAAGGGTGCCTCCGGTGAGTGGATGTAGGTCGTGTTTGATCGAACCACTATAAATCTTGTGTCTTTTTATTTTCCATTGCTTTTCATTTTTTACTTTATTGTATTGTTTAATTTGTGATTGAAAAACTTTTTCTACAAAAATTCACTAAAGTTATTATCGGTTTAAATTTTAAAAGAGGTATAATTTTTAATTACCAATTTACCCCCCTCTTTGTTAGCCGCTGGGATATAAGCTAAGGTTTAACAACCTAATTCATATTGAACAAGTTTCAATAAGGGTTAGTTGAGGAAGAATAAATATGACACCAGAAATTATTGATTCGCTAATGCTATTAAATTTTACACTTTTGGGTTATGGTGTTAATCATAACTGGACTAAGAGGAATATTTTGTGGGATCTACTTTACTAGAGGACCAAATATAACAAAATCTAGATGTGATGTATATAAAAAAGAACTTCAATAATACACTCAACACTATGATGAATATAAATGGTAAAAAAAAGTTAATTTGAAAGCAATGATGAATTTAATGAAAAAGAAGAAGTTATTTAGAGCTCCAAGAAGTAGCTAGCGGAAAAGTATTAATCGAAAGTCACTTCCCATGTCAGATCAAAGAAGAACAATGCGTGAATGGGTTCAAACATTTAAAATGCCAAATGAATACAACTCAAATTTAAGTAGATACATCGATATCAGATCCAAAAGGTTATTTAGAATGAGAAATCATGACTTTTCATATCTTCATGGAGTGCTTAATACCCATTGCATTTAATACGTTATCCGTTCCAATACTGAATTGATTAATTGAACTGAGTACTTTTAAAGAATTTATACTCTACGTGTTTAAATATAGAGCTTTCGTGAACCATCAGCTAAAAATTCCAATATTTTGGTGCAAAGAAGAGATAATATTTCCTTCATTTTTTTTAACGTGATGAAAAACCTACTTATACATCTACCTTATGAGGTACAAGGTGTTAGTTATGTTCAATATCGATGTATGTACACATCTGAGAAATACATAATATAGATTTATCTTTTCTAAATTATTGGTTCATATTGATCATTTTAATAGGCAAATAATATTACACATATTTAAATAAGATTAAAGGTCAATAAAAATAAAACACATAGAAAGTTTCATTTGTGAAGCAGATTTGGCACACAAGATAGCACATTTATGTTTTCACACTTTGAACTGCATGTAAAAAGTTATAGAATAAAAGTTGGTCCTGATGCATATATGAATGTTGGATAGATAAGTCAATTATAATTATCACATTTTCAAGTTTGAGGTGAGGCATTAGGAAAATGCATGCCTAAATATCTAATGATAAAAATATGAAGTTTGTTACATTGTATATTCTCTTAAATTGCCCAAAAGTTTAGTCTTTCATCCATATATATATATTGCCTACACATTTGAAGCAATTATGAAGTAGTTATTAATGTAATTGCTTTTTATAGACCTCATATAAGTGCAATTTATTTATAAGTTAATGTGACTTTTGTTTTAAATTTATTTTAATAACATTCTATTTGCATTTATAGTAAGAAGCACAAGGAAGATAGCCTACTGCTCTAGAGCTTTCATACATATATGAATCAACAATAAGAAGATCAATAAGGGGTTGACCTCAAATGTCATATTGTTTAACAAGTTCAAACATTCAATGAAACTTATTATTGTTAAGATAGTTGCTATTTGAATTCTTTACATTTTGCAACTTATGTAGTTTTGATGATTCCAAACATTATTGTTCAAATGTGTAGTTATCTCCTAACAATTTTAGAAGATTTGTATTTACTCTTGTGGGTACTAACATTTCAGGAAAAATGAACTCCAGACTACGAAGACTTTAAATCAAATTCAGAATGAGATACTTTATAAAATTTGAAGTTTTCACTTCTTTGAAATTAAATTGAAAGGGAGTGATTGTAATTGAGTGAATAAAAACATACACACACACATAAGGAGATCATAAAAATTTTATACTGATCGTACTGGACGATATCCATTCTTACGGGACGATTAGACAGTTATCTCCTATTGAGCACATGGAATGAATAGGAACTTGCTTGAAAAATTTTCTAAGTCCTATTTGTCTGGGATGAATTTTATAATCGTCCAGGACGATTGGTTCTCTGTAAAATTTTTGTCCAGACAAAATTAAATTATCATTCATGGTGATTGGTCCTCTAGAAAATTTTCGTGTGGATGAAATTAAATATCATCCAGGACGATCTGGTCTCTATAAAATTTTTGTCCAGTCAAAATTAAATTATCTTCCATGGCGATTGGTCCTCTGGAAAATTTTCGTTCAGACGAAATTAATAATCGTCCGGGACAATCGGTCCTCTGTAAAAATTTCGTCCAGACGAATAAATTTTTGTCCAAATGATTAATTGACTTAGAACGGTTTTCAGCAATTTCTAGAACCTACCTTTGTAATAACCGTTCGTACCGGACGAACCTAGTTCATACCAGACGAACCTAGTTCGTACGGGACGATCAGCTGTACGAAGACATTTCGTACGCATATTCAAATAGGGTCGTTTTAAATCGTTTAAGTAAAATCGTCCAGGACGATCCACGATCGTACGGGACGATCCACTGCGTACAGAATTGAAAACTTGCAGTTTTTGGGCGATTTTTCTTGTCTTTTGTATAAATAGTCCAAATTAGACTGACACCCAATCTTTTTGTCATTTGATCTTCGTGCCTCTTGAGAGAATAGCTAAGGAGAGAGTGTGAGAGTGCATTCAAGGGAGGATTCCTACCACTAGAGCGTGAAGGCTTCACTTAGAGTTCAAAGGTAAGAATCTCTACTTGTGAATTAGGATTACTTCACTCTTTTCTTTCTTCCTTCTAGATTTCTTGTGAGAAGATCTGTCAAGGAGATCCGGTTCGCTGCCGACACTTGGAGAGTGTAAATAGTCGAAGGGTTCGCTGCTTACACTTGGAGAGTGTGAACAGCCGAAGGGTTCGCTGCCTACACTTGGAGAGTGTGAATAGCCGAAGGATTCTCTGCCTACACTTGGAGAGTGTGAACAGCCGAAGGGTTCTCTGTCCACACTAGAAGAGTGTAAAAGAACAACGGTTCTCTGCCAACACTGGGGATTGTGTGAAAGGACGGACGGTTCTCTGCCAACACTAGGGATTGTGTAAAAGGACGACGGTTCTCTGCCGCACCGGGTAGTGGTGAAAAGAGTGTGTTGTAAAGGCTTCTCCGCCTTGCTGTGGGTGCAAAAGGAGAGTCACTATTGGTATTAGTGCAATACTCAGAGGGTGCCTCTGGGAAGTGGATGTTCATAGAAGTTAATATTATTATTGCAATTTAGATGCTTATTTATTTTGTATTTCTTTGCTCAAGTGATATTTATGCACTTAGAAAAATTTGAAATTTTAGATTATTGATCCTGGAAAGAATTGGTTTCAATTACTCTTGAAAATTGTACAAAGAGTACAAAAATCAAAAGGAATGCGCAAAGATTCGTAAATATGAAAAAGAGGCACAAAATTAGCCCACTTATGGTAATTCTCTTCTTTCTAAATTCTTTCAATCTTTTAATTCAAATTGATCTTATGTTCATTTGTATTCTATTGAACTTTGAAATATAGAAATTTTTATTCATCTCTCTTGTAATGATTTTCTATATTCAAATGTCTAAATTGAATCATGTTTTTGATAAATTCTTCTTACTTACAATGTTATATCACTTCTTAAATTCTATGAATTTCTATGATTTACCTAATGTTATTAGTTTAAGATTGCATACATTATGTCAATCACCATTTCGATTAAATTTTCAAATGAATTTTATATAATTACTTACATTTCTTGTCTATTTCTTCTTCACTTTTTGTTGTTGTCAAAAAGGGGGAGAAATTATTGTGTTTATATGTTTTGTTTATTATTATGGTTGTATGTTTTGTTTTGTTTTGATTATTTTGTTTGCATTTTGATTTTGTTTTTGACTTTGTGATTTTGTTAAAAATTTTTGAAAAATAAAAATATTATTCTTTGCTTCAAAATGTCTCCTTATTTTCATGTATTCATCAATTCAGGGGGAGTTTAGGAGATTTGTTTAAATTGAAACCATACAAACAATAATTATTTTGCCATCATCAAAAAGGAGGAGATTGTTAAGATAGTTGCTATTTGAATGCTTTACATTTTGCAACTTATATAGTTTTGATGATTCCAAACATTATTGTTCAAATGTGTAGTTATCTCCTAATAATTTTAGAAGATTTGTATTTGCTCTTGTGTGTACTAACATTTCAGGAAAAATGAACTCCAGACTACGAAGACTTCAAATCAAATTCAGAATGAGATACTTTGTAAAATTTGAAATTTGTACTTCTTTGAAATTAAATTGAAAGGGAGTGATTGTAATTGAGTGAATAAAAACATACACACACATATAAGGAGATCATAAAAATTTTATACTGATCGTACTGGACGATATCCGTTCGTACAGGACGATCAGACAGTTATCTCTTATTGAGCACATGGAACAAATAGGAACTTGCTTGAAAAATTTTCTAAGTCCTATTCGTCCGGGACAAATTTTATAATCGTCCAAGACGATTGGTTCTCTGTAAAATTTTTGTCCAGACGAAATTAAATTATCGTTCATGGCGATTGGTCCTCTGGAAAATTTTCGTCTAGACGGAATTAAATATCGTCCAGGACGATCTGGTCTCTGGAAAATTTTTGTCCATACAAAATTAAATTATCGTCCATGACGATTGGTCCTCTGGAAAATTTTCGTTCAGACGAAATTAATAATCGTCCGGGACGATCGGTCCTCTATAAAAATTTCGTCCAGACGAATAATTTTTCGTCCAAACGATTAACCGACTTAGAACAATTTTCAGCAGTTTCTAGAACCGACCTTTGTAATAACCGTTCGTACCGGACGAACCTAGTTCGTACGGGACAATTAGCTGTACGAAGACATTTCGTACACATATTCAAATAGGGTCGTTTTAAATCGTTTAAGTAAAATCGTCTAGGATGATCCACGATCGTACGAGACGATCCACTGCGTACAGAATTGAAAACTTGCAGTTTTTGGGCGGTTTTTCTTGTCTTTTGTATAAATAGTCCAAATTAGACTGCCACCCAATCTTTTTGTCATTTGATCTTCGTGCCTCTTGAGAGAATAGCTAAGGAGAGAGTGTGAGAGTGCATTCAAGGGAGGATTCCTACCACTGGAGCGTGAAGGCTTCACTTAGAGTTCAAAGGTAAGAATCTCTACTTGTGAATTGGGATTACTTCACTCTTTTCTTTCTTCTTCTTCTAGATTTCTTGTGAGAAGATCTGTCAAGGAGATCCGGTTCGCTGCCGACACTTGGAGAGTGTAAATAGCCGAAGGGTTCGCTACCTACACTTGGAGAGTGTGAACAGCCGAAGGGTTCGCTGCCTACACTTGGAGAGTGTGAATAACCGAAGGGTTCTCTACCTACACTTGGAGAGTGTGAACAGCCGAAGGGTTCTCTGCCCACACTAGAAGAGTGTAAAAGGACAACGGTTCTCTGCCAACACTGGGGATTGTGTGAAAGGACGGACGGTTCTCTGCCAACACTGGGGATTGTGTAAAAGGACGACGGTTCTCTACCGCACCGGGTAATGGTGAAAAGAGTGTGTTGTAAAGGCTTCTCCGCCTTGCTGTGGGTGCAAAAGAAGAGTCACTATTGATATTAGTGCAATACTCAGAGGGTGCCTCTGGGGAGTGAATGTAGGTCTGGTTTTAGACCGAACCACTATAAATCTGGTGTCATTTACTTTACTGTCTTTACGTTTCCGCATTTTAATTCTTAGTCTTAAAAACTTTGTGGTTGAAAAACTTTTTCTACAAAACTTAAAAGAAACAATTTTTATTTCGGTTCAACATAATTTTAAAAGAGGGCTTAAAATTTTTAAACTACCAATTCACCCCCCTCTTGGTAGCCTTTGGGACATTAACTTAGGCTTAACAACCTAATTACTATACTCAACAATTATAATATGTAATTAAACTATTTATAAATTTTACGTACGAATTGAACCTTATTTGAATCATGTTCAAATATGATTAAATGTTTTTTGAATATGAACAATTAATATTAAATTATGTTTTAAAAAATGTTTAATCATAGATTAGATTTTTATTGCTTATGGTCTCAACCTTGAGTGAATTTTGTTCTAACCTTGTTTGAATATCATTTGAATCATATTTAATCGTAGTGAACTTAAGAAAGCAGATCAACAGTTTAGAGCAGGGGTATTTTGGTTCAAGGAAACTTTCAATCATATTTTCCTAAGAAATGAAATATCAAACATATTTCTTCAATTTCAAACATTATGAGACATACACTCAAATTTCTCTTATATAAATAATTATAAAGATTTATATAACATATATTTAAAGATACAAATTCAAATATATGTGTATGAATTCTTATGATTTCACAATTTATACATTGTTTTATATTTACAGCCTTAGCGTAAATAAATAAAAAATAATTATAAAAAATTATATATTATTAGATAACAAATTTACAACTAGTATACTCTATGGTTCATGTTTAAATCCATATATGGAGACAAATTTATTAAAAAAATAATGATCACTATTACCTATAATTTAATAAAGAGGATTAACATACATGCCACTAAACATTATTTATTTATATTTAATACATAAATTTTATATTTATTTTTATAACATCCTAGCATTTAAATCATATTGAAACCAATATATTAAAAAATATTTTAATTTAGATAAACTAATATTGGTAATATTTTTTATATAATTTTAAAACAAAAGTATTATATCAATAAATATAAATATTTAAATATTAAATATATAAATACATTATAATTTGAAAGCACATATATATATATAAACCCCCTTTAATAAAATATAAAAATATAAGCCGAAAAATTATGACCCATCTTTTTTACATAAAATTTATGAAATCATATTACATTTACTATAATATTTATATAAACTATTGGATACATTTAGAACAAATTATTATTTTTATTACTATTATTATTATTTCTTTCTGATAAAGGCCAACAACAGCACAATCTTATTCTCTTTGAAACGGCCACCCTAGCATTCATCTCCCTCATCATCATATTTGATTGAGCGGAATTTTTATAGTTTCCAAAGCCGCAGTATCGTCCTTTTACAGACTGTATGCTCTTTTATTGTAATTCAACATTTTTAACTCCTTCACTCTTCAAAGAAATCTGAAATCCTCACCAACCCCGCGGCCTCGCCTCTCTCTCTCTCTCTCTCTCTCTCTCTCTCTCTCTCTCTCTCTCTCTCTCTCTCTTCTTCGCCGCATCCATCCCCTTTCCACATTGTGAGGGAACTGAGAAGAAGCCATTTCTGCCTTCTCCCTACTTTGTTTCTTCCTCATTTCCTCCAATTCTTCTAGGGTTTCACCTACCTCCATGACGGCGGCTTCCTGCTTCTCGTGACTCCTGGAGTCTGCAATCGGTATCAACTCAGGCAGCATGGATCCCCATCTCCTCTTCCTTCTCCTTCTCTTCTACTTATCGGCACTCACGCAAGCTCAACCGTCTTCGGACACTCTTTCGTTGCTGGAGTTCAAGAAGGGAATCGCCGCTGATCCCACCGGCGTGGTCCGCGCCACGTGGAATCCAGTGGCATGGGGTTCTGCTTCGGCAGTGGACTCCTGCCCGCGCTCCTGGCACGGCGTCACCTGCGACGACTCCGGCGCCATCATCGCAGTTGCACTTGATGGCCTTGGTCTCTCTGGCGAGCTCAAGTTCAGCACGATCGTCGGCATGAGGGCGCTTCGCAACCTCAGCCTCTCTGGCAACTCTTTTACTGGCCGCCTTGTGCCGGCTATCGGGGCAATGACATCGTTGCAGGTCGTTGATCTGTCAGAGAACCGCTTCTATGGACCGGTTCCGGGAAAGTTAACTAACCTCTGGGGCCTTGTCCACCTCAATCTCTCGTCCAATGGTTTCAAGGGTGGATTCCCCTCCGGGATCCAGAATCTGCAGCAGCTGAGGGTGCTTGACCTACGATCCAATGCGCTCTGGGGTGACGTTGGGGCCATACTTTCGGAGCTGAGGAACGTGGAGCATGTGGATCTGAGCAACAACAAGTTCTACGGTGTCTTTTTCATGGAGTCAAGCAATTTCTGGAGCTTGTCCAACACCGTTAAGTACATGAATCTGAGTTATAATCGCTTAAGTGGAAGGTTCTTCTCAAATGATTCCATGAGATTGTTTAGGAACCTAGAAATATTGGATTTGGGACAAAATCAGCTCACAGGGGAGCTCCCTTCGTTTGATTCCCTGTCTAATTTGAAGGTTTTTCGTGCTGGTAATAATCTGCTGGATGGACCAATAACAGAGGAACTATTTGGGAGTGCAATGCAGTTGATGGAGCTTGATCTCAGCGGGAATGGGTTTACAGGTGAATAGCTTGTCTTAGAAATACTGTAATGCTTACCCTAGTCATGACTAGCTTGGAGTGCAATGCTGGTTGTTTGACCTTGCTTGATCGATAATTTCTTACTTTGCTGACCTTTAGACTGTTCTGTGAAGGGAACCAATTTCTATACGAGGATTCATGGGAAGCAAACATAAGAAGTCTGTCGTTTTCACTATCTGGTTTCAGCATTCCCTAATTATAAAAAGGAATTGGATTGCTACTTATATTTTTATTCTTTATGATGTTATTTATGATACTCTTTTGTTATGTTTAAGTTTTTTTTGTTACAGAAATGATGATGAATGCACTTATGTTCTTCACTATTCTTCATTTCGAAAGAGTTTTGACTTAATAATTAAGGAGAGAAAAAATTTTACTTGATTGTTGTTTCACTTCTTTGTTATTGCTTGTTTTATTGCCTTTTGCTTGCATGTTGATGTGTGATTTAAACTGTTCTCCCAAAAAATAAATTCAAATAACCTTTTTAATCATTTGAGATCTCAAACTATATTAAAAAAGTGGCATTAGATCGCCAACATGGATAGAAAAATTGAATATGATAAAGCTGATGGTGACTTGTAACAAAAGTATGAGTGGTAGTATTTAAAGTGGATTATTTCTTGGTTAGATTGAAGAAAAGGTCTTGCTTCTAAGGATGATATGAAGATACAAAAAGTTCTTTTGAATTGAATGGTAAGCTTTGACTTGAATGGTAGATCATGTGGGGTATCAATTCAAATTGGATAACTTTGAGTTGAAAAGGTCTTGATTGAATTCATTTTTTTGCATATGGAGGATTGCATAAGACAACTCATCTTGATGTGGAGTTTTGAGCTGGGCAACCATGTAGACGTAGGTTTTGCTATTGGAGAGCTCATACATGTCAATAGCGCAAAATTACGTGCATCATGGCACATGACGCAATGCACATACGGTGCTATTTGCTTTGCGCATGGCGCAAATGATACGCGCTATTTTGTTAACATGTTATAAGTTTAAAATTATAATTTATAATTAAAATTTTTAAGGTTTACATATTAATATCATGATTAATTATTAATTAATTAAACATCAAAGTAATAAAATATCAAAAAATTTAAAGGATTTAAAGCTATCATTTTTTTTAATTTAGCGGATTTTAGGCTAAATTATGCTTAAATCTTTCTCAAATCTATTGATGTAAGTTTATGTAGGATTTAAAATTATCATTTTTGTTGTTTGACAAGATATTTATGCTTAAATTTTGATCTAAAAACCTATTATTTGCTATTTAATAGTATTTAATATAATAATAATAATAATAATAATAATAATAATAATAATAATAATAATAATAATAATAATAATAATAATAATAATTTTATACTGAGCCCCATGTTTAAAATGGCGCGTACTGCGCTGTGCCCCATGCGCCATGGCTCAGTACGCCATGCGCCATGGCTCTATGGGGAATTTTACGCCGTGGTGTCCATTCACCATTGACAAGTATGGGATAACTATTCGTAGCTAAGAGGGAGAGTCTGGGACATATATGGTTGTTGATTGGTGCTAGTTGGATTGTTGATTTTGCGTGATTATAGGAGGAATAATTGCAGGCGGCTAGCAACATTAATTGTGAATTTAGTACAAATGATGCCTTAATTTTTAGGATTAATATAAGGGCTAAATTTCAGGTATTGAGTCTAGGATTTCCCAGGTCCCTTGCTACCTGGACATATATATTTATCATTCTTAGCTTCGAAATAAGGTTTTAGTTTTGTGATTGATGAATCTTTTGTAAGGATATTTGCAATTTGAATTTTTGTTTCAGTGTACTGTGATTTGATGATTACTTGATCAATTTTCTCTTTTATGAAATGTCTATGAATTTCCAAATTTTTAGTCCAATTATTATGAGCAAGGTGCTTAACAATGCTAATAGTAGCTTGATTGTCACACCTTCTTATCATTTTTTCATAGGAGTTTAATCCAATTATGGTGAACATGATTATCCACTAGAGCATGTAAATATTTGAGTGTGTTAAAGCTATATACTTTAACAAACACCGTGGGTGGCCTTGACTTTGGCTTCAACACTGCTCTGAGCAACAATAAACTAATGTTTAGATTCTCTACGTAGTTAGTTTCCTCATATGAACTAGCAATATCCCAATGTTGATTTATGATTTGTTACATATTCAGTCCAATTACCAAGAATGAAGACTTTTATACTTGTTTTAGTCCCAGTTTTCAAAGAATATGCCATTCGCATTTGTCTTTTTAAGATACCTCAATATCTTATATATAACATCAATATGCTCCTTTGTAGGGTTATGTATAAGCTGATTAACAAAACTAACAAGAAAACAAATATCAATTATAGTGTCAGATAGATAAATGAGTTTTCTTACCAACCATTAGTATCTTTCCTTGTTGACAAGGGTTGAGTGTCCTTTATTCCCAATTTTGTTTGATGGATCCATTGCTATGTTTGTAGGTTTACATCTAAGTATATAACTTTGGTTTAATATGTTCAAGGCACATTTCTATCGCATGAGGATATCCTTTTTTTTTTATCTTACTATTTTCATGCCTAAGACATATTTTAATGAACTATGTTTTTTTTTAAATTTCAAATTCTTTAGTAAGGATACATTTTAGCTTATTTATCTCTTATTCATGATCTCGTGTCAAGATGATGGCATCAACATTTATGATTAGGATACAAATTTTATCCTTAGACTGCCTTTGAGTTTAACCATAGTGAATATGTTGAATCAATCTCTTAATAAAATGTTTAATTCATACGAGGGCTGTTTCTTTCAAAGAGTTTTAAGTGTAAAATGATTTAATTTAGGGAATTGAAAATTTGGTGTGTTTGATTGGAAGAGAAACAAATGCAAAGTTTTGCATTCAAGAATTAGAAATTGACCCTTTCAGTTTATTTTTGGTGTATTCTAAAATCACTAAGTTTGAGCGACTTCTTAATACACCATATCACATTCCCTAGATGTTATAGTCGATAGTTGCCAAGCTCCAGTAACTGCCTGATGTCGTTCTGGCATAATGCTACCGCCACTTGTTGTCCAACTCCCACCAATTGCTACTTCTAGACACTACTCGCCGTCGTAGCTGGCTGCCACCATTTGCCAAATGCAAACAACCCACCTCTAGTGGCCTATTAATGCTTTAGAATAAAATTATGAAAAATATGAAAATGTTTTTTCATATTTGGTTCCATAATTGAGTCTTTAGAAATGATTGAAATTTTTGAAATCTAAAATTAATTTTAAACTTATTTGTTTTTAGAAAGATCCAAATATTTCTAGCATTTTTATCAACAAAAAATATAAATCATTTATTAACTAAAATATTGTTCACCTAAGATGGCCCTAGATGTCACCATGGATTATTGCAAATGGTTTGGAGGCTTTATAGGGATGACTAAGGTATGATATTTCATGTTGGAATGTCTCAGGTTTTTGTTGAGAAAAAGAGAACAAAATAATTTTTTTAGTTATATGAAATTTAGATGTTCGTGGAGAAATTGTCATAACAGCAAGGTTTTGAAAACCGGACCGGACAACGAACCGGAAGAAAGAGAGGTTCACGGTTCGACCGGTCGAACCGGATGACGTAATAAATAATAATATTATTAAAAAATTAATAAAATTAATAAAATTGATAAAATAATGAAATATAATAATCATATAATTCCTATAAATTATTGTTAATTTATATTACATATTTAGATTTAATTTATAAATATAAATTATTTAAAAACTTAAAACTCTCAATATAAAATTATAAATATAATTAAATATTTTAATATAAAAATATTTTATTTTGTAATATAAAAATTTTTAGAGTTGAAAAACTGAAACATTTCAAATTTTTTAACACAAGAGTAATTCATTTGATAAAAAATAAATATTATTAGCTAAAAAAATAAAATAAATATTTTACAAAAAAACTTAAAAAAATAAATATAATTCAAATCATAAAGATTAATTTTTATATTATAATTTTTCTTGAGTCGCTTAACGAACAAAAATAAATTCACATAAACTTCATAATATACATAATAAAAAATATTAAAAATAAATAAATAAAAATTAAATATTAATAAATAAAATAATAAATCTTATCAACTTAAAAAATAAATATTTTTCCTATTATAAAAATTAATTAAAAAAATTATTAAAAAAACGATGTTGTATAGTGTATATAACTATATATGAAACTAAAATTGACTTTTTGCTTTATATGGTTTAGTCCCACATCACTTGGAAGTGTTACTTTGTATTGTTTATGCACCTCTTTGCTTTTACTCATGGCAAGAGAATTTAATATGGTGAATGAAGACATTTGACATGGTTAAATTAATTGATTATGTCTTTATCACAAAATTAAGAGTTTTATATTAACATTTATATGTATTTAACATTAAATAGTTTATTTAAGTATTTATATTAAAAAAAAATTTGAACCGTCCAGTTTTAAAAAAACCCGGACCGGTTCAACCAGTGAACCGGCGGTTTCGGTTTTCAGGTTGAACCGAACCGGCCGTCAGACCGGTTCACGGTTGAACCGGTCGGACTGGCCGGTCCGGTCCGATTTTTAAAGCAATGCATGACCGTATTGTGCTTTTGTTGGAGGAAAATAAATATCAAGTTTTATTTACTTCCCCCTTTCAAGAATTCCTTCATATTTAGGAGGTAAAGACCAACATTTTTTTGTATTGCCAATTATCTTTCTCGGGTCCCTACCCTAGAATTCACAGTGAGCAGGGAGAAAATTAGTAGTTCATTTCATATCATTGGTAATTTTATTGATTGATAATAAATTCAACATTTAGCAACTAAGAAAATATATTTTAGAACTAAAGAGCTAGAGATATTGATAGTTCCCAATGTCACTTGTGATGTTGACCCATTAGCAATCATGGTTTAAAATTGCGCAATATGAGGCTCGCCTTGAGGCCCGCCCTTTGCGCAATTCCAGTAAAAAACGCCTCGATGCTTACGCCTCGAGTTTTTTTTTTTGAGGCTTGCGCCTCAACTTGGTTGAGGCCCGCCTTGAGGCTCGCCTCGCCTCACTGGCATGAGGCTTACGTCTCATGCTATATATATTAAAACTTACATAAATCTTGAAGTAAATACCCGACATTGGACTCTATAGGAGAGGAGGAAGGGGAGAGAGCAGTTCATCATAATGATGATTCAAATGAAGAACCCCGTAGTGATGACAGTGATGATGACTTATGAGTTCTTATGTGATATGTCATTGCTATTTATTTTTGGAAATTTGAATTATATGTTAATGAAAAGAATACTGGAATTTGGGAAAGATAGAATTTTGAGTTGAACTATATTTCATGTTGTTTTATTGTTGGGATATTTTGATTTCACTTCATATCTTATGCTTTTTTATGTTTTATATTATTCACTCATTAGTATATAAAAAATTTATCATTTTATATTTACGCAATCTTTTGATTTTGAGGCTTACGCCTCAAAACGCCTTGACGCTTACGCCTCGCCTCACGAATGAAAAACGCCTCAATACCCGAATACCAAGGTTGTGACTTGTGAAAATCGGACCGGACAACGAATCAGAAGAATTAGAGGTTCATGGTTCGACCAGTTCGACCGGTTGAACCGGGGTCGAACCGGATGACGTAATAAATAATAATATAATTAAAAGTAATAAAATTAACATAATAATAATGACAATTTATTCATAAAAATTTTATAATTCTAAGAATTTTTAGACTAAAAAATAAATAAAATTCATACATATATAATATATTACATAGTTTTAAAATTAAACATAAATAATTATTATATATATGTTATATATTTAAATATAAATAATTACTAATTTTAAATTTAAATATAAAACATCTTCAATTTTTTATTTTAATTTATATTTAATAAAAATTTTAGTTTATATACAAATATATATATTTTGATATATAAATAATTGCTTTATGTTATATATTTAAGCATAATTTACATATATGAATTATATATAAATTTTTATATTATAAAACTATATTTATAAAGTCATACAATATTATTTTTTAAGATTTTATTTTTTTTATCATTTAATTTTGCATTTAGAAAATGTTTTAGATCTTTAAAAATGATAAATAATTATTTTTATTTGAATAATTATAAAATTATAATTAATAATAAATTTAAGAAGTTTAAAAATTATTATGATGATTTTTTATTTAAATATTCTACAAAACAAAATTCCAATAAGTTCTCATTCAAACAAGTTTTATGCACACATCATTGAATGTTGAAACAAAAAATAACTAGTTGTTTAGTCCCACATCACTTAGAAGTTGTAAGTGGTGTTGTTTATATACCTTTTCTTGTACCCATGGTGTAAGAGTTTTCATGGTATTATGGCATCATGTGAGCTAGATTATTTATATTTAATTTAATATATAATATAATAAAAATTTTGAATCTTATTATTAAATAAAATAGATGATATTTAAATTAATTTAATATTAATTAAACATTTTATATAAAAATAAAATATTTAAAAATCGGACCGGTTCAACGGTCAGCCGGTTCAACCGGCGGTTCAAACCGGTTTTGGCCGGTTCGTTGTTAGACCGATTCTTAGGGAGGACCGAACCGGCTGTTAGACAGTTCACGGTTGAACCGGTCGGTCCGGTCCGGTTTTCAAAACAATGCCGAATACGCAATTTTAAACATTGATCTTGACTTTATAATTCTTGAAACACGATTGAAGAGTTTGAAGTAAGGAGTCATCCTTTGTGAATTTCTGTTTTGGACATTGAAGAGTGAAGACCATACCTTTTTGAGCAATCACATCAATGACTTGGTTATAGTTTTTTAGATGCCAAATTTGCTATGGAATCTTGATTCATGGCAGGTGATGACACCATTGGAGTATCATCTTCTTTAAGCCATTTCATGTTTAATCATCATCAGGGTTGAAGCAAATAAGAAATCCTTAAGAGGAAGGATGAGGAGGCTTTGGATTTTTTAGAGTGTGGAAGGTAGAGAGGTGTGAAAGATAGAATGTGGAGGGAAGATGGAGAAACATGTCTTTGATCCCATGCTATAATAAAATATGTGTGAATGCTATTTGAAATTTTTTATCTACAAAGTGGAGAGGTACACAAGTTATAGGAGAGACATGACACTTAGAATAGAAATAAAGATGAATAATTAATATCATGATCAGCCATATGAAGAAGATAAAATTTACCTAATAAGTATAGTGTTAAATCTAGGAACATATTCATTATTTATCTAGAATGGAGGATTACATAAGGTAAGCCACCTTGATGAGGATTGTTGAGCTAGACAAGCATTCATGCATAGGTTTTGCTGTAGGATGGTAGGGCTGGGAGGATTTGGAATTCCATAGCTAGAAGGCAGTCTGTGTAATGTGCTATGCTATTACTGATTGGCGACAATTGGATTGTTGATTTTATGTGATTGTAGGAGGCTTGATTACAGGAGGTTGGCAACATTAATTGGGAAGCTAGCAAAGATTATGCATTGATTGTTGGGATTGAATGTAGAGGGATTGAATTTGAGATTATCACAATAGTTATACAGATGAGTCCTAGAAAGAAGATATAGTATGTGGGAATTCAAATCTAAGCTGATCCTATATTAAATTTTAAAATTCTTTTAAATTTGAAATAAATTCTAATTTATTATGCCTCATCAATTATTGATGAATAATTATTTAGGATGAAGTTATTCTTTCCATTTGTTAGTTATTGGCATATATTATATGGTCTAGTTGGGAAAGCTTTCTAGCTTTAGATTTCCAATTGCAACCAAATTGGTATTTAACTAACTTTTTTTTTTTAACTGCTTTTTAGGAAGTTCTGCTGTCATGAATAATTTCTTGTGATCAAGCTCATCAATATTGCATTCTAGTAGCGCAGATGCTTTTTGTGTTTTTTCAATATAATATTTTACAATTCTATCAATTTTTTTTTTAGGAAATTACAGTAACTCCAAACAATGACATTTTTTAGGACAGTTTTATAATTTATTTTGCTTTGCCTTAAATAGACCTTATGTTTTAGGTGTATATATATATATATATATATATATATATATATATATATGGAGATTTATGATATATATTATAGTGATTTGGTTAACACTTTTTTTAAGTAGAACTTTGAAACCTAAGAGTGCCAACTGATGGGAGAAGAAGCATATTTTGGTATCAAAATTTAAAAAATAAAGGGGATGTTCAAGATTATGGCAATTATCAAAGAATCAAATTTATGTGTTGTACAATGAAGCCTTGAGAGAAAAATAATAAAATATTGGCTTAAAGCATTACATTAATTTAGGATAACTAAGTTTTCATATCAGGATGATATGCTATGCAAGTGATTTGTTTTTGTGATAATGAATGAAGAAGTACACATAATAGAGAAATGATATTCTTATAATTTTTATTGATTTTGAGAAAGATATCATTGAGTACATAGAGAATTGGTTTGTTGTGTTTTACCAACGTTTAAAATTGCGCAATAAAAGGCGCGCCTCACCGCAATTTGGTCCATTTAAGCCTCAAAGCCCACGCAATAAGTTCAGTTTATGAGGCTTACGCCTTAAGTTTACTGAGGCGCGCCTCGCCTCATATATTTAAGGCGCCGCCTCTAAAAAAATTAACCTAAAGTTTTTTTTTAATTCGGCCCCCCAGTTGCCGACGTGGCGCGCCTAGTGAGATGTCGACGTGGCATCAACATTTAAACCCTGGTTTAGGTCGAATGCAGAGGCGATGTTTAGATTTTCAAGTTCCAGCAAAAATTCGAACTTTAAGCATTTACTCCAGAGCAATTTCAAGCATTGTTCACTCAGTTTCTTCTAAGATGTCGTCACCCCCAAAGAGAAAGGTAACTTAATGCTATGTTTTCTGTTCCGTACTGCGTATATTATGGTTATGCTATGCGTTGGTGTTCAAGGTTCTGAAGATCTTTTTATTTTATATATGTTCGTCCAATTACCTATTGATGCTATGTTTATTTGTTTCTAACAATCTATGATAACTTTGCTCAGCAAATTACTCCTGAAGTCAAGGACACATTGAAACATTTAAAGATGATACAGTTTTTGAAAGTTTTCTAGGTTTGAGCAAAATGTCCCTCTTATTTATGAGCTGATCTCAAGGTGGGACATTTCAAAACAATGCTTTATTATAAAAGGTCAACCCATTTCTTTCACTGCTGATGAAGTGACCCTTCTTACTGGTCTGCCAAATAAAGGAGAAGAAATATCATGACATTCCTTAGCACATACTTCAGTTACATCAACGGAAATAAGGACAGACATGATGGAGTTGAACAAGCAACCCCCCCCCCCCGAGACTATGTTAAGAACGTTTATTATGTATTTATGTTTAAATTTACTTTTTCAACTTAACAACTTCAAAATCCCTCAGTTGATTCAAATAATAGCAAATAATCCAGATGATTTTTTGTCAATAAACTGCTAGTTCAATTAGGGAATTTTTAGTTGGAGAGTTTAATAAGGCCTCCTCCAAGATTTCAAATAAGAAGCTAGCAGGTTACATCAACGGTTTTGTACTTCTGTTAATTGTGAGTGCTAAGTGCTAACTGCTAAATTCATTCAAAATTTTATTGGCTCAATGTGAGTCCTAAAATTTTCTTTCATCTTATGCAGATTTGGTTCCTGGAGCATATTACTTTTCATGCTCCTATGTATGCTTACAAAAGGCCCCATTTTTTTCGATGGGCCTATGATATTGTATATACTATAGAGGTGATCACTAACTTATTTGCTAATAAAAAAAAAGTCAGATTTGTAATGTCCTACAGGCAGTTTCTCAGGCAGAAATGAATATGGTTAATGTCGAGAAATATCCATCAGACAGCCCTCCATCCCCTGATTCCCCTCATGAAATATCCACCTATCAAAACAACCCTCCCAATCTCCCCATCATACCCCACCTCCTCAGCAAGACCCCCACCAATCTCTTAAGCAACCACACTTAAGTTTTTCTGCTGAAGCACTTCAGTCTCTACAAGAAACAATAATTAAATCCTGCCAAGAAACATGCACAAAATTTTTTCGAGAATTTGAAGACAAGCTGAGCACAAAGTTTGAAGATTTAACTGAGAGAGTTGGAGTTATTGAGGTCAAGCTCAATAATTACATTGATCAGAGCAAAATAGTTCCTCAGAAAAGATCTGTTAGCTACTCTTCATCTTTCAATAAGAGACAAAAATCTGATATCCCTCCCCATAGCCCCAATGAACCAAATGAGCCAATCCCACCAAAAGATCCAATCCCACCAAATGAGCCAATCCCAGCAGAAATGCAACTTATTCCATATACAAATCCAAATGAATCAATACCAGTTGATAACATTCAAATACAACTTGTAACTTATGTTTATGCAGATGAAATAGAAAATTACAAAGGCCTTATGTGTTTGATTTCTGAGAAGAGAAATTTTGTACGAGAAAGTTTGAAAAAGTTCAATAAAAGGTAAAAAAGTTGCAACTTATTTTTTGTTTGAATATTTGTATGCGTATGATATGCGTGAGTTATGCGTATGATATGCGTGGGATATGCGTATGGTATGCGTGAGTTATGCTTATGAAATGCGTATTTAATATATTTTTTTTTGCAGGGACGATAGTATTGTGTTTGTTGTTAATGTTCTTATTTCCAGATCTGACATTGATGAGTTATTAAGCGACAGTTATTTAGGCAATGAACATGTAGATATTTTTGCCCACTCTTAGATGAGAAGTGTAACCTTATGCCTGACAAGTACCATAAATTTTTATACATCAATTTGGATTTATGCCGGGTAGGTCGACTATGGAAGCCATACATTTATTCAGAGGTTTGATGGAAAAATATAGAGGAAATAAGGAGGATCTACATATGATATTTATTGATTTAGAAAAAGCATATGATAAAGTTCCAAGAGAAGTGCTATGGAGAGTTCTTGATAAGAAAGGAGTCAATAATGCTTATATTCAAATCATTAAAGATATGTATGCAGGAGCTATTACTTGTGTTCAAACACAAGGTGGTTTGACCAAGTATTTCCCTATTTCGGTTGGGTTACATCAAGGATCAGCCTTAAGCCCATATCTATTTGCTTTAGTCATGGATGTTCTCACTAGACATTTGCAAGATGATGTACCTTGGTGTATGCTTTTTGCTGATGATATTCTTCTTGTTGATAAGACTAGAGAGGGAGTTGAAGGTAAACTTGAATTATGGAGGTCAACCTTAGAGTCTAAAGGTTTTCGCTTGAGTAGATCTAATACGGAATATATGGAGTGTAATTTTAGCAGTAATAGTCCTAGTGAGGGGATTGTGACTTTGGGCGATCAAGTCATTAATAAGAGTACACGTTTTAGGTATCTTGGATCTATTGTTCAGAGTGATGGTGAAATAGATGGGGGATATTATCAGCAGAATTCAAGTTGGATGGTTGAAGTGGCGGAATGCATCGGGCTTGTTATGTGATAGAAATGTACCCCTCAAACTTAAGGGAAAATTCTATAAGATGGTAGTGAGGCCTGCAATGCTTTATGGTGCCGAATGTTGGCCATTAAAAAGAGAAGCATAATACTAAGTTAAGTGTGGCAGAGATGAGGATGCTTAGATGGATGAGTGGCTTTACCCTTAGAGATAGGATACGAAATGAGCATATACGTGAAAAGGTTGGAGTAGCTCCAGTAGAAGATAAGATTAGAGAGAGTCGCCTTAGATGGTTTGGTCACATAAAAAGGCGGCCTTCCGACGACCCAGTTAAGAGAGTAGAGGTATTAGATTTGACTTGTGTTAAGAAAGGTAGGGGTAGACCTAAAAAGACTTGGTTAGAAAATATTAGGAATGACCTTTCTTTATTAGATTTAAACGAGAATTTAGCTTTTAATAGGACACAATGGAGAAAAAGGATTCATGTAGCCGACCCCACGTAGTGGGATAAAGGCTTGTTGTTGTTGTTGTTGTTGTTGTTGTCTCCAGTCTATTGGGTTAGTAACTTAGTATTCAATTTATCAGTTTAACTATTGGATTAGTAACTTAGTATCCATTTCTTAGTTCTTATATTTACTACTTGCACTTGCAGAATAACAAAGGAAGGGATTTTGCAAATCGACCATATAACCGAGGTTTCTGTTTCTTCAAATAATATTTTATTACAGCCAATCATTGAATCCAATCGCATTACCCTTCTGGTTGGTTTGCTGAAAGAACAAAAGTGGAAATTTTATGACTCGTTGGACCACCGCGTCAAAGAGCATAGGTTTGTTGTTCCAAAAATCGTAAGTGTTAGATGAACACGAACTCTTCAATTTTTAAAAAATGTATAGAACTAATCCTTGCTCTACGTATATTTCATCTTAAAGTCCTATATTCTGACACGAAAGGAGCTTTTAATAGTGATATCAGAAAATGGAAGCTTTCTACCATTAAAGGTGTACCAAAACAGGAGAATTCTGTAGATTGTGGAATATATGTCTGTAAATATATGGAAAGAATAAGTTTTGAAGGCAACACTGATTGGACTGATAGTAGAAATTGGCAAGTAGACATGCCAAAGTATAGGGCAGAATTTGCATATGAAATATTTTGTAAAACGTTAGAAAAATAAGTCTTTCATTCTGTGTAAAAATGTTTCTGTGTATAAATGTTGCTGTGTATAAATATTTAAACAGTTTCTGTGTATAAATATTTAAACAGTTTCTGTGTATAAATATTTTTCATTATGTATATAAATGTTTATTTCTGAAGACTATATTTTTCAATTATGTGTATAAATGTTATTTACATTGATTTGATTAAAAAATAACTTATTAAATGATAATACGCATAACGCACGCACAACGTACGACGTATACACGCACTATGAACGCACAAAAGACGCACAATGTACGCCGTATAACGCACACAGTAAATTTTATTTTCTAGTCTTGAATATGATACTTGAACAAGTATAAAGGGTTTATGGCTCTTGGTGGATTGTATTTAAGGAAGAGAAATAATTTTAAAATTGTTTGTTAAACTTTTTTAAATAATACGCATAACGCACGCACAACGTACGCCGTATACATGCACTACGAACGCACAAAAGACGCACATCGTACGCATCATACACGCACATGTTACGCAATAAATTTTATTTATAAAATTCTATTAAATGTATTAATTAATATCTATCTTTGTTTGTAAGTTACTTACATTAAAATGATGAGGAATATGTTTAACACGTTGAACTTATACTTGTTATTACAAATTAAACGCTATGTAATTTTTATAATTTCATTTTCTAGTCTTGAATATGATATTTGAACAAGTACAAAGGGTTTATCGTTCTTGGTGGATTGTATTTAAGGAAGAGAAATAAGGAATATGATGTTTGAAAGAGTTTGTGTTTGACATTTGCGTTTAAAGATTAGTGTTTGAATTTCTTATTTGTTTTAACAAAAAAAATAATTTTATAAATGGTTTTGAAACTTTTTTAAATAACACGCATAACGCACGCATATCGTACGCATAATATACGCACAAATTACGCAGATAGTACGCATAATGCACGCACAAATTTTATTTATCTAATTATATTAAATGTTTTAATTAATATCTATCTTTGTTTTTAAGTTACTTACATTAAAATGATGAGGGGCCGTGACATGAATAATAATTTTCGTTGGCTGTGGATTGACGGGTGGTAGATATGATTGGCAGGGTAAGAGGGTTGGTTGATTTTTTATGAGCCTTTATTAATTACTATTGATCAACATTCATATTTTTACTATATAAAACGAGAACACTTGAAGAAATGTGTAACTCATGATTTTTAAACAGAAGTAATGCAGCCTTAACCGAAGGTAATATTTTTTATTTCAGAAACTAAATCTAAGGTTGCTGTTAGTTTGTGATTCTTTTGAGGATGAGGATAACTAACTAGATTTCTAAATCGTTAAAATGAAAATACTAGGTAATCCTTATCCTCAAATGAATCACAAACTACCAAAAGCCTTAGATTTATTTCTGAAGTAAAAAAAATTTCTTTCTGTCAAAGGCTGCATTACTTATGTTTGAAAATTATGTCTAAAAATCAAAGGAAGGTTCTCTTGTAATCAAAGAAAGGTTCTCTTCCATTCATTACTACGATACTTATCCTCCTCCCTGTTAACATAAACCTGGTCAGGGAAGAGGATAAGTATCGCAGTAAAGATTGGAAGGCTTGGTTGTCCAAGATGATTTATATTGATATAGGAAAGTTGAATTTTTTTTATTGATATAGGAAAGTTGATGTTGTTGAAGATGTACATTAAGTTACAGCACATCATATGTATTATGCACAGCGGACGCATAGACTACGCACAATATAATATTATATATGTTTTATTAAATATTAATACAAAATCATACATTAAATTACAGCTGTTCCAACTGTTAATTTTCAAATAATTTAGAAGTTTTACAAAATACGCATAGAATACGTCTCTCATACGCAGTATGTACTCCTTTAATACACAGTACATACGCATTATGTACGCATAAAATATGCACAACATAAAACTGAACACATCCAGAAAATTTATCCAACGGCTCGACATTATATAATACTAAACACGTCCAGTAGGACCAGTACGCATATTAAACCCTAAACGCGAGCTACTCTCTTCGCCTGGAGGTTTCTTCTACTGCGAGTTGGGTTGCTGTCTCCTCTGTCCGACCCACGGCCGCTTCTGTCCGAGGCTGCTGTCTCCTCCGACCTGCATCAGATCATAGAAAGGACTAATAAGAACTCGTTCACTTCCTATTTTTCTCAATCAGGATGGTCAGAAATAAGGATAAGGCTGCATCAAGTCATAAAAAAGATCCAGCATGGAAATATAGTACTCAGGTGGATGTAGGAGGCAGTGATAAAACATATGTCTATCTGAAATGCAATTACTGTGATAAAGTTGTGAAAGGTAGTGTGACTAGGATGAAGGAACACTTTTCAGGTTCTCACAAGAATGTTGCTCAATTCTCCAAAGTTCCTGATGTTGTAAGGAATGAGATAAAGTCATACATGAATAAGTCTACCACATAAAAACATCTTGCACAGAAGCAATTTGAGGATAAAGTTGATGGTGGATCTTACTACGGGAGTGAGCGCAGCGTTAGGGATTCATCTTCTTCTATGAAGCTCATTTCATCTAGGGGTGCTAGAGGGCCTATGAATCATTATATGGTTGACACATCAGAGGATATGCCTTCTACTACACAGAAGATGGCCCATAAAATGCAAAGGAGGCGCGGAGAAGAGTGTGTAAGGATATATGCAGATTCTTCTATGAAAATGCAATTCCATTTAATGTTGCAACATCACCTGCTTATTACAACATTATTTGTTTAGTTGGAGCATTTGGGAGAGGGTTCAAAGCTCCAACCATGTATGATTTAAGAACATGAATTTTGAAGGAGTTGGAAAGCACTGATAAAAACATCGAAGAAATTAAGAAGATTTGGGCCCAAACAGGAGTAACAATTATGTCAGATGGGTGGTCTGATATCAAACATAGAAGTCTGATTAACATCCTCATTAATAATCCTTATGATACTGTATTTTTAAAGTCAATTGAAGTATCTGACCAGGTCAAAGATGCTGAATTCATATTTGGATTATTAGATAGCATTATTAATGAGGTTGGAGAACGTTTGGTTGTAAAAATTGTGACAGATAATGCAAGTTCTTATAAGGCTGCAGGTAATAAACTTATGGATTTGTACTGGACTCCATGTGCTGCACATTGTATAGATCTGATTCTTGAGAAGCTTGGGGACCTACCTCAATATAAAAATACACTCATTAAAGCAAAAAAAATAATCAAGTTTATTTACAACCACTCTTGGGTTCTAGCTCTTATGAGAAAGTTTTCGAAGAAAGAAATTCTAAGGCCAGCCGCAACAAGATTTGCCACCGTTTACTTGACCTTAGAGAGCATGCTGGATGCCAGACAACCTTTAGAGGCTATGTTCACATCTACACAGTGGTTGAGTTGTGCTTGGGCGAAAAAGGCCGAGGGAAAGGATAGTAGAAAGATTGTTTTAAATAACAGATTTTGGCAAAGTGTTTTATATGCCATTACGACCACAAGACTTTTAGTTCATGTTTTAAGGATGGTGGATGCTGAGAAGAAGCCTGCAATGGGTTTCATCTACAATGCCATGGATGAAGCCAAAGAGACGATTGCCTCCAACTTAGGAGGCAGTGAAGGAAGCTTTAGGAAAATTTGGAATATTATTGATGATAGGTGGGAACTACAGCTTCACCGACACTTACATGCCACTGGCTACTACCTGAACCCTCAGTATCAATATGCAGAGAACAAGTCTACAAACCCTGAAATAAAGTTGGGATTATATCATTGCATGGATCGTCTAATAAGAGATGCAACTGAAAGATCAAATGCTGACTTGCAATTGGTATCTATTAAAAACAAAGAAAGTTTTTTTGGATTACAACAAACAAAAGATACAATTGCCAAACGATCTTCAGTTGAGTGCTGGATTCAATTTGGTGATGGGACTCCAGAATTACAGCGTTTTGCTATGAAAATTTTGGGCTTGACATGCTCTTCATCTGACTGTGAAAGAAATTGGAGTACTTACAACCAAGTACATACAAAGAGGAGAAATCGCTTGTCGACATTGAGGATGAACTCACTGGTGTACATTATGTACAACAGGAGACTCAGAGATAAAAATTTGAAGAAAAAATGATTAATGGATGATGAAGATCCTTTGCTTTGCGATGATGTTGCATCTGATGATGAGTGGTTTGTAGATGATGAAGTTGAAGTGATGCCGTCTGAATTACAAGATGAAGATTTAAATGTTGATTTCTTTGATGGTCTTAACGCATCCACATCCACCACAACTCAAGAACAAATCAAAAAAGGTATATAAATAATATAGTTTTCTTTTCTTAGACTTTTATTAATGTATTACACTATTATTCATTATGATATTGTTCAAAAATATTTAGGGAAGAGGAAGATAATTAATAATGAGGAAGAAGAAGTTGATTGGGAGATATTGGACTCTATAGGAGAGGGGGAAGAGGAGAGAGCAGTTCATCATACTGATGATTCAAATGAAGACCCCCTTAGTGATGACTGATGAGTGATGACAGTGCTGATGACTGATGACAGTGCTGATGACTAGTGAGTTCTTATGTGATATGTCTCCCTTATTTATTCTCAAAGATGTGGTAAGTAGCATTTTTATGTTTTATATATTATTTACTCATTAGTATATACAAAATTTATTATTTTATATTTATGCAATTTTTTGATTTTGAGGCTTACGCCTCAAATTGCCTTGAGGCTTACGCCTCGCCTCACGAACAAAAAACACCTCAATACCCGAATACACAATTTTAAACCTTGGTATTTACAATAAGAAATATACTGAATCAAAGATAAATTAATATTATTAAAATTATATATATAATGGATTATTTACTAGTATTAAAAATAGTTGCAAATTGATTCAAAAGTTTTGATTTTGTACGGATCTGAATGTCAGTAGCACAAATGCCATTAATATCTAAATTAATTGAGAAAATTTTGAATGTAAAGATGGATGCGTGACAAAATTAGTGAGGATAAATTAAAGATTGTTATTTTTAATTATAGAAATATCTATTGAAGATAAGATGACTAAAAATAAACTCAAGTGGTTTGAATATGTAAAATGAATGGTAGATATTGATAAAATTAGTATTAGATGATTAAGAAGGAAAATGAGTAGACTTAGGGTCTATTTTATAGATAGAAGTTGTCCCAAGTGATTTGCAAAGACTAAATTTAACACCTCAAATACCACTCAATTGATCAAATGGCAAATAAGGATTCATAGTGTCATCCCAAATACATGGTATAAGTGAATGATGATAGTAGTTCATCATATGCTCCTGAAGTAGGGACCTATGAAAATATAAAAACCTTTAAAAAGATCTGTAGTAGGTTAGGATGATGATGGAAACATGATGCTAGTTTAGTAAGCCACAACATCTACATCTGTTTTGATTTGCAAGGTGATCGAAGCTACTACTACTTTAATGGGTGTAAAAGATCCATGGGGATTGCTCGACACATGTCAGTTAATCTTGAGCTTTTTTTTGACTTCTGTGATGGTATACAATGAGTATGTTAATTCCTATTTTTAAGAATAAAGGTGATGCACAAGATTGTGCGAATTATAGAGGAATTAAGTTAATGTGTCATACTTTAAAACTATGGGAGCGAGTTATGAAGCATATGTTGCGGTGTGATACCAATGTTTCTCAAAATCAATTTGGATTCATAACGGGTAGGTCGACTATGGAAGCCATACATTTATTAAGGGGTTTGATGGAGAAATATAGAGAAAATAAGGAGGATCGACATATGATATTTATTGATTTAGAAAAAGCATATAATAAAGTTCCAAGAGAAGTGCTATTGAGAGTTTTTGAAAAGAAATGAGTTAATAATGCTTATATTCAAATCATTAAAGATATGTATGCAGGAGCGATTACTTGTGTTCAAACACATGGTGGTTTAACCAAGTATTTCCCTATTTCGGTTGGGTTACATCAAAGATCAGCCTTAAGCCCATATCTTTTTGCTTTAGTCATGGATGTTCTCACTAGACATTTGCAAGAAGATGTATCTTGGTGTATGCTTTTCGCTGATGATATTCTTCTTGTGATAAGACTAGAGAGGGAGTTGAAAGTAAACTTGAATTATGGAGGTCAACATTAGAGACTAAATGTTTTCGCTTGAGTAGATCTAAAACGGAATATATGGAGTGTAATTTTAGTAGTAATAGACCTAGTGAGGGGATTGTGACTTTGGGTGATCAAGTCATTAATAAGAGTACACGTTTTAGATATATTGGATCTATTGTTCAGAGTGATGGTGAAATAGATGGGGATATTATCAGCAGAATTCAAGTTGGATGGTTGAAGTGGAGGAATGCATCGAGCTTGTTGTGTGATAGAAAAGTACCCCTCAAACTTAAGGGAAAATTCTATAAGATGGCAGTGAGGCTGCAATGCTTTATGGTGCTGAATGTTGGCCATTAAAAGAGAAGCATAATATTAAGTTAAGTGTGGCAGAGATGAGGATGCTCAGGTGGATGAGTGGCTTTACCCTTTAGAGATAGGATACGAAATGAGCATATATGTGAAAAGGTTGGAGTAGCTCTAGTATAAGATAAGATTAGAGAGGGTCTCCTTAGATGGTTTGGTCACATAAAACGGTGGCCTTCCAATGACCTGGTTAGGAGAGTAGAAGTATTAGATTTGACTTATGTTAAGAAAGGTTGAGGCAGACCTAAAAAGACCTAGTTAGAAAATATTAGGAATGACCTTTCTTTATTAGATTTAAACGAGAATTTGACCTTTAATAGGACACAATGGAGAAAAAGGATTCATATAGCCGACCCCACGTAGTGGGATAAAGGCTTGATGTTGTTGTTGTTGTGTGATGGTATGCAATAACACTGTCGTCACTAGGTCCCAAGTCCTAGATGAGAAAAGTGGAGGGTTGGGTTAGGTACTTGATAGCCAGTGTAAAACTTGTCGAATAATCATGACATGAATCCTTAAAAAAATTGTATTAATGCTAGGGCGTCCCCTGGATGTGATGGGTGTATGACTTGAATACAACGATAAGTGTGCAAAGGGCCGCTACACCGGCGCGTGGGTGTAGTATTAAATAGGCAAGGGTTCCCACATCAAGAATGTTCTTGATGTGGGCAAAGAAGCTAGTCTATGAAACTTAATTTAGGATAGGAACTTGAAATATATATTCCCTTACAGGAAAGTTAATGGAATTAATAGATATTACGATTCATAGGCAGATAAATATTTTGTGCATTCAGAAAACTAAATCGGTTAAAGAGAAGGCTAAGGAAATTGATAATTTAGGATTTAAACTATGATATTCGAGTAAGAGTCGTACTAACAATGGTGTAAATGTGATTATATATAAGAGTTTGAAGGATAATGATTTAAAAATTAATAGAATTGAAGATAGAATTATAGATTTAAAGATTGTTGTTGATGATAAGATTGTTAATATTATAAGTGCTTATGCTCCTCAAGTAGGTTTGGATATGGGTTCAAAATTAAAATTTAGAATGACTTAGAAGAATTAATACAAAAGATATCTTTTGAAGAAAGAGTTCTTATTGGAGAAGATTTAAATAGATATGTTGGTAGAGAGGTAGATGATTTTAAAAGCATTCACGGTGGCCATGAGTTTAAAACGACAAATGAAGGTGGCAATACCATATTGAATTTTTCTTTCGCTTATGATTTTTTAATTACTAATACATTTTTTCAGAAAAGAGAAGTGCTAAAGTTTGTGTGAGAATCCAACTCGATCAACCTCTTCATTTAGGTGTATGGGTTGATAGCAAGGATGGAAGATTCTTTCAAAAAGTGGAGTATGAAAAGGTTTCAAACTTTTGCTTTGTTTGTGGGAAGATTGGACATGTGGAGAAGGAATGTGTGCCTATGAATGAAGTTCATAAGGAATTGAAGGTTGCTCATGGTACTGTTGAAGAGTCAGGTGTGGGTAGTAAAAAAATAAGCTACAATGAACCTTCTTATGGTCCTTGGATCTTGGTTAAAAACAAGAAGAAAAGGTTTTCAAATCAGAGGAACAAGTGGATTAATCCTAACAATTCCAGAAATGTAAGAAAATTTGCTGTTCCAGTAATAGCTGTTTAGGCTGCTAGGCATGTTTTGAATGCAAGCATTGATAAAGACTTGATCCAGGATCTCCCAGGGAAAGTAAATATTGATGCTGATCAACTAGAGAAAGGGGAGATTAGTATGGAAGAATGTTTAGTAGAGCAAAGGGACAAAAACTCTATTCTTTTGGGGCAAAATTTCCAAAATTCAGGAAATCTTACTAGCACGTATCCAGATCCTTCTCAGGAAGGATTATACAACTTAAAGGGGAAGGGTTGCTTGCGAACTCAGGTAAGTCCTAGGGGATTACCTGCGAACTCAAGTATTCCCTATCATAATTTAGATGTCAAGGTTCAGAAAGATGTTAGAAAACAGTTGGCAACACAGAATTCTTCAGTAGTACTTGAAGCTCTTCATGTTCAGGAGAAAAGAAATACAACTGAATGTATTTCAGTCTCAGAAAATGTTATTGCAGAAGAAGTTTTGGTTGACAGCAAGAATATGTTTTCTATTCTGCAGGCAGTTAAAGATGATGATAAAGCTGAGCATAATAAGATAATCCTTTGGTTGACAGAGATGTAGAAGAGCTGGAGTTGGAAGAAAATTCTGTTAAAATTATTAATAACCAAAAGGATTTGGTAGAGAATTCTGTTTGTGGTGAAGTTAAGTTCAAATTGCAAAAAGAACTTAAATCTTTGGGGAATAATTCTTTGAAATCCAAAACAAGAAAGGGTGAAACTAAAAGTATTTGTGGTGGGTCTAATCCCACTTCAAAAAAGAAATGAGTTCCCTATATTTTTTGGAATTGTAGGGGGGCTAGGAAGGTGGTGGCCTCCAGGTATTTGAAAGAAATAGTTAAAGATAATGAAGCTTTGTTTGTGGGTCTAATGGTAACTAAAGTTTCTTCTATGGATCCTATGGAAGTTAAAAAATTTGTTGGTGATTTGTGAGATTCATTTCTGTATCCTGCAGTTGGTTTATCTGGCGGCATTTTGATTTGTTGGAGGCATGACTTGGCAACATTTGAAGTATTGGAAGCCAATGAACAGGTAGTGGTGGGTAGACTTAATATTACAAATCATCAAACATGGATGATAGCTACGGTGTATGGAAGTAGGGATAACTGTAAAAGGAGGCTACTTTGGAGTAATCTGGAAAACCTTATTGATGACAATTTTCCATGGATTATAGGGGGAGATTTTAATTGCATAACTTCCCAAAGTGAGAAGAGAGGTGGTAAAAAATTTGTTCTTTCTCAAGGTTCACAAGACATGATCTCTTTCATAAATAGAGAAGACCTTCATGAGGTTGGATTCTTGGGTCCTAAATACACTTGGTGTAATAATAAAAATGGATGAGGTATGATCTTGGAGAGATTAGACCGATGTCTTCTTAATTGTGCTGCTCTTAATCTTCTCCAGTCGGCGGTGGTAAGACATCTAGCCAGAGTAGCATCGGACCATTGTCATATCTCTATTAATATTTTGGCTTCCAAGATTAAAAGGAGAAGGAATTGTGTGTTTGAAGACACTTAGTTATCTTATAAAGCTTCGTATGCTGTGGTTCTTGCTTCTTGGAGCAAAAATACTAGAGGTTCGGCTCCTGATATTTTAAATACTAAGTTCAAAAGAACTTTGAGATCCTTATTCTTTTGGAGAGTAAGGAGAAGCATACAAATCTGATGGAAGATAAAGAAAAGCTAAAAAGAGAAATTCTAGATTTACAAGAAGAAGTTAATTTGGCAGGCTTATCAAAATTGAAGCTTGACTGTTTAAGATCCAAAATTGCAGAATTTAACAACACGTTGGGAAGGCTCAGCATGTGTGTGGAAACAAAGGGCTAAAATTCAATGGTTGAAAGATGGAGACTCTAACTCCAAGTTCTTCCATGCATTTGCCACGGCAAGGAGAAATTCTAACAGGATTAATTGTGTGAAGAATGAGGATGGTATCATTTGTGAAGATGAGCAGAGCATTGAAGATGTGTTTATAAAATTTTACAGTTGCAAATGGAAAGCAAGGAAGTGCAAATTAGATGTGTGGCCGGAACCATCTAATAAACTGGATGAGGATGATTGCAAAATGCTTTGTAAAGAATTTTCTTTGAAAGAGCCGGAGGATATTATTAATAACTTGGGATCCAATATATCACCAGGTATTGATGGCATCACTTATTCTTTTATTAAATCTTATTGACAAATCATTAAGCATGATGTTTGGGCTGCTATTAATGATTTTTTTACTTCGGGATCTCTTTGTCCTGGTTGGAAAGAGACTAATGTGGTTTTAATTCCCAAAGTAGAGAAACCCATGACTCCTGCTAACTATCGACCCATTAGCTTGTGTAATGCTATCTATAAAATTGTGTCCAAGATGATTTTAAACAGGATGAGTTTCTTATTTCCTAAAATCATCTCTGAAGAACAGAATGCTTTTATTAAGGGTCGGTCGATGTCTGATCAAATTTTACTTCAAATTGCATTAAAATAAGAATAAAAAACAACCTTAAAACAAGCTACTCAAGAAAAACCTAAAAAATCACATTCCTCCTTCAAACGTAACGAGAATGAGGGAGGAATTTCTTCAAAGTTAATATCCTCCCAAACAAAAGAACTCTTTAAGGCCAAATTAGCACAAACATCCGCTAATTTGTTACAATCTCTTTTAACAAAAGAAAACAATACTTGGTTGAAATCAAGAAGGAAAGCCAAATTATCATCAATGCACTTACTAACCTTCCAAGTCCTCATAGCCGATTGTAGAAGATTTATAATATTGGAGTTATCACCTTCAATGATAATTCCTTGAGCTTCAAACATCCACTCCCTAATGATATTTTTCAAATAGAGAACTGCCATCAATTCAATTTGTGCTATGTCCCAATGCATAAGATTAGCTCCAAAAGCTATAAAAAATCTTCCTTTATCATCTCTAGCCACACCTCCAAAACCAGACACATTATTGCTTAAAATAGAAGCATCTACATTTATTTTTATCTACCCGGGTGGAGGAGGATAGCAAGAGCAAGACAGCTTTCGTTGGTTAGTATCCCAGTTGTCCGGAGCAGAATTAATAAAATTACTTACTGTGGCTGTAAAAACAGCATTTGCCGCCAAAGAATTGAGCGAGTCTTCAATGCCATCTTGAATCAATTTACATCTGCTTTTCCACACAAGCCAAGTAGTAGTGCAATACATATTAGCAATGAAAGAATTCTTTCCAACAAGCTTCTTTAAACCTTCCAAACATTCATGAAGATTGGCAAAAAAAGGAACTTTGAATCCCCAGCTATTGAGAATAGAAATCACATCTCGTAGCTTACCACATTTCCCTGCAATATGACATTCGTTCTCATTTTCTCCACAACCTCTCGGGCAACCTGAGAAAATACTCAATCTCCTTCTAAATAGAAATTCATTAGAAGGAATGGCATCATTACAAAGCCTCCACCAAAATAGCTCAACATTCGGTCTCAGTTTTAACTTTTTCATCCAATTCAAGATGGCAATTCCTCCATTATGATCTGTCAATGCTTGAAAAGCCAATGCAACAATTGATTTTCTTGAAAATTTTGATTTAAGCTCCATATGATCATACCTCCTATCGGCATAAATGGGAATTTGAGTTAGAAGGTCTACCATCTGCTCCCCAAATATCAACTGTAGTTGATCAGTATTCCACTTTCCTTCCGAAATAAAAGAGTTGAGTTTGAACTCAATTGATTCCAAACAGTTAACAAAAGTCGGCCACTTTGCTACACATTTGTTTAAAATCCAACTATCAAACATCCAATTAATCGAATTGCCATTATAAACATTCCATCTAACAATGTTTCTAAGATAATAAGCTCCCATGGTGATGATCTTCCACGTCGGTGAGCAATCTTTTTTCATTGGTGTCGTCTAAACATCTTCTCCATACTTAGCTCTCAGGATTTGATTCAGCAAAGCTGCAGGCTTCATACAGAAATTCCAGGCCAATTTGGCCCGTAAAGGACCAACTTTTGACACAGCTGAGAATAAGCCTCTACCGCCTTCTTCCTTAGTCTTGCAAAGACTATCCCATGAAGCATAATGTAGACCTGTATTCCCATATTTCTTCTTCCACAAATAGCTTCTACACATTTTATCAAAATCTTTAAGAATACTCAAAGGAACAAGAGAAATTGAAGATAAGAACATTGGTAGCGAGAGGAATGCCGATTTGATGAGAACCAACTTTCTTTCCAAAGAGATGAACTTTTGTCCCCAAGTGTTTAATCTGTTAGCTGCAACTTCCATAAGCTTAGAGAAATCCGAAGATACCAATCTCCTCAAGGTCATCTTCACACCAAGGTAATTCAACTCCTTAACCATCTTAAATTTAAGAAGATTAGAGATTCTCTTCTTAATTCTATGGTTAGTATGTTTCCCAAAAAGAATAATGGATTTAGAATTGTTAACCTTCCGGCCCGACCATAAACAATTGTTATTTATGATAGTCTTCAATTCCTTAATAACTTTAGTCTTGGCTTCCGAGAAGATTAAAATATCATCCGCATAAAGCAAATGGGACACTCTAGGAGCCTTGGGAGAAATAGAGATACCCACATCCTCTTTTCTACCATTTAATGCATCTGATAGGACTTGTGAGCATAAAATAAACAAATAAGGTGATAAAGGGCATCCTTGCCTAAACCCACACTTCCCTTCAATCCAATCAGTTTTCCTTCCATTGATCAAGATGCAATATTTAGGATCTAAGATGCATTGCAAAATAAGCTCCTTAAATTTGCTAGGAAAGTTAAAGTGAGAGAGCACTTGCCTCAAAGCTTGCCAACCCATACTATCATATTTAGGATCAATTTTTACTTGCTCAAGAATTGTTTAACAAGTTTAGACATTCTAAAGCTAAGAAAGGCTTGATGGCTATCAAAGTTGATATGGAACAGGCCTATGACAACATGTGTTGGTCTACATTGGAAAAAGTGATGGATTGGTTTGGGTTTCCTAAGTTTTTTTCTAAACTAATTTTGGAATGTGTTGTTAATCCAAAATTTTCAATTTTGATTAATGGTGAAAGTTCTAAGTGGATAGAGGCTGATTGTGGATTTAAACAAGGGTGCCCTTTGTCACCTTTCCTTTTTATCTTGTGTTCTAAATTATTGACAGAAGAATTTGGACATTTAAGAAAGAGGATTGGTATTAAAATTAATTCAAATGGTCCTATGATCTCTCACTTAATGTATGCTGATGACATTAGAAAATCTGATGACATTATGATATTTTCTAAAGCTAATAAGAAATGTTTGAAGAAAGTTGACAAGGTCTTGAAGAACTATTGTAGTTGGATAGGTGAAAAGATTAACTTTCTTAAATAGGCTGTTCTTTTTAGTAAAAATATGAAAAAAAGTGATTGCAGATCCCTTCTCAAGGTTATTAATATGAAGATGGTGAAAGAAATGGATTTTTTGGGAGTTAAAATTGCTCTTAGAAGATTGGTCAAATCAGATTTCAACAAAATTATTGTGAAATCAGTGGCTAAGATGAACCTTTTGGGTACAAATTTCATTTCTCTTGCTGGTAAAATTACCTTGATCAATGCTTCAGTTCTCTCTTTGCCTATTTATCAATCCAGCCATTCTTTGATCCCATTGGGGGTATTATATGAAGTGGAGAAAATGTTTTGGTGGAGATTATGTAAGAATGGCATTCCTACGTTTGCTTTTCTATTATATAGAAGGCTAGCTGATTGTGGAGGTTGCCCGAGAGGTTGTATGGAATTGGAAGATACAGAGCATGTGGTTTATAGATGTCATTTGATTAAAAAGGTATTAAAACTGCTTGCTGATTGGCATTTTAATATTCCAGCTTTTGATACCTTAGCTGGATGTTATCAATTATTACATAAATTGGCTAAATCTAATCCTTTCCTTGGGAACCTGCTTTGTTTTGTGGTGTTCTACTGCTGGAATAGTAGAAATAAACTAGTTCATGGTGGGGTGGATGACACCGGTTATACTATTCCTTCAAGATCCATTATTCAAACTGTATCATCTTTTGATTCTTGTTTAATCCGGGAAAACTGGGATGCTAATCAGCTGTTTAAACTGTCTCAATCTTCTTAGCATCCTCCTCCGGGTTGGATAAAGGTAAATATTGATGCTTCAGTTCTTCCTAATAACAAAACCGGTATTGGAGGAATTTTCAGGGACTGTAAAGGCTGTAGCTGCTTTTGGATTTCAATGTCTTCATTGGGATTGCTCACAAATGGAGTTATTGGCTATTCTGGCATTGAGAGATTATATCCAAGATTGGATGCTTGAAGTTAAAGGTATTGTGATTGAAGGTGACAATTTTAATGTCTTCAAGATCTTTCAAAACTCCTTTAACAAACCAGTTTTTGATAAAGAATTTCTAAAATCAAAGGATTTAGATTTTCTTTTTAATTTTAAGCATTTCATCTTTTCTTTTACTAATAGAATTTATAATAAGTTAGCTGATTTTTGTGCTAACTATGCTCATTATTCTTCATTCTATTGGGATGATTTCTCTAGGGATAAAGTTCCTCCGTTTTTAGACTTGTTGAAGGAGGAATCTTCTTGTAAGTAATTGGTGATTAATAAAATTTGCTTATTGCATTGTTCAAAAAAAATAGTTTGTACTTTTAAAATTATTACAAAAGATGTATTTGGAGTATCAAAAAGAAAATATCATAATAGTAAAAATAGTTGGTGGTGGAATCCAAATGTACAATAAAATATAAAAAATAAGAAGAATTGTTATAAAAATTGGATTAGATGTAAAAATTTTGATAATTGGGAAAGATATAAAGAGACTCGTAAGGAATCTAAGAAAGTAATTGCGATGCAAATATCTTAGCTTTTAATGATTTATATAATATATTAGATACTGAGAAGGGAGAAAGATATATGTATAAGTTAGCCAAACCAAGAGATAATAGTAGTAAAGATTTAGTTCAAGTGAAGTGTATTAAGATTGAAGATTAAAAGTAATTTTCTTAGAAGATGATATTCAATCAAGGTGGATGAGATATTTTGATAAACTTTTTAATGAAAAATGTGAAAATACGATTGACTTTAGTGACTTTAGCTCCCTAAATGAAAATATAAATTTCTATTTTTATCAGCATATTAATAAAATCGAAGTCAGAGAGGCTTTAAAGAAAATGAAGTGTGGAAAAGCTATTGGACCTGATGATATTCCAATAGAGGTGTGGAAATACTTAGGAAATGAAGGAATTTCTTGGCTTACTAAAGTTTTAATATTGTTTTGAAAACTAAAAAGATGCCAGATGAGTGGAGAATGAGTGTGCTAATTCCTATTTTTAAGAATATAGGTGATGCACAATATAGAGGAATTAAGTTATTGTGTCATACATTAAAATTATGGGTGCAAGTTATGGAGCATAGGTTGCGGCGTGATACTAATGTTTCTCAAAATCAATTTGGATTCATGTTGGGTAGGTATACTATGGAAGTCATACATTTATTGAGAGATTTGATGGAGAAATATAGAGAGAATAAGGAGGATCTACATATGATATTTATTGATTTAGAGAAAGCATATGATAGTTCCAAGAAAAGTGCTATGGAGAGTTCTTGAAAAAAAAAGGAGTTAATAATGCTTATATTCAAATCATTAATGATATGCATGCAGAAGATATTACTTGTGTTCAAACACAAGATGGTTTGACCAAGTATTTTCCTATTTTGGTTGGATTACATCAAGGACAGCCTTAAGCCCATTGCTTTAGACATGATGTTCTCACTAGACATTTGCAAGAGGATGTACCTTGGTGTATGCTTTTTGCTGATGATATTCTTCTTTTTGATGAGACTAGAGAGGAAGTTGAAGGTAAACATGAATTATGGAGGTCAACCTTAGAATCTAATTGTTTTCACTTGAGTAGATCTAAAATTGAATATATGGAGTATAATTTTAGTAGTAATGGATCTAGTGAGGGGATTGTGACTTTGAGCGATCAAGTCAGATCAAGTCATTAATAAGAGTACACATTTTAGATATATTAGATCTATTGTTCAGTGTGATGGTGAAATAGATGTAAATATTATTAGTATAATTCAAATTGGATGGTTGAAGTGGAGGAATGCATCGGACTTGTTGTGTGATAGAAAAAAAAACCCCTCAAACTTAAGGGAAAATTTTATAAGATGGTGGTGCGACCTGCAATGCTTTATGGTGTCGAATGTTGGTCATTAAAAAAGAGAACCATAATGCTAAGTTAAGTGATGCAGAGATGAGGATGCTCTAGTGGATGAGTGGCTTTACCCTTAGAGATAGGATACGAAATGAGCATATACATGAAAAGTTTGCAGTAGCTCCAGTGGAAGAAAAGATTAGAGAGAGTCTCCTTAGATGGTTTGGTCACATAAAACGGTAGCCTCCCGATGACCCAATTAGGAAAATAGAGGTATTAGATTTGACTTATGTTAAGAAAGGTTAGAGATAGACCTAAAAAGAATTGGATAGAAAATATTAGAAATGATCTTTCTTTATTAAATTTAAACGAGAATTTGACTTTTAACATGACACAATGGAGAAAAAGGATTCATGTAGCCGACCCCCACGTAGTGGGACAAAAGCTTGATGTTGTTGTTGTGATGGTATGCAATGACGACCGAACTATAGGATTGACACAAAGATGGATTTCATGATGCATATTGAGATTGATTGATATGGTATTTTTGAAATAGTAAAAATGCAGATTCAGAGTTTTATGTGTAGTTCCTCTTGCAGATGGTGCTGGGTGGTCTGTGAGAGAGTGTATAGAGCATATCAAGCATAAGCCTTTTTAAAATGTAGAAATAACATGCCGGAATAGTTACGTTCTTACTTTTGTCATCCATTTTTTGTAGATATGCTGGAATCTGGTTCTCAATTTTCTTATGTTTATACTCAACTTTCAATCATGAAGTTCTGTAGGTCAGTCTGGCTAAAAACAGGTTTGCTGAAATGCTAATGGTGGAAGATTTTGAAATTAGTTTTACAAATTTCCAATTCCATGGTGATATGGGTACGGATTGTGGGTGAAATAGATGGACAGATTAAAGTGTGGATAGATCGACCACAAATATGCAAAATGATTGGCAAGAAAAAAGAGGTAGGCCAATGATATATTAGATTTAAGTAATGCAGGAGGATTTGTGTATAATAGGTTTCTCCATGCACCCCAATTGAGTATTGCATGAGCTAATGACGATGTTGATGAGTAGTATATGTTGTTTCATCTTTGGCTTATAAAACAATAAAAATATACATCACTATAGGATGAGTTTCTATCCTAATAAAATGATTAGCTTTCTTGATTGAGAATGAGACGATTGCAATGTAGGTGGATAGTGTTTGAAGCTGCAAATTTTTTGCAGTAAAAGATAATTAGTTTCTAACCTGTACATGTGGCTTGTGGCAAAGAGGACTGATATAATTAAGAAGAAAGGGAAAATAGAGAAAACATTAGATAAGGCTGGACATAAAATAAATTAATTTGATTTCTCACATAACATACTAGAATGCACAGCCTGTGCATGAGGCTAACTGTTAAAACTTGGTCATGGGGAAATTTGATATACTTAGCATTTACTTTGTACTGTAAAGAGTCTGTTTCATACCTGCTTCTATTTATAGCTACTTGACTTCCCATATTGAAATTGTTAACCTATGCAGACAGCTATTTCTGTACTTAGTCTTACCTTTGTATAGTAAAAGAGTTTGTTTCCTACCTACTTTTATCTGTAGCTACATGACTTCCTATGTTGAATTTGTCATCCTATGCGGTCAGTGATTTTTGTATTTGTTTCTTAAGATATGCTGATGACCACTCAAATTGTAATCAATTCGCACGGTATAATCAAAGGAAAATATGAGTATATGCTTGTAAATTAAGTAGGGCCCAATGCTCTTTGGTTTGCTTAACAAAGTTAAATACTGCCTTAACTACTATTTTTGCAGCATTTTATGGCTTGATAAGATTATTTTTAAATGTTATCTTATTTTTTTTAAATATCATCTTGCAAATCTTCCTTCTATTATCGTGACTGATTGTAACATGATCAATTTAATTGTTCAATACTTTGAATGATAACTTAGCATATTCCCTCGTTGTTAACAAGTACTTAGAAGTTGACCATTCATGCAGGAAGCATCCAAAATGTCAGTTCTACGACTATAAAGTCTTTGAACCTTTCTTCAAATTCATTAACCGGCCAATTACCTTCTAGTCTTGGGAGCTGCACGGTCTTGGATTTGAGTAAAAACATGCTATCTGGAAATCTCGTAGTAATGCAAAATTGGGATTACACATTAGAGGTTATCAAGTTGAGTTCAAATATGCTGGCAGGCTCTCTACCTTCTGCATTAGGAAAATACCCAAAGTTATCAATCGTTGATCTTAGTCTAAACCAACTTACAGGATCTGTGCTTCCAAGCTTCTTCACATCTCTAACTTTAACAAGTTTGAATCTGTCAGGAAATCAGTTCAATGGATCAATTCCACTTCAAGCGTCACAACTGACAGAATCGATACTTATGTCAAATAATCATTTACGAAGTCTTGATTTATCTAATAATTCATTATCTGGTTCATTACCTCCTGAAATCAGTACTATGACGAGTCTTAATATTTTGATTCTTGGCAAGAATTCCTTATCTGGGAAGCTTCCTATCGAAGTAAATAATCTTCATGAATTGGAGGTTCTTGATCTCTCCCTTAATCATTTTATTGGAGCTATTCCAGATATGATTCAGCTTGATCTGAAGGTTTTCAATGTTTCCTATAATGATCTTTCTGGTGAAATTCCTCAAAGCTTGCTGAAGTTTCCATTGTCGTCATTTCGTCCTGGAAACACTTTACTAGACTTCCCAAACCATCTCTATGTGGGAAAGAATAATAGTGGAGTTGTTGAAAACATTAGTCACCGCAATCGCTCGAATGTTAGTATTAGAATTGCATTAATTGTTGGTTCAATTGGAGCTGTGATGTTGATTTTTGTTATGTTCATTGCATTCCATAAGATAAGATCCAAAGAGTTTTGTGTGAAGATTGGGTTTGGAGGAGAGGCTGCTGGAAGAGATGTCATAGATATATTTGGTCACCCTAACAGATTCAGCACTTCAAAAGATGATCCATTGCCAACTTCAACGAGTTTTTCAAATGATCACTTATTAACTTCTGCATCTCGATCACTTTCTGCACAGAAGGATTTATTAATCGAAACAGTGGAATATGGCTATTCAGATCCAAGAGGCACTAATGCGGAACCGTTTCCTGGTCTTCATGAACGCAAATCTTCCCGAGGCTCTCCTCCATCTTCATCGACGCTTTTATCCGATTCACATGCATTGGAGCAGCCAGTGCTGTTGGATGTATGCACACCTGATAGGCTGGCGGGAGAGCTTTTCTTTTTGGATACCTCTTTAATATTTACAGCCGAGGAATTATCACGAGCCCCAGCGGAAGTTCTTGGTAGAAGCAGTCATGGGACATCTTACAGGGCAACCTTGGATAATGGTCATATGTTGACTGTCAAGTGGTTGCGTGTGGGTCTTGTCAAGCATAAAAAGGACTTCGCCAAAGAAGCCAAAAGAGTTGGAACCATCAGACATCCAAATATCATCTCTTGGAGGGGCTATTATTGGGGTCCTAGAGAGCAGGAAAGATTAATAATTTCAGATTACATCCATGGAGATAGTTTGGCGCTTTATCTATATGGTAAGACTTCAAATTTTATTTGATATATATATATATATATATATATATATATATATATATATATATATATATATATATTCATTTAGGAGAGCAATACTTTTTGCAGGATATTTCTTACATGTTACTGTCTATTAGTTGTTGTTTTTATTTCTTTTATGTATACTTTTTCTTTTAGCATCATAAAAAATCTTTACGTTTATGGGTGAATTGGTTCTTATATTCTTTATAGATATGAGCGACAAAAGAAGAAACAATGACATTTTGTTGGTAATTTATTTCACTCTGTGCATTAGAGGTCTATTTTTCTCGTTTTCTTTATGAGGTTTTCATTATTTTTCAATGGGCATCGCAGTGTTTTCTAGACCGGGGATGTTTAATGCAACGGTGTGTTATTGTTTTGAGTTGGAAGTTTTAGAGAACTGAAATGGTTCGGAGTTCTGTGTTAATGTATGAATTTTTATCAGCATTTGAATAGAAACGACAGAATGGCATAATTGTGTTTATTTATTTGATGTCTAATGCATCACTCTCCAAAGGAATTATTACTTAAAATTATTGTTTCTTGTGCCCATTGTTTTTTTGGGGTCAAACTAAAAAAAAAATTAGGCTATGATATTCTGATCAAAATTTTTTTGGTTAAGTTAAACTTTCAAAGTTTTTAGTCTGTTTTAACAAAGATGTAATATATAGATAAATAAATTTGCACCCATCTCAAAGCAGTTCTAAGTGCTTTGAGCTATATCTTGATTATTTTTTAATTAGAATATTCAAATATAAATATTTTTTCTCAATCAAAGCAAAAGTGGATGTAAGCATCCTCCTTTTTTACTGGTTCACTTAAGTTATGGGCATAAGCGGTAACAAATAACCATTTTATGTGTTTCTTTAGGGAGTGCAGCATTAATCAATTTTTTATTTTTTGGCCACTTTTGTTATGAACACGAGAAACAATAAACTCTCCTTTAAATGTTAATTTATTTGAGCAGCGTGAATTACTCATCCTTGTTTTCTACCGGAGTGTGGAGTATTACATAAAACAATATCTCACTTAGTAATCTGCATTGTCTGACATTCGATCTCTTCTCAGAGTCAACACCACGTCGATACTCCAGATTATCAGTCAACCAGAGGCTAAAAGTAGCCATTGATGTAGCTCGATGCCTGTACCATTTTCATCACGATAGAGGATTGCCACATGGTAATCTGAAGCCAACAAATATAATTTTGACTGGTCCAGATCTCACAGCAAATCTTACAGACTATGGTCTTCATCGTCTCCTAACACCCAGTGGCATCGCCGAGCAAATTTTACATCTTGGAGCACTCGGTTATCGAGCTCCAGAATTGTCCACCGACAAACCGTTACCATCTTTTAAGGGTGATGTATATTCCTTTGGGGTGGTATTGATGGAATTACTAACTCGAAAAAGTGCTGGTGATATAATTTCGGGCCAGCCTGGTGCTGTTGATCTAACCGACTGGGTCCAAATGTGCACTAGAGAAGGACGAGGAACTGATTGTTTTGATCGAGATATTGCCGGCTTAGAGGAGTCTCCAAGGGTGATGGATGAGTTGCTTGCTGTGTCCCTAAAATGTATTCTTCCTGTAAATGAGAGGCCTAACATCCAGACTATATATCAAGACCTTATTTCCATAACAATGTAAGGTTTTTTGTACATGTTATGGAATTTAATTTGACATTTTTTTCTTTACCCCTGATTTAGTGGGTTTCCTTTCTGGAAAGCGGGTTTTCAATTGATTGTGTAAAAAGATTTATCCATTGATTGATTTATTTTCGATATCTGTGTTGAGTTGAACAGGAATTTCATTCTACAAGTCTTCATTTCAATTTCCAGATTTCCCGTCAGTTCTTGTATATGTTTCTGATAGCTGAAAAACATTACGATAAAGTTACTGTTTGCTGCAGTTAGTCAAGTAGGATTCAATTCTATTTGTTATTTTCTATATTTGGTTGATATTACATAAGTGGAAGGCAGCATGCATTACTTCTTTATTTTTATATTATCTTTATTTTTTTCCTCTTTGATTGGAATGAGACTTTCATTATTCAACAAATTTTTTCTGAAACTTATTCTACAATTTCTAAAACATTTGTAAGACTATTTGAAGATTTTGATGCATTTTGTTTAGCTAATATACTTATTTTTCAATTTTATGTAACATATCATTTATCATTTAGCTAAGCTAAAGCCTCATTTGACTCAACATAAGTAGTAGAATTGCATTTACCTCGTCATTTTTTGGAGTAATGGGAGAGAGCTTCGCTCTTTTCTTCTTCTTCTTATGGTGGAAGCACAAGGCAGATTTGCATTGACAATCTTCTTTTTATTGCTTCCCTAATTTTCCTTCCTAGAGACTTGCCATTGTCAATCAACCTTTTGAGATTCGTTCATAGTCCACTTTAAATTTGTTCCTTGATCATCATTCCTCATACTAAAAAATAGAGGTGTCCGCATTCATAATAGTTTTACAGGTTTTCAAGTAAGCAATTAAGTGCAAAATCTTCATTCTTTTTGCAAATGGGCATAAAAAAAACAATTAATAGACTTGGCGTTTGATTATGTAAATACAAGTTCATCTTGAGATTGTACTTAATGGGTTCTCAATATAAATATTGTTAATAAAATGCACTGGACCATGCATTAAAATGAAAAAAATTCAAAAAATTTCCTTTGAAGTATTTTTATCTTTTAATTGTCCCATATTTTATGATTTGTCTTTTAATTTATTCGCTCATAGTGAAATTGGGGTAGGTCAATTGAATGCTGCAACCATTACGTATTTTCATTATGCTCTAATAGGAATTAAAAGCTTGAAGGGACATCAAGATGGAGGGTGCATTGCATGTATGATGCAAAATTCTTATTAAATTAGTACCTAGAAATAAGCAATCTACACAATTATTTAATTGGCAATAAATTAAATAAATAAGAAATCAGGCAAAAGATAAAAAATAAAAAAAATTATGAAATTATTTCTTTTCTGGTGTGCTTGAATCTTTACGAGAGGGATGGTTTATCGTTTTAGTGATGCATGAAAGATCTAATGCATATGAATCAAAACCCAAAAACATACAAGAGAAGCCTGATTTTTATATTAAAAAAAAAAACAAAAAAGATGAAAAGTATGAAGTTTAGTTCAGTTGAAATAATTTTACTATACAAGTTAAAGACAAATATGGGTAATTTTGGGTGTTAGAGGATGGGTGAAGATGGTTGTAGTGCCAATTGACTATGGTTGATGGTGTGTGAGTGACAATGATCATTTGCATTGGTTGCTAAAGATGTTGGTTATCAGTGCTAGTCAACAATGATAATGGTTCATAATGTTAAGAGATTATTTGCTTGGTTGTCCTCCGAATTAGGAGAGATTATTACATGCGGGATCTGCTTGGTTCTCCTCCGAATTAGGAGAGATTATTACATGCAGAGTTTAGACACAGAGAATCGTTCAGTTTTTTGACTGTGAATAGTAAAAATACAATAAAGTGTAGTGGTGAACATCAATTGTGCTTTTACTATTCAGTCACAAAACCGAATGATTATTATCTATGTCCGAGCTCCGCACGTATTAATCTCTCCTAAATGAGAGGGAAATCTAGTGACTAGAAAGATAGAAGAGAAGTCTAGACATGCAGAATTTCAAATATGTTCGTTTGGGGCTCTAAACATTATAGAGGTTTAAAATTCGGTAAGCATGACAATTTTCTCTAACAAAAGTTTTCAAATGTGTAGGAATATGACTTCGATAGATTTTGAAGGAGGCATTCTGATCAATTCTCAAGAATTTGCATTTCATTAAATGGTTTGAATGCAACCCCTTTATATATTTTTTGGACATTCAGTGCCTTGATGAATTTAATTGATAAGCGATCTTAGACTTTTCATACTCTTCTTTTCTAGATACTTATTTTGACTATAATATACTAAATTTGCAGAATGATTGGATTCTTAATTAGCTTCAATTAAGTTATCAATTATGCTTATGAGTACTTGATTTTGGCCCATTTAAACTCAAATTTAGGCATTCATGTTATTTTTAGGCTCTTTTTATTGAACTGCATTATTTCAAATATAAATTTCTAGGAAATATAGTTTAGATGATATCAAAATTAGTTCTTTTTGATACTCAAATACTTGGATGCTTTGATGATTTAATATTTATATCAAAATTCGTGTTTGATAAAAAATGTTTAGCTGCATATCAACTGCCCTAGTCAAGGTTGTAAATTACTTAAGTCTTGAGTCAAAATCCTCCAAAATGCTCAAAATTACCCCCAAAGAAGATAATAATGAAGTATTTATATTAACTTTGATCAAATTAGCAGGAGGAGGATGCCAATAATTTATGAATAACCGAACTAGTTGATTAGCACCCCAGATGCCCAATTTTATTCTGATGTGTTTGCTTGATTGGGAAATGGAAGCAGCTCCTACTGAGTTAGCAGCAATATTCAGATTACTACCTTACTTATCACCATGCACATCTTTGTTTTTGGACTACCAAAAAAGGAAAACAGCCAAACAATAAAGATTAGCAAGAAATGCATTGTTTGATATAGATTTTTCTAACCAAATGCATCGTTCATGAAAAGATTTGAAAACCCCATTCATTCAAAATTTGCGTTATTCGAATAAGCTTTGAACAGCTACATAAAAGTCAGAATAGGTTATTAGACCTAAAGCAAATGTCCCAAGGCTAACCAAGAGAGAGTGTGAATTGGTTATTTAAAAAATATCTTGGTTGATTAGATAATTGTTTTTAAATTTTTAATCACAATAATAAAATGTTTCCAAAAATATTTTTCAACCACAAATTAACTTACAGAAAATAAAAAATAGTAAATAGTAAAGATATAAAGAATAAAATATTATAATGGTTCGGTCCAATAAGACCTACGTCCACTCCTTGAAGACTTCCTCTTCAGGTATTGCATGTGGACCTCCGAAACGGGCACCGTGCAAAACGGGCCGATTGAGAGGGACAGATTGGATCGTGCATACAACTAACCATTGAGGATAGCGACTGTCGCCAATGCACCTCGATGGGTAGTAATATGCACGACCTGATCACAGTCACGGGTTTCTCCCACCCGATACAATAGCTCGATTGGGGTTTAGTAGATGTGGGGCCAAGTTTCCCACGGGCGCAAGCCCCCGTGATTAATTACATCTCAAGTTGGAACCCAAGAAAACTCTCTTTTAAGGATCATACATTATCCTTCCCAAAAATGGGATTGGCACGAGGGTATAGACTAAGAAGTCCTACTCAAAGGGAAGAAAGGTCCGAAGAGCTGAATCAACATGCATGGCTCATGCCAGTATTCGGAGGCTCTAGGGTACTAACCACAAACTAGGGAAAAAGTCAGGCATCCAATCACATGAGTGAGAGAAAGGATGGAGGTGGTGTCATACATGTGACGCAAATAAGTAAGATTTATAGTCCCTGAAGAATAGAGAACTTATCTGATATTTAAGGCATACTATGAGACCGAGTGTAGTAGCCTCGAACCTTAGAACTAAATTGGGCTTAGTGTTCTACGAGCAACACTAAGACCCGTGTCCTAACTAATGTAGTGCAAAACCTGGACTTACCCCGGCCTGGATTGGGGAGCCAACAAACCACTCAGTCGCTTTAAAACCATGTTATTAAGTCAATTATGAAAGATGGGTGGGTGGTATAGTTATTAGAAATAGGACTGACATCTAAGGAGTTTCCTACTTGGTCCTGGACTTATGCGGGGTGAATGCCCTTAATTAATGCAATTAAATTTTAATTAATTGGTTATTAATACAATGCATGCTAGTTTTGAAGGTCACAAATTATGAATGCTATAGATTATAAAAATAGACTTATAGAAAAAAATTTTTTTAGAAAAGACTGAGTCTCCCTAGGTCCGGCACTTCATCCTTATAGGTCAGATTATCCGAACTCTACCCGCAGGCTGGGAGATGTCCTATAAGAAGGAGAAGAAGAAATGCAATAATATGCATGCGACCCCAGACGATTTCGGAAGTTCCCTAATTTCGTTAAGTTTCTATATTATTTAAACTTAAATTTTTAGAAATTAGTTATGAGTAGAAAATATTTTATTGTCCTTAGAAGAGCCTAACAAAATCTAGGCAAAAACAAAAGCGAGATGCAAGAAAGAAACCTAGAAAAACAGGCAATTTCTACTGCGCACATTAGGAAAACACATCAATATAAATCCAAAAAAATTAACTAAATGTCCATAGGCAAACTAACCTTATTGCAACCCAGGGTATGCAGAAAAAAAAGTGGCTAGGCCCACTGCCAACAACCCAAATTTCTAAGTCTATGACAGACGCCAACAACTTTGAGTGGGATATTAGGTCTTCAATCTTCAATCTTCTGAATGTCTTCTTCTTGGACTCTTTGGATCTCTCCTCCTTGGACTCCTTGGATACGTCGTGGCTTGAATATCCAAACGAAGAGAAAATTCTTCCCTTTAGGGAGTATTTTCTTTTCTCTTTGGATATCTAAAGCCATCCAACTTGATCTTCTAAATAGAAGAAGACTCTCCCCTTTAGGGATACCTTCTTCTTTTGGAATCCTAGTTGGATAAGAATATTCCAACTCATAGTTTTTTTCACAACTCTTAACAATTATTACATACAAATTTACATCAAATAAAAAGTAGTAAATTCTAAAATCCTTGTAAGGTTATCTTAATAACAATCATCCCAAGCAGTTATATAAAAAATGAAATACAATCCATTGAAGCTGTGCCAAGCCATGCTCTTTAATCATGAGGGTTAAGCAATTTTTGGAGCACATGTAGTAGTTATAATTAATGAAATTAGCCCTCATTTTATTAGGGGGGCTGAGCAAGCACCTATATAAAACATTATTAGAAATCATGACAGTGCCCCCCCTTTTTATTAGCATGAGGATGGCCACATGCAAAAAGAACATGATATATATATGTCACTCCTAACCTAGGGGTAGATCTAGCGCTCATCATATCATATCCATAGTGCAAGAAAAGTAAGCAAACACACTAATCAATTTCAAACAGCATGCAATGAAAACATCGAAAAGCTCCGGCACACAATAGAAAGAGTAAACACCAGCCTAGCCTAGGTCTAGATTTGGTGCTCTAGCAAACAATTCTATGTGTGTGTGTGGCTGGTGTGGCTTGGATAGATTCTAATTTGGGCAGTTAGTTAAAATTGCCTATAATTCAGGTTTGTTATAGGCCAGAAAAGGAAATCTTAATTAAAGTTTAAATATTAATAAATTAGGGTTCATTTTAGTTAATTTAGTTTTTCAATCAATTTTAAAAGACTTAGGGTAATGATATTTGAAGTATAAATTGCATTAAACAACTTTGGAAAGTCCCGGATCCTCCTAGGTACTAGGATGAGGGGGTCCAAAAAGATCACTATGGGAAATAGGCTTGGTCTAGGTCTCATAATATTTTAGAAAAATACTAGATCCTAAGATGAGTAGTTAGACAGGTAGTAAATTGAATTTGGAGTTTTCTAGGCAACGTTATGAATTTTCTAAGTTTCGGGCTTTAGACCAAAGGCTGGAGTTGACCAAAAAGTTGACTTTCTAATTTAAGTGAGTTTCTGAAATTATAATATTTTTAACAAATACTAGACCATAATGAGAGTCTAATGCAAGTGAGTTTGCCTAATTTGAAATTTTCTATAATTAGTTATGAATTTTCTAATTTCAGGATATTTATGGAATTATCTAAATATCTAATAAAGGGCTAATTTTATGGTTTTGATTGAAATAAGCTCCAAACAGATTGGAATTACTCCCAAAGGTTTGGAATGACCTGAGAAAGTGTTCCCAAGTGTTTGAAGAAATTTTGGGATTTTTAATAATTTTTAATAATTTATGAAGTGCAAAATGGTAATTTCCACCTAAGGTCAAATTAAGGGTCAACCTAAAGTCAAATTAAAGAGCCCTATTTATCTAAGGTTGGTGGTCAGATTTTGGAAAATTCAAGCTATTATGAGTATTTTTTGACCTAAAATAGATTTATTATAATTTTTAGAAGGTATCAGGACCCTGTTTAGCAAGTTAATTAGGGTTAGTTAATTAAGTGGGTAACAAGCCCTAAAAATTCCTATAGAATTCTGGGATGTTCAAGATATCACCAAGTTTAAATTTTGAAGTTTTAATGCCAATTAGGGATCTATCCTAGTCCCTAGAAAATTTCAAAAGTCGCCAGACGGATCCTTAATTATTGTCCTTAGGGTGTCACTATGTTATCAAGGTTTAAAGTGAAGTTTTAGCTAACCCTCAAGGTAATAAATGCATGTAGTACACAAACAAAGTAAACACCCCATGTCCTTAGATCTAGGAGAGCCTAAACTAAGTGCTCGCGGTGCATCCTACACATAAAAGCTACGATACGGGAAAATAAATACAACTAATGAAGGAATTAGTGGATGATTGGGACTCAACCATTCACTAATCCACTCCCCCATGATTGCTCTTCATGCATATAATTTATATTTAAAACTTCATTAAATGGATCTCCCAAAATTATGATTTAGTATATAAGTAATTTTTAAAATAATTTAAAATACCTATAAATACGCATATATAAATTTTGAAAAAATAACATAATAAAAAATAAGTCAATTCATATCTATGTAAATATAAGGGAGATCCACTAGTCACCCGATCGAGTCTCCAAAAAAAAAATGGTTTGAAAATAACTTTTATTTCAAAATAATTAATATAGTAAATATTTAACTAATATAAAAATACTTAAAATTACAATCTAACATAGAAATCTATCCAGAGAATGAAAATAAGTTTCTGAAAGTAATTTTAAAATAAAATTTACATTTTTTTTGAAAAATTCAAGAGGTTTCACACCGAAATCCGATTTAAAACTGAAAAGATATGAATTATTGAAGTTTAAATGATGAAAAGGTAATTGAAACTAATTTTAAAATAATTAAGATAATAATAATAACTATAATTGATAATTGAGATTAAAATAAAATTTAAAACTACTAAAAATTCTTTAAAATATTATAATAATAAATTTTCAATTAAAACATTAAGATTTCAAATTATTTTATTAATTAAGTAATATTGAATAACTAATTAGTTAAATATAACTTAAACTAAATGAATAAATATTAATTAAAAAATAAAGTAAATAAAATAATATTTAATTTCTTAAAATAAGTTGGAAAAAATATTTAATAATCATAAATAAAAAAAATAAAAGTTTAAATTAATTTATTAATTAAATTATACTAAAAATAATTAAATGAACTAATAATAACAAATAAAGATAAATAATTAAAATGATATTAAATAGTATAATAATAATAATAATAATAATAATAAATATAATAATAAAATATCGTAATGATAACATCTACTAATAATAATAAAAATAAATAATCTAATTATAATAATAAAATAAGATAAATAATAAAAAAATAATTATTCACTGTGTTATCAATATTTAAAAATATATATATTATTTTTTATTAGAAATAATTTTAAAATAACGGGGTCACGAATACGAGCAATTTGAGGTATTATACATATTTTTTGGCCTAATAAATATTTTTAAATCATTTTTTTAAAGAAAACTGTATTTAAAACTAGTTTAAATAAAACTTAAAATCCCAAACGACGGCGGCGGCGGTGCGGGCCACGTGGCACGTACGGATAGGATCCGTATTTCTTGGCAATCATTGGTGGTGGCGCGATGATTGCGCCACCAACCAATGATTGTGGTAATCATCCCGCAATCATCACCAAAACCACTCATCCATGTGGGCACCGATCTGGGCCGTTGATCCCATGCGGTTCGGAATCAACGGCTCTGATCAAGTGAGACCGTAGAAAATGCGATCAGGCCTAAATACGCAGTTGAATGGGTGTGTGATCTAATCAGTTCATGACCGTTGATCGCGGGATCAACGGTCTAGTACACGTCCAGGAGGAAGACGGCGAAACCCGAAACCCTAATCCTTATTTCGCTTCGTTCTCGCAAAGTACACGATGAAATCCAATGAAATTTTAAATGTATGATCCATGCATGGACATAAATCATGGGGGACCATCCATTTGGATTATAAATAGCTTTCTAGAAAGCTATTTCAACCTAAGTGTTGTGGACTATCCTAAGGGATTTTAAGAGATTTTACCGTTGGATCTTCAAACTCTTGATGTGGTTGCACTTGTAGACTATGCTTGTAAGTTTTCCTAGTTGAAACCACGATCAAACGAGCTCTGGATTGGTTGGATCGAAGCCCTGAACGTCCAAGCCTTCGGGTTGCTGGAATCACGCCGCCGGCGAGCTTTAGACGTCGGGTTTTGGTAGGGAAAGATGAGGGGAGGTCGTGAGAGTGCTCTCGCAAAATCTCAGAGCTTTTTGGTCGCCTTAAGAGAGAGAGAGAGCAAAAAGATCCCTTCTAATGACCTAATTTTTATTATTTAAAGCTCTAGGCTTAGAGTGGATGGCCATGATTCAATCACAAGTGTATTTGGAGGGAAATTAGATAGCTTTGGCCGTAGTTTTCAAATTTGAGCCATTAATTAGGAGTTAAGTCCATTTAATGGCCTTCAATGGGTTTAAATGGGTCATTTTGACCTATTTAATACTTGGGTTGACCCAGTCAATCATTGACTGGGTCAACCCAGTCAAATAGACCCAAATGATGGCTGGATTGGGTCATGAGTAGGTTTAGATGCATTTGAAATTGATTTGGGCTCAAAAGGGCCTAATAGGTCAACCTAGATTGACCTGGTCAACCAGGTTTACCCAAGATCAGGCCCAACAGGAGCGGCGCCTGGAACCGCTCAGCAGACTTAGATTGACCAACTAAACCTATCTCTCTGCCTTACCCTATGGCGAGGGTAGAGCTGAAGAGAGAATTAAGGGTAAAGATCACCTCAATAGTGGAAAAGGTAAAGGGGCTTTCCCCTAGCCTTACCCTGTAGCAGGGGCAGAGCTAAGAGAAGAAGCAAAAGTAAGGTAGTAAAAGTAGACCGACTATTTACATGACCATATCGAAACAGTAGAATAATAGGTTAAGGGGGTCCCATCTCCTCCTTCTCATCTCAGAACAGCGAATTGTGGTGACTCAGTATTTGCCTGACCAAATCGAGTCAAAAAAAAAAAGAATCACAAAATCTAGTGCCTATTTGATGAGAACAGGACTCTCAGGGAAAAAGGTGGTGAGGAGTTCCTGCCAGGTGCTTTGTCAGGCCCTCTCTACCAAGTAAGTAAAACCAGCTAACTGCCTGACCGTATCGAAACAGCAAGGTAGAAGGTGAAAAGATCCCATCTCCTCCTGCTAATCTCAGAATAGTGGATTGGGGTGACTCAATATTTGCCTGACCAAATCGAAACAGCAAATAAAGTAGTCATGAAATCTGGTGTCTGTTTGATCAGAACAAGACACTCAGGGAAAAAGGCAAGGAGTTCTTGCTAGGTGATCTGTCGGGCCCTCTCTACCAAGTAAAACCAGCTACCTGCCTGACCGTATCGAAATAGCAGGGTTGAAGGTGAAAAGATCCCGCTCATCTTAGAACAGTGGATTGGGGGGACTCGATACTTCTGTCTGACCTCAGCAAAAGTAAAGAAGACACAAAATAGAAGCTTGCTTAACCTTTTATAGGACATCCGAAGTAAAAAGGCATTGAGGAAGGCCTCGCAGGGACTCTGTTGGGCTTGCTCAACTAGGTAAGTAAAACCAACAACTAGTCTAACCGCATCTGGGCAGCAGGGTTGAAGGTGAAAAGAATCCCGCTCCTCTTGCTCCTTTTGAAACAATGGATTTGGGTAACCCACTACTTATGCCTGACCTCAGCAAGAAGCTCATGAGCCATGAAATGGAAGCCTGCTTAGTCTTTTACAGTACAGCCGGAGTAAAGGGGTGTTGAGGGCTGCCTCCCAGAGACTCTGTCAGGCTTGCTCAATGGGTAAGTAAAACTAACTACCTGTCTGGCCGTATATAGGTAACAGAGTAGAAGGTGAAAAGGATCCCGCTCCTCCTGCTCCTTTCAGAATAGTGGATTGGGGTGACTCACTACTTCTGCCTAACCTCAGCAAGAAGCTCATGAGCTACGAAATAGAAGTCTGCTAAGTCTTTTACAGGACATCCGGGGTAAAAGGGTGTTGAGGAATATTGCCTCCCAGGGGCTCTATCAGGCTTGCTCAATGGGTAAGTAAAACCAACTACTAGTCTGACCACATCTGGGTAGCAGGGTAGAAGGTGAAAAGGACTACGCTCCTCCTGCTCCTTTCAGAATAGTGGATTTGGGTGACTCACTACTTCTGCCTGACTTCAGCAAGAAGCTCATGATCCATGAAATGGAAGTCTGCTTAGTCTTTAACAGGACATCTGGAGTACAGAGGGGTGGTAAGGGACACCTTCCAGGTGGTCTGGCAAGGCTTCACTTTAACCAGGTAAGCTTTAACATCTGCTCAACCAGCTCGGCCTTACAAATGAAGAAGGACTCAATTCCCACTTAGTCATTTCAACTGAGTGAATAAAGAGTCAGGCTCTGATGCCTGCCTGATCACAACAAGACAATCAGAAGAGTGGCGAGGAGTACCTTCCAGGTGCTCTATCACGTTCTCTCTACCAAGTTAGTAAAACTAACTTCATGTCTGTTCATTTTAAATAGTAGGATAGGAGGTAAAAGTTACCTCAACATCAGCCTGACATAGATCTGTATAGGGATGTGAGGGAGAAAAGAGTATGTAAAATGGGATAATTTTAAGGGTAGATCCATTTAGGGAACTCCTTCTAGCGCTTTGGTAACCATATGGTAGAGGACAAATCGTCATGGCCATGAGTATCCAAAGATATACTACATCACTATAAGGAAAGTAGCTCTAGGTAGTAAGGGGACACACTAACTACTTGTGAACAATAATCGTAAATAATATTGATAAAATACCAAAGGGTCATAGTGGTAACACCTAACCTAATCGAGTAGGACCCTGTAGGAAGTAAAAGCAGTTAGACCACATTCATAGGGCTACTCTAGCAGCTAAGAGTAGGTTAGGAATGCTAAAGTAGGTGGGTAAAGAAATCAAGGAGCTGATCTTCTACTAGGAAATCAAAGGTCCTAAGGATGCAATGCTAACATCTGAGGCAAGATGTACTACATCGCAACTAAGGAAACAACTCCATGTAGTAAGGGGACACACTCACTATATGGGAATAGTAATCATGAGCGAAATCAACTATCATCAAAAGGTCAAAGTGGTAACACCTACCCTCAATGGATAGCACCCTGTGTGAAGTAAAAAGCAACACTACCACACCCATAAGACTACTCTAGCAGCTAAGAGTAGGGTACAAATGGTGAAGTAGGTCGATAAAAGAAACTAAGGAGCCGATCTTTTGTTAGAAGATCAAAGCTCCAGAGAATGTGATGCTAACATCTGAGACAAGATATACTACATCACAATCAAGAAACAACTCTGAGGTGATAAGGGAATACACCTGACACCTAGTACAATAATCATGAGTGAAATCCATGATTATCAGAAGATCACAGTGGTAACACATACCATAACTGGGTAGGACCCTATGCGGAGTGAAAGTAACATTACAACATTCATAGGACCACTCTGGAAGCTCAAAGTGGTGCATGAATGGGAGAGTAGGCTGCCAAAAGAGGACATCAGGAGGATGATCTTTTCTCAGAAGGATCTCAGCCCAGTGAAGAAGTGACGTTGTTATCTGGGACTAGATGCACTATGTCACAACCCAAACACAAATAAAATCACAAAGACTCATTATCAAATGAGTGTAAACTTATCCTTGAAATGACCATCAAAGTGCTTCAAAGGAGAAGAGAGAAGAACTTTGGGGAATTTGTGCTCTTAGAGCATTTTATCGGGTTCCTCCTATGACAAGGGCAACCGGCTATACTCTACTAAGAGCTTCCCGTTTTCTTATCACATGTATATTTTCTTTTACATAAGAGAGGGAAAAGTGAATGGTTTTGATATCCCAGACCATGTTTATCAAATGAATAAAACTGGGGAGCACAAACATAATAAAATTGATATAAAAATCAAAATTAGGATAGAGAATCAAGATTATCACTCCTAACTAACATAGGAGGGTATGGATTCGGTATCCTACCTCTAGAGAGTCTGAATTAATGATTTTGACATCCCCGATCACATTCAACTCATATGAATAGACTGGAGGCTACAACTATCAGAGCAAGACTGATAAGAAGAAGAGAATCTAATAGGGATAATGGATCACTATCACCCCACCTGACTAACATAGGTGTGCATAGACCCATTATCATATCTCAAAAGATCTAATGTAAGGGCTACGACATCCCCGATCAAATTAAACTCATGTGAATTGACTGGAGGCTTCAACTATCAGAGTAGAACTGATAGGAAGAAGAGAATCTCATAGGGATAATGGATCGCTATCACCCCACCTGACTAACATAGGTGGGCATGGACCCAGTATCCCATCTCAAAAGAGTCTAATCTAAAGACTACGATATTTCTGATCAAATTCAACTCATGTGAATGGACTAAGGGAAATAATTATCAGAGCAGTACTGATAGGAGGAAGCAATTCATATTATAGTAGAGGATCAACATCACTAAACTTAACAAATACAGGAGGGTGTGGACCCAATATCACATCTTAAAAGTAGACTCGAGTCGTTGGTTTTAATATCCCATACCACACTTGGGGTGGCAAGTGAAATTTGGGGGGTGCTAAAATCTATAATGAATAGTTTGGTTATATGGACCCAGTCAAAAATAACCAACGGGAACATACTCCAAAAAGATTTAACATATCAACTCCATCCAATCTCGGAAAGAGCAACAATTTAATCTTTTAACTCAGCTGAGGCTCCATACTAGCTGACTCGTGCTATCTCTTTTATATGAGTATTATCTTTTCTTGAATTGAGATCTAATCCAAAAAGAGATTTAAATTAGAAGAAGAAATTAAATTTTCTCAATTTTCTTGTATGAAACTGTGCTTCCATATCTTATAGGATATCAATGCATAATGAGGATTCCAAAATCATAATTTTCAGACTCAAGTATTAAAAATATCAAAAGAATATAGATTTTCTGAAATTTAGAGATCTACTAGAAAGGGAAGCCATTTAATTATCACTTTTGGGCACTTTGAGCCACTTTCTCAATTTTAGTGCACTTTGCACAATTTTAATTTATTTAATACACTTTGTATATCTTTCACTTTTGGTGCACTTTGTGCATTTTTTCACTTTTTGTAACTGGCTTCCTTTTTCAAATCTCTAAAAGAAAACTTTTTCTCAGTTGTAAGATAGTCTTCTAAATACAAGAGAAGAAGTCTCACTTCTCTTATGCAAGGAAGAAGGATATACAAAACAAATCCTATCCTCTGATAAGAATGAATAGCTTGATTAAGAAAATTATAAAGTTTTATTCACCAACATGCTAAAGTTATATATGAGATAAAGAATTACAAGATGATAGAGAAAATTTTCACTTCTAAATCCAATTTCAACTTGAAATAAATTTCAGTTCAAAATAAGAAATCTCTCTACACATGGGATGAGATAGAGAGATCATACTCTTTCATGAGTCATCACTACAAAGCTAGTAGAACTAGAATAAGTAAGAGAGTCATCATAATTCAAAAATCATTCTCTTTTCCTTTTATTAATTAGTCATCAATAGAAGGGAGAACGAGGTCCTTCAGCCTAAGTGCTGGAAGGGGCCTGTCTTCCCTTCTGAGGTTACAACAACTTTTTTCTTTTACACATGTCTCTAATACAAGTAAAGAGAGAAAGGAAAATGTGCTCATCTGACACTACAACAGAAGAAAGAAAAGAAAAACACGTGCTAATAAAGAAGCTGGTGTGTCAACTGTCGACTTGGCCTTGAGAGGCCTCCTCTCAACTACCTATGAACTTCGTACATGTTATTTAATCATCTGCTAGATCTTCTTGGAGAATGCTAGCTTCCACTCTCCCTCAGAACTATGGAGTGATCTATCACTACTACCCTAACTATAACTCTGACTATCACTGTGGCTAGGACTAGAGGATCATCTGAAATATCTGAGTAGCCTTGCCCAAAGATTATACCAAATCACTGTCCTAGAGATGGCTCCTCTCAGCATCCATCTGAGTCTGTAAGTGGAAAATTGTGATGTCCGTAGCTACTAACCTTGGAGATATTCCTACCTCGGGGTCTTCCTGCCCATCATGGTCCTCGGGCTCTCTCTGCTCGTCCGAGTGACCTCAACATGTAATCTCACAGACCTGGTGTACTGGTATGTGCTCATCTGACTCCTCTCCAAGTGTGTCATCCTCTGAGAAGGCCCGGTGGAGTACCTCTATGTAAGGACTCATAGGGGAATCGATCCTATGAGGGCTAAAAGCTAGAGTGGTCTCCACTCGATCTTGTGACCCATCGGGAGTAGGTACTAAATCATCATTGTAAGCCATCGGGTCCACCTTAGACCCGGAAGGAGCTACAACATCCATCTGCTCAACTGTATCCTCTGGCTGCTCTGCCTCTACCAGCAGTGCTGCTTTATCTGACTGTACTGCCTTAACTGAGTGTACTGGCTCAACTGGTCGTACTACCTCAACTGGTCGTACTGCCTTGACTAACGGTACTGACTGAACCGTCTTGACTAGCTGTACTGTCTCCACTGACTGTACAAGCTCGATAGGGGTGTCTGCCTGTCGACGTCTCCAAACCTGCCTACTGCAACGAGGCTCCGTGCTGGTAACCGCTATTGAGGGGCTACCACTGTTGATCTAATCTGGGTCTGAGCAGGCTCCTACTGCTGTCTCCATCCTCGGTGATGTGGGCATCATCCTACGACAGGAGTAACTATCGATGGTCTAACTACTGGAACTGTATTTGCTGGCTGTTGGGGTGCCTGTCCTCTCTACCAACCATACAGCCTCTTCGTAGTCTATCTCCACAACTGAAAAGTAGCTTGAGAGATCTGTCAGAGTAACCTCTTCCGATTGATAGTCCCCCTACCACATGCTAGGCGGACGATGTTTCGAATCCTCTTAGTGAGGGCTCGAACACTAGCGTCCCTGGGGACCTTATCCCGGGGTAAAGTAGTAGTGATAGGAGAGGCTGCCATAATGTGGGCAACGTCCTCCTCATCTCTACTGTGAGCAGTAGGGAGAAGCCTCCTCCCTGGATTACCTCTATCTCAGGAGCTACTATCACCTCTGGGGTGGGTACTACTGTAACTGGTCATGGTCTTTGCTGTCTGGGAGCCACCATCCTCTGAACTAGCTCCTGGTGAGCTATCGCATCAGCCATCTGCTATCTCTCTGCCTCCGATGCAGCTAAACATAACCTCCTATTCCTATTCCTCCTGCCCCTTCTCCCAAGGCTGGAGGTGGAGGTAGACGGAACATCTGAACCCACTGCCTGGGTGGCAGGGGGAACAGGAACAACAAGGGGTGCTGGGATTTGCCAGGCAGTCTTAGAGTTAGAAAGCTGAGCAAAAAATGAAACCCAGTAAAGTCACCTCGGTCTAGGAACCCATCTTCCTAGTGGAAGTGGGAGGAGGAACCCAAAGTCGAGGTACTTCCGCCAGAATAGTGGGCAATAATAGCAACAGTCTGCCAGTAATGAGAGGCCAGAGTAACATGTGCAACAGGAGCGGTAGGCATTGGACGCCTAACTGCTGGACGAATGGGTGGAACAACAGTAGAAGTCTATCGGCACTGATGGGCCGGAGCAACCTGCGCAATAGGAGCAGTAGGCATTGGGCGCCTAACCGCAGGACGACTGGTGGAACGGGAAGTGGCCTAGGCACTGGTCTCCTAGCTACGGGGCGCACTGGCTATGTAAGTACAAGAACAGGACAAGTAGGTGCTCGAGCTATCCGCCAAGAGTGATAAAGGATGAGTCCGTGAAGGAACCTAAAGTGATCCCTCTCTAGTGGGTGGACTAGCGAGCAAGGACTCAGAGAGATAACCCGTGCGTCCGAGCTGAAACTGAAAGTAACGGAAGGTACAAAAGGAGCCATGGCACTACTGCCAAAAAAAGAAATAAAAAGGTTAGTTAGAATGGAAATCAACAAAGAATGAAATGGATAAGGATTTAATGGAGAAAGATAGGAATGGAGAAAGATAGGAATGGATAAAGGATGAAATAGCCTATAAGGCTAGAAAGAAGTAGAGTAAATAGAATACCCTAGCTAAGGGAAAGGAACCCTTGATAAGGAAAGAACCTAACTAAGAGTTGGAGGAACCTAATCTAAGGAGTACCAATCCTAGAGTACACACAAGAAAAGATAATATATAATCTAAAGATGGAGAGAGAAACTTGTCCCACCGTAGTCGCTAGAAACCTGTGGACCTCCGAAACGAGCACTATGCAAAACTGGCCGATTGGGAGGGACAGATTGGATCGTGTATACGATTAACCATTGAGTATAGTGATCATCGCCAGCACACCCTAATGGGTAGTAATATGCTCAACCTGATCATAGTCACAGGTTTCCCCCACCAGATATAACAATTTGAATGGGATTTAGTAGATGTGTGGCCAAGTTTCCCACAGGCGCAAGCCTCTATGGTTAACTACATCTCAGACTAAAACCCAATAAAACTCTCAATTAAGGTTCATACATTATCCTTTCCAAAAATAGGATTGGCATGAGGGTATAGACTAAGAAGTCCTACTCAAAGGGAAGAAAGGTCTGAAGAGCTAAATCAACATGCATGGCTCATGCCATCATTTGGAGGCTCTAGGGTACTAACCAGAAACTGGAGAAAAAGTTAGGCATCCAATCACATGCGTGAGAGAAAGGATAGAGGTGGCGTCATCCATTTAACGCAGACAAGTTTGATTTATAGTCCCTGAATAATAGAGAACTTACCTACTATTTAATGCATACTACGAGACCGAGTGTAGTAGCCTCGAACCTTAGAACTAAATTGGGCTTAGTATTCTACGAGCAATATTAAGACTCATGTCCTAACTAATGCAGTGCAATTGGGGAGCCAGCTAACCACCTAGTCGCTTTAAAACCATGTTATCAAGTCAATTATGAAAGATGGGTGGGTGGTACAGTTATTGGAAAAAGGAACGATATCTAGAGAGTTTCCTAATTGGTCCTAGACTTATGTGGGATGAATGCCCCTAACTAATGCAATTAAATTTTAATTAATTGGTTACCAATGCAATACATGCTAGTTTTGAAGGGCTCAAATCATGAATGCTATAGATTTTAAAAACATGCTTATAGAAAATAATTTTTTTTTAGAAAATACTGGGTCTCCCTTGGTTCGTCACTTCATCATCATAGGCCAGATTATCGGGACTCTACCCACAGGCAGGAAGATGTCTTATAAGAAGGAGAAAAAGAAATGCAATATTATGCATGCGACCCCGGACAATTACGATAGTTTCCTAGATTCGTTAAGTTTCTATATTATTTAAACTTAAATTTTTAGAAATTAGTTATGAGTAGAAAATATTTTTTTGTTCTTGGAAGAGCCTAACGAAATCCAAGAGAAAATAAAGGCAACATGCAAAAAAGAAACCTAGGAAAAATAGTCAATTTCTACTATGCACATCAGGAAAACACATCAAAATAAATCTATAAAAATTAAATAAATGTCCATAGATAAACTGCTCTTATTACAACTTAGGGTATACAGAAAATAAAGTGGCTGGGCACCACTGCCAACAACTCGGATTTCTAAGCCTATGACAGATGCCAACAACTTTGAGTGGGATATTGGGTCTTCAATCTTCAATATTATGGATGTCTTCTCCTTGGACTCTTTAGATCTCTCCTCCTTGGACTCCTTGGATCCGACGTGCTTTGAATATCAAAATCAAGCGACAATTCTTCCCTTTAGGGAGTATTGCCTTTTCTCTTTGGATATCTAAAGCCATCCAACTTGATCTTCCAAATAGAAGAAGACTCTCCCCTTTATGGATGCCTTCTTCTTTTGGAATCAGAGTTGGATAAGAATATCCCAACTCATAGTTGTTTTCACAACTCTTAATAATTATTACATACAAATTTACATCAAATGAAAAGCATTAAATTCTAAAATCCCTACAAAGTTATCCTAATAATAATCATCCCAAGCAGTTATATAAAAAAATGAAATATAACCCATTGAAGCTGTGCCAAGCCATTCTCTTTAATCATGAGGGCTAAGTAATTTTTGGAGCACCTATAGCAGTTATAATTAATTAAATTAGCCCTCATTTTATTAGGGGGGCTGAGCAAGCACCTACATAAAATATTATTAGAAATCATGATAGTGCCCCCCCTTTTTATAAGAATGAGCATGGCTACCTGCAAGAAGAACAAGATATATATATGTCGCTCATAACCTAGGGGTAGATCTAGCGCACATCACATCATATCCAGAGTGCAAGAAAAGTAAGCAAACACACCTATCAATTTCAAACAGCATGCAATAAAAACATCGAAAAGCTCTGGCACACAGTAGAAAGAGTAAACACCAGCCTAGCCTAGGTCTAGAAGTGGTGCCCTAGCAAATAATTCTACGTGTGTGTATGGCTGGTGTGGCTTAGATAGATCATAATTTGGATAGTTAGTTAAAATTGCTTACAATTCAAGTTTTTTATAGGCCATAAAAGGAAATCGTAATTAAAGTTTAAATATTAATAAATTTGGGTCCGTTTTAGTTAATTTAGTTTGTCGATCAGTTTTAAAGACTTAGGGTAATGATATTTGAAGTTTAAATTGTATTAGCCAATTTTGGAAAGTCCCGGGTCCTCCTAGGTACTAGGCTGTGTGGGTCCAAAAAGGTTAGTATGGAAAATAGGCTACGTTTTGGTCTCATAATATTTTAGGAAAATACTAGACCCTAAGATGAGTAGTTAGACAATTTGGAGTTTTCTAGAAAAAGTTATGAATTTTCTAAGTATCGGGCCTTAGACTATAAGATGGAGATGACCAAAAAGTTGACTTTCTAATTTAAGTAATTTACTAAAATCCTAATATTTTTAACAAATACTAAACCCTAATTGGAGTCTAATGCAAGTGAGTTTTCCTAATTTGGAATTTTCAATAATTAGTTATGAATTGTCTAAGTTCAGGGTATTTATGGAATTATCTAAATATCTAATAAAGAGATAATTTTATGATTTTGATTTAAATGAGCTCTAAATAGATTGGAATCACTCCCAAAGGTCAAAAATGACCTAAAAAAGTGTTCCCAAGTGTTTGGGGAAAATTTGAGATTTTTAATAATTTTTAATATTTTATTAGGGGCAAAACGATAATTTCCACCTAAGGTCAAATTAAGAGTCAACTTAAAGTCAAACTAATGAGCCCTATTTATCTAAGGTTGGTGGTCAAATTCGGGACAATTCAACCTTTTATAGGTATTTTTTTGACCTAAAATAGATTTATTGTAATTTTTAAAAGGTCTCGGGGCCCTATTTAGCAAGTTAATTAGGATTGGTTAATTAAGGGGGCTAACAAGCCCTAAAAATTCCTAGAGAATTCTGAGAGGTTCAAAATGTCACTAAGTTTAATTGTTGAAGTTTTTATGCCAATCAGGGATCTAAGCTAGTCTCTAGAAAATTTCTAAGTTTGCTAGATGGGTCCTTAATTGTTGTCCTTAGGGTGTCACTATGTTATCAAGGTTTAAAGTAAAGTTTTAGCTAACCCTCAAGGTAATAAATGCATGGAGTACATAAACAAAGTAAATACACCATGTCCTTAGATCTAGGAGAGCCTAAACTAAGTGCTCGTGGTGCATCCTACACATACAAGCTATGATACAGGAAAGTAAATATAACTAATGAAGGAATTAGTGGATGATTGGGACTCAACCATTCACTAATCCACTCCCCCATGATTCATCTTCATGCATATAATTTATATTTAAAATTTCATCGAATGGATCTCCCAAAATTAGGATTTAGTATATAAGTAATTTTTAAAATAATTTAAAATACCTACAAATTTTGGAAAAATAACATAATTAAAAATAAGTCAATTCATATCTATGTAAATATAAGGGAGATTCCTTGGTCACCCGATCGAGGCTCCAAAAAAAAATGACAATAACTTTTATTTTAAAATAATTAATATAGTAATTATTTAACTAATATAAAAATATTTAAAATAACAATCTAACATAGAAATTTATCCAGAAAGTGAAAATAAGTTTCTAAAAGTAATTTTAAAATAAACTTTACATTTTATCAAAAACATTCAAGGGGTTACCGCTGAAATCCAATTTAAAACAAAAAAGATATGAATTAATTAAATTTAAATGATTAAAAGGTAATTGAAAATAATTTTAAAATAATTAGGATAATAATAAAAACTATAATTGATAATTTAGATTAAAATAAACTTTAAAACAATTGAAAATTGTTTAAAATAAAATAATAATAAATTTTCAATTAAAACATTAAGATTTGAAATTATTTTATTAATTAAGTAATATTGAATAACTAATTAGTTAAATATAACTTAAAATAAATGAATAAATATTAATTAATAAATAAAAAATAATATAAAATAATATTTAATTTTTTAAAATATGTTGGTAAAAATAAATAATTATCAAAAATAAAAAAAGTAAAAGTTTAAATTAATTTATTAATTAAATAATATAAAAAAATAATTAAATGAACTAATAATAACAAATAAAGATAAATAATTAAAATGATATTAAAATAGTATAATAATAATAATAATAATAATAATAATAATAATAATAAATATAGTAATGAAATACCATAATGATAACATCTACTAATAATATTAAAATTAAATAATCTAATTATAATAATAAAATAAGATAAATAATAATAAAAATATTTATTCACTCTTTTATCAATATATATATATATATATATATATATATATATATATATATATATATATATATATATTTTTTTTATTAGAAATAATTTTAAAATAACAAGGCTGCGAATACGAGCAATTTGAGGTATTACACGTATTTTTTGGCTCAATAAATATTTTAAAATCATTTTTAAAGAAAAATGTATTTAAAACTAATTTAAATAAAACTTCAAATCCCAAATGACGGCGGCGGTGGTGCAGGCCACATGGCACGTGCGGATAGGATCTGCTATTCTCAATAATGATTGGTGGCTGCGCGATGATTGCGCCGCCAACCAATGATTGCGACAATCATCCCGCAATCATTATCGAAACCACTCATCCACATAGGCACCGATCTGGGCTGTTGATCTAGCGCTGTTTGGAATCAACAACTCTCATCAAGTCGGACCGTCAAAAACATGATTAGGCCTCAATACGCGGTTGAACTGGCATGCAATCAGATCAGATCGTGATTGTGGATCGCTTGATCAACAATCTAGATGACGTCCAAGAAGCAGACGGCAAAACCCGAAACCCTAATCCTTATTTCGCTTCATTCCCGCAAAGTACATGATGAAATCAAATGAAATTTTAAATGTATGATCCATGCATGAACATAAATTGTGGGGGATCGTCCGTTTGGATTATGAACGGCTTTTTGGAAAGCTATTTGAACCTAAGTGTTGTGGACTATCCTAAGTAATTTTAAGATATTTTACCGTTAGATCTTCGAACTCTTGATATGGTTGTACTTGTAGACTATCCTCGTAAGTTTTCCTAGTTGAAACCACGATTAAATGAGCTATGGATTGGTTAGATCAAAGCCCTGAATGTCCAAGCCTTCGGGTCACCAAAATCACGCCGCCGGCGAGCTTTGGACATCAGGTTTTGGTAGGGAAAGATGAGGGGAGGTCGTGAGAGTGCTCTCGCAAAATCTCAGAGCTTTTTAGTCGCCTTGAGAGAGAGAGAGAGAGAGTAAAAAGATCCCTTTTAATGACCTAATTTTTATTATTTAAAGCTCTAGGCTTAGAGTGGATGGCCAAGATTCAATCACAAGTGTATTTGGAGGGAAATTAGATAGCTTTGGCCATGGTTTTCAAATTTGAGCCATTAATTAGGAGTTAAGTCCATTTAATGGCCTTTAATGGGTTTAAATGGGTCATTTTGACCTATATAAGACTTGGGTTGACCAAGTCAATGATTTATTGGATCAACCTAGTCAAATAGACCCAAATGATGGCTTTATTGGGCCATGAGGAGGTTTAGATGCATTTGAAATCGATTTGGGCTCAAAAGGACCTAATAGGTCAACCTTGGTTGACCCTAGGCCCGGGTCTGGGCTCAGCAGACTCAGATTGACCCACTGAACCCATTGGAGAGGGTCTTGGGGTCTGACTTGGTCAATTTGACCAAGTCAACCTCTTTGACCAAGAGTCTAGGCAAAATAAAGGTCAACATTGCACTATATCAAAGTGACTCTCATTTTACTCCCACAGCAAGGTGAAAAGACCCTTATAATTAACCTCTCTTCCACCTATCCTTGGTGTTATAGAGTACCATCATCCTATTTTACCCTCCCGGTGATGGAAGTGAATCAGCATCCTTTCATACCCTCCAAGTGTCGGCAGAGTATCATTATCCTTTCACACCCTCCTAGTCTCAGCAGAGTACCATCATCCATTTATACCCTTCAAGTGTTGGTAGAGTTCCATCATCCTTTCATACCCTCTTGGTGTTGATAGAGTACCATCATTCTTTCACACCCTCTTGGTGTTGGCAGAGTACCATCATTTTTTCACACCCTCATGGTGTCGGTAGAGTATTATTATTCTTTCAAGCCCTCTTGGTGTTGACAGAGTACCGGCACTCCTTTAAAAATCTTCTTCTAAGAGTTTTCAAGAAAATAGGGAAGAACTTTGAAGAATAAGTAAGAGATACTCCCCGTTGGGCAACCTTGTGAATCCCCTCACAATTTCCTCTTAAGAAATCTCTCACTCTCCAATCACAAGAAACTCTCCCAAACACTCTTCAAGTGCACTCTCAAAAGAATTATTTAGTAGGAGTTCATAGGAGTTCTATGCCAATCAGTTTTTAGGACCTTGAATATGTATGACATGAAAAATCATCTAGAAAACTAAAAATTTCAATTTGAGCGTCATGGATCGTATAGTACAATCGCACATCATACATACGATTAGTTCAAAAAATGCTCATACAATCATGTACTATCCAATTTCATACTTTGGTTGGCATACGTATGAACTGACATCATACATTATGATCAGTTCAAAATTGAACCAATTTGTCAGGTACAATTCTATATAAACACATTTCATACTCAAGTTTATATACTATACAAACCCAATATCGTATAGTTTGATCAGTTTAATCAAATCATGCTTTAATTGGTATAAAAATGAATTAGTTCATTTTGTACTCTGGACATCATCAGTATGAACCCTAAGATCATATAATATGAAGAGTTCAAAAAATTTACCTGTTCGTATGGATAAACTGGTATGCACCCATTTTATACTTTGGACGTTGTCTATATGAGCCCATAATCATACAGTATGATCAATTCAGAAAATTTTGAGAACTGGTACATAACAATTTCATACTCTAGACATTGTCTGCATGAATATAACTTTGTATAGTACGAACATGACATAGAAAATTTTTCCTAGCATGATTCAACCAACTTTGTTGTGGATTAACATTCAGGTCATATCGTTCTATATGATCCATGATCGTATAATACGATTAGTTTTAAAAATATATGTTTTTACACTCCCCCAATGTGTGTGTGCACGGTTACCTAATTATAATCACACTCTCTTAGACTGAAGAAAAATACAAAAAAGTACATAATTTAATTGCAATAAATCTTAATCTAATATATCTTGAAGTCTTCAGCAGTCTAGAGTATGATTTTCCTGAAACGTTAGTACACAAAAATAACACAAATAATATTTCTAATATATATTAGGAGAAACAGTAATCAACATAATAAGATTTTGGAATCTACAAAAACACATGATATAAAAATATAGTTATGAAAATTAAGTTGCAACAATCTCCCCCTTTTTGATGATGGGAAAATAATAATTATTTGAGTTAACATTTAAAGTATATTTTCCCCTTATCTCCCCCTAAATGAATGATCAATTTAAAATAAGGGGTTTTGATTAAAAAAAATACAAACTTAAATATTAAAATAAAAACAACTACTAAAATAAAAAATAACTAGAACAAAAATACTAACACAAACTAAAAAAATTCAAAAGATTTTCTTTGAAGTATTTTTATCTTTTAATTATCGACCCATATTTTATGATTTTTCTTTTAATTTATCCGCTCATAACGAAATTGGGGTTGATCAATTGAATGCTGCAACCTTTACGTATTTTCATTACACTCTAATAAGAATTAAAAGCTTGAAGGCACATCAAGATGGAGGGTGAATTGCATGTGTAAAATTCTTATTAAATTAGTACCTAGAAATAAGCAATCTACACAATTATTTAATTGACAATAAATTAAATAAATAAGAAATCAGGTAAAAAATAAAAAAAATAAAAAAATTATGAAATTATTTCTTTTATCATGTATTTGAATATTTACGAGAGGGATGGTTTATCGTTTTAGTGTTGCTTGAAAGATCTAAAGGTAAATATGGTTAATGTTGGGTTTTAGAGGATGGCTGATGATGATTGTAGTGCTAATTGACTATGGTTGATAGTGTGGGGGTGACAATGATCATTTGCATTGGTTGCTAAAGATGTTGGTTATCAGTCCTGGTCAACAATGACAATGGTTCATAATATTAGAAGATTATTTGCTTGGTTCTCCTCCAAATTAGATGGAAATCTAGTGACTAGAAAGGTAGAGGAGAAATCTAGAATATGCATAATTTCAAATATGTTTGGTTGGGGATCTAAACATCATAGAAGTTTAAAATTCTTTAAGCATTATAATTTTCTCCACCAAAAAATCTCAAATTTGTAGGAATATGAGTTCCATAGATTTTTTATGAGGGCATTCGGATCAATCCTCAGGAATTTGTATATCATGAAATGGTTTGAATGCAACCCTTTACTACATATTTTTCTTTAGACATTTTAGTGCCTTGATGAATTTAATTGTTTAGTGATCTTAGACTTTTCCTAATTTTCTTTTCCAGGTAATTTTTTTATACTATAATATACTAAATTTTCATAAAGATTGGACTCTTTATTAGCTTCAATTAAATTTTAAATTGTACTTATGAGTACTTGATTTTGGACCATTTAAACTCAAATTTAAGCATTCTTGATGTTTTTAGGTTCTACTTATTGAACTGCACTATCTCAACTATACATTTCAAGGAAATATAGGTTAGATGATATCAAAATTAATTTTTGGGGATACTCAAATACTTGGATGCTTCGAAGATTTAATATTTATATCAGAATTTATGTTTGATAAAAATGGTTTAGTTGCATGTCAACTATCTTAGTCAAGGATGGAAATTACTTAAAATCTTGAGTCAAAATCCTCCAAAATGCTGAAAATTACCCCCAAAGAATCTTTTAATGCCCAAATGTGTCAAAAACAAATTTGAACCATTCAAAATGATCCTAAAAGGTCTCGAGATGCTAAAAAACTAATATATGTCTATAGAATAGATAGAAAATTTAATTAAGAAAATATGGAAAAAAATGAATAAAATTTATTAATCCAAACCATTTTATAGATACAAAAGCATCCAAATAATCTCATGAAGATAGAGGAACATAAACTAAAATCCTAAAAATGAAAAAAATACAAAAACATAATTCAATAGGGAGGAGGCGTGTTTTTCTTGCTTCATGCATGGATTTACATGGAGGAGTTTCCTTGAATTATGGAAGAGGTTGGAACCGAAAATGCTTTAGAATATGCATTGACTCATGCATTTTGAACTTGAATTCAACCTTGAAAGGTAGAGGATGACCATCCAACTTGAATTTAGAATGTGAAAATATCAATCATATGAAGTTGGATGATGATGTTTCAATTAATCTTATCCCAACTACTTTTCCAACTAATGTTTAACCACCTTCCTAAGTAACTTTCAATCCCATTTTCTATAAAACCCGATGAAGCAATACATATTTGTACCTATTCTCACCCAATCCAATAAGGGTAATCCACTAAAATTTATGTATTTACACCTATTGTATATGTTTGTGAGTGTTTTGTATGAATATCAATGTTTGAACATATTCTCAAGTGGGTCCCTGGGGTTTGTGTGCATGAATGGAAAATTTAGAATTTTATCTATGGGAGCATTGTAAGGCTAGGGTTGTAGCGATGTGACATTGAGCTCTCATATTTTCTAGTTTGGGCTAGCGTAGCGGCATTACTATCTAGAGCGCCGTGATTCTACGTTAAATTTTTATTAAAATATCCATTTACACAAAAAATTTCTAAAAACATCAAAATTTTCTCACCCCTTTAAGTACCCATTTGGAGAGAGAAAGAAGACTTTTGTCAACTCTGATACATTTTTCTATCAGCCCAATTATGAAAGTTATATGTATCGAGGTATGTTCCATTTTGTTGATCTCAATTTTAAAAAATAATAAAAATGAGAGATTTTTTTGATTTAAATTATAATTTCCTTCCCTGAAAATGGGAATACCTTTGCACCTACTAAACTTCAATGTGTAACTTTATGTATGTTGTAGATATGACTATTTTGCAATTTTTCAGAAAGAATTTTACTTGGAAATTTTAATAGCATGTCATTTTTTCCAATTAGAAAATAATTATGATCCCAAAAAATATATTGTAGCATAATTAAAGCTTGAACATAGTATTATGAGTAATCCTAAGTAATCTTTTTTTTTTTTTTGAATGATGCATATATCAATATAATTAAAATAAAAAGGCCTAATACAAACTATAAATGCCGTCACACTCCTTTAATAATTGAAGAAACTGAGGAGGAATATGATCCATACTAATATCATCCCAAACAAAGCTAATACTAAGAGCAATGTTAGCACAAACATCCGCTAACTTATTGTAATCCCTATTCACACAATTAAAAATGACATGATCAAACTCATTAAAAAAAGGCAAAGCTCCAATTCCACTCTTGAACTTGCACGCCTTCATCTTCTTATGAACTTCTTGAATATACCTAATAATATTGATGTTATCCAATCTAATATAATTCCTTTGTACTGCATCATCCAATCTTTGAAGACCAATTCTAAGGAATGAATAGCTAATATTTCCAACCGAGAAATGTCCCAATGAACACCATTTAATCCAAATACTAAAAAGAATCTTCCTTTGTAATCCCAGAAAACACCTCTAACTATAGCCTTGTAAGAAGATAATAATGAAGCATCTACATTAACTTTGATCCAATCGGGAGGAGGAGGATGCCAACAATTTATGACAACCAAACCAGTTGATTAACACCTCAGATGCTTGATTTGATTCTGATGTGTTCGGTTGATAGGGAAATGGAAGTAGCACCCAATGAGTTAGTAGAAATATTCATATCACTATCTTCCTTATAACCATGCACATCTTTGTTTCTGGATATCCAACAAATGAAATTAGTCAATCAATAAAGATTAGTAAGAAATACATTATTTGATGTAGATTTTTCCAACCAAATGCAGCATTCATGAAAAAATCTAATAAATGAAATTTGAAAACCCCATTCATTCAAAATTTGCATTATTCGAACAAGCTTTAAACAACTACATGAAAGTTTAAATAAGTTGTTACATCTGAAGTAATTGTCCCAAGGCTAACCAAGAGGGTGTGTGTGCGCGGGGGGGGGGGGGGGGGGGGGGTGGGGGGGGGGGGGGGGGGGGGGGGGGTGAATTGGTTTTTTAAAAAATCTCTTTTCCAAAAATTATTTTTAAAATTTTAAAAACAATAATAAATTTTTTCCAAAAATATATTTCAACCACAAATTAACTTGAAAAAAATAAAAAATAATAAAAGTAAAGATTGAAAGAACACATAAATTTATAGTGGTTCGATCCAATATGACCTACATCCACTCCCTGAAGACTCCCTCTACAGGTATTTCACTATACCAATGTGACTCTCATTTTTCTCCCATAACAAGGCAGAGAAACCATTATAATTAATCTCTCTTCCACCAATCCTCGCTGTGGCAGAGTACCATCATTCTTTCATATCCTCTTGGTGTCGACATAGTACCATCATCCTTTCACACCCTTTTGGTGTCAGCAGAGTACTGTCATCCTTTCAAAATCTTTTGGTGTTGCCAGAGTACCATCATCCTTTCACACCCTCCTAGTGTTGGTAGAGTATCATCATCCTTTTACACCCTCCTGGTGTCGACAGAGTACCGACACTCATTTGAAAATCTTTTTCCAAGAGTATTCAATAAAGTAGGGAACAACTTTAAAGAACAAGTAAGACATGCGTACAGTTGGGAAACCTTATAAATCCCCTCACAATTCCCTCTTAAGATCTCCCTCTCTCTCCAATCATAAGAAACTCTCCCAAACTCTCCAAGTGAACTCTAAAAAAAAATTATAGTAGGAGTTCGTAGGAGTTCTATGTCAGTTAGTTTTTAGGACGTTAAATATGTACGATAGAAAAAAATTATCTAGAAATTAAAAATTTCAATTTGATCGTCACGAATCGTATAGTAAAATTGTACATCATACATAAAATTAATTCAAAAATGCTCATACGATCCTGTACGAATCGATTTCATACTTTATTTGGCATATGTACGAACTGACATCACACAATATGATCAGTTCAAAATTGAACTGATTTGTCAGGTACAATTCTGTGCGAACACATTTTGTACTTTGGTTGGTGTACTGTATGAACCCAATATCATACAATATAATCAGTTTAACCAAATTGTGCTTTGTTTGGTATGAAAATGGATGAGTTCATTTCATACTCTAGATGTCATTTATATAAACCTAATATCGTATAATATGAACAGTTCAAAAAATTTGCCTGTTCGTATGATTAAACTGGTACACACCCATTTCATTTTCTGGATGTCATCTGTATGAACCTATGATCATACCATACAATCATTTCAAAACAATTTATGTTCATTTGGAATGAACTAGTATGTAGCCATTTCATACGCTGACCTTTGTTTGTATGAATATAACTTTGTACAGTATGAACATGACTTAAAAATTTTTTCCTGGCATGATTCAATCAACTCTGTTTTGGACAAATATTTAGGTTGAATCGCCCCGTACGATCCATGATCATACAATATAATTAGGTTTAAAAATACAAGTTTTTACACTCCACCAGTGTGTGTGTGCACGGTTATCCAATTACAATAACTCTCTTAGACTAAAAAAAAGTACAGACTTCAATTATAATAAATTTTAATCTAATTTATCTTGAAGTCTTTAGCAGTCTAGAGTATGATTTTCTTAAAATGTTAGTATGCACAAAAAAAATAATATTTTTAATATATGTTAAGAGAAATAGTAATAAATATAATATTATTTTGGAACCATCAAAACAACATGATATAAAAATATAGTTATAAAAGCTAAGTTGCAACAATCTCCCCCTTTTTGATGATAGTAAAATAATTTATGTTTGAGTAACATTTAAAGCATATTTTACCCTTAACTAAGTTGCAACAATCTCGCCCTAAATGAATGATCAATTTTAAAAAAAAAGGGTTTCCCATAAAGGAAAAAAAAAAGAAATAACATCAACTAAAATAAAAAATAACTCGAACAAAAATATGAACATGAACAAAACATACATTCAAAACATATACACATTCAAAATATACACACATTCACAATACAATACATACACACAACATACATACATCTTACAAAAAATTATAAACATTAATAATCAAATAATATTATGACTCGCACTTTTGACAACAACAAAAAGAGAAGTATACCTTGAAATGAAAAGAATCTTTGGATAAATCAAAGTTGTTGAAGAAAGAAAAATGATTTTAAACTAATTGCTAATACAAAGTTAACTTCCAAATACTAAAAAGAAAAAAAATTTCAATTTTAAATTAAAGAACAACTATGATAAGAAAAATCAATCAGGTTCACTATTCATGTTAAACTATATATATATATATATATATATATATATAAAGGACAAAATAATGATTAACTAGTTTTTAAATCAATAGTGAAGATTATTATCGATTAAATTGATTTGGATTAGAGATATAATGATAGCAGTAAGAGCAATGCAAATTTTTTCAATTGGCGACATTGTGTACCATTTCAAATGTTAGTGTCACACTGTACATCTTTTTTATTTGGGCTAATTTTGTACCTCTTTTCACATTGCAAATCATTACGTATCTTTTCTATTTTGCACACTTTGTGCATCCTTTTTTTTTTTACTTTTTCAGTCTTTCCAATATCAATAATCTTAATTCAAATTTCACTAATAGGAAAGATAAACACATTGAAAAGAAAATAAAAAAATATATAAGCCATCTATTTTGCAATAATTATATAAAAATAATACTTGCCGATATGAATATGAAATTAATCTCCTAATCTACATCCAGTTATAATTTAATTTAATTTTGAAAGATTAAATTTAGGAAGGGAAATTAATTTGTAGAATAAAATAATTCAAAATTTCATTCAAGAGATAAACCTCAAATGATTTGTCTAAAGAAAAATAACCATTTCAAAAAGTGAGATTTCAATGCATGTCAACAAAACATTTCATCATTTCATTTATCATTTAAAAGCACATACAAACACCTTTCTCCTTTCAACGTCATCACAAATAATATAGTCCCAGAAACAACACATGAAATCACTAACACACAAAATTACTAAAATCATTAGAATACATCTCAAGAACAACTATATAAACTAATCAGTAACAACACCATAAAAGTATAACTAATAATCAGAAGCCTTGCTCTGGAGGAGGTAGTTGGTTGAACATTAAATAGTAACTACTGATTGTTGCTACATTCATGTTAACCAAGTCAAATTGCCCTTAGATCCAACCCATGTCCTCATTATCTCTAACATACTGCTGATTCAGGTGATTCTCAATTTGATCAAAGTGTTGATCAAAATGAGTTTCTAATTTGTCAAAGAGCTGGACCATTTCTTGGTAGATATTCTGGTTAGGTCTAGGTGCAGGTGCAAGTGCTAGAGTAGGAGCTCCTTCTTCCTCAGAATCATCTCCCTCAGAGCTTTGATCCCGCCGAAAGTGTGCCCAAAAAGAGCCTTCAATAAAGTAAATAGGGAGTTCAGTGGGAGGATCAGGATGGATAAAATTATGCTTCTTTTCTAAGATATAGGCAACTAGATGTCATATAGCCACATTTTTCTTTCTCTTATTATAAGGAAGTCTAATATCAGAAAGTTTATAAATGTAATCCATGATATGTTAGGTTTCAGCAAAAGATTTTTTGATTATTATCTAATAAGTAACTGCGAATAAAAGAGGAGTCATGTTTATGTGATCACCAACTTTTGGCATAATTGAGGTTCTCAAAAAGTGTTTGATAATCCATGCATTTTGATTGAGAGTGCAAATATGAGAGAAATGAGTCACTTGGGCAACACCACTAAGAGTTTGATTTATTTCTAACCAATCAAAGTCAGCTATAGAGGTTAAGGTGTGCGCTCTAATTCATTGGTTTGTTAGGTGAAGGAAGTTGCCTAAGTTTTCCTTAGTGATTTCGACTCATTGCTTGAAAATATAAGAGGTAGTCCTAGTGTGGTTTTAATTTACCTTCATATTAGCAAGAAAAGTTTGGAATATCTCTTTATGTTAAGCATAGATGAGAGTCAAGATAAATAAAAATTGGGTTGAAGCCAATGGTTTTATAAAAATATCTACAAGTTAATTCTCTATAGGAACATGATGCAATTCAATTCCTCCTTTAGCTACATGATCTCTAATGAAGTTATGCCTTATGTCTATATTCTTGGTTCTAGAATGTTGAATATGATTCTTTGAAATATATATGACACTAGTATTATCACATAAAAATTAGAATTATGCCAATAGAAAATTCTAAGTCAATCAATTATTATTTTAATAAAAGAACTTGTGTCACACAACTACTTAAGGTAATATATTATTGTTCAACAGTAGATAGGGCTACTAAATTCAATTTTATACTGGACCAAGAAATTAAAGAGTTTCCTATGAATTGACATGTTCCAGATGTACTTTATCGATCAACCATACATCTTATAAAATTGGAATATGAATATCTAATAAATTCAAAAGAAGAGTCGTGTTTAGGATACAAAATCCCTAAGTTTTGAGTTCCCAAAAGATATCTCAGAATTCTTTTAAATGCTATCAAATATGATTCCCTTAGATCAGATTAAAATAACACACAAATAAATACTGAATATTGTATATGGTATGCTATCAGTCAAGTAAAGTAATGATACCTCTAAATTTCTTTTGATCAACATTTTTTTTAGAGTCTGAAAGTTTGTTAGGGATATTAGGCCTTATGAACTAGTCTCGAGGCTAACCAAGAGGGGGGGGGGGGGGGTGAATTGATATTTAAAAAAATTCTTTAAAACTAAGAGAACAAATATCACAAACCAAAATCACCATGAAAAAAACAAGTGCGAAAAAATTAAAGTGCGGAAGCAGTAAAAAGAACACAAGGGTTTATAGTGGTTCGGTCAACTTTACCTACGTCCACTCCCCGGAGGTGCCCTCAAAGTATTACACTACCAACGTGACTCTCCTTTAGCCCCCACAGCTAGGCGGAGAAGCCTTTACAAAAACACCTCTTTTTTGCCACACCCGGCAAGGCAGAGAACCCAACTGCTTTTTCTTCCTCCTAAAGAAGGCAGAGAACCATGATCACTTGCTGAAACTTACCTCTACATACCTTTCTAAGGACAAGAGACTCTAGGGAAGAAGAAGTGGAACAATGATTGGAGCAACCTTTGTGAACCCCCTGACAAGCTCCCCCTCAAAAGATCCTCTCTCTCTCGCTCCCTCTCTCTCTCTCTCTCTCTCTCTCTCTCTCTCTCTCTCTCTCTCCTTTAGGTTTTCTCAGGTCAAGATAGCAGCAAAGGATGTTAAAAAACATTGAACAAGAGCTCTTAAATAGAAGAGCTTAAAAAGAGCTCATTAATTGCAAGTTGCTGACTTTATCATCCAGGATGATATGGTAATCATCCTGGCCGATCAGTACAAATCTCATAAGATCGGCCAGAGCATCGCCCTGAATGCAAACTAGAAGATTAAAAATTTGCTTGATCATCCCGGACGATCCCAAGATCATCCAGGACGATCCCAAGATCATCCAGGACGATCCCAAGATCATCCCGACAGATCAATTCAAATCAGAGGAAAATCGACCAGAGCATCGCTTTGAATTTGAGCTGTCCGATCAAAATCGGCAAAGAGCACCCAAGGGTTTTTGAATGGATTATCTAGGCCGATCTTGCGATCGTCCAGGACGATGGGATCGTATCAATTATCCTTTATTACTTCATGATTGCCAGATCAATTTAGGTATAATTATACAATCGTCCAGTCCGATCAAAAAATCATCCTGGCTGATTTCCAAAAATATGGAATACCTAAATTGATCATGGCGGCAATTTCTTTCTGTATTGAGCATATCGTCCTGACCAATACAGGTATCATCCAGGACGATCAGTTAATTATGGCTTCTTAACTAAAATATTGATTAGATCTTCTATTTTGAACTCGATCGTCCAGGACGATATAAATATCGTTCGGGTCGATGTGAGTAAAAAAAACAAGTTCTAAATCTCTCAAGTGTGTTTGTGTAGGGTTACTTAACATCAGTCACTTCAAACAATTACAATTGACTCAAGAAAGAAAAAAGAAAATTATAGACTGACTCAACCCTAATCTACCCAATCTTGAGCTGATTTTGATTTCCGTTGGATCTTTGAATCCTTAAAATGTCAGTAGTAAAGGCACTCAAAAAGAAGCAAGAGTGTTTGTTAATCATCAAAATATAATTCATGAAATCTGTAACAATCTCCCCCTTTTTTATGATGACAAACACTTTTATAATTAATCCAAAAATAGTAGTGTAAAACATAGAATTGAAAGTGCAAGCATACAAAAGAACCCCTCTCCCCCTTTTGACATATCAAAAAGGAGGAGGAAACTAAAAAACAAATTAAAAGATTTTTTTTAACCAAGGCATGAACATGATGTAGTACTCCATGTGATTGTTTTGTAAAAATTTTTTGAGCTAATGAATCAACATAAAAAAATTCATAAAATGGTATAATATCCGATCATGATTACCCTTAGCTCGGACTTTTTTTAGGGTAGAATTGTCTTCGGAAATCAATGACCTAACTCAAAGAATTCAATTGGATAGAAAAAAAGGATCCATTCATTACTTGTTTCCAAAAAAGATCTCTTATAGAATAATGAACCAAAGTGAATTTGTCACAATCGTAAAGCAATCGAAATTAAGCCTTTGATATATTAAATCTTCTAAGTTTTAAAAGGTTTGAAAGGAGAGGAGAGATTGCTTTTGGTGAGCTCATTTTATGCCTCTTGTCAATTGAATGACGCTTTGCACATCTTTTAATTTTTGATATACTTTGTGTATATATATATATATTTTTAATTTTGGCGCATTGCGCATCTTTTGTTGGCATCATTGGCTAAATTTTTTATTTATTTTTGCAAGCTTCATTCTCTTTCAAAAACTCTTAAAAATAATCTTAGTTGTGAGTATATCTTCTAGATATTAGAGAATAGGAGCTCTCTCTCTAACATAGGGAAGAATAATTCACAAAACAGAATCAATAACCAATGACAAAAGTAACGAGGAATCTTGATGTGACAAAAAACTTTGATCATTATAAATACAAGATAGATTTGATTTGGCAAGGTTAGAAAAGATCTTAATTTCACACACAATTGCTAATTTGAATTAGATTTTTGATTAGAAAAGAAAACTGTGCGACTAAAATAGATTAGAGAAAGAGACACAATTAACGGTATATTTTTACCATCTTATAGATTAAGAGATGTAAAATATTGACTAAAAATTTTCAAAACCAAGGACAAGGCATACGATATCATTTCAACGATGATTTTGAAAACAAAATTAAAAGAATATGAAAGTAAAATAAATCAAACAAAAAACTGAAAGTAAAGCCAAAAGAAGAAAAGAACAACAAAGAGTAAAAAGAAAAAGCAAATCAAAAATAAAAAAAAGAACAAAAGCAAAAGGAAGAAAGTAAAAGATCAAGTTCATACATTTATGTCAATCATGCCCAATCTGGTCCTTAAAGAGCTGAAAGTGTCGAAGGCCAGTGGTTTAGTAAAGATGTCAGCCAGTTGATTTTCAGTTGTCACATGGTGTAAATCAATGTCTCCCTTAGTCACATGATCTCTAATAAAGTGATGTCAAATGTCAATATGCTTAGTCCTTGAATGTTGGATGGGATTCTTAGAAATGCATATTGCACTAGTGTTGTCACAAAAGATTGAGATGGTGCCTACAGGTAATCCTAAATCCAATACCTATTGTTTCAACCAAAGGACTTGGGCCACACAACTCCCCAAAGTAATATATTCAGCTTCAGCAGTGGAAAGTGCAATAGAGTTTTACTTTCTACTAGACCATGAAACCAAAGATTGTCCTATGATTTGACAAGTTCTTGAAGTGATTTTTCTATCCACCTTACATCCTGTAAAATCAGAGTCAGAAAATCTAATAATCTCAAAGGAAGTGTTGTGCCTCGGATACCAAATCACTAAGCTTTGGGTTCCAAAAAGGTATCTAAAAATTCTCTTAATAGCAGTCATGTGGGATTCTTTGGGGTCAGCTTGAAACCTAGCGCAAAGGCAAACACTAAACATAATATCAGGTCGGCTAGCAGTCAGGGGTCCTTATCCATAAAGTAAGGATCCAATCATGCCTATGTACTTCTTCTAATCAATAGACTCACCACTTGGGTCCTTATCCAACGGAATACTAGAAGTCATGGGAGTATTAATTGGCTTACCTTATCCATCTCATATTCTTCAAAATGTCCTTAATGTATTTTATTTGATTTAGAAAGGATTCATCATCCAATTGTTTTATGCTAAACACCTAAAAGTAGGACAACTCTCCCATCAAACTCATCTCAAACTCTCTACTCATTATTTTAGAGAACTCATCACAAAGTTTTTTATTAGAAGATCCAAAAAGTATATCATCCACATAAATCTGAACAATGAGCAAATCATCTCCAACTTTCCTAAGAAAAAGGGTGGTGTCTACTTTCCCCTTAACAAACTCCCTTTATAGTAAAAATGTGCTAAGCCTCTCATACCAAGCTCTTGGTGCCTGCTTTAACCCATATAAAGCCTTTTTTAATTTAAAAACATGATTTGGACATTGGGAGCTCTCAAAACCCAGGGGTTGTTCTACAAACACATCCTCTTTTATTTTCCCATTTAAAAAGGCACTCTTAACATCCATTTGAAAAAGCTTAAATCCTTTATAACAAGCAAAGGCTAATATCACTCTAATGGCTTCCAATCTAGCTACAGGGGAAAAACTCTCCTCAAAGTCTATCCCTTCTATTTAGTTATACCCCTTAGCCACTAATCTTGCTTTATTCCTAACCACTACTCCAGAATCATTCACCTTGTTCTTAAAGACCCACTTTGTTCTAACTATACTTTGTCCCTTAGGTCTTTCTACAAGCTCCCAAACATCATTCCTAACAAATTGATTCAACTCCTCTTGCATGGCTAAAATTCAAAACTCACCAGTAAGGGCTTGGTTTATGTTGGTGGGTTCAGTCATTGAGATAAAGGCAGAGTGATTCACCTCCTTCCTAAGTCCATGTCTAGTCCTAACTCCATCAGATAGGTCTCCTAAGATCAAATCCTTGGGGTGACTTGTAGAGTATCTCCAATCTCTAGGCAAGGTGTGAGACTGTCCAACCCTTTCCTCCAAATTTATAGTTTCTACTCGGGTGACATCTCCTACTCCTTCAATATTTTGGTTACCTACTCCCTTCTCCAAAATTTTTACTCTAGTGGTAATCTCTCCAAAATCATCATCATCCTCAACTCCAGACTTTTTAGGATCAGACTCATTAAATACTACATGTGTAGTCTCTTCCACCATCAAAGTCCTCTTGTTAAACACCCTAAAAGACTTCCCAACACTAGAATATCCCAAGAACACTCCTTCATCAGATTTAGGATCAAATTTGCCCAAGTGAGACTTCACATTGTTGTGAATGAAAACCTTACAACCAAAGACATGAAGGTGGAAAAGATTGGGTGTCCTACCCTTAAGGATCTCATAGGGTGTCTTATCTAGTTTGGCTCTAACATTCACCCTATTCAACATATAATAAGCTGTGTTAACCGCTTCAACCCAAAAGTATTTTGGAAGTGAATACTCAGCAAGCATGGCTATAGCGGCTTCCACCAAGGTCCGGTTCTTCCTTTCAGCTACCCCGTTCTGCTGAGGGGTTGTAGGAGCTGAGAAGTTGTGGCTAATCCCCTTGTCCTCACCAAAATCTTCAAATCTTTCATTCTCAAACTCTTCCCCATGGTCACTATGGATGGTCAAGATCTCACAACCTAGCTTTTTCTGAATCCAAGTGGAAAATATTCTAAACTCCTCAAAAGACTCATATTTTTGTAAAAGAAATCTAGTCCAAGTGAACCTCGAGTAGTCATCTACAATCACCAAACCATAGATCTTTCCTTCCAAGCTAGCAGTGCTAATGGGTCCAAACAAATCCATGTGAAGGACTTCTAAAGGTTTAGAGGTGCTAATGTCCTTAGTGGGGTTAAAAGTGGAGTGGACTTGCTTTCCTAGTTGGCAGATATCACAAAGGTGGTCTTTTAAAAACTTGAGTTTGGGGACACCTCTAACTAGGTCTTTTTGGGTCCCTTTCCTAAGGGTTTTCATACTTGCATGACATAATCTCTGGTTCCATAACCATGAATCATCAACAACTATTTTTAAGCAAAATGAAGCAACGCATTCAATGTTATTTAAATCAAGCATGTACACGTTGTTGATCCTTTTTCCCTGCAAAATAGTGTTGTTACTTAAACTTATAATGCATGAATTTAGAAAGAATTGCACGATGAAGCCTTTGTCACAGAGTGAACTGATGTTGAGAAGGTTATGCTTTAATCCATCTAAAAGCAAAACATTTTTAATCATAAGGTTCTTGGAATTACCAATTATACCTGAGCCTACCACCTTCATGGTGGTGTTGTCTCCAAGAGTAACCTTGCCTCCAGTCCTGGACTCTAGCGTAACAAATTGATTGGCATCACCAGTCAAATGTCGAGAGTATCCGCTATCCAGGTACCACATACTCTCACGAGGCCTTTGTGAGAGCCCACCTACAAAATTATGAAATGTCAGATATAGGAACCCAAACAGATTTGGGTCCTTTCTTATGAAAAGTAGGATGCAATGAATGTGTGGTATGTTGTAAATCATGCACATTTGGTCTCCACACCAAATGTGTACTATGGTGAATATTGCAAGTGTGTGAGATGTGTCCTATCATGCCACATGAAAAACATCTAACACCTGGAAACGGATTCCTTAAATGGCTTGAGTTATAATGCCTCTTTCTAAGTTTTGTCTTTTGATCAAGTGTTGGTGTCATCCTAGTTTTCTTAAATGTATCCAATTCATTTTGAATTCTCAAGTTAGTACTTTTTAAGGCATCATTATCAATCCTTAAATTTTTCTCCATCTCTTTAGAATTCTTAAACTTAGATACAAGTGATGTGTGTGTGGCTTTTAGTGAATCATGCTCTTCAATTAATTCATAATGTTTTTTTCTTAAATCATCAAATTCATCAAGTAGAGTTATGTGATCTGAATCAATCGTAGAATGATCTTTGAGAATAACTTCATGCTCTTTTTGTAAATTGAAAAATTCCAATTTCAAGCTAGCATGTGTTTTCTAAAGTTTCCTATATGATGCATGAATTTTTTTAGAAACTTCAAGAAGTTGATCGTAGGAAAGTTCACATACCTCTTCTTGATCAAGATTATTGTTTGTCATTAAGCACAAGTTTGTTATCTCATCTTCCGGTTCCGTCTCTGATGAATCTGATGCAGAATCCGCCCAAAATGCCTTTTAAAGTCTCTTTTTATCTTTTCTAAACTTGGATTTCTCCTCACTCTTTTCCTTGCTTGTGTGCGTCTTAGTGTAGGACAATCAGCTCTCACGTGTCCGAGCTTCATGCATTCATAACAAACCACATCAGACGATCATTTAGAATATTTGTTATCCTTACCTTTTCTCCAATTTTGATGATGCTTTTGCTTGTTCCTTAGAAAGCTTTTGAATTGCCTTGTAATAAAGGCAATGTCATCGCTCTCAGACCCGGAAGAATCAGAGTCAGATTTGTGCGCTTTCAGTGCCATTATTTTCTCTTTCTTTTTCTCACCTGCATCAAGATTTCTTTGAGCAAATCTCTTTCATTGGTAGTCCATTCAGAAAAAGTAACTTTATTTTTAATTCCGTTAATTTCATGAGTAGGTGGAGAATATCATTCTTTAATAAGCATCCATATGCGACAGTTAGTTGATTGTAAAAAAGTAGACATGCGAGTTTTCCAAAAATCAAAAGGAAGGTTGTCAAACAAGGGAGGCCATGTAATAGAATATCCTGCAGTTGTATTACAATTTCCAAAGTTAACCATGGATCAAAATTCAAAAAGTTTTCAAACTTTATTTTTATGAATCCCGCTCTAATACCACTTGAAAGTTCGTTAGGGATTTTAGGCCCTATGAACTAGTCCTGAGACTAACCAAGAGGGGGGGGGGGGGTGAATTGGTATTTAAAAAAAATTCTTTAAAACCAAGAGAATAAATATCACAAACCAAAATCAGCACGAAAAAAATAAGTGCAGAAAAATTAAAGTGCGGACGCAGTAAAAAGAACACAAGGGTTTATAGTGGTTAGGTTAACTTGACCTACGTCCACTCCCCGGAGGCACCCTCCGAGTATTACACTACCAACGTGACTCTCCTTTAGCCCCCACAGCTAGGCGAAGAAGCCCTTACAAAAACATCTCCTTTTTGCCACACCCGGTAAGGCAAAGAACCCAACTCCTTTTGCTTCCTCCTGAAGCAGGCAGAGAACCACGATCACTTGCTGAAACTTACCTCTCCCAACCCTTCCAAGGATAAGAGACTCTAGGGAAGAAGAAGTCGAATAATGCTTGGAGTAACCCTTGTGATCCTCTCTCTCTCTTTTAGGTCCCCCTCGCAAGATCCTCTCTCTCTCTCTCTCTCCTTTAGGTTTTCTCAAGTCAAGATAGCAGCTAAGGATGTTCAAAAACATCGAACAAGAGATCTTAAATAGAAGAGCTTCAAAGGAGCTCATTAATTGCAAGTTGCCGACTTTATCGTCTAGGATGATATGGAAATCATCCTGGCCGATCAGTACAAATCTCCTAAGATCGGCCAGAGCATCGCCCTGAATGTAATCTGGATGATTGAAAATTCACTTGATCATCCCGGATGATCCCAAGATCTTCCCGGCCAATCAGTTCAAATCAGAGGAAAATCGTCCAGAGCATCGCCCTGAATTTGAGCTGTTCGATCCAAATCGGCCATGAGCAACCAAGGGTTTTTGAATGGATCATCCAGGCCGATCTTGTGATCATCTAGGATGATGTGATCATATCAATTATCCTTAATTACTCCCATGATTGTCGGATCGATCTAGGCATAATTATATAATATCGTCCAAGCCGATCAAAGAATCGTCCTGGCCGATCAAAGAATCATCCTGGCCGATTTCCAAAAATACAGAATACCTAAATTGATCATGGAGGCAATTTCTTTCTGTATTGAGCATATCGTCCTAGCCGATATAGGTATCATCCAGGCCGATCAGTTAATTATGGCTTCCTTAACTAAAATCCTGATTAGATCTTCTATTTTAAACTCGATCGTCCAGGATGATATAAATATCGTCCGGGCCGATGTGAGTAAAAAAACAAGCTCTAAATCTCTCAAGTGTGTGTGTGTAGGGTTACTTAACATCAGTCACTTCAAATAGTTACAATTGACTCAAGAAAGAAAATAGAAAATTACAGACTGACTCAACCCTAATCTGCCTAGTCTTGAGCTGATTCCGATTTCCGTTCAATCTTTGAATCCTGAAAATATCAGTAGTAAAGGTAGTCTAAAATAAGCAATAGTGTTTGCTAATCATCAAAATATAATTCGTGGAATCTGCAACAGAGTCCTTATCTAACTACACTGGGAAACTCATTAGTGTAGTCACTAGTTTAGCATTATTTATTATATATTTCTTGAGGATATCCTTAATATACTTGAACTAACTAAGAAAATTTCATTCCTCATTTTATTTTATACTAAAGCTAAGAAAATAACTCAAATCTCCCATCAAACTAATCTCAAATTCACTACTCATTATTTTTGAAAAGTCATCAAAACAATTTTTATTTATTGATCTAAAGAAGATATCATCAACATATATTTAAATAATGAGTATGTCATCTCCTATCCTTTTAAAAAAGAGAGTGGTATCCACACTTCCTTTTAGAAATGATCTCTCTAATAGAAAAGTGCTTAGTCTCTCATACCAAGCCTTATGTACTTATTTAAGTCAATACAATAATGTTCTCAATTTAAACACAAGATTAGGGAATTTAGAATTTTAAAATCATGCAGGTTACTCAACATTAATATCCTCTTATATCACCTCATTTAGAAAGGCACTTCTAACATCCATTTGATAAAATTTAAAACCTTTTAAATAGGCAAAGGCTAACAAAACCTTAATTATTTCAAGTCTGGCTATAGGGGCAAAATTTTTATCAAAATTAATTCCTTCTATTTGATTATATCTCTTGGCCACCAATCTTTCCTTATTTCTATTCTTAACTCCTGAATCATTCATTTTATTTTATAACACCCACTTAGTTCAACAACACTTTAATTCTTAGGCATTTCAATTAATTTCTAAATATTATTTCTTATAAATTGATTTGATTCTTCCTACATAGCAAAAATTCAAAGTTCATCCGAAAGTGCTTGATTTATAGTAGTGGGTTCAATCATCAATATAAAGGTAAAATGGTTCACTTCTTTTTTAAGTTCATACCTAGTCCTAACACCCTCACTAGGAACACCTATAATTAATTCCTTAGGGTGATTTTTAAAAAATCTCCATTCTCTTAGTAAAGGGTTTTCTAATCCAACATTCTCTTCCAAATTTGTCTTTTCAATTTCTTGGAACTTATTTTCAATATGATCATCTTCTAATCTTAGCTCTGCCAAAATGCCAGACATCAAATACAACATGTATGGTCTCCTCAACTACCAAAGTTTTCTTGTTAAAAACTCTAAGAGATTTTCCAACACTAGAATATCTAAAAATTTCTTTATCTAATTTTAAATCAAATTTTCCCAAAAGAATTTTAACATTATTGTGAATGAATACCTTGCATCCAAAAAATATGTAAATATGAGAGATTTGATATTCTACCCTTAAGAAATTCATAGGGTGTCTTGTTCAACATAGATCTAATATTCACCTTATTTAGAATATAACAAGCTGTACTAACCGTTTCAGCCCAAAAATATTTTGAAAGTGAGTATTATGCCAACATAACTTTAGTGCATTCAATTAATATTTTGTTCTTTGTTTTTACTATCCCATTATGCTAAGGGATCCTAGGTGCTATAAAATTATGATCAATTCCTTTTTCTTTATAAAAATCTTTAAAATTTTTATTTTTAAATTCTTCTCCATGATTATTTTAAATTAATAAAATCTCACACCCTAATTTCCTCTGAGTCCAGGTATAAAATTTTTTAAATTCCTCAAATGATTCACTCTTATAAAATAAAAATCTTAAACAAGTAAATCTTGAAAAATCATCAAATATCACAAATCCAAATACTTTACCTCCTAGTCTTATAGTGCTAATCGATCTAACTTGATTCATGTGAATGATTTCCAATGGTTTGCTAGTTCTAAGATCTTTAATGTAATGAAAGGATGACTTCACATATTTTTTCTAATTGACATGTATCACACAGGTGATCCTTAATAAAGTCTAATTTGGGTATTCTTGTGACCAATTTTTTTGGGTATTTTTCTTTAGATTTTTTATGCTTGCATGACAAAGTCTCTTATGTCCTAACCATGATTCATTAATAATTATTTTGAGACAAAAATATTATAAGATTTAATAAAATTTAAATCAAGCATGTACACATTATTTATTCTAATTCAATGCAAAATATTAATATTAATTCCATTTTTGCTTATTATGTAACTAGTGGGAAAAATTTTTATACTATAACATTTATCATATAGTTGACTAATACTCAATAAGTTATGTTTTAAGCCTTCTACCAATAAGTCTTTTTAAATGAAAAAAATTATTCAAATTTTTAATCATATCTGTGCCTATCACTTTTTTAATGGTATTGTCTCCCAGTGTAACCTTGCCCCATTTATGGTTTCTAGTGATATAAATTATATCTTATCTCTAGTCATATACTTCAAACATTTACTATCCAGGTATCAAATGCTCTCATGAGGTCTTATATGAGAGTATTTCTATAAGATAATCAAATGTTTGACTTGAAAAGCCAATTAAGTTTAGGTTCTCCTCTTGGAAAAATTAATATAGATGAATATTTGTTATGATTTATTTTATGGATATTAGGTCTCTACATAAGATATGATTTACTATGAATAGTTCAAGTGTGAGAAATATGTCCAATCAATCCATAAGAAAACATTTTACTTCAGGAAAAGGATTTATCAATCTATGTGAGTTATACTGTATTTTTTTAGGTTTTAAAATTTTAAGCTTCACATCAGGATTAAAAAAATCTACAAGTGTTGTGGGTATCCAATTTTCCTCATGAGCTTTAATTTTCTCTCTAAAATATGAGTTAGCAAATTCTAAAATAATATTTTTAACTTTTAAATAGTGCCCTCTAATATCAGATTCATCCAAACATATTTTAAAACCACTTTTAAGTATAGTGTGTGATGATTTCAATAATTCATACTTTTTGTTCAAATTATCAAACTCATCTAATAATTTGATGTGGTTGTAATGATTTCATGCTCTTTTTATAATTCTAAAAATTTTATATTCAACCTAGCTTGTAGCTTTTGGAGTTTCCTATATGCAGTATGAATTTTCTTAAAAACATCAAATAACTCTTCATAGGTTAATTCACATACCTCTTCTTGATCTAACTGATTAAGCTTGTTAGTCATTAAACATAAGTTTGTGACTTCCTCCTATTCTTTTATTTTTGAGGAATCTGAAGTTGAGTCCTTCCAAAATGCTCTCAAAAATCTCTTTTGCCCTTCCTTATATTAGTTTTCTTTTTGACCTTCTCCTTGCTAGGATTAGCTTTAAGGTTCGGGTATTCAAACTTAATATGTCCAAGCTTCCTACATTCATAACAAATTACATCATTAGAAGCCTTAGCATTTTTGTAGAACTTACCCGTATTCCACTACTGACATCTCCTTTGCTTCCTCTTAAGAAAACTTATGAATTGCCTTATCATTAAAGTAATATCATCTTCATCCTTAGGCTGAGGCTGGTCACTATCCAAGTCATCCACTTTTAATGCAATGTTTTTCTCTTTTCTCTTATCACCTGCATCAATCTATCTTTGAGTAACTACTTGTTCATAAGCAATTAATGATCCAAGAAGATTGCTAATAGAATAAATATTTAAGTCTTTTGATTGTATTATAGCATTTATCTTTGCATAATAAGTAGTAGGCAAAAAATAAAGAATTTTATTTACTTTTTCAACATTCATTAGTTCCCTACCTAAAGCATGTAATGAGGTGACTATTTGTGTGAAACGAGTATACATGTCAGTGATAGATTCATTCAGTTTTATGCGTAATAGTTCATAATCGTATAGTAGAATGTTCAATCTAGATTATTTCACTTCATTAGTTTCTTTATACGTAATGCAAAGCCTATTCCAAACTTCTTTTTTAGATCTATAGGTTGAGACATGTATATAGTCTTCAGATTTAAGTGCATAAAAAAATTGTTTAAATATTTAGAGTTTAGTTGAGCTAAGTCTTTTTCTTCTACAGTCCAATCAATAAATAGTGTTTTAGTTATAATGCCATCTACAAGTCTAGTTGACCTAGTGTATCCATTATGTATTAAAATCCACATGCAATAATCAATTGATTGAAAAGAGTAGACATCTGTATTTTCCAAAATTTGAAAGGGATGTTATCAAACAAAGGTGGTCTTATAGTTGAATACCCCTCGGGTGTGTTACAATTTTTAATAGTAGCCATGATCATTTTCGAAAAGTTATTTATACCTTAATTATCAAAAGTAGGCTCTGATATCACTTGAAAGTCTTAATATGTTGTTACACCTAAAGAAATTATCCCAAGGCTAACAAAGAATGGGGTGAATTGGTTATTTTAAAAAAATCTATTGGTAGATTAGAAAAATTATTTTTATATTTTTAACCACAATGATAAAATTTTTTAGAAAATGTTTTTCAACAATAAATTAACTTGCAAAAAATAAAAAAATAGTAAAAATTAAAGATAGAAAGAACATAGAAACTTATGGTGATTCGGTCCAACATGACGTGCATCCACTCTCTGAAGACTCCCTCTTCAAGTATTGCACTATACTAAAGTGACTCTCCTTTTGCTCCTACTGTAAGGCGAAGAAGCCTATTATAACTAACCTCTCATCCACCAATCGTAGGTGTGGCAGAGTATCATCATATTTTTCTACCCTCCTGGTGATGGCATAGAACTGGTGTCCTTTCACACCCTCCAAGTATTGGTAGAGTACTGCCATCCTTTCACACCCTACTAGTGTCAGCAGAGTATTATTATCCTTTTATACCCCCAAGTGTCAACAGAGTTCCATGTCCTTTCAAAACCTCCTGGTGTTGGTAGAGTACTGTCATCCTTTCATATCCTCTTGGTGTCAGGAGAGTACCATCATCCTTTCAAACTCTCCTAGTGTTGACAGAGTACCATCATCCTTTCACACCCTCCTAGTGTCGGTAGGGTTCCATCATCCTTTTACACCATCCTGGTGTCGGCAGAGTACCGATGCTCCTTTAAAAATCTTCTTCCAAGGGTCTACAAGAAAGTAGGAAATAATTTTGAAGAAAATGTAAGAGGTACTCACTGTTGGAAAACCTTATGAAACCCCTCACAATTTCCTCATAAGAAATCTCTCACTCTCCAATCATAAGAAACTTTCCTAAACACTCTTCAAGTGCATTCTTAAAGGAAATTTGTTATAGGAGTTTGTAGGAGTTTTATGTCTGTTAGTTTTTAGGATCTTAAATATCTATGACACAAAAAATAATCCAACAAACTAAAAATTTTAATTTGATTATCACGGATCATATAGTACGATCATACATCGTACATATGATCAGTTCAAAAAATGCTCATACAATCTTGTACGAACCAATTTTGTACTTTGGTTGGCATATATACAAACTGATATCATATAATATGATCAATTCAAAATTCTACCGATTCATCCTATATGATTCCGTATGAATTCATTTTGTACTATGGTAGGTGTACTCTATGAACCCAATATCATACAAAATGATCAGTTTAACCAAATTATGATTCATTTGGTATGAAAATGGATGAGTCCATTTTGTACTATGGACATCATCTATACAAACTTAAGATCATATAGTATGAATAGTTTGAAAAATCTACCTATTCATATGGGAGAACTGGTACGCACCCATTTTGTACTCTAAATGTCATCTGTGTGAACCTATGATTATATAATACGTTTAGTTTAGAAAATTTTGAGTTCTTTAGGATGAACTGGTACGTATTCATTTCGTACTCTGGATGTCATCTATAAGAATTTAATTTCATACAACATGAATAAAATTTAGAAATTTTTTCCTGGCATGATTCAATCAGCTCCATTCTAGAGGAACACTCAGGTCAAATCATCCCATACGATCCATGATCATATAATACAATAATTATTTACACTCCCTCAGTGTGTGTGTGTGTGTGTGTGAGTGTATGTGTGTGCATGGTTACCTAATTACATTCACACTCACCTTTTTTTTTTGAAGAAATGCATCATTTGCATTAAGAGTAACAACAAAAGAACTACATACAAGTATTCTAAATATCACATTCCTTCTTGATTAAAGTCATCAAGACGGAAGGGATACTATCAAAGGAAAAACTATCAATGGAAAAACTATTTTCCAATGCCAAAGTAGCACAACAATTAGCTACTTTATTACAAGATCTATAGGCATGATGGAAAACTACTTTATTAAAATCATTTAGAAACAAAACCTCCTTTGTAGACCAACTATTTAAAGGCCATTTATTCTTCTTCAAAGAATCTTGAATGAAATGGATAATGTTGACATTATCACTCTCAATGATCACCCCCTTGCATTCCATCGTCCAGCTTTTAAGAAAATCCTTCACCGTAAGGATTGCTTCCATTTCAAGTTGTGCCACATCCCAATGTATCTTCTTCTTGCCAAATGCACTATTCAGACGTCCTTTATGATCTCGAAAGACCCCACCAATAGCCCCAAGATTAGAGGTAAGTAAAGAAGCATCTAAGTTGATCTTAATCCACTCTTTCGGTGGAGGGCACCAAGTATTTGAAGACTCCCTAAGGAGGTTAGTACCCCAGCTAGAAAGATAAGAACTAGACTTGGAAACAGCTAAAAACAATGCATTGGAAGCAATCGAAGACGCAGGCAACGCATCCTTACCATGCTTCACATAGTTTTTGTTCTTCCAAGATAGATAAATCATCGAGAAATACAACTTGGCAATTCCAGAATTAGACGTGGAAAGCCTTTTAAGTTCATGTAGACATTCCTCCAAAGAGTTAAAAATAGGGATCATAATACCCCATTCTCGCACCTTCATGATGATCTCCACCATATACTTACAATGAACCATAATATGTTCATAAGATTCAACCACTTGGCATCCTCTCTCACAACTATCCAGCAATGAGATTCTATGGTTCTTAAGAAATAGATTAGTTGGAATTGTAGCTTTACCTAGCCTCCACCAAAAAATTTCAACCTTCTTACTGAGATTGAGCTTCTGCAGCCAATTGAAGTACTCTACATCATCAAAATTGTATCTGTTAATCAGCATTTGTTCATAAACTAGTGCAGAAACTATTTTCCCTGAGCACCATTTCAGCAACTCTATATTATCCTCCTCCACATCCTCGATTTGGATTTGAACAATCAACAAAATAAGCTCTGAATGAAAGGCCCTTTGAAGTAATTCAGAATTCCAACAACCATTAAAAGTCAATAGCTGCTGAACAAACATCCCCTCCAGCACATTACAGTCCACATAAGTTGGCCATCGATAGATGCTTTTATCCAACAACCAAGCATCATTAAAAACACTGATTTTATTTCCCTTACCCACCTTCCATCTAATAGCATTCTTCAAATTTCTGCCGTTATCCAGCATTATCTTCCAAGCTCTAGACATTACCTTCTTCTGAGCATCCTTCATAATCTCATCACCATATTTTGCCTTCAAAGTTCGATGTAACAAAGAGTCCTATTTTTTAATGAAGCTCCAAGCCAATCTAGATCTCAAAGCACCACTTCTCAATAAAGGAGATTGCACACCCAATCCCCCCATGCTCCTATGCTTGCAAATTTCACTCCAAGCAACATAATGCATACCTTTAGCCCCCTCCTTCTTATTCCATAAAAAAATTCTACACATTTTTTCAATCTCATACAAAACTCTTTTAGGAACTAAAGAGTGAGTGACTAAAAAATTTGGCATAGTAATTAAAGAAGCTTCAATGAGAGTTAGCTTTCCTCCCAATGATAAAGACTTCTTACCCCAAGAATTGAATTTGTCCATGACCATAATCAAAAGTTCTTAAAAATCCCCACTTTGCTTCTTCCAAGTGAGATCTTGACACCTAAATACTTAATCTCCTTGACCTCCTTAAAACCAAGGACTCTGGTAATCTTCTTCTTCAAAGGGTATCTCACCACATTGCCAAATAAAATCTGTGATTTGTTGATATTGACTCTTTGTCCTGTCCACTTGCAAAACTCCTTCATAATTTTCTTTAATTCTTTGGCTAAAGCAATAGAAACATGAGACAAAATCAACACATCATCTGCATAATAAAGATGTGTGATCCTTGGACCTCTAGGTGAAATTCGAATACAAAGATTCTTCCCCCTTTGCTCTAAAGAATTGGATAAGAGTTGAGAGCACATAATAAATAGATACGAAGAAAGTGGGCATCCTTGACGGAAACCACTTTTAGCACAAATCCAATTGCAAATTCTCCCATTGATAATGATAGAAAACCTCACATCTACAACACATTCCATAAGGAGGTTAGAAAATAAAGTAGGAAAACCATACCACTTAAGAACCTGATTAAGTGTTGACCAGCCCATGCTATCATATGCATGTTCCATATCCAATTTAAGAGCCATCAATCCCTTCTTATTCTTGGATAACTTGAACTTATGGAGAATATACTGAGCCAACAGATAATGATCAGAAATGGATCTACCAGGAATAAATGTTGCTTGCTCTTCATACACCATCTTGTCAATGACTTTCTTCAATCTGTTGACTAACATGCTAGCCACAATTTTATAATTGGTCTGACATAAGCTAATAGGCCTATAATTTGATGGAAGCAAAGGATATTTTACTTTAGAGATCAAATTAATTAGAGTATCCTTCCATTCTCTATTTAAGATACAAGTTTTGAAAAAATTGTTGATTGCATTCCATAAGACTTCCCAAACTATGCTCCAATAGCTTTTATAAAAAGATGAAGTAACTCCATCAATACCTGGTGCCTTGTTATTCCCTTGCTGAAAAATCGAGATCTGCAGTTCATGAATTGAAAATTCCTCATTAAGCATAACCAAATCAGCATTATTTACTTTATGGATTTCTTCAATGAATGGCCATCCCGTCAACTCACATTCTCTATGCTTCCATTTCTTCTCAAATAAATTTGTAAAAACCTTCTCTATTTGATTCTCCTCTACATGTAGTGTATTGAACTCATCTTTAATTTGGTTAATACGATTGCCATTGTGTCTTGCGGAAGCAAAATTCTGAAAAAATATCGAATTAGTATCTCATTCCTCATGCCATCTCACTTTAGCACTTTGATTCCACCAAGTAGACAACCGCCTCAATGTAACAATCAATTCATGCACTTTGTTCCTTACCAAAACAAGATCATCAGCAGTCCAGTTAACATCTCAAGCTTCCCTGTTTTGAAGATCAAGAATTTCCCTCTTCAAAGTTTCCTTCAATACATTCAAGTCCTTGCATTTATTTTTATTCTAGAAAAACAAAGCCTTCATCGTACGTTTGAGTTTCCTTTGTAGTATACTATACTCATCACCATAGTCATTCTTCATCCAACAGTTATAAACAATACTTTTTGCAGCAGGGTATGATATCCAAGTGTCCTCAAACTTAAATATTTTAGCCTTACAATGCATTTTATCCTTCATACTCAGAACAATGGGACTGTGATCCGATGTTACTCTAGCAAGATGTTTGATAGTAGCCATTGGAAGCATTTGAATAGCAGCTGAATTCAAAATACATCCATCAAACCTTTCCAAAATTCGAGAGGTCCCCTCTTTGTTATTACACAAAGAAAATCTTGGTCCCATACTTCCAATGTCATGGAAATCAGAATTCACCATAAAACTTTTCATCTCCCTAGGTCCTTTTGAGAACAAGAACCTTTTTCCTCCTCTCTTCTCCTCCTTGTTAATAATACAATTAAAATCCCCTCCAATTATAGAAGGAATTGCATCCTCCATACAATCCTGAAGTTGCTTCCACAAGCTTTCCCTTTCCTTACAAATTCTGCTCCCATAAACCGTGGCAATTCTCCATATTCCCAAGTTAGGAACCGAGAGACTACCAACAATTACTTGTGATGATGTCTCCCCTATAACAAAAGAAACCATATTCCTATTCCATAAAACCAGGATGCCTCCTGAGGTACCCTCAGCAGGGTAATGAAAGTACTCCCACTCCTTCCCAATCAAATAATCAACATCTTTTCTGTCAATGCTAGCCAACTTGGTCTCCAGAAGCCCAATAAAATAAACACTATAATCTCTAACAATTTCCTTCAAATATAAGGAGGCTTCTTTCTTCCTCGCCCCCCTACAATTCCAAAAAAGAATTGAAAACATTAAACAGGTGTAATTGATCTCTCCCCACTCTTCGGGTTCAACCTATCATACCTCTTTTTCTTCTTATGATCCACTTCCACAGGTCCTAGTGATTTCAATTCCTTAGCCAACTTCACCTTGACAGCAGCACTGAAGACACCCAAACCACTGTTATTGATATCAGCATCAATACATTCACGGTCTTTTTTTTGTAGTTTTTATATCTTTTTCCTGCTCTACCAAACAAATTTCTTCAGTATTTTCACTCATCACAGCAAACCTGTTGGATACAGCAGTCTCTGAATTCTCCTTTCCAACAGGTTTTTCATGTCCATCCCTACTTTCTGGAGCCAGGACATTGTTTCCATCAACATTATCATTCTTATGTAACTTTTTTCTATCAAACTGTACATTATTCTTCTGATTGTTGTCTTCCCTGACAGAATTGCCGAGTCTGTCAGCATTCAATCCCTTCCTAGCAACGTTCCATATGTTGTTTCTCCTGTCTTTGAATTGAACATGGATCCATGGACCATTTCGGAACTAATCACTGAGAATTTATTCTCCTGCATTTTCTTCTCACAATTTTCCTTACCTACCTCCTTCTCCTTCAAAGATTGATTTTGTATTCCAATAGATACATTTTTTGGGCACAACACTCTGTTGTGGCCAAATCTACCACACTGATAACAAAGAAGATCGATTTTCTCATATTCAACCCGTTGAAAGAACCTCCCAGCTGAGCCATCCACCCATACACCATTTAGCAGCTTTTTCACCATATCAATCCTTACACACACTCGAGAAAACTCCCGTTTACCCCATTGAAATGTGATTCCATCGATGTACATTGGCGTTCCCAAGCAAGATGCAATTCTTGCAATGTTGTCCTCATCCCAGAAATACAACGGTAGACATGGAAATCTAACCCATACTGGTGCCGAAACTCCTTTAAACGAGTTCGGATCAAATGCAGCCGACCACCTATCCATTCCAACAATGAATCAGTTTACGTACTAGGGTCCTCCATTCAGAACTTCTTCAACCACTTCACTCGTATGGAATGAGCACAGAATCCAATCCATACCAATCGACGTTAAGTGGAAACCCCCAAACCTGCTCCATTGCTTTCTCAATTCGGTGCTACAAACCGAAAAAGGCACATTGTTACCCAGCACTTTAATCACCACAGAATTCTTCAAAATCTACGAATTCCTTGCCTCCATATCAGCATTTAACTTAACAACAATTGCATCTTATGAAAATTCAACATGGTCCTTATTGAACGATAGCTTGATTGGCTTTGGTTTCGACCAGGCTTCAACTACCTCATTACTCTTGTTCTTTCGCAATTCCTTGTCCACTGGTCCTTCCTCCACAGCTACATCCTCCTTCAGAAATCCCACCGACGATAAATCATCACTAATATTAAACCCCTTAAGCGTATCAAGAACCCCTGAAAAATTGTTTACACGAAGAATCAAATCATCCGATGCCGACGATTCATGAATTGCTACTCCTGGAATCACTTGTCCACCAAGAATTTCCTTCCCATCCATATTCTCAATCAACACGCTCTTTCCCTTACCTTCAACAGGTGCAATTCGGCAACGAGTTACCTCACCTTCTCTGATCACAATTCCATTTGAACCTCTACCACTTGGACATACAGGTCTCATAGGTCGTGGAGCATTCATGAAGATGAACGTCGACGATCACCCACTGCCGCCACCACTGATCACGGGAAACCCGTGAAAAAACCAATTTAAAAAACAAGAAGACGACTTTCTCTCTCTAGAATTTGGGAGTTTCTCTCTCTAGAATATCTGCCTCCTCCCTCTCTCAAACTTACATTCACACTCTCTCAGACTAAAAAAAATATAAATTGTACAGACTTCAATTATAATAAACCCTAATCTAATCTGTCTTGAAGTCTTCAGTAGTCTGGAGTATGATTTTCCTGAAACATTAATACATAAAAACAACACAAATAATATTTATAATATATGTTAGGAGAAATAATACTCAATTTAATTAGATTTTTGAATCATAAAAAACACACATGATATAAAAACATAGTTATAGAAACTAAGTTGCAACATTACATGCCAAGAGTTCATAGTCTTCCATCATCTTACATCCTCTAGGACGCAAATTATGATCTTTTAACGTTTAATATTCCAAAAACTAGAATGTGGGTATAATAATGTGATGTAGCCTCCACTAGAAAACTTCCACCATTGGATTAAGCTTAATCTTCTTTATCCATTAACAATACATCTTTTCAATCAGATACTCGACAGCTGCTTCAATTGTTAGAGAAGAGATCAATTTACCTGTTACTTGATGAATAAGTTCTACTCGGTCTTTAGTAAGATTCAAATCAATCTGGACTTCATAAATAAGCTTGATCAACTCCACTCCAAACGATTTTTGAAGCTCCTCCTTATCCTATTCTCCATCTTAAATAAAATAGTCAATAATAAAATCATCACTTTGTAAGTTAGAAATAAAAGTAGACCATTTAATAAGATCTTTATCCAATACTCAAAAAAACTTTAATCATTTTTAGTAATTCCCCTATTGGGATCTTCCACCTAACAATCAGTTGTAGAGCCATAACACCACTCAAAATTATCTTCCAAGCAGTAGAAGAATTCTTCTTGACTTCAAGACTCCAGCATACCGAACCATATCTAGACTCCATGGTATTATACAACAAAGAATTATCTTCATTAAGGAACTTCCATGCTAGCTTCACCCTTAATGCTCCCACCTTGCTTTCACAGGAATGCAGTCCATGATCTCCAGTTTGATTTGGCGTACACAATATTTCCCAGCACATATAGTGAAGGCCATTCCACTTGTCATTCTTATGCTAAATAAATTCCCTATAAACCTTATCAATTACAGCCAAAAAACCAATCAGAGAGAGTGAGTGCATTGAAAAATAGGGATTTAGAGAATAATTGACTTCAAAAGTGTAAATCTTTCAGATAAAGAAATATACTTATTACCCCAAGCATTCAATTTTCCAAAGACTTTATCCAAAATAAAATGGAAATCAGCAACAATAAGTCTTCTTAATGCTATCTTCACTCCCAAGAAATTCATCTCTTTAATAATTTTAAATCCCATCAATCAAGCAATTTTATTCCTTCTTCTTTTAACGGCTTTACCCAATAGAATAACAAATTTCTTATAGTTAACCCTCTGGCCTGACCAACAATTTTAAATTCTAATAGAATACCCTTGATCTTCTTTACTATCTTCACATTAGCTTAAAAAAATTAGTTTATCATCTGCATAAAGCAAATGAGATGTCCTTGGAGCATTTAGATGTATTTTATCTCAGTCACAGTATCTCTGTCAAAGCATTTGATAATAATTGGGAGCATAAAATAAATAAAAAAAGAGATAAGGGACAACCTTGGTGAAAACCACTTCTAGCATTGATCCAATTTGAAGAATTACCATTAATTAAGATGGAAAATCTGGAATTCTCCACACAATCCATAATAAATTTAGAAAATTTTTAAGGAAAGACAAAATAGTGCAAAACCTATTCCAAAGTTTTCCACTCCATACTGTCATAAGCTAGTTCCATGTAAATTTTGAATGAAACTAAACCTTTAGAAGATTTTGAATATCTGAATTTATGATAAATTTCTTGAGCTATCAACACATGCTCAGATAGAAAACAACCCTTCAAAAAAGCTGATTGGTTATCAGAAATAAGCTTCAGAAGAATAGATTTGAATCTCTTAAGGAGAATTTTACCCACCAATTTATAAATAGTTTTGCATAAACTTTTTGGGGTAAATTTCGAAGGAACCAAAGTATTATCAACCTTTGGAATGAGGACAATCAATGTTTCTTTCCAATTAGAATCTATTTTCCTTGTAGAAAAAAAAATTGCTTGATAGCATTCCAAACATCTAAATTAATAATGAACCATTAAGTCTTGATAAATAAGTACGTAATCCCATCAATTATGGGTGAAACCCCACCATCGAGTGGATTGAAAGCTCCTAAGACTTCCTCCATCGATAGTTCGACCTCCAATAATCTTTTATCATCTTCATTTAGCACTCACTAGGAGAAGGCCAGCCATTCAACGAACAATCTCTAGCTTCCCACTTGTCCTTAAAAAAAATTGAAAAAAAATGTTTTTAATCCAAGATTGGGCATCCACTATCACTTTATTATCCTCCTTTATCTTGTTTATATGGTTAGCTTTCCTCCTAGCACTTGTAAAAGCATGAAAAAGCTTTGAATTCATATCACCATCCTTTATCCATTTAACCTTTACCCTTTGCCTCCACCACATATTCAATCGAGCTAGTGTGCTATTAAGCTCACTCACCTTTGTTCTTACAACCAAAATCTTCTCATCAGAGAGTCCACCATTTACCTCCTCCATTTGTAACTCCAAAATTTCCTTCTTAAGAGATTCCTTCAATTGATTAAGATCTTTCAGCTTTGCTTTACTCCAATAGAATAGAGCTTTTAATGCCCTTCTAAACTTGGTATTGGGAATATCAAAATAGACTCCAATAGTCTTCCTTTTCCACGCTTTTTAAACTATAGTCTTTTTTTTTAGTAATGCAAACTTGCATAAAATAAAAGGACCCAAAAAATCCTAGATACAAGCTAATGAGAGTAAGCCAACCTATCACATTCTTCCTTTATTAAATGAACAAAGGAAGATGGAAGATTACTCTGACAAAATAAATCCCAAATATGATAAAGCTAAGTTAGCACAATAATCCATTAACTTATTACAGTTACGCTCAACACAATGAAAGATAACATTATTGAACTTACTAAAAAATAAGAGATCTTCACCTTCCAAGTTCCCATTCATATTCTTCAGTTTGTTGTACAGTTATTGAAGAAAATGGAGAACATTTGTATTGTCACCTTCCACAATAATGCCTTTTGCTTCTTGTAACCTTCCTTACAAGACTTCTTTTAATGATCTAAAAGCTAAAAGCTCCATTTGTGCAATGTTCCAATGCAATTTTTTAAAACCAAATGCTAAAACAAACCTTCCTTTATAATCTCTAACTATACCTCCAATATCTACCTCATAATTCTCTTTAAGTGAAGCATCAATGTTTATTTTAACCCACTCGGGTGGAGGGGGGTGCCATTTATCTAAAAATAGTCCAACAGACTAATTAGCAACCCAGTGATCCGAGAGGATTAAACTCTATTTAGCTGAGCTAACAAAACCGAGAACTAAAACTGCAATCATCACATTGTTGTCTTCAGTTTTACCATGCTTCACCTTATTTATTTTGCTCTATACAAACCACAACAATGTAAAATAGATCCTAACAATCAACAAATTAGAATATATCAACCTGTTAAGACCAAGCAAACAATCATTCCATTCTCTGAATTTTGGAATACTGAACCCCCCAACTTCTTAGTACATCAATCACCTTCCAAAGCTTTGAACATTTAGTAGTAACATGATTGACATCTTCAATGTCACCACAACCCATTATACATAAACAAGTATCAAATAATCTTCTCCTATGTAGAAAGACTTCAGTTGGGATAGCATCTTTGCAAAGACGCCAAATAAAAAGTTCCACTCGAGCATTTAATTTTAATTTGTGAACCCTTGAAACCTGATCCACATCTTTCACTTCCTTGAAGCCATCTTCCACTAATAAAGCTAAGATAGGTTTACCAATCTTTTTAAGCTTTAATTCCATACAATCTTCAGTCAAAGTATGAAAAATCTTTACTCCACAAATCAATTTTAGTAGTTCTTCACCAAAATACAAGCTGAGTTTTGCAAGGTACCATCTTCCATCTTGAATGAAGTCAAGAGTTATATTTTCATCATAAAAAACTCCAACAAAGGTTGGCCATTTAAGTAAACTCTTATCCATAATCCAAACATCCTTCAATACATTAATGTTAGATCCATCCCCCACCTTCCACCTTAAAAAAATTTCTGAGAGCTTTCCACCCACTAGAAATGTTTCTCCAAGAAGAAGAACCACCTTTAAAATGACCATTATTCTACCATATTTCTCCATATTTAGCCAATATATTCTTGTTCAACAAGGTAGCTGGGTCTTCTAATAGTTTCCAAGCAAACTTTGCTCTTAATGGCCCTATCCTTGATAATGCTGACTGAATTCCCCATCCTCCACGTTACTTTGGTTTATACAGCAAATCCCATGCCACTGTTTTGATTGAAAAACATAGTTTTAAAAAATTTTAATTTTCTTTGGGAAGATTTTTTTTTTTTTTGAATTTTGAAATTGAACATGCTATTATGAACAATATATCACCTCGGGAGGTGAACATATCGTTACTTAATGGGTTCAAATTTCAAAATTTTAAATTTATTCGAATTGTCGTAGTCAAACTCAGGAAATAATCACATATGACCTTGGAGGGTCAATATTAAATTCGATTGAGTGTTTGACTACATTAATCTAGATAAAGAAATCATTAATTTCATAATCAAAATCACAATAATGATTGATATATCTCTCCGAAGAAAGAAGATATCAATCACTATCGATCGATTGAAAATGATTATAATGATCGTTGATTTTGAATTTCCCAAAGAGAATTAATTAAGGGTTTTGAAAATTTTTATTTTGAAAATCTGGTCTGGGTTCTAAATCTCGTACGAGCGCAAGCCCTAGTAGTAAATTACATCATAGGGGAAACTGGGGTTTTCCTATGAAAACTCTCGATTAAAATAAAGGTACAAATTTTATTTAAGATTTTTAAAGCTTGATGTCAAAGGAGATTAAGGGTAGGAATTTTCAAATGGGATTGGTTCAATGTTGAACACCTTTTTTTAGAGTCAAAGGAGGAAAGGTAGTAGGTGTTTTGAGATTCTGAATTACTTCCGAAGCACCCGAGCCTATCCTAAGTGTTGGGCTTGAGTTTGATTGAAAGAGATTTTTAAGTTAAATGGTCAATTTTAATAAAATGTTGGGATTCAATTCCCAGAGGTTGAGGTCTTATAGCCCGAGCCAGCCTCAGAACCTAAGTCTAAAGTGGGTACTGAAAAGTAACCCGAACCTAACTAGTGCATTGTAAATCTGGACTTACCCCGGCCTGGATTGGGAAGCAAGCTAAACCATCCAGGCGCTTTAAAATCATTAGTTCGGTATTTTAATGTTTGAGTAGTAGGGACGTTATTTAAGATAGGTTTTTGAGAACGGGGTCGACATCTAGAGAGGATCCTAATTGGCCCCTTTGACTTATGTTGGGTTTGATGCTTAAGCTAGAAATAAAATTTAAATTTTTAGAAATTTAATTTGTTATTAATCGAATACATGCTAATCGACTCGATTAAATGATTTAAATTTGAAATGAGAACTCCCGGCGGTCCCAGGCTTACTTCTTAAAATGTTAAAATTTCTATGTTTACTTAAAAATTTTAATTTGATTTAAGTAAAAAAGTTTTAATAAGCCCTTAAGATCCTACGATCGGGTTCCAGGCTCAATCAAAGCTGACATGTAAGAATCGACAAAAAAACTACAAAGAGAAGGTAATCCTATATCACAATCAACATCAAACATTAATCAAATCAATTAAATTAATATTAAAAATGAATGTCCATAGGCAAGTGCCTTTAATATTACATCCAGAATTGCAAAAAAGTAAAGTGGCCGGGCACCACTAACAACAATCTGGATTTCTAATCTTAAGACTCAAGTGACTTTGAGAAAGGGTCTTCTCATTATCCACTTCTTCGTCCTTCTACTGCTTCTTGGATCATCTAGTCCGGATATCCAAATGAAAACAAACACTCCCTTGAACGGGGTGTTATCTTTCTTTTTTGGACATTTGAAGTTCATCCTAATTTGGATCTCCAAATAGATAGGGTCTCTCCCCTAAGGGATCTCCCTTGCTCTTTGAACTACAAATTAGATGTTTATCATCTCAATCTCAAAGTACTTAAAATACAACTCAAATTATATCAAATTATATTAATCAAAATTAAAAAATCTAGACTTGATCCTGCAGGGTTATCCTAATAATCAGCAGTTATATATAATCCCAAGCAGTTAATATTTGATCTCAAGTAGTTGATATATTTGAAATTTAAATGCTCAATAGAGTGCAGTAAATAAATAAACAGTCAGTCAATCAATTATAAGCTAACAACCAGCATGCAGTAAAAGCTCAAAAACCTGGCACACAACGGAAAGTAAACACTAGCCTAGCCTAAAACTAGAGTTGGTTTTCCTAGCAAACCATCTAAAGTGTGTGAGGTAGGCCGTATGGTTTGGATATGTCTTATGGAGGGCAATTTGTTAAAGTTATTTGAAGTTCTGGTTGGTTGAAAGGCTTAAGGGAAGATTTAAATTTGAGTTTAAGTATTAATGATTTGAAATTGGTTTAAAGGTTGATTTTAATTATTGGTTGGATACCCCTTTGTTGCTCACCGAGGCCGTGAAGTTTATTTCACCTTCCTTGGGGCTAAGCTAATAGCCTCATAGGCCTGGGTTACCCATTGGTACCCGGTATGATTAAGTGACTTAAGTTGATTAAGGCCTGAAAGTTAATGAAATTTTAAATAAGGTTGGTTGATTACTAATTTTAAGGTTGATTAAAGAATTCTCGAGTTTTAAAGTGATTTTTGAGCTTTATGAATTTTCTGGACTATTTTAATCATTTAATTAAGGGGCATAAAGTTGACTTTTTGATTAAGAGTATTTTCTAGGAAATTAATATTTTATTAAAATACTAGACCTTAATGCGATCAGTTAGACAGTAAGTACGCTGAAATTGGATTTTTCTGGATTTTATGATGAAGGTTTGAAGTTTTTGAACTCATTTTGACTTAAGGTTGACCATTTTGTTGATTTTTTGACTTTGACTGATTTTTGAAGGTTTGGAAATTTTAATAAATACTAGACTTAATTTTGAGTTGAATGCCACTGAGTTTGACTGATTTGGATTTTTCTTGAATTAGTAATAAATTTTCAAAGTTTGATGTATGAGTTGAATTTTTTAAAATTATTTAATTAGAAGGGTTTTCTTGATTTGAGTCCATATAAAACCACAACTCCTTGAAATCAACTCCAAAGGTTAGGAATTTTCTAGAATTTTTATCTATTTTTGATAATTTTTTGAAATTTTCTAGAATTAGAGACTCTCAAGTGTTTGGGAATTTTCTGGAATTTTTATCTATTTTTAATTAATTAAATTAATTAAATATTCAAATTCACTTCAAATTAAATTAATTCCAGACTTTTTTCAACTCAAATTGGTTTTATTTTTCTGTGATTAAGGGTTTAATTCTGGTCAGTTTGAGGGATTTTTTTGTATTTTTTGGATTTAAACTTGATTTATTATAATTTTTGGAAATTTTAAAGCTTAATTAAAGGGTTAATTTTGACTTGTTTAATTTTCTAACCTAATTAGCTCCAAATTGGGTGAAATTTGAACCTAAGGTTTAAAATATCACTATGTTTATTGTGCTCAAGTTTCACCCCTATTGGGTGTGTGTATAATGCCCTAGGAATTTTCTAAATTTTCTAGGCATTTTCTTAAATAGTTTTCCTAGGTATCTCTACTGTTTAAATTGTCCTAAAATTTGGTGTGTCTAACCCTGGTGCACATGAATTCACACCACAGATATTTCACAGCAAAAAAATCTGAATTTAGGGAGTTATGATTTTTTAAAATTTAGGGTCCAAAATGGACCCTTTACCTTAAAAATTCACATCATAGAAATCCATTGGGTATCTGACCTTAAAAAATTAGTGAACATGCCTAAGATACCCAATAATCTTTCATCAAAATTTGGGGCTTAATTGACCACTGGATTATGAGAAATTCAAAAAATACTGATTTTAAACAATCAATAATATCTCACAACATGGTGATAAAATTAAATTAATTTTAATTTTAATAAATACCAAATTAAATTCCCTTTCTAACAAGACCATGAACGTCCAATTTGGTGGAAAATTTGATTTTCTGTGAATTTTGAAAGATCTGGGCATTTTTCCAAATTTTTTAAATCCCTTTTGGTCAAACTAGCCGTCGAAATGGCGGCGGCGAATTACAGTGCGACATGTGGCACGGCGGGACCCTCCACTTAAATGAGTCAACGGTCAATCATGACCGCTGATCAGCCGTGGGGATGTGGCCATTTCTGGGCCGTCCGATCACTCTGAAGAAGCGATCGGACGGCTCTGGTTGAACCAGAGCTAGAGAACTTTAAATGCCCATATATTTCAAAATACCCAACGAAATTGCATAAAATTTGAATTATAGCTAGAGGGAAACATGATCTAACAATGCCTGGAGTTTGGAGGCTCCATGCATTATAGATTTTTTACGGTTTCAAATTGAAATTTAAACATCAAATGGGCATAACTTATAATCCAACAGTCAGATTTTCTACTTCTCAGGCTTGTTGGAAATCTGCTAAGATCCTCTTCAACTTTGTAGAAGACCTCAACAGCTAGATCTGGCTGGATTTGAATTTATTCTTGAATCACCTGATTCTCTCTCTAGATTCCTCTCTCTTCACCAAACAAGGCTTTGGAGACTAGATTTTGATGTGGGAAGGCTTGGAAGGGCTAGGGGAAGGCCTGGAGAACGTTTTTGAGAGTTTTTGGGGGGCTAGCTTAGCTCTTGGAGGAGAGATCTTAGGTGAGAGATGATTAAGATTAGATTAAGCCCATATCTTGGGGTTTTGCCCTCTTACATCATGTCATGATCAAATGGGTGGCTAGGATCAACTGACCAACTTCTTAGATGTTTGCCATGTGGCCTAGAAGTTGGTGAGAGCAAGAGCCAAGGACAAATACAAGGACACCTATATGAAAAGGTGGTCTTGTCCTCATTTGCACATGTGGGAGTGATCCAAACCATTGGATCTTGATCCAAAGGTTAAGACCTGGCTTATAAAGTCTCTAGAATGAACTAGAGCTGCTGGAATAGTTTTAAAAGGAGTGGATTAACTTCTAAAGGGTGATTTGACCACTTAAACCCTTTTGAATACTTTGTTGACTGGACTGACCAGACAACCAGTCCACATGGCTGATGATGTGGAGGTTAAAGAGTTGTTTGAATGGATCTCAAGGTCTTAACATAAAAAGTTTGAAGCTTAATCAGTTTTTTGAAATGATTCAACAAAGTCTTATAGTTGACTTGGTCAACTAGACCATTATTTGACTCATGATGGATTTAGAGAGCTCCAAAGCATGTGACTGAAGGGTCTTTGACATTTGAAAGGCTTAATCGAATTGGATTTGGATATATACCATGAATTAGTCTGAATGGGTCAGGTTTGACTAAGTATGGGTCTAATTAACCAAGTCAACTGGTGACTGGGTCAAGAGTCCAAAAAAGTCTGAGTCACTAAGTAAAGTGATCATAAGGGCTTGATAGAGATTTGCATGCATTTGAAGTTTGATCCAAAGTGAAAAAGCTTAAGGGTTGATTTGGTCAACCTAGGCTGACTAGGTCAACCATGTTGACCCAAAGAGTGGGTCTGGGCTGGACAGGTTTGAAATGGTATTTGGAGATCATTGGAGGTGGTCCCAAGGTCTAGGGAGGTCAATTTAGTCAAAATGCCCATTTTGACCTTTAAGGGCCTGTTTGGTCAACCTCGGTTGACTTGGTGAACTAGGTTAACCCAGGGTCTGGGTTTGAGTCCATTGCACTCCCATGGGTGATTAGGATGCATTGGAAGGGGTCTTGGTGTTTGGTTTGAAAAGGGCATGTTGAAATTTAGAGAAACTTCAAAATTGCCCTAAAGAGACATTTTGCTCATTTTGTCCCCTTGTCAACTGGGGGTCAAAGTTGGTCACCAAAATGCAATTTAATGTTTAATAGGTCAGGATTAAGGGTTTAAAAGTGATTAGAGGCTTTGGAGAAGGCTCTATGGTCAGGATCTACCAGGTGACAAGTCTAGTGGCATAGGCCATAAATATTTGAAGGTTTTACAGCTTTTGAATTTTTATTAAGTTTTTGGGGTTAGAGACCTTAGAATGGGCTCAAATTTGGAGGGTTATATCTAGAGACATGTATTATCACTTTTAAAGTGATAGAATCTGAATCAGAGGTCATTTGGATTGGGTTTAAAGTGTTTGAAAATTCCCTGAAAAAGGCTTTAAGGACATGGCCTTTAGCCTTAGATTTGAGTTTGGATTTCTAGATTTAAATTGGCTTTTGAGTTTGAATGAGTGGATTTGAATTATCCATTTAATCTATAACCATTGAGAGGATCATGATTGATAGGATAGGATTAAAGTTTGATAGACGCACAATCAAGCTTTGAAATGGATTTGGGATTAGGATAAGTTTAAAGTCTTGATAGGTTTGAAGTCTAGATTTGATTAAAATTTGAATTGGAATTGAGGTCTGGATTGGACTGAAGTTAAGTTTGATTTGAAAATTTAAATTGATCTAAGATTTAAATTAATCTTAAGGTTTGGATTGATCTTAGGTTTAGGTAGCTCCTAAGGCATAAGAAGATCATAGGGTTTGAAGTCTAGGAGGATCCGAGAATCTAGAGTAGATCCTAAGGTCTGGATCTGGGAGAATCCTAGAGTTTAGGTTAATCTGGAAGAATCCTAGGGTCTAGAGTGGATCCTAGGGTCTAGATTGATTTGGAGTCTGGAAGGGTCCTTATCGACCTTATACAAAAATGAGGTCAACATCCACATAATGAATCCTGTGGCTTCCATCACTTTTATTCCAGATAAAATCTCTACATAGCTTTTTAAACTCCTTCAAAGTCTTTAAAGGAATAAGAGAATGCGACATGAGGAATACAGGGAGAGAAAGAAAGACAGTTTTCACCAAAACCAATCTACTGATAAGGGAAATATATCTATTTCCCCAAGCATTCTACTTTTTAATAGATTTATCCAATCACATTTGGAAGTCAAGCTTTCTTAATCTTCTTAGAGCAATTTTAATTCCCAAGTATTCCAATTCTTCCACTAGTCTGAAACACAATATCCTTGAAATATGAATCCTCCTCCTTCTTAAAAGTGATTTGCCATAAATAAAAGAAGATTTTTGATAATTGATTGTCTGATCGGTTCAATTACAATAATCTTTGACAATGTTTCTTACCTTCTTCACACATCTCACTTTAGCATCTATGAATAACAATACATCGTCTGCATAAAGATGATGTGAAATTCTTTGAGCCTTTGAAGAAATTTTAATACCCACATTCGATCCTATACTAAATAAAGCATTGGATAGCAGCTATGAGCATAAAATAAATAGAAAAGAAGAGAGTGGACAACCTTGCCAAAAACCACTCCTCCACTCAATCCAATTAGATCTAGAACCATTGATCAAGATAGAAAATCTAGGATCCGAGACATAATCCATTACCAGGCTAACAAATTTGACTGGGAATCCCAAGTCTAACTTCATTTTCTTGTGAGTTAACCAACACATACTGTCGTATGCTTGCTCCATGTCCAACTTGTTAATTAAAAAACCATTGCTTACTTTGGAATGCCTTAATTTCTTGAAAACTTGTTGAGCCAATAATAGATGATCCGAGATCGATCTCCCTTTCACAAAAGCCACCTTCTCTTTAGAAATAATCTTAGGAATAACCACCATCAATCTATTCAACAACACCTTAGTCACAATTTTGTAGATAGAATTGCATAATCTGATTGGATGAAAGCAGATGGAGTTAACGTATTTGAAGCATTGGGAATCAACACAGCCATTGCATCTTTCCACTCCTTACATATATTACTTGAAATAAAAAATTGCTTTACCGCTCTACAAACATCCTCCCTTATGATATTCCAATAAGCTTTGAAAAAAAAAAGTTATCCCATCACAACCAGAGCCTTATTATTACCCATCCTTATAACAACCTCCCTTATCTCATTAACAAAAAGCTCCCTATCCAACATAGCTTTATCTTCTCCTTCTAATACCATCCACGGGCTTGGCCAATCCTCCAAAGAACACTCCCTATTCTTCCATTTATTTTGAAACAATTTGAAAAACACTTCATCCACCTTCGGATCCTCAGTAAGAACCCCATCTAAATTCTTCATTTGGGTAACCCAATTCACATTTCTCCTTGCATTGGCAAAAGCATGAAAAAATTTTGTGTTAGAGTCACCATCTTCAATCCACTTCACTTTGGCTCTTTGCTTCCACCAGGTATTCAAGCAATTAAGATTAACATTAAGCTCTTTGACCTTTGATTTAAGCAACCATAATTTGTCTTCATCCAACCAGCCATCTCTAGCTTCCTCCTCTTGAAGTTGAAATATTGCTGCCTTCAATATGTTTTTCTCCTTAGAAATTTTTTTTCAATTTGAACTTGCTCTAATAAAATAAATCTTTCAAGGTCCTTTTACATTTCTTATATAGAACTTCCATGTCATCTTCCACAAAAGCCTTCTTCCACCCATTTGAAACAATATGAGCCAATGTTTTGAAAGATAACCAAACATCTTCAAACTTAATGCACCTCCTCCTTCTTATAACCGATTCAAATATTTTCAACATAATTGGACTATGGTCTGAATCCACTCTGGCTAAGTGCCTCACAACAACAATTTGAATATTATTAATAGCCAATGAGTTGAGCAAACACCTATCCAATCTTTCAAGTATCTGCCCCCTCCAACTTTATTATTACACCATGAATACTTTGGACCAACAATCCCAACTTCAGGAAAATCATTATCATTCAAAAATTTTATCATCTCCATAGAACCTTGAGAGAAAACAAACTTTTTCCCAACCTTTTTGTCTTCTAGGACAAAATGCAATTAAAGACCCCACCAATAATAAAGGAACTTTCCTATGTGAATACTCCAAAATACAATCCCATAGCAATCTTCTTTTATGAACCTCCTTGCTCCCATATATAGTAGTAATCATCCACAATCCTTTATTAAAGACATTAAGATCCCCTATAACACATTGATCTGATGTCTTTACCACAGAAAAGGATGCCAAATTTGATCTCTATAAAATCATAATACAACCAGATAGCCCTTTTGAAGGAAGAAGGAAGAAATCCTAATCAGGACCCATCATCCTTTCAAAAGTAACTATATCTAAAAATTTTATTTTAGTCTCCACCAAAAAAAAAAAAAAAACCTTAAAATCTTTTATAAACTTCTTCATATAATAAGAGGCCTCTTTCTTCTTGGCCCCTCTTCAATTATAAAAGGCAATAGATTCCATTAAATCTTCTTGGGGGAGGAGCTCCCGTCTCTTTTCTTACTTCCCCCATAAAAATCCTACCATATGGAATATTTTTAATAGGCCCTATGGATCTGAGTTCTTTTGCAGACTTACATTTAGTCAATTCCCCATTAGAACCAGTCTCATTCTCCACATTACACAACCTCCCATCACTACCTTTTTTTCCTTTACCTTTATCAGAAACCCCAACTCCATCAGCCACTACACCTTCACAATTGTTTCCACTATAACAAAACTTGTATTATTGACCTCAACCTCCTCCTTTTCCACATCCTCCACATTCAAAACATCAAACTTATTCATATTTACTGGTATAAAAGGTTTATCATGAGGAAAAAGCATACCCACTACGCCAGCTGAATCCTCAGCTTTATCAGTGATCTACATAATGACCTCCTCTACTGCATCAGATTGTAACCCATGAACTAGCATATCCTGGTCCACGTCTATTTCACCCTCCTTCAATTGATTTACCTCAGTATTTGATTCCAACTCCTCAATAACAACAATGTTTTGGACTGCTATTTTCACTTCAGATCTCCCACCGTGAGCTTCCATACTCGTCTTCATCTGTTTCTTTACAAACTTCAAATTCTTTTTTAATTGAGCAGGTCTTCTACTATTCTTCTTATTGACCATAATCCATGGGTCATACATAGAATCAGTATCAACCTCTTGATCCCTTCCCACCTCCTTTACAAGCCTTGAATTTTGATCATCTCCATTCCGTTCCATTGCACCAGATTTTCTCTGTTTGCAATCAGTTTTCACATGTCATATCAACCCACAATAATAACAAAATGTGGACATTTTTTCATACTCAATCTTTTGAAAAAACCTCTTAGATATACTCTCCACCCAAAATCCTAAGGGAAGATGTTGATCAAGCTTGCCTCGCACACAAATATGTGCAAATTCCCTTTTCCCCCATTGGAGCATGTTTCCATCCATCATTAGAGGTTTGCTAACCATAGAAGAAATTCTTGCCACATTAACCATAGAAGCAATTTTTGAACTATAGTCAAAGAAGCAAAATGAGAAGCCCAAGTATCTTCAAATCTAAAAACCCTATTTGCCTTAGGACCACAATTCTTAAGATTTAGAACAAATGATCTAAATCCACCTTAGGTTGATGATGAAGCACCATGAAATGAGAAGAATTAACAACAACCGAATTAAGAAAGCATCTATATAATATTTCTAAAATGCGTGCTCCTCCAACATTGTTATTACACCAAGTAAAATTAGGCCCAATATGCCTCACTTCATGATAATCATTGTTAGTTAGAAAGATATTGATTTCCATGGGTCCTTGGGAAAACTAAAACCTTTTCCCTCCCCTTTTACCCCATTTGGACAATAAGAAGTTGAAGTCACCACCCACCACCAATGGCACCTCTTTGGAAGAAAAAAACTCCACATTGTTCCATAACTCCCTCTTTTTATAAGCATCTTTATTTCCATAAACATTATAAATTCTCTAAACACCTTTATTATGGATATTTAGATCCCCAATCACACATTGATTCGAAGAATTCAATGTAGTAAAAGAAGACAGAAAAATTTCATAACTCAAGAATTCCCCTAGACAATCCATCTGAAGGAAAGTGAAAAAATACCAATATACTCCAATAAAGAATTTAACATCCTTCCTATCCATAGACGATACCTTTGTTTCCAGCAGACCAAAGAAAACTACATCATTCTCCTTCACAAATTTCTTTACATATAGAGAAGCTTGAACTTTCCTAGCTCCTCTACAGTTCCAAAAGCAATCAAATTCATTGATAACTGGTAGGGGAGCAATCCCCAGCTGCTTTTTCTCTAATCCCCACATCTAATTTCCTGCTCCTAGTCATTAATTTTATAGGACCAATCCTCTTCATTTCATTTCTCAATTTTCTTTTGATAGAAGTAGTACCATCATTCTTGCTCCCTTCCTTAAACATGCCAAGCACAGATTTGTTAGAGGCCATTACAACCTCTCCCTTAACACTACTAACATTATCTAAACTATCTCCATTCTCCTTCCTAGAATAACCATATGAATTTTCCTCCTCCTCAAAATTATTAAGAGCATCAAACTTATTATTATTAAGAATAACAGGAGGAGGATATTTGGAATTGCAATTCTTACCCAACTCTGAAACAACACCTAATTCAAGACCAGCAACATTAGATTCATGATCTTCAACTCCATACACTCAGTAGACTCACCAACTTCAACAATCAGAACAACACCTTAAAAGCCTTTCTCAGGAGTAGCATGCCCAAATGAGTCAACAACTAGATTTTCATTATCATTAACACCTGGGATTTCCCTCCTGCCCTTAATAACATTATGAACTTAATTTCTTCTAGTCTGGTTTAATCTTCTGTTCCCATAATTAACATGAACCCAAGGCCCATACCCAATGTTTGAATTCAATAAAGCAGCATCCCCACAACCTCCTTCAACTTTAACACCAGACAAAATTTGAATATCCCCCCTTTGTTCACATGCACTCTTACTTCAAAATAAGTTCTTAAGGTGGCCAATCTTACCACACTTAAAGCAAAATTTTGAAACTTTTTCATATTATATCTATTGAAAAAACCTACCATAACTCCCTTCCCCTAAACCCCCAATGGATGTTGTTTATCCAATATGATTTGAACACATAATCTAGCAAAATCTCTCCTCCCCCATTGAAACATATTCCCATCTAATAAAATAGCTTTCTAATTTGAGAAGCTATGTTTCAAACATTGATCTCATCAAAACATTATAAAACTAGATTTGGCATCCTAATCCACACCAGAGTTGAATGACCCTTTAGAGAAGTCAGAGAGGATGTTGGTGACCACTTATCAACACCAATAATATGTCCCTTAACTAACCAAGGTACCTCTATCAAAATTGACTCCACAACAGTTGCTTCATCAAATGAACAAAGAACCCAATCTAATCCCAACATAGTGAGATGAAATTTTCCAAAATGACTCCATTGTATTCTTAGCTCAAGACTAATCACATGAAAGGGGATATTGTCACCAAACACTTTGATAACTAATGCATTTTCCAGGTTTTTTATATTCTCCAATTCATTTCCCATATATAACTTCATTGCTTTCCCATCCTCCATTAAATAAGAACCCAAGTCCAGGTTATCAATCTTAATGTTTTCCTTTCTACCCCAAGCACTTGGCATAACATTATTGACTGGATTACCAAATTCCAAAATAGATACTTCATTATGATCTTGATTAACCAGATTTAATTCACTTGATATATAATGGTGAACCTTTTCTAAGTCATGTGGCTTAACTGAACATTCAGCTCCAACCTTCTCAGGATTTGTATCACTAACCTTTTTTGCATTCACAAAATAAATACCTTATGTAGTAGCAACAACCAAACTCTTACCACTTTTACTCACCTAATCCCTAGGACTACTAGGATTTGATTGAAAAATTTTTTTAACAAGAATCTTCTAGTCAGAAGATGAAGAATCTAAAACTAGAATTCCACTAGCTCTAAAGGTTTAAGACTTAGCAGGCTTAGGGTTTTTAAATCTATCATAAATAAAAAATTCCCTACCATAATCACCTCCTTCTTATCATTTAGCAAGCTAGCCTCATTAATAACTAAAGGCCTTTTTTTACAGTCTCCAAAGAATGAAGATCCACCTGAGCTCCCATTGAAAACCTCACCAGGCAAATGAACTGTAGACTTTATAGTTGGTCATGAATTCCCCCAAGCACCACCAGAGGGTTTATGTACATCTCCCATCAGACATACCAGAGAATCTCCAGAGGATGATCGAAGATCATCCCCACTAAGATTAGGCGCAAAAATGAAGGAAACAAAAATTTGAAAATTAGACTCTCTCACTAAAAAAATGAACTCTCTCTAACTAGACTCCTGAATAATCCTATGTAATCTGGTGAAATTATAAAATTATAATTTTTTTCTTAATAGATGAATCTATTGACATCTGATAAAACATTATGTGCTTCTTTTTTAAGATTGTTTTTAAAATTGCACCACAAGATGAGAAAATTTCTAATTTATTATATGTTGATGATGTGCTTCTTTTTTCAATTGCTTCTTAGAGAGTAGTTAAGAATTGGAAAGATATTATAAAAGATTACTATGGTTGAACAGGCTAAAAAATTAACACAACTAAGTTTCAAATTTTGTTTGGAAATTCAGTTGGTGCTGTAAGAAAGAGGAGAATATCCAAGAGTTTTTGTTTTAGAATGGTCAAAGAATTTAACTATCTTGGTGTTAAAATTGTTTTAAGAAGACTTAAATTATCTAATTTTTAGGAAATTATTGATCAAGCATTGAAAATGATTAATGCTTGGGGAAATAAATGCCTTTCTTTGCCAGGAAGAATTTTACTAATGAAAATATCGCTTTTATCTCTTCGAATTTTTTTATCTACTCATTCATTGGTACCAAAGGGCGTGTTAGTTGGTCTTGAAAAGTTATGCATAAATTTTATTTGGCATAAGGATAAAGGAATGCGTGGGCTTCATTATATTGCTTGGGATGAAATGTGCAAACAAAAAATGTTGAGAGGTGGGGGAATTCATTCTATTGTAAGAAAAGTTGGTTATTTAAGAAATAAGTTGGCGTGAAAATTTTTCCAAAATCTTTCTTTTTTACTCAATCAAAATATTATTGCACAGTTTGGGATGAATGTTTGGAAAGCAAAAATCAAGAGAGGAACCTCAGCTACGTTGCAAAGTTTGGTGGATGGTGCTATTCATCTTAAACCTATTATTAGATGGGATATTGCTAATGGTAGAAAAGTCATAATTCTGGAAGATGTCTGGATATTGGATAGAAGTTTGAATAGATGGCCCTCATGTATTAATAATGTGGGATTGCAAGATAAAAAAGTTGAGTGTTTCTTATATTCGGATGGAAACTGGAGTATTAAATAAATCTAGAAATTTAATAATCAAGTCTCGATTCATTAATCATGAAGGTTTCAATTTATTCAAATTTGATAGAAGACCAAATTGAACTACTACATCAGCATTCTGGTAAAACTATCACTTTGTTATCCTATCAAACTGAGCTTGATCATTAATATGATGAAGAAGTGGATGCTTTCATGAAATGGTTGTCCAAATTGAATCTTAAACCAAAAGTTCATTTCTTTTGGTGGAGAGTTAGTAAAAATGCTTTTCCCATAAATGAACTCCTTAATCATAAAAAACTTAGTCAAACTACTTCTTGTGTTAGAGGATGCCATGAAATTGAAAAAAAATTATTCATATTAAAATGCTTTGTAAGTATCTTGTTGAGATTATTGTAAAACTAAGAGATTGGGGGTTTAAAGTTCATGTTTTTCATTCTATGGAGGAAGATATTACTGAACTTAGAAGGTTGATATAAACTAATTGAAGCATTATTTGAGTTTATCTTAATGCAGTTTATTTTTTTTCTGGAAAAATTAGAATGTGGCTAAACATGGTGGTCCAGTGTCATTAACTTCTTTTACTGCAGCTAATGTTTTATTAACAGCTTTGCTACCAAGGTGTAATCCATTTCTTGAAGTCTGGGATGTTAATCTCCATTCGAAGTTTTTAGATTTTTAGCATCTTCCTCCACTAGACTGGATTAAAATCAATGTTGATGCTTCTTTAACAAAGTCAAATCTTGGAGGTATAGGTGGAGTAAGAAGGGATTATAAAGGTAGATTACTTCTTGCTTTAGAAAAACACTTAAAGCATTGGGATAATTCCCAATTAGAGCTTGAATATATTTTAGCGATTAGAGAAGCTTTACAAGATTAGTTATTTGACTACAAAGGAGTTGTTATTGAGGGAGACAATAAAAATATCATCAATATGATAAGTGATTCCATGAAGGATTCTAATTGGAAGGAAGATGTATTTTGGAAAAAGGTGCTTTTATTTTTGCATAGTTTCCAAAATGTTATTTTTCATTTTCTTCCAAGAGTATGTAATAAAGTGGCTGATTTTTGTGTACTTATGCACATAGCAGTGATTTTCTTTGGGATTGTTTTGATTATAGTAACATTCCTTCATCTTTATCTCTTTGTTTAAGAAGGAATGTGAAGATTGTTTTTTTTTAAGTACTTTGTCATAGCTTTTCCTTCAATGCTATTTGTAGTTATAATAAAAGATAAAACATTATGTGACTTTCTAAAATTGATTTATTTATATTTATTTTACTGTAAGGTAATAATATATGTGCATATCTTCTTAAAGTGTGTGATTCTGAGGAGATTTGATGTTGGAGATAATTCTATTATGTTGAATGCATAATGAGTTATAAGGACTAAATTTATGAATATCTAATATATGCTAAGTATTAGGAGTTTTAAAATCCTACTTTTTCATTTGATACCATAGGGAGTTATAAGGGCCTAAATTTTGATATTTATTTCTGAAGGGAGGTATAAGAGAAATTTGTTATTTTTTGTTATTATATATGGAATAATTATTTATTTACCTGTAATATTATTTAAATTTTTTATATTTGTAAGCATCATTGTGCCCAATATAGTGAGTTATTATTAGATACTATTGAAATTTAATTAAATGTGCATTAGATTAATTATTAAAAATTTAAATTGGTGGTGTGACCTATATAGTTGTTTAGACTCACATCTATTTTGCAATCTATTTTAGGGAAAGAAAAGGGGAAAGAGCCAATTGACTAGCTATAGTTCCAAATTTTGATTTGTCTAAGTTGTCATAGGTATTTCCTAGTTTTCTTTATAATCATGGATAATTCTGCTTTATTTTATTCAAGTAGGTTGTCAAATACTATAATGTATTATTTTGCATGAGTCTTAACACGATTTGAATATGGTTACATGTATAATTTACATTTCTAATATGGCTTATTATATTTTATTGAATTCTGGAGATCATCACTTATTTATTTTTGAGAAGTATTTTGAGTTGCTACACTTGCATTTTGTAATGTTGCCTTCTTCTTTATCTATTATTTTTTTTAATTAGGGATAATAGGGTAGTTAGTATAGTATACTTCTGTGATATAGATATGACTAGTAGAAAGTAGAGATCTGGTTTGATATTATTATATATTTTTGAATTTGATATTATTTTGGGTTTAAATTAGTTGAGCTGATATGGGACTTCAGTTGGTTGTGTGAAGATAAGGGTCTCTTTATTTCTTTGTAGTGAGAGCTACTTATTTCAGGTAGTTAAAGGCATTATATCATATTTAATATTTGCTATCCAAGTGAATAGATTATGAAGGAAAAGGTTTTAAACATTTTTTCGGGATGGGAGAGTAGAATCTAGGTCTTTGCATAATGTACCCGTAGTACAATAATTTCCTGATATTTTTCTAGGGGAGTTACAAAGTTTGCCACCTAATTGGGAGGTTGATTTATATATTGATGAATTTATAGATACTCCCTCATTATCTATGGCCCCATATAAAATGACACATATGGAGCTTCAGGAGTTAAGAGTTCAGTTTCAAAAGTTTTTTTGACTATGATTTTGTCTATCCTACTGTGTCTTTGTGGGAAGTACCTATTTTAATTATGAAGATATGGGATAGTACTATACACATGTGTATTTCTTATATAAGGAAGTGAATAAGGTAACAATTAAGAATCAGTATCCTCTACCAAGGATTAATGAACTATTTAATCAAATTGTAAGATCTTTATATTTTCTAAGATTGATCTGAGGTCCGTATATTATCAAGTGAAGGTGAGAAAAGAAGATATATCAAAGATTGTATTTAGTATAAGGTACCAACATTATGAGTTCTTAGTCATATCTTTTGGGGAGACTAATGCACCTATAATCTTTATAAATATGATGAGTAAAATATTTATAAAATTTATGGAATAGTTTGTGATCCTGTTCATAGATGATATTTTAATTTAGTAAGCTTTTAAAAAGGATCATGTAGTATATTTAAAGATTATTTTAGAAATAATAGGATGATATTATTTATATTTTAAATTCTTAGAGTATGAATTATTGCTAAAGTGTATCTCATTTTTATGGCATATAGTGAGTAGTATAAGTATCTCTATTGATCTCCAAAAAGTTCTGGTTATTACTGATTGGCTAAGGCCTACTGCTGTATATGAGGCACATTATTTATTAGGCATAAATGGCTATTATAAGAAGTTTGCAATAGATGTTTTTTAAAGATTTCTACATATCTAAATAGATTAGCTCAGAAGTCATAGGCCTTCATTTAGAAATCTGATTGTAAAGAAGTTTTTAGATATTGAAGGATTTTTTAACATCTGCTCCAATTTTGATCATCCATTAGGTACTGATGGATTTCATGTATTTAGTGATGCTTCACTAAAAGGATTAGAATTTACTCTAATGCAAGATAAAAAGGCTATATCATATGTCTCCAAGTAATAGAGCCATATAAGAGGAATTACCTGGCACAAGATTTATAACTTGTTCATATTATATTTGATTTAAAAATTTGGAGGTACTACTGATATAGAGTTAGATGTAAGATCTTCACTGATTATCAAAGTTTGAAGTACATATTTACATAGAAAATTTTAAATTTGAGATTGAGAAGATGGTTTGAATTGATCAAAGATTATGATAGGACCATTTAATATCAACCAAAAAAGGCGAATGTAGTGGAAGTTGCTTTAAGTAGGAAGTTTTCTAGAGTGCCAACTCTTCTGCTTACTTGTAATGATATTCAAATTTGGGATATGGAAATATTAGAGTAGGACATGATTTTTGCTATTGATAATGGTTTATGTATTTTGGCTGAGATGATTATCCAATCATCTCTATAGGAAAGGATATAGAAAGCCCATAGATCTTATGTAGTATTTGAAGTTGATTTATCAAATCAAGTTTCATAACAAATCTAAACTATAATTTTATGATAATAGAGTCATCTTATGTAAGGATAGGTTATGGGTTTGTAATTTTGGATAGGTTCAGGGTATGTAATACATTTGATTTATAATGATTTAAAAGGTATGTTATAGTGGCCTATACTAATGAAGGATGTGACATATTTTGTTTCAATGTGTGAAGCTTATTAGTTAGTTAAAGCTAGGCATTAGAGACTAGAAGCACTTCTATGACTTACCTATTTTAGAGTGGAGATATGAAGAAGAGATGATGTATTTTACTTTTGGTTTCCTTAGATTGAGGTAGGGACATGATGTTGTACTAGTTGTAGTAGATCGTCTGACAAAGTTTGTATATTTTATTTCAATCGAACAAGATTATTTACTGGAAAAATTATTATAAGTGTATATATGAGAGATTGTTTAATTATATGGAGTGCTAAGAGTGATAGTTTCTAATAGAGATTGTAGATTTACCTCTAAGCCGTGGAGAGATATAAAATAAAATTTGGGTCTATATTTCAATACAACTTTTCATCCCTAGAATGATAGACAATATATAAGGACTATTTAGATCTTAAAAGATCATCAAAGAGTATGCGTTTTAAATTTTTGTGGAAATTTATTAGAAAAAGAAATCACTTTAACAAATGCATATGATAGATGTTAATGTAATTAGACCTCCTTACAAAAACTCTATTATAATTTAAATGGTTGGAAAGATGAATAACAACATGACAACCTTCCAATAATTTGATAGAAAATGAATTATCAAGGTCATGAATCAGTGTTTATAATGCTATGTGTTTTCTTTTGATTTTTGTACATTTGTACCCTTATTTTCTGGTTTATAAAGTTCATAATTAGAGCTAAGTAATTCTGTAACCTCACTAATTATATCTTGATCCTTGAATTCCGATTAATTCTCTAATGAACAATAAACTTTGTGATCTCATCACAAAATTTGAGATGATTTAGCACTTAGGGGTTACACATGACAAAACCTTAAGTAAGGAGTAAAAAGGGAAATACAAATAAAATAAATACATAAAGAAAATAAATAAAAAAAATACATATGAGGACTCAAAATTAGATTGGCACGTGGCCCTCAATATATCTCATAACTTAGTCTTTTTCTCCCTCTTTATACATAAATAAACCAGAAAAGAGGACACTGATAAAAATCAAAAGAAAACACAAAGCATTATGAAAAAGATAATTTGACCCCTCCTTGTGTGGAGTCTCCTTTGTGTAAAGCCAATATATCTCTGTATCACTTTTTGTATTTGAGAAACCTTTCTTTTTTGATGCGTGGACCTCAATATATCTCATAACTTAGGCTTTTATTCTCTCTTTCTACATAAATAAACCAAAAAAAGATGACCAAAATATACTTTATCTGACAAAAGCAAGGCCATAAACCGAACTGGCAAAAATACATGGAGAAATTTGAGATTTTAGATTATTAATTTTGGAAAGATCAATTTAAAACTTGAAAATGTACAAATGTATAAAAATCAAAAGAATGCGCAATGGTTCGCAAATTGAAAAAGAGTCACAAAATTAGCCGACAAATATAAAAGATGCATAAAGTGTGCCACAAATATTGAAAAGATGCGCAAAGCGCCACAAGTTTATGTTCTTTCTCTATCTTTTAATCTTTAAATTCAAATGAATCTTCTGTTTAATTATATTTTTTATTAAAATTTGAAATATATAAATTTCTATTTCATCTACTTTGTAATAATTTTTCTTATCTCACAGTCTACACTGATTCATGTACTTGATAATTCTTTTCTTGTCTATTATAATTTAAACTTGTGCATAGTATGTATAAAACTGGTACATAATATTTATAATGCTTATACATAGTGTGTACAAACTTATACATAATATGCATAATGCTTGTACATAACATGTATAAACTTGTACATAGTGTGTATATTATTTATAGATAGCGTGTATAAACTTCTACATAGAATGCATAATGCTTGTATAAACTTATATGTAGTGTGTATAATACTTTTATATATCGTGTATAATGCTTGTATATAGCATGTATGAATGTTTGTGGAAATTTGGAGGATAATACTTTTTAATTGATCTTTCCAAAGATCTTCTTTTTTTTTTTAACTTTTGTGGAAATTTGAAGGATCATATTCCTCTTATCAAATTCACCTACAATAATAGTTTCAGCTAAGGATAGGTATGGCCCCTTATAAATATTTTTCTGGTAGGAAGTATGGAACCCCACTATCTTAGATAGAAATGGGTGAAAGGAGTCTGATTGGTCCAACATTATTTGATGTTGTTGTTGAAAAGATCTATCTAATCAGAGATAGATTAAAAGAAGTGTAGGATAAAGAAATAGTATTATGATGTAAAGCACTAAGCTATGAATTTTAAGTTGGAGATTTTGCAAATGTAAATATTTGATCAGTGAAAGGCATAAACAAGTTTGGAAAGGAAGGAGAGTTGAATTTAATGTATATTGGATCTTTTAAAATAATTGAAAGGATTGGAAAGTATGCCTATAAGTCATAGTCGCTAGAGCATATGTCTAGTATTCATAGTGTATTCTATATGTCATACTGAGTAAAAGGGTATATAATTATGAGAATTGCATATATACAGATGAAGTTAAGATACTATTGAATCTTAACTACAGAGAGAAAATATAAATAATTCAAGCATATGATGTTAGAAGATTAAAGAATAAATAAATTCTTTTGGTTAAGGTCTAGTGAAGCCAAAAGATAGAAAGAGAAGCCACTTAAGAGAAGGATTCTAAGATGAGATAGTTGTACTCCAATTAATTTCTTTGATCTAAGTTATATAATATCAGGGATGAAATTTTTTGATGGAAGGATTATAATACTAGTGAAGTAGTACGAAGTTATACATATTATGACAAGAAGTGTCAAAAAATGACCGACTAGAAAAAAAGGATTGTGTTGACCCGTTAATAAAAAGGATAGGTTGGGGTCTAGAATTTTGACCCATTCATTAAATATGTCATGTTCGGGTTTACCTGCCAACCCAATTTTGACCTGAAATGGCTTGTACAAATTATTATTTTTATTTATTATTTATTAGTAAGATTATCTAATTTTTTTAATTCATTAATTAAAAATATATTATTAAAAGTTATGAATTTTTTTTTTAAATTAAAATGGGTTATTAAGTCAGGTTTGAGTCATTTGGGTTTTTAGCGGGTAGGGGCTGGGTCCATAATTTTGACACTTTTATTAAATGGGTAGGGTTGGGGGAACTTATAATTGATATGTGCTAAGCATTGGGAGTCATAAGGGCATATTTTTAAATATATGGAGTACTTATTTATTTACTTTCTCAACATTTTTATTTAATTTTTTGATATTTTAAGCATTATTCTACCTAGTATAGTGAATTGTCATAAACTAGTTTTTAAACTGAGTTAAATGTATAATTGATTCATTATGAAAATTAAGATTGGTGGCATGACTTACTAAGAAAGATTAGATTCATGCAAGAAATCAAAAGTTCATTATAAAGTTCCATCAAGCACAACATCAAGTAAAAATCTTATTATATGTCACTTAGACATAATGCTGTGAGATATGCAAACACTAATAATAGTTGTAATTATTATGGTAGAAAAGGACATTAACATTTAATTTCTATGCTCGTAGATCACAGAATGCTAAACTTGTATGGGTGCCAAAAAATACAAGAACTTATATACCATACATAGTATATATCATATTACTTATTTAGAATACTACTCATTTAGAATATGGACCCAAAAATATTTGGGTTTCAAATGTTAACATTTGATATTCTTTTATAGAAATTCCTTCAAAGTAAAATTAATGAAGGCATTTGAAGGCATGTGGTAGTTGGAAAGTTGATGTTCAAGATATATGATGGGTGATAAAGTAAAATTCTTTACATTAGAACCTAATAATGGAGAATATGTCATATATGAGATAATGCAAAGGGAAAGATTATTGCCATTATATACATATGTAAGAAATATTTTACTTTAGAAAAGTCTTATTTGTTTCTAGTCAAAACACAACTTAATATCGATTAGTCAATTATATGATAAAGGTTTAAATAGTTCTTTTATGCTTCACGTTGCATTATTAGAAATAATGAAACTAATTTGCTTATAGGAAATAAACATAAGAATATTTATTTAATTGAATTAGATAATATAAGTGATTTAATTTGAATATACTTTGCATGAAATCTACAAATGATGATGCTTGGTTATGGAATAGAAGGTTATATCATGAAAATATCCACACTTTAAATAAAATTTCTAAACTTGATTTAGTAGTTGGTTTACCAAAAATTAATTATCATTTTGATTCTATATGTGATGCATGCATTCATGGTAAACATATAAAAAGTTCATTCAAGAGTAAAATTATAGTTTTTAAGAGTAGACCCTTAAAATTATTACACAGGGACTTATTTTGACCAATTAAAATAACTAGTTTAGGTGGTAAAAATTATGGATTTGTTATTGTAGATGATTATTCAAGATACACTTGGTTGTTATTTTAGTTAACAAAAATAATTCATTTGATGATTTTAAAAACTTTGCTAAGTATAGTCAAAGAGAGCAAGATTATTTGATTCATAGAATTCAAATAGATCATGGTAGAGAATTTAAAAATAAATCATTTTAAAATTATTGTGGTGAAAATGGAATTAGACATAATTTTTCATCTCCTAATACTCCTCAACAAAATGGTGTAGTTGAAAGAAAATATCATACTTTGGTAGAATTATCAAGATCATTGTTAGACGAATATAAATTTCCAATCTATTTTTGGGTAGAAGTAAAAAACACTAGTTTATTTAAAACCTATTCATAAAAGGACCCCTTATGATTTTTTTTTAAAGTAACCTAAGATTAGTCATTACATGTTTTTGGATGTAAGTGTTTTATTTTAAATAATCACAAGGATCCTTTAGGTAAATTTGATAGTAAGTATGATGTGGTTTATTCTTAGGATATTAAATTTTTTGATAATCTTTTAGAGTTTTTAATAAGAGATAAATAATTTTTGAAGAAATCATTCATATAGTTTTTGATGAAAACCCTATAGATTTAATAAATTTTTTTTTGAATGATGATGATATTGAGAATATAAAGAAAATAAATATGGAGGAAAACAGGATGATTCATTTCCTAAATATTGGAGATATAATATAAATCACCCTAAATAATCAATAACTGGTTATCCTTCTCAAGGTGTTAAGACTAGGAGAAACCTTAGGGACGAGGTAAAACATTTTACATTTCTATAAAAAATTAAATCTAAAAAATATAGATGAAACTTTACAAGGTAATTTTTTTATAATTGATATGGAAGATGAACTTAACCAATTTATTTGAAATGATGTTTGGGAGTTAGTCCCAAGATCTCACGACAAAAATATAATTGGAACTAAATGGGTCTACAAAAATAAGCTAGATGACTCAGAAAGTATTATTAAAAATAAAGCTAAATTACTTACACAAGAGTACAAATAAATAAAAGGAATATACTTTGATGAATCTTTTGCACCCGTCGCAAGACTAGAGGCCACTCCTTGCCTTTGCTTGTTTTGAAGACTTAAACACTTTTTCAAATGGATATCAAAAGTGTATTTTTAAATGGGTATATGGATTAAGATGTATTTGTAGAAAAAACTACTAGGTTTTAAAAGCATTGATTTTCTTAATCATGTGTTTAAATTAAAAAAAGCATTATATGGTTTAAAATAGTCTTTACATGTTGATATGCTTAGTTAAGTAACTTTTTAATTGAGCATAATTTTACAAAAGGTAAGGTAGATACAACTCTTTTATTAAAAATATTGGAGATAATTTAATTATTATACTAATTTATGTTGATGATATATTATTTGGAAGTGCAAATAAAATTTTATTCCTTGAGTTTTTCTTATATTGTCAAAGGAATTTGAAATGAGTATAATGAGAGAACTCACCTTTTCAAAGGACTTTAAGTAAAATAGCTAGAGTTTGGCACCTTTATATGCCAAAGCAAGTACATAAATGAATTATTATAATTTATAATAATTTTAGAAGCTGTTAGGAGAGAGAAGATGTGAGGGGAGAGAAGCTATTTGAATTCCTATTGGTTTCTTGTGCTTTTATTTTTTGCTAAATGGTAGAGGTAGACCACTAGCGATCATCTACATATGATGATTCTACAAAGATTATAGTTGGATCCTTCAATGTAAGACAATCTAAATTTCAAACTCCGTGAAAGAGATACTATGGTATTCATATCAATGAAGGCGGGAAGTCTGGCTTTTAAAAAAAAAAATCAAATTTCTCTATGAATTTAAATTTTGATTATTTTCCTAAACTATCTAAAGGAAAAGAGATTATAATCTCTAATGACAATTCTAAGGTGCAATGGATAAATAATGTCTTTTATGAAAGATTTTGAGGCTTCATTGTCAAAATCTATCGCACATGTACAAGATATCTCTCTTTCTCAACAAACTATGGCCAATTAAAAAATTCTAGTTTATGTGCTAAATTTGATAGTGAAAATATTTAGAAAAAGATTGAAGAATATACTTCACAAAAAATATTCATTCCTGATTATATAGAGAAGGTATCTGAGACTTGAATTGATTCCTCAATTTTTGATACCATGCATAATGTATCTAAGAATCTAGACACATTCCAAGGTGTCACAACTAAGAAAAAACCATAAGTGCCTGATGCCTAGAGTCATCCTGAACATATTTCTTTGGATTTCCATGAAGGTATTACATCTTTTTGTAAAGATAGAGAGACTATTTTATTAAATCCCGATTATGAAAAGCAAAACCTAATGCAACTTGATAATGCTTTAGTTATCAAAGTTGTTGGTAACAAGCTTCCTCTATCTTTTCTTAACAAAGAATTTCAGAGACTTTGGTGTAGGTATGGTGATTTCCAAATGACTCGCATTGGTCTTAATTGGGTTTTATGCAACTTTCAATCCAAAGAATCTAGAGATGGTGTTTTGAATGGTGTCCCATGGTTCATTGGGAATCATATAATAGGTAATGACAAATGGTCTCCATCTTTTCACCTTTTTTCTATGAAAGGACTCTTCTCTCATGTACTGGTTCATTTACCACACGTACCTTTCCATTGTTGGGATCCAACTAATATTACTAGAATTGATTAAAAAATTAGACAACCTTTACTTTTAGATGCTCACAAATTTAGTTGGCATAGGGGAGAGTTTGCTAGAGTTTGTGTGAAAGTAAATCTAGAGAACAAACTTCCTACTAGTGTTTGAATAGGTGTATCTAATGAAAATTTTTTGCAATCCGTTGAATATGAAAAATAAATCCAATCTTTGTTTTAATTATGGTGAACTTGGCCATAAAAAATCAAAATGCACTCAACCTGTTAAAGCTAATCATGACTATCAAAATTCTAATGTCAATAAAGAGTATCTTCCTCCTAATGGTGTCGAGGAAAGCAACAACCCTATTGAAAAAGATCAATAAAGAAGGCTTGTTCTAGTTTTCTATAGAGACAATTATGGTAGTTGGATTCTTGTTCAAAATAAAATTAGAAAATCAAAATTTATCCCTACTAAGAGAGATCCTAAAAGCAATTTCATAACTTCTAGGTCCAAATTTTCTCCCCTTGAGGAAATTACTATCAAGAAGAATAATGATATAGTTTGTGACATTTTTGCAGAAGATTTGATACCCACTCCTACTACTAATATGTATTTTGTTTCTACTCTCGACCCAATCTTAGATGTCCTTCCAGCAACTAAAGTAATCCCTAACAACCAGCAAATGAAGTAGCTCTAATAGACTGCATGAAACATCTGATGAAGGATATAAAGATCATATTCAGATTTTAGAATTTGCAACTAGTCCTAAAGATCTGAAGGAAAGTTCTAAACAGGTTTGCATTTCTGAAAAAGCTGAATTACTTGGAAAATAAAAATATGCTAGAAATAAGTTCAAGCTTAGTAAAGAACTTAAATCTTTGGACCTATTGAAGAGGTCTCTAGAAGAGGAGTAACTACAGGTGGGGAAGCCTCCCTTTTAGTTAAATAATGCATTCAATTTTATTTTGGAATTATAGGGAAGCTCGTAAGAAGAAAGTAGGCTCTAATTTGAAAAATCTAATTAATCAACATGATATTTTTTTATTAGTTTGTTAGAAACCAAAGTTGAAGGCTTGGATAGAAATGATATTAATAAGATTGTTGGTATGGATTGGCATATTTTTTATTTTCCTATTGTTGGAAAACCTGGTGGTATTCATGCCTTATGGAATCTTAGGGTTGCTAATTTTTTAATTATTTAATCTTCATCTCAATGCATTCTAGGATACCTTATTTTTCCTAATTCTCTTACTTATAATATTACATTGTTTATGGCAATAAAGATGTTTTTCAAAGAGGGATACTTTTTCATTATTTAGAAGAGTTTTTATAAATCCAAGAGCCTTGTATTACTGGTGGAGATTTTAATTGCATTTTATCAAAGAATGATAAAAATGAGGATAATCATTTGCTATGATAATTGGCTCTCAAGAAATAAAAGACTTTATGTCTTGTAATGGTATGCATGATTTGTTATTTATTGGGCCTCATTACACATGGTGAAATAATAAAGCAGGTGTAAACAGAATTTGGGAGAGGCTAGACAGAATTTTATTAAACTCTTCTACCCTTCTTTTTATTCCATTTGATGTTATCAAACATTTAGCTAGCATTTGTTATGATAATTATCCTTTAACTAAAAGTATATCTAACAAGGAAAGTAAGAAAATTAGATTTCTAAGATTTGAAATTGTATGGATTTCTTATCTGGCCTCTTGGTGCATTGAGGTAGAAGGATTTTGGCTTTTGGCTGAATGTTCTTCCAAGAAAGCTCTCCATAACTCTCAAATCATTGCATTTTTGGAGTAAGAGTAATGTCAAAGAGCTTTCTCTTATTATTATATCTCTTAATGATAAAATTTTGTCACTTTAAGCTAAAGAAGCTGTCTGCAATCTCTCTATTAAAGATCTCCTTGAATTGAGAATTAAGGTCAAAGAACTTAATTCTACTCAAGATAGATTAGTGACTTGGTTGAGGCAAAGAGCTAAAGCAAATTAATTAGGGCTTGGATATTCTAATTTTCCTTTCTTCCACACCTATACTTCAACTAGGAGAAATTCTAGTAGAATTCTTAAAGCTAAAATGCCTAATGGTGTTATATCCAAAGATCCTTTTAATATCATAGAGGTGTTCTCTCAGTTTTTTAACAAGAAGTGGAGATTGAGAATGTGCTCTCTTTGTGATTGTCCTCTTTTCAATGAAGAAGAAAAATTAAATTCTTTTCATCATCATGTTTTGGAAGAAGATTTTACTATGGAGGAGCTCAAAAAGGCTATTTTTTAGTTGGGACAAATTAAATCACCAGAATTAGATGGTATTTCCCCTTCTTTTTTTAAATTCTATTCGGAAATCATTAATCCTAATGTGTGGAATGTTGTATTATCTTTTTTTCAATCAAGTCTCGTGCCTTCCAATTGGAAAGATACACTAGTGATTCTTATTCCAAAAGTTGAAAATGATTGTGAACCATCCAAGTTTAGACCCATTATCCTTTTCCAAACCACTTACAAGATTATTGCAAAGATGATTTTAAATAGACTCAAAACTATTTTGCGTAGATTATTTTTTGAGGAGCAGGTGGCTTATGTTTCAAATAGATCTATTTTTTATCATTGTCTCTTAGCTCAAAAGATTTTTCATAAATTCAAATTATCCTCTTCTAAGAGTGGTTTCAATGCTTTAAAAGTTGACATGGAGCAAGCTTATGACAGCATGTTTTGTTAAAATTTAAATCAAGTTATGGTTATTATGAACTTTCCTCCATAATTCATTAACTGGGTCATACAATGTGTTGGTTTTTCTAAGATTTTCAATTCTTATTAATGGTTAACTTTGGAATTGGATTATGGCTGAATGTGGCTTTAGACAAGGTTTCCCCTTATCTCCATATCTTTTTATCCTTTGCTCTGGACTTCTTTCCAAAGCTTCTCAACAATTAAGAAGGGACATTGGCATTAAAATTTCATCTAATTCTGAGAGGGTATCGCATTTACCATATGCTGATGATGTCTTGATTTTTACTAAAGTAAAGACTCAATCTTTAAATCTCATTTCTAGTATTTTTTCTAATTATTTCTCTTGGATAATCAAAAAGTGAATTTCAATAAATCCATGACACTTTGCTCTAAGATGATGAACAAAAGAAGAAAATTGAGGATTTCAAAGTGATGTGAATTTTTTTTGAAGGAAATGCATAGAACAATTTATTAATAAAACAACTAATTACAACCACATTCCTCCTTTAACATACTAAAAACTGAAGGACGAATATTATTAAGACTTATATTGTTCCAAAAATAATTATGAAATAATAGCTAATTTAGTATAAAAATTATCTAACCTATTGCATTCCCTATAAGAAAACAAAAAACAACTTGCTAAAAATTATTAAGGAATGCAAAATCCTTCGGATTGAGGAAATCCTCTATTTCCACATCCTTATTCATTAATATTTGAAAAGAATTTACAACAGTTAAGTTATCACCTTCTATAACTATTCCTTTTGCATCAAACATCCAATCTTGAATAAAGTTTCTCAAGGAAAGAACTGATAAAATTTTCACTTGTGAGCAGTCCCAATGTATAGAACTAAAACTAATAGCACATAAAAATCTTCCTTTACAATATCTGAAAACACCACCTATTCCTTAACAAGTGATGCCGATTTAGGCTTGTTAATGAGTTGCAACATCTTGGTCTTCATTTGTCATGAGGAGTAAAGTTTCTTCATATTTTCAAAATTTGATCAAGCTTTCTTTGGATAAGCTAAACTCATGGGGAAGTAGATTTTTATCACTTATTGGAAGAGTTACTTGATAAACTCTTCTCTCCTTTCCTTTTCCTATATATTTTATCACTCATTTCCTTATTCTTAAAGAAGTTCGTGAAGTATTGGATAGAAATTACATAAATTTTCATTGGCATAAAGATAATGGAAAGAATGGATTGCATTATATAAGTTGGAAGTAACTTTATTTCCCAAGTACTAATGGCGATCTCAGCTTTCATTCAACCTCCTTATAAGAAGGGCCATTAAGATAAAAATTGGCTTGGAATTTCATTCAAAGACCAAACTTTTTACTAAATAGTTTTCTTATAGAAAAATATGGTAACAACATTTGGTCTTCATCTTGAAATTGCACTTTGGGAACTTGGAAAATTATTTTAGATGTAGCAAAGAATTTGAAGCCTATCTTAGGTTTTGTTGATTCAAAGAAAAGTTGTGCATTTATCTTAGAAACGGTAATGGTACATAGCAAAATATCTATGTATATTTTTTCAATGAATGATTTGATAAAGTAGTGTGATTTACGCATTAATCGGATATTTTTCCTTTTTAATATTTTCAAAATATGTTTCTGTGATCCCGATCCTTTATTATCAGAAATTAGAACTATTTCTTTTTTTTTTCTTGTCTTTTGAGGTTTGTTCAATTTGATTCCTTATTTTGATTGTCTTATCAGAAAGGTCATCAACCAATTTCAACTTCTCCCTAATCATGATGAAGACAAATTATTATTAATTCATCAGCATTAAGGAGGTCTGAAGTATTTGAAGTGCTAAAGAAGATATAATGCACATTTCTATTTTTAAGCAAAAATCTTTTTGAAGTATTTGAAGTGCTAAGGAAATGGGGAATCAAAATTCCTTCTTTTATTTCTTCCCATAATATGTCGTATAATCTTCGCTTATTCTTTACAAAGAATCCTATTCTAGCTAGAATTTATTGCACATCTATTTTTTATTTCAGTTGAGGTGTTCTCCATCTTTATTAAGCCGCATCTTAACCAAATTATGGATAAATGGGACGCTAACCAGTTCTATGAATTGAAAGTAAAATTTTTGCATCCTCCTCCTCGAAATTGGATCAAGATTAATATTGAGGCTTCTTTGCTTAGCAATTATGGTGCAGGTATTGGCAGAGTTATAAGAAATGATAAGGGAAGATTTATTTCCATTTTTGGAAGGTAACTTTATCATTGGGACATAGCTCAACTTGATATCATTTCTATCCTTGTTATTAAAGATGCTCGTGAAGATTGGATGGTTGATTATGATGGAATTTGGATAAAATGGGATAATATCAATGTCATTAAGCTTTTTAAAAATCATTGTCCTCTCATTTTTAGCTTGATGCAACTTCTGATTCTTTAGATTTATCTTTTCTTTATGACTTTTAGCATATTATTTTTAATTGTATCTCAAGAAATGAGAATAAGGTTACGAATTATTGTGCAGCCTATGCTCTTAGTGGTAGCTTCTTTCGAGATTTGTTCCATAATAATCTTCCTTCACTTTTTACTTTTTTAATGAAGGAAGAATGTGATAGGTTAGCTATCACATAAGTGTTGCTTTTTTTTTTAACTTTGAATAATATTTCTATTTTCATTTGCCTAAAAAGATTAAATTATTAGAAAAGTTTGATATGAAGAGATTCAAATTGAGTAAAACCCATATAAGCCCATCAACTAGACTTGATTTAGACGAATTAGGAAAACACATAGATGAAAAGTTTTATAGGAGTATGATATTTTTAGTTTTGTATCTTACTACTAGTAGGCCTGATATTATGTTTGTTGTATATCTGTGTGTAAGATTTTAAGCTAATTCTAAGGAATCACACTTAAGAACAGATATGCAAATATTTTTTTATTTGATAGGAAATCCTAAGTTAGGCTTATGATATCTTAAAAATTTGTTATCATGTATTTTAGTTACATATTTTGATGCAGACTATGCTGGTTTTAAAGTTGATAGAAAAGGTACATCTAGAACCTATCAATTTTTAGGATTATCACTTATTTATTGGTCTTCTAGATAATAAAATTATTTTTCTTTATCCACTACTGAAGCAGAGTACATAGCTGTAGGTAGTTTTGTTGCTCAACTTTTATGGCTAAAGAAATAATTAGAAGATTTGGAATTAAGCTTAAAAAATATCCCCATTAAATATAATAACATAAGTACTATAAGTTTAAAAAAAAATTCTATATAACACTCACAAACTAAACACAGAGAGATTGTAAATAATTTTAATAGAGATCATGTTAATAAAGGTGATGTGGATGTAGATTTTATAAACATAAATTCTCAAATAACTGATATTTTTACAAATCTATTAGTTGAAGAGAGATTTTGCATGTTAAGCCGTATTCTTAGGATATTAGACCCTAATATTTAAATTTCTTATATATTTCTATTATTATTTTGATGTTGTCAAAGGGGAGGAAGAATTATATGTTAGTCATAATTCTTTTACATGCATATATTTTGGGGAGAATTATTCTTTTAGTAAATTAGTATTTAAAGAAATATCTCAATTATTATTATATATATATTTTTAATGCTAAAATGTTGTGATAGATGGTCAATTTACACGTTTGTTATAATTATACCAAACATAAGTTTGTCATTGTTAAAAGGGGGAGATTGTTCATATTATCTATGTTATGACCTATTCTAAAGATATTTATAATAACAAATATATGCTTGAATGTTCTAATTGTTGTGCTAAGTTTTTTAGGTGTAATAATTTGATGGAAGTGCATGATAATTGCTTATATGGGATTTATATTGCACAACTCAAGTTTAATCAAAATTTGAGCTGAAATAACTCAATATGGACCAAGAAGGATAGCTTGAAGATTTTTACATTAACATAGGAGTATATTAATGGTCTACTAATATTTACTTGCATGGTTAAATTTGTTCACAATCTAAATATCTATTAAAATGATTTACATATTACTAATTAAGGATAATAAGCTTGATTTATAAATCTATAAGATTCCTTTATTAAATAAATTTTATATGCTTCATAGATTACATAAATATTATGAAATATAAAAAGATAAATAATCAGGGAAATTAAATGTAATAAGCTTATGTTATAAAAAAATTATTATGTATTCATTTTGAATTAAACTTGTTTCATATAGATCTACTAATTTATAATGAATTTTAGCTAAATTATATTGTATTATTGTATAAATATTTAATATAAATTTAAATAAATTAAAATATGAAAAAAATGTTATTTTACTATATATAATATTATTTTGAAAGAAACATGTATTAATTTTTATTTCAATAGAATCATTGGATTCTATAGATAGTAATTGATAAGTTACATAACCTACCTTATAGATAAATTTAATTTATAATAAGTTTTGAAATATTATCTGATTTTAATAATATATGCATGGTAATAATTTTTGCCTTATTTTGGATGTATATAAAAACTTTTTGACTTTTTCATGTGACTGGCCATTTTATTTTCATTTGAAACATTCATTTACTTAATATAAAAGAACTCTTTATGAAATATTATTATATTAGTTGATAAATTAATATTATATTATTAGTTTTATTCAAATTTGGCTTTACTTATCCCTTTTCTTTCTATACCCCTTTTTCTCCTCTTGTGAGGCATGTTAAAAAGAGAAAACTCCAGCATTCTCTTTTCATTCATCTATCTTTCTTTAAATGCTAAATCTTAAGTAGAAACTTTAATCTTCATTCCAAGAGCTCTCTTTATTTGCAAGATAATTTTTTTGGTTGGAAAGCTTCAACGCACTAAATCGGGTAACATCTTTTGGCGTCCTTGAGTTTGCTTTCTTTATTTAAATATTTACTTGTTGTTCTTTTAGTTTTCACCAAATATTTTTTTGAAAATATTTATTATTTGTTGAAATACTAGTTGAGAATGTTATATTAAGTTTTCTATGATAAATCTATTAAATCCATAAAGATAGCTAAATAAGTAATTTTTTCACTTTTACATGACATAGATTTAAATTTCAAATCTAATTCATTTTTAAAGTGTTGTATGATTTGAGGAGTTATAGTTTAAATTTGAAAGTTCGTTAGAGATGTTAGGCCCTTATGAACTGGCCCATGGCTAACCAAGAGAAGGTGGGGGTGAATTGGTATTTTAAAAAATCTTTTAACCAAAGCACAACAAAACTCAAACCAAAATCACCACATAAAACAAGTGCGAAAAAATTAAATGCGGAAGAAGAAAAATCAACAAAAGGGTTTATAGTGGTTCGGTCAACTCGACCTACATCCACTCCCTGGAGGCGCCCTCCGAGTATTGCACTACCAAAGTGACTCTCCTTTTTCTCCCACAGCAAGGCGGAGAAGCCCTTACAAAAAACTCTTTTTTGCCACACCCGACAAGGCAGAGAACCCAACTCCTTTTATTTCGTCCTGAAGCAGGCAGAGAACCTTGATCGATCGCTGAAGCTTACCTCTCCCAAACATTCCAAGGATAATAGACTCTAGTTGAAGAAGAAGTGGAATAATGCTTGGAGCAACCCTTGTGAATCTCCCTCACAAGCTCCCCCTCACAAGATCCTCTCTCTCTCCCTCTCTCTCTCTCTCTCTCCTCTAGGCTTTCTCAGGTCAAGACAACAGCAAAAGATTGTTTAAAATGTTGAACAATAGCTCTTATATAGAAGAGCTTCAAAATAGCTCATTAATTGCAAGTTGTCAACATTATCATCCAGGATGATATTAATATCATCCTGTACAATCAGTGCAATTTAAACCTAATCAGTCGGGATGATCTGGGATGAATACAAGAAAGGTGTTCCTATCGTCCAGGATGATTATAAATCATCCAGTATGATTAGTTCAAATCACAGATCATCGGCCAGAAAATCGCTCTGAAAAGAGTTCTGGACGATTCCAAAATAGCTTGATTATCCCAGTCGATTAGTTCAAATCAGAGGAAAATCATCCAGGGCATCACCCAAAATTTGACCTGGCCGATCCTTATCGTCCAGACCATCATCTGGAATTTGAGCTGGCCGATGTTGATCGTCCAGGTGTAACTAAGGTTTTATGAACTGATCATCCCGACCGATCTTGCGATCATCCAGAATGATGTGATCGTATTAATCATCCTTAATTGCTTGCCTTAAATGCCAGATTAATTTAGGCATGATTGTACCATATCGTCTAGGCCGATACAAGATTGTCCTAGCTGATTTCCATAAATAAAGAATGTCTAAATATATCATAGCGACTGATTCTTTCTATTTTGATGCTATCGGCTTGGCTGATATAAGTATCGTCCAGGACGATCGGCTAATGACTACTGCCTTAACAAGATGTCCTGATTAGGGTTTCTATTTTCAACCCAATCGTCTAGGACGATAATAATATCATCTGGGATGATGTGAGTAAAAACAGAAATTCTAAGTCAGACAGAAAAAATCACTCAAGTGTGTGTGTGTAGGGTTACTTAGCATTAAAACACTTCAATGATTACAATTAACTCAAGAAAGGGAAAAAGCAAAAATAGAAACTTACTCAGACGTAGTCTACCCAATCTTGAACTGGTTCCGATTGCCGTTTGATATTGTGGCCCTAAAATATCAGTAAAAAAGACAGTCGTAGAGAAACAAGAGTGTTTGCTAATCATCAAAACATAATACATGAAAATAGATTTGTAACAAAATTAGTAAAATAATATTTTTATATAAAATATTATTCATATTTTTATAAAAATATAAATCTATCTTAAAATGAGCAAAGGTTATATTCCATTTACGAGTATTGAGGTGATTAAAGTTAAATTATAAGACCACCTCAAATATTTTTGTCATTTTATTTCAAGATAATTTGAGCTTATATTATTTACATCTAATTATATTTTTCTTTTTTTTTTTTAATCTAAGCCATTTAGCATAGTAAAGTTTAAATGGTAAATAGATTAGGTTGTACTCGCCTGTGTAGAAGAGTACTTAGATTGTAAACAAATTCTTTAGTTTAAAGAAGTGATGTTTGCAAGCAAAACTTAGAATACTACATTCTAGCCTAAGAGTTGACTAGCGTAGATGTAGATTCGATTGAAATGTTGGCTGACCCATGCAAAAATATTGTGTCTGTTGTTTTCTTTTCTTCCATATATTTTTCGATATCATTTTCATAAAACATTTGTTATTGTTTATTCTTTGCCAAATAATATTAATTTTTTTTTAATTTTCTTCTTTTAATAAAAAATTTAAAACCCAACTCCCCCCTCTTGGGGTGCCATAAGCATCAAATATGACTTATATGATGAAATTATTAATATGTTCATTTTGTATTTTAATTTTATATTATTATTTCTTTTATATTCTTATGATATGAACTGATCATTTATTAACTGTTAATATCGATAGGATTTAGACATATTGATGAACATCCAAAGAGATTGATTATCTCCATGTTTAACTAATGAAAGAAGAACACTTTCAGACCTATTCTTGGGGAGAGGACATCATTGAAAATTCTTAAAACCACTTATTATACCACCACACTTACTCACAATGAAGTTGACCAGAGTCTAACATTCCACTCCTTAAATCTTACACAAACCATTTTATTTTATCCATATTTATCTCCATAATCATCACAAAATGATCCATCTTGCTACTATTATCCACCATATTCATATTGTACATGGTTTAGTTTGTATCGCCACCTCCTTCATATATTGGGCCTTTTGATTTGACTAAGTAGAGATATAAAGGTGAGTCTAGTATATCAGACTACTACATAAATATTGAGCATTCATTTGAGGAATATGTATTTAGTATTATTTTTAGAAAGTTCTAACACATAATTACTTTTTAATAAAAAATTACATAATTTTATTTAGTTTAAATCCTTGTAAAAAGTAATATTTAAAATAAGAGATATCATAAGGAATGAGTTTGATGCTCCTTAAATTAATTGGAAAATAATTCTAACAAATGTTTGTGATATCTAATTTTGTGAATCAAGTTGTTAAAAATTATCTTATGAATTTTTACTATAGAAAAAAAAAATGCATGTACGTAGTCTAACTTATTTTAAATTTGAAAAGTTATTTTCATTATTTTCATAAAAATAAGAATAATATGTGATACATGCTATTCTAAGACCCAACTAGTTGGTGTAATATGGTATGAATCATTACTTATTCTAATTTAGTTATTAATCTTAAAATCTATAGTTTCTAATTAACTTTAAATAAGTTTAGAAATTATAGTGGAGAATAGAATATCATGGTAGGCCAAATACTGATTGGAGTGCTGCAGAAATCTTCATTATATCGAAATAAATACTAAAGGAGCACTATGGAACTGAGCTCTTAGTTTAGAGGAATATGAGAGAAACTAGAATATTCTTCTAGCCCACTACATCATTGGAAAAGTTAGCATTGTGGCACTAGGCCAAAAATTGTATTTTTAAAATAGATATTTAAACTCATTTCTCATTTCACCTTACCCCCACTTTCTTAGCTTGTCGAAGAAGGAGGAAGAGAAATGGGAAAGAAGAGGTGGAGAGAGAAAAATAGAGAGATATGAAGGGTGCAGAGTTGACTTCATTTGTCAAGACAGTTAATATTTTTGTTGCGCATGAGGTAGGCTTAGAATTCTAAACACCTATATATTATTTTGATTCCATTAAGTATATAATAAGATATGGAAAAAAATATATTTTTAGGATTATATGATATTTACAATGTATAACTTTTAATATGTAGTAGAGTGCTTTTTTTTTTGTGCACTTAAACTATAAGAAGTTGAAATGTTTCTTATTAATTTTCTCTATATTGATTTATATGCATATCAAATAAATGACACATTTTCTCTAACCATGGAAGTTCTTTAAAATTCCTAAAATGTTATTATAAATGTTTCTTTAGTATTGTAATTAGAAAGAAAAATATCAAGCATGTATGTTTTTACACATGCAATGTTACCTATTTTTTATAATTCTGATAGTTCATATATCATCATATTCATATTTAAAGTCAAAATTATCTAATAAAATATTCATGTTGCATGCTTTGTAGCATAGTACTGGAGAAGCATTGACATCTAAAAATGTCAAAATTGAACTTTTTGAAATACAACAAGCTCCCTACAAGTTATGTTCTAGCCCCATCTACCATGGGTGGACGTGGGAGGTTTTTTGACGTCACGTGATTTATGCTGGTTTGAGAGATTTTTGGTTTTATTTTAGCCCCACTTGAATGTTGTAGTTTTAGAAGTTGAAAGGCATTATAAGTGGAAATGGAGTTATAACTAGGCATCATGACACGTGCACAGTACATTAAAGCTTTGCATACTCTAATGATTCAATGAGTTTAAAGACAAGTAATATTCTGAGTGCACTTTGTAATTCTAAGAGTTTTATAAATGGAATAAATGTAAGTACACATGTAAGTTCATGTGATAAGTTTTGATTTAATAATACAGAGTCACATTAATAATTTTTATGTATTTATATTAAGTTTTATTATTCAATTATTATCTATGTGTGTTTTATAGTAAAGTTGGCATTGATATCTATGATTAGAATGTGGAAGAAGTATACTAAGCTTGCTATGCCCACTCTATGGAATTTCTCTAATATTTTAGAAAAAGGAAAGGGTCGAGTAGAGTAGTGTTGGTAAGGGAAAGATCATCAAGACTAGGGTTTACAATCCATATATTTATTGTTGAAGTATAGACTTTGTATGAACTTAATAACTATATATAATTATTGAGAAATAAAATTTGGCTGATACTTTTGACTGCTAATTTTTTTTTTGAATTAATTAGCAATCTTTTGTTCAATTTATATTATGGATAAGAAAAGTTTATTTATAAATTTAATTCTTCCAATTCATGTTATGGCATCATAGAGTGCTATTAGAGTAATGATTTGGGAGAATTAAATTATAATGAGTGCCATAGGAAATGATTAATTTTTTTATAAAGGAAAGTTGAGATAATATAGCATAGATTTCTTTCTGTATGAGTATTATATGTGAATATAAATTTTTTTTTTCGGTTAAAACCCTTGGAGAGGCCTATGCGTTAATAATAAAAAATGATTACGAAGTCCTTAAGGGAGACTATCAGCTCACTATGCTCCAACAAGCTACAAAAGCAAATAAAGAAAAAACCTAGGAGCCAGTAGTCTCCGCAAAGCAAAATTACAAAATAACCTGGAACAATCTACAAATGCTACAGATAAGCATCCAAAAAAGAAAGATAAAGTTAAAGAAATGAAGCTCGATCTTTCTGCAAAAAATGATGATAGCGGCCTGAAGCATATTCACCTGCAAAATACAAAGGCTGCAGAGAAAATAAGTATAAAACCACATTTTATAGATACTCCAATAAAAAATGAAAAATATTAATTTAGAAAGGAAAGAAAGATGATAAAAGCCCCTAAAATAGAATTGATCTAAATACAGGCACCACTGAAAGTCTAAGCATAGATACAGACTGATAGAGCTCCGGATTAAATTAGAATAAGAAGCTTCATCAAGAATATCCACAAGCCACTCAATCCAACCCTCAGGTGCAAACACCATCTAGTTCTCTAAGTAACCCAAGCATAAGGGGGAGACATAAATAGTCTAGGACACCAAATATAGGTTAATAGAAGCATCCAGCCCAAAGGCACAACAACTAAATAACAGAAACCCAAAAGTCAAGCAAAACATCATAAAGCCTTCCAGAACAAGGCCTAAACCCTTCAGAGAATAAATAAATAGGAGACCAAAGGCATTCCAGCATGTAACAAGCACAAGCCAGGCCATTTTCCCAGTTAAGTGAATGCCAAAGGAAAATCAGCCTAGACCCCCAGCCAAACGAGTAGAAACACCCCCAGCACACAAAAATAGCACCTTGAAGGAGGGAGAGCACCAATGTGAATAACTCTAAAAAACAGTAACATTAAAGTCTTAACTCAAGTCTTTAACCAACCAGACAAAAGCTATAATGAAGAAATCTTAGGGGTGCAGATAGGAAAAAGAGTACAGAATCCTGTAAAGATTAGCTAAGTAGTAGAGCCAAATGCTAAAGTAGCTAACATAATCAAATAAAACTGTGCGCCCAAAGAGGTAGTAAATAGAAATAAGACCATCAGGGCCACCCAGCAAAATAAACACAATAATCCCATAGCCTATCAGTAGCCAAAAACGGTGCTCCCAGAAATGAATTCTGGAATCCCAAATAATATCAGCCAGAAGTAGAATAGTTTCTAGCAACTAGATACCAAACTTGGTACCAGAAATAAGTTGAGGAAAAAAATTCTCACCGTAAAAAACCAAAAGGAGGGCCTAAACAGACCCAATGAACATCCACAGGCAGCAATGACAGATGCACAAAAAATTAAAACAATTAGTCTCATATATCAAATAAAGTACTAGTGCCACCACAGGAGACCACCAAGTCTAACAACCATCCAAAAATTCTAAGCCAAATGAAGCATACCACTACCACCAAAACACCAAAAAACCCAGCCACCAAAACACCAAAACAAATAGCAACCCACTAAGAATCAAAACCACCTAGGAAGAAATATAAGGGATACCAAGCTCATCCAGCTTCAGCAAACCACAAATAGGAACGGACAAAGAAGACCCAATAACATTAGTAAAACAATCAAGGTTATAACCCCAGTTAGCAAGCCAAACAACACACATATTTCCCTCTTTGCATGTGTGAAGAAATGAGTGATTCAAAAAGACCAACAACTTTTTAATTTCTATAATGTGGTATAAAAGGTCAAGGAGACAATAAATTTCCCCATCAACTAAAAATGGCCTAAAATCATAATCAAAATTGAGCTCAATAAGTAGATTAGTTAAATTAAGGGAAACACATAAATATATACCATAAAGAATGGCTAAAGTAAAAGCATTAGAGCTATTTCCCAGATGAGTAGGCCCAGGAAAAGTAATAATATGATGACCATTATAATCTCTAACAGTACCACCACAACCCCTAGAAGAATCACAATAAGTCCCATCCACATTAAATTTAAAAAAATTCATGGGAGGCTTGGTCCAATAAATAATATAAGCATGAGAAGTAGTCGGGTCACCCAATAAAATGAGACCTAAAGCATTGCCAACAAAATAGTAATTCTTGAAATTCTTATAAGAGAGTAACTTAAAAGACATAAGAGAACAAACCTTATCTTTAACCCTCTGAATCACATTATGGTGATTCATATTCACATCATTAAAAAGAGAGTTGTTCCTTTCCAACTAGAGAAACCAAAGAATGAGACAAGGAATAACATTACAGATAAGATCTTTAGAGTTAATAATCCAAGCATTAAGTGTACTTAAGATGGAGCTTTCCATTAAAATAATTTAACCAAAACAAAACATCAAATTAAACCCATGTATAAATAGTAACCGGGAAAGAGATAAACACATGATGTATACTCTCCAAATGGCAACACATTGGCACTTGGAAGCAATACTAAACCCTTTTTTGGCGAGGTTATCGTTAGTGGGAAAGTATCCATGTAAGATTTTCCAAACAAATACAGAAACAATAGAAGGAATGCTCTTATGCTAAATATAATTAAAAATATTATCAAAATTTCTTTTAGCTCTAAAAGAATACCAAGCAAAAGAAAATCCACCATCTTTAGAAAAATCACATAAGATAATGTCTTTAGAATTAGTGTTAATAGGAAAGGTAAGAATAAGGTGAATAATGCAATTAGGAATCACGTTAGAGAGCTTTTCATAATCCCAACAATTATCATTAAAGAAAAAGTTAACCTCAACCGATGCAGTAGAGAATGAATTTAAAATAGAGTCAATAGAGTGTTTACCTAACCACCGATCTTGCCAAAAGTAAACATTACCATCACAAAGCCCCCAAGAAATAAAGGGCTCCACCTCCCATTTAACCTTGCAAAGCCTTTTCCAAACTTTAGAGTCACCTTGTTTAGCAAAAAAATTAGTAGGATGTTTACCAATACAGTACTTTGAAATCATAAAATTAGCCCAAACATTAGCATTAGTGCGTAGATTATACCAAAGTTTAAAAGCTAAAGCCTTAGAAAGATCATGAAAATTTTTACACCCAAGATCACCTTATGCTAGAACACCAAAATACTTCTCCCAAGTAGCCCAATTAATTTTAGTTCTAGAAGAGGTACCTTTCCAAAAAAAATTTGTTAATAAGCTTGTGATGTCTATCACAAATAGCTTGAGTCAGAAAAATAGTGTCAAAACTATAAATCGGTAAAGCAAAAGAACACTTTTAGTGAGAGTAACTCTACCACCAAAGCTAAGAAAATTCAAATCCCAAGATAAAAGTTTGTTATGGACCGAAGCAATAAGGTCATCAAACAAAAAGGAATGCCTCCTCCCATTAAAAAGAGAGACACCTAAATATTCCATGGGCAACTGAACCTGAGTAAAGCCAGTGAGTTCTTTAATAAATAAAATACGGTCATTAGATATTCTCTTAGAAGCAATGAAACAACTTTTATATTTCCTAAAGGATAAACCACTAGCCATCTCAAAGTGACAAAAGAAATCCATAAGTTTTTTAATTTTATTACTAGAAGCATTAGTAAAAGTTATAAAATCCTCAATAAAGCATAAATGAGATATAGGAAAACATCCCAAAGTTCTAAAATAAAGGCCAGGATTAGCATCAAACAAATTGATAAGACCCTTAGAAAGAAATTCAGTAGCAATAATGAAGAGAGCAGGAGAAATATGATCTTCTTGCCTAAGACCATGAGAAATTTTGAAAAAGCCATTATTAGAACCATTAACAATAATAGAAAAATAAACATTTTCAATACAATTCTCAATAAGCTTGATAAAGATAGGTCAAAACAAAAAAAATTCTAAAGTAAGATAAAGAAAGATCCAATTAATATTATCATAGGCCTTGGAAATATCAAGCTTCAAAAGTAAAATACCACCTATCAGCTTAACATCCAATTCTTGATTGAACTCCTGAGCTGACAAAATGTTATCTGTAATGACCCTACCTTTCACAAAACCCATATGTTTGGGAGAAATAATTCTAGGTAAAATAGAAGTAAGAAGATTCATCAGAATTTTAGAGATCAACTTATTAAAGAAAGTACAAAGATTAATAGGTCTAAAATCATTCCAAGTGTTTACAACATAATTTTTTGGAATAAGCACAATAGAAGTAGAGGTAAAAAACTTAGGTATAGGGTTGGTTACCAGCAAAGAAATCCAAAATAGTAGTGAAAATATCATGATCAATAATATGCCAAGCTTTTGAAAGAAAAGAGTGGTAAATCTGTCAGGCCCAGCCATAGAATCACTATTCATATCATGCAAAGTCTCTTTAACCTCCTCAAAAGAAGGAGGCCTAGAGAGACCAACATTCTCGTCCAGAGAAATAAGGGTAGGAATGAAAGAATGATCCATAATCAGAGTAAGATTAAAAACCTTATTAAAATGGGATTTAAAATGATGCACAGCTAAAATAGCAATGTCCATAGAATTATCAGTGACAGAACCATCCTCCCTAAGGATTTAATTGACACTATTTTAACCCTTCTTCTCTTAACCAACGCAAGGAAGTAATTAGTATTATTATCACCTTCAACCAAGTACTTTGCATTAGCTTTTTGCTTCCAGAAAATCTCTTCCTGAGCTTGAAAATTAAAAAAATCCTCTTTGGCCTTCTTTAAAAGGGAGAGATTAACATTAGTAGGATCATCTTGATAAACTAACTCAAGAGAATTAACAAGTTTCTCAGCATGCAAGATATTAACGAAATGTTTTTTAAAAACATGATGATTCCACCAATTTAAACTTGTTTCACTCTTTTCAGCTTCAGCCAAAGTCTTCTCATACCAAAAGTAGAGTTATTCAAATATAATGGAGATTGCCAATTTTTCTTAACAACATTGAAGAAAGAATCAAGAAGAAGCCACATGTTTTGAAATATAAAATTAGATGAAACATTAAAATGTCTAAACTTAAGGCTAATAAGTAAAGGGGAATGAGCAAACAAAGTTCTACTTAGATGCTGCACATTGGTGGTAATAAGGGAGTTAAGCCAATAATCATTGAAGAGAATAGTAATCCTCCATAGACAAAGTTCTACGCGATCTAGCCTTTGCCTTAAGTGACACCTATTCCAAGTGAAATTGTTACCAATAAAACAAATATCAATTAAATTACAAGTTAAAATCATATTATTGAAATCCTCCAGAGAATAAATAAAAGGGAAGATCCTCCAATCCTTTCAGATTGATTAGTGATGGCATTGAAATCACCACCAATAAGCCAAGGTAAATTGCAAATATTATGAAAATCAATAAGTTGCTCCCAATGCAGTTTTCTAATATAAAGAGAAGATTCAACATACACCAAAGAAGCACAACAACGAAAATTAAATGGCTCCACTTTACAATGTAAAACCCGAGTAAAATCACTAATAACATCAATTTTAACCAGATCTTTCCAGAAAATAGAAATCTTGTTAGCTACATTAGAAATAGCATGATTAAAACCCAAAAACTAAGAGGCATTCATCAACCTAGAAGAGGAAATAAGGGGCTCAAGCAACACACGAATTCTAGAAGAAGGACAACTAATGTCCCTCACATTCCAAATAATATTATTAAACATAAAAACAAACTTAATGGGAAGTATGCAATAGAGTGTTTCTAGGAGGTTGCAAAGAAATATGCTTAAGTTTCCTTCCACTTTTACTATGAACTTTACCAAAACTAAAATCACTATCATCCCTAGCAAAGCATTTTGCAGCAATATGCATATCCTCAGTATCAGTCAACGCATCACTATTATAATAAGAAGTTGAAAGAGTCTTAGTACCACTTGGTTGTTCCCTTAGAGAAGTCAGTTCAGGACATTCATCCTCCATAAACATACCATCATCCTCCATAGAATCACGATTCCTTATAAGAGGCTCTTCAATGCATTTAGAGGTAGGAGAAGCATGGTCAATAGAGACAAATTCACCTTCCTCTAAAGGGGTTTCATTCCTCTAATCCTCTTTGTGAGGCAGTTGAATATCTACATTTTCCTGATCATTTAAAGGGGAAGAAGAATTAAACATGATACCACTAGATTCATAAACAATATGATTAAAATTATAATAAAGGTTAGTTTCAGCAACATTAGTATTAGGAACTTCAATATTAGGCAAAATATGTAACATATTCTTTTCACCCTTATCATTAGGAAAAGCAATGGATTGAATAATAACTCGCTGCTCATGAATTAATGTAACATCATTAGGAGATAAAGGAAAATGTTCCTCCATATTAATCACCAATGGGTCCATAAGAGAGTGAGGAGGATTAGAGGATTTGTCCTCTAAATTAGGATTAGATATAACCTGAGCAACCATTCCATCCTTTTGATTCAACAATTCCTTTTCTTTATAGAGATGAGGATGCTTATGAAAGAAATCATTCATGCCATGGCCGTGCATCTTGCAAAAGGAACAAAAAATAGGAAAATTTTTAAACTCAATTTTTTGGAAATACCCCTTGACTTACGACCCAATCCAAATCTCACTAGGATGTTTTTTAGAAACATCAAGTTCAACCAAAACTTGAGCCACATATAGCCTGGACACAGAGGCAATCACTTGATTAGTTTGCAACGGCCTCCCAAAAATAGAAGCCGTACCAAAAAGAATTTGGTGATTAAAAAGTGTAGTCATAAATTCAGGAAAGAAATCTAAATTGGAACAATAGGAGATTCCTCCCTAACATTAAAATTTGGTGTCCATTTAAGAAAACGTAGTTGACATGGTTAAATATAATAAGATCTACTAGAAAATATGCAGCTATAATCTAGATTGTTAGAAAGTTGTATTGCCACATGTCTTTGGTCAAGCAAGCCAGTGTGAAATGATCCAAAAGGTTTAAGGTGAAGAAAAAATTTATGAATCAGATCAAGGTTATGTCATCTCAACATGAATTTACCAACAAGCATCAAAGCAAAATGGGCTGCCAGCAAATCAACCACCGAGTCTTCAAACAAAAGAGCTTAACAACCATTGAAAGGAGAGTGCATGAATTTCAGGTTCAAGGAGCTAGAAGAGAAACCAGCTAAAACAACTTTTAAGGAATACAATTTCCCATCAAAAAGAGAGGAAGATTTCAGGTTCGATGACGAAGGGGTCGTCATCACCAAGCACTAGAAAACATTGAAACCACAAAATGAGAACAGATGAAGAGAAAAATGAATAAATCAAAGCCATCAATAAAAAAATTGAAATAAGGAAGCCATGAGAAGAGCAAACCAGCGCTGGAGAAGGAGCCCATGAGTCACCCCAAAATCGACTCAGAACCTAGAGCTTAGAGAGATATTAGAGCGAGTCGTTATTTTGATATATGTGTATATATTAAAATCATGTGTTTCATTTAATATGAAAGCGTTACTATACATAGATCCTTAAGATCCCAAAGTAGCTGATGGATAGAGTTTAAATAGAGTTGCTATAGTTCAGAGTGTTGTGGTAATTATAACTTCAAATTTTATGAGGTAATTTGCTGGCATAGTGCCCTAGTTTAACACTGAAGCTCAGGGTCAGATAATTAGAACTAAGGGAGATGGGGTAAATAAAGATTTATAACTATTTTGAGATTGAAGCCAGGTTATATCTAAGGCATGGTAAAACCTTAGGCACTAAAGATTAGTTGATAATGTTAATGAATCATTTTGATAATATGTAATATCCCAAGGGTAGGAAGGTCGTATTAATTATATTCCTACTAGATTGTGATGTTGATCATTGGTAATTGGGACAGTAGAAGGATAAGTTTTAGGGTAGGTTAAATATAGATATTTCTTAGGAAAAGTTTACTAATACATTTAGGATTTGGTTCATTCCACCTTTTTCTAAGCAATATATGTATGAGTTATTTATGAGACTGGTGTAAGATAGCAAGATGGTGATATAATATGAGGCAAAGTTTAATGCACTATCTAAGTATGCTTCCTAGTTGGTTAATATCATATAGGAGAAGTGTTACAAAATTTTAAAGGCTTAAGGGATATTTGAGTCATTCTCTAGTTCCATTGTATATCCGTTATTTTTTTGAGATAGTTAGAGATAGGATGCTGGAGAATGATTTAAAGTTCACTGAATATAGATGGGATTTTATAATGAAGAGATAACTATAACTTTTGTTAAGGGTTTTAATAGATCTTGGAAAGGCCATGATAATGTATGTGTGATTGTATATTGATTGACTAAGTTTGCTCATTTTTTTCCAACGAGACAAACTAACTTAATTAAATGTGAAGGAGATTGTTAACATGTATTGGATTCTAAAAGTTTTCATCTCTAATCATGATGGAAAATTTACTTCCATGCTATAAAATGGTATTAAGGAAGGTCTAGGAATCAAAGTTGAATTTTAGTATATCATTTCATCTCTAAATGATTCAGATATTGGAATACCTATTAAGGTCATGCATTCTAGATTTTGGAAGAAGCTAGGAAGATCATATTCCCTTAATCGATTTTAATTATAATAATAATTTCACAAACTTAATATTAAAATTAGATTTTTAATGTTGAAGCAAATAATGAAACAAAAAACTAATTTTAGTCTTTTGTATTTTTTTTTGTAGAAAAAATAATAATTTTTTTTTTGAATTTTATTTTTAATTAAGAAATAAACTTAATCAACCATAAGTTTTGTATCACAATGACCACCAACACAAACGAAATTACAAGAGATAAATTTTCAAGAAAAAAATAAAGTGCAAAAGTTAAGGAATAAACACATAAGAAATTTATAATGGTTCAATAAATTTGACCTTTGTCCACACCCCAAAGTCCTCCTCACTAGCTATTGTGCTAAGTACTTTAGTTCCCTTTATATGGCAGATAAGTCCTCATAAGAATAACTTCCACCCTAAGTGCAACTGAGAACCAAAAATCATTTTTACCTTCTCTGGTGTGGTAGAGTAGCCAAATCCTTTTGACCTTCCCTAGTGTGGCAGAGTAGTTGAATCTCCTTCAGCTTCCCCAATACAACAGAGGTGCCAGAGGCCCTTTGACTCTATGAGATTCTTTATGTTTCCCACAAAAAAATACTTTGACTCATGGAGGAATAAGGTGAATGTTGGATAGAGCAATTGTGTGAAAAATACTCTCTCACACTCCCTTGCATTCACAAGGCTATTGTCCCTTTCACAACTTCACCTCTCCCTCTCTTGCTCAAATCTCTCTCTTCAAACCCCTGCTTATAGAAGACACATACCCTGAGATAGTTAAAGACTTCTCAAATAAATTAGGAGATGTTTAAATAGAAAGCTTAAGAAAATCTAATTTCCAATTATGTCAACTATATTCATATAATATGACTTGTAGATCATATAGTATGATTAGTTCAATTATGCTTATTAATACTTCATAATGAATAATATTTAATATGATTAGTATAAAAACTTTTAGTGATTATTTAGTATGAGCTTAGGGTCATAATTTATGATTAGTATAATCTAATCATAGTTCATCTAGGATGAACTCTTCGTCTATAAAAACTTATCTCAACCAATCATCTAGCAAAATCTTAATCTTATCATACAATCTTAAATGTTAATTTCCTCATATTATATTACTAAATCGCATGGATTAAATTAGGTAAAATTTTACTTACATCACATAGTGCAGTTTGAATTTATTGCAATCCAGGATCCTTAGCTTATGATTTAATAATAACAAATATTATGGATTGAATTTTTATTTGTCCTGAAATATATATTGTTAAGAGAGTTGCTATTAGCATGTTTTACATTCTTGCAACTTATATAGTTTTGATGATTCCAAATAATATTGTTTTATGTGTAGTTATATCCTAACACTTTTTAGAAGATTTGTTTTTGCTATTGTGTGTACTAACATTTCAGGAAAATTGAACTCCAAACTATGAAGATTTTAAATCGAATTCAGCATACAATCCTTTGCAAATTAAAGCTTTAAACTATTTTTTGAACTGAGAGGGAGTGATTGTAATTGAGTGAATAAAAACACACACACACACTTAAGGAGATCTTACAAAATTTGTACTGATCGTACGGGACGAACATAGTTCGTACAGGAAGATAAGGTCAGTTATCTCCTCGTAGGAGTAATGGAACGAACAGGAGTTGAGGAAATTTTTCTAATTCTTGATCATCCAGGATGACATTATTTCATCCTAGGACGAGTTAGGCTCTTTAAAAATTTCATTCAGATGAAATCTAAAATCATGCCAGGACGACTTGGGCTCTATAAAAATTTCGTCCAGATGAAATCCAAATTATCCCAGGATGAATTCTTCTCTGTAAAAATTTCGTTCAGACGAAATTTATTATCGTGCCAAGACGAGTTGCTCTCTATAAAAATTTCATCCAGACGAAGTCCTGTTCGTCCCAGGATGATGTGAACTAACTTACCACAGTTGGTTACGCCCTGCAGTTATTAGGGAGCCGACCTATGGTATAACTGATCGTACCGGACGAACCTAGTTCGTACGGGATGATGATCATCTATGAATATAGTTCATTCCAATATACATCAAGATCATTTCTGACACTTTAATTAAAATCATCCAGGACTATCCATGATTGTACGGGATGATCCATTTCGTGTTGACTTGAAAAATTTGTAGTTTTGGATGGTTTTTCTACTCTCTCCTATATATAGTCCAATTTAGACTGCCACCAAATCTTTTTGCCATTTGATCTTCATGCCTATTGAAAGAAGGGTCAAGGAGAGAGTGTGAGAGAGCATTCAAAGGAGGATTCCTACCACTGGAGCATGAAGGCTTCGCTTGGTGTTCAAAGGTAAGAATCTCTACTTGTGATTTGGGATTACTTCACTCTTTTCTTTCTTCCTTCTAGATTTCTTGTGAGGAGATATGTCAAGGAGATTCGGTTCTCTGTCGACACTTGGAGAGTGTAAACAATCGAAGGGTTCTATGCCAATCTAGGAGAGTGTGAAAGGACGAATGGTTCTCTGCCCAAACTAGGAGAGTATAAATAGATGGACAGTTCTTTGCCAGCACTGGGGATAGTGTAAAAGGAAGACGGTTCTCTGTCGCACCAGGTAATGGTGGAAAGTGTTTTTGTAAAGGCTTCTCCTCCTTGGTGTGGGTGCTAAAGGAGAGTCAGTAGTGGTATTAATGTAATACTCGGAGGGTGCCTCTGGGGAGTGGATGTAGGTCTGGTTTTGATCGAACCACTATAAATATGATATTTTTTACTTTTCCACTTTTTATTTTTTTTATTATTTACAACTTGTGGTTAAAAATTATTTTTCTAAAAAATTCACTAACAATTAAGTTTTAATTTCCAAAGTTTAAAAAGAGGGTTCAATTTTTTTAATTATCAATTCACCCCCCCTCTTGGTTAGCCACTAGGATATAAGCTTAGGTTTAACAATCTAATTCAATGTGAACGAATCCCAACAAGTGTATCAGAGCCTTGTTTCAAAACTATAAATGTAGACTACTTTTGAATTAATGTAGATGGATATATTTGGAAACAGAAACACACTTGAGGGTTACTGTATTACTAGACCTCCACTGTTTGACAATATACCTTTAAATTTTTGGAAAACACGCATGTCTACTTTTTTACAGTCACTTGATTATCGTATGTAGATCTTAGTCCAGGAAAGATATACAAAACCAACTAGATTAGTTGATGGAGTTAGAGTTGAAACACCTTCTATGGACTGGACAGTAGAAGAACGTGACTTAGCACAACTAAACGCCAAATGCTTGAATAGTTTCTTTTGTGCTTTAAAATCAGAAGACTACATGCGGGTTTCCACTTGCAAAAGTGGAAAGGAAATATGGGATAGACTTTGTACAACATATGAGGGGACTAATGAGGTTAAGAAATCTAGACTTAATATCTTGTTGCATGATTATGAACTATTTGGCATGAAACTAAATGAATCTATTTCTGATATGTACACAAGATTCACACAAATAGTCACCTCTTTGCATGCATTTGGTAGGGAGTTAACAAATGTTGAAATGGTTAATAAGATTCTTCATTGCTTACCAACTTCATATGATGCTAAAATTACTGTAATTACAGAGTCTAAGGATTTAAATATTTACTCTAATCACAATCTTCTTAGTTCGCTTATTGCTTACGAGCAAGGAGTTAGCCAAAGAAAGGTTGATGCAGGTGAACCACGAAGGGAGAAAAACATAGCACTGAATGTGGAAGAGTCTGAGAGTGAACACTCACAACCTGTGGATGAAGATGACATCGCATTGATGACTAGACAGTTCAAAAGCTTTCTGAAGAGGAAATAAAAGAGATGCCAGCAATGGAATAGAGGTAAATTCAATAGAAATGCCAAGGTTTCTAATGAAAATATTTGCTATGAGTGCAGGAAACTTGGACATATAAAGACTGATTTCCCAAAACTCAAAGTAAATCCTAGTAATGAGAAGGTAGAGGAGAAACTAGTTGTGAAGAAGGGCAACAAGAAGTTCCAACGAGCTTTTTGGGCGGACTCAGCTTCAGACTCGTCAGAAACAAAAAAAGAAGAGGAAGTCACTAATCTATGCTTAATGGCCGACAATCTTGATCAGTCAGATCAAGAAGAGGTATGTGACTTAACTTATGATAAACTTTTGAAGTTTCTGAACACATGTATGAATCATATAGGAAAAATGAAGAAAATGCATGCTAGCCTTAGTTTAGAATTGGAAGAACTTAAAAAGGAACACGAAATCCGTAGGAAAGATCATGCTTTGATTGATAACAACTACATGAAATTACTTGATGAGTTTGATGACTTGAATAAAAATCATGAAAATTTAAAAACATCATATGCAAAACTTGAAAGTGAATTTAAAAATTCTAAGGAAGAATTTGAGACCAAACTTTATATAACTAATTATACAAATAAAATTTTAAAAGATATGAACTCATTTTTTAGATTAAAGATAAAAGCTCTCGAGGATAATAGGATACCTCCCAGACTTGAAGATTTTACTAATCCTATTCTGCATCCTAATTTTATGCAATCCCTGAATAGACAAGTAAATGGTAAAAGACTTAGGAATCCATTTTCTAAAGTAAAATGTAATAATTATGGGTTGTTTGGACATATAGCTCACACATGTACTTTGAATATGAAAACTAATTTGGTGTGGAGACCTAAGATGCATAAACCTAGACATATCATACATGCATCTGATTATAAATTGCTAAAAGGTGAACCCAAACTTGTTTGGGTTCCCAGGTCTAACATTTGATAATTTTATAGGGTTGCTCTCACACAAAACCTCTTGAGAGCATATGGTACCTGGACAGTGGATGTTCAAAGCATATGACTAGAGATACTTCTCAATTCATAACATTGGAAGCCAGGCGTGGAGGCAAGGTTACACTTGGAGATAACACCACAAGAAAGGTGGTTGGATCAGGTATGATTGGAAATTTTAATAATTTTTTCATTGACAATGTGTTATTGGTAGAAGGCTTAAAGCATAATTTGTTAAGTATATGCCAGCTATGTGATAAGGGTTATTATGTAAATTTTTTTTCTACTAGCTGCATATTAAGCCTAAATGATAAAGATATTTTGAATGGTAAAAGGGTAAACAATGTTTATATGCTAGATTTAAATTGCATTCAAACTCCTACTGTTTTTTGTTTGAAAACTGTATCTAATGAGTCATGGCTTTGGCATAGGAGACTTTGTCATTCTAGCATGTAAAACCTTAGGAGGATTACCCAAAATAACTTAGTGAGAGGTATACCTAAACTAGACTTTACTAAGGACCACCTTTGTGATGCATGTCAACTAGGAAAGCAACTGAAGTCCTCTTTTCAGTCCAGTAAGGATCTTTGAACTAGTAAAACATTGGAGATTTTGCATATGGATCTTTTTGGACCAGTTGGAACTGTGCGTTTAAGAGGGAAGGTATACAAATTTGTGATTGTGGATGATTACTCAAGATTCACATGGGTTAGATTTCTATTTCATAAGAGTGAATTATTTGAAGAATGTAGAAATTTTTCAACTTGGATTAAAAGGAAATTAGGGTGTGTAATTATTTCTATTCAAAGTGATCATGGAGGAGAATTTGAGAATGAGAGATTTGAAGAATTTTATAAGAAGAAAGGAATTGATCACAACTTTTCTGCACCTAGAACCCCTCAGTAGAATGGGATAGTTGAGAAGGAAAAATAGAACATTAATAGAAGCCACCCGAGAAATGTTGGCAGAATACTCACTTCCAAAATATTTCTGGGCTGAGGCGGTTAGCAATGCATGTTATGTTCTAAACAGGGTGAATGTGAGATCTAAGTTAAATAAAACACCGTATGAGTTACTAAAAGGAAGAACACCTAATTTATCTCATTTGCATGTTTTTGGTTGCAAGGTGTTCATTCATAACAATGGACAATCTTCCTTAGGAAAATTTGATCCAAAATCAGATGAAGAAATTTTTGTTGGATACTCAAGTGTTGGAAAATCTTATAGGGTATTCAATAAAAGAACTTTGGTAATTGAGGAGACCACACATGTTGTATTTGATGAATCAGGAAATATGAAAGAGACAAATGTTGAAGAAGATGAGATTATAGAAAACTCCCAAAAGTTTGATAAAATAAATTTAGAAGAAAATGTGGAAGAAAATTTGGAGATAGAAAACCCTTTGCCTAGAGATTTGAGATTTTCTAAAAATCACCCAAGGGAATTGATTATAGGTGAACCTAGTGAGGGTGTAAGGACTAGGCGTGGATTAAACAAGGAAGTCAATGATTCAGCCTTCATTTTAACTATAGAAACCATAAATATTGATCAAGCACAATCAGATGAATTTTGGATTTTGGCCATGCAAGAAGAGTTAAATCAATTTGAAGAAATAAAGTTTAGGAATTAACTATAAGGCTAAATGATCAAAGTGTAGTTGGAACTAAGTGGGTATTCAAAAATAAAATGAATGACTCAGGAGTGGTCATTAGAAATAAGGCTAGATTAGTAGCTAAGGGGTATAATCAGATTGAAGGGATTGATTTTGAGAAGACTTTTACCCTTGTAGCTAGACTTGAAGCAATTAGAGTTTTGCTAGCCTTTGCTTATTTTAAAGGATTTAAATTGTATCAAATGGATATGAAAAGTGCCTTTTTAAATGGGATAATTAAAGAGCATGTTTATGTAGAACAACCTCCAGGTTTTGAAAATTCTAAATACCCAAATCATATTTTCAAGTTGAAAAAGGCTTTATATGGATTAAAATAGGCACCTAGGGCTTGGTATGAGAGGTTGAGCACCTTCCTACTTGAAAGATCATTTGAAAAAGGAAGTGTGGATATAACACTCTTTTTGAAAAGATGTGGAAAGGATATACTCATTATTCAAATTTATGTGGATGATATTATTTTGGATCTTCAAATAAAAATATTTGTGATGATTTTTCTAAAATAATGAGTAGTGAATTTGAGATGAGTCTAATGGGAGATTTGAGTTATTTTTTAGGTTTTAGCATTAAGTAAATTGAGGAAGGTATATTTCTTAGTCAATCAAATTATGTTAAGGACATCCTCAAAAAGTATGAAATGGACAATGCTAAACCTATTTGTACACCAATGAGTTCCTCAGTTCAGTGGGATAAGGACCCTAAGGGAAAATCTGTTGATCAAAAGAAATTTAGAGGGATAATTGGATCTTTACTTTGCTTGACTACTATCCGGCCTGATATCATCTTTAGTGTTTGCTTGTGTGCTAGATTCCAATCAGATTCAAAAGAATCACATTTAACAGCAATGAAAAGAATTTTAAGATATCTGTTAGGAACTCATAACTTAGGAATATGGTATACTAAGTTTAGCTCATCATTTGAAATTATTGGTTATTCAGATTCTGACTTTGTAGGTTGTAGGGTGGGTAGAAAAAGCACTTATGGAACATTTCAGTTTATTGGAAATTCATTAGTTTCATGGTCTAGTAGAAAATAAAATTCAGTAGCCCTTTCTACTGCTGAAGCTGAATATATTGCATTAGGAAGTTGTGTGGTACAAGTACTTTGGTTGAAACAATAGTTGATTGATTTAGGATTGACTATAGGCACTATTACAAATTATTGTGATAATACTAGTGCAATTTGTATTTCTAAAAATCCTATTCAGCATTCAAGAACAAAACACATTGACATAAGGCATCATTTCATAGGGGATCAGGTTACCAAGGGAGAAATTGAACTCATTCATGTTACAACTAAAAATCAACTTGCAGACATTTTTATAAAACTTTAGCCTTTGATACTTTCAGTGCATTAAGAACAAGGCTTGGTGTGATTAATTTAAATGCTTGAATAACAATGTTCTTGCAACATTGATGTTTGTTTATTAATTAAATGTTTTTTATGTATTTATTTTTTTGTTTGTGTTATTTTTCCTTTTAGAGTCTGAGTTTCACCGTTATTTTTGGTATTTATTTTGTTTTGTTTTGTTTTTGAATTATTATTTTTGTTTGAGTTCAAAATTTTTTAAGTCATCATCGTCCGGGATGAAATATTTTTGTACGGGACGATTTGTGTAATGTGTCAAAGTGTCAGATTTTAAACTGTTTGCATGCAGTTTTTAGTGTTAAATGGTCACTTCATCTGGACGATCGTTATGATCGTACCGGACGTTTTGTTTTTCAATCGATGGGATGAATGAATGAAACGGTTGAATAGATAAGGTAGTTGTTAATATGAACTTCGTACGTATGAACCTTTGGTTCATCTGGATGAACTCATCTCGGTTCGATGTAGGGGACGGTTTCAACTGCCATTAAAATGATATAAGTTCTGATCGTCCCGGGATGAACACGTGTTCATCTGTACGATCAGACTGGTCAAAAGTCTATATGAAAGGATGCTTCGCAAGGAGTGTTGATTATTAAAAGCTATTTCATTCTGGTCATATTGGATCGTCCGTATAAAATATTTTTGTAAGGGACGAACAAAATTTCGTACGTGATAAAAATTTTTTGTCTGGTATGAACATGTCATTTTCAATAAAAAGGCGGGCTTTTCAACTCAATAGTCACATACTATACATCACTTTCAACTCCTTTCTTACTCTAGATCATTTTAAATGGCCAGTTCAAGTTAGCGTCAAAAGGTCTTAGCGAATAAGCCACATAGGAATTCGTCCGAAAACTTTCTGTCCAAAGCAAATGAGGATTCTTTTCCTAGATTTGCTTATGCTAAAATCACTCCTTCCCAAATTTTAATTCAAGAAGATATTACCTTTCAGGTAATGCCTTTATTTTCTTTGATTCAATTTCACTTTATCCTTACTCTGGTCCACCTCTATAACAAAGAAACATTCTACTACTTTCTAGCCAATATGTCCTTCAATTTTGACCACTCTGTGATTCGCTCTTTTGTTTTCAAATAAAAAGTTGAAATCACTAAACACGACTTAGGAGCTTTTCTAAATTTAAGGACTGAGGGAAGTAGAGCCCATACCTTAATCACCAATGATACATATAAATAGTATGAAATTAATAGGGTGATTAGAGGAATTGGTTTAATTGAGTATGTGGCTAAGGTATCCGGTCTTGTCTGGAATGCATGCATCATCCAGCACGTTCTTAGAACTTCAATCATTCCAAAAGCTGGTGATCAAGTCAATATTACCCCCCTTCTCTCTATGGTGACTTTTCTAATCTTGTCAAATAGGCCTATAGATGAAGCCCAACTTATCCTCAACTATCTTTATGGGCTGTCTGAAATTGGCCATGCAGATCAGAAAAGGAAGAGGAATTTTGCTTTAGGACACTTAGTTTCCTATGTTCTGGAAAATAAGCATAACTTAGTTCATCCCGATCAAGAATATGAAGAACCGCTCTATTACAATGATGGATCATTTAGAGCGATCTTTAAGGAAGAATCAAATAAATCACATGTCATCAGTGATACAGAAAAAGAGCCTGAAGGTGCACTTGCTCCTGCAAATGAACCAAATTATTAGAATTTGGTTCAAATATTTGATCAGCTGGAGGCTCATTTTGATCAATGCTTTGATCAAATTAAGACTCATCTTCAACAGCAGAATGCTCAATATCAACATGACATGGGTTATTTGAGGGGACAAATGAATGATATTAGTACCATTGTACTTATGTTGAATACATACTTTAATCTCTTTTGTATTGCTCCTCCTCCTCCTCCTCCAAATCAGGGACCGTCTGAGTGATTGTTGCACTTGATGTTTTGTGTTTGTATTGTTATTGTTTATGTGTTAGTTGTTGTTTGCTTTTAGTAGTTTGATGTATTTCTTCTTTATTTTAGTTGTTGTATTGATATCTTGATGAATCCTCGTAATATTTAAAATGATATCAAAGTAAGTTCTTATATTTTGATTTGAATTTACTTTTGAAATGTTTGTTAGACTTTATGTAAATCATCAAATTTTTAATCTTAATCGTGCTATAACCTAAATTGCAAGAAATATTAAATTCATTAGAAAATCTAATTATTTTAAGTTTAAGTTTTGCTTATAACTTGATATTATTAGGATTTTCAATTTCATGTCTCTTCTTTAGACTGTATTATTGTTAATATTATTATTGCAATTGCGATGTTTTCTTATTTTATATTTCACTTATCAATCATTATTTATGCACTTAGAATGATTTGAAATTTTATAATATTGTTTTTGGAAAGAATAAAATTACTCTTGCAAATTATGTAAAAGTACAATAAAAATTCAAAAGGAATGCGCAAAGGTTCGCAATGTGAAAAAGATGTACAAAATAAGCCCAAACTAAAAATGATGCACCAAAATATGTCATAACTACGAAAAAGACGCGCAAAGCGTCACATGTGATAGTTATTTCTTTCCAAACTCTTTTAATCTCTTGATTCAAATTGATCTTATGTTCATTTATAATTGATATTGAAATTTAAAATATATAATTTTTTATTCATCCTTATTGTAATGATTTTCTCTATCTAAGTGTCTAAACTGACTCATGTCTTTGATAAATTCTTTTTCTTATCTATGCTACATCACTTCTTAAATTATATGAATTTCTATGATTTGCCTAATGTTTTAATATTATTTGCATACTTATTTCAATCACTGTTAAGATTATATTATCAAATAATTTTCATATCTCTGCTTACATTTCAAGTTTTTTTTTTCTTTCTTCTTCTTCACTTTTTGCTGCTGCCAGAAAGTGGGAGAAATTATTTGTTGAATTGTGTCTTGTGTCTTGTGAGTCTTGTATCTTGTGTTAGTATTTGTGTTTATTTTGTTTTTGTGATTATGTTATTTTTTTTGTTTTGTATAAAATTTTTGAAAAACAAAAATAATTTTTGAATCAATGCCTCCTTATTTTCATGCATTCATCAATTCAGGGGGAGTTTAGGAGATTCTTAGAATTTGAAATCCTACAAACAATAATTGTTTTGCCATCTTCAAAAAGGGAGAGATTGTTAAGAGAGTTGTTATTAGCATGTTTTATATTTTTGCAACTTATATAATTTTGATGATTCAAAATATTATTGTTTTATGTGTAGTTATCTCCTAACACTTTTTGGAAGATTTGTTTTTTGCTCTTGTGTGTACTAATATTTCAGGAAAATTGAACTCCAAACTATGAAGACTTCAAATCGAATTCAGCATACAATCCTTTGCAAATTGAAGCTTTAAATTATTTTTTGAATTGAGAGGGAGTGATTGTAATTGAGTGAATAAAAACACACACACACACTTAAGGAGATCTTACAAAATTTGTACTGATAGTACGGGACGAACATAATTCATACGGGATGATCAGGTAAGTTATCTCCACGTAGGAGCAATGGAACGAACAGGAGTTGAGGATATTTTTCTAAGTCCTGATCATCCAGGACGAAATTATTTTCATCCTAGGACAAGTTAGGCTGTGTAAAATTTCGTTCAGATGAAATTTATAATCGGGCCTGGATTACTTGGGCTATGTAAAAATTTCATCCAAATGAAATCCAAATCATCCCAGGACAAATTCTTCTTTGTAAAAATTTTGTTCAGACAAAATTCATTATCATGCCAGGACGGGTTTGTCTCTGCAAAAATTTTGTTCGGACAAAGTCCTGTTCTTCCCAAGATGATGTGAACCGACTTATCATAGTTGGTTACGTCCTGCAGTTATTAGGGAACCGACCTATGGTATAACTGATCGTACCGGACGAACCTAGTTTGTACGGGATGATGATCATGTACGAACATAGTTCGTACCAATATACAATAGGATCCTTTCTGACACTTTAAGTAAAATTATCCAGGATGATCCACGATCGTACGGGACGATCCATTTCGTGTTGACTTAAAAAATTTGCAATTTTGGACGGTTTTTCTTGTCTCTCCTATATATAGTCCAATTTAGACTGCCACCAAATATTTTTGCCATTTGATCTTCATGCCTATTAAAAGAAGAGTCAAGGAGAGAGTGTGAGAGAGCATTCAAAGGAGGATTCCTACCACTGGAGCGTGAAGGCTTCTCTTGGTATTCAAAGGTAAGAATCTCTACTTGTGATTTGGGATTACTTCACCCTTTTTTTCTTCCTTCTAGATTTCTTGTGAGGAGATCTATCAAGGAGATCTGGTTCTCTACCGACACTTGGAGAGTATGAACAGTCAAAGGGTTCTCTGCCCACACTAGGAGAGTGTGAAAGGACGAAGGGTTCTCTGTCCACACTAGGAGAGTATGAAAGGACAAAGGGTTCTCTGCCCACACTTGGAGAGTATAAAAGGACGGAAGGTTCTCTACTAGCACTGGGGATAGTGTAAAAGGAAGACGGTTCTCTACCGCACCAGGTAGTTGTGGAAAGAGTTTTTGTAAAGGCTTCTCTGCCTTGCTGTGGGTGCTAAAGGAGAGTCACTAGTGGTATTAGTGTAATACTTAGAGGGTGCCTCCGGGGAGTGGATGTAGGTCTAGTTTTGACCGAATTACTATAAATATGGTGTTCTTTACTTTTTCGCTTTTTATTTTGTTTATCATTTACAACTTGTGGTTGAAAAATTTTTTTCTAAAAAATTCACTAACAATTAAGTTTTAATTTCCAAAGTTTAAAAAGAAGGTTCAAATTTTTTAATTACCAATTCACCCCTCCTCTTAGTTAGCCACAAGGACATAAGCTTAGGTTTAACAACCTAATTCATTGTGAACGAATCTCAATATATATTACATATTATTTTGAAATGTGTGATATAATTTGAGGTACTTGATACACCGCTAAGGAATGATCAAGGCTCAAGTTTTGGTAGAATAGGATGTTCAACAAAAGAGTATATATTTTTAATTTCTTTTATTTTATATTTTTGAGTCTTTTTTTGAGGAAAAATGCAATAGCATTAAAAATAAAAATAAGAACAAACAAACAACTCAAGACAGTCCTAAAGCATCGCATTCCTCCTTCAAACAATACAAGAATGAAGTAGGAATGTCATTGTCCAAAAGATCTGACCAAATCAAGGAATTAAAGACTCCCAAATTAGCACAAATATCCGCTTATTTGTTACAATTTCTTCTAGAAAAAGAAAATAAAACTTGGTTGAAGTTACGAAGAAAAGACAATCTATCATCTTTTATTTCTTTGATCTTCCACTTCCTCAACCCATTTTGGAGTCTAGATATGTAAGGGTTTATGCTAAAATTGTCAATGTACACACATATAGGGGAGTTAAGGAAATGAGTTGAAATTTTTTTAACTAATCATACCATAAGATTCATATCATACTATAAGATAAGTAAAAAAAGCAATTTTAACATCTAATTTATAATTAATGCTTTTGAACTAATCATACTATAGGATGTAGATCATACAATAAGATTCATTTCCATCAGGAAACCCTAGCCACTAGATGATTTAAGTATTTTAAAAATTGATTTATGAGATAATTGTACTATATGATCCAAATTGCAATGTACGATATTTGAAATACTAGTTAAAACACAAAATAAAAGAGTAGCCTTGGATTATTTTTTAAAATAACCAATTCACTACACCCTATTGGTTTTCATAGGGATAGTACAAGGAGTTCTTATAACCTTGCTCCAACTTTTAAGTGGTATCAGAGTGGGTCTTGGTCACAATTTTAAAATCTCCCAATAAAGATCTTATGGTGCTTTTTTGTAATCGAAATACAGTGGAGGGTTATTAAATAACCTGTCTACCTCTATTTATAAATATTTCATTTGATTTGTGAAAAGTTTTACTATATATATTTTCATAATATATTTATTTTAGAATTTAGCACATGATTCAAAGTGGATATTTCACTTTCATCATGTATAGTTAATGGAGTCAAAACTGATGTCTTATTTACTAAATTGACTAATGAGGATATAGAGCTTGCTCAATTAAATTAAAATTGCTTGAATTATTTTTTTTTTTGTTCATTGAAATTTGAGGATTACATGAGAGTGTTAACATGTTCTATCTGGAAGGAAATATGGAATAGACTGTGCATTACTTATTAGGGTACTAGTGAAGTTAAATAATTTGGATTGAACATTTTATTGCATGATTATGAAATATTTGGCAAGAAACCTAATGAGATAATTTTTGAAATATACATTAGATTTGTTGCAACCTAGGAATCTAGATAGAGATTGTGATTTTTGATGATTGCAAAATATTATTTTTCAGATAATTTTAATATTTATCCTATTAATTATTAGATATTTCTATTTATTTTTGGGTGTACTAATATTTTAGGTAAATCATATACTACTCTATATTGCTGAAGACTTCAAGACAGGGTAAAATAAAAGTTCATGTAATAGAGTCTGTATATCTGTATTTTTATTTCTTGAGTTCTAGAAAGTGTGACTGTAATTGGGTTACCATACATACACATAGGGGGATAGTGTTAATTTTTTTTTTAAAGTATGATCATACTCTATTATATCTATTTGTACTACACAATTTGGCAGACTTTTCCTTCAGAATGCACTTAATCAAATCCTGGCTTGAATTTTTTTAACTATTCATAATATATGATATTGAGTCATACATATGACTCACAGAGTATAAAGTTTATTTCATACCAGATCATACCAAACATTTAAATTTATTTTTGAACTATTTATATTATACAATGTGTTGTACAGACGATTAACAAAGTATAAAATTTGTTTCTTATAAGATCATACCATACAAACTCATTTATTTTTTAAACTATTCATACAAAATTATGTCAGGTCATATAGATGACTAAAAAAGTATAAAATTAGGTTCATACAAGATTATATAAAATGAATAAATTTACTTTTTAACTTTTGTACTGTATGATAAGAATTAATATAGAGCACTAATAGTGTATGAAACTAAGTACATCCCACTTCATACCAAACGAAGACTTAATTTTTTTTGAAATGTTTGTACCATATAATCTTCAATCAGACAGTATGATAGTAAGTTGATTCACTTGAATTTTTCAAAATTTGGATGTTTTTTTACATGTTTTCTATATAAAGTGTCCTAAAAGTTGTCTTGTATATCCTTTGCTTTGAATTTCTCTTGAGAGTGACTTTTTGGGAGTGTGTTTGGGAGAGATTTTGTGATTGAAGAGTGATAGATCAAGTGAATGAGAGTTGTGAGGGATTCACAAAGTTTCCAAAATTAAGGATCTCTTTACTTTCTTCAAGTTTCTAACCAACTTATTTGGAGGCTTTGTAGAGAAGATCTTCATGATTGGATTAAGGTTCTCTACCTTCTCTAGGAGGCTGAAAAAAGACATGATGATTCTTTGCCTTCTTCGAGAGGGTGAAAAAGGACATGTAGATACTCTAGCTTTACCAGGAGGGTAAAAAATGATGAGAAGGTACGCTATCATCACTTAGAGAGTGTAAAAGGTGATGATTCTCTGCCACACCTGGTTGTTGGAAGAGAATTTGCAAGGGCTTCTCCACCTTTCTATGGGGAGAAAGGAGAGTCACTTATGCAGTACCTGGAGAAGGAGTCTCTAGGGAGTGGATATAGGTCTAATTGGATTGAACCTCTATAAAGTTTTGTGTTCTTCTATTACCTTTAATTTTTTCTGCATTTTTATTTTTTTTTTCAATTCTAGACATTTGCAAGAGGTTGTACCTTGGTGTATGCTTTTTGTTGATCATATTCTTCTTGTTGATAAGACTAGAGAGGGAGTTGAAAGTAAACTTGAATTATGAAGGTCAACATTAGAGACTAAAGGTTTTCGCTTGAGTATATCTAAAATGAAATATATGAAGTGTAATTTTAGTAGTAATAGACCTATTCAGGAGATTGTGACTTTGGGCGATCAAGTCATTAATAAGAGTATACATTTTAGATATCTTGGATCTATTATTCAGAGTGATGGTGAAATAGATGGGGATATTATCAGCAAAATTCAAGTTGGATGGTTGAAGTGGAGGAATGCATCGGGCTTACTGTGTGCTAGAAAAGTACCCCTCAAACTTAAGGGAAAATTCTATAAGATGGTATGGATGCCTGCAATGCTATATGGTGCTCAATGTTGGCCATTAAAAGAGAAGCATAATACTAATTTAAGTGTGGAAGAGGTAAGGATGCTTAGGTGGATAAGTGGTTTTAACCTTAGAGATAGGATATGAAATGAGCATATACGTAAAAAGGCTGGAGTAGCTCAAGTAGAAGATAAGATTAGAGAGAACCAACTTAGATGGTTTGGTCATGTAAAACGGTAGCCTTCTAATTACCTAGTTAGGAGAGTAGAGGTATTATATTTGACTTATGTTAAGAAAGGTAGAGGCAGGCCTAAAATGGCTTGGTTAGAAAATAATAGGAATGACCTTTCTTTATTTGATTTAAATGAGAATTTGACCTTTAATAGGACGCAATGGAGAAAAAGGATTCATGTAGCCGACCCCATATAGTGGGATAAAGGCTTGATGTTGTTGCTTTTGTTGTTGTTTTATTTTATTGCATTTAAATTTTATGGTTAAAAATTATTTGTGGTAATCATTTCTATAAATAGCTTTAAGTTTTAGGATTATTGATTTAACTTTCAAAAAGGATCTAAAAAAAGGTTTTCGAATATCTAAGATTTTTTAAATAACCAATTCACCCCCCTCTTGGTTAGCCTTAAGACAATTTTATAAGGTCTAACAACCTACACAAACTTTCAAGTGGTATCATCGCAAATTTCTAAAATTAAGGTTTAGAATACTTTTTAAAAAATGATTATGTCTAATTTTGTAAATTGGAATATTGCTGAAGGTTATTCGATCAATAAACCACCTTTACTTGATAACAATCCTTTTGATTTTTGCAAAACTCGTATGTCTATTTTTTTATAATCACTTAACAAATGCAAGTGGATATTAGTACAAGAAGATTATACTTAACCTACTAGAATGGTTGATGGTATTAGAATTAAAACACCATTTTTTGATTGGACTATAGAAGAAAGAGAATTGGCACAATTAAATGTAAAATGTTTAAACATTTTTTTTGTGCTTTGAAATTTGAGGAATATATACGTGTTTCTACTTGCTAAAATGGAAATGAAATTTTTAATAGACTTTGTATAACTTATGAAGTAACAAATGAAGTAAAATATTCAAGGTTTAACATTTTATTACATGACTATAAACTATTTTGCATAAAACTGAATGAGTAAATTTTTGATATCTATATAAGGTTTACTCAAATTATTACCACATTGTATATTTTAGGTATAGAACTTACAAATTCAAAAAAGTTAATAAAATTTTACATTTTTTAACTACTGCTTATGATATAAAGATAATTATAATGACTGAGTCTAAAGATTTGAATACATTTTCTATTAACAATCTGCTTGGATCACTAATTACTTATGATCAAGGAGTAAATCAAAGACAGATTGATGAAGCTAAAAAATGAATAGAGAAATAAAATAGCTTTGAAAGTTGATAATTTAGAGAGTGATCAATCAATGATAGAGGATGAAAAGAATATTGCACTTATGAATAAATAATTCAAAAGTTTCTTTAAGAGAAAGCAATAAAGATGTCAGAATTAGGAAAAAGGTAAGTTCATTAAGAATCTAAAAGTTTCTCATGAAGTTATTTGTTATGAATATAGAATGTTTGGACATATAAAGACTGAGTGTCCAAATCTCAAAGCTAATCTTAACAAGAAGAAAATTAAGGAAAAAACTAACTTTAGGAAAGGAAAGAAAAGAATGCAAATAGCTTTCTAGGCAAGAAAAGAATACAAATAGCTTTCTAGGCTGATGTTTGATTAAACAAAAGTTGTTTGAAAAAGATAATTATATTTGGGAAAACATTTAAGTTTTAGAATTTTAGTTTTGAAATTAAATACATTATTATGAATAATATATTACCTCAAAAGGAGAATATATCATTCCCTAATGGGTTTAAATTACAAAACTTTGAATTCATCCTGATTATCATAGTTAAACTCAGGGAAGAATCACATATGACACTAGAGGGTCAAAATGAAATGTCATCGAGTGTTTGAGTATATTATTCTAGATAAATGGATCATTAATTTTATAATCAAAATCATAATAATAGGATGATATATCTTCCTAGATAAAGAGGATATCATTTACTATCAATCCTTTGAATATGATGATAATGATCATTGAATTTGGCTTTCCCAAAGATAATTAATTATGCTTTTGAAATATTTGATTTTTGAAAATTGATTTGAGTTTCAAAATCTCCTACGAGCATAAGCTGTTGTAATTAATTATATTTTAGGGAAATCAATGTTTACTATGAATTCACTTGATTAAAAATAAGGTAAAAAATTTATTTAAGAATTCAAAGCTTGATGTTAAAGGAGGTAAGGGTTGGAATTTTCAAATGGGATTGGATCAAAGTTGAGCACTTATTTCTATAATCAATGGAGGAAGGGTTGGAGACACTTGGGTTCTAAAATAATTTAGAAGTGCCCGAGTCGATCTTAAGTGTTGGGATTAAATTTGAATTAATAAATATTTTGATTTGAATTATCAATTTTTTTAGAAAGTTAGGATTCAATTCTTAGAGGTTGATATCTTATAGCCTAAGCCTACCTCTGAACCTAAGTTTAAATTGGGTACTAAAAATCAATTACTCAAATTTAGCTAATGCAATACAAGATTTGGACTTAGCCTAACTTGGATTGGGAAGCTAGCTAAACCACCTAGGTGATTCAAAATTATGTGCCCTATCAGTTATGAAAGAGTTTTAGGGAAGTTCATTTAAATTAAGTTTGAGGAAAGTGGGAATAACATCTAGAGTAGTTCCTTATTTGGCCCCTTGACTTATGTTGGGTGAAATTAAACTTAAAAGAAATACAATAAATTTTTGACTTAATTTAATTTGTTTGTAATACAATACATTCTATTTGACTTGATAAATGCTTAAAATCAAAATGAACCAATTTTAAAAAGGCTTAAAAATAAATTTTATTCTAAAGATTGCATAGATTCCCCTTGATAGATCAACATCCTCATAGGTCAGGTGGTCTCCCAAAATGCATTGGCAAGGAGGTCCCTAACAAAAGAAAAGAAGAGTGCAAAAAAATGCTATGTGGACTCCAGATGATTCCAGGCTTACTTCTTAAAATCATTAGAGTTATTATGTTGGCTAAGATTTTTTAATTTGTTTAAGTAGAAGAATTTTAACATTCCCGTACAAGCCACCAATAGGGTTCTAGGCTAAAACAAAATTAACATTTACGATCACCAAGAAAACTAAGAAAAATTGATAAATCCTAATCATAATCAACATCAAATAATTAATTAAATAAATTAATTAATTAAATAAATAAAATGTCTATAGGAAAGTGCCTTTTAATATTATAACCTAGGGTCTGTAGAAAAAAAAAGTAGCTAGGTACTACTGACAACAAGCAAAAATTTCTAATCCTACGACTCAAGTGACTTTAACATGGGTCTTCTTATTCTTCACTTCTTTTTCATTCTACGAGGTTCCTTAGATCATCGGGTTCGTATTGAAATTACTAGATGGACAAGAGGGGGGAGAATTGTGAAAGTTTTATAGCAATAAATAAAACCTAAACATGAGTTCTAATATTTTTTGGTGTTTTTAAATTTTTAACATGAAAATTTAAAACAACTTCTAAGGCAACGCGCAACAATAAAATCTTTTTCTTTCACAATTTTTTGAAGCAAATATTATGAAATAAAAATGCACGCAAAAGAAAACTAGTAAGGAAAAAGCACACCGAGATTTTTATAGTGGTTTGGTCAAACCATGACCTAAGTCCACTCCCCGGAGTACTCCGCTCTGGGAATTTCACTACCAATAATAGTTCTTCTTTTGCCCCCCTTGGCAAGATGGAGAAGCCCTTACAATACTCCCTTTCACCAACCCGGCGTGGCAGAGTGCCAAGCGATGTTTTCACCCTCCTGGTGACGGCAGAGAACCTTCTCGTTTTTCTTCCTCCTGGAGAAGGCAGAGTACCTTCAAGGTCAACAGACGTAGATGAGTCTCCCACTTAGAAAGCCTCCCATAAGTTCTTCTCGGGCCACAGCAGGAGCAAGTTGCAGCAAGATCGGAGCAATCGTGTGATCTCCCTCACACCTCTTCTCCCTCACATAGCTCACCATCTCCTTCCTCTCTCAACCCCTCAAACTTCTCAAGAGCTATCTCTAGGATTTTCTCTCTAGTCATATTTTCCTCTTCTATCTCTCTCTCTCTCTCTCTCAAAATATGACAAGTTTTACACATAAAAATGGGCTCCAAAATCCCTGAGATTTCAAAAGTAGCTGTTACAATCGTACAGTACGATTATTGGTCATTGTATGATATGTATAAACTAGCTTTGTCCTAGTACGAAGTTGTACGAATAGTTCAAAAACACATCGTATAGTACGATAATATATCATCCAGTATGATTCACAACACACTACTCATACAGGACGATAACTGGGATGATCAAATGTCATCTCTGTTCATCGTATGGTACGATCTACATCGTTCCGTAAGAATAGTGAAAATTAAGGCATCATCCAAGATGAATTCTGGGATGATCAAATATCATCTCTTTTCATTGTATGGTATGATAGTAATCATACAGTACGACGAGACAAAAAAATAGGATCGTCTAGGACGATCTCCGGGACGATCAGAATTCATCTCTGTTCATCATATTGTACGAAGGGTTTCATACAGTACGATGTTGAATTTGTAATTAAGCCTTGATTTCTTGCACTAATCACGGGTTAAATTAAGTATGTATTTAAAATAGATTGTACCGTACGAATGTCATCGTACAGTACGAACGGCGGAAAAATATCATACTTAACTTGTCATGATGGCTAGTGTTTTGGATTTGAAACAGATCGTACCGTATGAAATAAATTCATATAGTACGATTACCAGAGAATGAAAAAACTATATATTTTGCTTTTTAAAAAATCCCTCTCCCCCTGTGTGTCTGCATGATTGCTCAAACTTTACCTGCAGTTTGTGGCCAGACTCAAGAAAATAAAAAATAAAATAAATAACAAAATATATTGTCTGACTCATACTCCTAATCAAACTAGTCTTGAGTCTTCCCGTTGTCCTGAGTGGCTTGTGATCTTCCTGAAATGTTAGTACTCACAGACAATAGCAAACATTAAATGTATTTAATAAAAAGTAGTTTAAGCAACATTATTTGGCATCATCAAAATCTCAACCTCGGGGTCATGGGTCGCAACACGGATATCCAAATGAAAGAAAACTTCCTTTCAAAAAGGGTGTTTTCTTTTTCCTTTAGATATTTTAAAATCTTCCTAATTTGGATCTCTAAATGGAGAGAAACTCTCCCCTAAGGGATGACCCTTCATCTTTGGATTCTAAATTGGATGTTTAATCCCATTTCGAAGCATTTTTAATATTTATAGCTGAATTACATTAAATTATAATTGAATGAAAATTTAAATCTAGACTCAAACTTGGCCTAAAGGATTATCCTAAATAGTTATAATCAAATTATCCCAAGTACTTAATATTAATAAAAACTTTAAACACTCAAATAACAACCACACTTAGCCATGCTCTTTTAATTTTAAAGTGGGACTTATACATTCTAAAGCACTATAAAAAGTTTTATTAATTTTAAAAGCATGAATTATTGCCCCTTTAATTTTAACACCCTGTATGAGCATGGGCACATGCATAATATTAAATTAGCAAAAAATTTCCCTAACCTAGGGGTAATCTAATGCACAATTAATCACATCATAGAGTGTAGATATAAGATAAATAGTCACATCAACATTAATAATCAACATTTAGTGAAAATTACAAAAAACATGGCACATAGTAGAAAAGTAAACACCATCCTAGTCTATGACTTGAGTTGGCTATCCTAAAAAATTATCTAAAGTATGTGGGTAGGCAGTGTGGGTTAGATATGTCCTATATAGGGAAATTGGTTATAGTTGTTTAATGTCTTGGTTGGTTGAAAGACTTAAGGGAATATTTGATTAAAGTTTAAATCTTAATGACTTAAGATTAATTTTAAGATATATTTTAAAGTTTTGTTGATTGATACCTTTGTTAAACAAGGGCCGTGAAGTTTATTTCACCTTTCTTAGGGCAAAGATAATAGCCTCATAGGCTTGGGTTACCAAGTAGCAATCGATATATTTAAATGAATTAAATTGATTAAGGTTTAAAAGTTGAAGGATTTTAATTAAAATTAATTTGTTATTGGTTTTAAGGTTAGATTAATATTTTTTGGATTTTGAAATAAATTATTGAATTTTTTTATAATTAATTGGATTATTTAAAAGCCTTAATTAAATGGGTCAAAGTTGACTATTAGATTCAAAGATATTTTTAGAATTATGATATATTTTATAAATATAATACCTTTTGATGAGTAGTTTGGCTTTGAGTTTGCTAGATTTGGAGAACTTAACAATTAGTTGGGAATTTTTAAAGTATTGACTTGATTTTGACTAAAGTTTAACTGGATTGTTAACTTTTTGTATTTGACTGATTTTTTAGGTGTTTGTTATTTTTTAAATTATCCAACCCAAAATAGAGTCTAATGCCTTTGAGTTTACTCAATTTAGGTTTTTTCTATAATTATTTATGATTTTTAAAAGTTTGGTATTTATTTGTATTTTTTAAATTGCTTAATTCAAGAGCTCTTAAGTATGTTATTTCAATTGAACTCCCTACTCAAAATCTACTCCAATGGTTAGAAAAGACCTAAGGAGAGATTCCCATGTGTTTGGAAATTTTTTGAAATTTTTAATAAATTAAATTAATTAAATTATGATTTTTAATTAAAAATAAATTAAGCTTAAATGTGATGTGAAATAAAATGGGTTTTAATTTTCATAAATTAACATTTGAGTTCGCATCAATTTGAGGTATTATTTATATTTTTTGGATTTAATTTGAATTTTTATAATTTTTGTAAATTTTAAGGCTTAGTTTAAGTGTTTAATATTAAGTTAATTAATTAAGGGGTTTAATGATTTTTAAAGTTACTAGAAATTTTTCCATGGGTTGGAGTTGTCACTAAGTTCAAATGTTTTGAATTTCAAGTCTATAGGTGGTGTATGCTAATTTCTGGAACTATTCTAAGTTTTCTAGACGTGTCCTTAATTATTGTCTTTAAGGTATCGCTAGGTTAAGTTGGTTTAAAACAATATCACTAACCCTTCATGAACACATATACATGCATACACATAATGACAAAAAATTCCTAAATCTAGGAGAGCTTAAGCTATGTGCAAGTCTATGTATCCTACACATGCATTGAAGATATAATTAAATTAATTGAAGGATTAAGCAATGAACAACTAATAAATAATTTCCCATTGTTTAATCACTATTCCCCAACAATTCTTTTCATGTACCTCAATCTATACTTAAAATTCCATGGAATCTCTCAACATTCAAAAATTTATCATATATATATATATATATATATATATATATATATATATATATATATATATATATATATATATAGACACACACACACAGAAATATGAAAGTATAAGTTTTAAAAATATTTAAATTAATATAAATTCAAATATTAATTAAATTTTAAAAGTTTTCAAATTATTTGAAATATTTAAAGAAAATACTTTAAATTTAATTTAATTTTAAAATAAAATATTTTAAATGATATCAATGAATATTTAAACTATTTTAATTTAAAATAAAAGTTTTTATAAAAATATTTAATTTAATATTTAAAAATAAAGGTTTTAAATTTAATTAAAATATATAATATATTTTAAAATAATTTTAATTTAAAATTAAAGGTCTTAATATTATGAACATTTTGATATATTACGCTTAATTTTTTAATTAAAATTGAATGTTTTATAAATTTTTGAATATTCTAGTAATTAAAATATATTTAAATTCAATTATTAATTAAATTAAAAAAGAGCTGCTAGATGACATGTGGTGTGATCTTATTGGATAGACCAAAATGCGATGTAATAATTATTGGCGGTATAATCATTTCACCGTTAGTAATGGTTAGGCCATTATTTAACTGCAGATATGGTTCACTAATCCATGTAAGCATGGATTAGTTATCGTTAAATCATTCATATTTTGAAACGGGTAATTCTAGATGAGTCGAACAGAGCTTTGATCCAACAGATCCATATATGCAAAGAGATGGAGCATGGTATGGCAAAATCTAAATTTTTGATGGCAAGATCAACAACTGATATTTCGTGCGCGAGCAAAACATTGAAAGTGCCATAGACATAACATTTTGGCTCATTTGTTTGATCGGGTGCTTCAAATTTGTTGATATTTTAAGCCTTGCCAGAACAAAAATCACGGGGTATGATTTGTTTGACTTGAAAATTCTTTAAAGAAAAGCCGTTTAAGCTAAGGTATCCTATACTAGGGTTTGCATTTCACCTTAATTTAATAGATAGATTAATCCATTTAATGGCTTATTGCATTTGTAGACTATCCACACTATATTTTGTTGAAGAATCCATGGCTTGAAGTGTAGTAGATTACCTGGTATAAGCCTTGGAAAGAGGAAGCTTGAACTTACCAGAAAATTACTCACTAGAAACTTTGACAGGTGGAATTAGTGTGAATGAGTAGAGGGATATCAGGAAAGCTTGAATGGACTGGGAGCTGGACTTGAAGGGCTTGAGGTAGTGAGATAGAGGCTAGGTAAGAATTAGGCTTAGTTTCAACCTTTTTACCTGTCCAAGCCTCTCCAACTTGAATGGATGACTATGATTGATTAGGAATTCTCCTTAATATTTTCCATTTATCCAAAGGTTTTATGATGGCAAAGAATTACAGGATGATAGTACATCCTATATGGTAAGGTCCCTTGGTCCTATTTTCACATGTGAGTAATAAGGGTTGCTTGATTTGGATCGAAGGGCTAGAGTAGGCCGTAAGAATATTCTAGAGTCTATTAGGACTGATAAAATGATTTGGATTTAAGGTGATTAGGCTTAAGCAAAGGGGCTTGGCAAATTGGTTAACTGGTTTGACCAGTCAACAGGTCAAAACAACTGACATGTCTTGCAAAGTAACACCAAGAGCTGATTGGGATGGTTTTAATTGAATTTCAAAGCAAGGGCTTGACATTTTAGTGAAAATATAGGGCCTTAAGGTGGTCTGATCAAACCTCAATAAGTTAACTTAGTCAACTTTACTTGTATTTAATTAGATAAGGATTAAGATAAGTCTAGGCTATGGTTTGGAGTTAATTTGAAGCTTGAAATTGATTTAGATGGTTTAAATTGACTAGAGCTTGAATAAGGTCAAAGGTTTGATGCTAGAATAATATTGAGCAAGCCAAACAAAGGTAACATGACTTCAAAAATAAATTAGATATTTTTGAATCATGCAATAAAAAAGGATAGATAGCGTGAATGGTTTGACTTTGTTAAACGGGTTGGATTAATACAATTAAGCCTTATGTGGTTATTTGGTCAACCTAGGTTGACTTGGTTAACCACATTAATGTTAGACTTGGGTTTAGACTAGATAGTTTTGGTTTTACATTTTGAGTTTGTTGGAGATGGACCTAAGGTCTAGGGCATTCAATTTGGTCAACATGACTATGTAGACCCTTAAGAGCCTATTTTGTTAACCTAGGTTGACTTGGTCAACAAAGTATATCATGGGTCTAGGATTGGGTCCAATAGGCTTGGATTTATATTTAAAATTTATTGGAAGTAGTCTCATTCAATTCAGAGGACTTTTAATTTGAAATGGCTATTCAAACCCCTAAGGGGTATGTTTTTCAAAAGGGTTAACCTGGTCAACCAGGTTTATCTAGGGTTTGGATATGAGCCTATAACACTACTTATGATGTTTAGGATGCATTCGAGGAGGTTATGATGCTTTATTTAAATAGGCCAAGTTGATGTTTTGAGAAAACTAAAAAATTGCCCTTATAGGGAATTTTGGCAATTTTGACCCTTCGTCCACTAGGGGTCAAAGTGAGTCCACCAAAATAAAGTTTAATGCTTAAAATATAATAATAATTGGTTTGGATGTGTTCATAGGGTTTGGATAAAGCTCCAAGTTAAAGATCCACTGGGTTATAAGTCTAATGGCGTAGGCCATAATTATTTAAATGTTTTATAACCTTTGTGAATCAATTTAGTTTATTGGGTTATAGGCCTAATATTGAGCTATAAATTGGAGGGTTTCCTCTAAACACATGTGAAAGTTCATCAAGGATGTTAAGCCCTTATGAACTAGCCCAAGGCTAACCAAGAGGGGGAATGAATTGGTATTTTAAAAAAACTTTAAATAAAAACACAAACACAAACCAAACCAAAATTCACCACAAAGAAAATCAAAGTGCAAAAATTAAATACGAAAATAATAAAGGAAAGAACACACTAAATTTATAGTGGCTCGATAAAACCTTGACCTACGTCCACTTCTCGGAGGCACCCTCAGTGTATTGCACTAAACTCAGTGTCTCTCCTTTATCCCCCACAGCTAGGCGGAGAATCCCTTACAAAATAACTTCCACCTTCCTTAGTGCGGCGGAGTAGTCGGGTACTTTGACACCAAATCGATCTTTTTCTTTCAAAAACTTCCGTCAAGACAAGCCTTGAATCTGATGGTACTAAGGTGCAAGCTTGTTGGAGTAACCATGTGAAACTCCCTCCACACTCCCTTGAAACTACCTCAAAGGATCTTCTCCCTCTCTCAAACTCCACCCTTTCCTCTCTCCCTTTCAAGCTCTCTCTTCAAGTTTTCTCGAGAAGAAATGAAGTCTCAATGGCTGCCAAAGACATGTATAAAGTGCCTTTACAAAGCTTAAATAGAGGGCATTTAAAAAACCCTAAAAATCAAGTATGTCGGTAGAAATCATACAGGATGATCCGGCATCGTCATGTACAATGTGCCTAAAAAGAGCCCTTCTAAAAACCCTAAAATCTCAATTTCAACCCAAAATATCATCCAGGATGATCGCAAGATCATCCCATATGATGTGCTTAAAATGAGGGCTTCGAAAAGCACTAAAAACTCAATTCTGGTGCCAAAATACTTCCTGGACGATCGCAGGATCGTCCAGTATGATGTGCAAAATTTGACCTAATCATCCTGAATGATTTTAGGATAGTCCTGGACGATTAGTACAAATTTGTACAGATCATCCAAGATGTTATTATGGATCATCCTGGACGATTAGAAGAGAAATTATGATATTTTTTCTTAAAATATTTTAGGGAAAACAAGTATGTCGGCAAACATCATCTTGTATGATATGAAGATCGTCCATGACGAGCGGATTGAAAAAATTAACCATAATTAATCCCTTAATCACATGATCAATTTAGGTATGATTTGTATTGATCATCTGGGATGATCTGATCATCCTGGATTATTAGAACAAAATTTAAAACTTAAATCATTGCCTAAATTGTCTTTGGCGGCTCTTTTCCAAGATCATAAAGGATCATCCTAGACGATCCAAAATGATCTAGTACGATTAGATCAAAATTTAAACTTCTTGATTTGACTAAATCTCACTGCCTTGAGTGTGTGTGTGCATGGTCACCAAGCAAGAATACTTCCTTACGGGACTTAACTCAAGTTATCAAAATTACATCAATGGTAAATATAAACCCTTTATAACATAACATTATTCAACCAAATCTTGAGCTATGATTCTTTGTTTGATGTCGCAAGGTATTTCTGAAATGTTAGTAAACACACAAACAAATATATAATAAAAATACTATGAGATATAAAAATATTTGTTATCATCAAAAACATAAAACTCGTGAGCTCGAGTCGCAAGAATCTCCCCCTTTTTGATGGTGACAAATATTATTGGTGAAGTGGCAAACTAAAAGTATTTTCTCCCAAACTCCCCCTCATTAAGATAAAAATTTAATAACAAAGGAAAACAAAACTTTTCTTTTTTTAATTTTTATTTCAAAATAAAACAAGTAAAATAAAATAAATAAACAAAACTAAAAAAATAGCACATTCTCCCCCTTTGACATTATCAAAAAGGGGAGGGGCACAAACAATCAGAACAATAAAAAAAATCAAGAAACAAAATGATCCCTCGTCAGTGAAAGAAAAAAAATCAAATATCCTTAAAATGAGAAAGTTACCTCTTGATTTTATTCAAAAACTTAGTATGGAATGTATTGACAACTCATGACCCAGAAAGATTAGAAATTCAAAAATTGTTAATCCAAGCTCAAATTCTTTTAAAGGCTCAAAAACATTTTAGTCCAATAACTAAATCAAGGAACAAATTAAAAAATGTAACCTAATTTTTTCAAAACTCCTTTCATAAAACATATCTAATAGAAGATTAATACAAAAATTGGTGAACCAGGAAGCATGATTTTCAAGCTCAAGTATCAAAAATATAAAGAGTTTTCTTAAGCTTTAAGAAGTACAAGAAAGGTAAACGTACTTTTTGTGGGCTCGTTTTACGTCTCTTGTTAGTTGTTTGGCGTACTTTATGCATCTTTTAATTTTTGATACACTTTATATATCTTTCTCAATTTGGCATCAAAAAGGGGAGAGGCACATCTTTTACTTTGGCGTAATTGGACACTTTTTCTTTTCTTTTTTTTTTTAATCAAAAGTGCCACCTTTCTAAAATTTTTAAAACTAAAGAAAACCCATTCTATTGATAAAATTAACTACTTGATTAAGAAAATTATGAGGTGGATTCAATAACTTACAAAAGATCCCTATGCGATAGATAAAATGCAGGGAGATGAAAAAAGCTCAATTTCAGAATTTAATTTATAATATAAAGAAGATTTTAAATCAAAAGAGATAGAGAGACAAAATCACGAGTTTTCTTCCTTTGACTATTTTTAGAGAAGTCAACCATAACTTATATAAGAATTTAAGAAAAGTAGGAGGTTGGTTTTTCATTTTTAGAAAAAATGATCTTTTAAAAAAAAATTAGTTTTTTTTAAGTGTATAGGAATAAAAAAAAAGGTGATGTGCATGTGTGTTGATCAGAGAAAACTTCACAAAATAAAAAAAATTAATGCAATAATCAAGACAAAGAAAAAAAAAAACAAAAGAAAATACTTAAAATAAACAAAACCAAAACACAACACAAATAAATAAATATATAAACAAGGCTTTTAAACATCATCTTGCTCCTGGTCTGATGATTCAGGAGCCAGGTCTACCCAGGATGCTTTTCATTATTTTCCCTTTCTTCAATTTGCTTAGATTTACCCTTTTTTTATAGGAAAAGCTCTCAAATTAGGCCATTGATTTTTCATATGTCAAGATTTCCTACATCCAAACTAATAACATCAGAAGACAACCTAACATTCTTACTATTTTTACCTTTATTCCACTTTTGTTGATGCTTATGCTTGTGCTTTAGTGGTCTTTCCAATTTTCTTGATAATCCATCGCTTTCGTCAACTACTAAGCCTCTTTTCTCCATGTTTTTAGTGTTTAGCACTATCATTTCACCTGCATCCAAAAGTCTTTGACCCAAACATTCTTCGTAGGTAATGACTGAGCCAATCAAATTATTAATAGAATATTCATTCAAATTTTTTGATTCATAAATAGCAATAATTTTAGCATCAAACTTATAAAGTAGACAACGTAGAATTTTATTGACTTTTTCAAAGTTTGAAAATTCTTAACTTAAAGCATGCAATGATGTCACAATTTGAATAAACCTAGTATAAATGTCTATGATTGTCTCATAAGGTTTCATTCAAAATAGTTCATAATCATACATTCAAATATTCAACTTGGATTGCTTGATTCCACTAGAGCCTTTATATATGGTGTATAATTTATCCCAAATTTTCTTACCAGTAGTATAAATAGATACTAACATATAGTCTTCAGAATTTAAAGCACTAAAAAAATAATTTAAAGATTTTGCATTCAATGGAGCATTGATTTATTCTTCTTTATTCCACTGATTAAAAGGAATATCAATTTTAATTCCATCTATAACACGTGACGGTACAGAATAACTAGTTAAAATCATATGCAATATTTGATAATCAATTAATTATAAGAAAGTAGACATGCAAATTTTACAAAAATCAAATATAATATTTTAAAATAAAGGTGGTTTGGTGATTGAATAACCTTCCATAATATTACGATTACAAAAATTATCCATTGATCTTTTTCAAAAAGTTTTCTCAAACTTTATTTTTGGTTCCCACTCTGATACCACTTTGAAAGTTTGTCAAGGATGTTAAGCCCTTATGAACTAGCCTAAGACAAACCAAGAGGGGGGATGAATTGGTATTTTTAAAAAAATTTAAATCAAAACACAAACTCAAACCAAATCAAAATTGACCACAAAGAAAATCAAATTATGGAATTTAAATGAGAAAATAATAAAGGAAAGAACACACCAGATTATAGTGGTTCAATCAAACCTTGAACTACATCCACTCCTCGGAGGCACCCTTCGAGTATTGTACTAAACTCAGTGTCTCTCCTTTAGCCCCCACAACTAGGTGGAGAAGCCCTTACAAAATCACTTCCAACTTCCCCGGTGCGGCTGAGTAGCCGGGTCATTTGACACCAAAGAGATCTTCTTCTTCCAAAAACTTCTCTCAAGATAAGGATTGAATCTGATGGTACTAAGGTGCAAGCTTACCAGAGCAACCATGTGAAACTCCCTCCACACTCCCTTAAAACCCCCTCCAAGGATCTTCTTCCTCTCTCAAACTCTTCCCTTTCCTCTCTCCCTTTCAAGCTCTCTCTTCAAGTTTTCTTCAGAAGAAATAAAGCCTCAATGGCTACCAAAGACACATATCAAGTGCCTTTACAAAGCTTAAATAGAGGGCTTTAAAAAACCCTAAAAATCAAGTATGTCAGAAAAAATCATCCAGGATTATCGCAGGATTGTCCTATGCGATGTGCCTAAAAAGAGCGCACTTGAAAACACAAGAAACTCAATTTGGTGCAAAATATCATCCAGGACGATCGCAAAATTGTTTTGTACGATGTGCTTAAAAAGAGGGCTTCAGAAAACACTAAAAACTCAATTCTAACAGCAAAAATTATTTTGGGCGATCGTAGGATCGTTTAGTACGATGTGCAAAATTTGACTTGATAGTCCCGGATGATATTAGGATAGTCCTAGACAATCAGTTCAAATTTGTACAGATCATCCAGGATGATATTGTTGATTGTTCTGGACAATTAGAAGAGAAATTATAGTATTTTTTCTTAAAATATTTTAGAAAAAACATGTCAGTAAACATTATCATGTACAATATACAGATCTTCCAGGATGATTATATTGAAAAAAATAACCATAATTAATCCCCTAATCACATGATAAATTTAGGTAAGATTTTTTTTTGATCGCCCGAGATGATCTGATCATATTGGATGATTAGAAAAAATTAAAAACTTAAATCTTTGCCTAAATTATCATTGGTGGATCTTTTAAAACATCTTAAGGGATTATCCAGTATGATTAGATCAAAACTTGATCTTATGGATTTGACTAAAACTCACTACCTTGAGTGTTTGTACATGGTCACCAAGGAAGCATAATCCCTTACAAGACTTGACTCAAGAAATCAAAATTACATCAATAGAAAATATAGAACCTTTACATCATAACATTATTCAACCAAATCTTGAGCTCTGATTCTTTGTTTGATCTTGCAGGGTATTCTTGAAATGTTAGTAAACACACAAACAAATATAGAATAAAAATATTATGAGATATAAAAATATTTATTATCATCAAAAACATAAAACTAATGAGATCGAATTGCAACAACATATTCTATAAATATGAAATTGATAGACTCTAAATAAGAGGTCATTTGATGAGGATTTGAAGTGTTTGAAAAATCTCTAAAAAAGGCTTTCAAGACCTAAGCCTTTAGACTTTGGATTTTGGTTTGGATTTCTAAATTTAAACTTTATTTTGGGTTTGAATATTTGAAATTGAATTACCAAAATCATTTATGATCTTTTAGATAATCATAACTATTTGGATAGGGTTAAAGTTAAATTGGATATTAGATTAATATTTGGTTTAGGGCTTAGATCTAGATAGGTTTAAAATTTGGATAGGTTTGAAGTCTTGACTTGATTGAAGTATGGATTAATGTAAGATCTAGGTTGATTCTAAGGTCTGGATAGATCTAGGGTCAGGGTATGGACTAGCTTAAAAGATTCTTAAGGTCTAAGAAGGTCCTATGGTATGGTGTCTAAAAGGATCCTAGGGTCTTGATAGATCCCAGGGTTTGGATTAGTCTGTAGGCTAATTGATATGAGGTCATGATTGATTTGGAGTCTGTGGAAAGTCTTAGTGACCTTGTACAAAAATGAGGTTAACAAATGGACTCTTAATATGTGTAATAGAATGAAATTCTATTGCACATGTTAGCGTTGACCGAATTGAATGGTGAAGTCTAGAATTATGATCCTGAGGGAAGGAAAAGTTTATCCTTGTGGAATTAGGATTTAATTTAATACTAAGGAAGTGTCAAGGAAGGTGTACTCTACCACTCGTGGATCTAATCTTATGGGAAGGAGAAAACCTAAATCCTAAGGAAAATAACTCAATTTGAGGATTTAAAATTGAAATTGAAACTAGGATAATGCTACTAAAGACATTCTCTATCACTATTGGAAATAATTCCGAGGAAAGGACCTAACCTTAGCGAAAAGAAGATTGAATGATCATATAGGAAGTACTCCTAACTATAGAGGATTGAGTATGGATTTTGATACTAGGGTAATGCCATGAAGGGAGTACTCTACCACTAGTAGATCTAATCCTAAGGAAGAAATGAACCTAACCTCAAGGAAAAAAAATGAATGACCATATAGGAAGGAAGAATTCCTAACTATAAAGGATCAAGTTTAAAATTTTGTTCTAAGTGGAGGGAAAATCTAACCTTAGAGGATTGAGTTTTGAATAGATATTAGGATAGTGCTATAGAAGGCATGCTCTACCACTAGTGGGTCTAGTCCTAAGGGAACAAGAGTCTAACCTATGAAATTGAATTTGAATTAATACTAGAGTTGTGCCTATCAATGTCTCTCTACTCTAGCATTTTTGAGACATTTTAGGGTTTTGCTCACTCACTTCCTCTCTTCACTCTTAGCATCATTTGTTTGGTTTTCTCATGTTTTCTTCCCTTTTGGTTTGATCGATGCGTCTTGCAAATTATTTTGAGTTTTTTTACTTACCTTTGCTAGTTATGGGAGATGACGTCCCCGATGTCATCTAACCCAGCTCATTCTTCCTTTTCAGATGGGGAATCTCAATATTTTATGGATGTCTTGGCAGGTGAATCATAATCTTCTACTAAATTTAATTTTGTGCAAACTTTATATAAAGGCTATTCGACTTTGTTGTTCGATGAATCTATAGTTTTACAGCAAGCTACGCCTTTTACTCTTTCTTTGGTCTGCAAGTTTGTTCTTCGTCACCCTAATTTAGTGTTATTTGAAAGTTTTTTATTAGCCTTAAGCTTTCTAGCTCATTTCACATTAGCTTGTTAGACCCAAATTGTACTGCAAATCAAGCTGGTAATGATCTTAATTATAATCACAATTTTTAAAGGAGATCTTAATTTATACAAGAATGTCAAATGAGATTACTAAAATGGACTCTGGATTTTGATGTGCAGGAGGAATCTCTTATAGCATATGTATGGATATCCTTCCCAAAATTACATCTTCAAATTTTTTATTCTCAGATCTTATTTGGTTTGGCTTCAATCTTTGGTAGGTCATTGTAGATCAACCAAGCTATGAAATCTATCTCTAGGCCATCCGTGGCTCGCATTTTAGTTGGATTGGATATTTCTAAGAAATATCCTAATGAGATTTGGTTACAGAATTGAATGGGTATTTCCAAAAAGTGGAAATTGAAAACTTACCCATTTTTTCTCTCATTATAAGATGTATTGTCATGGGTTAAATGAATGTTTTAGGTTGCATCCCCAACTTCAAAAAGAGAAGGTTACAACCAAACCATCGTAAGGAAATACTACCCCTTCGGTTGACCTTGATATTGTGACACCTAATCTTGTTGTGGTTGAGGGTAATGTTTCTCATATGCAGTTTACTATTGAGTAACCTATTCTTGATGTATTTGAGGGTAATGTTACTAATGTGAAGGATGCTGCAGAGTACCCAATACTATGTTCCTTAACTCATAATGAACCACATTCCATCCATAATGATGCTCCTAGTTATGTCAAGGGAGAAAATCCTCACTTTATCTTTTCTTTTAATAATGGCTATCAAAATATGGATGAGCAAATGTTGGCTATTACTAATAATCAAAATTTTGCTCCATCTTCATCTACTAATCATTGTGTTATTAAAAAACATTACCTAATATGGATTTTATGATGTCAAATAATAATTGCTCTAATATGTTGCCTACTCAAACTATTTCTCTTACTCAATAGGAAATCCAAATTTGAATGGTGTAAGGTAATATTGGTAGTGACTTAAGAAGCAAAACTAATGTGGAGGATGGATGTATCTTTGAGGAGGGTGAATTGCAACAGGAGGATAGACAGGAAGGTTTGACTGATGATAGTAAGCTTCCCTTAAAGTCTCGTTATTATAGTGATGGTTTTATAGATATAGAGGATATGGATATTATGGAAAAATGTTTTGCTAAAGATGATAATGACACTAGTTATATCAAGTTTCATAGTAGGACAGGTTGGAAGAATAAGAACATCATTTTATAATTGCCAAGAACCATCCATTAGCATACTTCTCATTAATTCTATTTTTATGTTTAATTTTTTTATTTGGAATGTTTGTGGCATTGGTTTTCCCTCTTCTAGGTTAAGAGTTAAGAACTTATGCCATATTTACAACATTTCTATTCTTATTTTTCTTGAACCTTTCATTTCTTCTACTAAGTTGGGTAGTAATTCTTTGTTTTTGGGATTTAAGTATGCCATTTCAAAAGTGGCTAATAAGATTTGGGTTTTTTTGGAAGGATCCTATTAAGATTGATATTATTGGTGATTTCCTTTAAGTGATGAATTGTGATGTGAAAGTTTTTAATATTCATTATTGTGCCTCTGTTTACACTACTTCTTCTCGGTATACTAGGAAATTATTATAGGATTAACTTATAAATTTTCGTAGTATTTGTAATTTATCTTGGATTGTTGGTGGTGATTTTAACGCTATTGCTAATCTTTCTGAGCATATAGGGGATTTTCTCTTTCCAATCGGTCTATGTAGGATTTTAGTAACATGATTATGTGTTATAATTTAATTGATATTGGCTTCTCTGGTAATAAATTTACTTGGAACTAAGGTCATTTATGGCAATGGTGGGATAGAGTGTTATTTAATGATTTATGGCTTAACTTTTTAATGCTATTAATCTTGAGCATCTTAGTAGGTCTCTCTCTGACCATTCCCCCTTATTAATTAGTCTTAAAACTAGGCAAATTAACTCTTCCCCTCAATTTAGATTTCAAAACATGTGTTTGCTTCATGAGTCTTTTTTGGATTTGGTCTAGGATAATTGCTAAGCTCCGTTACATCCTGATAACTCTATCTTTGGCATGAGGAGATTTTGGTTTAAGATCAAAAGGCTTAAGTAAGTTTTAAATTGATGGAATCATAATATTTTTAAAAATCATTTTACTAATATTTTGGAAGCCGTGCAATAAGTGAATAATTTTGAGACTACATGTCAAGTTAATCCTTCTGATGCTAACTTCAACTTACTCAGGGATGCTAAAGATTGCCTTTTAAAATTACAAGCACAGAAGGAGGTTTTTTAGAAACAAAAAAGCTGTTTCTAAATATCTTGTTAAAGGTGATAATAAAAAATAATATTTCCATACCTTATTTAAGATAAAATGGGCCAAAATATGTATTAACAAAATTCATTAGTAGGATGGGTATGTGATTGAGGATAGCTTGGAGTTTGCTAATTTAGCTGTTCAGCATTTTTAAAAACTTTTTAATATAGATTTTACTCTTGGTCATATTGATAATCCTTCTATTATTCCTAACCATATATCTCAATAGGATAAAGAGTTTCTTTCTAAACCTCCTTCTATAGATGAAGTCAAAGATATTGTTCAAGGCATGAATGGTGACACTATGGCAAAGCTAGATGGATTCACCACTCAATTTTTCCAGAAATCCTAGTATATTATTAATAAAGATCTTTTTTCTACTATTTTGAATTTTTTATCGGGTAACTCTATTCCCAAGTTTTTTTACTTCTTCTTCTATTATGCTTATTCCTAAAAACAATGCTTATATTACTTGGAATGATTTTAGACCTATTAGTCCTTAAACCTTTTTAATAAATTACTTTCTAAAATTTTTATGAGTCGGTTAATTACTATTTTGCCTAAAATTATCTCTCCTTGTTAGATGGGCTTTGTAAAAGGGAGGGCCATCACTTATAATATTTGGTTGGCTGAAGAATTTTTTTTTTAAGGCATGGATGTTAGAATGAGAGATGGTAACCTGATCTTAAAACTAGATATTTTTAAGGCTTATGACAATATTTATTGGAACTTTCTTTATCATATCTTGTAGCTTTTTGGTTTTGATTCAGTTTCTATCAAGCTTATTAGAAGTTGCAATAAGGTGCTTATTTTTTCTATTATTGTTAATGGGAAAAGTAATGGTTATGTTAAAGCTTCGCTTGGTTTAAGACAGGGTGACCTTATATCCCTTACTCTTTTCATTATTCTGGCTGAGTTCTTATCTAGAGGTCTTACCAACCTTTTTGAGAATTCTCTTAGTCTTTACTTTAGGACTTTGGGTGGTTTTCCTATTTCTCACTTATGTTTTGCTGATGACTTTATTGTGTTTACAAATGCTTCTATTAACTGGTGGAATAAACTTATGTATTTTTTCTCTCAATTTGAAATAGCTAGTGGTCTGTCCTTCAATAAAAATAAGTGCTATTTTATCGCCTGCAAGAAAGTTCCAATGATCGTATTTTGGACATTAAAAATTTAAGTAGTTTTATGCATGGTCATTTACCTATTAAGTACCTTGGGTTGCCTGACTTAATTTCCTCTCCTTTTTTGATAAAAAGCATGAATGCATTAAAATTAAGAAAAAGCAAAAAGAACTACAAACATGATTCCTCCTTCACCAATTGAATAAATGAAGGAGGAATCTTGTCCAAATTAATGTATTCCCACATAAAGCTACTAAGGATACCATAACTAGCACATAGATCTGCTAGTTTATTTCCCTCTCTAGAAATGCATTTAAAAACAACATAATTAAAATAATTGAAAATTTTTAACTCATCTTGATATTTGAATCCGTGATCCTTAGCATCTTGAATAACCTTAATGACATTGAAGTTGTCGCTCTCAATAATTGCTCCTTTGTACTTGAACATCCAATCTTTGATAACATTCTTCAATGTTTTGATTGCCAATAATTCCAATTGATATATATCCCAATGGATACAAGTATTACCGAAAGCCAAAAGGAATCTTCCTTTGCAGTCTCTAATAACACCTCCAACTCCTGCTCCATACGAAGAATAAAGAGTAGCATCTACATTGATTTTTAACCAACCGGGTGGAGGGGGATGCCAAGCATTTAACAGTCTAGAGGACTTATTAACATCCCATGAATCCAACAATTGATTATAAATCATCTTAGAATAAGAAGATTGACTGATTTCTTGTACAGCAACAGAAGTTGCACTTTCATTTATACCTTCATGTATAAATTTATTTCTAGCTTTCCATGAAAAATACAGGACATTAAAGAAGAGATTTAATACCATACTCTCATTCTTAGGGATATTATGTATCCATCTACAGCATCCTTGGATATTGTTGAATTTTGGCAAAGTAAATCCCCACCTATTGATAATAATGATCACCTCTTTGATTTTGGAATAGCCCCCAATAATGTGCTCCAAATCTTCTTTGCCAACAGTGCATCTTGGGCAGAAGACATTATCTTTTAATCTTCTATGAACAAGGAATTGAAAGGTTGGTAATGCATTTTTGAAAACTCTCCAGATGAATGTTTGAACCCGTGGGTTAAGTTTTGCTTTCTTTATCCAATGAAAATGAGTCCAGTCCTCATCTTGTTGCTGAAATTCTCTAATCATTCCAGGAATAGAGTTTCCTGGACATTGATATATGAGTTCTTTGAAATCATCTTCCAGAACTATATTAATTTTGATATTCATAATGAGTTCTACCAGCTCTTTACCAAAAAATAGCATCAGTATTTCCTCATTCCAGCCACCATTTTCTAGAAAACTGCTTAGAAACAATTCTTCATCATCTTGAGGGATTACAAGAGTAGGCCATTCATTGATTCTTCTATCTAGTATCCATTTATCCTTGGATACTTTGATTGAATTACCATTTACGACATTCCATCTGATAAATGGTTCCAAAACTTTCCCTCCATTTTTTAAAATTTTCCATGAGGAAGAAGATTTCTTCAGTATTTAGGAGCCAAAGTTTTATGTAGTAAAGACTACTTATTATTAAGGAATCTCCATGATAATCTAGCTCTTAGAGGAGCTACCCTTGTATTTGATGATTGTAATCCACAACTGCCTTTCTTCTTTGGCTGACAAAGATTATCCCAGCTGAGTTAATAAAGTCCTGCATTCCCAGCAGATTTCTTCCAAAGAAAATCTCTACAAATTTTGTCAATCTCCTTAAGGATTCGCACCACAACCAAAGAGTGAGAGCTGAAGAAATTAGGAATGGCTAGAATAACAGTTTTAATAAGAACAATCTTACCAGCTAGTGATTAAGTCTTTGTTCCCCATACATTAAGGAATTTAAGAGCTTTCTCAATGATGAAATAGAAGTCACTAGCCACCATTCTTCTCAATGTCATCTTAATACCAAGGTAAACAAGTTCCTTAACTTGTTTAAAACCTATAATTCTGGTTATCTGTTTCTTCTTCCTTTCAATACATTGCTTCCAAAAAGAATGGCTGATTTCTCAGTATTGATTTTCTGTCCTGTCCACATGCTGAATTTGGTAAGAATGGCTTTAACTTCAAGAACTACCTTCCGTGTAGCTACTGAAAAAACCATAACATCATCAGCAAAAAGTAAGTGTGATATTCAAGGACTGTTCGATCATATTCCAATTCCAATTGATGAATTAGTGAATGCATTTGTAAGAAGTTGGGAGCATAAGATAAATAAGATGGGGGACAAGGGGCACCCCTGACGAAACCCACTTTCAGCCTTGATCCATCTAGATGGTATTCCATTTATAAGAATAGAAAATTTGGGATTTAAAACACATTCCAAAATTAGATTTGAAATCATATCTGGGAAATCAAAGTAGTTCAAAACCTGTTTTAAAGTTTCCCAACTCATAGAGTCATATGCTTGCTCCATGTCAACTTTGAATGCCATCATCCCATTAGCTGTCTTAGAGTACCAAAATTTGTGAAACATTTCTTGTGCAATGAGTATGTGATCTGAGATGGACCTTCCTCTGATAAAAGCCGCTTGCTCCTCCGTGATTAGCATTGGAATAACCGAAATAAGCCTGCTCAAAATGACTTTTGCAGCAATTTTATAAACTGAATTGCAAAGGCTTACAGGTGTATAGTTTGAAGGCATCAAAGGATTGGATACCTTTGGAATGAGAACCACAAGAGTGTCTTTCCAATTATAGTCCATACTACCATAAATGAAAAACTGATTTAAAGCTTTTACAAAGTCATCCTTTACAATATTCCAATAAAATTTGATAAATGAGTAAGTGATTCCATCACTACCCGGAGCAATGTTATTTCCCATATTTTTGATACAAATTTAATTTCCTCCATTGTAAATTCCTTGGAAAAGTTGATTTTTTTCCTCCATATTCAAAATCTTTCAAGGATTTGGCCAATCACTCAAATTGCAACTCCTTTGTTTCCACTTGATTTTGAAAAACTGCATGAATACTTCTTCAATTTGGCTTTGTTCTTCAATAACAATTCCATTTTCATTTTTTAATTTTCAAAATCCTGTTACTATTCCTTCTAGCACTAGCATATGAGTGATAGAATTTTGAATTACAATCTCCCTCATTCATCCATTTTACTTTGGCTCTTTGTTTCCACCAACAACATAACCGGGCCATAGGTTAATTTAGATCAAGAACTTTGGATTTCAACTTCCAACATTCATCCTCAGATAGCCATCCATTTTCAGATTCCATAATCTATAATTTAAGAATATCCTCCATTAAGCTACTTTTAAGATCTTCAAGATTCCTCAATTTAGCCTTTCTCCAAAAGAACAAAGACTTGAGCTTTCTTTTACATTTGGCATTTAGAATTTGTGAATGATCCCCACTATATTTCTTGCTCCATTCCTTCTTCACCACGGCTAAAGATGCTGGGTATGATCCCCAAGTATCCTCAAAGATAATTCTTCTCTTATAAGTGGAGTTGGAATTTCATAAATTAAGAACCAAAGGGCTATGATCGGAAGCAATTCTAGCTAAATGCCTCACAGTTAAATTAGAGAAATAATTCAAAGTAGAGGAGTTAAGAAAGCACCTATCAAGTCTCTCCAAAATCCGTGAACCTCCAGATTTGTTGTTGCACCATGTATATCTTGGACCTATGAAATTAACTTCATGTAAATCATTGTTAGAAATGAAAGAGCCCATTTCTCTATCTCCTTGAGAAAATCAGAATTTTTTCCCTCCTCTTTTGTCTTCTTTGGAAGTGAGACAATTAAAATCTCCTCCAACCACCATAGGAAACTACTCCACATTGTAAAACTCCAACAGCTCCCATAACTCCCTTCTTTTGTTTACTTCTTTACTCCCATAGATAGAAGCCACTCTCTATTTACATTTGCTGTTTATGATTAAATCACCAATAAGACATTGGGATGAAGATCCCACCTTGGTGCACTTAGCAAATTTAGAATCCCAAAGGACTATAATTCCTCCAGATAGGCCATTATAAGGAACCAATTAAAATTCCCATTCTTCTCCCATAAGATTCTTCACTTCTCTTATATCAAAATAAGAGATTTTTGTTTCAAGCAAACCCAAAAACACCACATTATGTAATTTAACAATTTCCTTCATGTATAGAGAAGCACTTTTTTTCTTTGCTCCTCTACAATTCCAAAATACCAATGAATTCAATTAAAAAAATGAGATGTGGGATTCACTCCCACTTTGCCTTTCATGTACATCTCCAATCTTCTACTCCTTGTGATATTACTAATAGGTTTAAGGTCTTTGAGCTGTTTTGATTTCTTCTTCTTCATACAACTTGAATCATCCCCTTTGTTAATAGGATTAGAATCATCATCCACTGTTTGTTTCTTTCCTTCCTTGTCATCATTTGGATTCCCTTCTAGTAATAAGTCTTCATCCAAAACCTGATGGATCTCTCCTTCTTCCATTAAGTCATTTATAGCATTTAAAGGAATGTTAGATACATTCCTTATTACCAGCATTGTTAACTTCAGCATTTGCATTGTTAGGAATGATTTTCTCAGATATGAGAGTATTTTCATTGTTATTGCCAACATTTTTTGATTGATTTCAAAATTTATCTTTCTTGTTATAATCTTCAGTTTTCCTCTAGACTGTCTTCTTACTAGGAGTTTGAAAAAATTTATTTGACTGGTTCTGTATATTCTTCCTTCCTCAGTTTACTATCAACCAAGGTCCATAGTTACTTGAATTGAATCGTTCCAATCCTTCTTTTGTGGTAGTTCCTTTCTTTACAATGTCTGGAATAGTATTCTGCTGCTCCCTGTTACTAGTTCCAGTATAATCAATACCTTCTCCACAGAATTCTTTAGAATGTCCAATGAACCCACAATTGAAGCAGAAATTTGGGATCCGTTCATACTCTATTTTTGATAAAATTTCCCATTGACTCCTTCTACCCATACTCCAGCCGGCAGTTTTTTATCCACTTTGATTCGGACGCATACCCTTCTGAACTCTCTACGTCCCCATTGGAACATGTTTCCATCCAGCAGAATTGGTTTTCCAACCATTGATGCTATTCTGCAAACATTCAAATTATCCCAGCAATGCAATGGAAGGCTTGGAAGCCTAATCCAAATTGGAGATGACAATCCTTTAAGAGAACTAGGATCAAAGTTTTGGGACCATTTTTCCATCCCAATAATCTTACCATTCACAAACCAAGGTCCATTAGATAGAACCAATTCCATACTCTGCTTCTCATGAAATGAGCACAGCACCCAGCCCTTGCTAAGCATAGTCAGATGAAATTTGCCATATTGATCCCACTGCCTTCTCAATTCCTTACTGATTATTGAAATAGGAGCTTCCCCACCAAAAATTTTGATAACTAAAGTGTTAGCTAGCCTTTTGGTATTTTCCTCCTCATTCTTCTCATGCAATTTCACAGTTATCCCATCTTCAGCCAAGTAATCACCGAGTTACAGATCTTCAATTGGAATGTTTTCTCTTTTCTTCCACACATTCGTTAATCCACTTCAATAGTATGTTCATCAATCTGGATATCTTCATTGCCTTCTCTCATTTCAGCAGAATCTACTTCTCTCACAGTAAGTCGCTGTACAGAACTCTATTTTCCTTTCCTGGAATAGCCTTATCAAAACCTTCAGTCATGCCATCTTGCAGAATTGTTGTAAAATTTCCTTCAGAATTGATGATATCTTCAATGCCCACAGAAGGCGCTTTGTCTACTTTATTCAAATCTAAAATGCCGTTGGTGGAAGCTATTTTTTTGATAGGCATTAGATTAGATAGAGAAGCTTCAAAACCATCACCAAACATACTTAAAGTTCCTGATTTCATCATCTTAAGATTGGATGCCAAGATTACATTCTTTCCCTTGCCAGTTACCTCAGGCTCTTTCTTCTCTTGAAATCCTCCTTCATTGATTACCAGACTTGTACCTCTAGCTTTGCTTATGTTGTTCAGATTTGGAAGACCTTCCCCGAAAGCAGGCGGAGACGTATGAAATGTTTTAACAGTTGTTAATGACGTCCTAGCAGATGGATGATGATCATCATGTTTACCACCGACCATCGGATGCCGGCGAACATCCGATTCCATTCGTTCTCCATTAATCCCGCAGAGAACAAAATTTGAAAATTTTCATTGAAAATCCAAACTTCCTTAGAGTTTCTCTCTCCTCTTTCTCTCTCTTCATGCAGAGAACTCTCTTCATACCTCTTTGCAGAATAAACTTTTGTCTTGGGATTTTAATTTTTTATGTTTTGGGGGTAGATTAATTATTATCAAAAGTGTCCTTTGCTCATTACCTATTTATATTTTTCAAACTATTTTTCCTACTGAAGTGGTCAACAATAAAATTGATAAATTTATCAATAAATTTTTCTGGAAAGGGGCTAGTAGCAATTCAAAAATTATTTTGTCAGCTTGGGATAATTGCTGCGGTGTGTTGGTGAAAGGGACCTTGGGTTGTAAGAGTATGAATGATTTGTCTTATGCTTTTTCTTTTAAATTGTGATATGATAGTTTTGTTAAAGTGAGCCTTTGGTCTAATTTTATGTTTGCAAAGTATTATTTGGTTAAGAACCTGACTACTTTTTCTTTTAACCAAGGTGATTTTAAAGTGTGGTAGAAACTTTTGATGGTGAAATGGGCTGTTGAACCCTTCATCTCTTGGGGGATTGGTGATGGTAACATTTATTTTTGGCAAGATCATTGGTTGGGTAACCAGTCTATTGATTCTTTTGTGAACTCCTCCACTTCCGCTATCAAGATTAATTTTTTCATTAATGATAATTGTTGGCACTATGAGAAACTTGCTAATGTTATTCCTAACTTTGTTATTCACCAAATTCTGAACTTGCCTATCAATACTGACTCTAATGATTTAATTTTATGTGTTTGTCCAAGGATGGTGGTTTTATTTTAAAGATTGCTTGGCATGATTTTAGAACTAGGAAGGATACTACTAATATTTTCTCTATGATTTGTCATAAAAGTATTCCTTCCATGTTGGCTATTTTTTTTTGGGAGAATTTTGCATAAGTACATTCCTACGGATGATAATCTTATCAAAAGAGATTTTATTTTGCCTTCCAAGTCCTAATGTTGCTATCAAATGGAGAATATGCATCATGTTTTTTTTATTTCTGGTCCTTTAGCTATTAAAGCTTGGGTTTATTTTGATGACAAGTTTCAATTGAATTGCTTTAATGCTCACTTATCTATTAATGCTATGTTTAATGCTTGGTTTATTAAGGCTAAAGGCCATATAAAAAATGTTATCCCTTCTCTCATTTTGTGGTTCTTATGGTTGGAGAGGAATAACTATTTTTTTAATGTTGTTAGTATGAACCATTAAGGGATTATCCAAAATGTGAAAGATAAGGTTTTGGTTCTTTACTCTGTTATGCTGCTTTCTATCAAGAATTTTAAAAATTGTCCCTTTGTTGCTTATGCTTTAGGTCTTAAATGGGAGGGTGATCATATTGCCAATGAGCCTAGATATACTTATTGGATAAAACCCCCCAAGAAATTTTATAAACTTAATGTGGATGGTACTAGCAATGGTTCCACCTTGGGTTATGGTGGGGTTAGCATAAATAATAATGGTAGTCTTATTATGGACTTTGCTGGTCCTTTACAAATTAGTGATGTAAAATATACTATCATCTTGGCTATTCTCTATGGTTTACAGTCATGTATTTCTCTGGATTTAACTAATATTAATATTGAGGTTAATATGACTATAGTTTTCAATTTTTTAGATTATGTTGTTCATACAATGTATAATCCTGATATATTTTATCTGGTGAGGGATATTAGGAATCTGTTGAATTTTATGAATTATTCTCTAAAATATGTTAACAAGGAAGGTAATGATTATGCTACTTGGTTTACCAATTAGGGGTGTGAATTGGATTTTTTTTTAGATATGACTCGGATTAATCTTCCTGCGATGCTGAAAGGTCTCTTAAGATTAGATGCTTTTGGTTTACCCTATGTTAGAAATTATGATTTCTTTTTGGCTGGAGTTTGTGGTTTTGTGTTCCTTGGCTCTATGGGATGTTTTTTTGTTTGTTATTTTGACTATTTTACCTGTGGTTTTGGTGTCTCTCTATTGGTTTGCTTCTTTGACACTCAGGCTAACTCTCATGCTAGTGTTTTTTATCCATCTATGCTCTATTTTAGTATTATTTTGGTGTGTGGTTATGGACGGGCTTGTGGCCCTCTATTGCTCTTTTGGGCTGTGGCGGGGGGGGGGAGGGAGGGGGGGGGGGGGGGGGGGGGGGGGGGGGGGGGGGGGGGGGGGGGGTGGGGGGGGGGGGGGGGGGGGGTTTCTATATCAAACTTTTTCTTTTCTATTTAGTCTTATTATATTGGATGGTTTGGGAGTTTTTGTGGAGTTTAGCTATTATTCTTGCTGGCTAGGTGGTTCTTTTGGTCCTTTGTAATGGGAGTAATGATGGCTTGTCTGGGTTGTTCTCTTATTGGCTGATTATGAAGAGTTGGTTTCGTGGTTTGATTAACCTTGAATGCTCCGACTATTTCCCAAACTATCAGTTGATGATGGTGAAATTCCCAATTTTTGGTGAGGTTATTGTTAAGTTGTTTCATGTGGTTAATCTATTTCTTAATGTTGTATCTCTTTATTCTACAACTATTTGTGTGGTTAATTGCTTGGAATATCATCACATCTTTTTTGGGCTATATTTGTGCTATGTCTATTTTTCCTGTTAGACTTTTTTGTAGGATTTAGTTTGTGTAGATGAACGTAAGGATGACTCAGGGGATGGTAGCGTGGAGATTTTTGTTATGTTTTGCTTTGCTCCATCTTTTTGGGTGCTCTTTCTTAATCATTATAGAATTTACCTAGGTTTTTTTTTTCTTTTCCGTAGTAGTGAACTCAACCTCTTAGATTTTTTCCTTTTATTTTTGTAGCTCTTTTGAGTAGTAGTGAGCTTGAGGTCCCTTTAAGGACTATGTAATCCTTTTTTTATATCAATGCATAGGCCCCTTGAGGGTTCCCCTAAAAAAAAACTAAGGTTGTGCCTAGAAAGACGTACACTACCACTATTAGATCTAGTCCTAAGGGAAGGGAATACCTAAACCCTGAGGAAAGGAAGACTTGATCGCTGGGATTTGAAATTGAAGCTGAAACTAGAATAGTGTCACTGAGGGCATTCTCTATCTCTAGTGGATATAATCCTAAGAGAGGAAAGGACCTAACCTCAAGGAAAAGAAGAACTTAATTTTAGGATTTGAAATTGAAAGTGAAACTAGGATATTGACACTGAGGCATGCTCCATCACTGGGGAGTCTAATCCTAAGGGAAAGAGAACACCTAACCCTAAGGAGAAGAAAACTGGACAATCTTGTGAGAAGGAAGCATTGCTTCCCATACAAGATCAGGCTTGAAATTTTGAATTTGAAACTAGGATGGTGTCGTAGAGGGCATTATGCACCACTAGAGTATCTAATCCTAAGGAGAGAAAGCACAATGACTCACATTTGCCTTTAAGGAAGAGAAAATTGGATGATCTTGTGGGAAGGAAGCATTGCTTCCCATAGAGGATCAGGTCTGTAGTTTGAGTCTAGAATGATGCTACAGAGGGTGTGCTCCATCACTAGAAGATCTAGTCCTAAGGAAAGAAAGGATGATGACTCACATCTAGCCTTAAGGAAAGAGGAATGGAGGATCATGTGGGAAGGATACATTACTTCCCATTAGAGATCAGATCAAGATTTTAAAACAAGGATGGTGCCACAGAGGGTGTGCTCCATCATTAGAAGATATAATCCTAAAGAAAGAAAGTATGATGAGTCACACCAAGGATTTTTTGAATTTAAAGAGTTTGATGTTAAATTTGATACACATCAGGCATGGCACTTTGTGATGATCCTCCCCAATATTCAAAAATATCTGGTAACATCCTTCAAGGTTGATCAATTAATGTTTAAATTTCCCTCAAATATGTCTGAATAAATAAGAGGTCAATCTTAAGTTGGTTCAAACTCCCTCATTGATCTTTCAGTAGGCTAAGATAGGCATCTGAATAACTAGGGCCAAGTATCCTACTTGGAGGATTCTAAGTCGCACTATTTTATTTTTTTATTTTTAGGGAAAAGCCATAAAGGGGCCTACACATTAATTCAGGAAAAAATTGCACGATCCTTAAAGAGACCTCAAGCTCACTTCTAATAAAAAGAGCTACAAAAAGAAAATGGAATAAAAATCTAAGAGCTTGAGGTTTTTGCTAAGAATAATTACAAAAAAATCCTAGATATATTCTACGGTGCACAAGAACGAGCACAAAAAAAATAGGAGCAAACCAAAAAGCAGCAACCATCTCCATCTTCACCATCCATGTGAGATTGTACTAAAATACATGTATAAGAAAAAGTCTATCAAAAATGATGGACCACGAGAAAACACACCATAACAAACAAAAATACAAAGCTAGGAAAAACGTTATGTTGAGAACCAGATAGTACCAAACATCCCAAAAAATAACCTCCAAAACAGCAAGTAAAACCCCATCCTACGCAAGACTAAATATGCCAAACCAACAGGAAATCAAAACCCAAATAATGCTAACCAGACATATGAAAACCATCAAAAACATAGAATATTAAATCCAAATAAGTAACCAATAGAAGTAGAAGGACCCCTAACCTCAGCGACTACAAAGACCCCCAACAAACACTAGCACAAAAAAAAAACAACAGATAAACAGCAACCCACAAGTGAGTAGGGAAGTCCAAAAATTAAAGAGACTGTAATTCAGTTGGAAGAAAACCAAAGTAGGCACGAATGCAACAGGACAAACCACCTAACCTGATAGAATAAAGAACCCCAGCACAAAATAAATACCCCAGACCCCAAGACAAATAGAGTACCCCAGATAAATAGGAGAAGACCCCTCAACCACATCAAACTCTAAAAAAAACATGTTCTATGAAGAATAGCAGTCACCAAACAAAACCAAAAATAATGTGAAAAAAACTTATCTCCATAACATACCAGCACCTAATTGAGATGCAAAAAGGAAAAAGAACCCCCACCCCCCCCCCTCCCCCCCCCCCAGCCCTCACCACCCCCCCCCACCGCCAGCCAACCCCCCCCCCCGTGACTCCCTGCCCCCACACCCCCCTCCAATCCCCGCACCCAACCCCCCCCCGCCCCCACATGTGGAAGAGAATTTGGAAAGTGAAAACACTTTGCCTAGAGATTTGAGATTTTCTAAAAACCACCCAAGAGAATTAATTATAAGTGAACTTAGTGAGGGTGTTAGAACTAAGCGTGGATTAAACAAGGAAGTCAATCATTCAGCCTTTATTTCAACAATAGAACCCACTAATATTGATCAAGCACTTTCTGATGAATTTTGGATATTAGCCATGAAAGAAGAGTTAAATCAATTTGTAAGAAATAAAGTTTGGGAATTAACTACAAGGCCAAAAGATCAAAGTGTTGTTGGAACCAAGTGAGTGTTCAAAAATAAAATGAATGACTTTGGAGTAGTCATTAGAAATAAGGCTAGATTAGTTGCTAAGGGGTATAATCAAATTGAAGGAATTGATTTTGAGGAGACTTTTGCCCCTGTAGCTAGACTTGAAGCAATTAGGGTTTTACTAGCCTTTGCCTGTTTTAAAGGTTTTAAATTGTTTCAAATGGATGTCAAAAGTGCCTTTTTAAATGGGGTAATTGAAGAAGATGTTTTTGTAAAACAACCTCCAGGCTTTGAAAATTCAAAATACCCAAATCATGTTTTCAAGTTAAAAAAAAAGGTATTATATGGATTGAAACATGCACCTAGGGCTTGGTATGAGAGGTTGAGCAACTTCCTAATTGAAAGATCTTTTGAAAAAGGAAGTGTGGATACAACTCTCTTTTTAAAGAAATTTGGAAAGGATATACTCATTGTTCAAATTTATGTGGATGATATCATTTTTGGATCTTCAAATAAAAATCTTTGTGATGATTTTTCTAAAACAATGAGTAGTGAATTTGAAATGAGTCTGATGGGAGATCTAAATTACTTTCTAGGTTTTAGCATTAAGCAACTTGAGGAAGAAACATTTCTTAGCCAAACTAAATATATTAAGGACATCTTCAAGAAATATGAAATGGACATGCTAAACCTGTTAGTACACCAATGAGTTTCTCAGTTCAGTTGGATAAGGACCTTAAGGGAAAATCTGTTGATCAAAAGAAATATAGAGGGATTATTGGATCTTTGCTTTACTTAACTACTAGCCGATCAGATAATATGTTCAGTGTTTGCTTATATGTTAAATTTCAATCAGATCCAAAAGAACACATTTGACAGCAGTGAAAAGGATTTTAAGATACTTACTAGGAACTCAAAACATAGAAATTTGGTATCCTAAGTTTAGCTCTTCATTTGAAATTGTTGGTTATTCAGATTCTGACTTTGCAGGCTGTAGAGTGGATAGGAAAAGCACTTCTGGAACATGTCAATCCATTAGAAATTCATTAGTTTCTTTGTCCAGTAGAAAACAAAATTCAGTAGCCCTATCTACTGCAGAAGCAGAATACATTGCATTAGGAAGTTGCGTGGCACAAGTACTTTGGTTAAAACAATAATTGATTGATTTAGGATTAACTATAGACACTATTCTAATTTATTGTGATAATACTAGTGCTATTTATATTTCTAAAAATCCTATTCAACATTCTAGAACCAAACACATTGACATAAGGCATCATTTCATAAGAGATCATGTATTCAAGGGAGAAATTGAACTCACACATGTTTCAACTGAAAATCAACTTGCAGACATTTTTACAAAACCTTTAGCCTTTGATACCTTCAGTACATTAAGAACAAGGCTTGGTGTTATTGATTTGAATGCTTAAATAAAAATATTTTTGCAACATTGATATTTATGTTTTCTTAGTTATGTTTGTTTATGTTAGTTGTTTTTGTTGTTGTTTTGATATTATGAAATGATCATGTAATCTTTCTCATTAATATCAATACATGTCGTAGTTGATTTATTTTTGGTTTGTTTTAGGAATGTGCTTAATTATTATGAATTTCATTAGTCTTATTTAATCTTAATTGTGCTTAAATTAGATTGTGATTTGAGATTAATTACATTAAAAAATCTAGTCTTTCTAAATTTAAACTTTGTTTATAACTTGTTATAATTAAAATTTTTAAATTCATGTCTATTCATTTAGACTACATAAAAGTTAATATTATTATTGCAATTTAGATGCTTATTTATTTTGTATTTCTTTGCTCAAGTGATATTTATGCACTTAGAAAAATTTGAAATTTTAGATTATTGATCCTGGAAAGAATTGGTTTCAATTACTCTTGAAAATTGTACAAAGAGTACAAAAATCAAAAGGAATGCGCAAAGATTCGCAAATATGAAAAATAGGCACAAAATTAGCCCACTTGTGGTAATTCTCTTCTTTCTAAATTCTTTCAATCTCTTAATTCAAATTGATCTTATCTTCATTTGTATTCTATTGAACTTTGAAATATAGAAATTTTTATTCATCTCTCTTGTAATGATTTTCTATATTCAAATGTCTAAATTGAATCATGTTTTTGATAAATTCTTCTTACTTACAATGTTATATCACTTCTTAAATTCTATGAATTTCTATGATTTACCTAATGTTATTAGTTTAAGATTGCATACATTATGTCAATCACCATTTCGATTAAATTTTCAAATGAATTTCATATAATTACTTACATTTCTTGTCTATTTCTTCTTCACTTTTTGTTGTTGTCAAAAAGGGGGAGAAATTATTGTGTTTATATGTTTTGTTTATTATTATGGTTGTATGTTTTGTTTTGTTTTGATTATTTTGTTTGCATTTTGATTTTATTTTTGACTTTGTGATTTTGTTAAAAATTTTTGAAAAACAAAAATATTATTCTTTGCTTCAAAATGCCTCCTTATTTTCATGTATTCATCAATTCAGGGGGAGTTTAGGAGATTTGTTTAAATTGAAACCATACAAACAATAATTATTTTGCCATCATCAAAAAGGAGGAGATTGTTAAGATAGTTGCTATTTGAATGCTTTATATTTTGCAACTTATATAGTTTTGATGATTCCAAACATTATTGTTCAAATGTGTAGTTATCTCCTAACAATTTTAGAAGATTTGTATTTGCTCTTGTGTGTACTAACATTTTAGGAAAAACGAACTCCAGACTACGAAGACTTCAAATCAAATTCAGAATGAGATACTTTGTAAAATTTGAAGTTTGTACTTCTTTGAAATTAAATTGAAAGGGAGTGATTGTAATTGAGTGAATAAAAACATACACACACATATAAGGAGATCATAAAAATTTTATACTTATCGTACTGGACGATATCCGTTCGTACAGGACGATCAGACAGTTATCTCCTATTGAGCACATGGAACGAATAGGAACTTGCTTGAAAACTTTTCTAAGTCCTATTCGTCCGGGACGAATTTTATAATCGTCCAAGACGATTGGTTCTCTGTAAAATTTTCGTCCAGACGAAATTAAATTATCGTTCATGGCGATTGGTCCTCTGGAAAATTTTCGTCTAGACAGAATTAAATATCGTCCAGGACGATCTGGTCTCTGGAAAATTTTCGTCCATACAAAATTAAATTATCATCCATGACGATTGGTCCTCTGGAAAATTTTCGTTCAGACGAAATTAATAATCGTCCGGGACGATCGGTCCTCTATAAAAATTTCGTTCAGACGAATAATTTTTCGTCCAAACGATTAACCGACTTAGAACGATTTTCAGCAGTTTTTAGAACCGACCTTTGTAATAACCGTTCGTACCGGACGAACCTAGTTCGTACCGGACGAACCTAGTTCGTACGGGACAATCAGCTGTACGAAGACATTTCGTACACATATTCAAATAGGGTCGTTTTAAATCGTTTAAGTAAAATCGTCCAGGATGATCCACGATCGTACGAGACGATCCACTGCGTACAGAATTGAAAACTTGCAGTTTTTGGGCGGTTTTTCTTGTCTTTTGTATAAATAGTCCAAATTAGACTGCCACCCAATCTTTTTGTCATTTGATCTTCGTGCCTCTTGAGAGAATAGCTAAGGAGAGAGTGTGAGAGTGCATTCAAGGGAGGATTCCTACCACTGGAGCGTGAAGGCTTCACTTAGAGTTCAAAGGTAAGAATCTCTACTTGTGAATTGGGATTACTTCACTCTTTTCTTTCTTCCTTCTAGATTTCTTGTGAGAAGATCTGTCAAGGAGATCCGGTTCGCTGCCGACACTTGGAGAGTGTAAATAGCCGAAGGGTTCGCTACCTACACTTGGAGAGTGTGAACAGCCGAAGGGTTCGCTGCCTACACTTGGAGAGTGTGAATAACCGAAGGGTTCTCTACCTACACTTGGAGAGTGTGAACAGCCGAAGGGTTCTCTGCCCACACTAGAAGAGTGTAAAAGGACAACGGTTCTCTGCCAACACTGGGGATTGTGTGAAAGGACGGACGGTTCTCTGCCAACACTGGGGATTGTGTAAAAGGACGACGGTTCTCTGCCGCACCGGGTAGTGGTGAAAAGAGTGTGTTGTAAAGGCTTCTCCGCCTTGCTGTGGGTGCAAAAGGAGAGTCACTATTGGTATTAGTGCAATACTCAGAGGGTGCCTCTGGGGAGTGGATGTAGGTCTGGTTTTAGACCGAACCACTATAAATCTGGTGTCATTTACTTTACTGTCTTTACGTTTCCGCATTTTAATTCTTAGTCTTAAAAACTTTGTGGTTGAAAAACTTTTTCTACAAAACTTAAAAGAAACAATTTTTATTTCGGTTCAACATAATTTTAAAAGAGGGCTTAAAAATTTTTAAACTACCAATTCACCCCCCTCTTGGTAGCCTTTGGGACATTAACTTAGGCTTAACAACCTAATTACTATACTCAACAATTATAATATGTAATTAAACTATTTATAAATTTTACGTACGAATTGAACCTTATTTGAATCATGTTCAAATATGATTAAATGTTTTTTGAATATGAACAATTAATATTAAATTATGTTTTAAAAAATGTTTAATCATAGATTAGATTTTTATTGCTTATGGTCTCAACCTTGAGTGAATTTTGTTCTAACCTTGTTTGAATATCATTTGAATCATATTTAATCGTAGTGAACTTAAGAAAGCAGATCAACAGTTTAGAGCAGGGGTATTTTGGTTCAAGGAAACTTTCAATCATATTTTCCTAAGAAATGAAATATCAAACATATTTCTTCAATTTCAAACATTATGAGACATACACTCAAATTTCTCTTATATAAATAATTATAAAGATTTATATAACATATATTTAAAGATACAAATTCAAATATATGTGTATGAATTCTTATGATTTCACAATTTTTATACATTGTTTTATATTTACAGCCTTAGCGTAAATAAAAATAAAAAATAATTATAAAAAATTATATATTATTAGATAACAAATTTACAACTAGTATACTCTATGGTTCATGTTTAAATCCATATATGGAGACAAATTTATTAAAAAAATAATGATCACTATTACCTATAATTTAATAAAGAGGATTAACATACATGCCACTAAACATTATTTATTTATATTTAATACATAAATTTTATATTTATTTTTATAACATCCTAGCATTTAAATCATATTGAAACCAATATATTAAAAAATATTTTAATTTAGATAAACTAATATTGGTAATATTTTTTATATAATTTTAAAACAAAAGTATTATATCAATAAATATAAATATTTAAATATTAAATATATAAATACATTATAATTTGAAAGCACATATATATATATAAACCCCCTTTAATAAAATATAAAAATATAAGCCGAAAAATTATGACCCATCTTTTTTACATAAAATTTATGAAATCATATTACATTTACTATAATATTTATATAAACTATTGGATACATTTAGAACAAATTATTATTTTTATTACTATTATTATTATTTCTTTCTGATAAAGGCCAACAACAGCACAATCTTATTCTCTTTGAAACGGCCACCCTAGCATTCATCTCCCTCATCATCATATTTGATTGAGCGGAATTTTTATAGTTTCCAAAGCCGCAGTATCGTCCTTTTACAGACTGTATGCTCTTTTATTGTAATTCAACATTTTTAACTCCTTCACTCTTCAAAGAAATCTGAAATCCTCACCAACCCCGCGGCCTCGCCTCTCTCTCTCTCTCTCTCTCTCTCTCTCTCTCTCTCTCTCTCTCTCTCTCTTCTTCGCCGCATCCATCCCCTTTCCACATTGTGAGGGAACTGAGAAGAAGCCATTTCTGCCTTCTCCCTACTTTGTTCTTCCTCATTTCCTCCAATTCTTCTAGGGTTTCACCTACCTCCATGACGGCGGCTTCCTGCTTCTCGTGACTCCTGGAGTCTGCAATCGGTATCAACTCAGGCAGCATGGATCCCCATCTCCTCTTCCTTCTCCTTCTCTTCTACTTATCGGCACTCACGCAAGCTCAACCGTCTTCGGACACTCTTTCGTTGCTGGAGTTCAAGAAGGGAATCGCCGCTGATCCCACCGGCGTGGTCCGCACCACGTGGAATCCAGTGGCATGGGGTTCTGCTTCGGCAGTGGACTCCTGCCCGCGCTCCTGGCACGGCGTCACCTGCGACGACTCCGGCGCCATCATCGCAGTTGCACTTGATGGCCTTGGTCTCTCTGGCGAGCTCAAGTTCAGCACGATCGTCGGCATGAGGGCGCTTCGCAACCTCAGCCTCTCTGGCAACTCTTTTACTGGCCGCCTTGTGCCGGCTATCGGGGCAATGACATCGTTGCAGGTCGTTGATCTGTCAGAGAACCGCTTCTATGGACCGGTTCCGGGAAAGTTAACTAACCTCTGGGGCCTTGTCCACCTCAATCTCTCGTCCAATGGTTTCAAGGGTGGATTCCCCTCCGGGATCCAGAATCTGCAGCAGCTGAGGGTGCTTGACCTACGATCCAATGCGCTCTGGGGTGACGTTGGGGCCATACTTTCGGAGCTGAGGAACGTGGAGCATGTGGATCTGAGCAACAACAAGTTCTACGGTGTCTTTTTCATGGAGTCAAGCAATTTCTGGAGCTTGGCTAACACCGTTAAGTACATGAATCTGAGTTATAATCGCTTAAGTGGAAGGTTCTTCTCAAATGATTCCATGAGATTGTTTAGGAACCTAGAAATATTGGATTTGGGACAAAATCAGCTCACAGGGGAGCTCCCTTCGTTTGATTCCCTGTCTAATTTGAAGGTTTTTCGTGCTGGTAATAATCTGCTGGATGGACCAATAACAGAGGAACTATTTGGGAGTGCAATGCAGTTGATGGAGCTTGATCTCAGCGGGAATGGGTTTACAGGTGAATAGCTTGTCTTAGAAATACTGTAATGCTTACCCTAGTCATGACTAGCTTGGAGTGCAATGCTGGTTGTTTGACCTTGCTTGATCGATAATTTCTTACTTTGCTGACCTTTAGACTGTTCTGTGAAGGGAACCAATTTCTATACGAGGATTCATGGGAAGCAAACATAAGAAGTCTGTCGTTTTCACTATCTGGTTTCAGCATTCCCTAATTATAAAAAGGAATTGGATTGCTACTTATATTTTTATTCTTTATGATGTTATTTATGATACTCTTTTGTTATGTTTAAGTTTTTTTTGTTACAGAAATGATGATGAATGCACTTATGTTCTTCACTATTCTTCATTTCGAAAGAGTTTTGACTTAATAATTAAGGAGAGAAAAAATTTTACTTGATTGTTGTTTCACTTCTTTGTTATTGCTTGTTTTATTGCCTTTTGCTTGCATGTTGATGTGTGATTTAAACTGTTCTCCCAAAAAATAAATTCAAATAACCTTTTTAATCATTTGAGATCTCAAACTATATTAAAAAATGGCATTAGATCGCCAACATGGATAGAAAAATTGAATATGATAAAGCTGATGGTGACTTGTAACAAAAGTATGAGTGGTAGTATTTAAAGTGGATTATTTCTTGGTTAGATTGAAGAAAAGGTCTTGCTTCTAAGGATGATATGAAGATACAAAAAGTTCTTTTGAATTGAATGGTAAGCTTTGACTTGAATGGTAGATCATGTGGGGTATCAATTCAAATTGGATAACTTTGAGTTGAAAAGGTCTTGATTGAATTCATTTTTTGCATATGGAGGATTGCATAAGACAACTCATCTTGATGTGGAGTTTTGAGCTGGGCAACCATGTAGACGTAGGTTTTGCTATTGGAGAGCTCATACATGTCAATAGCGCAAAATTACGTGCATCATGGCACATGACGCAATGCACATACGGTGCTATTTGCTTTGCGCATGGCGCAAATGATACGCGCTATTTTGTTAACATGTTATAAGTTTAAAATTATAATTTATAATTAAAATTTTTAAGGTTTACATATTAATATCATGATTAATTATTAATTAATTAAACATCAAAGTAATAAAATATCAAAAAATTTAAAGGATTTAAAGCTATCATTTTTTTTAATTTAGCGGATTTTAGGCTAAATTATGCTTAAATCTTGCTCAAATCTATTGATGTAAGTTTATGTAGGATTTAAAATTATCATTTTTGTTGTTTGACAAGATATTTATGCTTAAATTTTGATCTAAAAACCTATTATTTGCTATTTAATAGTATTTAATATAATAATAATAATAATAATAATAATAATAATAATAATAATAATAATAATAATAATTTTATACTGAGCCCCATGTTTAAAATGGCGCGTACTGCGCTGTGCCCCATGCGCCATGGCTCAGTACGCCATGCGCCATGGCTCTATGGGGAATTTTACGCCGTGGTGTCCATTCACCATTGACAAGTATGGGATAACTATTCATAGCTAAGAGGGAGAGTCTGGGACATATATGGTTGTTGATTGGTGCTAGTTGGATTGTTGATTTTGCGTGATTATAGGAGGAATAATTGCAGGAGGCTAGCAACATTAATTGTGAATTTAGTACAAATGATGCCTTAATTTTTAGGATTAATATAAGGGCTAAATTTCAGGTATTGAGTCTAGGATTTCCCAGGTCCCTTGCTACCTGGACATATATATTTATCATTCTTAGCTTCGAAATAAGGTTTTAGTTTTGTGATTGATGAATCTTTTGTAAGGATATTTGCAATTTGAATTTTTGTTCAAGTGTACTGTGATTTGATGATTACTTGATCAATTTTATCTTTTATGAAATGTCTATGAATTTCCAAATTTTTAGTCCAATTATTATGAGCAAGGTGCTTAACAATGCTAATAGTAGCTTGATTGTCACACCTTCTTATCATTTTTTCATAGGAGTTTAATCCAATTATGGTGAACATGATTATCCACTAGAGCATGTAAATATTTGAGTGTGTTAAAGCTATATACTTTAACAAACACCGTGGGTGGCCTTGACTTTGGCTTCAACACTGCTCTGAGCAACAATAAACTAATGTTTAGATTCTCTACGTAGTTAGTTTCCTCATATGAACTAGCAATATCCCAATGTTGATTTATGATTTGTTACATATTCAGTCCAATTACCAAGAATGAAGACTTTTTATACTTGTTTTAGTCCCAGTTTTCAAAGAATATGCCATTCGCATTTGTCTTTTTAAGATACCTCAATATCTTATATATAACATCAATATGCTCCTTTGTAGGGTTATGTATAAGCTGATTAACAAAACTAACAAGAAAACAAATATCAATTATAGTGTCAGATAGATAAATGAGTTTTCTTACCAACCATTAGTATCTTTCCTTGTTGACAAGGGTTGAGTGTCCTTTATTCCCAATTTTGTTTGATGGATCCATTGCTATGTTTGTAGGTTTACATCTAAGTATATAACTTTGGTTTAATATGTTCAAGGCACATTTCTATCGCATGAGGATATCCTTTTTTTTTTTTATCTTACTATTTTCATGCCTAAGACATATTTTAATGAACTATGTTTTTTTTTAAATTTCAAATTCTTTAGTAAGGATACATTTTAGCTTATTTATCTCTTATTCATGATCTCGTGTCAAGATGATGGCATCAACATTTATGATTAGGATACAAATTTTATCCTTAGACTGCCTTTGAGTTTAACCATAGTGAATATGTTGAATCAATCTCTTAATAAAATGTTTAATTCATACGAGGGCTGTTTCTTTCAAAGAGTTTTAAGTGTAAAATGATTTAATTTAGGGAATTGAAAATTTGGTGTGTTTGATTGGAAGAGAAACAAATGCAAAGTTTTGCATTCAAGAATTAGAAATTGACCCTTTCAGTTTATTTTTGGTGTATTCTAAAATCACTAAGTTTGAGCGACTTCTTAATACACCATATCACATTCCCTAGATGTTATAGTCGATAGTTGCCAAGCTCCAGTAACTGCCTGATGTCGTTCTGGCATAATGCTACCGCCACTTGTTGTCCAACTCCCACCAATTGCTACTTCTAGACACTACTCGCCGTCGTAGCTGGCTGCCACCATTTGCCAAATGCAAACAACCCACCTCTAGTGGCCTATTAATGCTTTAGAATAAAATTATGAAAAATATGAAAATGTTTTTTCATATTTGGTTCCATAATTGAGTCTTTAGAAATGATTGAAATTTTTGAAATCTAAAATTAATTTTTAAACTTATTTGTTTTTAGAAAGATCCAAATATTTCTAGCATTTTTATCAACAAAAAATATAAATCATTTATTAACTAAAATATTGTTCACCTAAGATGGCCCTAGATGTCACCATGGATTATTGCAAATGGTTTGGAGGCTTTATAGGGATGACTAAGGTATGATATTTCATGTTGGAATGTCTCAGGTTTTTGTTGAGAAAAAGAGAACAAAATAATTTTTTTAGTTATATGAAATTTAGATGTTCGTGGAGAAATTGTCATAACAGCAAGGTTCTGAAAACCGGACCGGACAACGGACCGGACAACGAACCGGAAGAAAGAGAGGTTCACGGTTCGACCGGTCGAACCGGATGACGTAATAAATAATAATATTATTAAAAAATTAATAAAATTAATAAAATTAATAAAATTGATAAAATAATGAAATATAATAATCATATAATTCCTATAAATTATTGTTAATTTATATTACATATTTAGATTTAATTTATAAATATAAATTATTTAAAAACTTAAAACTCTCAATATAAAATTATAAATATAATTAAATATTTTAATATAAAAATATTTTATTTTGTAATATAAAAATTTTTAGAGTTGAAAAATTGAAACATTTCAAATTTTTTAACACAAGAGTAATTCATTTGATAAAAAATAAATATTATTAGCTAAAAAAATAAAATAAATATTTTACAAAAAAACTTAAAAAAATAAATATAATTCAAATCATAAAGATTAATTTTTATATTATAATTTTTCTTGAGTCGCTTAACGAACAAAAATAAATTCACATAAACTTCATAATATACATAATAAAAAATATTAAAAATAAATAAATAAAAATTAAATATTAATAAATAAAATAATAAATCTTATCAACTTAAAAAATAAATATTATTCCTATTATAAAAATTAATTAAAAAAATTATTAAAAAAACGATGTTGTATAGTGTATATAACTATATAGGAAACTAAAATTGACTTTTTGCTTTATATGGTTTAGTCCCACATCACTTGGAAGTGTTACTTTGTATTGTTTATGCACCTCTTTGCTTTTACTCATGGCAAGAGCTAATATGGTGAATGAAGACATTTGACATGGTTAAATTAATTGATTATGTCTTTATCACAAAATTAAGAGTTTTATATTAACATTTATATGTATTTAACATTAAATAGTTTATTTAAGTATTTATATTAAAAAAATTTGAACCGTCCAGTTTTAAAAAACCCGGACCGGTTCAACCAGTGAACCGGCGGTTTCGGTTTTCAGGTTGAACCGAACCGGCCGTCAGACCGGTTCACGGTTGAACCGGTCGGACTGGCCGGTCCCGTCCGATTTTTAAAGCAATGCATGACCGTATTGTGCTTTTGTTGGAGGAAAATAAATATCAAGTTTTATTTACTTCCCTTTCAAGAATTCCTTCATATTTAGGAGGTAAAGACCAACATTTTTTTGTATTGCCAATTATCTTTCTCGGGTCCCTACCCTAGAATTCACAGTGAGCAGGGAGAAAATTAGTAGTTCATTTCATATCATTGGTAATTTTATTGATTGATAATAAATTCAACATTTAGCAACTAAGAAAATATATTTTAGAACTAAAGAGCTAGAGATATTGATAGTTCCAATGTCACTTGTGATGTTGACCCATTAGCAATCATGGTTTAAAATTGCGCAATATGAGGCTCTCCTTGAGGCCCGCCTTTGCGCAATTCCAGTAAAAAACGCCTCGATGCTTACGCCTCGAGTTTTTTTATGAGGCTTGCGCCTCAACTTGGTTGAGGCCCGCCTTGAGGCTCGACTCGCCTTACTGGCATGAGGCTTACACCTCATGCTATATATATTAAAACTTACATAAATCTTGAAGTAAATACCCGACATTGGACTCTATAGGAGAGGAGGAAGGGGAGAGAGCAGTTCATCATAATGATGATTCAAATGAAGAACCCCGTAGTGATGACAGTGATGATGACTTATGAGTTCTTATGTGATATGTCATTGCTATTTATTTTTGAAAATTTGAATTATATGTTAATGAAAAGAATACTGGAATTTGGGAAAGATAGAATTTTGAGTTGAACTATATTTCATGTTGTTTTATTGTTGGGATATTTTGATTTCACTTCATATCTTATGCTTTTTTATGTTTTATATTATTCACTCATTAGTATATAAAAAATTTATCATTTTATATTTACACAATCTTTTGATTTTGAGGCTTACGCCTCAAAACGCCTTGAGGCTTACGCCTCAAAACGCCTTGAGGCTTACGCCTCAAAACGCCTTGAGGCTTACGCCTCAAAACGCCTTGAGGCTTACGCCTCGCCTCACGAATGAAAAACGCCTCAATACCCGAATACCAAGGTTGTGACTTGTGAAAACCGGACCGGACAACGAACCAGAAGAATTAGAGGTTCATGGTTCGACCAGTTCGACCGGTTGAACCGGGGTCGAACCGGATGACGTAATAAATAATAATATAATTAAAAGTAATAAAATTAACATAATAATAATGACAATTTATTCATAAAAATTTTATAATTCTAAGAATTTTTAGACTAAAAAATAAATAAAATTCATACATATATAATATATTACATAATTTTAAAATTAAACATAAATAATTATTATATTTATGTTATATATTTAAATATAAATAATTACTAATTTTAAATTTAAATATAAACATCTTCAATTTTTTATTTTAATTTATATTTAATAAAAATTTAGTTTATATACAAATATATATATTTGATATAAATAATTGCTTTATGTTATATATTTAAGCATAATTTACATATATGAATTATATATAAATTTTATATTATAAAACTATATTTATAAAGTCATACAATATTATTTTTTAAGATTTTATTTTTTTTATCATTTAATTTTGCATTTAGAAAATGTTTTAGATCTTTAAAAATGATAAATAATTATTTTTATTTGAATAATTATAAAATTATAATTAATAATAAATTTAAAAAATTTAAAAATTATTATGATGATTTTTTATTTAAATATTCTACAAAACAAAATTCCAATAAGTTCTCATTCAAACAAGTTTTATGCACACATCATTGAATGTTGAAACAAAAAATAACTAGTTGTTTAGTCCCACATCACTTAGAAGTTGTAAGTGGTGTTGTTTATATACCTTTTCTTGTACCCATGGTGTAAGAGTTTTCATGGTATTATGGCATCATGTGAGCTAGATTATTTATATTTAATTTAATATATAATATAATAAAAATTTTGAATCTTATTATTAAATAAAATAGATGATATTTAAATTAATTTAATATTAATTAAACATTTTATATAAAAATAAAATATTTAAAAATATTATTAGTTGAACCGGCCGGTTTTTAAAAAATGGACCGGTTCAACAGTCGGCCGGTTCAACCGGCGGTTCAAACCGGTTTTGGCCGGTTCGTTGTTAGACCGATTCTTAGGGAGGACCGAACCGGCTGTTAGACAGTTCACGGTTGAACCGGTCGGTCCGGTCCGGTTTTCAAAACAATGCCGAATACGCAATTTTAAACATTGATCTTGACTTTATAATTCTTGAAACACGATTGAAGAGTTTGAAGTAAGGAGTCATCCTTTGTGAATTTCTGTTTTGGACATTGAAGAGTGAAGACCATACCTTTTTGAGCAATCACATCAATGACTTGGTTATAGTTTTTTAGATGCCAAATTTGCTATGGAATCTTGATTCATGGCAGGTGATGACACCATTGGAGTATCATCTTCTTTAAGCCATTTCATGTTTAATCATCATCAGGGTTGAAGCAAATAAGAAATCCTTAAGAGGAAGGATGAGGAGGCTTTGGATTTTTTAGAGTGTGGAAGGTAGAGAGGTGTGAAAGATAGAATGTGGAGGGAAGATGGAGAAACATGTCTTTGATCCCATGCTATAATAAAATATGTGTGAATGCTATTTGAAATTTTTTATCTACAAAGTGGAGAGGTACACAAGTTATAGGAGAGACATGACACTTAGAATAGAAATAAAGATGAATAATTAATATCATGATCAGCCATATGAAGAAGATAAAATTTACCTAATAAGTATAGTGTTAAATCTAGGAACATATTCATTATTTATCTAGAATGGAGGATTACATAAGGTAAGCCACCTTGATGAGGATTGTTGAGCTAGACAAGCATTCATGCATAGGTTTTGCTGTAGGATGGTAGGGCTGGGAGGATTTGGAATTCCATAGCTAGAAGGCAGTCTGTGTAATGTGCTATGCTATTACTGATTGGCGACAATTGGATTGTTGATTTTATGTGATTGTAGGAGGCTTGATTACAGGAGGTTGGCAACATTAATTGGGAAGCTAGCAAAGATTATGCATTGATTGTTGGGATTGAATGTAGAGGGATTGAATTTGAGATTATCACAATAGTTATACAGATGAGTCCTAGAAAGAAGATATAGTATGTGGGAATTCAAATCTAAGCTGATCCTATATTAAATTTTAAAATTCTTTTAAATTTGAAATAAATTCTAATTTATTATGCCTCATCAATTATTGATGAATAATTATTTAGGATGAAGTTATTCTTTCCATTTGTTAGTTATTGGCATATATTATATGGTCTAGTTGGGAAAGCTTTCTAGCTTTAGATTTCCAATTGCAACCAAATTGGTATTTAACTAACTTTTTTTTTTTAACTGCTTTTTAGGAAGTTCTGCTGTCATGAATAATTTCTTGTGATCAAGCTCATCAATATTGCATTCTAGTAGCGCAGATGCTTTTTGTGTTTTTCAATATAATATTTTACAATTCTATCAATTTTTTTTAAGGAAATTACAGTAACTCCAAACAATGACATTTTTTAGGACAGTTTTATAATTTATTTTGCTTTGCCTTAAATAGACCTTATGTTTTAGGTGTATATATATATATATATATATATATATATATATATATATGGAGATTTATGATATATATTATAGTGATTTGGTTAACACTTTTTTTAAGTAGAACTTTGAAACCTAAGAGTGCCAACTGATGGGAGAAGAAGCATATTTTGGTATCAAAATTTAAAAATAAAGGGGATGTTCAAGATTATGGCAATTATCAAAGAATTAAATTTATGTGTTGTACAATGAAGCCTTGAGAGAAAATAATAAAATATTGGCTTAAAGCATTACATTAATTTAGGATAACTAAGTTTTCATATCAGGATGATATGCTATGCAAGTGATTTGTTTTGTGATAATGAATAAAGAAGTACACATAATAGAGAAATGATATTCTTATAATTTTTATTGATTTTGAGAAAGATATCATTGAGTACATAGAGAATTGGTTTGTTGTGTTTACCAACGTTTAAAATTGCGCAATAAAAGGCGCGCCTCACCGCAATTTGGTCCATTTAAGCCTCAAAGCCCACGCAATAAGTTCAGTTTATGAGGCTTACGCCTTAAGTTTACTGAGGCGCGCCTCGCCTCATATATTTAAGGCGCCGCCTCTAAAAAAATTAACCTAAAGTTTTTTTTTAATTCGGCCCCCCAGTTGCCGACGTGGCGCGCCTAGTGAGATGTCGACGTGGCATCAACATTTAAACCCTGGTTTAGGTCGAATGCAGAGGCGATGTTTAGATTTTCAAGTTCCAGCAAAAATTCGAACTTTAAGCATTTACTCCAGAGCAATTTCAAGCATTGTTCACTCAGTTTCTTCTAAGATGTCGTCACCCCCAAAGAGAAAGGTAACTTAATGCTATGTTTTCTGTTCCGTACAGCGTATATTATGGTTATGCTATGCGTTGGTGTTCAAGGTTCTGAAGATCTTTTTATTTTATATATGTTCGTCCAATTACCTATTGATGCTATGTTTATTCGTTTCTAACAATCTATGATAACTTTGCTCAGCAAATTACTCCTGAAGTCAAGGACACATTGAAACGTTTAAAGATGATATAGTTTTTGAAATTTTTCTGGGTTTGAGCAAAATGTCCCTCTTATTTATGAGCTGATCTCAAGGTGGGACATTTCAAAACAATGCTTTATTATAAAAGGTCAACCCATTTCTTTCACTGCTGATGAAGTGACCCTTCTTACTGGTCTGTCAAATAAAGGAGAAGAAATATCATGGCATTCCTTAGCACATACTTCAGTTACATCAACGGAAATAAGGACAGACATGATGGAGTTGAACAAGCAACCCCCCCCCCCCGAGACTATGTTAAGAACGTTTATTATGTATTTATGTTTAAATTTACTTTTTCAACTTAACAACTTCAAAATCCCTCAGTTGATTCAAATAATAGCAAATAATCCAGATGATTTTTTGTCAATAAACTGTTAGTTCAATTAGGGAATTTTTAGTTGGAGAGTTTAATAAGGCCTCCTCCAAGATTTCAAATAAGAAGCTAGCAGGTTACATCAACGGTTTTGTACTTCTGTTAATTGTGAGTGCTAAGTGCTAACTGCTAAATTCATTCAAAATTTTATTGGCTCAATGTGAGTCCTAAAATTTTCTTTCATCTTATGCAGATTTGGTTCCTGGAGCATATTACTTTTCATGCTCCTATGTATGCTGACAAAAGGCCCCATTTTTTTCGATGGGCCTATGATATTGTATATACTACAGAGGTGATCACTAACTTATTTGCTAATAAAAAAAAAGTCAGATTTGTAATGTCCTACAGGCAGTTTCTCAGGCAGAAATGAATATGGTTAATGTCGAGAAATATCCATCAGACAGCCCTCCATCCCCTGATTCCCCTCATGAAATATCCACCCATCAAAACAACCCTCCCAATCTCCCCATCATACCCCACCTCCTCAGCAAGACCCCCACCAATCTCTTAAGCAACCACACTTAAGTTTTTCTGCTGAAGCACTTCAGTCTCTACAAGAAACAATAATTAAATCCTGCCAAGAAACATGCACAAAATTTTTTCGAGAATTTGAAGACAGGCTGAGCACAAAGTTTGAAGATTTAACTGAGAGAGTTGGAGTTATTGAGGTCAAGCTCAATAATTACATTGATCAGAGCAAAATAGTTCATCAGAAAAGATCTGTTAGCTACTCTTCATCTTTCAATAAGAGACAAAAATCAGATATCCCTCCCCATAGCCCCAATGAACCAAATGAGCCAATCCCACCAAAAGATCCAATCTCACCAAATGAGCCAATCCCAGCAGAAATGCAACTTATTCCATATACAAATTCAAATGAATCAATACCAGTTGATAACATTCAAATACAACTTGTAACTTATGTTTATGCAGATGAAATAGAAAATTACAAAGGCCTTATGTGTTTGATTTCTGAGAAGAGAAATTTTGTACGAGAAAGTTTGAAAAAGTTCAATAAAAGGTAAAAAAGTTGCAACTTATTTTTTGTTTGAATATTTGTATGCGTATGATATGCGTGAGTTATGCGTATGATATGCGTGGGATATGCGTATGGTATGCGTGAGTTATGCTTATGAAATGCGTATTTAATATATTTTTTTTTTGCAGGGACGATAGTATTGTGTTTGTTGTTAATGTTCTTATTTCCAGATCTGACATTGATGAGTTATTAAGCGACAGTTATTTAGGCAATGAACATGTATATATTTTTGCCCATCTCTTAGATGAGAAGTGTAACCTTATGCCTGACAAGTACCATAAATTTTTATACATCTCTCCAGTCTATTGGGTTAGTAACTTAGTATTCAATTTATCAGTTTAACTATTGGATTAGTAACTTAGTATCCATTTCTTAGTTCTTATATTTACTACTTGCACTTGCAGAATAACAAAGGAAGGGATTTTGCAAATCGACCATATAACCGAGGTTTCTGTTTCTTCAAATAATATTTTATTACAGCCAATCATTGAATTCAATCGCATTACACTTCTGGTTGGTTTGCTGAAAGAACAAAAGTGGAAATTTTATGACTCGTTGGACCACCGCGTCAAAGAGCATAGGTTTGTTGTTCCAAAAATCGTAAGTGTTAGATAAACACGAACTCTTCAATTTTTAAAAAATGTATAGAACTAATCCTTGCTCTACGTATATTTCATCTTAAAGTCCTATATTCTGACACGAAAGGAGTTTTTAATAGTGATATCAGAAAATGGAAGCTTTCTACCATTAAAGGTGTACCAAAACAGGAGAATTCTGTAGATTGTGGAATGTATGTTATATGGAAAGAATAAGTTTTGAAGGCAACACTGATTGGACTGATAGTAGAAATTGGCAAGTAGACATGCCAAAGTATAGGGCAGAATTTGCATATGAAATATTTTGTAAAACGTTAGAAAAATAACAGTCTTTCATTCTGTGTAAAAATATTTCTGTGTATAAATGTTGCTGTGTATAAATATTTAAACAGTTTCTGTGTATAAATATTTAAACAGTTTCTGTGTATAAATATTTTTCATTATGTATATAAATGTTTATTTCTGAAGACTATATTTTTCAATTCTGTGTATAAATGTTATTTACATTGATTTGATTAAAAAATAACTTATTAAATGATAATACGCATAACGCACGCACAACGTACGACGTATACACGCACTATGAACGCACAAAAGACGCACAATGTACGCCGTATAACGCACACAGTAAATTTTATTTTCTAGTCTTGAATATGATACTTGAACAAGTATAAAGGGTTTATGGCTCTTGGTGGATTGTATTTAAGGAAGAGAAATAATTTTAAAATTGTTTGTTAAACTTTTTTAAATAATACGCATAACGCACGCACAACGTACGCCGTATACATGCACTACGAACGCACAAAAGACGCACATCGTACGCATCATACACGCACATGTTACACAATAAATTTTATTTATAAAATTCTATTAAATGTTTTAATTAATATCTATCTTTGTTTGTAAGTTACTTACATTAAAATGACGAGGAATATGTTTAACACGTTGAACTTATACTTGTTATTACAAATTAAACGCTATGTGATTTTTATAATTTCATTTTCTAGTCTTGAATATGATATTTGAACAAGTACAAAGGGTTTATGGTTCTTGGTGGATTGTATTTAAGGAAGAGAAATAAGGAATATGATGTTTGAAAGAGTTTGTGTTTGACATTTGCGTTTAAAGATTAGTGTTTGAATTTCTTATTTGTTTTAACAAAAAAAATAATTTTATAAATGGTTTTGAAACGTTTTTAAATAACACGCATAACGCACGCATACAATACGCATATCGTACGCATAATATACGCACAAATTACGCAGATAGTACGCATAATACACGCACAAATTTTATTTATCTAATTATATTAAATGTTTTAATTAATATCTATCTTTGATTTTTAAGTTACTTACATTAAAATGATGAGGGGCCGTGACATGAATAATAATTTTCGTTGGCTGTGGATTGACGGGTGGTAGATATGATTGGCAGGGTAAGAGGGTTGGTTGATTTTTTATGAGCCTTTATTAATTACTATTGATCAACATTCATATTTTTACTATATAAAACGAGAACACTTGAAGAAAAGTGTAACTCATGATTTTTAAACAGAAGTAATGCAGCCTTAACCGAAGGTAATATTTTTTATTTCAGAAACTAAATCTAAGGTTGCTGTTAGTTTGTGATTCTTTTTAGGATGAGGATAACTAACTAGATTTCTAAATCGTTAAAATGAAAATACTAGGTAATCCTTATCCTCAAATGAATCACAAACTACCAAAAGCCTTAGATTTATTTCTGAAGTAAAAAAAATTTCTTTCTGTCAAAGGCTGCATTACTTATGTTTGAAAATTATGTCTAAAAATCAAAGGAAGGTTTTCTTGTAATCAAAGAAAGGTTCTCTTCCATTCATTACTACGATACTTATCCTCCTCCCTGTTAACATAAACCTGGTCAGGGAAGAGGATAAGTATCGCAGTAAAGATTGGAAGGCTTGGTTGTCCAAGATGATTTATATTGATATAGGAAAGTTGAATTTTTTTTATTGATATAGGAAAGTTGATGTTGTTGAAGATGTACATTAAGTTACAGCACATCATATGTATTACGCACAGCGGACGCATAGACTACGCACAATATAATATTATATATGTTTTATTAAATATTAATACAAAATCATACATTAAGTTACAGCTGTTCCAACTGTTAATTTTCAAATAATTTAGAAGTTTTACAAAATACGCATAGAATACGTCTCTCATACGCAGTATGTACTCCTTTAATACACAGTACATACGCATTATGTACGCATAAAATATGCACAACATAAAACTGAACACATCCAGAAAATTTATCCAACGGCTCGACATTATATAATACTAAACACGTCCAGTAGGACCAGTACGCATATTAAACCCTAAACGCGAGCTGCTCTCTTCGCCTGGAGGTTTCTTCTACTGCGAGTTGGGTTGCTGTCTCCTCTGTCCGACCCACGGCCGCTTCTGTCCGAGGCTGCTGTCTCCTCCGACTTGCATCAGATCATAGAAAGGACTAATAAGAACTCGTTCACTTCCTATTTTTCTCAATCAGGATGATCAGAAATAAGGATAAGGCTGCATCAAGTCATTAAAAAAATCCAGCATGGAAATATAGTACTCAGGTGGATGTAGGAGGCAGTGATAAAACATATGTCTATCTGAAATGCAATTACTGTGATAAAGTTGTGAAAGGTAGTGTGACTAGGATGAAGGAACACTTTTCAGGTTCTCACAAGAATGTTGCTCAATTCTCCAAAGTTCCTGATGCTGTAAGGAATGAGATAAAGTCATACATGAATAAGTCTACCACATAAAAACATCTTGCACAGAAGCAATTTGAGGATAAAGTTGATGGTGGATCTTACTACGGGAGTGAGCGCAGCGTTAGGGATTCATCTTCTTCTATGAAGCTCATTTCATCTAGGGGTGCTAGAGGGCCTATGAATCATTATATGGTTGACACATCAGAGGATATGCCTTCTACTACACAGAAGATGGCCCATAAAATGCAAAGGAGGCGCGGAGAAGAGTGTAAGGATATATGCAGATTCTTCTATGAAAATGCAATTCCATTTAATGTTGCAACATCACCTGCTTATTACAACATTATTTGTTTAGTTGGAGCATTTGGGAGAGGGTTCAAAGCTCCAACCATGTATGATTTAAGAACATGAATTTTGAAGGAGTTGGAAAGCACTGATAAAAACATCGAAGAAATTAAGAAGATTTGGGCCCAAACAGGAGTAACAATTATGTCAGATGGGTGGTCTAATATCAAACATAGAAGTCTGATTAACATCCTCATTAATAATCCTTATGATACTGTATTTTTAAGGTCAATTGAAGTATCTGACCAGGTCAAAGATGCTGAATTCATATTTGGATTATTAGATAGCATTATTAATGAGGTTGGAGAACGTTTGGTTGTAAAAATTGTGACAGATAATGCAAGTTCTTATAAGGCTGCAGGTAATAAACTTATGGATTTGTACTGGACTCCATGTGCTGCACATTGTATAGATCTGATTCTTGAGAAGCTTGGGGACCTACCTCAATATAAAAATACACTCATTAAAGCCAAAAAAATAATCAAGTTTATTTACAACCACTCTTGGGTTCTAGCTCTTATGAGAAAGTTTTCGAAGAAAGAAATTCTAAGGCCAGCCGCAACAAGATTTGCCACCATTTACTTGACCTTAGAGAGCATGATGGATGCCAGACAACCTTTAGAGGCTATGTTCACATCTACACAGTGGTTGAGTTGTGCTTGGGCGAAAAAGGCTGAGGGAAAGTAGATTAGAAAGATTGTTTTAAATAACAGATTTTGGCAAAGTGTTTTATATGCCATTATGACCACAAGACTTTTAGTTCATGTTTTAAGGATGGTGGATGCTGAGAAGAAGCCTGCAATGGGTTTCATCTACAATGCCATGGATGAAGCCAAAGAGACGATTGCCTCCAACTTAGGAGGCAGTGAAGGAAGCTTTAGGAAAATTTGTAATATTATTGATGATAGGTGGGAACTACAGCTTCACCGACACTTACATGCCACTGGCTACTACCTAAACCCTCAGTATCAATATGCAGAGAACAAGTCTACAAACTCTGAAATAAAGTTGGGATTATATCATTGCATGGATCGTCTAATAAGAGATGCAACTGAAAGATCAAATGCTGACTTGCAATTGGTATCTATTAAAAACAAAGAAAGTTTTTTTGGATTACAACAAACAAAAGATACAATTGCCAAACGATCTCCAGTTGAGTGCTGGATTCAATTTGGTGATGGGACTCCAGAATTACAGCGTTTTGCTATGAAAATTTTGGGCTTGACATGCTCTTCATCTGACTGTGAAAGAAATTGGAGTACTTACAACCAAGTACATACAAAGAGGAGAAATCGCTTGTCGACATTGAGGATGAACTCACTGGTGTGCATTATGTACAACAGGAGACTCAGAGATAAAAATTTGAAGAAAAAATGATTAATGGATGATGAAGATCCTTTGCTTTGCGATGATGTGGCATCTGATGATGAGTGGTTTGTAGATGATGAAGTTGAAGTGATGCCGTCTGAAATACAAGATGAAGATTTAAATGTTGATTTCTTTGATGGTCTTAACGCATCCACATCCACCACAACTCAAGAACAAATCAAAAAAGGTATATAAATAATATAGTTTTCTTTTCTTAGACTTTTATTAATGTATTACACTATTATTCATTATGATATTGTTCAAAAATATTTAGGGAAGAGGAAAATAATTAATAATGAGGAAGAAGAAGTTGATTGGGAGATATTGGACTCTATAGGAGAGGGGGAAGAGGAGAGAGCAGTTCATCATACTGATGATTCAAATGAAGACCCCCTTACTGATGACTGATGAGTGATGACAGTGCTGATGACTAGTGAGTTCTTATGTGATATGTCTCCCTTATTTATTCTCAAAGATGTGGTAAGTAGCATTTTTATGTTTTATATATTATTTACTCATTAGTATATACAAAATTTATTATTTTATATTTATGCAATTTTTTGATTTTGAGGCTTACGCCTCAAATTGCCTTGAGGCTTACGCCTCGCCTCACGAACAAAAAACACCTCAATACCCGAATACACAATTTTAAACCTTGGTGTTTACAATAAGAAATATACTGAATCAAAGATAAATTAATATTATTAAAATTATATATATATAATGGATTATTTACTAGTATTAAAAATAGTTGCAAATTGATTCAAAAGTTTTGATTTTGTACGGATCTGAATGTAAGTAGCACAAATGCCATTAATATCTAAATTAATTGAGAAAATTTTGAATGTAAAGATGGATGCGTGACAAAATTAGTGAGGATAAATTAAAGATTGTTATTTTTAATTATAGAAATATCTATTGAAGATAAGATGACTAAAAATAAACTCAAGTGGTTTGAATATGTAAAATGAATGGTAGATATTGATAAAATTAGTATTAGATGATTAAGAAGGAAAATGAGTAGACTTAGGGTCTATTTTATAGATAGAAGTTGTCCCAAGTGATTTGCAAAGACTAAATTTAACACCTCAAATACCACTCAATTGATCAAATGGCAAATAAGGATTCATAGTGTCATCCCAAATACATGGTATAAGTGAATGATGATAGTAGTTCATCATATGCTCCTGAAGTAGGGACCTATGAAAATATAAAAACCTTTAAAAAGATCTGTAGTAGGTTAGGATGATGATGGAAACATGATGCTAGTTTAGTAAGCCACAACATCTACATCTGTTTTGATTTGCAAGGTGATCGAAGCTACTACTACTTTAATGGGTGTAAAAGATCCATGGGGATTGCTCGACACATGTCAGTTAATCTTGAGCTTTTTTTTGACTTCTGTGATGGTATACAATGAGTGTGTTAATTCCTATTTTTAAGAATAAAGGTGATGCACAAGATTGTGCGAATTATAGAGGAATTAAGTTAATGTGTCATACTTTAAAACTATGGGAGCGAGTTATGAAGCATATGTTGCGGTGTGATACCAATGTTTCTCAAAATCAATTTGGATTCATAACGGGTAGGTCGACTATGGAAGCCATACATTTATTAAGGGGTTTGATGGAGAAATATAGAGAAAATAAGAAGGATCGACATATGATATTTATTGATTTAGAAAAAGCATATAATAAAGTTCCAAGAGAAGTGCTATTGAGAGTTTTTGAAAAGAAATGAGTTAATAATGCTTATATTCAAATCATTAAAGATATGTATGCAGGAGCGATTACTTGTGTTCAAACACATGGTGGTTTAACCAAGTATTTCCCTATTTCGGTTGGGTTACATCAAAGATCAGCCTTAAGCCCATATCTTTTTGCTTTAGTCATGGATGTTCTCACTAGACATTTGCAAGAAGATGTATCTTGGTGTATGCTTTTCGCTGATGATATTCTTCTTGTGATAAGACTAGAGAGGGAGTTGAAAGTAAACTTGAATTATGGAGGTCAACATTAGAGACTAAATGTTTTCGCTTGAGTAGATCTAAAACGGAATATATGGAGTGTAATTTTAGTAGTAATAGACCTAGTGAGGGGATTGTGACTTTGGGTGATCAAGTCATTAATAAGAGTACACGTTTTAGATATATTGGATCTATTGTTCAGAGTGATGGTGAAATAGATGGGGATATTATCAGCAGAATTCAAGTTGGATGGTTGAAGTGGAGGAATGCATCGAGCTTGTTGTGTGATAGAAAAGTACCCCTCAAACTTAAGGGAAAATTCTATAAGATGGCAGTGAGGCTGCAATGCTTTATGGTGCTGAATGTTGGCCATTAAAAGAGAAGCATAATATTAAGTTAAGTGTGGCAGAGATGAGGATGCTCAGGTGGATGAGTGGCTTTACCCTTTAGAGATAGGATACGAAATGAGCATATATGTGAAAAGGTTGGAGTAGCTCTAGTATAAGATAAGATTAGAGAGGGTCTCCTTAGATGGTTTGGTCACATAAAACGGTGGCCTTCCAATGACCTGGTTAGGAGAGTAGAAGTATTAGATTTGACTTATGTTAAGAAAGGTTGAGGCAGACCTAAAAAGACCTAGTTAGAAAATATTAGGAATGACCTTTCTTTATTAGATTTAAACGAGAATTTGACCTTTAATAGGACACAATGGAGAAAAAGGATTCATATAGCCGACCCCACATAGTGGGATAAAGGCTTGATGTTGTTGTTGTTGTGTGATGGTATGCAATAACACTGTCGTCACTAGGTCCCAAGTCCTAGATGAGAAAAGTGGAGGGTTGGGTTAGGTACTTGATAGCCAGTGTAAAACTTGTCGAATAATCATGACATGAATCCTTAAAAAAATTGTATTAATGCTTGGGCGTCCCCTGGATGTGATGGGTGTATGACTTGAATACAAGGATAAGTGTGCAAAGGGCCGCTACACCGGCGCGTGGGTGTAGTATTAAATAGGCAAGGGTTCCCACATCAAGAATGTTCTTGATGTGGGCAAAGAAGCTAGTCTATGAAACTTAATTTAGGATAGGAACTTGAAATATATATTCCCTTACAGGAAAATTAATGGAATTAATAGATATTATGATTTATAGGCAGATAAATATTTTGTGCATTCAGAAAACTAAATCGGTTAAAGAGAAGGCTAAGGAAATTGATAATTTAGGATTTAAACTATGATATTCGAGTAAGAGTCGTACTAACAATGGTGTAAATGTGATTATATATAAGAGTTTGAAGGATAATGATTTAAAAATTAATAGAATTGAAGATAGAATTATAGATTTAAAGATTGTTGTTGATGATAAGATTGTTAATATTATAAGTGCTTATGCTCCTCAAGTAGGTTTGGATATGGGTTCAAAATTAAAATTTGGAATGACTTAGAAGAATTAATACAAAAGATATCTTTTGAAGAAAGAGTTCTTATTGGAGAAAGATTTAAATAGATATGTTGGTAGAGAGGTAGATGATTTTAAAAGCATTCACGGTGGCCATGAGTTTAAAACGACAAATGAAGGTGGCAATACCATATTGAATTTTTCTTTCGCTTATGATTTTTTAATTACTAATACATTTTTTCAGAAAAGAGAAGTGCTAAAGTTTGTGTGAGAATCCAACTCGATCAACCTCTTCATTTAGGTGTATGGGTTGATAGCAAGGATGGAAGATTCTTTCAAAAAGTGGAGTATGAAAAGGTTTCAAACTTTTGCTTTGTTTGTGGGAAGATTGGACATGTGGAGAAGGAATGTGTGCCTATAAATGAAGTTCATAAGGAATTGAAGGTTGCTCATGGTACTGTTGAAGAGTCAGGTGTGGGTAGTAAAAAAATAAGCTACAATGAACCTTCTTATGGTCCTTGGATCTTGGTTAAAAACAAGAAGAAAAGGTTTTCAAATCAGAGGAACAAGTGGATTAATCCTAACAATTCCAGAAATGTAAGAAAATTTGCTGTTCCAGTAATAGCTGTTTAGGCTGCTAGGCATGTTTTGGATGCAAGCATTGATAAAGACTTGATCCAGGATCTCCCAGGGAAAGTAAATATTGATGCTGATCAACTAGAGAAAGGGGAGATTAGTATGGAAGAATGTTTAGTAGAGCAAAGGGACAAAAACTCTATTCTTTTGGGGCAAAATTTCCAAAATTCAGGAAATCTTACTAGCACGTATCCAGATCCTTCTCAGGAAGGATTATACAACTTAAAGGGGAAGGGTTGCTTGCGAACTCAGGTAAGTCCTAGGGGATTACCTGCGAACTCAAGTATTCCCTATCATAATTTAGATGTCAAGGTTCAGAAAGATGTTAGAAAACAGTTGGCAACACAGAATTCTTCAGTAGTACTTGAAGCTCTTCATGTTCAGGAGAGAAAAGAAATACAACTGAATGTATTTCAGTCTCAGAAAATGTTATTGCAGAAGAAGTTTTGGTTGACAGCAAGAATATGTTTTCTATTCTGCAGGCAGTTAAAGATGATGATAAAGCTGAGCATAATAAGATAATCCTTTGGTTGACAGAGATGTAGAAGAGCTGGAGTTGGAAGAAAATTCTGTTAAAATTATTAATAACCAAAAGGATTTGGTAGAGAATTCTGTTTGTGGTGAAGTTAAGTTCAAATTGCAAAAAGAACTTAAATCTTTGGGGAATAATTCTTTGAAATCCAAAACAAGAAAGGGTGAAACTAAAAGTATTTGTGGTGGGTCTAATCCCACTTCAAAAAAGAAATGAGTTCCCTTATTTTTTGGAATTGTAGGGGGGCTAGGAAGGTGGTGGCCTCCAGGTATTTGAAAGAAATAGTTAAAGATAATGAAGCTTTGTTTGTGGGTCTAATGGTAACTAAAGTTTCTTCTATGGATCCTATGGAAGTTAAAAAATTTGTTGGTGATTTGTGAGATTCATTTCTGTATCCTGCAGTTGGTTTATCTGGCGGCATTTTGATTTGTTGGAGGCATGACTTGGCAACATTTGAAGTATTGGAAGCCAATGAACAGGTAGTGGTGGGTAGACTTAATATTACAAATCATCAAACATGGATGATAGCTACGGTGTATGGAAGTAGGGATAACTGTAAAAGGAGGCTACTTTGGAGTAATCTGGAAAACCTTATTGATGACAATTTTCCATGGATTATAGGGGGAGATTTTAATTGCATAACTTCCCAAAGTGAGAAGAGAGGTGGTAAAAAATTTGTTCTTTCTCAAGGTTCACAAGACATGATCTCTTTCATAAATAGAGAAGACCTTCATGAGGTTGGATTCTTGGGTCCTAAATACACTTGGTGTAATAATAAAAATGGATGAGGTATGATCTTGGAGAGATTAGACCGATGTCTTCTTAATTGTGCTGCTCTTAATCTTCTCCAGTCGGCGGTGGTAAGACATCTAGCCAGAGTAGCATCGGACCATTGTCATATCTCTATTAATATTTTGGCTTCCAAGATTAAAAGGAGAAGGAATTGTGTGTTTGAAGACACTTAGTTATCTTATAAAGCTTCGTATGCTGTGGTTCTTGCTTCTTGGAGCAAAAATACTAGAGGTTCGGCTCCTGATATTTTAAATACTAAGTTCAAAAGAACTTTGAGATCCTTATTCTTTTGGAGTAAGGAGAAGCATACAAATCTGATGGAAGATAAAGAAAAGCTAAAAAGAGAAATTCTAGATTTACAAGAAGAAGTTAATTTGGCAGGCTTATCAAAATTGAAGCTTGACTGTTTAAGATCCAAAATTGCAGAATTTAACAACACGTTGGGAAGGCTCAGCATGTGGTGGAAACAAAGGGCTAAAATTCAATGGTTGAAAGATGGAGACTCTAACTCCAAGTTCTTCCATGCATTTGCCACGGCAAGGAGAAATTCTAACAGGATTAATTGTGTGAAGAATGAGGATGGTATCATTTGTGAAGATGAGCAGAGCATTGAAGATGTGTTTATAAAATTTTACAGTTGCAAATGGAAAGCAAGGAAGTGCAAATTAGATGTGTGGCCAGAACCATCTAATAAACTGGATGAGGATGATTGCAAAATGCTTTGTAAAGAATTTTCTTTGAAAGAGCCGGAGGATATTATTAATAACTTGGGATCCAATATATCACCAGGTATTGATGGCATCACTTATTCTTTTATTAAATCTTATTGACAAATCATTAAGCATGATGTTTGGGCTGCTATTAATGATTTTTTTACTTCGGGATCTCTTTGTCCTGGTTGGGAAGAGACTAATGTGGTTTTAATTCCCAAAGTAGAGAAACCCATGACTCTTGCTAACTATCGACCCATTAGCTTGTGTAATGCTATCTATAAAATTGTGTCCAAGATGATTTTAAACAGGATGAGTTTCTTATTTCCTAAAATCATCTCTGAAGAACAGAATGCTTTTATTAAGGGTCGGTCGATGTCTGATCAAATTTTACTTCAAATTGCATTAAAATAAGAATAAAAAACAACCTTAAAACAAGCTACTCAAGAAAAACCTAAAAAATCACATTCCTCCTTCAAACGTAACGAGAATGAGGGAGGAATTTCTTCAAAGTTAATATCCTCCCAAACAAAAGAACTCTTTAAGGCCAAATTAGCACAAACATCCGCTAATTTGTTACAATCTCTTTTAACAAAAGAAAACAATACTTGGTTGAAATCAAGAAGGAAAGCCAAATTATCATCAATGCACTTACTAACCTTCCAAGTCCTCATAGCCGATTGTAGAAGATTTATAATATTGGAGTTATCACCTTCAATGATAATTCCTTGAGCTTCAAACATCCACTCCCTAATGATATTTTTCAAATAGAGAACTTCCATCAATTCAATTTGTGCTATGTCCCAATGCATAAGATTAGCTCCAAAAGCTATAAAAAATCTTCCTTTATCATCTCTAGCCACACCTCCAAAACCAGACACATTATTGCTTAAAATAGAAGCATCTACATTTATTTTTATCTACCCGGGTGGAGGAGGATAGCAAGAGCAAGACAGCTTTCGTTGGTTAGTATCCCAGTTGTCCGGAGCAGAATTAATAAAATTACTTAACTGTGGCTGTAAAAACAGCATTTGCCGCCAAAGAATTGAGCGAGTCTTCAATGCCATCTTGAATCAATTTACATCTGCTTTTCCACACAAGCCAAGTAGTAGTGCAATACATATTAGCAATGAAAGAATTCTTTCCAACAAGCTTCTTTAAACCTTCCAAACATTCATGAAGATTGGCAAAAAAAGGAACTTTGAATCCCCAGCTATTGAGAATAGAAATCACATCTCGTAGCTTACCACATTTCCCTGCAATATGACATTCGTTCTCATTTTCTCCACAACCTCTCGGGCAACCTGAGAAAATACTCAATCTCCTTCTAAATAGAAATTCATTAGAAGGAATGGCATCATTACAAAGCCTCCACCAAAATAGCTCAACATTCGGTCTCAGTTTTAACTTTTTCATCCAATTCAAGATGGCAATTCCTCCATTATGATCTGTCAATGCTTGAAAAGCCAATGCAACAATTGATTTTCTTGAAAATTTTGATTTAAGCTCCATATGATCATACCTCCTATCGGCATAAATGGGAATTTGAGTTAGAAGGTCTACCATCTGCTCCCCAAATATCAACTGTAGTTGATCAGTATTCCACTTTCCTTCCGAAATAAAAGAGTTGAGTTTGAACTCAATTGATTCCAAACAGTTAACAAAAGTCGGCCACTTTGCTACACATTTGTTTAAAATCCAACTATCAAACATCCAATTAATCGAATTGCCATTATAAACATTCCATCTAACAATGTTTCTAAGATAATAAGCTCCCATGGTGATGATCTTCCACGTCGGTGAGCAATCTTTTTTCATTGGTGTCGTCTAAACATCTTCTCCATACTTAGCTCTCAGGATTTGGTTCAGCAAAGCTGCAGGCTTCATACAGATATTCCAGGCCAATTTGGCCCGTAAAGGACCAACTTTTGACACAGCTGAGAATAAGCCTCTACCGCCTTCTTCCTTAGTCTTGCAAAGACTATCCCATGAAGCATAATGTAGACCTGTATTCCCATATTTCTTCTTCCACAAATAGCTTCTACACATTTTATCAAAATCTTTAAGAATACTCAAAGGAACAAGAGAAATTGAAGATAAGAACATTGGTAGCGAGAGGAATGCCGATTTGATGAGAACCAACTTTCCTTCCAAAGAGATGAACTTTTGTCCCCAAGTGTTTAATCTGTTAGCTGCAACTTCCATAAGCTTAGAGAAATCCGAAGATACCAATCTCCTCAAGGTCATCTTCACACCAAGGTAATTCAACTCCTTAACCATCTTAAATTTAAGAAGATTAGAGATTCTCTTCTTAATTCTATGGTTAGTATGTTTCCCAAAAAGAATCATGGATTTAGAATTGTTAACCTTCCGGCCCGACCATAAACAATTGTTATTTATGATAGTCTTCAATTCCTTAATAACTTTAGTCTTGGCTTCCGAGAAGATTAAAATATCATCCGCATAAAGCAAATGGGACACTCTAGGAGCCTTGGGAGAAATAGAGATACCCACATCCTCTTTTCTACCATTTAATGCATCTGATAGGACTTGTGAGCATAAAATAAACAAATAAGGTGATAAAGGGCATCCTTGCCTAAACCCACACTTCCCTTCAATCCAATCAGTTTTCCTTCCATTGATCAAGATGCAATATTTAGGATCTAAGATGCATTGCAAAATAAGCTCCTTAAATTTGCTAGGAAAGTTAAAGTGAGAGAGCACTTGCCTCAAAGCTTGCCAACCCATACTATCATATTTAGGATCAAATTTTACTTGCTCAAGAATTGTTTAACAAGTTTAGACATTCTAAAGCTAAGAAAGGCTTGATGGCTATCAAAGTTGATATGGAACAGGCCTATGACAGCATGTGTTGGTCTGCATTGGAAAAAGTGATGGATTGGTTTGGGTTTCCTAAGTTTTTTTCTAAACTAATTTTGGAATGTGTTGTTAATCCAAAATTTTCAATTTTGATTAATGGTGAAAGTTCTAAGTGGATAGAGGCTGATTGTGGATTTAAACAAGGGTGCCCTTTGTCACCTTTCCTTTTTATCTTGTGTTCTAAATTATTGACAGAAGAATTTGGACATTTAAGAAAGAGGATTGGTATTAAAATTAATTCAAATGGTCCTATGATCTCTCACTTAATGTATGCTGATGACATTAGAAAATCTGATGACATTATGATATTTTCTAAAGCTAATAAGAAATGTTTGAAGAAAGTTGACAAGGTCTTGAAGAACTATTGTAGTTGGATAGGTGAAAAGATTAACTTTCTTAAATAGGCTGTTCTTTTTAGTAAAAATATGAAAAAAAGTGATTGCAGATCCCTTCTCAAGGTTATTAATATGAAGATGGTGAAAGAAATGGATTTTTTGGGAGTTAAAATTGCTCTTAGAAGATTGGTCAAATCAGATTTCAACAAAATTATAGTGAAATCAGTGGCTAAGATGAACCTTTGGGGTACAAATTTCATTTCTCTTGCTGGTAAAATTACCTTGATCAATGCTTCAGTTCTCTCTTTGCCTATTTATCAATCCAGCCATTCTTTGATCCCATTGGGGGTATTATATGTAGTGGAGAAAATGTTCTGGTGGAGATTATGTAAGAATGGCATTCCTACGTTTGCTTTTCTATTATATAGAAGGCTAGCTGATTGTGGAGGTTGCCCGAGAGGTTGTATGGAATTGGAAGATACAGAGCATGTGGTTTATAGATGTCATTTGATTAAAAAGGTATTAAAACTGCTTGCTGATTGGCATTTTAATATTCCAGCTTTTGATACCTTAGCTGGATGTTATCAATTATTACATAAATTGGCTAAATCTAATCCATTCCTTGGGAACCTGCTTTGTTTTGTGGTGTTCTACTGCTGGAATAGTAGAAATAAACTAGTTCATGGTGGGGTGGATGACACCGGTTATACTATTGCTTCAAGATCCATTATTCAAACTGTATCATCTTTTGATTCTTGTTTAATCCGGGAAAACTGGGATGCTAATCAGCTGTTTAAACTGTCTCAATCTTCTTAGCATCCTCCTCCGGGTTGGATAAAGGTAAATATTGATGCTTCAGTTCTTCCTAATAACAAAACCGGTATTGGAGGAATTTTCAGGGACTGTAAAGGCTGTAGCTGCTTTTGGATTTCAATGTCTTCATTGGGATTGCTCACAAATGGAGTTATTGGCTATTCTGGCATTGAGAGATTATATCCAAGATTGGATGCTTGAAGTTAAAGGTATTGTGATTGAAGGTGACAATTTTAATGTCTTCAAGATCTTTCAAAACTCCTTTAACAAACCAGTTTTTGATAAAGAATTTCTAAAATCAAAGGATTTAGATTTTCTTTTTAATTTTAAGCATTTCATCTTTTCTTTTACTAATAGAATTTATAATAAGTTAGCTGATTTTTGTGCTAACTATGCTCATTATTCTTCATTCTATTGGGATGATTTCTCTAGGGATAAAGTTCCTCCGTTTTTAGACTTGTTGAAGGAGGAATCTTCTTGTAAGTAATTGGTGATTAATAAAATTTGCTTATTGCATTGTTCAAAAAAAAAAGAAAAGAAAAGAAAAGAGATGTGCATCTCATCACTTATAAAATGGATATAGTAAATTTAGATTGATTATTTTTTTATAAGAAAATTAGATCATTTAGATTGCAAAGATTGTAAAATTATTTCGAGTGAAAATTTATGTACCAAACATCGATTATTAGTTTTAGACTTTAAGATAAATAAACAGGAAATAAAAAATAAAATAAAACGATATTCTAAGATTAGATGGGGGCATTTAAAGAATATATAAAAAAAAATTATAAGAGTAAGATTTTAGATATTAAGATTTTTTCTTTGCATGCGGATGCTAATGTTATTTGGGAAAAAAATAGTTTGTACTTTTAAAATTATTACAAAAGATGTATTTGGAGTATCAAAAAGAAAATATCATAATAGTTGATACGGTATCGCAAAATTATCTTGATCAGGCACGAATCTCGAGGCAAAACCTAGTTGGAAACTTCAAAAGATAATTTCGGGAGCATATGAACTCCGATTTCAGCAAGCTTATAGTCAAACTGAGCGTCTCGGAAATACAAACCCAACAACACCAAGATCAACCCAATCCGAGCCCAAATGAGTCCGAATCAAAGGTTCGAAGCGCTGTTGGGAGGTTCAAACCGCAATTTGAGTTACCAAACGGTCTCCGATTTTGACGAGCTTATACTCGAATCGAACGGCTCGACGAGACGAATCCAACGAGCCCAAGATCATCAAATTCCGAAATCATTAAGGCCTTCAAATGTCCAACGAACGGTGCATGATCAAAAGATTCGATATCGGCCGTCCATTCAAACCACTCCCTGTTTACCCTTGATCTCGCGCCTATTTACGGGCTATGCCACTCCAGAAAAACTATAAATAGAGCCCTCATTCTACACCAAGGGGACTCAAGTGAAGAGAGAGAAGAAGAAGAGAAGGAGAAGGAGAAAGGGGAATAGGAGATTCCTCACCTCCTCGACCACCGCCGCCGCCGGATTTTTTCTTGCCGCCTAGAGACGCCGGAACTCTGCCGGATTTTCAGGAAATGCAGGGAATTCGCAGGATTTTGTGAATTTCGTGGAAGAGACGAGTTGTATTTGGATTATCCCGACTTGTGGGAAGAAATCCGTCATTTGTAATCTACAAAAACACTAGTGGAGATTTGCAACTGGGCAAGGCCCCGTGGTTTTTCCCATTTTTGGGTTTTCCACGTAAAAACTCTTGGTGTTCACTCTTTCTTTCTGTTTGTGTGTTAAACTTACGTGCAACGCTCGGACGCGAATTTACAAACTCTACCGCCGCGTATTTTCTAACACGCAACAGTTTGGCGCCGTCTGTGGGAATCACAGTCCCACTACTTCGAGTACTGCTACGATGGTGAATAGGCGCAGCAGTCGTTTGGTTGGAGCTTCTCGCTCCAACTCTCATCAATCCAGAAACTCGTCTATTAACCATAGACGACCAATCTCAGTATCTTTGCACCCCGGGGGGCAAAATGCTGCCGGTGAAAGGACGTCAGGACCTTCTTTGGAAGACAGGATTCGGAAAATGGAAGAATCACAGAACGAGATTCTTCAACTCCTCCGGGAGAATCGACAGCCTGGATTAGCACGACAGGAGGAAGTCTTCCTCCCCCAAAATCCACCACGGGTTGAGGATATCCAATTCGGACATCCTCAAGCAGAAGTTCATCTCCCCCCACTTAGAAGATTTCCCCCGTCTCGACAGGATAACGAACTTGCCGACACGGCAAGTTCTACACATCCTCCACCTTCAATTCGACAGCCTCGCATCCTCCCAGATCTTCCTGAAAACTCTGCTCAACCACATGAAGCAGAACTCCCTCGCGGCGCCCTGCGCCACGAACTGCGAAAAATAGTAAGGGAAGAATTCCCCCAAGGAGATACAAGACAAACTCTCCGACAGAGAGACTTTCAGGAATCTTCACCTCTAACTGAGGCCATACTGCAACACCCGATCCCGGCTAGGTTTAAGCTACCTAGCATCGAGTCGTACGATGGGACGTCCGACCCGTACGAGCATATCGACCACTACAGAACCATTATGCACATTCAGCGAGCTTCGGACGCTCTCCTCTGCCAAGTCTTTCCTGCCACTCTCAAAGGACAGGCTCGCACATGGTTCTACTCGCTTCCATCAGGAACAATCCCTTCCTTTGTAAAATTAGCAAAAGCTTTTGTCGAGCAATTCGTAGCCAACCGAAGAATTGCTAAGGATTCCTCCCACCTCTCTGGAATCCGCCAAAACGAAGGAGAATCTTTAAAGGAGTATTTTCAGCGATTCTCCAATGAAGCTCGACAAATCCCGGGAGTAGATCCCGAACTATTAAGGGGAGTCTTCCTTGGAGGTCTTCGCCCTGGCCCTTTCTATTCAGCCCTTATGCGCGACACCGTTCCATCATATGCCGATTTAATTCACCGGGTAGAAGCACAGATCTCGGCGGATGAGGCTATAAACGCCCATAGGAAACAGTTCGAACAATCTACTGGAAAACGCAAGGGAGCACCAGGAGCGGATAATTCTTCCTCGCAACGAAAGAAGCAAGGAAAGAATAATCTACCCCCGAGGCCTACCTTGCCGCGACGAGAACCTCGACAAGAGAAAGAATACACTACTCTCAACACTTCTCGAACAAATGTGTTAATGGCTGTTCGGGATCAGGATACGGTAAAGTGGCCACATCCCTTGAAACCGAACACAGGAAATCAGGATCAATACTGTCATTTCCATCGTAGCCGTGGTCACACTACCGAAGCTTGCAGACAACTGAAGGAGGAGATCGAAAGGCTTATCCGCCAAGGTTATCTCCGCCAGTTTATTCAGAATCCCCCTCCCCGAGAGGAAGTTCGTCCCACTGGGGGGCAAGAACGACAGCAGAGGCCACCAGTAAACAACCGAATCGCAGTTGGAGAGATTGAGACAATAGCTGGAGGCCCTCTGCTATCCGACAAGATCTTTCTAGCTGTGGACAAAACCCCAACTCCAAAGAAAGCCCGTGTAGATCACTCCATCACTTTTGATGATTCCGACTTGGAGGGAGTAAAAACCCCTCACCAAGATCCACTTGTTATAAACGCAGGCATAGGTAACCCGTGCTACAACGTTAAGAGGATTCTTGTAGACAACGGCAGCTCTGTGGATGTCTTATTCTACTCTACCTTCCTCAACATGGGACTCACAAGAGAAAAACTCCAGCCCGCTGCAGGCCCTCTATATGGGTTCGATAATCGTCCTGTACGAGCAGAAGGGATAATTAATCTCCCAGTTGTACTTGGAGAATTTCCTCGGCAATCCACACACTCCGTTCAGTTTGTTGTTGTAAAATCTGAATCGGCTTATAACGCTATCTTTGGAAGGCCGCTCCAATCAATTTTCGGGATTATCACCTCTATCCCTCACCTTAAGTTGAAGTTCCATACTCCAGCAGGAATCAGTGTGGTACGCGGGGATCAGCAAGTAGCACAAACCTGCTATCTCAGGCAAGTCAGAACACACACCCGGCCGATACTTTAAGCATAGAGGATTTTGATCTTCGAAGCGAGGATATACCTCAGAGAGCCTCACCAGTAGAAGAACTCACCACTATATCTATCTCTGAAGAACATCCTCAAAAGACGGTGCAAATTGGGTCGCTTCTCTCAGAAGACGAGAAGAAAATATTTACTGATTTTCTACGAGAAAATCAGGATGTTTTTGCATGGAGTCCGGCAGATATGCCTGGAATTGACCCTGAAGTAATTGTGCATTCCCTTAAGGTCAATCCTGCAAACAAACCAATCATCCAGAAGAAGCGAAATTTCGCACCGGATCGTCAGCAGGCAATCGAGCAAGAGGTGGACAAACTTCTAAAAGCCGGGTTCATACGAGAAGTGCATCATCCTAACTGGCTGGCAAATGTCGTTTTGGTTAGAAAAGGAAGCGGTGCATGGAGAATGTGCATAGATTACACTGACCTCAACAAGGCCTGCCCAAAAAAGACAGCTTTCCCCTTCCACGTATCGACCAATTAGTCGATACCACTTCTGGTCACCAAATGTTAAGTTTCATGGACGCCTATTCTGGCTACAATCAAATCAAGATGAATCCAACCGATGAAGAAGCAACGGCATTTCAAACAGACAAAGGACTGTACTGTTATCGGGTAATGCCCTTCGGGCTGAAGAATGCTGGAGCGACTTACCAACGCCTCATGAATAAAATCTTCAAAACCCTTATTGGGCATAACATGGAGGTATATGTCGATGACATGTTGGTTAAGAGTCTCGAAAAGTCTCAACATATCTCCGACTTGGAGCAATGCTTCTGTCTGCTGAGGCATTATAATATGCGACTCAACCCCACCAAATGTGCCTTCGGAGTTGCTTCTGGAAAATTTTTAGGTTTTATGGTAACCCACAGGGGAATCGAAGCCAATCCCGAAAAGATCAAGGCATTAAGAGATATGGCCCCCCCCGAAAAACATCAAGGAAGTCCAAAGGCTGAACGGGAGGATCGCTGCATTGTCACGCTTCCTGGCGCGTTCAGGAGACAAATATCTCCCTTTCTTCAAAATACTCAGAGGTGCCCGCAACTCTGGTTTTCAGTGGACGGACGAATGCCAAGAAGCCTTCGAACAACTGCGAAAATATCTGGCCTCCCCGCCATTACTTTCCAAACCAACGTCAGGAGAAAAGTTGTATTTATACATAGCTGTCTCGGCCCAAGCCATCAGTTCCGTCCTAGTACGGGAAGAAAATGCCACACAACGTCCTGTTTTTATTACGTCAGTAAAATCCTATCTGAGACAGAAGGGCGTTATCCCTTAGCAGATAAGACAGCATTAGCATTGGTTTATTCCGCTAGAAAACTACGTCCCTATTTCCAAGCCCACTCAATAGGCGTTTACACAAATCTGCCACTGAAGAGTATTCTGCAAAAACCGGAAGCATCGGGTAGACTCGTCAAGTGGTCCGTAGAACTTGGCGAATTCGACATTCACTACTTGCCTAGACCCGATATAAAATCTCAAGCACTCGCAGATTTTGTGGTTGAATGCACCGTCCCAGCATCCGATGTCCAGCCAAATACTTTACCTTCTCCTCCGCGTTGGACATTGTATATCGATGGATCCTCGGGAAGTTCTGGCGCGGGAGCTGGAATTCTACTAATATCTCCGCAGAAGATTACTCTTGAGTATGGACTCCGACTCAAGTTCCCAGCAACAAATAACGTGGCAGAATATGAAGCTCTTATCGCTGGGCTAAAGCTAGCAATCGATTGTGAAGTACAGAATCTGGTAGTTCACACCGATTCGCAATTAGTTGCATCCCAAGTAGAGGGAGAATTTGAGATCCACAATTCCCAACTGGCTGAATATTGTAAGATCGCAAAAATGCTTTTCACTCGAAATAAGAGAGAATATCAGATCATACACATTCTCCGAGAGCAAAATGCGAGAGCAGAGCAGATGCTCTTTCAAAGCTTGCGACATCAACGACCGCAGACATCTACAAGAGGAAACATGTTGAGGAAATCCACTTTCCAAGCATTCAAGGTCCATGGGTTATACAATCGATCAACGAAACAAGGGAGGAGTCTTGGATCAATCCTATTTTGTCTTTCTTACAAAATGGGATACTGCCTGAAGAACCCATGGCTGCAACAAGACTTCGAAGACGGGCAGCAAATTTCACCATTATTGGTGATGAATTATACAAGCGCGCTTTCACCGGGCCATATCTGAAGTGTCTCCCATTTTCAGAAGCCGATTATGCGCTTCGGGAAGTACATTCCGGAGTATGTGGCGAGCACCTGGGGGGAAGAGCTTTGGCCTATAAGATCATGAGACAGGGGTTTTATTGGCCTACAATGAAACAAGACGCACTTGAGTTTACACGAAAGTGCGCAAACTGTCAATTGCATTCCAACCTCACCCACACTCCAGCACTAGAACTTGCATCTCTTCAAAGTCCCTGGCCTTTCGCCCAGTGGGGAATCGACATAATGGGGCCTTTCTCTATGGCCACAGGACAACGAAAATTCATCATCCTGGCTGTAGACTATTTTACAAAATGGGTGGAGGCAGAGCCCTTAGCAAAGATCACTGAAGCGAACGCCAAACAATTCTTATGGAAGAATATAATTTGTCGTTTCGGTATTCCAGCCAAGATCATCACCGACAATGGAACTCAGTTCACCGGAAAAGTCTTTACATCTTTTTGTAAGGACTTTCACATTCAGCTCGTCCACACAGCTGTTGCCCATCCTCAAACGAATGGGCAAACAGAAGTCACAAACCGAACAATTTTGAAAGGGCTGAAGACACGCCTAGGGAAGGCTGGGGGGCAGTGGGTTGAAGAACTCCCGAGTGTCCTATGGGCTTACCGCACCACGGCCAGAACACCTACAGGAGAGACTCCATTTAACCTCTGTTTCGGCACAGAAGCAGTCATCCCGGTGGACATAGGGGTCCCGAGCAATAGAGTTCAGACCTTCGACTTCAGCAAGAATGAGAAAGAACTCAGGACGAATTTAGACCTCCTCCCCGAAGCAAGAGATATAGCCTCACTCAAGGCCGCTGCTTACCAACAACGGATCGCTCGTCACTACAATCGAAAGATAAAACCTCGAACTATCTCCATTGGAGATTTAGTTCTGCGAAGCCTTGAAGCTGCTGGAAAAGGCCCTCAACGTAACAAGCTCTCCCCCTTATGGGAAGGTCCTTATTTGGTAGCAGCCATGGTCAAGCCTGGAACCTTCAAGTTAAAAGACGCGAATGGAAAAATGCTTCCCCGAACCTGGAATGTGGACAACCTCCGCAAATACTATCAGTAGTAGATTGATGTCGCTACTTGTTATGTGTAATGTCGTTCGTAACTTTCATTTTGTTTTGTGGCTACGCATGCTATTTTCTTTAAGATTTTTGTACGTCGGTGTAGAAGAACACTTGTTTTTGTATCCCTAAGTTTAATAGGGAATTATCGTGCTATTTTCTATATATAATACAGTGATGTGATATTTGCTTTATCATTACATTGTCTCTTCTATTCTGAACTTCCTCTTATGATTCGAGAAAAACACAACCTATGTTGTATCTCAATCAGTAAACGACCAATCCCAGGGGGACCCGGTCCGACCTCTTCCACACAGGTTAAAATCATCAAGCAAACGCTTTGATTAACAACCTCGGATAGGTCAGAGTATCCCAAAGCGGATATCTCTCATATTCATGCAAATTAGAAAGACTTCCTCAACACAGGAGGTAACATATATAAGAAAGAATATTGTCTTTTTTATATAAACCCACGAACATCAAGTACAACATCAAAAAATAGCAACACGCGAGCGACAGCAACACGCAAGCAGCAGCAACACACGAACAATCATCGTAACAAAAATAAAAGTGACACGGAAAGCATCAAAATAATTTTACAGAATCTCAAGATCATCCTCGTCGTCCTCTTCCAACGCAAAGATCCTTTGCCTTTCACTCTCCAACTCTTCGTCGTCGGAATCTGGAGAAGGATCACCAGAAGCTTGGCTTGGGGTCAACCCCTCGATGTCCCCTCCCCTCCATTTCTGCGTTTCACAGCACGAACACCCTTCATAAAGCCTTTGATGAAACCATCCTGCATAAGCTCCTCTTCTAAGGCCTTCACCTCTACGTCGTAGAAATAATCACGAGCTTCCTGGACTTGATCCTCGATAAAAATCTTAAAACCATAAGATCTTTTGAACTCCTCTACGGCTGAAGATGGAGATAATGGAGCTACCTTCTCCGACAATTTGTCCAGAAGTTTCTTATTTTCGACCTCGAGGGCTTGTATATTTTTCAGTTGTTGGTTGTTTGTTGCCTCTGCCTCCACTAACTGAATATGCAAGCGATCTATCCGCTCGTTCTGAGAAGAAGATGAAGTAATCTTGTTCGCCAATTCTGCTCTACATTCATGAAGCTGACTCTCCACTGATTCCATTTCTTTCACCCTGCTGCTATATTTCTTCTTGTATTCTCCCTGGAGGTACTTAACCTTCACAAACTCATCGTTCCAGACATCCAACATTTTGTTCGCCTCAAGGAACTGCGCAAGGAAAAGATAAGTGAAAAGCATATCCTCGAAATTAAATGCAAAAAATGATAGAAACGAAAAAGAAGGTCAACTCACCAAATCTTCGAGCCGACGACGACTGATACACTTATGCTTCAGCACTTCCTCGGGGATGTATATCCTGGACGGAGAAAAGCGAGGGGCTTTGCCGCCAACCGCAAAAACTTCGTCTGACTTTTTCTTCTTCGGTGTATGAGAATCTCCATCGCCTTTAGGTCGCCTGGATTGAGTTATCGGGACTTCTGAGACTTTCGTAGATATCTTCAGTTTCTGTGCACTTGACCTCCCTGCATGAGTGGATATTCCCACCTTAAATAAATATTCCTCATCCAAGCACTTGCTAAGAGAAAGCATCTCGCAACGAAGAGCTTCGGTAGTAGGGAGCTTTAACATGCTCAACAAGTCATCCACTCCTAGATCAAGAGGAATGGGTAACTCCTTCAATGTTCCCCACTTCTCTTGGAGACTCCAATCATTCTTCACAAAAAAGAAATCACTGATCCAATCTTTGGAAGGTTCCCGAGTACGAACCTCCAACCACTTTGACCTAAAAGAAATTCGACCCTGTGGGTCGTTGTAAATACGCCCTATCCGGGGTAAGCAATCCACAGACAGCACCGCTCCACGTGCTCTAAAAAATGCAATTAGACCCACCACCACCGACATGGCCCGATAAGAGAATTGAGATAAACTCAATCCACAAGCCACCAGAATGTCAACCAGTTCGGACGGCAGCGGAAATCGCAACCCCGCCTTTAAGCTAAACTCATACACCGTTACATATCCTCGAGGAGGGAAACAGGCGCGCTCAGATCTTGCTGGAACTCTCATCACCAGATCATTAGGAAAATGATACTTTTTCCTAAAAGCGATAAAGGAGTCTTCTGTAATAGTAGAAATCACATCATCAACTTTTTTCGCCTTAGAGGATTTCTTTGAACCCTCTGAACGCGCAGCTGGGCGATTTTCCACGACGGACACATCTTTGGTAGAAGTTTGATCTCCCATTTTTTGCCTCGCAAGAATTCACCAAGATGAAATCCCGTAGGTTTCTATCGCCAGTAAACCGGAGGGAAAAGATGAAATCCCGTAGGTTTCTATCGCCAGTAAACCGGAGGGAGAAGATGAAATCCCGTAGGTTTCTATCGCCAGTAAACCGGAGGGAAAAGATGAAATCCCGTAGGTTTCTATCGCCAGTAAACCGGAGGGAGAAGATGAAATCCCGTAGGTTTCTATCGCCAGAAAACCGGAGGGAGAAGATGAAATCCCGTAGGTTTCTATCACCAGAAAACCGGAGGGAGAAGATGAAATCCCGTAGGTTTCTATCGCCAGAAAACCGGAGGGAGAAGATGAAATCCCGTAGGTTTCTATCGCCAGAAAACCGGAGGGAGAAGATGAAATCCCGTAGGTTTCTATCGCCAGAAAACCGGAGGGAGAAGATGAAATCCCGTAGGTTTCTATCGCCAGTAAACCGGAGGGAGAAGATGAAATCCCGTAGGTTTCTATCGCCAGAAAACCGGAGGGAGAAGATGAAATCCCGTAGGTTTCTATCACCAGAAAACCGGAGGGAGAAGATGAAATCCCGTAGGTTTCTATCGCCAGAAAACCGGAGGGAGAAGATGAAATCCCGTAGGTTTCTATCGCCAGTAAACCGGAGGGAGAAGATGAAATCCCGTAGGTTTCTATCGCCAGTAAACCGGAGGGAGAAGATGAAATCCCGTAGGTTTCTATCGCCAGTAAACCGGAGGGGGAGGAAGAAATCCCGTAGGTTTCTATCGCCAGTAAACCGGAGGGAGAAAGAAGGAGGAGTTGCAAGTTTCCTAAGGGCCTAGGAGGCCTATTTATAGGTTTTGGAGAGAAAGGATGGAAGTTATTGCCATTTTTTAGTTTCCTTATTTTTCTAAATTTTTTCTGAATTTTTCGGAATTTTTTGGAATTTTTTGGGAATTTTTTGGATCCAAAAATAGCAAAAAAGCCATTTTTGGACGGATGTGGGGCCCACATTGGCGGTGCAGCCAAGCGGCTGCACCTTTTCGCGCAGCCAGGCCAGCGATCCGCGGCCAGCACACGCGGATCGCGGCTGGCCAGCCGTGGCACGCGCAGGCCAGCGCAGGCGCACCCCCGCGCGGCTGGCACGGGCGCACCCCAGCGCGGGCGCACCCAGCGGGCGCGGGCGCACCGCAGCGGGCGCGGGCGCACCCAGCGGGCGCGGGCGCACCCCAGTGCGGGCGCGGGCGAGCCCGAGCGCGGGCTCGCGGGCGCGGCACGCGCGCGCGCGCGCGCGGCGCAGCGCGTAAGCGCGGCCGCGGTTCCGTGCCGGCGGCGGCGGCGGCCGTGGCGGCGGCCGGCCGACCGGTCCGGTCGGTTCGACCACCTGGCCCGTTTCGGGTCCGTTTTTTCGCCCCGAAAGTCCAAATTCGACGTTTTTGGGGTCCCCGGGACCGTTTTTCGACGTTCTGGACTCAATTTTGGCATTTTCGGAGCCGTACGGGGCTTCTACAATCCAGATCAATCCTAGGCCACTCAGAAAAATTTTCCGAAATTTGTAACACATATTTTCGGACTTCTGAAGCTACGACGTCCGAAAATAGGGGGGCAACTGATACGGTATCGCAAAATTATCTTGATCAGGCACGAATCTCGAGGCAAAACCTAGTTGGAAACTTCAAAAGATAATTTCGGGAGCATATGAACTCCGATTTCAGCAAGCTTATAGTCAAACTGAGCGTCTCGGAAATACAAACCCAACAACACCAAGATCAACCCAATCCGAGCCCAAATGAGTCCGAATCAAAGGTTCGAAGCGCTGTTGGGAGGTTCAAACCGCAATTTGAGTTACCAAACGGTCTCCGATTTTGACGAGCTTATACTCGAATCGAACGGCTCGACGAGACGAATCCAACGAGCCCAAGATCATCAAATTCCGAAATCATTAAGGCCTTCAAATGTCCAACGAACGGTGCATGATCAAAAGATTCGATATCGGCCGTCCATTCAAACCACTCCCTGTTTACCCTTGATCTCGCGCCTATTTACGGGCTATGCCACTCCAGAAAAACTATAAATAGAGCCCTCATTCTACACCAAGGGGACTCAAGTGAAGAGAGAGAAGAAGAAGAGAAGGAGAAGGAGAAAGGGGAATAGGAGATTCCTCACCTCCTCGACCACCGCCGCCGGATTTTTTCTTGCCGCCTAGAGACGCCGGAACTCTGCCGGATTTTCAGGAAATGCAGGGAATTCGCAGGATTTTGTGAATTTCGTGGAAGAGACGAGTTGTATTTGGATTATCCCGACTTGTGGGAAGAAATCCGTCATTTGTAATCTACAAAAACACTAGTGGAGATTTGCAACTGGGCAAGGCCCCGTGGTTTTTCCCATTTTTGGGTTTTCCACGTAAAAACTCTTGGTGTTCACTCTTTCTTTCTGTTTGTGTGTTAAACTTACGTGCAACGCTCGGACGCGAATTTACAAACTCTACCGCCGCGTATTTTCTAACACGCAACAATAGTAAAAATAGTTGGTGGTGGAATCCAAATGTACAATAAAATATAAAAAATAAGAAGAATTGTTATAAAAATTGGATTAGATGTAAAAATTTTGATAATTGGGAAAGATATAAAGAGACTCGTAAGGAATCTAAGAAAGTAATTGCGATGCAAATATCTTAGCTTTTAATGATTTATATAATATATTAGATACTGAGAAGGGAGAAAGATATATGTATAAGTTAGCCAAACCAAGAGATAATAGTAGTAAAGATTTAGTTCAAGTGAAGTGTATTAAGATTGAAGATTAAAAGTAATTTTCTTAGAAGATGATATTCAATCAAGGTGGATGAGTTATTTTGATAAACTTTTTAATGAAAAATGTGAAAATACGATTGACTTTAGTGACTTTAGCTCCCTAAATGAAAATATAAATTTCTATTTTTATCAGCATATTAATAAAATCGAAGTCAGAGAGGCTTTAAAGAAAATGAAGTGTGGAAAAGCTATTGGACCTGATGATATTCCAATAGAGGTGTGGAAATACTTAGGAAATGAAGGAATTTCTTGGCTTACTAAAGTTTTAATATTGTTTTGAAGACTAAAAAGATGCCAGATGAGTGGAGAATGAGTGTGCTAATTCCTATTTTTAAGAATATAGGTGATGCACAATATAGAGGAATTAAGTTATTGTGTCATACATTAAAATTATGGGTGCAAGTTATGGAGCATAGGTTGCGGCGTGATACTAATGTTTCTCAAAATCAATTTGGATTCATGTTGGGTAGGTATACTATGGAAGTCATACATTTATTGAGAGATTTGATGGAGAAATATAGAGAGAATAAGGAGGATCTACATATGATATTTATTGATTTAGAGAAAGCATATGATAGTTCCAAGAAAAGTGTTATGGAGAGTTCTTGAAAAAAAAAGGAGTTAATAATGCTTATATTCAAATCATTAATGATATGCATGCAGAAGATATTACTTGTGTTCAAACACAAGATGGTTTGACCAAGTATTTTTCTATTTTGGTTGGATTACATCAAGGACAACCTTAAGCCCATTGCTTTAGACATGGATGTTCTCACTAGACGTTTGCAAGAGGATGTACCTTGGTGTATGCTTTTTGCTGATGATATTCTTCTTTTTGATGAGACTAGAGAGGAAGTTGAAGGTAAACATGAATTATGGAGGTCAACCTTAGAATCTAAATGTTTTCACTTGAGTAGATCTAAAATTGAATATATGGAGTATAATTTTAGTAGTAATGGATCTAGTGAGGGGATTGTGACTTTGAGCGATCAAGTCAGATCAAGTCATTAATAAGAGTACACATTTTAGATATATTAGATCTATTGTTCAGTGTGATGGTGAAATAGATGTAAATATTATTAGTATAATTCAAATTGGATGGTTGAAGTGGAGGAATGCATCGGACTTGTTGTGTGATAGAAAAAACCCCCTCAAACTTAAGGGAAAATTTTATAAGATGGTGGTGCGACCTGCAATGCTTTATGGTGTCGAATGTTGGTCATTAAAAAAGAGAACCATAATGCTAAGTTAAGTGATGCAGAGATGAGGATGCTCTAGTGGATGAGTGGCTTTACCCTTAGAGATAGGATACGAAATGAGCATATACATGAAAAGTTTGCAGTAGCTCCAGTGGAAGAAAAGATTAGAGAGAGTCTCCTTAGATGGTTTGGTCACATAAAACGGTAGCCTCCCGATGACCCAATTAGGAAAATAGAGGTATTAGATTTGACTTATGTTAAGAAAGGTTAGAGATAGACCTAAAAAGAATTGGATAGAAAATATTAGAAATGATCTTTCTTTATTAAATTTAAACGAGAATTTGACTTTTAACATGACACAATGGAGAAAAAGGATTCATGTAGCCGACCCCACGTAGTGGGACAAAAGCTTGATGTTGTTGTTGTGATGGTATGCAATGACCGAACTATAGGATTGACACAAAGATGGATTTCATGATGCATATTGAGATTGATTGATATGGTATTTTTGAAATAGTAAAAATGCAGATTCAGAGTTTTATGTGTAGTTCCTCTTGCAGATGGTGCTGGGTGGTCTGTGAGAGAGTGTATAGAGCATATCAAGCATAAGCCTTTTTAAAATGTAGAAATAACATGCCGGAATAGTTACGTTCTTACTTTTGTCATCCATTTTTTGTAGATATGCTGGAATCTGGTTCTCAATTTTCTTATGTTTATACTCAACTTTCAATCATGAAGTTCTGTAGGTCAGTCTGGCTAAAACAGGTTTGCTGAAATGCTAATGGTGGAAGATTTTGAAATTAGTTTTACAAATTTCCAATTCCATGGTGATATGGGTACGGATTGTGGGTGAAATAGATGGACAGATTAAAGTGTGGATAGATCGACCACAAATATGCAAAATGATTGGCAAGAAAAAAGAGGTAGGCCAATGATATATTAGATTTAAGTAATGCAGGAGGATTTGTGTATAATAGGTTTCTCCATGCACCCCAATTGAGTATTGCATGAGCTAATGACGATGTTGATGAGTAGTATATGTTGTTTCATCTTTGGCTTATAAAACAATAAAAATATACATCACTATAGGATGAGTTTCTATCCTAATAAAATGATTAGCTTTCTTGATTGAGAATGAGACGATTGCAATGTAGGTGGATAGTGTTTGAAGCTGCAAATTTTTTGCAGTAAAAGATAATTAGTTTCTAACCTGTACATGTGGCTTGTGGCAAAGAGGACTGATATAATTAAGAAGAAAGGGAAAATAGAGAAAACATTAGATAAGGCTGGACATAAAAATAAATTAATTTGATTTCTCACATAACATACTAGAATGCACAGCCTGTGCATGAGGCTAACTGTTAAAACTTGGTCATGGGGAAATTTGATATACTTAGCATTTACTTTGTACTGTAAAGAGTCTGTTTCATACCTGCTTCTATTTATAGCTACTTGACTTCCCATATTGAAATTGTTAACCTATGCAGACAGCTATTTCTGTACTTAGTCTTACCTTTGTATAGTAAAAGAGTTTGTTTCCTACCTACTTTTATCTGTAGCTAAATGACTTCCTATGTTGAATTTGTCATCCTATGCGGTCAGTGATTTTTGTATTTGTTTCTTAAGATATGCTGATGACCACTCAAATTGTAATCAATTCGCACGGTATAATCAAAGGAAAATATGAGTATATGCTTGTAAATTAAGTAGGGCCCAATGCTCTTTGGTTTGCTTAACAAAGTTAAATACTGCCTTAACTACTATTTTTGCAGCATTTTATGGCTTGATAAGATTATTTTTAAATGTTATCTTATTTTTTTTAAATATCATCTTGCAAATCTTCCTTCTATTATCGTGACTGATTGTAACATGATCAATTTAATTGTTCAATACTTTGAATGATAACTTAGCATATTCCCTCGTTGTTAACAAGTACTTAGAAGTTGACCATTCATGCAGGAAGCATCCAAAATGTCAGTTCTACGACTATAAAGTCTTTGAACCTTTCTTCAAATTCATTAACCGGCCAATTACCTTCTAGTCTTGGGAGCTGCACGGTCTTGGATTTGAGTAAAAACATGCTATCTGGAAATCTCGTAGTAATGCAAAATTGGGATTACACATTAGAGGTTATCAAGTTGAGTTCAAATATGCTGGCAGGCTCTCTACCTTCTGCATTAGGAAAATACCCAAAGTTATCAATCGTTGATCTTAGTCTAAACCAACTTACAGGATCTGTGCTTCCAAGCTTCTTCACATCTCTAACTTTAACAAGTTTGAATCTGTCAGGAAATCAGTTCAATGGATCAATTCCACTTCAAGCGTCACAACTGACAGAATCGATACTTATGTCAAATAATCATTTACGAAGTCTTGATTTATCTAATAATTCATTATCTGGTTCATTACCTCCTGAAATCAGTACTATGACGAGTCTTAATATTTTGATTCTTGGCAAGAATTCCTTATCTGGGAAGCTTCCTATCGAAGTAAATAATCTTCATGAATTGGAGGTTCTTGATCTCTCCCTTAATCATTTTATTGGAGCTATTCCAGATATGATTCAGCTTGATCTGAAGGTTTTCAATGTTTCCTATAATGATCTTTCTGGTGAAATTCCTCAAAGCTTGCTGAAGTTTCCATTGTCGTCATTTCGTCCTGGAAACACTTTACTAGACTTCCCAAACCATCTCTATGTGGGAAAGAATAATAGTGGAGTTGTTGAAAACATTAGTCACCGCAATCGCTCGAATGTTAGTATTAGAATTGCATTAATTGTTGGTTCAATTGGAGCTGTGATGTTGATTTTTGTTATGTTCATTGCATTCCATAAGATAAGATCCAAAGAGTTTTGTGTGAAGATTGGGTTTGGAGGAGAGGCTGCTGGAAGAGATGTCATAGATATATTTGGTCACCCTAACAGATTCAGCACTTCAAAAGATGATCCATTGCCAACTTCAACGAGTTTTTCAAATGATCACTTATTAACTTCTGCATCTCGATCACTTTCTGCACAGAAGGATTTATTAATCGAAACAGTGGAATATGGCTATTCAGATCCAAGAGGCACTAATGCGGAACCGTTTCCTGGTCTTCATGAACGCAAATCTTCCCGAGGCTCTCCTCCATCTTCATCGACGCTTTTATCCGATTCACATGCATTGGAGCAGCCAGTGCTGTTGGATGTATGCACACCTGATAGGCTGGCGGGAGAGCTTTTCTTTTTGGATAGCTCTTTAATATTTACAGCCGAGGAATTATCACGAGCCCCAGCGGAAGTTCTTGGTAGAAGCAGTCATGGGACATCTTACAGGGCAACCTTGGATAATGGTCATATGTTGACTGTCAAGTGGTTGCGTGTGGGTCTTGTCAAGCATAAAAAGGACTTCGCCAAAGAAGCCAAAAGAGTTGGAACCATCAGACATCCAAATATCATCTCTTGGAGGGGCTATTATTGGGGTCCTAGAGAGCAGGAAAGATTAATAATTTCAGATTACATCCATGGAGATAGTTTGGCGCTTTATCTATATGGTAAGACTTCAAATTTTATTTGATATATATATATATATATATATATATATATATATATTCATTTAGGAGAGCAATACTTTTTGCAGGATATTTCTTACATGTTACTGTCTATTAGTTGTTGTTTTTATTTCTTTTATGTATACTTTTTCTTTTAGCATCATAAAAAATCTTTACGTTTATGGGTGAATTGGTTCTTATATTCTTTATAGATATGAGCGACAAAAGAAGAAACAATGACATTTTGTTGGTAATTTATTTCACTCTGTGCATTAGAGGTCTATTTTTCTCGTTTTCTTTATGAGGTTTTCATTATTTTTCAATGGGCATCGCAGTGTTTTCTAGACCGGGGATGTTTAATGCAACGGTGTGTTATTGTTTTGAGTTGGAAGTTTTAGAGAACTGAAATGGTTCGGAGTTCTGTGTTAATGTATGAATTTTTATCAGCATTTGAATAGAAACGACAGAATGGCATAATTGTGTTTATTTATTTGATGTCTAATGCATCACTCTCCAAAGGAATTATTACTTAAAATTATTGTTTCTTGTGCCCATTGTTTTTTTGGGGTCAAACTAAAAAAAAAATTAGGCTATGATATTCTGATCAAAATTTTTTTGGTTAAGTTAAACTTTCAAAGTTTTTAGTCTGTTTTAAGAAAGATGTAATATATAGATAAATAAATTTGCACCCATCTCAAAGCAGTTCTAAGTGCTTTGAGCTATATCTTGATTATTTTTTAATTAGAATATTCAAATATAAATATTTTTTCTCAATCAAAGCAAAAGTGGATGTAAGCATCCTCCTTTTTTACTGGTTCACTTAAGTTATGGGCATAAGCGGTAACAAATAACCATTTTATGTGTTTCTTTAGGGAGTGCAGCATTAATCAATTTTTTATTTTGGGCCACTTTTGTTATGAACACGAGAAACAATAAACTCTCCTTTAAATGTTAATTTATTTGAGCAGCGTGAATTACTCATCCTTGTTTTCTACCGGAGTGTGGAGTATTACATAAAACAATATCTCACTTAGTAATCTGCATTGTCTGACATTCGATCTCTTCTCAGAGTCAACACCACGTCGATACTCCAGATTATCAGTCAACCAGAGGCTAAAAGTAGCCATTGATGTAGCTCGATGCCTGTACCATTTTCATCACGATAGAGGATTGCCACATGGTAATCTGAAGCCAACAAATATAATTTTGACTGGTCCAGATCTCACAGCAAATCTTACAGACTATGGTCTTCATCGTCTCCTAATACCCAGTGGCATCGCCGAGCAAATTTTACATCTTGGAGCACTCGGTTATCGAGCTCCAGAATTGTCCACCGACAAACCGTTACCATCTTTTAAGGGTGATGTATATTCCTTTGGGGTGGTATTGATGGAATTACTAACTCGAAAAAGTGCTGGTGATATAATTTCAGGCCAGCCTGGTGCTGTTGATCTAACCGACTGGGTCCAAATGTGCACTAGAGAAGGACGAGGAACTGATTGTTTTGATCGAGATATTGCCGGCTTAGAGGAGTCTCCAAGGGTGATGGATGAGTTGCTTGCTGTGTCCCTAAAATGTATTCTTCCTGTAAATGAGAGGCCTAACATCCAGACTATATATCAAGACCTTATTTCCATAACAATGTAAGGTTTTTTGTACATGTTATGGAATTTAATTTGACATTTTTTTTCTTTACCCCTGATTTAATGGGTTTCCTTTCTGGAAAGCGGGTTTTCAATTGATTGTGTAAAAAGATTGATCCATTGATTGATTTATTTTCGATTTCTGTGTTGAGTTGAACAGGAATTTCATTCTACAAGTCTTCATTTCAATTTCCAGATTTCTCCTCAGTTCTTGTATATGTTTCTGATAGCTGAAAAACATTACGATAAAGTTACTGTTTCCTGCAGTGTAGTCAAGTAGGATTCAATTCTTCTTGTTACTTTCTATATTTGTTTGATAGTACATAAGTAGAATGTAGAAGATCATGCATGACTTCTACATTTTTATAATATCTTTATTTTTTCCCCTCTTTGATTGGAATGAGACTTTCATTATTCAACAAATTTTTTCTGAAACTTATTCTACAATTTCTAAAACATTTGTAAGACTATTTGAAGATTTTGATGCATTTTGTTTAGCTAATATACTTATTTTTCAATTTTATGTAACATATCATTTATCATTTAGCTAAGCTATAGCCTCATTTGACTCAACATAAGTAGTAGAATTGCATTTACCTCGTCATTTTTCGGAGTAATGGGAGAGAGCTTCGCTCTTTTCTTCTTCTTCTTATGGTGGAAGCACAAGGCAGATTTGCATTGACAATCTTCTTTTTATTGCTTCCCTAATTTTCCTTCCTAGAGACTTGCCATTGTCAATCAACCTTTTGAGATTCGTTCATAGTCCACTTTAAATTTGTTCCTTGATCATCATTCCTTATACTAAAAAATAGAGGTGTCCGCATTCATAATAGTTTTACAGGTTTTCAAGTAAGCAATTAAGTGCAAAATCTTCAATCTTTTTGCAAATGGGCATAAAAAAAATAATTAATAGACTTGGCTTTTGATTATGTAAATACAATTTCATCTTGAGATTGTACTTAATGGGTTCTCAATATAAATATTGTTAATATAATGCACTGGACCATGCATTTAAATGAAAAAAATTCAAAAAAATTGCTTTGAAGTATTTTTATCTTTTAATTGTCCCATATTTTATGATTTGTCTTTTAATTTATTCGCTCATAGTGAAATTGGGGTAGGTCAATTGAATGCTGCAAACATTACGTATTTTCATTATGCTCTAATAGGAATTAAAAGCTTGAACGGACATCAAGATGGAGGGTGAACTGCATGTATGATGCAAAATTCTTATTAAATTAGTACCTAGAAAGAAGCAATCTACACAATTATTTAATTGACAATAAATTAAATAAATAAGAAATCAGGCAAAAGATAAAAAATAAAAAAAAAATGAAATTATTTCTTCTCTGGTGTGCTTGAATCTTTACAAGAGGGATGGTTTATCGTTTTAGTGATGCATGACAGATCTAATGCATACAAGGCTTTTAAAACCGGACCGGTTAATGAACCGGAAGAAGGAGGGGTTAGAGGTTTGATGGTTCGACCGGGGTCGAACCGGATGACGTAATTTGATTCAAAATAAGCGAAGAACAAATAAATTCCAATAAAAACTGGGCCAAATTTTAGGACTCTGCTTCCACGTACAAAAGCATTAGCTGATTTGTTCACTTAAACATAATAATATCAATAATAATATATATAATTCTATCAACAATGTGAGATTGCTTTTGTATTTGTTTAACACCACTCGTATGAACACTATAGGGTCTGTTTGGAAGACAGATTTAAGCAGGATTTACCTTAAGGGGCTGTTTGGTAGCAGGATTTAAGCAGGCTTTAGGCCGGATTTGTTGTAATACCAAACGGTTTGAGAGCACGCAATAAATCTGAATCGATGGTAAATCCTAAATCCGGGATTTGCTAAATCACGCAAAGCCGAAGCAGCAACGAAGAAATGGCGACGAGGAAAAGCCAAATCCTGATAAATGTATAAATCACATTTTACCTCCATTTTGAACTCAATTACGGATTTGCTAATCCTATAGTTAGGCGTATTTAAGGGATTTAGACGAAAAATACCCGTTGACGTCTTCGCCTGCAGCTTCAATTGTTACTTCCTCGTATCTTTTTCGACGAGGGTTTCCGGTATAAGCATAAGGGCGTGAAATACGAAGGTTTTCGACCCCACGATCCCGTCGACGCCTCGCAACAAGCTCCCGTCGGGACTTCCGATACGCCAAAGAGGAAGAAGATACACCGAAGAGGAAGAAATACACGATATGTCCGAATGCCGAATGAGTTTAGGGTTTTATTTTTCTCTCTCAGCCGCGAAATCGCGCTGTAGCTGAACCGGACGGTTTTCGGAAATCGGAACCGGTTCGGCGGTTCAGCGGTCGAACCGCCGGTTCGAGCGGTTCAAAACCGATTATGTGCAGAGCCGGTTCTAAAATGAACCGTAACCGGCCGGCCGGCTGGTTCGCGGTTCAACCGGTTGAACCGGCCGGTCCAGTCCGGTTTTAAAAGCATTGAATTGCATATGAATCAATACCCAAAAATATACAAGAGAAGCCTGATTTTATATTATAAAAAAAAAACTAAAAAGATGAAAAGTATGAAGTTTAGTTCAGTTGAAATAATTTTACCATACAAGTTAAAGACAAATATGGGTAATTTTGGTTGTAGAGGATGGGTGAAGATGATTGTAGTGCCAATTGACTATGGTTGATGGTGTGTGAGTGACAATGATCATATGCATTGGTTACTAAAGATGTTGGTTATCAGTGCTAGTCAACAATGATAATGGTTCATAATGTTAAAAGATTTTTTGCTTGGATGTCCTTCGAATTAGGAGAGATTATTACATGCGGGATCTGTTTGGTTCTCCTCCGAATTAGGAGAGATTATTACATGCGGAGTTTAGACGCAGAGAATCGTTCGGTTTTTTCATTGTGAACAGTAAAAATACAATAAAGTGTAGTGGTGAACATTAATTGTGCTTTTACTATTCAGTCACAAAACCGAACGATTATTATCTATGTCCGAGCTCCGCACGTATTAATCTCTCCTAAATTAGAGGGAAATCTAGTGACTAGAAAGATAGAAGAGAAGTCTAGACATGCAGAATTTCAAATATGTTTGTTTGGGGCTCTAAACATTATAGAGGTTTAAAATTCGGTAAGCATGACAATTTTCTCCACAAAAAGTTTTCAAATGTGTAGGAATATGACTTCGATAGACTTTGAAGGAGGCATTCTGATCAATTTTCAAGAATTTGCATTTCATTAAATGGTTTGAATGCTACCCCTTTATATATTTTTTGGACATTCAGTGCCTTGATGAATTTAATTGATAAGCGATCTTAGACTTTTCATACTTTTCTTTTCTAGATACTTATTTTGACTATAATATACTAAATTTTCAGAAAGTGGATTCTTAATTAGCTTCAATTAAGTTTTCAATTATGCTTATGAGTACGTGATTTTGGCCCATTTAAACTCAAATTTAGGCATTCATGTTATTTTTAGGCTCTTTTTATTGAACTGCATTATCTCAAATATAAATTTCTAGGAAATATAGTTTAGATGATATCAAAATTAATTCTTGTTGATACTCAAATACTTGGATGCTTTGATGATTTAATGTTTATATCAAAATTCGTGTTTGATAAAAAATGTTTAGCTGCATATCAACTGCCCTAGTCAAGGACTTAAATTACTTAAGTCTTGAGTCAAAATCCTCCAAAATGCTCAAAATTACCCCCAAAGACTCTATTATGGCCCAAATGTGTCAAAACCAAATTTGAACCAAAAAAAAAAAAATCATCTTAAAAGGTCCTAAGATGCTAAAAAAACTAGTCTATGCTAAAAAATAGATAGAAAGCACCCTAATTAATTTGGGGCGAACTAGGTGGACCTCAATTGATGATTGTTGATGATATTACATTATTTGCTGGTGAGCAAGTCGTTGGAAGAAAATTTATCACCATTTGAGTCAGATTATTATAATATATTACTTTATTATTTTAAATCTTTTTAAAAAGATAGATAATTGATTCCTTAAATTTTTTTTTAAAGATATTTTCAAAAGAATTTAAGAAAATGCTACCTTTTTTCCTTTCTAACTTTTATAAGTCTATAAGTGATCATAATTTTTTCCCCTAGGCTTTTAATTTTTAAGGGGATTTATGTTGATTTATCTGAATGGAGGAAGCCTTTTCTTCGTTTTATAAAATTAGATATATTAATGTTGAATATTCTACATGTTGTGTTGTTCCTAAGGCAACGATTGTAGAATATTGATGATAGTCCAGTTAGTATCACTTGTAGAGGATTCATTTTGTGGTTCTAATTAAGGTATGTTAAGCTATAGTTTTATATGTATGGGGCTTGTTCACGAGTTAAAATATGAGTTCAGGGTTTTAGATGTTATGGTGAGGAGGGGATGCTATGGCATGGAGGTAGAAAGCTTTCAATATTTATGTTTTTATTTTGGCACACCCTAAAGTTTGTTGCATGAGATTTATTATGTTTTTTTTAAAGGAGAAACCTACGGAGGGGTCTACGCATTAATATCAGAAAAATTACAGTATTTAAAGGACTCTAAAGCTCGCTAATGCTCTGAAGAGCTACAAAATTAAAGTAAAAAAAAAAAAAACTAAGAGCTTGAGGTCCCTGCTAAGCAAAAATAGAAAGAAACCAAGGTACATTCTGCAGTGCAAAAAAGAAAACACTTAAAAAATAGGAAAGCAACAACAAAAAACTTTCAACTCCAGCTCTCCTTCTCAAAGGACGTCAGCACGAGTACCTACAATAAGAACAAACTGCAAACCAAGATGAAATCCATGATAAAGGAACAAGAAAACATCATATAAGATAGAATAATGATAACTCCAGCAACCACCAATACCCTTGCCATTAGTGAAACAACAACACCAAGCATTAGTGAAACCAGAAGACCAGCAATAGCTCCAAAAAATGCAATGAAGAGAAATTACAGGCATATAGCCACAAGTGGCAATTAAAGAACAACCCATCATAACAAAACCCAACAACCCAATCGAGAGAGTCCAACCAACCACCACCCGAACAACCCCAAAGGAGCCCAACCATAGAGAATAGAAAACTAAGTCACACCCAGCAATTCCCTTAAACAACCTCCCAACCAATAATAACAACAAAAAAACCTTCAGCACCCACCCAATAAACATGGGCCAACAGCAATAGTCAAGCCCAAAGCACCTCCAACACACCTACAGACCAACGCTCAGAAAGCATATACAAGAACAAAAATGAAAACCAATACTAATGATAAAATAATACCCAATCGTTAAGTCAAAAAACTCCCCAACCACACAAAGGGAGGAGCAACAATAACGATTACCCAACCACATTGCATGAGATTTATTATGTGGGAATGATAAAACTAAGGGTTAGGGTTTTATGATTTAAAAAAAAGTGGAGTTTGAGAGCTTGGTCTAAGGTTTATTTTAAATTAAAGGGTCTTATGAAGATTTTAAAAATTTGAAACAATAGATAAGTATGTTTTCTCATCAAAGACATTACACCATGGGAATCAATTATGATGCCATGAAAGAGAAATACATTTTTATTAGTTTTAAATTAAACTTAAAGGTAAAATTCATCAATCCAATCCCTTTTATAGATACACAAGTGTCCAAATATTCCCATAAAGATAGAGTTATATAAACTAAAATCCTCAAAATGAATAAAATAAAAAAAATTAAATTCAAAAGGGAGGAGGCATGCATTTCTTGCTTCATGCATGGATTTACATGGAGGAGTTGCCTTGAATTTTAGAAGTGGTTCAAACCAAAATCACTTATAGAATATACATTGACTTGTGTATTTTGAACTTGAATTCTGTTGCGGATATATGGTTTATGATTTTGATGATAGCAAACATTCTTTATTTCTCTACGATTGCCTTTTGTTCTAACGTTTCAGGTCCACACGATCAGACTGCAATTTAGAACCAGCTCAAGATTGGGTAGACTAGGTCTGTGTCAGTTTGTAATCTTTTTCTTTTCTTGAGTCTGTTGTATTTGGTGTGTGATCTGTTGATTTGTAACTTGGAAGATTTCCTGTTGTTCCCTATAAGATTTCTATTTTTGGTAATATCGGCTGGGATGATATTTATATCGTACTGGACGATATATCCAAAATCAGAAACCCTAATTAGGGCATCCTCATTAAGGCAGCCGTCATTGATATCGGCCTGGATGATACATGTATCGGCCATGATGATAGTCTTAATTCAGAAAGAATCAACCGCCATAATCAGTTTAGGAATTATTTGTTTTAGGAAATCGGCCAGGACGATATTTATATCGTCCAGGACGATCTTACTCAATTATGCCTAAATTGATCTGGTATCTTTGGAAAGCATTAATGGTTGATTGATACGATCACATCGGCCGGGACGATCGCCTGATCGGCCGGGATGATGTCCTGGACGATCTACATCGGACAGCTCGAATTCAGGGCTATGATCAGGATGATTGAAATTGGTTTTAAACTAATCGCTTTGGACGATCGTGATATCGGCCAGGACGATGTAACCAATTTTCTTCTAATCGTCCCAAATCATCCCGGGCTGATGAGCTGAATTTGTACTGATCGGCCAGGACGATATACCTATCGTCCTGGACGATAATGTCGGCAACTTGCATTAATGAGCTCGTTTTTAGCTCTTCTATTTAAGCTATGACAAGGCATTTTGTAAGTGTCATTGGCAGCCATTGTAGCTTCGTTCTTGTGGGGGGAAACTTGAAGATAGAGCTTGAAAGGGAGAGAGGAAAGGGTGGAGTTTGAGAGGGAGAAGATTCTGTGAGGGGGAGGAACTCAAGGGAGTATGGTGGGGGATCCACACGGTTGCTCCGGCGAACTCGCACTTTACTACCATCGGATTCAAGGCTTGTCTCGAGGTAAGTTCACAAAAGAAAAAGATCTCTTTGGTGTCAAAGGACCCGGTGACTCCGCCGCACCGGGGAAGGTGGAAGTGATTTTATAAGGATTTCTCCGCCTAGCTGTGGGGGCTAAAGGAGAGATACTTATTTTAGTGCAATACTTGAAGGGTGCCTCCAAGGAGTGGACGTAGGTCAAGGTTTGATCGAACCACTATAAATTTGGTGTGTTCTTTTCTTATTATCGCTTCCGCATTTATTTTTCTTCCGCACTTTGTTTGTGGTGATTTTGGTGGGAGTTTTGTCTTTGATTTTATAGTTTTCCAATTCACCTATCTCTTGGTTAGCTTGGGCCAGTTCTATAGGGCTTAGCATCCCTAATGAACTTTCAAGTTCCATCTGAGCACTTTCAAGTGGTATCAGAGCAAGTTTTCATAAAATAAGTTTTTAAAAGTTTTTGAATTTTTTGATCCATGGCTAATCGTAATGTTGTGGAAGGTTATTTAATCACCAGACCTCATTTATTTAAAAATATGTCATTTGATTTTTGGAAAACTCGCATGTCTATTTTCTTGCAATCGATTGATTTTCGCATGTGGCATATGATTTTAACTGGTTATTCATCACCTTCACGAATTGTTAATGGAGTTAAAATTGATATTCATTTTAGTCAATTGAATAAGGAAAAACAACTTAATGCTCAATTGAATGCAAAGTCTTTAAATTGCTTTTTCTGTGCTTTAAATTCTGATAATTTTATGTTAGTATCAACGTGCACTACCGGTAAGGAAGTTTGGGATAAATTGCACACCATATACGAAGGCACTAGTGAAATCAAGCAATCCAAGTTGAATTTGTTAATGCATGATTTTGAATTATTTTCCATGAAACCTTTTGAAACGATCTTAGACATGTATACCAGATTCATTCAAATTGTAAACTCATTGCATGCTTTAGAAAAAGACTTTTCAAATTTTGAAAAGGTTAACAAAATTCTTCGATTTCTACTAGATAAATTTGATCCTAAAGTAGTTGCTATTTGTGAATCAAAAGATTTGAATGATTATTCTATTGATAATTTGATTGGCTCACTCATTGCCTACGAGCAAAGTTTGGGTCAAAGACTTTTGGATGCAGGTGAAACGATTGTTCTAAAAGCTGAAATATAGAAAAAGATTGCTTAGTTGGTGACAAATGCAATGACTTGTCAAGCAAATCATAAAGCTCACCAAACCATAAGCAAAAGTGGAAAAAAGGTAAAAGTGGTAAGGATGTCCATATTTCTTCTGACGTTATTTGCTTTCGATGCAGGAAGCCTGGACATATGAAAAATCAGTGCCATAATTTAAGAATTCTTCCTACGAAAGAAAAGTGCAAGACGAAGCAAAATTTAAACTGGGGAAGTAATGAAAGGAAAAAAATCTCATGGGCAGATCTGATCTCTTAAGCATCGGACCAGGAGAGAGATAATAGTTAAGAGCCTTTCTTGTTTTTGTGTTTTTGTTTTTATGTTTTTTATTTTTATTTCGTGTTTTTGTTTTGTTTATTCTTTGAAATTTTTATTTTCGTGAAAGTTTTTTCTCTGATCAACACACAAATTTACTTTACTAAAAATAAAAAATATACTTCCTGATTTTTCTTAAAATCATTGCTAAGTTGTGTTTGACTTCTCTAAAATAGTCAAAGTAAGGAAACTCATTTATTTTTAACTCTCAATCTGTTTTCTAAAAGAGATTATCCTACTTTTGATTTAAAATCTTTTTCTTTTTTTAAATTGGTTTTTGAAACAAAATTTTTTATCTCCCTACATTTTATTTATCGCATAGGAATCTTTTGCAAGTTTTTTAATCTAACTCATAATTTTCTTAACCAAGCAATTCGCTTTGTCACTAAGATGGGTTTTCCTTTGTTTTTAAGATTTAAGAAAGGAAGCATATTCTAAAAAAAAATTGGCCAATGATGCCAAAAATAAAAGATGCGCAAAGACGCCAAATTGAAAATATAGAATACACAAAGTGTATCAAAAGACGCGTAGTGCGCCAACCAATTGTCAAGAGGCATAAAATGAGCCCACAAAGTTAATGCTTACCATTCTTATACTTCTTAAAAAGCTTAAGAAAACCCTTGATACTTTCGATACTTGAGTTTGAAAATCTTTATTCTTGATTCAAAAATTTATGCATTGATTTTCTATTAGATATATTTTATGGAGGAGTTTTTGAAAAATTATTATTTCTTTCTCTAATTTATTCCTTGATTTAGATCTTGAATTAAAAAGTTTTTTTGGCCTTTTTAAAAGACTTGAGTTTGGATTATCAATCTCTGAGTTTCTAACCATTCTGGGCTATGCATTATCAAATCCGATTCTACTATGATTTTGATTAAAAATAAGAGGTAAATTTATCATTTTAAGAAAATTTTGTTTTTGTTTGTTCCTTCTCTCTTTTTGATAATGTCAAAGGGGGAGAACGTATTGTTGAATTTTGTACTGTTATCATGTTTTGTATCTTATTTTCAAAAAATTAAAAACAACAAAAATATTTTCATCTCCCCTATTTTTTTAAAAAGGGTTTATTCTAGTGAGGGGGAGATTAGGAGAAATTGCCTGTTTTGAAAAATCAAATTGAAATTTTTTGCCATCATAAAAAAGGGGGAGATTATTGCAGATCCATGGTTAATGATTTTGATGATAGCAAACATTCCTAATTTCTCTATGATTGTCTTTTATGCTAACGTTTCAGGTCCACACGATCAGACTGCAATTTGGAACCAGCTCAAGTTGGGTAGACTAGGTCTGTGTCAGTTTGTAATCTCTTTCCTTTCTTGAGTCTGTTGTATTTGGTGTGGGATCTGTTGATTTATAACTTTGAAGATTTCCTGTTGTTCCCTATATGATTTCTATTTTTGGTAATATCGGCCGGGATGATATTTATATCATCCTGGACGATATATCCAAAATCAAAAACCCTAATTAGGGCATCCTCATTAAGGCATCCGTCATTGATATCAGCCTGAACGATATATGTATCAGCAAGGATGATATTATTAATTCAGAAAGAATCAACCGCCATAATCAGTTTAGGAATTCTTTATTTTAGGAAATCGGCTAGTACGATATTTATATCGTCCAGGACTATCTAACTCAATTATGCCTAAATTGATCTGGTTTCTTTGGAAAGCATTAAAGGTTGATTGATATGATCACATCGGCCGGGACAATGTCCTGGACGATCTACATCGGACAGCTCGAATTCAAGGCGATGATCAGGACGATTGAAATTGGTTTTAAACTAATCGGCCTGGATGATCGTGATATCGGCCAGGATGATGTAACAAATTTTCTTCTGATCGTCCCAAATCGTCCCGGGCTGATGAACTGAATTTGTACTGATCGGCCAGGACGATATACCTATCGTCCTGGACGATAATGTCAACAACTTGCATAAATGAGCTCATTTTTAGCTCTTCTATTTAAGCTATGACAAGGCACTTTGTAAGTGTCTTTGGCAGCTATTGTAACTTCGTTCTTGTGGGGGAAACTTGAAGAGAGAGTTTGAAAGGGAGAGAGGAAAGAGTGGAGTTTGAGAGGGAGAAGATCCTGTGTGGGGGAGGAACTCAAGGGAGTGTGGTGGGGGATCCACACGGTTTCTCCGGCGAACTCGCACCTTAGTACCATCGGATTCAAGGCTTGTCTCGAGGTAAGTTCATCAAAGAAGAAGATATCTTTAATGTCAAAGGACCCGGCGACTCCGCCGCACCGGGGAAGGTGGAAGTGATTTTGTAAGGGCTTCTCAGCCTAGCTGTGGGGGATAAAGAAGAGACACTTGTTTTAGTGCAATACTTGGAGGGTGCCTCCAAGGAGTGGACGTAGGTCAAGGTTTGACCGAACCACTATAAATCCGGTGTGTTCTTTTCTTATTATCGCTTCCGCATTTATTTTTCTTCCGCACTTTGTTTGTGGTGATTTTGGTTGGAGTTTTATCTTTGATTTTATAGTTTTCCAATTCACCTCTCTCTTGGTTAGCTTGGGCCAGTTCTATAGGGCTTAACATCCCTAACGAACTTTCAAATTCAACCTTGAAAGGTAGAGGATGACTATCCAACTTGAATTAAAATGTGATAATATCAATCATATGAAGTTGTACGATGATGTTTCAATCAATCTTATCCCAACTACATTTCCAACTAATGTCCAACCACCTTCTGAAGTAACTTTCAATCCCATTTTCTACAATACCCAATGAAGTAGTACATAGTTGTACCTATTCTTGTTAGGAAAGTTGTTATTTGCATGTTTTATATTCTTACAACTTGTGTAGTTTTGATGATTCCAAATATTATTGTTTTATGTGTTGTTATCTCCTAATATTTTTTAGAAGATTTGTTTTTGCTCTTGTGTGGACTAACATTTCAGGACAATCGAACTCCAGACAAACGAAGACTTCAAAATCAATTCATCATGAAATACTCTATGATTTGAAGCTTATACTTTTCTTTGAAATAAACTTGAAATGGAGTGATTGTAAATTGAGTGAATTAAAACACACACACTTAAGGAGATCTTAAATATGTTGTACTGATCGTACGGGACGAACATAGTTCGTATGGGACGATCAGGTCAGTTATCTCCTCATAAGAACAATGGAACGAAGGGAACCGACTATGGTAGTTTCTGGCAATGTTCTGCAGTTTTCGGAACCGACCTTTGATATAACTGTTCGTACCGGACAAAATCTTTTGTCCCAAGACGAACCTATTTCATCCCAGGACGAAATTGGTTCGTTCTGAAGCACAAATGGTTCGTACAGGACAGTTTTTTACATAGTTCATCCGTACTAACTAAGGTTCGTACGGGACGATCCAGTGCGCAGAAAAACATGATTTTAGCAGTTTTTTGGACGGTTTTTCATGTCCTTTCTATATAAGGAGTCCTAGAAACTATTACAAGTACATTTGGAGTTGTTTTCTCTTGAGAGGGATCATTAAGTGTGAGTGTTTGGGAGATATTGTAAGAGTGAAGAGTGAGAGATCAAGTGAGGGGTTTGCGAGGGATTCACAAGATTACTTGAAGAAGAAGATCTCTTTGTTTCTACCCATGTCCTTTGAAGGCTCTCAAGTGAATTTTAATAACATCGGTCCGGTTCTCTGCCGACACTTGGAGAGTGTAAAAGGACGACAAAGTGTATCTTTGACAGTCATTATGTCTTCGTTCTTTTGGAGAAAACTAGAAGAGAGAACTTGAAAGGGAGAGAGGAAAGGGTGGAGTTTGAGAGGGAGAAGATCCTTGGAGGGGATTTCAAGGGAGTGTGGAGGGGATATTCACACGGTTGCTTCGACGAACTTGCACCTCAGTACCATCGGATTCAAGGGTCGTCTTGAGGGAAGTTTTTGCGAGAAGAAGATCTCTTTGGTGTCAAAGAACCTGGCTACTCCGTCGCATCGGGGAAGGTGAAAGTGATTTTGTACAGGCTTCTCCGCCTTGCACTAGGGGCAAAAGGAGAGTCACTTTGTGGTATTAGTGCAATACTCAGAGGGTTCCTCCGGGGAGTGGACGTAGGTCAAGGTTTGACCGAACCACTATAAATCTGGTATGTTCTTTCTTATTTTTGTTCCGCATTTAATTTCATTGCAAGTTGTTTACTCTGATTGAAAAGTTTATTTTTTAAACTTTAAATTTAACTTGCATAAATAATTAAAAAGGTTTTCTAAAAATCCAAGAGTATAAGTATAATTTTTAAATTACCAATTCACCCTCCCTCTTGGTTAGCCTTGGGACATTTAATTAGGCTTAACATCCTAATTCTTATTGAACGAGTTCCAACAATTCTGACCTAGTCCAGTAAGGGTATCCCACTAAAATTTTGATATTTACACCTCTTGCATGTGTTTGTGAGTGTTTTGTAAGCATATGAATGTTAACATATTCTTAAGTGGGTCCCACGAGATCTATGTGCATGAATGGAAAATTTATAATTTTGACCTTGGAGCATCGTAGGGCCTGGGTGGCAGCGCTACGACATTGTGCTCTTAGATTTTTCTGATTAGGGCTATCATAATGACATTGCTAACTAGAGAGCTGCAATGCTAGGTTAATTTTTTTTATAAAAATATCCCTTTACACCAAACACTTCTAAAAAATCAAAAATTTCTCACCTCTTTAAGTAGCCAGCTGGAGAGAGAAAGGAGATTTTTGTCAACTCTGGTACATTTTTTCTATCAGCCCAATTATGAAAGTTATCTATATCGATATATGTTCCAATTTGTTGATCTTAGTTTTAAAAAATATTTAAAATGAGAGATTTTTTCTAAATTAAATTATAATTTCTTTACCTGATAATGGGAATACGTTTGCACCCACTAAACTTCACCGTGTAACTTTATGTATGTTGTAGATGTGACTATTTCACATGTTTAGATATTATTTTGAAATAATTTTACTAGGAAATTTTAAAAGCGTGTCATATTTATCCAATTAGAAAATAATTATGATCACAGAAAAATATGGTGTAGCATAATTAAAGCTTGAACATAGTATTATGAATAATCCTATGTAATTTTTTTTGAAAGATGCATATATAAATAGCATTAAAAGAAAAAGGCCTAATACAAATATTTAATGCTGTCACACTCCTCCTTTGACAATTGAAGAAACTAAGGAGGAATATGATCCATACTAATATCATCCCAAACAAAGCTACTATTAAGAGCAATGTTAGCACAAACATCGCTAACTTATTTCAATCCTTATTTACATAATTAAAAATGACATGATGAAACTCATTAATAAAGGACAAAGCTTCAATTCCACTGCCAGACTTGCACGCTTTCATCTTCTTAAGATCTTCCTAAATATACTTAATAACATTGACATTATCCCCTTCAATTATAATTCCTTTGTACTCCATCATCCAATCTTTGAAGACAAATTCCAAGGAATAAATAGCTAATATTTCCAACCAAAAAAATGTCCCAATGAACACCATTGAATCAAAATGCTAATAAGAACCTTCCTTTGTAATCCCGGAAAACCCCTCCAACTATAGCCTTATAAGAAGATAATAATGAAGTATTTATATTAACTTTGACCAAACTAGCAGGAGGAGGATGCCAACAATTTATGAATAACTGAACCAGTTGATTAGCACCCCAGATGCCCGATTTTATTCTGATGTGTTCGCTTGATTGGGAAATGGAAGAAGCTCCTACTGAGTTAGCAGCAATATTCATATTACTATCTTACTTATCACCATGCACATCTTTGTTTCTAGACTTCCAAAAAAGGAAAACAGCCAAACAATAAAGATTAGCTAGAAATACATTATTTGATATAGATTTTTCAAACCAAATGCATCGTTCATGATCCAATAGATGAAATTTGAAAACCTTATTCATTCAAAATTTGTATTATTCGAACAAGCTTTAAACAGCTACATGAAAGTCTGAATAGGTTATTAGACCTAAAGCAAATGTCCCAAGGCTAACCAAGAGAGAGTGTGAATTGGTTATTTAAAAAATATCTTGGTAGATTAGAAAATTATTTTTAAAATTTTAATCATAATAATAAAATATTTCCAAAAATATTTTTCAACCACAAATTAACTTACAAAAAATAAAAAATAATAAAAAATAAAGATAGAAAGAATAAAAAATATTATAATGGTTCAGTCCAACAAGACCTACGTCCATTCCTTGAAGACTTCCTCTTCAGGTATTGCATATGGACCACTGAAACGGGCACCGCGTAAAATAGGCCGATTGGGAGGGAAAGATTGGATCGTGCATAAAACTAACCATTGAGGATAGCGACTGTCTCCAGCGCACCCCGATGGGTAGTAATATGCACGATGACCTAATCACAATCACGGGTTTCCCCCACCCGATACAACAGTTTGAATGGGGTTTAGTAGAAGTGGGGCCAAGTTTCTCACGGGCGCAAGACCCTGTGGTTAATTACATCTCAGGCTGAAACCCGAGAAAACTCTTGATTAAGGATCATAAATTATCCTTCCCAAAAATGGGATTGGCACAAGGGCATAGACTAATAAGTCCTACTCAAAGGGTGGAAAGGTCTGAAGAGCTGAATCAACATGCATGGCTCATGCCAGCATTCGAAGGCTCTAGGGTACTATCCAGAAACTGGAGAAAAAGTCAGGCATCCAATCACATGCGTGAAGGAAAGGATGGAGGTAGCATCATCCATGTGATGCACACAAGTAGGATTTATAGTCCCTGAAGAATAGAGAACTTACCTACTCTTTAAGGCATACTACGAGACCGAGTGTAGTAGCCTCGAAACTTAGAACTAAATTGGGCTTAGTGTTCTACGAGCAAAACTAAGACCCATGTCCTAACTAATGCAGTGCAAAACCTAGACTTACCCCGGCCTAGATTGGGGAGCCAGCTAACCACCTAATCACTTTAAAACCATATTATCAAGTCAATTATAAAGATGCGTGGGTGGAATAGTTATTGGAAATAGGACTGACAACTAGAGAGTTTCCTATTTAGTCCTGAACTTATGCGGGGTGAATGCCCCTAATTAATGTAATTAAATTTTAATTAATTGGTTACTAATCCAATGCATGCTAGTTTTGAAGGTCTCAAATCATGAACGCTATAGATTTTAGAAATAGACTTATAGAAAATAAATTTTTTTTAGAAAACTGGATCTCCCTAGGTCCGACACTTCATCCTTATAGGCCAAATTATCCAAATTTTACCTACAGGCAGGGATATGTCTTATAAGAAGGAGAAGAAGAAATGCAATAATATGCATGCAACCCCAGACGATTCTGATAGTTCCCTAGATTCATTAAGTTTTTATGTTATTTAAACTTAAATTTTTAGAAATTAGTTATGAGTAGAAAATATTTTATTGTCCTCAGAAGAGCCTAATGAAATCTAGGCGAAAACAAAAGCAACATACAAGAAAGAAATCTAAGAAAAATAGGTTTCTACTGGGCACATTAGGAAAACACATCAATATAAATTCAAAAAAATCAACTAAATGTCCCTAGGAAAACTGCCCTTATTACAACCCAGGGTATGCAGAAAATAAAGTGGCTGGGCCCACTGCTAACAACCCGGATTTCTAAGCCTATGACAAATGCCAACAACTTTGAGTGGGATATTGGGTCTTCAATCTTTAATCTTCTGGATGTCTTCTCCTTAGACTCTTTGGATCTCTCCTCCTTGGACTCCTTGGATCCGTCGTGGCTTGAATATCCAAATGAAGAGACAATTCTTCCCTTTAGGGAGTATTTCCTTTTCTCTTTGGATATCTAAAGCCATCCAACTCGATCTTCCAAATAGAAGAAGACTCTCCCCTTTAGGGATGCCTTCTTCTTTTGGAATCCAAGTTGGATAAGAATATTCCAACTCATCGTTGTTTTCATAACTCTTAATAATTATTACAAACAAATTTATTTTAAATGAAAAGCAGTAAATTCTAAAATCTTTGCAAGGTTATCCTAATAACAATAATCCCAAGCAGTTATATAAAAAATGAAATACAACCCATTGAAGCTATGCCAAGCCATGCTCTTTAATCATGAGGGCTAAGCAGTTTTTGGAGCACCTTAAGTAGTTATAATGAATGAAATTAGCCCTCATTTTATTAGGGGGGCTCAACAAGTACATGCATAAAATATTATTAGAAATCATGATAGTGCCCCCCTTTTTATTAGCATGAGCATGGCCACCTGTAAAAAGAATAGAATATATATATATATATATATATATATATATATATATATATATATATATATATATATATATATATATATATATATATATATATATATATATATATATATATATATATATATATATATATATATATATATATATATGTCACTCCTAACCTAGGGGTAGATCTAGCGCTCATCACATCATATCCATAGTGCAAGAAAAGTAAGCAAACACACCAATCAATTTCTAACAGCATGTAATGAAAACATCAAAAAGCTCCGGCACACAGCATAAAGAGAAAACACCAGCCTAGCCTAGGTCTAGAAATGGTGCCCTAGCAAATAATTCTATGTGTGTGTATGACTGGTGTGGCTTGGATAGATCCTAATTTGAAAAGTTAGTTAAAATTGCCTACAATTCAGGTTTGTTATAGGCCAGAAAAGGAAATCTTAATTAAAGTTTAAATATTAATAATTTAGGATCCATATTAGTTAATTTATTTTTTTTTATCAGTTTTAAAGACTTAGAGTAATGATATTTGAATTTTAAATTGCATTAACCAATTTTGGAAAGTCCCGGGTCCTCCTAGGTACTAGGTTGAGGGGGTCCAAAAAGGTCACTTTGGGAAATAGGCTAGGTCTGGGTCTCTTAATATTTTAGGAAAATACTAGACCCTAATATGAGTAGCTAGATAGGTAGTACACTAAATTTGGAGTTTTCTAGGCAAAGTTATGAATTTTCTAAGTTTCAGGCCTTAGATTGTAGGCTGGAGTTGACCAAAAAATTGACTTTCTAATTTAAGTGTGTTTTTGAAATTCTAATATTTTTAACAAATATTATGCCCTAATTGGAGTCTAATTCAAGTGAGTTTGCCTAATTTGAATTTTCTATAATTAGTTATGATTTTTCTAAGTTCAGGGTATTTATGGAATTATCTAAATATATAATAAAGGGCTAATTTTATGGTTTTGATCCAAATAAGTTCCAAACAGATTGAAATCACTCCCAAAGGCCAGGAATAATCTGAGAAAGTGTTCCCAAGTGTTTGAGGAAAATTTGAGATTTTTATTAATTTTTAATAATTTATTAAGGGCAAAATGGTAATTTTCTCCTAAGGTTGAATTACGGTCAACCTATAGTCAAACTAAGGAGCCTTATTTATCTAAGGTTTGTGGTCATATTTTGGACAATGTAAACTATTATGGGTATTTTTTGACCTAAAATAAATTTATTGTAATTTTTAGTTGGTCTCGGGGTCCTATTTAGCAAGTTAATTAGAGTTGGTTAATTAAGGAGGCTAACAAGCCCTAAAAATTCCTAGAGAATTCTAGGATGTTCAAGATATCACTAAGTTTAAATTTTTAAGTTTTTAGGCCAATCAGGGATCTATCCAAGTCCCTAGAAAATTTCTAAATTCGCTAGACGGGTCCTAAATTATTGTTCTTAGGGTGTAACTACGTCATCAAGGTTTAAAGTGAAGTTTTAGCTAACCCTCAAGGTAATAAATGCATGGAGTACACAAACAAAGTAAACACACCAAGTCCTTAGATCTAGGAGAGCCTAAATTAAGTGCTCGTGGTGCATCCTACACATACAAGCTACGATACGGGAAAGTAAATACAACTAATGAAGGAATTAGTGGATGATTGGGACTCAACCATTCACTAATCCACTCCCCCATGATTATTATTCATGCATACAATTTATATTTAAAATTTCATCGAATGGATCACCCAAAATTAGGATTTAGTACATAAGTAATTTTTAAAATAATTTAAAATAGTTACAAATACGCATAAATAAATTTTGGAAAAATAACATAATTAAAAGTAAGTCAATTAATATCTATGTAAATATAAGTGAGATCCACTGGTCACCCGATAGAGGCTAAAAAAAAAAAAAAGGTTTGAAAATAACTTTTATTTAAAAATAATTAATATAGTAATTATTTAACTAATATAAAAATACTTAAAATAACAATCTAACACAAAAATATATCCAGACAATGAAAATAAGTTTCTAAAAGTAATTTTAAAATAAAATTTACATTTTTTCTGAAAATTTCAAGGGGTTTTCACATCAAAATCCGATTTAAAACGGAAAAGATATGAATTATTGAATTTTAAATGATGAAAAGGTAATTGAAAATAGTTTTAAAATAATTAGGATAATAATAATAACTATAATTGATAATTGAGATTAAAATAAACTTTAAAACTACTAAAAATTCTTTAAAATAATATAATAATAAATTTTCAATTAAAACATTAAGATTTCAAATTATTTTTTTAATTAAGTAATATTGAATAACTAATTAGTTAAATATAACTTAAAATAAATGAATAAATATTAATTAACAAATAAAATACATAAAATAACACTTAATTTCTTAAAATAAGTTGGTAAAATAATAATTATCAAAAATAAAAAAAGTAAAACTTTAAATTAAATTTATTAATTAAATATTATTAAAAATAATTAAATGAACTATTAATAACAAATAAAGATAAATAATTAAAATGATATTAAAATAGTAAAAATAATAATAATAATAATAATAATAATAATAATAATAATAATAATAATAATAATAATAATAATAATAATAATAATAATAATAATAATAATAATAATAATAATAATAATAATAATAGAAATAAAATACCGTAATGATAACATCTACTAATAATAATAAAACTAAATAATCTAATTATAATAAAATAAAGGTAAATAGTAAAAAAAAATATTTATTCAATGTTTTATCAATATATATATATATATATATATATATATATATATATATATATATATATATATATATATATATATATATATATATATATATATATTATTATTATTGTTTTATTAAAAATAATTTTAAAATAACGGGACCGCGAATACGAGCAATTTGAGGTATTACACGTCTTTTTTGGACCAATAAATATTTTAAAATCATATTTTTAAAGAAAACTCTATTTAAAACTAATTTAAATAAAACTTAAAATCCCAAACGGTGGCGGCGGCGGCAGTGCGGGCCACGTGGCGCATGCGGATAGGATCCGCAGTTTTTGGCAATCTTTGGTGGTGGCGCGATGATTGGGCCGCCAACCAATGATTGCGGCAATCATCCCGCAATCATCACCAAAACCACTCATCCACGTAGGCACCGATCTTGGCTGTTGATCCCACGCGGTTCGGAGTCAACGGCTCTGATCAAGTCGGACCGTCAAAAATGCGATCAAGCCTCAATACGCAGCTAAACGAGCATGCGATATGATCAGTTCATGACCGTTGATTGTAGGATCAACGGTCTAGAACACGTCCAGTAGGCAGACGGAGAAACCCGAAACCCTAATCCTTATTTTGCTTCATTCTCACAAAGTACACAATGAAATCCAATGAAATTTTAAACGTATGATCCATGCATGAACAGAAATCATGAGGGACCGTCCGCTTGATTTATAAACGGCTTTCTGGAAAGCTATTTGAACCTAAGTGTTGTGGACTATCCTAAGGAATTTTAAGAGATTTTATCGTTGGATCTTCGAACTCTTTATATGGTTGCACTTGTATACTATCCTTGTAAGTTTTCCTAGTTGAAACTACGATCAAACAAGCCCTAGATTGGTTGGATCGAAGCCCTGAACGTCCAAGCCTTCGAGTCGCAGAAATCATGTTAACGGTGAGCTTTGGATGTCAGATTTTGGTAGGGAAAGATGAGGGGAGGTTGTGAGAGTGCCCTCACAAAATCTCAGAGCTTTTTGGTCGCCTTGAGAGAGAGAGAGCAAAAAGATCCCTTCTAATGACCTAATTTTTATTATTTAAAGCTCTAGGCTTAGAGTGGATGACCAAGATTCAATCACAAGTGGATTTGGAGGGAAATTAGATAGCTTTGGCTTTGGTTTTCAAATTTGAGCCATTAATTAGGAGTTAAGTCCATTTAATGGCATTCAATGGGTTTAAATTGGTTATTTTGACCTATTTAAGACTTGGGTTGATCAATTTAATGATTGACTTGGTTAACCCAGTCAAATAGACCCAAATGTTGACTGGATTGGGTCATGAAGAGGTTTAGATGCATTTGAAATCAATTTGGGCTCAAAAGGACCTAATAGGTCAACCTAGGTTGACCTGGTCGACCAAGTTGACACTGGGCCCGGGTTTGGGCTCAGCAGACTTATATTGACCCACTGAATCCATTGGAGAGGGTCTTGGGGTCTGACTTGGTCAATTTGACCAAGTCAACCTCTTTGACTAGGAGTTTAGGCAAAATCAAGGTCAACAAACAGACCCCCAACAGGAGCGGCGAACAACTAGTGAACCGCTCGTGTTGGCATTGACCGACTATGCCCAAAGAAAGGAGAGTGAAAGAGTACAAGTGTAAGGGGCACCCAAAAAGGTGAAAGGAAGTAGAGAGCACCTCTCCTGGCCTTACCCTATAGCGAGGGCAGAGCCTAGGGGAGGGTGAAGGTCATGAGTGTAAGATTATCAAAAAGTTAGAAGAAAATAGGAAACTCTTCTCCTCGCCTTACCCTATAGCGAGGGAAGAGCCTAGGAGAGAGTAAAAGTAGCAGTGCAGAAGTAAGGTTCAACCAAAATGGTGAACCAGTAGTGGGATCTTCCCCTAGCCTTACCCTTTAACAGGGGCAGAGCTGAGGAAAAAACCAAAGTAAAGATCTCCTACAAAGGTGAAAACAAGGTAAAGGAGTTCTCCTCTAGCTTTGCCCTATAGTGAGGGCAGAGCTAAAGGGAGAACTTAGAGTAAAAGATCACCCCGAGGGTGAAAAAGAAGGTCAAGGAATTCTCCCCTAGCCTTTCCCTATAGCGGGGGCAGAGCTAAAGAGAGAACTGAGGTAGCAATCACCATAAGAGTGAAAAGAAGTAAATGATTTCTCCCCTAGCCTTGCCCTATAGTGAGGGCAGAGCAGAAGGGAGAATAAAAAATAAAGGTCACCTCGAGGGTGACAAAGTAAGGGGGCCTCTCTCTCTACCTTACCCTATGGCGAGGGTAGAGCTGAAGAGAGAACCAAGGGTAAAGATCACCTCAAGGGTGGAAAAGGTAAAGGGGATCTCCCCTAGCCTTACCCTGTAACAGGGGCAGAGCCAAGAGAAGAACCAAAAGTAAGGTAGTAAAAGTAGACCGACTATCTGCCTGACCGTATCGAAATAGCATAATAGTAGGTGAAGGGGGTCCCATCTCCTCCTGCTCATCTCAGAATAGCGGATTGTGGTGACTCAGTATTTGCTTGACCAAATCAAGTTAGCAAATAAAAGAATCACGAAATATGGGGCCTATTTGATGAGAACAGGACTCTGAGGGAAAATGGTGGCGAGGAGTTCCTGCCAGGTTCTTTGTCAGGCCCTCTCTACAAAGTAAGTAAAACCAGCTACCTTCCTGACCGTATTGAAACAGTAAGGTAGAAGGTGAAAAGATTCTGTTTCCTCTTGCTCATCTTAGAACAGTGGAAAAGGGTGACTCAATATTTGCCTGACCAAGTTAAAACAACAAATAAAGGAGTCATGAAATATGGTGTATGTTTGATCAGAATAGGACACTCAGGGAAAAAGACGAGGAGTTCCTGTCAGGTGCTCTGTTAGGCCCTCTCTATCAAGTAAAACCAGCTAACTGCCTGATCGTATCGAAATAGCAGGGTTGAAGGTGAAAAGATCCTGCTCCTCTAGCTCATCTCAGAGCAGTGGATTGGGGTGACTCGATACTTCTGCCTGATCTCAGCAAAAGTAAATAAGACAAAAAAATAGAAGCCTGCTTAGTCTTTTACAGGACATCCAAAGTAAAAAGGCATCGAGGAAGGCCTCCCAGGGACTCTGTCGGGCTTGCTCAACTAGGTAAGTAAAACCAAGTACTAGTCTGACCGCATCAAGACAGTAGGGTAGAAGGTGAAAAGGATTCCGCTCCTCCTGCTCCTTTAGAAATAGTGGATTGGGGTGACTCACTACTTCTGCCTAACCTCAGCAAGAAGCTCATGAGCCACGAAATGGAAGCCTGCTTAGTCTTTTACAGAACATCCGGGGTAAAGGGTTGTTGAGGAATATTGCCTCCTAGGGACTCTGTTGGGCTCGCTCAATGGTTAAGTAAAACAAACTACTAGTCTGATCGCATTTGGGCAGCAGGGTAGAAGGTGAAAAGGGCTCCGCTCCTACTACTCCTTTTAGAATAATGGATTGGGATGACTCACTACTTCTGCCCGACCTCAGCAAGAAGCTCATGATCCATGAAATGGAAGCCTTCTTAGTCTTTAACAAGATATCTGGAGTACAGAGGGGTGGTAAGGGACAACTTCCAGGTGCTCTGGCATGGTTTCACTTTAACCAGGTAAGCTTCAAAATCTGCTCAACCAGCTCGGCCTTGCAAATGAAGAAGGGCTCAATACCTACTTAGTGATTTCAACTGAGTGAATAAAGAGTCAAGTTCTGATGCCTGCCTGATCACAACAGGACAATCAAAAGAGTGGCGAGGAGTACCTTCCAAGTGCTCTATCTGGTCCACTCTACCAAGTAAAACCAACTTCCTGTCTATTCATTTCAAATAACAGGATATGAGGTAAAATTCATCTCAATATTAGGCTGACACAGATATATATATAGGGATGTGAGGGAGAAATGAGTATGTAAAATGGGATAATTTTAACGGTAGACCCATCTAGGGAACCCCTTATAGCGCTTTGTTAACCATATGGTAGAGGACAAATCGTCATGGCCATGAGTATCCAAATGTTGTCAAAATCTCCTAGGGAACCCAAACCCTACACCAAAGGGAAGGAGGACATCAGAATGACGTCTCCCAACCAAAGCTGGAAGAGATACACCCTCAGTAGAGTATGCAAAGGGGTAATCTCATTCTAAAGAGTAAAGAGAATTGAAGTAGCGAGGGGGCCCCTCTGCTATAAAAAGTAGGACTATACCTAGTAAAAATAATCATCAAAGGAGCTACAATGGTAAACCCACACTAACTGATGGGTACCCTGTAAGAAGTGGAAACAAAATCAAAACATCAAAAGGACCTCTCTAGCAGCTAGGAGTTTAGTCTCAATGGGGAAACAAGTGGTAAAAGACCTGGAAGAGCTGACTCTCTACTAGAGAATCAAAGCTCAAGGAAAAGGTGATGGTGGCACCTAAGGCACGATGCCCCACATCACCAAGTAAGAGGAAGAAAGCCAAAGTAGCGAGGGAGTACTCTCACCACTAAGGGTAAATACTCTAAGTAGAAAAATTGAAAGTTTGTTAGGGATGTTAAGCCCTATAGAACTGGCCCAAGCTAACCAAGAGGGGGGGGGGGGGGGGGGTGAATTGGTATTTTAAAAATTCTTTTTACAAAGAAGTAAAAATCACATAAACTAAAATCACACCATAAAAATAAGTGCGGAAATTAAAGTTCGGAAGTAAGAAACAAGAACACAAAAATTTATAGTGGTTCGGTCAACTCGACCTACGTCCACTCCCTGGAGGCACTCTCCGAGTATTGCACTACACTCGTGACTTTTCTTTAGCCCCCACAACTAGGCGGAGAAGCCTTTACAAAGAACCTCTTTTTGCCACCCCGACAAGGCAGAGAATCTATCTCCTTTTGCTTCCTCCTGAAGCTGGCAGAGAACCACAATCAGATGCTAAATCCTTACCTCTACCGACCCTTCCACGGATGAGAAACTCTAGACGAAGAAGAAGTAGAGCAATCCTTGAAGCAACCCTTGTGAATCCACTCACAAGCTCCCCCTCACAAGATCCTCTCTCTCTCTCTCTCTCTCTTTCTCCCCTCAAGGTCTTCTCAGGTCAAGGCAGTAGCAAAAGATTGTTAAAAAATGTTGAACAAGAGCTCTTAAATAGAAGAGCTTCAAAGGAGCTCATTAATTAAAAGTTGTCGATAATATCATCCAGGCCGATATGGCCATCGTCCTGGCCGATCAGTACAAATCTGAGAAGATTTGCCAGAGCATCGCCCTGAATGCAAACTTGACGATTGAAAATTGGCTTGATCATCCAGGATGATATCACGATCATCCAGGCCGATCAGTACAAATCAGAGAAAAATCGTCCAGAGCATCGCCTTGAATTCAAGCAGGCTGATATTTATCATCCAAAATTAACTAAGGTTTTTGAATAGATTGGCCCAGCCGATCCTGAGATCGTCCAGGACGATATGATCGTATCAATCATCCTTAATTACTTCCTTGATTTGTCTTATTAATTAAGGCATAATTGTGAATATCATCCAGGCCGATCCAAGATCGTCCTGGCCGATTACCAAAAATACATAATACCTTAATTGTTTATGGTGGAAATTTCTTTCTATTTTGAGCTTATTGTCCTGGCCGATACACGTATCGTCCAGGCTGATTGGATAATGACGAGTGCCTTAATTAAGAACCCCTGATTAGATTTTTTGTTTTAAGCCCGATCGTCCAGGACGATGTAAAATATCATCCTAGCTAATTTGAGTAAAAATAAAAATTCTAAGTTTCTCAAGTGTGCATGTGTAGGGTTACTTAGCATTAGTCACACCAAAGATTATAATTGACTCAAGAGGGGAAAAATAAAATTATAGACTGACTCAACCTTAATCTACCCCATCTTGAGCTGGCTCCATTTTTATCCGATCTTTGATTCCTTAAAAGTCAGTAGTAAAAGGCAGTCCAAGTCAAATAAGAGTGTTTGCCAATCATCAAAACATAATTCATGGGCTTGAATTTGCAACAATTTCCCCCTTTTTGATGATGGAAAAACACTATAATTTTTTTTTAAAAAATAGCAGTGTGGTACAAGACACATCCTAAAACTACTCCCCCTTTTGACATCTCAAAAAGGAGGGAACCAAGAACCAAATTTTTTTTTATCAAGGCATGCAGATGATGTAGTATTCCATGTGATTGATTTTAAAAATTTATGAGTTAATGAGTTAACAACATTAATAATCTAAAGAACAGTGAAATATCTGATCATGATTACCCTTAGCTCAGACTTTCTCTTAGGGTAGAATCGTCTTTTGAAATCAATGACCTAATTCAAAAAAATAATTGGATATGAGGAAAAGAATCAATTCATTACTTGGTTTAAGAAAAAATATCTTATAGAATAATGAATCAAAGTAAATTTGTCACAATCTCAAAACAATCGAAATCAAGCCTTTGATACATGAAAACTTCTAAGTTTTTAAAGGGTTTGAAAAGAGAGAGGAGCTTATTTTTTAGTGGGCTAATTTTATGCCTCTTGTCAATTGATTAGTTCTTGTGCACATCTTTTACTTTTTGATATATAATTTTTCAATTTGGCGTCATTGCGCATCTTTTGTTGGCATCATTGGCTAATTTTTTATTTATTTTTGTAAGCTCCATTCTCTTTTATAACTCTTAAAAAGTGCTTAGTTGTGAGTATATCTTCTAGATATTAGAGAATAGGGGCTCTCTCTAACATAAGGAAGAATTAACACAAACATAATCAATACTCAAAGACAAGAGTAACGAGGGATCTTGATGTGACAAAAAGACTTTAAATATTATAAATACAAGATAGATTTGCTTAAGCAAGCTTAAGAAAAGATCTTAATTTCATACACAATCTTTAATTTGAAATAAATTTTTGATTAGAAAAGAAAACTATGTCACTAAAATAGGTTAGAGAAAGAGACACAATCAAAAAGTATTTTTACCATCTAAGAGATTAAGAGATGTAAAAACATTGACTACAAATTTTTAAAAGCAATGATAAGGCATATGATATCATTTCAGCGATGATTTTGAAAACTAAACTTTAAAAAGCACACAAAAGAAAGTAAAAACGTACCAAAAAACTAAGAGCAAAGCAAAAAAAAAAAATAAAAAAAAAAGAGCAAAAGAAAGAAAACAAGTTAAGAGAAAAAGAACAAAAGCAAAAGAAAGCAAATTAGAGATCAAGTTTTATGCATTTATGTCAATCACACCCAATCTGGTCCTTAAAAAATTGAAAGTGTCGAAGGCAAGTGGTTTAGTAAAGATGTCAGCCAGTTGATTTTTAGTTGTCACATGGTGTAACTCAATGTCTCCCTTAGTCACATGATCTATAATGAAGTGATGCCTAATGTAAATGTGCTTAGTCCTTGAATGTTGGATAGGATTCAAAGAGATGCATATGACAATAATGTTGTCACAAAAGATTGAGATGGTGCCTAAAAGTAATCCTAAATCCAATACCTGTTGTTTCAACCAATGGACTTGGGCCACACAACTTTCAAGAGCAATGTACTCAGCTTCAGCAGTGGAAAGAGCAATAGAGTTTTGCTTCCTACTAGACCATGAGACCAGAGACTGTCCTATGAATTGACAAGTTCCTGAAGTGCTTTTTCTATCCACCTTACATCCTGCAAAATCAGAGTAAGAAAATCCAATAATCTTAAAAGAAGTGCTGTGTCTAGGGTACCAAATTCCTAAGCCTTGGGTTCCAAAAATGTATCTAAAAATTCTCTTAACTGCAGTCAGGTGGGACTCTTTAGGGTCAGCTTGAAATCTAGCACAAAGGCAAACACTAAACATAATATCAGGTCGGCTCGCTGTCAAATAAAGTAAAGATCCAATCATACCTCTATACTTCTTCTGATCAACAGACTTACCACTTGGGTCCTTATCCAATGGAGCACTAGAAGTCATGGGAGTGTTAATTGGCTTAGCTTTGTCTATCTCATACTTCTTCAAAATGACTTTTATGTATTTTATTTGATTTAAAAAGGTTTCATCCTCCAATTATTTTATACTAAACCCCGAAAAGTAGGACAACACTCCCATCAAACTTATCTCAAACTCTCTACTCATTGTTTTAGAAAACTCATAACACAATTTCTTATTAGTGTAGAGAGAGTTGCTATTTGCATGTTTTACATTCTTGCAACTTGTATTATTTTGATAATTTCAAATATTATTATTTTATATATCTCCTAATACTTTTTGAAAGATTTATTTTTTCTCTAGTGTGTACTAACATTTCAGGAAAAATCAACTCCAAGCGATAAAGACTTCAAATTATTCATTTGTAAATTATAAGTTTTTAAATGAGAGGGAGTGATTGTAATTGAGTGAAAAATCACAACACACACTCTTGGGGGACAATTTTTGTTAACTGATTATACGGGATGAACCTGGTTTGTATGGAACGATCATGTCAATTAACCCCTAGGGAGCAATGGATCGAACAGGCGGGTAGAAAATTTTCTAAGTCCTAATCATCCAGGATGAATTTTCTATTCGTCTCGGGATGAACGTCTCTGGATTCTCACCTTGCACTGTTCGTCCAGATGAAAAGCATGGTTCGTATCGGGACAAAACTCTCTATATGAGATCGTACATGATGAAATGAACCTTCGTCCCTGGATGAAACTCTCTGTATGAGATCGTACAGGACGAAATGAACCTTCATCCCTGGATGAAACTCTCTGTATAAAATCATCCCAGGACGAAACATATTCGTCCCAGGACGAACTGAATCGACTTACCTCAGTTGGTTACATCCTATAGAATTTTGGGAACTGACCTATGTAATAACCGTTTCGTATCGGACGAACCTAGTTCATTCGGGATGATGAGCGTGTACGAACATAGTTCATTCCAATATACATTAGGATCGTTTCTGACACTTAAGTAAAATCGTCCGGGACGATCCACGATTGTATGGGACAATCCACTACGTACAAAATTGAAAACTTATAGTTTTTGGGCAGTTTTTCTTGTCTTTTGTATATATAGTCCAAATTAGACTGCCACCAAATCTGTTTTGCTCATTGATCCACGTTCCTATTGGAAGAAGAGTAAAGGAGAGAGTGAGAGAGAGCATTCAAAGAAGGATTTCTACCACTAGAGCGTGAAGATTTCACTTTGTGTTCAAAGGTAAGATTTTGTACTTGTGATTTGAGATTAATTCACTCTTTTTCTTTCTTCCTTATAGATTTCTTGTGAAGAGATCTGTCAAGGAGATCTGATTCTCTACCGACACTAGGAGAGTGTGAAAGGACAAAGGGTTCTCTGCCCACACTAGGAGCGTGTGAAAGGACGAAGGGTTCTCTTCCCACACTAGGAGAGTGTGAAAGGATAAAGGATTCTCTACCCACACTAGGATAGTGTGAAAGGATGAAGGGTTCTCTACCCACACTAGGACAGTGTGAAAGGACGACGGTTCTCTACCGCACCGGGTTGTGATGAAAAGAGTGTTTGTAAAGGCTTCTCCGCCTTGCTATGGGTGCAAAAGGAGAGACACTATTGGTATTAGTGCAATACTCAGAGGGTGCCTCTAGAGAGTGGATGTAGGTCTGGTTTAGACCGAACCACTATAAATCGTGTGTCATTTATTTTACTGCTTTTTATTTTCTGCATTTTTTTGTTTAAAAAATTATGGTTGAAAAACTTTTTATAAAAATTCATTAAAGTTTAATTTCGGTTCAATTTATCAAAACAGTGATATTTTTTAAACTACCAATTCACCCCCCTTCTTGGTAGCTTTGGGACATTAACTTAAGTTTAACAACCTATTCACTAGACTCAATAAGTGGTATCAGAGCTTTATTTCAAAATCATAAGTTTAAACTACTTTTTGATTAACGTAGATGGCTACATTTGGAAACAAAAATACACCTGAAGGTTGCTCTATTACTAGACCTCCATTGTTTGACAATATACCTTTTGATTTTTGGAAAACACGCATGTCTACTTTTTTACAGTCACTTGATTATCGTATGTGGATATAAGTCCAAGAAGGTTATACAAAACCAACTAGATTAGTTGATGGAGTTAGGATAGAAACACCTTTTGTAGATTGGACTATAGAAGAACTTGACTTAGCACAACTAAATACTAAATCCTTAAATAGTTTCTTTTGTGCTTTAAAATCTGAAGACTACATGCGGGTTTCCACTTGTAAAAGTGGAAAGGACATAAGGGATAAACTCTGTATAACTTATGAGGGGACTAATGAGGTTAAGAAATCAAGACTTAATATCTTGTTACATGATTATGAATTGTTTCGCATGAAATCAAATGAATCCATTTCTGATATGTACACAAGATTCAAACAAATTGTCACCTCTTTGCATGCACTAGGTAGGAAACTAATGAATACTGAAATGGTTAATAAGATTCTTTGTTGTTTACCTACTGCTTATGATGCTAAATTACTGCAATTATAGAGTCTAAAGATCTAAACATTTATTTTATTGATAATCTTCTTGATTCACTCATTGCTTACGAGCAAGGGGTTAGTCAAAGAAAGATTGATGCAGGTGTACCACAAAAAGAGAAGAATATAGCACTAAAAGTGGAAGAGTCTGAGAGTGAACACTCACAACCTGAGGATGAAGACGATATTGCATTGATGACTAGACAATTCATAAGCTTCCTGAAGAGGAAGCAGAAGAGATGTCAGCAATGAAATAGAGATAAATTTAACAAAAATGGGAAGGTTTCTAATGAAGTGATTTGTTATGAATGCAGAAAATTAGGTTATATCAAGACTGATTGTCTAAAACTCAAAGCCACTCCTAGCAAGGAGAAGGTAGAGGAGAAAAGAACTATAAAGAAGGACAAGAAGAAGTTTCAAAGAGCTTTTTCGGCGGACTCAGCTTCAGATTCATCAGAGACTGAAAAGGAAGAAGAAGTCACCAATCGTTGCTTGATGGCAGATAGTATAGATCAATCAGATCAAGAGGAGGTATGTGACTTAAGTTATGATGAATTATTTGAAGTTTCTGAATACATGCATGATGCATATAGGAAAATGAAAAAGATGCATGCTAGTGTAAGTCTAGAATTAGAAGAACTTAAGAAAGAACATGAAATCCTTAGGAAAGATCATGCTTTAATAGATGACAACCACATGAAATTACTTGATAAATACGATGACCTGAATAAAAATCATGAGATTTTAAAATCATTCTATGCTGATCTTAAAAAAGAATTTAAAAAATTTAAGGATGAGTTAGGGAGCAAAACATATCGAATCAATTATACAAATCGAATCTTAGAAGATATGAATTCATTTTATAAGCTGAAAATAAAACCTCTCGAGGATAATAGGATACCCCCCAAACTTGAAGATTTTACAAATCCTAAATTTTATCCTAAATAAATGGAATCCCTTAGAAGACAAATAAATGGTAGAAGACTTAGGAATACTTTTCCTAATGTGAAATATAATAATTATGGATTATTTGGACATATAGCACACACCTGTACTTTGAAGATGAAATCTGATTTAGTGTGGAGACCTAAGATGCATAAACCTAGACATATCATACATGCATCTGATTATAAATTGCTAAAAGGAGAACCCAAACTTGTTTGGGTTCCCAGGTCTAACATTTGATATTTTTGCAGGGTCACTCTCACACAAGACCTCGTGGGAGCATATGGTACTTGGACAGTGGATGTTTAAAGCATATGATTGGAGATACTGCTCAATTCATAACGCTGGAAGCTAGGAGTGGAGGCAAGGTTACACTTGGAGATAATACAACAAAGAAGGTTATTGGATCAAGTATGATTGGAAACTTGAAAAACTTTTTTTATAGACAATATGTTATTAGTTGAAGGATTAAAGCATAATTTATTAAGTATAAGTCAGCTATGTGATAAGGGTTATAGTGTAAAATTTTTTCCTACTAGCTACATATTAAGCATAAATGATAAAGATGTATTGAATGGAAAAAGGATAAACAATGTTTATATGCTAGATTTAAATTGCATTCATACTCCTACTGCCTTTTGATTAAAAACTATTTCTGATGAGTCATGGCTTTGACATAGGAGACTTTGTCATTCTAGCATGAAAAACCTTAGAAAGATTACCCAAAAGAATTTAGTGATAGGTATACCAAAACTAGACTTTAATAAGGACCATCTTTGTGATGCATGTCAATTAGGTAAGCAAGTGAAATTCTCTTTTCAGCCCAATAAGGATCTTAGGACTAGTAAACCTTTGGAAATCTTACACATGGATCTTTTTGGACCAGTTGGAACTGTAAGTATAGGAGGAAAGGTATACATATTTGTTATAGTGGATGATTACTCAATATTCACTTGGGTTAGATTTCTATTTTATAAGAGTGAATCATTTGAGGAATTTAAAATTTTTTTGACTTGGATTCAAAGGAAATTAGGGTGTGAAATTCTTTCTATATAAAGTCATCATGGAGGAGAATTTGAGAATAAGAGATTTGAAAATTTTTGTAAAGAGAAAGGAATTGATCACAATTTTTCTGCACCTAGAACCCTTCAGCAAAATGGGGTAGTCGAAAGGAAAAACAGAACATTAATAGAAGCTGCCCGAGCTATATTGGCAGAATACTCACTTCCTAAATATTTTTGGGTTGAGGAGGTTAGCACTGCATGTTATGTTCTGAATAGGGTGAATGTGAGATCCAATTTAAATAAAACACCCTATAAATTGCTAAAAGGGAGAACACCTAATTTGTCATATTTGCATGTTTTTGGTTGCAAGGTGTTTATTCATAATAATGGAAAATCTGTCTTAGGAAAATTTGATTCAAAATCAGATGAAGGAATTTTTGTTGGATATTCAAGTGTTGGAAAATCTTATAGGGTATTCAACAAAAGAACTTTGGTCATTGAAGAGACCACACATGTTATATTTGATGAATTTAGAAATTTGGAAGAGCTAAATATTATTGAAGATGAGATTGAGGATAACTCCCAAAGATTGATAGAATAAACTTGGAAGAGAATTTGGAGATAGAAAACCCTTTGCCTAGAGATTTGAGATTTTCTAAAAATCACCCAAGGGAATTGATTATAGGTAAACCTAGTGAGGGTGTTAGAACTAGGCGTGGATTAAACAAGGAAGTCAATCATCAGCCTTTATTTCAATAATAAAACCCACTAATATTGATCAAACACTTTCTGATGAATTTTGGATATTGGCCATGCAAGAAGAGTTGAATCAATTTGTAAGAAATAAAGTTTGAGAATTAACTTCAAGGCCAAAAGATTAAATCATAGTTGGAACTAAGTGGGTATTCAAAAATAAAATGAATGACTCAGGAATAATCATTAGAAATAAGGCTAGATTAGTTGCTAAGGGGTATAATCAGATTGAAGGAATTGATTTTGAGGAGACTTTTGCCCCTGTAGCTAGACTTGAAGCAATTAGGGTTTTGTTAGCCTTTGCTTGTTTTAAAGGTTTCAAATTATTTCAAATGGATCTGAAAAGTACATTTTTAAATGGGGTAATTGAAGAGGATGTCTTTGTAGAACAACCTCCAAGTTTTGAAAATTCTAAATACCCAAATCATGTTTTCAAGTTGAAAAAGGCATTATATGGATTAAAACATGAACCTAGGGCTTGGTATGAGAGGTTAAGCACCTTCCTACTTGAAAGATTTTTTGAAAAAAGAAGTGTGGATACAACTCTCTTTTTGAAGAAATTTAGAAAAGATATACTCATTGTTCAAATTTATGTGGATGATATCATTTTTGGATCTTCAAATAAAAATCTTTGTGATGATTTTTCTAAAACAATGAGTAGTGAATTTGAGATGAGTCTAATGGGAGACTTAAATTATTTTCTAGACTTTAGCAATAAGCAACTTGAGGAAGGTATATTTCTTAGTCAATCTAAATATGTTAAGGACTTCCTCAAAAAATATGAAATGGACAATGCTAAACCTGTTAGTACACCAATGAGTTCCTCAGTTCAGTTGGATAAGGACCTTAAGGGAAAATCTATTGATCAAAACAAAATTAGAGGGATTATTGGATCTTTACTTTACTTGACTGCTAGCCGACCATATATCATGTTTAGTGTTTGCTTGTGTGCTAGATTTCAATCTGATCCAAAAGAATCACATTTGACAGCAATGAAAAGGATTTTAAGATACTTACTAGGAACTCAGAACTTAGGAATTTGGTATCTAAAGTTTAGCTCTTCATTTGAAATTATTGGTTATTCAGACTTTGATTTTGCAGGCTATAGGGTGGATAAGAAAAGCACTTATGTAATATATCAATTCATTGGAAATTCATTAGTTTCATGATCTAGTAGAAAATAAAATTCAGTGGCCCTATCTACTGCAGGAGCATAATACATTGCATTAGAAAGTTGTGTGGCACAAGTACTTTGGTTAAAATAACAGTTGATTGATTTAGGATTAACTATAGACACTATACCAATTTATTATGATAATAATAGTGCTATTTGCATTTTAAAAAATCCTATTCAACATTCAAGAACCAAACACATTGACATAAGACATCATTTCATAAGGGATCATGTATCCAAGGGAGAAATTGAACTTACCCATGTTTTAACAGAAAATCAACTTGCAGACATTTTTTACAAAACCTTTAGCCTTTGATACTTTCAGTACATTCAGAACTAGGCTTGGAGTGATTGATTTAAATGCTTATATAAAAATGTTTTACTACAACATTGATTTTTTTTTTTGTTTTTGTGTTCATTATATTTTTTAGTTTATTTTTGTGATATTTTCTTCTTTAAAAGGTGTGTATTTAAGTTTGTCTTGTTTGTTTTATTCGTTTTTATTTTGAGTGTGAAAATGTAAATTTGTGGTCATCATCGTCCGGGACAAAAATTATTCATACGGGACAATATGTGTAAAATGACAAATTGTGTGATTTCAAACCATCTTAATAGAAGTTTTTAATGTAGTTCGTCTGTACGATCATCACGATCATCCTGGATGAAATATTTGTCAAATGACGGGACGAATGAATGCAGCAGTTAAATGGGTAAGACAGTTTTTATTATGAACTTCGTCCGTACGAACCTTTGATTCGTCCAGACGAACACATGTCGGTTCATGGAGGGGACGATTTTCAACTGCCATTAAAACGAGTTAAATTTCTGATCGTCCGTACGAACACATGTTCGTCTGTATGATCGTTTTGGTCAAAAGTCTGTACGGAAGAACACTTCGAAAATTATGTGTTTACGAAAAGCCATTATTTTTTAAACTCATTCGTTCGTTCATATGAAATATTTTCGTACGTGACGAATCAAATTTGTACGGGACGAATAAATTTTTTTCTGGTACGAACAGTCATTCTTCTTTAAATTAACGGCAGTTTTTTACTAAACAATCACTTTCACACATCTCTTTTAAACCTTTCCTCTCTTCAAATCTTTCAATGGCAAGTTCTAGCAAGCACCAAAAAACGTTGGCTAAGGGTCCTCCAAGAAATACATTCAAAAACTTTCTTTCTATAGCCAATGAAGAATCCTTTGCTAGGTTTGTCTCTGCAAAAATCACCCAATATAGAGTTCTCATACAGGATCAATTAACCTTTAAGGTAATGCACTTGTTTGCCTCTACTCAATTTGGTTTAATCCTCACTTTAGTACACTTCTACAATAGAGAAACCTTTCACTATTTCTTGGCAAACATGTCATTCAACTCTGACCATTCTGTCATCAGTTCTTTTGTTTTCAAAAAGAAAGTTGAAATCACCAAGGATGACTTTGGTATCTTCCTAAACTTAAGGACTGAAGGCTTAAAAGCACACACCTTAACCACCATAAATTTTGATTGGACTGAAGTTAATCATGTGATTAGAGGAATAAGAGTTAAGGATCATTAGCCTAAAGTATCAACTTTATTGCGTGATGCCCGTATCATCCAGCACGTACTAAGAACTTCCATTATTCCTAAAGCTGGTGATAGAGTCAACATCACTCCTCTTCTTTCTACTATTACCTACATGATAATGACAAGACAACCTATAGATGGGGCCCAAATCCTAATTGACTATATTTATGGTCTCTCTGAAATTGGTCATGTTGATCATAAAAGAAAGAAGAACATAGCCTTTGGATATCTAATTGCCTATATTTCTGAAAAGAAGTATGATTTAATTTATCCAGAATAAGACTTTGAAGAACCACTCTACTACAACGACGTATCCTTTAGGGCTATCTTCAATAAGGAGGAGCCCAGCAAACCTCATGTAGTTCTGAGTGAAATAGAAGAAGCTGAACCATCACATGCTGTTGGACCAAATTATCAGGATTTGGTTCAAAGATTTGACAATTTAGAGGCTCATTTTGATCAAAGGTTTGATCAAATTGAAACTCACTTGCAGCAGCAAGATATTCAGTATAATCAGGGTATGGGATTTATGCGTGATCAGATAAATGCCATTAATTCCAACATGTTTATGATGAGTAATTACTTCAACTTCTTTGGTGCAGCACCACCTCCTCCTCCTCAAGATCAGGGTCCATCTGAATGATTTATTCAGTGTTTGTTCAGTGTTTGTTCAGAGTTTTGTTGTAGATCATGTGTTAGTGATTTCCTTTAGTTTGTTATTTTTTCCTTGTTTTAGTTTTGTTACTATTGATATCTTGAACTTCAAATTGTAATGGCTTCATCCAATATCAATATTTGTTTCAATGTTTTGTTGATTAAATGTTAGAAATGTGTGTTAGACTTTATGACATTCATTTTTTTTAATCTTAATAGTGCTTTATTCTAATTTTTAAATTAAAATTAATTTCATTAGAAAATATATTTTTTTTAAATTTAAGAGATGCTTATAACTTGATATTATTAGAATTTTCAATTCCATGTCTCTTATTTAGACTATAATATCTTTAATATTATTATTGCAATTTAGATGTTTTTTTATTTTGTATTTCTCTTTTCAATTAGTATTTATGCACTTAAAAAAATTGAAAATTTAGATTATTAATTTTGGAAAGAATTCAATTACGCTTGAAAATTGTACAAATGTACAAAAATCAAAAGGATTGTGCAAAAAATTTGCAATGATAAAAAGAGGCACAAAATAAGCCCAAAGTAAAAAGATGCACAAAAATGTGCCATAAAAATTGAAAAAGATGTGTAAAGCGCCACATGTGGTAATTACTTCTTTCCAGACTCTTTTAATCTCTTAATTCAAATTGATCTTATGTTCATTTATAATTCATATTAAAATTTGAAACATAAAATTTTTTATTCATCATTAGTGCAATGATTTTCTTTATCTTCATGTCTAAATTTACACATGCCTTTGATAAATTCTTTTTATTATCTATGTTATATCACTTCTTAAATTATATGAAATATTTTTTTTTTAGTATTTTGATTTTATTTGCATACATTATTTCAATCACTTCCAAGATTAAAATATCAAATGAATTTCATACTTCTGCTTACATTTCTAGCCTTCTTTTCTTTTTCACTTTTTGATGTTGTCAAAAAGGTGGAGAAATTATTTGTTGTGTCTTATGTATTTTATTTTTTCCCGTGTATTTTTATTGGTTTTTATCATATGTTTTCATATGTGTGTTTGATTATTTTTGTGTTGTATAAAAATTTTTAAAAATAATTTTTTTTTTACTTCAAATGCCTCCTTATTTTCATGAGTTCATCATTTCACAAGGAGTTTAGGAGATTCTTCGAATTTGAAATCCTATAAACAATAATTTTTTTGCCATCATAAAAAAGGCGGAGATTGTAGAGAGAGTTGCTATTTGCATGTTTTACATTATTGCAACTTGTATTGTTTTGATGATTTTAAATATTATTGTTTTATATATCTACTAACACTTTTTGGAAGATTTGTTTTTGCTCTAGTGTGTACTTACATTTCAGGAAAAATTAACTCCAAGCGATGAAGACTTCAAATTATTCATTTGTAAATTATAAGTTTTTAAATGAGAGGGAGTGATTGTAATTGAGTGAAAAATCACAACACACACTCTTGGGGGATAATTTTTTTTAACTGATCGTGCGGGACGAACCTGGTTCGTACGGGACGATCAGGTCAATTAACCCCTAGGGAGAAATGGATCGAATAGGAGGGTAGAAAATTTTCTAAGTCCTAATCGTCCAGGACGAATTTTGTATTCATCGCGGGATGAACGTCTCTAGATTCTCACTTTGCACTATTCATCCAGATGAAAAGCATGGTTCGTACCGGGATGAAACTCTCTGTATGAGATCGTACAGGATGAAATGAACCTTCTTCCCTGGACGAAAATCTCTGTATGAGATCGTACAGGACGAAATGAACCTTCATCCCTAGATGAAACTTTCTGTATAAAATCATCCCAGGACAAAACTTGTTCGTCCCAGGACGAACTGAACCGACTTACCTCAGTTGGTTACGTCCTGTAGAATTTTGGGAAGCGACCTATATAATAGCCATTTTGTACCGGACGAACCTAGTTGTTACGGGATGATGAGCATGTACGAACATAGCTCTTACCAATATACATTAGGATCATTTTTGACACTTTAAGTAAAATTGTCCGGGATGATCCACGATCGTACGGGACGATCCACTGCGTACATAATTGAAAACTTGTAGTTTTTGGGCAATTTTTCTTATCTTTTGTATATATAGTCCAAATTAGATTGCCACCCAATCTTTTTGCTCATTGATCTACGTGCCTATTGGAAGAAGAGTAAAGGAGAGAGTGAGAGGGAGCATTCAAAGAAGGATTTTTACCACTGGAGAATGAAGGCTTCGCTTGGTGTTCAAAGGTAAGATTTCCTACTTGTGATTTGAAATTACTTCACTCTTTTTCTTTCTTCTTATAGGTATCTTGTGAAGAGATCTATCAAGGAGATCCGGTTCTCTGCCGACACTAGGAGAGTGTGAAAGGACGAAGGGTTCTTTACCCACACTAAGAGAGTGTGAAAGGACGAAGGGTTCTCTGCCAACACTAGGAGAGTGTGAAAGGATGAAGGGTTCTCAGCCCACACTATGAGAGTGTGAAAGTATGAAGGGTTCTTTGCCCACACTAGGAGAGTGTGAAAAGATGACGGTCTCTGCCGCACCGGGTTGTGGTGAAAAGAGTGTTTGTAAAGGCTTCTCCGCCTTGCTGTGGGTGCAAAAGGAGGGACACTATTGATATTAGTGCAGTACTCAGAGGGTGCCTCTGGGGAGTGGATGTATGTCTGGTTTAGACCAAACCACTATAAATCATGTGTCATTTATTTTACTGCTTTTTATTTTCTGCATTTTTTTTGTTTAAAAAATTGTGGTTGAAAAACTTTTTATAAAAATTCATTAAAGTTTAATTTCGGTTCAATTTATCAAAAGAGGGATGTTTTTTAAATTACCAACTCACCCCCCCTCTTGGTAGCTTTGGGACATTAACTTAGGTTTAACAACCTATTCACTAAACTCAACAATTAGAAGATCCAAAGAGTATATCATCCACATAAATCTGAATAATGAGTAAATCATCTCCAACTCTCCTAAGAAAAAGGGTGGTGTCTACACTCACCTTGACAAACTCCCTCTCTACTAAGAATGTGCTAAGCCTCTCATACCAAGCTCTTGGTGCCTGGTTTAACCCATACAAAGCCTTTTTTAATTTAAAAATATGATTTAGAAATTGGGAACTCTCAAAATCTAGGGGTTGTTCTACAAACACATCTTCTTTTATTTCCCCATTTAAAAAGGCACTCTTGACATCCATTTGAAAAAGCCTAAATCCTTTATAACAGACAAAGGCTAATAGCACTCTAATGGCTTCCAATCTAGCTACAGGGGCAAAAGTCTCCTCAAAGTCTATCCCTTCTATTTGGTTATACCCCTTAGCCACTAATCTTGCTTTTTTTCTAACCACCACTCCTGAATCATTCACCTTATTCTTAAAGACCCAATTTGTCCCAACTACACTTTGTCCCTTAGGTCTTTCTATAAGCTCCCAAACATCATTCCTAACAAATTGATTCAATTCTTTTTGCATTGCTAAAATCCAAAACTCATCAGTAAGAGCTTGGTTAATGGTGGTGGGTTCAGTCATTGAGATAAAGGCAGAGTGGTTCACTTCCTTCCTAAGTCCATGTCTAGTCTTAACTCCATTAGAAGGGTCTCCTAAGATCAAATCCTCAGGGTGACTTGTAGAGTATTTCCAATCTCTAGGCAAAGTGTGAGAAGATCCAACCCTTTCATCCAAATCAATATTTTATACTCCTTGGGTGACTTCTCCTACTCCTTCATTATTTTGGTGTTCTACCCCCTTCCTCAAATTTTCTACTCCACTTGTAATCTCTCTAACATCATCATAATCTTCAACTCCAGATTTCCTAGGATCAGACTCATCAAATACTACATGGGTTATCTCTTCCACCATCAAAGTTCTCTTGTTAAACACTCTAAAAGACTTCCCAATACTAGAATATCCCAAGAATACTCCTTCATCAAATTTAGAATCAAATTTTCCCAAGTGAGACTTTCCATTATTGTGAATAAAAACCTTACAATCAAAGACATGAAGGTGAGAAAGATTGGGTGTCCTACCCTTAAGAATCTCATAGGGTTTTAACATTCACCCTATTCAACACATAACAAGCTGTGTTAACCGCTTCAGTCCAAAAGTATTTTGGAAGTGAATACTAAGCAAGCATGGCTCTAGCAGCTTCCACCAAGGTCCGATTCTTCCTTTCAGCTACCCCGTTCTACTGAGGAGTCCTAGAAGCTGAGAAGTTGTGGCTAATCCCCTTGTCCTCACAAAAATCTCCAAATCTTTCATTCTCAAACTCTCCCCCATGATCACTATGGATGGTCAAAATCTCACAACCTAGTTTTTTCTAAATCCTAGTAGAAAATGTTTTAAACTCCTCAAAAGACTCATTTTTATGTGTAAGAAATCTAGTCCTAGTGAACCTTGAGTAGTCATCAATAATCACAAAATCATAGACATTCCCTCCCAAGCTGGCTGTGCTAATGGGTCCAAACAAATCCATGTGAAGTACTTCTAAGGTCTAGAGGTGCTAATGTCCTTAATGGAGTGAAAGGTGGAGTGGACTTGTTTTCCTAGTTGACAGGCATTACAAAGATGGTCTTTTGAAATTTGAGTTTGGGGACACCTTTAACTAGGTCCTTTTGGGTCACTTTCCTCAGGGTTTTCATACTTGCATGACAAAGTCTCCGATACCACAATCATGAATCATCAATCACTGTTTTAAGCAAAATGAAGTAGCACATTTAATGTTATTTAAATCAAGCATGTAGACGTTGTTGATTCTCTTTCCCTGCAAAATAGCCTTGTTACTTAAACTTACAATGCATAAATTTGCAAAGAATTGCATGATGAAGCCTTTGTCACAGAGTTGACTGATGCTGAGCAAGTTGTGCTTTAATCCATCTACAAGCAAAACATTTTCAATCATAAGGTTCTTGGAATTACCAATTATACCTGCGCCTACCACCTTCTTGGTGGTGTTGTCTCCAAGAGTAACCTTGCCTCCAATCCTGGACTCAAGTACAACAAATTGATTTGCATCACTAGTTATATGTCGAGAGCATCCACTGTCAAGGTACCACATACTCTCATGAGGCATTTGAAAGTTCATTAGGAATGTTAAGCCCTATAGAACTGGCCCAAGGCTAAACAAGAGAGAGGTGAATTGAAAAACTTTAAAACCAAAGATAAAACTCCAATCAAAATCACCACAAACAAAGTGCGGAAGAAAAATAAATTGGGAAGCGATAATAAGAAAAGAACACACCGGATTTATAGTGGTTCTGTCAAACCTTGACCTACATCCACTCCTTGGAGGCACCCTCCAAGTATTGCACTAAAATAAGTGTCTCTCCTTTAGCCCCCACAGTTAGGCGGAGAAGCCATTACAAAATCACTTTCACCTTCCCCGATGCGGCGGAGTCGCCGGGTTCATTGACACCAAAGAGATCTTCTTCTTTGGTGAACTTACCTCGAGATAAGCCTTAAATCCGATGGTACTAAGTTGCGAGTTCGCCGGGGCAACTGTGTGGAATCCCCTACACACTCCCTCGAGTTCCCCCCCCCTTACAGGATCTTCTCCCTCTCAAACTCCACCCTTTCCTCTCTCCATTTCAAGCTCTCTCTTCAAGTTTCCCCATAAGAACGAAGCTACAATGGTTGCCAAAGACTCTTACAAAAGTTGCCATGCCATAGCTTTAATAGAAGCTCTCAAAATGAGCTCATTAATGCAAGTTGCCGTCATTATCATCCAGGATGATAGGCATATCGTCCTGGTCGATTAGTTCAAATTCATCTCAACATCTTGGGATGATTTGGGACAATCAGAAGAAAATTGGTTATATCGTTCCGGCCGATCTCACGATCGTCCTGGCTGATTAGTTTAAAACCGATTTTAATCATCCTGATCATCGCCCTGATTTGGTGCTGGCCGAAGTCAATCGTCCTGGCCGATCATAAGATCGTCCTGGATGATGTGATCGTATCAATCATCCATTAATGATTTATAAATAATACCAGATCAATTTAGGTATGATTGAGTTAGATCATCCTGGATGTTATAAATACCGTCATGGCTGATTTCCTAAAATAAAGAATATCTAAACTGATTATGGAGACTGATTCTTTCTGAGTTGAGAATATCATCCTGGCCGATACAAGTATCATCCAGGCCGATGTATTTATGACGGCTGCCTTAACGAGGATGCCCTAATTCAGATTTCTGATTTTGGACATATCATCCAGGACGAAATAAATATCGTCCTGGCCGATATTACCAAAAATAGAAATCTTTTAGGGAATAGGAAGAAATCTTCCAAGTTATAAATTAATAGGTCCCACAATAAATACAACAGACTCAAGAAAAGAAAAATATTACAAACTGACTCAGACCTAGTCTACCCAATCTTAAACTGGTTCCAAATTATAGTCCGATAGTGTGAACCTGAAACGTTAGCACATAAGACAATCGTAAGGAAATAAGGAATGTTTGCTATCATCAAAATCATAAACCATAGATCCGTAATAATCCACCCTTTTTTGATGATGACAAACAATTTCAATTTGAATTTTCAAAAATAATATTTTTTTTATAATCTCCCCCTTACTAGAATAACACTTAAAAAAAGGAAGATAAAAATATTTTTATTGTTTTAAATAATTTTAAAAACAGGATACAAATTCAACAGAATATTCTCCCCCTTTGACATTATAAAAAAGTGAGGAGGAACGAAAAAAAAAACACAAAAAACATTTCCTGATTTAGTGAGAAACCAAAATATTCTTAAAATAATAAAGTTACCTCTTGGTTTTAATCAAAATTATATAGAATCAGATTTGACAACGCATAGCCCAGAAAAGGTTAGAAACCCAGAGATTGATAATCCAAACTCAAGTTCTTTAAAAAGGCAAAAAAAAAAAAACTTTTTGATTCAAGATCTAAATCAAGGAATAAATTAGAGAAAGAAACAATAATTTTTTAAAAACTCCTTCCATAAAATATATCTAATAGAAGATCAATGCACAAATTTTTGAATCAAGAATCAAGATTTTCAAACTCAAGCATCGTAAGTATCAAGGGTTTTCTTAAGCTTTTTAAGAAGTACAAGAATGATAAGTATTAACTTTGTGGGCTCATTTTATGCCTCTTGACAATTGGTTGGCGCACTATGCATCTTTTGATACACTTTGTGTATTCTATATTTTCAATTTGACGTCTTTGCGTATCTTTTATTTTTGACATCATTAGCCAATTTTTTGAATATGCTTCCTTTCTTAAATCTTAAAAACAAAGGAAAACTCATCTTAGTGACAAAGCAAATTGCTTGATTAAGAAAATTATGAGTTAGATTCAAAAACTTGCAAAAGATTCCTATGCAATAAATAAAACGTAGGAAGATAAAAATTTTGTTTCAAAAACCAATTTAAAAGATGAAAAAGATTTTAAATCAAAAGTAGGTTAACCTCTTTTAGAAAACAGAGATTGAGAGTTAAAAATAAATGAGTTTCCTTCCTTTGACTGTTTTAGAGAAGTCAAGCACAACTTACCAACGATTTCAAGAAAAACCAGGAAGTATATTTTTCATTTTTAGAAAAGTGAATGTGTGTGTTGATGAGAGAAAAAAGTTAATGAAAATAAGAACACAAAAAAAATTAAAAGATAAAAAAAACAAAAAATATAAAAGAAAGACACAAATAAGACATTTAACCATTATCTCTTTCCTGGTCTGATGCTTCAGAGATCAGATCTGCCCATGAGATTTTTTTCTTTTCATTATTTCCCCAGTTTAAATTTAGCTTCGCCATACCCTTTTCTTTTGTAGGAAGAATTCTTAAATTAGGGCACTCATTTTTCATATGTACAGGTTTCCTACATCGAAAATAAATAACGTTAGAGGAAATATTAACATCCTTACCATTTTTATCTTTTTTCCACTTTTGCTTATGCTTTGGTGAGCTTTGTGATTTGCTTAATAAGTCATTGCTATCGTCACCAACTAAGCTTCTTCTTTCCGTATATTCAGCTTTTATAACGATTATTTCACCTGCATCCAAAAGTCTTTGACACAAACCTTGCTCGTAGGCAATGAGTGAGCCAATCAAATTTTCAATAGAATATACATTCAAATCTTTTGATTCACAAATATTAACAACTTTGGGATCAAATTTATCCAGTAGACATCGAAGAATTTTGTTAACTTTTTCAAAATTTAACAAATCTTTTCCTAAAGCATGTAATGTGTTTACAATTTGAAAGAATCTGGTATACATGTCTAAGATCGTTTCAAAAGGTTTCATGGAAAATAATTCAAAATCATGCATTAACAAATTCAACTTGGATTGCTTGATTTCACTAGTGCCTTCGTATATGGTGTGCAATTTATCCCAAACTTCCTTACTGGTAGTGCACGTGGATACTAACATAAAATTATCAGAATTTAAAGCACAAAAAAACAAATTTAAAGACTTTGCATTCAATTGAGCATTGAGTTGTTCTTCCTTGTTCCATTGAATAAAAGGAATATCAATTTTAACTCTATTAACAATTCATGACGGTGATAAATAACCAGTTAAAATCATATGCCACATGCGAAAATCAATTGATTGCAAGAAAATAGACATGCGAGTTTTCCAAAAATCAAATGACATATTTTCAAATAAAGGAGGTCTGGTGATTGAATAACCTTCCGCAATAGTATGATTAGCCATGGATCGAAATTCAAAAGTTTTTAAAAACTTATTTTATGAATACGGCTCTAATACCACTAGAAAGTTCGTTAGGGATGTTAAGCCCAATAAAATTGGCCCAAGGCTAAATAAGAGATAGGTGAATTAAAAAACTTTAAAACCAAAGATAAAACTCTAACCAAAATCACCACAAACAAAGTACTGAAGAAAAATAAATGCGGAACAGATAATAAGAAAAGAACACACCAGATTTATAGTGGTTCGGTCAAACCTTGACCTACATCCACTCCTTGGAGGAACCCTCCAAGTATTGCACTAAAACAAGTGTCTCCCCTTTAGCCCCCACAGCTAGGCGGAGAAGCCCTTACAAAATCACTTCCACCTTCCCCGATGCGGCGGAGTCGCCGGGTCCTTTGACACCAAAGAGATCTTTTTCTTTGGTGAACTTACCTCGAGACAAGCCTTGAATCTGATGGTACTAAGGTGCGAGTTCGCCGGAGCAACCGTGTGGAATCCCCTCCACACTCCCTTGAGTTTCCCCCTCACAGGATCTTCTCCCTCTCAAACTCCACCCTTTCCTCTCTCCGTTTCAAGCTCTCTCTTCTAGTTTCCCCCACAAGAACGAAGCTATAATGGCTGCCAAAGAAACTTACAAAAGTTGCCATGCCATAGCTTAAATAGAAGCTCTCAAAATGAGCTCATTAATGCAAGTTGCCGACATTATCATCCAGGATGATAAGCATATCGTCCTGGCTGATTAGTTCAAATTCAGCTCAACGGCCTGGGACGATTTGGGATGATCAGAAGAAAATTGGTTATATATTCCTGGCCGATCTCATAATCATCCCGGCCGATTAGTTTAAATCTGATTTTAATCATCCTGGTCATCGTACTGATTTGGTGCTGGCGGAAGTCAATCGTCCAAGCTATCGTCCTGGCCGATCATAAGATTGTCCCGGACGATGTGATCGTATCAATCAGACATTAATGATTTCCAAATAATACTAGATCAATTTAGGTATGATTGAGTTAGATCGTCTTGGATGATATAAATACCGTCCTGGCTGATTTCCTAAAATAAAGAATACCTAAACTGATTATGGCGGCTGATTCTTTCTGAATTGGGAATATCATCCTGGCCGATACAAGTATCGTCCAGGACGATGTGTTTATGATGGCTGCCTTAATGAGGATGCCCTAATTTAGGTTTTTGATTTTTGACATATCGTCCTGGTCGATATTACCAAAAATAGAAATCTTTTAGGAAATAGCAGGAAATCTTCCATGTTACAAATCAGTAGGTCACACAACAAATACAACAGACTCAAGAAAAGAAAAATATTACAAACTAACTCAGACTTAGTCTACCTAATCTTGAGCTGGTTCCAAATTATAGTCGATCGTGTGAACCTGAAACGTTAGCATATAAGGCAATCGTAAGGAAATAATGAATGTTTGCTATCATCAAAATCATAAACCATAGATCCACAACAGCCTTTTGTGAGAGCCCGCCTGCAAGATTATCAAATGTTAGATATAGGAACCCAAATAGGTTTGGGTCCCTCCTTATGAAAAGTAGAATGAAATGCATGTGTGGTATGCTGTGGATCATGCACCTTTGGTCTCCACACACAATGTGTACTATGGTGAACAGTGCAAGTGTGTGAGATGTGTCCTAGCATGCCACATGAAAAACATCTAATTCCAAGAAAAGGATTTCTTAAATGGTTTGAGTTATAATGCCTCTTCCTAGGTCTTGACAATTGATCAAAAGTAGGTGTCATCCTAATTTTCTTACATGTTTCTAATTCATTTTGAATCTTCAAATTAGTGTTTTTTAAGACCTCATTTTCAATCCTCAATTTTTTCTCCATCTCTTCAGACTTCTTAAAATCAGATTCAAGTGATATGTGTGAAACTTTTAATGCATCATGCTTTTCAACTAATTCATAGTGATTTTTATTTAACTCATCAAATTCATCAAGTAAATTCATATGATTTGAATCAATCGTTTGATGGTCTTTAGTCAAAATTTCATGCTCTTTTTGTATATTCAAGAACTCTAATTTCATGCTAGCATGTATTTTCTTTAGTTTCCTATATGATTCATGAATCTTTTCAGAAACTTCAAGGAGTTGATCGTAGGAAAGTTCACATACCTCTTCTTGATCAAGATTGTCGTCCGCCATCAAGCACAATTTTGATGTCTCATCTTCTGGTTCCGTCTCTGATGAGTCCGATGCAGAATCGGCCCAAAATGCTTTTTGAACTCTCATCTTGTCCTTCCTTAGCTTAGGTTTCTCCTCACCCTTTCCTTTGCTTGAGTGATCTTTAAGTATAGGGCAATCAGTTCTTACGTGTCCTGGTTTCTTGCATTCATAATAAATGACATCAGAAGATCCTTTAGAATTTTTATGATCCTTACCTTTTCTCCAATGATGCTTTTGCTTCTTCCTTAGAAAGCTTTTGAATTGCCTTGTGATGAAGGCAACTTCATCGCTCTCAGACCTGGAAGAATCATAGTCAAATTTGTGCGCCTTCAGTACAACTGTTTTCTCCTTCTTCTTCTCACCTGCATCAAGATTTCTTTGATTCACCCCTTGCTTGTAAGCAATGAGTGAGCCAAGTAAGTTATTAATAGAATAAGTATTCAAATCCTTAGATTCAGTGATTGCAGTGATTTTAGCATCATATGACGAAGGCAAGCATCTCAAAATCTTATTTACTTTTTTATAGTTTGAAAATTCTCTTCCTAATGCATGCAGTGAAGTGACTATCTGTGTAAACCTAGTATACATGTCAGAAATAGATTCAGATGGTTTCATACGAAAATATTCGTAGTCATGCAAGAGAATATTCAAACGAGATTGCTTAACTTCATTAGTGCCTTCATAAGTGATACACAATTTATCCCAAATTGCTTTACTAGTTGAACAAGTAGAAACACGCATGCAATCATCAAATTTTAAAGCAAAAAAAAAAAGTTCAAATATTTTGCATTTAATTGGGCTAAATCTCTTTCATCGAAAGTCCATTCAGTAAAAGTAATTTCAGTTTTAACACCATCAATTTCACGAGAAGGTGGAGAATAACCTTCTTTGATAAGCATCCACATGCGATAATTAGTAGATTGTAAAAATGTTGACATGCAGGTTTTCCAGAAATCAATAGGTAGGTTATCGAACAGGGGAGGTCGGGTAATAGAATACTCTTCTGCAGTGTTATGATTCCCAAAGTTAGCCATGGATCAAAATTCAAAAAGTTTTCAAACTAATTTTTATGAATCCCGCTCTGATATCACTTGAAAGTTCGTTAGGGATGTTAAGCCCTATAGAACTGGCCCAAGCTAACCAAGAGGGGGGGGGGGGGGGGTGAATTGGTATTTTAAAAATTCTTTTCACAAAGAAGTAAAAATCACACCATAAAAATAAGTGCAAAAATTAAAGTGCAAAAGCAAGAAATAAGAACACAAAAATTTATAGTGGTTTGGTCAACTCGACCTACGTCCACTCCTCGGAGGCGCCCTCCGAGTATTGCAGTACACTCGTGACTCTCCTTTAGCCCCCACAGCTAGGCAGAGAAGCCTTTACAAAGAACCTCTTTTTGCCACCCTGGCAAGGCAGAGAACCTATCTCCTTTTGCTTCTTCCTGAAGCTGGCAGAAACCACAATCAGATGTTGAATCCTTACCTCTACTGACCCTTCCACGGACGAGAAACTCTAGACGAAGAAGAAGTAGAGAGATCCTTGAAGCAACACTTGTGAATCCCCTCAAAAGCTCCCCCTCACAAGATTCTCTCTCTCTCTCTCTCTCTTTCTCTCTCTCTTTCTCTCTCTTTCTCTCCTTAAGGTCTTCTCAGGTCAAGGCAGCAACAAAAGATTATTCAAAAAATGTTGAACAAGAGCTCTTAAATAGAAGAGCTTCAAAGGAGCTCATTAATTACAAGTTGCCGACAATATCGTCCAGGCCGATATGACAATCATCCTAGCAGATCAGTACAAATCTCAGAAGATCGGCTAGAGCATCGCCCTGAATGCAAACCCAGGACTATATCACGATCATCCAGGCCGATCAGTACGAATCAGAGGAAAATCATCTAGAGCATCACCCTGAATTCAAGCTAGCCGATATTTATCGTCCAAATGTAACTAAGGTTTTTGAATAAATTGGCCCGACCGATCGTAAGATCGTCCAGGCCGATATGATCTTATCAATCATCCTTAATTACTTCCTTGATTTATTTGATTAATTAAGGCATAATTATGAATATCGTCCAGGCCGATCCAAGATCGTCTTGGCCGATTACAAAAAATACAGAATACCTTAATTATTTATGGCAGAAATTTCTTTCTATTTTGAGCTTATCGTCCTAGTCGATACACGTATCATCCAGGCCAATTGGCTAATGACGGCTGCCTTAATTAAGAACCCCTGATTAGATTTTCTATTTTAAGCCCGATCGTCCAGGACAATGTAAAATATCGTCCTGGCCAATTTGAGTAAAAACAGAAATTCTAAGTTTCTCAAGTGTGTGTGTGTAGGGTTACTTAGCATTAGTCACACCAAAGATTACAATTGACTCAAGAGGGGAAAAATAAAATTACAGACTGACTCAACTGTAATCTACCCCATCTTGACCTGGCTCCATTTTTCCGTCCGATCTTTAATTCCTGAAAAGTTAGTAGTAAACATTAGTCCAAGTCAAGTAAGAGTGTTTGCCAATCATCAAAATATAGTTCATGGGCCTGAATTTGTAACAAAAATCTCGTAGTGGTAACACCCACACAAATTAGTGGGACCCTATGGGAAGTGAAAATGACCTTAACACATTCATAAGACTAGTCTGGCAACTGAGACTAGTGTATGAATGGTAAGATAGGTAACAAAAAGGAGTAGGAGAACTGATCTTCTGATAGAAGATCAAAGTTCTCAAAGTAGTGATGTTGACATACAGGGCAGGATATACTACATCACTATCAGGAAAGTAGCTCTAGGTAGTAAGGGGACACACTCACTACATGAGAATAATAATCATGAATAATATTGATAAAACACCAAAGGGTCATAGTGGTAACACCTACCCTAATTGAGGACCCTGTGGGGAGTAGAAGTAGTAAGACCATATTCATAGGGCTACTCTAGCAGCTAAGAGTAAGGTACAAATGCTAAAGTAGGTGGGTAAAGAAATCAAGGAGCTGATCTTCTACTAGGAAATCAAAGCTCCTAAGGATGCAATGCTAACATCTGAGTCAAGATGAACTACATCACAACTTAGGAAACAACTCCATGTAGTAAGGGGAAACACTCACTACCTAGGAATAGTAATCATTAGCGAAATCAACTATCATCAAAAGGTCAAAGTGGTAACACCTATCCTTATTTGGTAGGACCCTGTATGAAGTAAAAAGTAACACTACCATACCAGTAGGACTACTCTAGCAGCTAAGAGTAGGATACGAATGGTGAAGTAGGTCGATAAAAGAAACTAAGGAGCCGATATTTCGCTAGAAGATCAAAGGTCCAGAGAATGTGATGCTAACATATGAGACAATATGTATTACATCACAATCAAGAAACAACTCTGAGGTGATAAGGGAATACACCTAACACCTAGTACAATAATCATGAGTGAAATCCATGATTATCAGAAGATCATAGTGGTAGCACCTATCCTAACTGGGTAGGACCCTGTGCGGAGTGAAAGTAACACTACAACATTCATAGGACCACTCTGAAAACTCAGAGCGGTGCATGAATGGGAGAGTAGGCTGCAAAAGAGGGCAGCAGGAGGATGATCTTTTCTTAGAAGGGTCTAAACCTAATAAAGATGTGACGTTGTTATCTGGGACTAGATGCACTACGTCACAACACAAACACAAATAGAATCACAAAGACCCATTATCAAATGAGTGTAAACATATCCTTGAAACGACCATGAAAGTGCTTCAAAGGAGAAGAGAGAAGAACTTTCGAAAATTTGTGCTCTTAGAGAGTTTTACCGGGTTCCTCCTCTGACAAGGGCAACCGGCTCTGCTCTTTTAAGAGCTTCCCTCTTTTTATCACATGTATATTTTCTTTTACATAAGAGAGGGAAAACTGAATGGTTTTGATATCCCAGACCATGTTTTTCATATGAACAAAAATGGGGAGCACAATCATAACAAAATTGATATAAAAATCAAAATTAGGATAGAGAATCAACATTACCATTCGTAACTAACATAGGAGGGTATGGACTCGGTATCCTATCTCTTGAGAGTCTAAACTAATAATTTTGACATCCCCGATCATATTCAATTCATATGAATGGACTGGAGGCTATAACTATCAGAGTAGGACTAATAGGAAGAATATAATCTCATAGGGATAATGGATCACTATCACCCCACCTGACTAACATAGGTGGGCATGGACTCAGTATCATATCTCAAAAGAGTCTAATCTAAAGGATATGACATCCCCGATCAAATTCAACTCATGTGAATTGACTGGGGGCTTCAAATATCAGAGCAGGAATGATAGGAAGAAGAGAATCTCATAGGCATAATGGATCGCTATTGCCCCGCCTGACTAACATAGGTGGGCATGGACCCAGTATCCTATCTCAAAAGAGTGTAATCTGAGTCTAATCTAAAGACTACGACATTCCTGATCAAATTTAACTCATGTGAATGGACTGGGGGAAACAACTATCAGAGCAGTACTGACAGGAGGAAGCAATTCATATTATAGTAGAGGATCAACATCACCGAACCTAACAAATGTAGGAGGGTGTGAACCCAGTATCACATCTTAAAAATAAACTCGAGTCGTTGGTTTTAATATCACATACCACACTTGGGGTGGCAAGTGTAATTAGGGGGTGCTAAAATCTATAATGAACAGTGTGGTTATATGGACCTAGTCAAAAATAACCAACGGGAACATACTCCAAAAGGATTTAGCATATCAACTCCATATAATCTCGGAAAGAGCAATAATTTAATTTTTCTAACTCAGCTCAGGCTCCATACTAGTTGAATCGTGCTATCTCTTTTATATGAGTATTTTCTTTTCTTGAATTGAGGTCTAATCCAAAAAGGGATTTAAATTAGATGAAGAAATTAAATTCTCTCAATTTTCATGTATGAAACTGTGCTTCCATATCTTATAGGATATCAATGCATAATGATGATTCTAAAATCATAATTTTTAGACTTAAGTTTCAAAAATATCAAAAGAATACAAATTTTCTGATATTTAGATATCTACTAGAAAGGGAAGCCATTTACTTATCACTTTTGGGCTCTTTGAGCTACTTTCTCAATTTTAGTGCACTTTGGACAATTTTTATTTATTTGATACACTTTGTGTATCTTTCACTTTTGACGCACTTTGCGCATTTTTTCACTTTTTGTAACTGGCTTCCTTTTTCAAATCTCTAAAAGAAAAATTTTTCTTAATTGTAAGATCGCCTTCCAAATACAAGAGAAGAAGACTCACTTCTCTTATGCAAGAAAGAAAGATCTACAAAATAAATCATATCCTCTAATAAGAATGAATAGCTTGATTAAGAAAATTATGAAGTTTTATTCACCAACATGTTAAAGTTATCTACGAGATAAAGAATTATAAGATGATAGAGAAAATTTTTACTTCTAAATCCAATTTCAACTTGAAATAGATTTAAATTCAAAATAAGAAATCTCTCTACACATGGGATGAGATAGAGAGATCATACCCTTTCATGGGTCATCTCTACAAAACTAGTAGAACTAGAAGAATTAAGAGAGTCATCATAATTAAAAAATCATTCTCTTTTCCTTTTATTAATTAATCATCAATAAAAGGGAGAATGAGATCCTTCAGCCTAAGTGCTGGAAGGGGGTCTGTCTTCCCTTCTGAGGTTACAACCATTTTTTTCTTTTTCACATCTCTCTAATACAAGTAAAGAGAGAAAGGAAAATGTGCTCATCTAGCACTACAATAGAAGAAAGAAAAGAAAAACATGTGCTAATAAAGAAGCTGGAGTGGAAATTGTTGACTTGGCTTTGGGAGGTCTCCTCTCAACTGCCTCTGAACTCCGTACAGCTTACTTAATCATCTGCTAGGTCTTCTTGGAAAGTGCTAGCTGCCACTCTCCCTCAGAACTGTGGAGTGATCTGCCACTACTACCCTGACTATAACTTTGACTGTCACTATCGCTGGAACTGTGGCTAGGACTGGAGATCATCTGAACTATCTGAGTAGCCTTGCCCAAAGGTTGTACCAAATCACTATCCTAGAGAAAACTCCTCTCGGTGGCCATCAAAGTCTGTAAGTGCAAGACTATGACATCTATAGCTACTAACCTTGGAGATCTTCCTACCTCGGGGTCTTCCTACGCATCATGGTCCTCAGGCTCTCTCTGCTCATCCGAGTGACCTCGACGTGTAATCTCACAGACCTGGTGTACTGGTATATGCTCATCTGACTCCTCTCTGAGTGTGTCATCCTTTGAGAAGGCCCGACGGAGTGCCTCTATGTAAGGACTCATAGGGGAATCGATATTATGAGGGATAGAAGTTAGAGTGGTCTCCACTCAATCTGGTAACCCATCGGGAGTAGGTACTAAATCATCATCGCAAGCCATCGGGACCGCCTCGGATCCAAAAGGAGCTGCAACATCCATCTACTTAACTGTATCCACTGGCTGCTCTGCCTTTGCCAGCGGTGCTGCCTCATCTAACTGTACTGCCTCAACTGAGTGTGCTGGCTCAACTGGTTGTACTACCTTAACTGGTCGTACTACCTCGACTAACTGTACTGACTGCACTATTTCGACTAGCCGTACTGTCTCCACTAACTATACTAGCTCGATAGGGGTGTCTGCCTGTCAACGTCTCCAAACCCGCCTATTACAATGAGGCTCCGTGCTGGTAACTGGCTGCTGAGAGGCTACCACTGCTGATTTGATGTAGGGCTGAGTAGGCTGCTGCTGTTGTCTCCATCCTCGACGACGTGGGAATCATCCTACAGCAGGAGTAACTTTCGGCGGTCTAACCATTAGAACTGTATCTATCGGCTGTTGGGGTGTCTGTCCTCTCTGCCAACTATATAGCCTCCTCATAGTCTGTCTCCACAACTAAAAAGTAGCCTGAGAGATTTATCGGAGTAACCTCTCCTGACTGATAGGCCCCTACCACGTGCTAGGCGGACAATATTTTAAATTCTTTGAGTGAGGGCACGAACACCAGCATCCATGGGGACCCTAGCCCGTGGTAAAGTAGTAGTGATAGGAGAGGCTACCGCAATGCAGACAACATCCTAATCATCTCTACTATGAGTGAGTAGGGAGAAGCCTCCTCCCTGGATCGCCTCTATCTCAGGAGCTACTATCACCTCTAGGGTGGGTATTACTGTAACTGGTCATAGTCTCCGCTGTTTGGGAGCCACCGTCCTCTGAACTAGCTCCTGGTGAGCTATCGCATCAGCTATATGCTGCCTCTCTGCCTCCGACGAAGCTAAATACAGCCTTCTATTCCTATTCCTCCTGTCCCTTCTCCCAAGGCTGGAGGTGGAGGTAGACGCAACATTTAAACACACTACCTGGGTGGCGGGGGAACATGAACAACAGGGGGTGCTGGGGTCTGCCCGATAATCTTAGAGTGAGAAAGGTGAGAAAAAATAGAAACCCGTCCAGAAGAGAGCAAAGGCACCTCGGTCTTTGCACCCCTTTTCCCAGTGAAAGTTGGAGTGGGAACCCAAAGTCGAGGTACTTCCACCGGAATAAAGGGAGTAATAATAGCAGTAGGCTGCCGGCGATGAGGGGCTGGAGCAACCTGTGCAACAGGAGCGGTAGGCCGCTAGAAGAATGGGTGAAACTATAATAGTAGGCTACCGACATTGAGGGCCAGAGCAACCTGTGCAATAGGAGAGATAGGCACTGGGTGCCTAACCGTTGGATGAAATGGTGGAATGGGAAGTGGCTTAGGCACTGGTTGCCTAGCCACGGGGCGCACTGGCTGTGTAAGTAGAAGAACAGGACGAGTAGGTGCTCGAGATGTCCGCTGAGCAGCTGGATGTCCAAAAGGGAGCATGGCTGTGCGTCCTCTCCTCTAGGGAGGAGAGAATTCAACAGCCTCCGTCGGGGTCAGCCCACCTAGAGTGATGAAGGTCGAGTCCGTGAAGGAATCAAAAGTGATCCCTCAAGCGGGTGGACTAGCGAGCAGGGACTCAGGGAGAGTCACCCGTACATCCGAGCCGAAATTGAAAGTAATGGAAGGTATAAAAGGAGCCATGGAACTGCTGCCAAGAAAAGAAATCAAAAAGGTTAGTTAGAATGGAAATCAAGAAAGAATGAAATGGATAAGGATTTGATAGAGAAAGATAGGAATGGACAAAGGATGGAATATCCTGTAAGGCTGGAAAGAAGTAGAGTAGGGAGAAAACCCTAATTAAGGGAAAGGAACCCTAGCTAAGGAAAGACCCCAACTAAGAGTGGGATGGACCTAATCTAAATAGTACAAATCCTGGATTACACACAAGAAAAGATAATATATAATCCAAAGATGGAGAGAGAAATTGGTCCCACCGTGGACGCCAGAAACCTATGGACCTCCGAAACGAGCTCCGTGCAAAATGGGTCAATTGGGATGGACAGATTGGATCGTGCATACGACTAACCATTGAGGATAGTGACTGTCACTAGCACACCCTAATGTGTATTAATATGTACGACCTGATCACAGTCACGGGTTTCCCCCACCCGATACAATAGTTTGAATGGGGTTTAGTAGATATGGGGCCAAGTTTCCCATGGGAGTAAGCCCCTATGATTAATTACATATCAGGCTGGAACCCGAGAAATCTCTTAATTAAGAATCATACATTATCCTTTACAAAAATAGGATTGGCACGAGAGTATAGACAAAGAAGTCCTACTCAAATGGAAGAAAGGTCTGAAGAGTTGAATCAACATGCATGGCTCATGCCAGCATTCGGAGGCTCTAGGGTACTAACTAAAAACTAGAGAAAAAGTCAGGCATCTAATCACATGTGTGAGAGAAAGGATGGAGTCATCATCCAATTGATGCAGATAAGTAGGATTTATAGTCCCTGAAGAATAGAGAACTTACCTACTATTTAAGGCATACTACGAGACCGAGTATAGTAGCCTCGAACCTTAAAACTAAATTGGGCTTAGTGTTCTACGAGCAACACTAAGACTCGTGTCCTAACTAATGTAGTGCAAAACCTAGACTTACCCCTGCCTGGAATTGGGAGCCACCTAACCAGCTAGTCGCTTTAAAACCATGTTATCAAGTCAATTATGAAAGATGGATGGGTGGTACAATTATTAAAAATAGGACCGACATCTAGATAGTTTTCTAATTGGTCCTGAATTTATGTGGAAAGAATGCCGCTAACCAATACAATTAAATTTTAATTAATTGGTTACTAATGCAATGCATGCTAGTTTTGAAGGTCTGAAATCAAGAATGCTATAGATTTTAAAAACAGGCTTATAGAAAATAATTTTTTTTAGAAAAGACTGGGTCTCCCTAGGTCCGACACTTCATCCTCATCGGCCAGATTATCCGGACTCTGCCCGCAGGTAGGGAGATGTATGATAAGAAGGAGAAGAAGAAATGCAATAATATGCATGTGACCCTGAACGATTCCGAAAATTTCCTAGATTCGTTATGTTTCTATATTATTTAAACTTAAATTTTTAAAAATTAGTTATGAGTAGAAAATATTTTTTTGTTCTTAGAAGAGCCTAATAAAATCCAGGCGAAAACAAAAGCGACATGCTAGAAAGAAACATAGGAAAAATAGGCAATTTCTACTACACACATCAAGAAAACACATCAATATAAAAATCAACAAAATGTCCATAGATAAACTACCCTTATTACAACCCAAGGTATATAGAAAATAAAGTGGCCAGACACCACTGCTAATAACTCAAATTTCTAATCCTATGACAGACGCCAACAACTTTGAGTGGGATATTGGGTCTTCAATCTTCAATCTTCTGGATGTCTTCTCCTTGGACTCTTTGGATCTCTCCTCCTTGGACTCCTTGGATCCGTCATGGTTTGAATATCCAAATGAAGAGATAATTCTTTCCTTTAGGGAGTATTGCCTTTTCTCTTTGGATATCTAAAGCCATCCAACTCGATCTTCCAAATGGAAGAAGACTTGCCCCTTAAGGGATGCCTTCTTCTTTTGGAATCCGAGCTGGATAAGAATATCCCAACTCATTATTGTTTTCACAACTCTTAACCGTTATTACATACAAATTTATAGCAAATGAAAAGCAGTAAATTCTAAAATCCCTACAAAGTTATCCTAATAACATTCATCCCAAGCAGTTATATAAAAAATGAAATAATACCCATTGAAGCTGTGCCAAGCCATGCTCTTTAATCATGAGGGCTAAGTAATTTTTGGAGCACCTATAGCAGTTATAATTAATGAAATTAGCCCTTATTTTATTAGAGGGTTGTGCAAGCACCTGCATAAAATATTATTAGAAATCATGACAGTGCCCCCCCTTTTTATTAGCATGAGCATGACCACCTACAAGAAGAATATGATATATATATATATATATATATATATATATGTCGCTCCTAACCTAGGGGTAGATCTAGCGCTCATCACATCATATCCAGCGTGCAAGAAAAGTAAGAAAACACATTAATCAATTTCAAACAGCGTGCAATAAAAACATCGAAAAGCCCCGGCACACAGTAGAAAGAGTAAACACCAACCTAGCCTAGGTCTAGAAGTGATTCTCTAGCAAATAATTCTACGTGTGTGTATAGCTGGTGTGGCTTGGATAGATCATAATTTAGGCAGTTAGTTAAAATTGCCTACAATTCAGGTTTGTTATAGGCCAGAAAAGGAAATCTTAACTAAAGTTTAAATATTAAGAAGCTAGGGTCCATTTTAGTTAATTTAGTTTATCGATCAGTTTTAAAGACTTAGGATAATGATATTTGAAGTTTAAATTGTATTAGCCAATTTTGGAAAGTCCCGGGTCCTCCTAGGTACTAGGCTGAGGGGGTCTTAAAAGGTCACTATGGGAAATGGACTAGGTATAGGTCTCCTAATATTTTAGAAAAATACTAAACCCTATGATGAGTAGTTAAACAGGTAGTACACAAAATTTTGAGTTTTCTAGGTAAAGTTATGAATTTTCTAAGTTTCAGGCCTTAGACTATAGGCTCGAGTTGAGCAAAAAGTTAAATTTATAATTTAAGTAAGTTTCTAAAATCCTAATATTTTTAACAGATACTAAACCTTAATTAGAGTCTAATGCAATTGAATTTTCCTAATTCAAAATTTTTTATAATTAGTTATGAATTTTCTAAGTTCATGATATTTATGGAATTATCTAAATATTTAATAAAGGGCTAATTTTATGATTTTGATCCAAATCAGCTCCAAATAGATTAGAATCACTCCCAAAGGTTAGGAATGACTTGAGGAAGTGTTACCAAGTGTTTGGAGAAAATTTAAAATTTTAAATAATTGTTAATAATTTATTAAGGGCAAAATGGTAATTTTCACCTAAGGTCAAATTAAGGGTCAACCTAAAGTCAAACTAAGGAACCCCATTTATTTAAGATTGGTGGTCTGATTCTGGACAATTAAACCTATTATGGGTATTTTTCTAACCTAAAATAGATTTATTGTAATTTTTAGAAGGACTCGGGGACCTCATTAGCAAGTTAATTAGGGTTGGTTAATTAAGGGGGCTAATAAGCCCTAAAAATCCTTAGAGAATTCTGGGAGGTTCAAGAGGTCACTAAGTTTAAATGTTGAAGTTTTCATGTCAACCAGGGATCTATCCTAGTCCCTAAAACATTTCTAAGTTCACTAGATGAGTCCTTAATGGTTGTCCTTAGGGTGTCACTACGTTACCATGGTTTAAAGTAAAGTTTTAGCTAACCCTCAAGGTAATAAATGCATGAAGTACACAAAAAAAGTAAACACACCATGTCCTTAGATCTAGGAGAGCCTAAACTAAGTGCTCGTGGTGCATCCTACATATGCAAGCTACGATATGGGAAAGTAAATATAACTAATGAAGGAATTAGTGGATGATTGGGACTCAACCATTCACTAATCGACTCCCCCATAATTGCTCTTCATGCATATAATTTATATTTAAAATTTTATCAAATGGATCTCCCAAGGATTTAGTATATAAGTAAATTTTAAAATAATTTAAAATTACCTACAAATACGCATATATAAATTATGGAAAAATAACATAATTAAAAATAAGTCAATTCATATCTATGTAAATATAAGGCAGATCCACTGGTCACCGAATCGAGGCTAAAAAAAAATTGAAAATAACTTTTATTTTAAAATAATTAATATAGTAATTATTTAACTAATATAAAAATAATTAAAATAACAATCTAACATAGAAATCTGTCCAGACTGTGAAAATAAGTTTCTGAAAGTAATTTTAAAATAAAATTTACATTTTGTCTGAAAAATTCAAGGGGTCGAAATCCGATTTAAAACGGAAAAGATATGAATTATTGAAGTTTAAATGATTAAAAGGTAATTGAAAATAATTTTAAAATAATTAGGATAATAATAATAACTATAATTGATATTAAAATATACTTAAACTACTAAAAATTATTTAAAATAATATAATAATAAATTTTCAATTAAAACATTTAGATTTCAAAATATTTTATCAACTAAGTAATATTGAATAACTAATTAGTTAAATATAACTTAAAATAAATGAATTAATATTCATTTACAAATAAAATACATAAAATAATATTTAATCTCTTAAAATAAGTTGGTAAAATAATAATTATTAGAAATAAAAAGTAAAAGTTTTAATTAAAGTAAAAATAATTAAATGAACTAATAATAACAAATAAAGATAAATAATTAAATTGATATTAAAATAGTAAAATAATAATAATAATAATAATAATAATAATAATAATAATAATAATAATAATAATAATAATAATAATAATAATAATAATAATAATAATAATAATAATAATAATAATAATAATAATATTAATATTAATAATAAATACAGTAATGATAACATCTACTAATAATAATTAAAATAAATAATTGAATAATAATAATAATATAAGAAAAATAATAAAATTAAAATTTATTCACTATTTTATCAATATTTAAAAATATATCTAATTATTTTATTAAAAACAATTTTAAAGTAACGGGGCTGCGAATATGAGCAATTTGAGGTATTACACGATTTTTTTGGTCCAATAAATATTTTTAATCATTTTTTAAAAGAAAATTGTATTTAAAACTAATTTAAATAAAATTTCAAATCCCAAATGGTGGCGGCGGCGGTGCGGGCCACATAGCACGTGCGGATAAGATCCGCTATTCTCGGCAATCATTGTTGGCGGTGCGATGATTGCGCCGCCAACCAATGATTATGGCAATCATCCCGCAATCATCATTGAAACCACTCATCCACATAGGTACTGATCTGGTACTGATCTGGGCCGTTGATCCCGCGCGGTTCGGAATCAACAACTCTGATCAGGTCGGACCATCGAAAATATGATCAGGCCTTAATACACGGTTGAACGAGCATGCGATCTGATTAGATCGTGACTATTGATTTGCAGGATCAATGGTTTAGATCACGTCCAAGAGGCCGACGGTAAAACCCGAAACCTTAATCCTTATTTCTCTTCGTTCTCGCAAAGTACACGATAAAATCCAATGAAATTTTAAACGTATGATCCATGCATGAATAGAAATCGTAGGGGATTGTCCGTTTGGATTATAAATGGATTTTTGGAAAGCTATTTGAACCTAAGTGTTGTGGACTATTCTAAGGGATTTTAAGAATTTTATTGTTGGATCTTCGAACTCTTGATATGGTTGCACTTTTAGACTGTCCTCGTAAGTTTTCCTAGTTGAAACCACGATCAAACGTGCTTTAGATTGGTTGAATTGAAGCCCTGAATGTTGAGTCTAGTGAATAGGTTGTTAGACCTAAGTTAATGTCCCAAGGCTACCAAGAGGGGGAGTGAATTGGTATTTTTAAAAATGAACCCTCTTTGAAAAAGTGTTGAACTGAAATGAAAATTTTTTTTATTAAATTTTTATAGAAAAAGTTTTTCAACCACAAAGTTTTTAAACGAAAGAAAAATGCGGAAAATAAAAAGCAGTAAAGTAAATGACACAAGATTTATAGTGGTTCAGTCTAAACCAGACATACATCCACTCCCCAGAGGCATCCTCTGAGTATTGCACTAATACTAATTGTGTCTCTCCTTTTACACCCACAGCAAGGCGGAGAAGCCTTTACAAACACTCTTTTCACCACTATCTGGTACGGCAGAGAACCGTCGTTCTTTTACACAATCCACAGTGTTGGCAAAGAACCGTCCGTCCTTTCACACTCTCTTAGTGTGGGCAGAGAACCCTTCGGCTGTTCACACTCTCCAAGTGTAGGCAGCGAACCCTTCGGGTGTTCACACTCTTCAAGTGTAGGTAGCAAACCCTTCGGCCTTTCACACTCTCCAAGTGTCAGCAACGAACCGGATTTCCTTGACAGATCTTCTCACAAGAAATCTAGAAGGAAGAAAGAAAAGAGTGAAGTAATCCCAATTCACAAGTAAAGATTCTTACCTTTAAACACCTAGTGAAGTCTTCACACTCCAGTGGTAGGAATCCTCCTTTGAATGCTCTCTCGCACTCTCTCCTTAAATTTTCTCTCAATAGGCACGAAGATCAAATGGCAAAAAAATCGGGCGGCAGTCTAATTTGGATAACATATACAAAAGATAAGAAAAATCGCCCAAAAACTGTAAGTTTTCAATTCTGTACGCAGTGGATCGTTCCGTACGATCGTGGATCGTCCTGGATGATTTTACTTAAATGGTAAGAAATGAACCATATGCATATTGGTATGAAATATTTTCGTACACGCTATTCGTCCCTTACGAACCAAGTTCGTCCGTTACGAAATGGTTGTTATATAAGTCGGTTCACGAAAATTTTTTTAGGATGTAACCAACTGACGTATATTGATTTAGTTCATCCTGGGACGAATAGGTTTCATCTGGATGAATGGAGCGAGCCCCAAGATAGAGAAGATCATCCTGGGATGAATATTATTTTTCGTCTGGACGAATAGAGCAAGCTTCAATACAGAGATGATCGTCCTGGGATGAATATTATTTTTTGTCTGGACGAACAGAGCAAGCTTCAAGACAGAGAAGATCGTCCTGGGACTAATATTATTTTTCTTCTGGACGAACAGACATGGTGAGAATACAGAGATGTTCATCCTGGGACGAACATTAAATTCGTCCTGGATGATTAGGACTTAGAAAAATTTTCTCTCCGCCTGTTCGATCCATTGCTCTCCTTGGGGGTAATTGACATGATCGTCCCGTACGAACGATCAGTTAAAAAAAATTTCCCAAGGTGTGTATATTGTGATTTTTCACTCGATTACAATCACTCCCTCTCATTAAAAAAAATTATGAAAACATGTTGAATTTTTTTACAAGTCTTCAATATCTTGGAGTTGATTTTCCTGAAATGTTAGTACACACTAGAGCAAGAAATAAATGTTTCAAATAGTGTTAGGAGATATATGTAAAACAATAATAATTGAAATCATCAAAATAATACAAGTTGCAAGAATGTAAACATGCAAAATAGCAACTCTCTTAACAATCTCCCCCTTTTTGATGATGGCAAAACAATTATTATTTATAGGAATTCCAATTCTAAATATCTTCCTTAAACTCCCCCTGAATTGATGAATACATGAAATATAAGGAGGCATATATGAATGAAAAAAAAGAAAAATTTAATTTTAAAGAAACAATCAAAACACATATTAAACTATAAAAAGAATAATCAAACCCTAAAAAAATAAAAAAAAAACAAAATAAAACAAAACAAATAATAAACAATTTCTCCCCCTTTTGACAACAGCAAAAAGTGAAGAAGAAAAGAAAGATAGAAATGTAAGTAGAAGTATAAAATTCAGTTTATAATTTAATCTTGAAAGTGATTGAAATAAGATATGCAAATAAAATTAAGTCATTAGAGAAATCATAGAGATTTATATAAGTGAAGAAGTGTTATAACATAGATAATAAAAAGAATTTATCAAAGGCATTTGACAATTTAGACATTAAGATAAAGAAAATCATTGCATAAGGGATGAATAAAAAATTTTATATTTCACATTTCAATGTCAAGTATAAATGAACATAAGATCAATTTGAATTAAGAGATTGAAAGAGTTTGGAAAGAAAGAATTACCACATGTGGCGCTTTGCGCATCTTGTTCATATCTATTTTTCTTTGACACATTTTTGTGCATTTGTTTACTGTGGGCTAATTTTATGCCTCTTTTTGTCATTGAAATTTTTTTTTTGCACAACTCTTTTGATTTTTGTATATTTGTACACTTTTTAAAAGTAATTGAATTCTTTCCAAAGTCAATAATCTAAGATTTCAAATTTTTCTAAGTGCATAAATACTATTTGAAAGGAGAAATACAAAATAAAAAAACATCTAAAATGCAATAATAATATTAGTACTAGAGTGGTCTAAATAAGAGACATGAAATTGAAGATTCTAGTAATATCAAGTTATAATCATTTCTTAATTGTAGAATAAATACATTTTCTAATGAAATTAATTTTAATTTACAATTTAAATAAGGCACTATGAAGATTAAAACAAAATTGAAAGTCATAAGTCTAACACACATTTCCTAAAACATTAGATAACAAAACATTGCAATATTTATTGATATCAAATGAAGATTTTATAATCTAAGGTACATGATATCAATAACAACAACATTAAAACACAGAACAAACACATAAAAAATACATGATACTAGGAAATAGATAATAAACTAAAACACATAACAATCACATCAACTAAATAAGAGACACTAAAACAAATACTACAATCATTCTGAAGGACCCTGATCTGAAGGAGGAGGAGGTGCAGCATTGAAAAAGTTGAAATAACTACTCATCACAAACAAATTGGAATTAATGGAATTAATCTGTTCACGCATGAATCCCATGTCTTGATTGTACTGAAGGTCTTGCTGCTGTAGATGAGCTTCAATTTAATCAAATCTTTGATCAAAGTGAGCCTCTAAGTTGTTAAATCTTTGAACCAAATCCTGATAATTTAGTTCAGCAGCATGTAATGGTTCACCCTCTTCTTCTGTTTCACTCAATACTACATGAGGTTTGCTTGGGTCATCCTTGTTGAAGATTGCCCTAAATGAACCGTCGTTGTAGTAAAGTGTTTCTTCAAAGTCTGCAACTGGGTGTATTAAATTATACTTCTTCTCTAAAATGTGGGCAATCAGATGGCCTAAGGCAATGTTCTTTTTCCTTTTTTGATCTGCATGACCAATTTCAGAGAGACCATAAATATAGTCGATTAGGAGTTGGGCCTCATCTATGGGTTGCCTGGTCATTATCATGAAGGTGACTATAGAGAGAAGTGGAGTTATGTTGACTCTATCACCAGCTTTAGGTATAATAGAAGATCTAAGAACATGCTGGATGATTCGGGCATTGAGATTTAAAGTGGCTACTTTTGGTAAATGGTCCTTAACTTTTATTTCTCTTAGAACATTGTTAACTTCAGTCCAGTCAAAGCTAGTAGTGGTAAAACTGTGTGCTATAATCCCTTCAGTCCTTAAATTTAAGAAAATACCAAAGTCAGCCTTGGTGATTTCTATTTTCTTTTTGAAGACAAAGGAACTGATAACAGAGTGGTCCGAATTAAATGACATGTTTGCGAGAAAATACTTGAAGGTTTCCTTATTGTAGAGATGTACTAAGGTGAGGATCAATCCAATTGGGTTGAAGCAAAAAGGGGCATTACCTTAAAGGTCAAGTGTTCCTGAAGAAGGACTCTAAAAGGAGTGATTTTAGCAGAGGCAAATCTAGGAAAAGACTCTTCATTGGCTCTAGACAGAACATTTTCGGAAGTGTTCCTAGGAGGGCTCTTAGCTAAAATCTTTTGTCGCTTGCTAGAACTAGCCATTGAAGGATTTGAAAGAAAGAAGTCTTTGAAAGTGATGTGTGAGAATGACTGTTCAGAAAAAATGCATTAATTTAAAGAATTACGACTGTTCGTACCAGACAAAATTTTGTTTGTCCAGTATGAATTAAATTCGGCCTAGTACGAAAATATTTCGTATGGATGATCGAGTGAGTCAAAATAATAATGGCTTTTCGTAATCACACAAGTTACGAAGCGTCCTTTCATATAGACTTCTGACCAAAATGATCGTACAGACGAACACGTGTTCGTACAGACGATCAAAAGTTAACTCGTTTTAATGGCAGTTGAAAATCGTCCTCCGCTATGAACCGACATCTGTTCGTCTGGACGAACCAAATGTTCGTACGGATGAAGTTCATAATTAAAACTGCCTTATCCGTTCAACTACTGTATTCAATCATCCCGTCGATTAAGAAAGGAAAAAAAATTTCGTCCCGGATGATCGGGTAGCTCATATAGACGAACTTCATTAAAAAACTGCTCTTAAGATGGTTTGAAATCACGCAAACTGAATTTTACACACATCGTCCTGTACGAAAAATTTTCGTCCCGGACGATTACCACAAATTTTTGGATTTTTGTATATTTATCAAATAAAAACAAACTAAACACACAAAGAAAAATAGACATTGACAAATGTTCAGACTCTAAAAAAAAAGCACTCAAAAAGCAAACTAAACAAAAAATCTCAAAAACAAAATAAAAAAAATATAAACTACGAAAATAGAAATATCAATGTTGCAAAAACATTTTTATTTAAGCATTCAAATCAATTATGCCAAGCCTTGTTCTTAATGTGCTGAAAGTATCAAAGGCTAAAGGTTTTGTAAAATTGTCTGCAAGTTGATTTTCAGTTGAAACATGAATAAGCTCAATTTCTCCATTGGATACATGATCCCTTATGAAATGATGCCTTATGTCAATGTGTTTGGTTCTTGAATGTTGAATAGGATTTTTGGAAATGCAAATAGCACTAGTATTATCACAATAAATTGGAATATTGCCTATAGTTAATCCTAAATCAATCAACTGTTGTTTTAACCAAAGTACTTGTGCCACAACTTCCTAATGCAATGCATTCTGCTTCTGCAGTAGATAGGGCCACTGAATTTTATTTTATACTAGACCATGAAACTAATGAATTTCCAATGAATTGACATGTTCCAAAAGTGCTTTTCCTATCCACTCTACAGCCTACAAAGTCAGAATCTGAATAACCAATAATTTCAAATGAAGAGCTAAACTCAGGATACAAAATTCCTAAGTTCTGAGTTCCTAGTAAGTATCTTAATATCCTTTTCACTGCTGTCAAATGTGATTCTTTTGGATCTGATTGAAATTTAGCACATAAGCTAACACTGAACATAATATCTGGTCGGCTAGCAGTCAAGTAAAGTAAAGATCCAATAATCCCTCCAAATTTTTTTTGATCAATAGATTTTCCCTTAAGGTCCTTATCCAACTGAACTGAGGAACTCATTGGTGTACTAACAGGTTTAGCATTATCCATTTCATATTTTTTGAGGATGTCCTTAACATATTTAGTTTGTCTAAGAAAAGTACCTTCCTCAAGTTGCTTAATGCTAAAACTTAGAAAGTAATTTAAATCTCTTATTAGACTCATTTCAAATTCACTACTCATTATTTTAGAAAAATCATCAGAAAGTTTTTTATTTGAAGATCCAAAAATGATATCATCCACATAAATTTGAATAATGAGTATATCTTTTCTAAATTTCTTTAAAAAGAGAGTTGTATCCACACTTCATTTTTCAAAAGATCTTTCAAGTAGGAAGGTGCTCAACCTCTCATACCAAGCCCTAGGTGCCTGTTTCATTCCATATAATACCTTTTTTAACTTGAAAACATGATTTGGGTATTTAGAATTTTCAAAACCTAGAGGTTGTTCTACAAAAACATCTTCTTCAATTGCCCCATTTAAAAAGGCACTTTTGACATCCATTTGAAACAATTTAAATCCTTTAAAATAGGCAAAGGCTAGTAAAACCCTAATTGCTTTAAGTCTAGCTACAGGGGCAAAAGTCTCCTCAAAATCAATTACTTCAATTTGATTATACCCCTTAGCAACTAATCTAGCCTTATTTCTAATGACTACTCCTGAGTCATTCATTTTATTTTTGAACACCCACTTGGTTCCAACAACACTTTGATCTTTTGGCCTTAAAGTTAATTCCTAAACTTTATTTCTTACAAATTCATTCAACTCTTCTTGCATGGCCAATATCCAAAATTCATCAGAAAGTGCATGATTAATATTAGTGGGTTCTATAGTTGAAATAAAGGCTGAATGATTGACTTCCTTGTTTAATCCACGCCTAGTTCTAACACCCTCACTAGGTTCACCTATAATCAATTCCCTTGGGTGGTTTTTAGAAAATCTCAAATCTCTAGGAAAAGGGTTATCTGTTTACAAATTCTCTTCCACATTTTCTTCCAAATTTATTTTATCAATCTTTTGGGAGTTTTCCTCAATCTCATCTTCAACAACATTTGGCTCTTCCAAATTTCCAGATTCATCAAATACAACATGTGTGGTTTCTTCAATGACCAAAGTTCTTTTGTTGAATAACCTATAAGATTTTCCAACACTTGAATATCTAACAAAAATTCCTTCATCTGATTTTGGATCAAATTTTCCTAAGGTAGATTTTCCATTATTATGAATGAACACCTTGCAACCAAAAACATGCAAATGAGACAAATTAGGTGTTCTACCTTTTAGCAACTCATAGGGTGTTTTATTTAAATTCGATCTCACATTCACCCTATTTAGAACATAACATGCAATGCTAACCGCCTCAGCCCAAAAATATCTAGGAAGTAAATATTCTGCCAACATTGCTCAGGCGGCTTCTATTAATGTTCTATTTTTCCTTTCGACTACTCCATTTTATTGAGGGGTTCTAAGTGCAGAAAAATTGTGATCAATCCCTTTTTCTTTACAAAAATTTTTAAATCTTTTATTTTCAAATTCTCCTCCATGATCACATTGTATAGAAATGATTTCACACCCTAATTTCCTTTGAATCCAAGTCAAAAAATTTCTAAATTCCTCAAATGATTCACTCTTATGAAATTGAAATCTAACCCAAGTGAATCTTGAATAATCATCCACTATAACAAATCCGTATATCTTCCCTCCTAGACTTACAGTTCCTACTGGTCCAAAAGGATCCATGTGAAGAATTTCCAATGGTTTACTAGTCCTAATATCCTTATTAGACTTAAAAGAGGGCTTCACTTGTTTTCCTAATTGACATGCATCACAAAGGTGGTCCTTAGTAAAGCCTAGTTTTGGTATACCTCTCACTAAATTCTTTTGGGTAATTCTCCTAAGGTTTTTCATACTAGAATGACAAAGTCTCCTATGCCAAAGCCATGATTCATCAGAAACAGTTTTCAAACAAAAAACAGTAGGAGATTGAATAAAATTTAAATCTAGCATGTAAATATTATTTACCCTTTTTCTACTTAAAATAACTTTCCCATTTAGGCTTAATATGCTGCTAGTAGGTAAAAATTTTACATTATAGCCCTTATCACATAGCTGACTTATACTTAACAAATTATGCTTTAAGCTTTCAACCAATAACAAATTATCTATGAAAAAGTTTTTCAAATTTCCAATCATACCTGATCCAACCACTTTCTTTGTGGTATTATCTCCAAGTGTAACCCTGCCTCCACTCCTTGCTTTCAACTTTATGAATTGTGCAGTATCTCCAGTCATATGCTTTGAACATCCGCTGTCCAGGTACCATATGCTCTCACGAGATATTGTGTGAGAGCAACCCTTCAAAAATATCAAATGTTAGACCTGGGAACCCAAACAAGTTTGGGTTCACCTTTTAGAAATTTATAATCAGATGCATGTATGACATGTCTAGGTTTATGCATCTTAGTTCTCCACACCAAATTAGTTTTCATCTTCAAAGTACAGGTGTGAACTATATGTCCCAAAAATCCACAATTATTACATTTAACATTAGGAAAAGTATTCCTAAGTTTTCTTCCATTTGTTTGTCTTCTAAGGGATTCCATATATTTAGGATAATATTTAGGATTTGTAAAATCTTCAAGTTTGGGGGGTATCCTATTATCCTCAAGAGCTCTTATTGTCAATTTATAAAATGAATTCATATCTTTCAAGATTCGATTTGTATAATTGATTCGATATATTTTGCTCTCAGATTCATCCTTAAATATTTTAAAATCTCTTTCAAGATTAGCATAGGATGATTTTAAATTCTCAAAATTCTTATTCAAGTCATCATATTCGTCAAGTTGTTTCATGTGGTTGTCATCTATTAAAGCATGATCTTTCCTAAGGATTTCATGTTCCTTCTCAAGCTCTTCCAATTTTAAACTTACACTAGCATGCATCTTTTTTATTTTCCTATATGCATGATACATATGTTCAGAAACTTCAAACAATTCGTCATAGGTTAAGTCACATACCTCTTCTTGACCTGATTGATCAACATTATCTGCCATCAAGCAAAGGTTGGTAACTTCTTCTTCTTTTTCAGTCTCAGATGAGTCTGAAGCTGAGTCCGCCCAGAAAGCTCTTTTAAACTTCTTCTTGCCCTTCTTTATAATTGGTTTCTCCTCTACCGTCTCCTTGCTAGGAGTGGCTTTGAGTTTTGGGCAATCAATCTTGATATGACCTGGTTTCCTATATTCATAACAAATCACTTCATTAGAAACCTTGCCATTTCTGTTAAACTTATCTCTATTCCATCGTTGGCGTCTCTTCTGCTTCCTCTTTAAAAAGCTTATGAATTATCTCGTCATTAATGCAATATCATCTTCATCCTCAGGTTGTGAGTGTTCACTCTCTGACTCTTCCACTTTTAGTGCAATATTCTTCTCTTTTTGTGGTTCACCTGCATCAATCTTTCTTTGACTTACTCCTTGCTCATAAGTAATGAGTGAACCAAGAACATTATCAATAGAATAAATGTTTAGATCTTTAGACTCTGTAATTGCAGTACTTTTAGCATCATAAGCAGTAGGTAAACAACGAAGAATCTTATTAACCATTTCAGCAATAGTTAATTCCCTACCAAGTGCATGCAAAGAAGTGACAATTTGTGTGAATCTTGTGTACATGTTAGAAATAGATTCATTTGGTTTCATGCGAAACAACTCATAGTCATGTAAAAAGATATTGAGTCTTGATTGCTTAACCTCATTAGTCCCTTCATAAGTTATACAAAGTCTATCCCATATGTCATTTCCACTTTTGCAAGTGAAAACCCACATGTAGTCTTCAGATTTTAAAGCATAAAAGAAGCTATTTAAACATTTGGCATTTAGTTGTGATAAGTCACGTTCTTCTATAGTCCAATCTCCAAAAGATGTTTCTACCCTAACTCCATCAACTAATCTAGTTGGTTTTGTATAACCTTCATGGACTAGGATCTACATACGATAATCAAGTGATTGTAAGAAAGTAGACATGCATGTTTTCCAAAAATCAAAAGGTATATTGTCAAATAGTGGAGGTCTAGTAATAGAGTAACCCTCAAGTGTATTTCGGTTTCCGAATGTAGCCATCTACGTTAATCAAAAAGTAGTTTAAACTTATGATTTTGAAACATAGCTCTGATACCACTTGTTGAGTCTAGTGAATAGGTTGTTAGACCTAAGTTAATGTCCCAAGGCTACCAAGAGGGGGGGGGGGGTGAATTGATATTTTTAAAAATGAACCCTCTTTGAAAAAGTGTTGAACCGAAATGAAAAATTTTTTTATTAAATTTTTATAGAAAAAGTTTTTCAACCACAGAGTTTTTAAATAAAAGAAAAATACGGAAAATAAAAAGCAGTAAAGTAAATGACACAAGATTTATAGTGGTTCAGTCTAAACCAGACCTACATCCACTCCCCAGAGGCACCCTCTAAGTATTGCACTAATACCAATAGTGTCTCTCCTTTTGCACCCACAGCAAGGCGGAGAAGCCTTTACAAACACTCTTTTCACCACTACCTGGTGCGGCAGAGAACCGTCATTCTTTTACACAATCCACAGTGTTGGCAGAGAACCGTCCGTCCTTTCACACTCTCATAGTGTGGGCAGAGAACCCGTCAGCTGTTCACACTCTCAAAGTGTAGGCAGCGAACCCTTCGGCTGTTCACACTCTTCAAGTGTAGGCAGCAAACCCTTCGGCTTTTCACACTCTCCAAGTGTCGGCAACGAACCGGATCTCCTTGACTGATCTTCTCATAAGAAATCTAGAAGGAAGAAAGAAAAGAGTGAAGTAATCCCAATTCACAAGTAAAGATTCTTACCTTTAAACACCAAGTGAAGTCTTCACACTCCAGTGGTAGGAATCCTCCTTTGAATGCTCTCTCACACTCTCTCCTTAAATTTTCTCTCAATAGTCATGAAGATCAAATAGCAAAAAGATCGGGTGGTAGTCTAATTTGGACTATATATATAAAAGACAAGAAAAACCGTCCAAAAACTGCAAGTTTTCAATTCTGTACGCAGTGGATCGTCCCGTATGATCGTGGATCGTCCTGGACGATTTTACTTAATTGGTCAGAAACAAACCTTATGCATATTGGTACGAAATATTTTCGTACACGCTATTCATCCCGTATGAACCATGTTCGTCCGGTACGAAACGGTTATTACATAAGTCGGTTCACGAAAATTTTTTTAGTATGTAATTAACTGACGTATATCGGTTCAGTTCGTCCTAGGATTAATAGGTTTCATCTGGACGAATGGAGTGAGCCCCAAGATAGAGAAGATCGTCCTGGGATGAATATTATTTTTTGTCACGACGAACAGAGCAAGCTTCAAGACAGAGAAGATCATCCTGGGATGAATATTATTTTTCGTCTGGACGAACAGAGCAAGCTTCAAGACAGAGAAGATCATCTTGGGACGAACATTAAATTCGTCCTGGACGATTAGGACTTAGAAAAATTTTCTCTTCGCCTGTTCGATCCATTGCTCTCCTTGGGGGTAATTGACATGATCATCTAGTATGAACTAAATTTGTCCTGTACGATCAGTTAAAAAAAATTCCCCAAGGTGTGTATATTGTGATTTTTCACTCGATTACAATCACTCCCTCTCATTATAAAAAATTATGAAAACATGTTGAATTTGATTACAAGTCTTCAATATCTTGGAGTTGATTTTTCTGAAATGTTAGTACACACTAGAGCAAGAAATAAATGTTTCAAATAGTGTTAGGAGAAATATGTAAAATAATAATAATTGAAATCATCAAAATAATACAAGTTGCAAGAATGTAAACATGCAAAATAGCAACTCTCTTAACACTGAAGTCCAAGCCTTTGAGTCACCGAAATCATGCCGCCGGCGAACTTTGGACGTCAGGTTTTGGTAGGGAAAGATGAGGGAAGGTCGTGAGAGTGCTCTCACAAAATCTCAGAGCTTTTTGTCACCTTGAGAGAGAGAGAGAGAGTGCAAAAATATCCCTTCTATTGACCTAATTTTTATTATTTAAAGCTCTAGGCTTAGAGTGGATGGCCAAGATTTAATTACAAGTGGATTTAGAGGGAAATTAGATAGCTTTGGCTTTGGTTTTCAAATTTGAGCAATTAATTAGGAGTTCAGTCCATTTAATGGCCTTCAATGGGTTTAAATGGGTCATTTTGACCTATTTAATATTTGGGTTGACCAAGTGAATGATTGACTAGGTCAACTCAGTCAAATAGACCCAAATGATGGCTGGATTGGGCCATGAGGAGGTTTAGATGCATTTAAATCGATTTGGACTCAAAAGGACCTAATAGGTCAACTTAGGTTGACTTGGTCAACCAGGTTAACCCTGAGCCCAAGTCTGGGCTCAACAGACTCAGATTGTCCCACTGAACCCATTGGAGAGGGTCTTGGGGTCTGACTTGGTCAATTTGACCAAGTTAACATCTTTGACCAGGAGTCTGGGCAAAATCAAGGTCAACATTGCAATATATCAAAGTGACTCTCATTTTTCTCCCACAGCAAGGTGAAAAGACCCTTATAATTATCCTCTCTTCCACCAACCTTGGTGTTGTAGAGTACCGTCATCCTATTTTACCCTCCCGATGATGGAAGTGAATCAGCATCCTTTCATACCCTACAAGTGTCGGTAGAGTACCATTATCCTTTCACTCCCTCCTAGTGTCGGCAGAGTACCATCATCCATTTATACCCTTCAAGTGTTAGTAGAGTTCCATCATCCTTTCATACCCTCTTGGTGCCAGTAGAGTACCATCATTCTTTCACACCCTCTTGGTGTTGGCAGAGTACCATCATCCTTTCACACCCTCATGGTGTCAGCAGAGTATTATTATTCTTTCATACCCTCTTGGTTTCGACAGAGTATTGGCACTCCTTTAAAATTTTCTTCTAAGAGTTTTCAAGAAAATAGGGAAGAACTTTGAAGAATAAGTAAGAGATACTCACCGTTCGGCAACCTTGTGAATCCCCTCACAATTTCCTCTTAAGAAATCTCTCACTCTCCAATCACAAGAAACTCTCCCTAACAATCTTCAAGTGCACTCTCAAAAGAAATATTTAGTATGAGTTCATAGGAGTTCTGTGCCAATCAGTTTTTAGGACCTTAAATATGTATGACATGAAAAATCATCTAGAAAACTAAAAATTTCAATTTGAGCGTCATGGATCGTATAGTACAATCGCACATCATACATATGATTAGTTCAAAAAATGCTCATATAATCATGTACTAACCAATTTCATTCTTTGGTTGGCGTACGTATGAACTGACATCATACATTATGATTAGTTCAAAATTGAACTGATTCGTCAAGTACAATTTTGTATAAACACATTTCATACTCTGGTTTATGTACTATACAAACCTAATATCATATAGTTTGATCAGTTTAATCAAGTCATGCTTTATTTGGTATAAAAATGAATTAGTTCTTTTTGTACTCTGGACATCATCAATATGAACCTAAGATCATATAATATGAACAATTCCAAAAATTTACCTGTTCGTATGGATGAACTGGTATGCACCCATTTTGTACTCTAGACGTCGTCTATATGAGCCCATAATCGTACAATATGATCAATTCAACAAATTTTGAGGACTGGTACATAACAATATCGTACTCTAGACATCGTCTGCATAAATGTAACTTTGTATAGTACGAACATGACATAGAAAATTTTTCCTAGCATGATTCAATCAACTTTGTTGTGGATTAACATTCAGGTCATATCGTCCTGTATGATCCATGATCATACAATACGATTAGTTTTAAAAATATAATTTTTTATACTCCCCCAATGTGTGCTTGCACGATTACCTAATTACAATCACACTCTCTTAGACTCATAAAAAAATAAAAAAAGTACATAATTCAATTACAATAAACCTTAATATAATCTATCTTGATGTCTTCAGCCGTCTAGAGTATGATTTTCCTGAAACGTTAGTACACAAAAATAACACAAATAATATTTCTAATATATATTCGGAGAAACAATAATCAACATAATAAGATTTTGGTATCTACAAAAACACATATGATATAAAAATATAGTTATGAAAACTAAGTTGCAACAATCTCCCCTTTTTGATGATGGGAAAATAATAGTTATTTGAGTTAACATTTAAAGCATATTTTTCCCTTAGCTCCCCCTAAATGAATGATCAATTTAAAATTAGGGGTTCCAATAAAAAAAACAAACAAACTTAAATATTAAAAAAAATAACAACTACTAAAATAAAAAATAATTCGAACAAAAATACGAACACAAACTAAAAAAATTCAAAAATTTGCTTTGAAGTATTTTTATCTTTTAAATGTCGACCCATATTTTATGATTTGTCTATTAATTTATCCGCTCATAGTGAAATTGGGGTTGATCAATTGAATGTTGCAACCTTTACGTATTTTCATTACACTCTAATAAGAAATAAAAGCTTGATGTCGACACCCTCCTAGTGTTGGTAGAGTATCATCATCCTTTTACATCCTCCTGATGTCGACAGAGTACCGACACTCATTTGAAAATCTTCTTCAAAGAGTCTTCAATAAAGTAGTGAAGAACTTTAAAGAACAAGATATACGTACAGTTGGGCAACCTTATAAATCCCCTCACAATTCCCTCTTAAGATCTCTCTCTCGCTCCAATCATAAGAAAATCTCCCAAACTCTCCAAGTGAACTCTAAAAAAAAATTTATAGTAGGAGTTCATAGGAATTCTATGTCAGTTAGTTTTTAGGACCTTAAATATGTATGACAAAAAAAATTATCTAGAAATTAAAATTTTCAATTTGACCATAACGGATTGTATAGTACAATCGTACATCTTACATACAATTAATTCAAAAATGCTCGTACAAACCTGTACGAATCGATTTCATACTTTATTTGGCATATTTACGAACTGACATCATACAATATGATCAGTTCAAAATTGAACTGATTTGTCAGGTATAATTCTGTGCGAACATATTTTGTACTTTGGTTGGTGTACAGTATGACCCCAATATCACACAATATAATCACTTTAACCAAATTGTGCTTTGTTTGGTATGAAAATGGATGAGTTCCTTTCATACTCTAGATGTCATTTATATAAACCTAATATCGTACAATATGAACAATTCAAAAAATTTTCCTGTTCATATGGATAAACTGGTACACACCCATTTCATTTTATGGATTTCATTTGTATGAACCTATTTTTATACTAAACAATTATTTCAAAAAAATTTAAGTTCCTTTGGGATGAACTGGTATGTAGCCATTTCATACTCTAGCCTTTGTCTGTATGAATATAACTTTGTACAGTATGAACATGACTTAGAAAATTTTTCCTGGCATGATTCAATCAACTCCGTTTTGTAGGAATATTTAGGTTGAATTGCCCCGTATGATCCATGATCATACAATACAATTAAGTTTAAAAATACAAATTTTTACACTCCACCAGTGTGTGTGTGTGCACGGTTATCCAATTACAATAACTCTCTTATACTAAAAAAAAGTATAGACTTTAATTATAATAAATTTTAATTTAATTTATCTTGAAGTCTTTAGCAGTCTAGAGTATGATTTTCTTAAAATGTTAGTATGCACAAACAACAAAAATAATATTTTTAATATATGTTAAGAGAAATAGTAATAAATATAATATGATTTTGGAATCATCAAAACACAAAATATAGTTATAAAAACTAAGTTGCAACAATCTCCCCCTTTTTGATGATAGCAAAATAATTTATGTTTGAGCTAACATTTAAAGCATATTTTTCCCTTAGCTCCCTCTAAATGAATGATCAATTTAAAAAAAAGGGGTTCCCGTTCACTATTAATATTAAACTATATATATATACATATATATATATATATATATATATATATATATATATATATATATATATATATATATATATATATATATATATATATATATATATATATATATATATATATATATATATATATATATATATATATATATATATATATATATATATTTGGATTAGAGATATAATGATAGCAGAAAGAGCAATACTAATTTTTTTAATTGGCGACATTGTGTATCTTTTCAAATGTTAGTGTCACACTGTACCTTTTTTTTATTTGGGCTAATTTTGTACCTCTTTTTACATTGCAAACCATTGCATATCTTTTCTATTTTGCACACTTTGTGCATCCTTTTTTTTTTTAACTTTTTCAGTCTTTCCAATATCAATAATCTTAATTCAAATTTCACTAATAAGAAAGATAAACACATTGAAAAGAAAATTAAAAATATATAAGCCATCTATTTTGCAATAATTATATCAAAATAATACTTTCCTATATGAATATGAAATTAATCTCCAAACCTACATCCAGTTATAATTTAATTTAACTTTGAAAGATTAAATTTAGGAAGGGAAATTAATTTGTAGAATAAAATAATTCAAAATTTCATTCAAGAGATAAACCACAAATGATTTGTCTAAAGGAAAATAACCATTTCAAAAAGTGAGATTTCAATGCATGTCAACAAAACATTTCATCATTTCATTGATCAGTTAAAAGAACATACAAACACATTTCTCCTTTCAACGTCATCACAAATAATATAGTCCTAGAAACAACACATGAAATCACTAACACACAAAATTACTAAAATCATCAGAATACATCTCAAGAACAAATATATAAACTAATCAGTAACAACACCATAAAAGTAAAACCAATAATCAGAAGCCTTGATCTAGAGGAGGTTGTTGGTTGAACATTAAATAGTAACTACTAATCATTGCTACATTCATGTTAACCAAGTAAAATTGCCCTTAGATCCAACCCATGTCCACATTATCTCTAACATACTGCTGATTCTGGTGATTCTCAATTTGATCAAAGTGTTGATCAAAATGATTTTCTAATTTGTCAAAGAGCTGGATCATTTCTTAGTAGATATTTTGGTTAGGTCTAGGTGTAGGTGCAAGTGCTAGAGTAGTTTTTTTCTCCTTCTTCCTCAGAATCATCTCCCTCAGACCTTTTATCCCGCCCAAAGTGTGCCCAAAAAGAGCCATCAATAAATTAAATAGGGAGTTTAGTGGGAGGATAAGGATGGATAAAATTAAGCTTCTTTTTTAAGATATAGGCAACTAGATGTCATAAAACCACATTTTTCTTTCTATTATTATAAGGAAGTCTAATATCAGAAAGTTTATAAATGTAATCCATGATATGTTAGGTTTCATCAATAGATTTTTTAATTATTATCTAATTAGTAACTGTGGATAAAAGAGGAGTCATGTTTATGTGATCACCAACTTTTGGCATAATTGAGGTTCTCAAAAAGTGTTGGATAATCCATGCATTTTGATTGAGAGTGCAAATATGAGAGAAATGAGTCACTTGGGCAACACCACTAAGAGTTTGGTTTATTTCTAACCAATCAAAGTCAGCTATAGAGGTTAAGGTGTACGCTCTAATTCATTGGTTTCTTAGGTGAAGGAAGTTGCCTAAGTTTTCCTTAGTGATTTCTACTCATTGCTTGAAAATATATGAGGTAGTCCTAGTGTGGTTTTAATTTACCTTCATATTAGCAAGAAAATTTTGAAATATATCTTTATGTTAAGCATAGATGAGAGCCAGGATAAAAAAAAACTGGGTTGAAGCCAATGGCTTTATAAAAATATCTACTTGTTAATTCTCTGTAGGAACATGATGCAATTCAATTCCTCCTTTAGCTACATGATCTCTAATGAAGTTATGCCTTATGTCTATATTCTTGATTCAAGAATGTTGAATATGATTCTCTGAAATATATATGACACTAGTATTATCACATAAAAATTAGAATTATGCCAGTAGAAAATCCTAAGTCAATCAATTATTATTTTAATAAAAGAACTTGTGCCACACACTACTTAAGGTAATATATTATTGTTCAACAGTAGATAAGGCTACTAAATTCTATTTTCTACTGGACCAAGAAATTAAAGAGTTTCCTATGAATTGACATGTTCCATATGTACTTTTTTGATCAACCATACATCTTATAAAATTAGAATCTGAATATCTAATAATTTCAAAAGAAGAGTCGTGGTTAGGATACCAAATCCCTAAGTTTTGAGTTCCCAAAAGATATCTCAGAATTCTTTTAAATGCTATCAAATATGATTCCTTTGGATTAGATTAAAATAGCACACAAATAAATACTGAATATTATATATGGTCTGCTAGCAGTCAAGTAAAGTAATGATACTTCTAAATTTTTTTGATCAACATTTTTTTTAGAGTCCTTATCTAACTACACTGGGAAACGCATTAGTGTAGTCACTAGTTTAGCATTATTTTTTATATATTTCTTGAGGATATCTTTAATATACATAAACTAACTAAGAAAATTTCATTCCTCATTTTATTTTATACTAAAGCTAAGAAAATAACTTAAATCTCCCATCAAAATAATCTCAAATTTAGTACTCATTATTTTTGAAAAGTCATCAAAAAGATTTTTATTTATAGATCTAAAGAAGATATCATTAACATATATTTAAATAATGAGTATGTCATCTCCTATCCTTTTCAAAAAGAGCATATCCATACTTCCTTTTAGAAATGATCTCTCTAATAGATAAGTGCTTAGTCTCTCGTACCAAGCCTTATTTACTTATTTAAGTCAATACAATAATGTTCTCAATTGAAACACAAGATTAGGGAATTTAGAATTTTTAAATCATGCAGGTTGCTGAACATAAATATCCTCTTATATCACCTCATTTAGAAAGGCACTCCTAACATCTATTTGATAAAATTTAAAACCTTTTAAATAGGCAAAGGCTAACAAAACCTTAATTATTTCAAGTTTGGCTATAGGGGCAAAAATTTTATCAAAATTAATTTCTTCTATTTGATTATATCTCTTGGCCACCAATCTTACCTTATTTCTATTCTTAACTCCTGAATCATTCATTTTATTTTAGAACACCCACTTAGTTCTAACAACACTTTAATTCTTTGGGCTTTCAATCAATTTCTAAATATCATTTCTTATAATTTGATTTGATTCTTCCTACATAGAAAAAATTCAAAGTTCATCCGAAAGTGCTTGATTTATAGCAGTGGGCTCAATCATCAATATAAAGGTAGATGGCTCACTTCTTTGTTAAGTTCATTCCTAGTCCTAACACCCTCACTAAGAACACCTATAATTAATTCCTTAGGGTGATTTTTAAAAATTCGCCATTCTCTTAGTAAAGGGTTTTCTAATCCAACATTCTCTTCCAAATTTGTCTTTTCAATTTCTTGGAACTTATTTTCAATATGATAATCTTCTAATCTTGGCTCTTCCAAAATGTCAGACATCAAAAGCAACATGTATGGTCTCCTCAACTACCAAAGTTTTCTTGTTAAAAATTCTAAAAGATTTTCCAACACTAAAATATCTAAAAATTCCTTTATCTAATTTTAAATCAAATTTTCCCAAAAAAAATTTAACATTATTGTGAATGAATACCTTGCATCAAAAAATATGTAAGTATGAGAGATTTGATATTCTACCCTTAAGAAATTCATAGGGTGTATTGTTCAACATAGATCTAATATTCACCTTATTTAGAATATAACAAGCTATACTATCCGCTTCAGCCCAAAAATATTTTTAAAGTGAGTATTCTGCCAACATAACTTTAGTGGCTTCAATTAATATTCTGTTCTTTCTTTTTACTATCCCATTATTCCATGGGATCCTAGGTGCTATAAAATTATGATCAATTCCTTTCTCTTTATAAAAATCTTTAAAATTTTTATTTTCAAATTCTTCTCCTAATTATTTTAAATTGATAAAATCTCACACCCTAATTTCCTTTGAATCCAAGTATAAAAGTTTTTAAATTCCTCAAATGATTCACTCTTATAAAATAAAAATCTAAAATAAGTCAATCTTGAAAAATCATCAAATATCACAAATCCAAATACTTTACCTCCTAGTCTTACAGTGCTAATCGATCCAAAATGATTCATGTGAATGATTTCCAATGGTTTGTAAGTTCTAAGATCTTTAATGGAATGAAAGGATGACTTCACATATTTTTCTAATTGACAGGTTTCACACAGGTGATCCTTAGTAATGTCTAATTTGGGTATTCCTGTGACCAATTTTTTGGGTAATTTTCTTTAGATTTTTTATGCTTGCGGTACAAAGTCTCCTATGTCCTAACCATGATTCATTAATAATTATTTTGAGACAAAACTATTAAAAGATTTAATAAAATTTAAATCAAGCATGTACACATTATTTATTCTAATTCAATGCAAAATATTAATATTAATTTTATTTTTTCTTATTATGTAACTAGTGGGAAAAAAATTTATACTATAACTTTTATCATATAGTTGACTAATACTAAATAAGTTATGTTTTAAGCCTTCTACCAATATGACATTTTCAATGAAAAAATTATTCAAATTTTTAATCATACATGTGCCTATCACTTTTTTAATGGTATTATCTCCCAGTGTAACCTTGCCCAATTCATGGTTTCTAGTGATATAAATTATATCTTATCTCTAGTCATATACTTCAAACATTTAATATCCAGGTATCAAATGCTCTCATGAGTTCTTATATAAGAGTATTTCTATAAGATAATCAAATGTTAGACTTGAAAATCCAATTAAGTTTAGGTTCTCCTCTTGGAAAAAATAATCTAGATGCATATTTGTTATGATTTATTTTATGCATATTAGGTCTCTACATAAGATATGATTTACTATGAATAGTCCAAGTATGAGAAATATGTCCAATCAATCCAGAAGAATAACATTTTACTCAAGGAAAATGATTTATCAATCTATGTGAGTTAAACTGTATTTTTTTAGGTTTTAAAATTTTAAGCTTCAGATCAAGATTAGAAAAATCTTCAAGTGCTGTGGGTCTCCTATTTTCCTCAAGAACTTTAATTTTCTCTTTAAAATATGAGTTAGAAATTTCTAAAATAATATTTTCAACTTTTAAATAGTGCCCACTAATATCAGATTCATTCAGAAATATTTTAAAACCACTTTTAAGTATAGTGTGTGATGATTTCAATAATTCATACTTTTTGTTCAAATTATCAAACTCATCTAATAATTTCATGTGGTTGTAATGATTTCATGCTCTTTTTATAATTCTAAAAATTATATATTCAACCTAGCATGTAGATTTTGGAGTTTCCTATAGGCAGTATGAATTTTCTCAAAAACATCAAATAACTCTTCATATGTTAAGTCACATACCTCTTCTTGATCTAACTGATTAAGCTTGTTAGTCATTAAACACAATTTTGTGACTTCCTCCTATTCTTTTATTTTTGAGGAATCTGAAGTTGAGTCCATCCAAAATGCTCTCAACAATCTCTTTTTACCCTTATATTATTTTTCTCTTTGACCTTCTCCTTTCTAGAAAGGAGTCAATAATGCTTATGCCCATATCTATTTGCTTTAGTCATGGATGTTCTCACTAGACATTTGCAAGATAATGTACCTTGGTGTATGCTTTTTGCTGATGATATTCTTCATGTTGATAAGACTAGAGAGGGAGTTGAAGGTTAACTTGAATTATGGAGGTCAACCTTAGAGTCTAAAGGTTTTCGCTTGAGTAGATCTAAAACGGAATATATGGAGTGTAATTTTAGCAGTTATAGTCCTAGTGAGGGGTTTGTGACTTTGGGCGAGCAAGTCATTAATAAGAGTACACGTTTTAGGTATCTTGGATCTATTGTTCAGAGTGATGGTGAAATAGATGGGGATATTATCAGCAGAATTCAAGTTGGATGGTTGAAGTGGCGGAATGCATCGGGCTTGTTATGTGATAGAAATGTAACCCTCAAACTTAAGGGAAAATTCTATAAGATGGTAGTGAGGCCTGCAATGCTTTATGGTGCCGAATGTTGGCCATTAAAAGAGATGCATAATACTAAGTTAAGTGTGGCGGAGATGAGGATGCTTAGATGGATGTGTGGCTTTACCCTTAGAGATAGGATACGAAATGAGCATATACGTGAAAAGGTTGGAGTAGCTCCAGTAGAAGATAAGATTAGAGAGAGTTGCCTTAGATGGTTTGGTCACATAAAAAGGCGGCCTTCCGACGACCCAGTTAGGAGAGTAGAGGTATTAGATTTGACTTGTGTTAAGAAAGGTAGGGGCAGACCTAAAAAGACTTGGTTAGAAAATATTAGGAATGACCTTTCTTTATTAGATTTAAACGAGAATTTGGCTTTTAATAGGACATAATGGAGAAAAAGGATTCATGTAGCCGACCCCACGTAGTGGGATAAAGGCTTGATGTTGTTGTTGTTGTTGTTGTTGACCTTCTCCTTTCTAGGATTAGCTTTAAGGTTCGGGTATTTTAATGTGTCCAAGCTTCCTACATTCATAACAAATTACATCATTAGAGGCCTTAGCATTTTTGTAGAACTTACCCGTATTCAACTACTGACATCTCTTTTGCTTCCTCTTAAGAAAACTTATGAATTGTCTTATCATTAAAGTAATATCATCTTCATCCTTAGGCTGAGATTGATCACTATCCAAGTCATCCACTTTTAATGTGATGTTTTTCTCTTTTCTCTTATCACATGCATCAATCTATCTTTGAGTAACTGCTTTCTCATAAGCAATTAATGATCCAAGAAGATTGTCAATAGAATATATTTTTAAGTCTTTTGATTATATTATAGCAGTTATCTTTGCATAATAAGTAGTAGGCAAAAAAAAAAAAAGAATTTTATTTACTTTTTCAACATTCATTAGTTCCCTACCTAAAGCATGAAATGAGGTGACTATTTGTGTGAAACGAGTATACATGTCAGTGATAGATTCATTTAGTTTTATGCGTAACAGTTCACAATCATATAGTAGAATGTTCAATCTAGATTATTTCACTTAATTACTTCCTTCATATGTAATGCAAAGCCTATTCCAAACTTCTTTTTTAGATATATAGGTTGAGACATGTATATAGTCTTAAGATTTAAGTGCATAAAAAAACTATTTAAATATTTAGAGTTTAGTTAAGCTAAGTCTTTTTCTTCTACAGTCCAATCAATAAATAGTGTTTTAGTTATAATGCCATCTATAAGTCTAGTTGACCTAGTGTATCCATCATGTATTAAAACCCACATGCAATAATCAATTGATTGAAAAAAAGTAGACATCTGTATTTTCCAAAATTTGAAAGGGATGTTATCAAACAAAGGTGGTCTTATAGTTGAATACCCCTCGGGTGTGTTACAATTTTTAATAGTAGCCATGATCATTTTCAAAAAGTTATTTATACCTTAATTATTAAAAGTAGGCTCGGATATCACTTGAAAGTCTGAATATGTTGTTACACCTAAAGCAATTGTCCCAAGGTTAACAAAGAACGGGGTGAATTGGTTATTTTAAAAAAATCTATTGGTAGATTAGAAATTTTTTTTATATATATTTTTAATCATAATGATAAAATTTTTTCTAAAATATTTTTAAACAATAAATTAACTTGCAAAAAATAAAAATAGTAAAAATTAAAGATAGAAAGAACATAGTAACTTATAGTGATTCGGTCCAACATGGCGTACATCCACTCTCTGAAGACTCCCTCTTCAGGTATTGCACTATACTAAAGTGACTCTCCTTTTGCTCCTACTGTAAGGCGAAGAAGCCCTTATAACTAACCTCTCATCCACCAATCGTAGGTGTGGCAGAGTATCGTCATCTTTCTTCACCCTCCTGGTGATGGCAGAGAACTGGTGTCCTTTCACACCCTCCAAGTATTTGTAGAGTACTGCCATCCTTTCACACCCTACTAGTATCAGTAGAGTATTATCATCCTTTTATACCCCCCAAGTGTCAACAGAGTTCCATGTCCTTTCAAAACCTCCTGGTGTTGGTAGAGTACTGTCATCCTTTCATATCCTCTTGGTGTCAGGAGAGTACCATCATCCTTTCACACCCTCCTAGTGTCGGTACAGTACCATCATCTTTTCACACCCTCCTAATATCGGTAGGGTGCCATCATCCTTTTACACCATCCTGGTGTCGTTAGAGTACTGATGATCCTTTAAAAATCTTCTTCCAAGGGTCTACAAGAAAGTAGGAAAGAACTTTGAAGAAAATGTAAGAGATACTCACTATTGGGAAACCTTATGAATCCCCTCACAATTTCCTCATAAGAAATCTCTCTCTCTCCAATCCTAAGAAACTCTCCCAAACACTCTCTAAGTGCACACTTAAAAGAAATTTGCTATAGGAGTTTGTAGGAATTTTGTGTATGTTAGTTTTTAGGATCTTAAATATGTATGACATGAAAATAATCCAACAAACTAAAAATTTTAATTTGATCATCACAGATCATATTGTACGACATACATGGTACATAAGATCAGTTCAAAAAATGCTCATACGATCCTGTACGAACAAATTTTGTACTTTGGTTGGCATATTTACAAACATATATCGTATAATATGATAAATTCAAAATTATACCGATTCATCCTATATGATTCCGTATGAATGCATTTTGTACTCTGGTTGGTGTACTCTATGAACCCAATATCATACAGTATGAACCAAATTATGCTTCATTTGGTATGAAAATGGATTAGTCCATTTTGTACTATGGACATCATCTGTACAAACTTAAGATCATATAGTATGAACAGTTTGAAAAATCTACCTATTCATATGGGCAAACTGGTACGCACCCATTTTGTACTCTAGACGTCATCTGTGTGAACCTATGATTATATAGTATGATTAGTTTAGAAAATTTTGAGTTCTTTAGGATGAACTGGTACATATCCATTTCGTACTCTAGATGTCATCTATAAGAATTTAATTTCATACAACATGAATAAAATTTAGAAAAGTTTTCCTGACATGATTCAATCAGCTCCATTCTAGAGGAACACTCAGGTTAAATCATCCCATACGATCCATGATCATATAATACAATAATTTTTTACACTCTCTCAGTGTGTGTGTGTGTGCATGGTTACCTAATTACATTCACACTCTCTCAGACTAAAAAAATATAAAATGTACAGACTTCAATTATAATAAACCCTAATCTAATCTGTCTTGAAGTCTTCAACAGTCTGGTGTATGATTTTCCTGAAACATTAATACATAAAAACAACACAAACAATATTTACAATATATGTTAGGAGAAATAATACTCTATATAATTAGATTTTTGAATCATAAAAAACACACATGATATAAAAACATAGTTATATAAACTAAGTTGCAATTCATAGTCTTCCATCATCTTACATCCTCTAGGACACAAATTATGATCTTTTAACCTTTAATATTCAAAAAACTAGAATGTGGGTATAATAATGTGATGTAGCCTCCACTAGAAAACTTCCACCATTGTATTAAGCTTAATCTTATTTATCCATTTGCAATACATCTTTTCAATCAGATACTCCACAGCTGCTTCAAATGTTAGAGAAGCGATCGATTTACCTATTACTTGATGAATAAGTTCTACTTGGTCCTTAGTAAGATTCAAATAAATCTATACTTCATAAATAAGCTTGATCAACTCCTCTCCAAACAATTTTTGAAGCTCCTCTTTATCCTATTCTCCATCTTTAATAAAATAGTCAACAATAAAATCATCACTTTGTAAATTAGAAATAAAAGTAGACCATTTAATAAGATCTTTATCCAATACCCAAACAACTTTAATCATTTTTAGTAATTCCCCTATTGGGATCTTTCACCTAACAATCAGTTGTAGAGCCATAACACCACTTAAAATTATCTTCCAAGCAGTAGAAAAATTCTTCTTGACTTCAAGACTCCAGCATACCGAACCATATCTAGACTCCATGGTCTTATACAACAAAGAATTATCTTCATTAAGGAACTTCCATGCTAGCTTCACCCTTAATGCTCCCACCTTGATTACACAGGAATGCAGTCCATGACCTCCAGTTTGATTTGGCTTACACAATATTTCCTAGCACATATAGTGAAGGCCATTCCACTTGTCATTCTTATGCAAAATAAATTCTCTATAAACCTTATCAATTACAACCAGAAAACCAATCAGAGAGAGTGAGTGCATTGAAAAATAGGGATTGAGAGAATAATTGATTTCAAAAGTGTAAATCTTTCAGATAAAGAAATATACTTATTACCCCAAGCATTCAATTTTCTAAAGACTTTATCCAAAATAAAATGGAAATTAGCATCAATATGTCTTCTTAATGCTATCTTTACTCCCAAGTAATTCATCTCTTTAATAATTTTAAGACCCATCAATCGAGCAATTTTATTCCTTCTTCTTTTAACGGCTTTACCAAATAGAATAACAAATTTCTTATAGTTAACCCTCTGGCCCGAACAGCTATAAAAGTCTAATAGAAAGCCCTTGATCTTCTTTACTATCTTCACATTATCTTAAAAAAAATTAGTTTATCATCTACATAAAGCAAACGAGATGTCCTTGGAGCATTTAGATGTATTTTTATCTCAGTCTCATTATCTCCTTGTGTCAAAGCATTTGATAATAATTGGGAGCATAAAATAAGTAAAAAAGGAGACAAGGGACAACCTTTGTGAAAACCACTTCTAGCATTGATCCAATTTGAAGAATTACCATTAATTAAGATGGAAAATCTAGAATTCTCCACACAATCCATAATAAATTTAGAAAATTTTGAAGGAAAGCCAAAATTGTGCAAAACCTATTCCAAAGTTTTCCACGCCATACTGTCATAAGCTAGTTCCATGTAAATTTTGAATGAAACTAAACCTTTAGAAGATTTCGAATATCTAAATTTATGATAAATTTCTTGAGCTATCAACACATGCTCAGATAGAGAACAACCCTTCAAAAAAGCTGATTGATTATCAAAAATAATCTTCAAAAGAATCGATTTGAATCTATTAAGGAGAATTTTACCCACCAATTTATAAATAGTTATGCATAAACTTATTGGGATAAATTTTGAAGGAACCAAAGTATTATCAACCTTTGGAATGAGCACAATCAATGTATCTTTCCAATTAGAATCTATTTTCCCTGTAGAAAAAAAAATTGCTTGATAGCATTCCAAACATCTAAATTAATAATGAACCATCAAGTCTTGATAAATAAGTGTGTAATCCAATCAATTATGGGTGAAACCCCACCATCGAGTGGATTGAAAGCTCCTAAGACTTCCTCCATCGATAGTTTGACCTCCAATAATCTTTTATCATCTTCATTCAGCACTCGCATAGGAGATGGCCAGCCATTCAACGAATAAGCTCTAGCTTCCCACTTGTCTTTAAAAAAAATTGAAAAAAATATTTTTAATCCAAGATTGGTCATCCACTATCACTTTATTATCATCCTTGATCTTGTTTATATGGTTAGCTTTCCTCCTAGCACTTGTAAAAGCATGAAAAAGCTTTGAATTCATATCACCATCCTTTATCCATTTAACCTTTACCCTTTGCCTCCACCACATATTCAATCGAGCTAGTGTGCTATTAAGCTCACTCACCTTTGTTCTTAGAACCAAAATCTTCTCATTAGAGAGTCCACCATTTACCTCCTCTATTTGTAACTCCAAAATTTCCTTCTTAAGAGATTCCTTCATTTAATTAAGATCTTTCAGCTTTGCTTAATAGAGCTTTTAATGCCCTTCTAAACTTGGTATTGAGAATATCAGAATAGTCTCCAATAGTCTTACTTTTCCAAGCTTTTTAAACTTTAGTCTTTTTTTTTTAGTAATGCAAACTTGCATAAAATTAAAGGATCCAAAAAATCCTAGATACAAGCTAATGAGAGTAACCCAACCTATCACATTCTTCCTTTACTAAATGAACAAAGGAAGACGGAAGATTACTCTGACAAAACAAATCCCAAATAAAATCATATGATAAAGCTAAGTTAGCACAATAATCCGTTAACTTATTATAGTTACGCTCAACACAATGAAAGATAACATTATTGAACTTACTAAAAAATAAGAGATCTTCACCTTCCAAGTTTCCCTTCATATTCTTCGGTTTGCTGTACAGTTCTTGAAGAAAATGGAGAACATTTGTATTGTCACCTTCCACAATAATGCCTTTTGCTTCTTGTAACCTTCCTTACAAGACCTCTTTCAATGATCTAAAAGCTAAAAGCTCCATTTATGCAATGTTCCAATGCAATTTTCCAAAACCAAATGCTAAAACAAACCTTCCTTTACAATCTCTAACAATACCTCGAATACCTGCCTCATAATTCTCTTTAAGTGAAGCATCAA